>BSBM01001002.1:12835000-15235000 GCA_027924585.1 Larix kaempferi | reverse complement strand
AAGTCACCTTGTTGGCCTCTATCCATTGGGTGTCTCACACTTCAAAATTGGTGGAAATACATATCTCATGTTACCTTAGGGTTTGACAATTTTTGTCTAAGTGTTGAATTAGCAGTATTAAAAGGCCATTTGGAAATGATCGCAAGGAGTTGTCCTTGTGCTAATAAAATTCATCAGGTGACATAGATCTGTTCCTTGTTGAAGTGGTTATCCACCCATGCTTTCATTTTTCCTTATGATGGTCACATGTGCAAGAAATCAATCTGCCAAAGTAGGAAAAATATTGTTTTGCATATTTAGAAATTTGGATAAGTGTTGAATTCACAAGGCTACGGGGTCATTTGGAAATGCCCGCAAGGAAGTGTCCTTGTGCTGAGAAAATTCATCAGTTGGCATGGTCTTGTCCTTTGATGAATTGGTCATCTAGTCATGGATTCAGATTCTCCTCTAGAGTTCACACGTGCGAATTAGAAGCCTACCAAAATGAGAAAAGGGTTGTTTTCTTGCTCAAATGTAGGTTGGTAAGGAATTTGGAAATGCCCACAAGGAGGTGTCTTTTTGCTGATAAAATTCATCAGTTAGCATGGTCTTATTCCTTGATGAAATGGCTATCCAGCCATGGAGTCATATTCCTATTTGGTGCTCTCATGTGCGATATTTTGGCCTACCAAAATAAGTGAAAAATAAGGTTTAGTGACACCTTATGATATGCCCGCAAGGGCTTGTAAAATGCCTGCAAGGGCTTGTAAAATCTCGCAAGGGCTTATGGAATTCCCACAAGGGGCTTAAGGAATAAAAAGCTCCCAAGAGATTTATTATGCCCACAAGGGGCTTAAGGAATAAAAATCTCCCAAGAGATTTATTATGCACACAGGGGCTAAAGAAATTCCCACATGGGCTTAATTATGCCCGCAGGGGCTAAAGAAATGACCGCAAAATATTAAGGATGCCCGCAGGGGCTAAGATTAAAGCTTGCGGAGGCTTAGGAATGTACGTAGGAAGAAGCATATGCCCGCAAGGAAGGGCTTGACCGCTCATGCCCGCAAGTAAGCAATGGAGGGCTTCTATGCCAGCAAGGAAGGGCTTGAAGACCTATGCCCATAGGAAGAGGTGTATGCCCGCAATGTCTTATGCCAGCGAGGCTTAAAGATATTCCCACAGGCACTTGGAAATGCCCGTAGGATATGCCCACGGGACTTATATGACCCTGATGAGATCAAATTTATCTTGTTGATTCCATGTTTTAATTAATATCAAAAATTGGTTTAAATTGTTAAAAAGATAACAATACTGATTCACCCCCCCTCTCAGTATTGACCAATATTCCAACATGTCATTCAAAACCATGTCAAATTTCAGCTATATATGGTATACACCCCAATTTTTAGCTTCTCTTGTTTCGAGAATAGTTCATTCTCTACTAAATAGGGGAAACCACGTGAAGGTGGAAGCTCTAATTATTCCCCGCCCCCCTCACATCACTCTCAATTTCCCCATACCCAATTTGAAATATTAAATAACATGCAACATACTCTATTATACAAAATAAAAACATATAAAGATCATCATGATATAAAAGATATAAACATGTGCCTCTACTTTTCAACAATTAAATATCATTCATATTCTTATTCATCCAACTCAACATCTGAATCAGGTTCTGGTTCATAATAGATATTCACAAAAGGCTCATTCACATCAACATCATCATCAATGTCATCTTCACTAATATAGTCATCGACATCGTCAATGAGATCATCGTCTACTACATTTGGATGATAAAACTCTTCAACTTCTTTATCTAACACATCGACTACAGCCACCTACTCCTGATCTGAATCATCATCATCATCTTCTTCTTTGTGATAATCTTCATCATCTACATGATTATACTTTACTGGTCTTCCTCTTGGATCGTATCTAACAACGTATGACCAACTTTCTTTACCTGGTACCTCTGAGTAAAAGACTTGCTCGCATTGACTTGGAAGAACATAAGGCTCTGTACCCAGTTCAAATTCCCTTGTATTAACCATGGTAAATCCATTAGCATGCTCAATAACAGTTCTTTCAGGATCATGTTCATGCATCCGTAGCCTGTACCACTTCATTTCAAACAAAACTATTTTAATTAAAATCACACTCAATTATGTCCTCCAAATTCCCATAGTACCTATTCTCATTTTCTTCTGGATGTCTGTCACTTCCAGAGGAAATATTAGTGACCTTAAACACTGCAGTTATCCCACAATCTGAGGTTTTCATCTTATCATCCAACATTTTGATACGAAATTCCGACTATGACACCACATAGCCTTTTGATGTTTCAATTGCAAGATTGAAAACAAGTAAAAAATACATCGTGAATTGATAAACGTCATATAGGACTTAGAAAATATAATTGAAAAATTAAACAAACCAAATACATTGAAAAAATGGGAAGTAACTAGAAAAATGTGGGTAAACAATTTACTTGCATTTTTATCTTTTAAACCATAGGCTAAATCAACTTCCCTTTGCGACATAAGATCAGGAATTGATGTCGATGATGATGAGCTATTTTAATCATCTTACTGACCCCTTCCCATGATAACCTACCGAAGTGTTCTTCACAATATTCTATCCAATGCTCCATCCAATCAAGGTTGTTTGCAATGTATAAATGTAAATCATCCCACACTTAAGCAACTATATGAAAAAATAACAATTCAATATCATTAATTAGATATCATTAAAGGCATAGTTTAATATAGTTGAATATGCAGGATTAATAAAAAAATAAAAAATCAGTATGATAAAATAAAATTGGAAAAATACATGTGTAATATATTAATTCCACAAAATCTAATAATTACCTTTCGCGTTCCTCATTGTACCTTTCCCCAATAGGACCTCCCTTTCGAATTTGTTGATGGAGTCGAGATGCCAAATGCAAGGCACACCCATATTTTCTACTAATTTAGGTAGATATTCACTAATATACACCATGCATTGATATACCATATATCCCTCAACCATAGAACCCTCAGGATGTACTCTTTGTCTAACAAAATCCTTCAATGACTTCAATTTCCTCTCCACCATCCGCATCGACCTTGTGTGTATTGGTCCACATAATTCAATCTCCTCAACTTGGTGTATGAGTTAGTGTTCTTGCGCATTGAAAAACGCTGGAGGTAGATATTGTTGCATTCCACACATTAATCGAGGAATTTCTCTCTTCCAATACCTTATATCTTCTTTATGGATTTCTTTTGATGAAATCCACCTACAAATGATGCAATAAAATAATATCAAGCCATATATAAAATCTGTGGGCAAAACATAATATGTCAATAAGTTCCACTACAAATCACACACCAAGTACATTTTCCATATAAAACATTACTTACCTCATGCATTTTCCAAGAACATAAATAATTTGTTTATGTTGCTGTCAAAGTCATCTGGGAGAGACAAAGGTAAAACATATTGTATCAAAAAACACATAATTATTATTTATTTCCAAATAAGAGAATAAAATAATGCATACAAATAAGGAAATATATTATAAACTCATAATTACCTTAATGAATGTATGTCAATCATGTGTTTTAACCCCAGCAAAATCACCTTTTTTCGTTAAGATATTCTTTATGTTAGACGAAAACCCGATGGGAAACCTGATTTTTTTATGACCTCTTTTACAATATTGCTCTGTTGATCCGTCAAGAACCAAGGAAGACTAATATTCCGTTGATGGCCATCACCATTAGAATTAATGATCACACTTTGCAATGCGTGATTAGCTTCTTGGATGTCATTACAAATCTTTCCAATTCTTTCTTTGTCAGTCCTTCCATCTAATATTCGCCATAAAATTTCTGTTATGTTCTTCTCGATATGCATTGTATCAAACAAATGAACTATTTGAAGGTGCTCGTAGTATGGAAACCTACTGAATTGCATCGGGTAAATTTTCATTCCTCGTGGAATCCCATTCGTGCCTTAACGACATTCATGAAACATCAACAAAATCAAATTAACACTAATTAATCAATATAGGTACATACCGCACTGAACATAATTCACTAAAAAAAGCAAAGATTTATATAATATATGATGCATGTTGAATGTGATTGTCATTGACGTCAAAGGAGTTCAGTAAATGACAAAAAGATAACCAAAGACATGATGGCAAGGTAAACTCAGTGAAAGACAAATGAATGACAAAGGAAGTAATGACATGGCAAGTATGATGATGTGGCATGTATGATGAGGCTGGAAAGACAAATGATGGTGTTCTGGTGCTATCAGGAAGTCAGTGTTGTAATCTGGCATCGTTCTGGAAAAATATGGCAAGTTTGTGAAACTTTGGAAATTGACTAAGTGTGAAAAAGTAGTCAAAACTACTCTAATAGAATGCCCGCCATAATTCATGCTTTGAGAAAAATGCCCACACCAGCATAGCAGGCTATAGCTTGTTGAACTGGCTATCTATCCATGGTCTCGGTTTGCCTTAATCATTTCTGAGGAGAAAGTTATAAGTCTGCCAAAATAGGGTTTCAGGATAAACCTTGGATAAATTCTTGGAAATGGTTGTGTTGGAAAACTGGTCCAAGTGGACTTGGGAAAATGCCTTCCATACCTCATGGGATAATGATAAAAATTATCTAGAATTATCATGCTATATATTTTCAAAGATGTTATCCAACCATAGACTTAGTTTTCACAGAAGGTGTTTGATGACAAAGATAACAGCCTGCCAAAATAGGGTTTCAGGTTGCTTTTACACCAAAGTAGCAAAACTGCCTAAGTGGCCTCAGGGAAATGCCCACCATAGTTTGTGGGTTGAAGAAAATGCCCACACTATATGGTCAACTTGTAGGTTGTTGTTTTGTCTACCTGACCATGTTCTCATATTGACTTAAAAGTGTCTGAGGAAGAAGTTATGGATCTCCCAAAACAGGGTTTCAGGCAGATTGGACCAAGTCTAGGAAAGTGCAAAATTGTCTAAGTGTAAAATCACTAAAAATGCCTAAATGACCTTAGTAATATGCCCGCCATGTCTTGAGTGTGATGTCTTAAATCATTTTGAGAGTATGGATCTCTAGAATGTTGTTTGGTGCATCCAACCATGGTCTCAAATTGTCCAAAGAGTCTCTGAGGAGGAAGATATTTGTTGGACACAATGTTCACACTAAGAGGGGGGGTGAATCAATGTGAGGCCAATTTTCAATCCTTTTCAACTTCTACCAATCAACTAACAATTCATCAATGCATTATTCTACCATTTACATGATCATTTCATAAACATCCATCACTTAATCATTCATGAATCATAAGCATCTAAATCATGGAGTCATAACAAGAACCATAGCACAAGAGAACACAACACAATTTAATCTTTGTAGTCTTGTTGTATTTTGTGGGACCGGCTACAACCATTAAGGTAATTCAGCACCAACTGATACAAATAGCACCAACTCCTCATCCAGGACCCAGCCTAGTTTTCTTAGACCCGCCTAAGAAGATTTGAGGTTTCCAAACCCCATATGCAAGACTAGCTTTCATTTACTATACAGTATACATACTCATATCATCACACACACACACACACACACACACACACACACACATATCTTCGGCCATTGTCATATCACATCATCAACATCCAATCTGTCTCAACCAATCTCATCATCAACTTGTCATTGTCTTGACCAGAACTTTCCACATTAATCACTGTCATTGTCATCTCATCATGTTGTCCATGCCTTCTTAATCTGTTGTTGACTAGGATCACATAGATATGAATTTATCATGCCCAGAAATAAATAGATCTTTAGTCATCTTATCTCTGTCAATCTGTCAACAAAAGTACAATCATGTCATCATCTCATATCAATTTATTGATGGCTTCATCATGAGCACTTTAACATTATGTTCATGACTACTTCAACATTCTGTCATGAGCTCATCTTCATTCTGTCCTTCAACACATCATTCAGCACATCCTTTATGTTTTCATCATTTGCTAACATGTCATCAGCATTCTATCTAGGAGTATCTTTTCCATGATCACTTCATTCAGCATCCCCAAAATATCATCAACATTTCATCAAATAAGCATGTTCATCACAAAGTGCTGCCTCAGTTTAAACCCAACAAAATATGAAAGAAGGAAGATTACTTCATTGATTTTCTTGTTGATGTTGCTACCCAAATACCTAGAAAACTCATACCACCGAACTCAGAGCTATTGCACACCTCCAAAATATACACCTCTTGATTCCTTTAAAAATAAAGATCTTGTATTCTATTTATACCTTTTTTCCATAAAAATTGGAGGATGACATCCCTTTTTATTTTTATTTTTATCATTAAAATGATTAAATAAATCAAATATAATTTATTGAATTTGGCCATCCTTTAATCAAGGAATTAACCAACCATGCCATGTCATTTTCATTTTTAACATCCAACAAGAAATACTTGTGGTGGCCATCCTTCAACCATTTGATTTTCATGCCACATCATTTGGTCTTTTTCAATTAATTAATAAAATACACCAAATAAGATTTTTTGGGGGGAGGGGCCATCCTTTAAATAAGGAGACAACCGTCTTTTTTCATTTTTTATGTTATGTCCTTTAACCTTCATCGAGAATGCCTGCAAGGGCTCTTTTTTTATGCCCGCAAGGGCGTTTTATTTATGCCTTTAGTGGCCTCATGTAAATGCCTACATGCCTCCATAAAAATGCCCGCATAGGGTCTTCCAATATGCCCTCAAGGGGATTCTTCTTCATGCCTGCATGGCTCTTCAACATATGCCCTCATGGGCCTTAATATATGCTTGCAATGCCTTATTAAAATTCCCACGAGGGCATATAAAATTCCTGCAATAGGGTCATTTAAAATCCTGCAGGAAACCTCAACCTTATGCCCGCAAGGGCCTTGAATATGCCCACAGCTCCCTTAAGTAAATGCCAACAGCACTAAAAAGCATTTTCCCACAGTCACCCTTGTCTTTCTTGCCATCACCCTTGTCCACCTCATCATCAATCCATGCTTGCTTGTCAAAATGTATGTCATCGTCTTTGTCTTGCTTATCATCATGTATGTCATCATCTTTGTCTTGATTGCTTGCTTAGTCAACAACATTTGTCATGCTTCCTCCATGTCAACAACATCTATTATGCTTGCTTGACATGATCTCATGCTTTCTTTATCTTTGCACCATCATATTGTTGTCCTTGTCATACTCCTTTGTCATCCTATCAATCTTGCTTGCCTTGGCATGCTCCTTTGTTGAGTCATCAACACTTTGTCATTAATGTGTTGTCCATTGCTTGTCCTCCATCTTACCAATACTTTCCACATCATCTTGTCCCACTTTTCATGCATTAGCGTTGTCATAGTCTTATTCAACACTTCCATGTCTTTGTCATTAATGTTTTGTCATCAATGACAACTATGGTCATCAATATCAATCTGCCAAAAGTACCTCTCAGCATGATTTGCACTACTCCAGTAAAATTCCCATCGAGGAGAGAGAAAGAGGATTCAAGAGGTGAAATTGGTTTAGATGAAGTCACCTTTTTGGCCTCTATCCATTGGGTGTCTCACACTTCAAAATTGGTGAAAATAAAAATCTCATGTTACCCTAGGGTTTGACAATTTTTGTCTAAGTGTTGAATTGGCAGTATTAAAAGGCCATTTGGAAATGAATGCAAGGAGGTGTCCTTGTGTAATAAAATTCATAGGGTGACATAGATATGTTCCTTGTTGAAGTGGTTATCCACCCATGCTTCCAGTTTTCCTTATGATGGTCACATGTGCAAGAAATCAATCTCCCAAAGTAGGAAAAATATTGTTTTGCATATTCTAAAATTTGGCTAAGTATTGACCAATATTCCAACAATACATAAATAATTTGGCATACCTTGACGTTTTCTATTATATTCCAGCTTCCATAGGTGAGGTGTCATTCTTCGTGGTTTTTTTCCATTCTCTTCTTTACCATTGAATTTTGCTTTTTCTGTAGTTCGATAACTATGGCTCTTAGGCAAAAAGTGCATATACTCATGAAACACTTCCTTTACTAAACTCCTTGAATGACGATATTTTATCCTGAGACCGCAAAATGGACATGCAAATTTACCCTTTGTTTGAAGACCTACAAGATATATGAATTAGGGTGGCGAATTAGAATTACCATTTAAAATAATGCATGATATTTGCAATAGATATATATAATATTAAAGAACAAAAGAAAGTAACAATATACCACAAAAATGTGTTAACCCGGGAGCATCATGAATTGTAAATGCAAGTATTCTATAGAACTGAAATTGTCTTTGCCTATTGGTCTAGAGATGTCATACATAGTGATGTCATCCCATAACTTCAACAACTCATCAATAAGAGCCTCAATATATACATTCATATCTTTAACCTGGTACTTACCCAATTGGTCCAACATACATGATTAATTATATTTAGCTATATGCTGTTATATATAAAAGACATAATTATCATGCTCGAAATAAAGAAATGAAATATTTAGTGATCAAACTTTCAATTAAAAAATACAAATTAATTAAATACCTGGAACAATCATTGCCAACATTGTGTGCTCTCTCTTGATCGATATCCAAGGAGGAAGGTTATTGTTTATAACAAAAATAGGCCACACTGAGTAGGTAGAACGAAGCTCTCCAAATGGATTGACACCATTAGCTGCCAACAAAAGTTTAACATTACGAGGTTCTTCTTTGAAAATTGGCCACTTTTCTTCGATGTACCTTAATGCAGAACCATCTACAGGCATTCGAAGAACATCGTCTCGACTTCTGTTCTTTGCATGGAAATCCATAAACTGTGCTATACTTTGACACCTGAACAACCGCTGTAAACGTGGAATTATCGGAATATAACGAAGAACTTTGTGAGGCACCTTTTTTGTCACTTTATCGGTTCGATAACTACTTGTTTGACATTGTGGGCATTCATTTTCTAATGCATATTGTCCATAGTATATGATATGATCATTAGGACATGCATCAATAGCTTGATAATCCATTCCAAATTCTTTCATAATCACATATATCTCTCGATATGTGCATGGTAAAATATTTGACGTTGGTAATAGAAATTCACCTAACAATCTACAAAATTCAAAAGAATAAGTCAACGTAAACAATATTAATCATCAATATCGCATCCATACTTTACAAATTAGATAACAATAGCAATATAGGAAAAAATTCAACCCTTTATGTACATGTGAACATGCAGACATAAATAATTAACAAATTACATACCTTAGTATCTGTGTGAGACAGGTGTTTGATCAACCATTCAAAACCTTCAAGTTCACTAACAACAATATAGTAGATAGAAGATTTGTTTTTGAGCCTTCATAAAGAGGTTGACGTGACTTCTCGAGTAGATGATCAACATCATGACTATCATCCTGGTTGTCCTCATCCATTGGAGAAAATGTGTCTTGGATAAATCTATGTATCTCATCTTCCTGAATTGTATCACTAACGTTATCTCCATCCATATCATCATTAAGAACTTCATCAGCTTCAATATTCTGATATATATGTTCGTCACCCTGTAAATGAGTATTTATGCTAGTACTTGGAAAATAACTCTCTAGAGGGTGACATTTTGGGGGCATTGTCTATATATTTACAAATAGCGTAGTAAAATTAGTGTGTATAGAACATATAATAAAACAATAAGACATTTTACTGAAATTAATGACATGATGACTATTACAGAGAATACATTAAAAATTGAATAACCTATTACCAATGGACGATATTCATAACCCCCTTCGGCGTGCCCCTTCTCCCTACAATGTATTTCAGCTATTGTTATTAAAAGTATTCTTCTTTGCAAGCCCATGCAATCAGAGCAAGGGCAATAACATTTTCCATCTCTCCTCGCCTCTAATGCCGCTCTAAACTGAGCAAGCTTCCTTGCATTTTCATTCATAGTGACAAGTAGTTGTCTTACCTACACCATACAAAACATTAACTTGTAAAATACATTAGATATAAGTATATTTCTAAATACAATATATTATATACCAATTTGTATAAAGAAAAACATGAAGACTGAAGTTTTCATTGATGCCAACAAGTGTTGTACAATGGCCTTTGATTTACTCACAAGGAGACCTTGATAGTTTGGGAATTGGAATACTAGGTGGCCCAACTGGTCCAAATGAAAGTTGTCCTTGATGCATGCTTACCTTTTATGAATTTACCAGATGATTGTTGAGTATGACTCTCTCTAGTTTTGGATATGGTTGATAAAGAATATATTTAGGAAACACTTGTTGTTGGTATCTGATTGTATGGTTTATATTATTGGACAAACATACAAGAGAAAACAAAGAACAAGGGCGGCAGAACCATGTGACATAGTTGAAGCTCACAGTTCAAGTGTTGAAGAATCCAAGGCAATCACAAGCATAAATGGAAGTTCTTGGATACTACTGAGGTGGTTTTCAATTCTGATTTCGGGTTTAATAGAACTATAGAAAAAAGAAGAGGTTTAATTAGTAATTAATATATAATCATCGTATGAAAATCCTATAAAAACATGTAAGTATAACTAATTAATCACACGAAATATATGTAGCAATGCTAAATTAAAAAAAAAAATCGTTCAAACATGCATGCTAAAAAAAATAATGATTTTTTTTTTCTTAACATATAGACAAAAAAATATAAAAAATACTAACCTTGCAAGTTCAAAATCGGAGCAATGTAGAATATCCGAGCTCAAACAATCACCACGAAATTTGTCGCAAGTTCAAAATCCGGGCTCAATCAATCACCAGGAACCTTGTCGCAACTATAGAAAATGTGTCGAAAATTGTCTTAAAGTATGTATTTACAGATCGACAATCGTCTCTATATCAACGAAAATGCATGAGTTGACCCACGGGTAAAAATCCAAGAGCCATACTTGGAAAATGGCATTGGTTTTGCGGGTGTGCAAAGATATCCATAGGTCGTCGATATAGAGACGAAATTTCGTCGAAAAGTAAAAAACGTCGATATTGCCAAGGTTTTTTCGCCATAATAAAAAAAAATGAAAAGACATCTTAAATTTCATTGTATTTTTCCACGAATGTTCGAAACGTGGAAATATTTTGTGGAAAAATCCACCCGAATGTACTTGTGACAAGCTACCAATCAGTTGTTTGTAAAGAGTGCTATCAACCAAGGGAGTGGAACGACCTTCTTCCAATCTAATGCCAAAGTGCTTTCATGTGGCTTTGCAATCATCCATATGAAAATTTGTCAGTAAATCAAATGCATACCTTGACTGTGAAAGCATGATCCCTGGAGTATTTTGAGTTACTTCAAGACCAATGAATTGTTTCAATAGCCCTAGATCTGTCATAGTGAATGCTTTGTTAAAGGAATACTTGATGTTCTTCAACCCAATCGCAGATCCACCAGTGACGAGAAATTTATCCACATACAAAACAATAAATAGTAGACATCCTCTCTTTTGTTGCATGTAAACATTGCGATCAGATTTGCATATTTCAAAATTTTGTGACAGTAAGAAGGAATTCATATTTGCATGCCATGCCCTTGGGTATTGCTTGATCCCATACAATGATCTCCTCAATATGCATACCAAGGAAGGATCATCAGTGTACCCCTCAGGTTGTTTCATGTAGATCTATTCTCCCAAGTCACCATGCAAGAAGGAACTCTTTACATCCATGTGTGTACCTCCCATGCATACAAAGTTGCAATGGCCAAAACAACTCTAACTGAATCCATTCTTGCTATGGGAGCGAATTTCTCATTGTATTCCAAACCTTGAACCTATGAGTACCCCTTTGCAACCAACCGATCCTTGTACTTGATTGTAGATCCATCAGATGTAAGCTTTGTTTTGTAGATCCATTTGCATTGAACTAGTTTCCTCCCTGGGGGAAGAGGGACAAGATCCCATGTCTCATTGTTCTGCAATGATTCATGTTCTTCATCCATGGTTTCTTGCCATCTCTGATCATGGCAAGACTCTCTGTAATACTGTGGATCAAACCCCACCATCATGAAGCACCTCTTAGGGAGAAGTGGATTTGTATCGAAAAGTGCAATGTTTGCATCTTGGTATTGAGATCTTGTTCTTTTGTAGTCAGATGGATCTCCAGCAATGTCCCTAGCTGCCTCAATAATATTTTGAGCCCATTTAGGCTTTGGATTGGGAATGGGTGTTGGATATGGATCTAGATCTGATAGATATTCATACTCAATATCTATATCTTCCAGCAATGTCCCCAGCTTCCTCAATAATATTTTGAGCCCACCTAGGCTTTGGATTGGGAATGGGTGTTGGATATGGATCTAGATCTAATAGATATTCATACTCAATATTTATATCTGAATCATATTGATCTTCTTCAGAATTTGAATGTGGATCATATGTAGAAACATCATTAGGAGAAAATGGAATAGGTAGATCAGTTATATCTTCTTCTTCAACTGGTTTCAGATCATGCAATGGATCCTCATTGAATTAAACACTTCTTTCAATGAAGCATCTCTTGGTTTCAATATCCGTCATCTTGTAAGACTTTTCATATTCTACATATCCAAGAAGGATGCATTCGTTACTTTGAGGTTGAAGAGATTTCCTCTTGTCGGAGGGAATTATGGACCATGCCTTGGAACCAAAAACCCTTATATGAGAGACATCAATTTTGTGTCCCTTCAATGCTTCGAATGGAGTGACCCCATCAACAGATTTTTGGGGTATCTTATTCTAAATATATGTGGGACAGTTCACTTATTTTGCCCATATATTTGATGGGAGATCTATTGCTTCAAGCAAGTAGGAAGCCATCTCTTTCATTTACCTATTCTTCCTCTCTACTACACCATTTTATTGTGGTGTGTATGGGGAAAAATGTTTCATTTGAATACCTTTGGAAGCACACAGCTGCTACAAATCCTTCTTGATGTACTCCCCACCATTATCTGATATGAGTTCCTTGATCTTCCTTCCAGCAGTGTCCTCAACTAAGGCTTTGAAAATTTTGAAGCATTTGAACACCTCAAATTTTTGTTTGAGAAAGTAGATTCAACGAAACCTATAGTAGTCATCAATGAAAGTCAGAAGGTATCTGGATCCATTCATTGAAGTAGTGGGAATCGGTCCTAAAACATCACTATGAATCAATTCTAAGATGGAGGAAGCTCTCTTTGCCTTCCCAACATCATACTTTCACTCTTGGTGCTTCCGTACCAAGTAACCTTTGCAGATTCCTTGAGAGAATTTTATGCTCAGAAAACCTTCAACCATATCTTCCTTGTGCAACTGTTGTAGGTATTTGAACTTTAAACTAGTGTCTCAATCAGTAAACTAGTCAATCTGTTCTCAAATCAAGGAACATATCCACAAATCACTCAACTAACTGAAGTGTAACTGGTGGTAGGTGAGGGAGGGCGCCTTTCTCATGTGGTAGGTGAAAGGAGGGTGCATTACTGACTAGGAGTTGGAACTGAGCAGAAACAGGCTCTCGGGACTAGTAAACTAAGCTCTAGGTGCTGGGAGACACCAACCTAATGACTGGAATGCATGCAATTGCATGACTGCATGCATGACTGAAATGAAAAATAATGAAAATGTTGGTAGGACTAGGATGGAGTATAGGAATATCCTAACACCCCTCCTTAATCCATCTCAGGCCCTGGTAACTAAGACCAAAGGTCGCCCAATACAATGAATAATAAATAACAATCCATAAAGCAAGGAAAAGGGGAAAACCTCATGGGAAAAATTACCCCCCTCAAAATAGACTATAGGGCACACCAAAATAAATGCTCCAAACTCAAGCAGGTGTGATGCTTGGTCATATGTCTAGAGGTCTCTTCTTCTTGGGAAGAAGTGGATCATGCTCAAAAAGTATGTGCTTGTACTTGCTCTTCAGATTGAATGTGATGAGAACAAATCCAGAGGTATGAGGATGATCCTGGAACCTGTGATTTGAATCAGTTTAGGTAGGATCAAATCCATGAATGTGTAGATAATATTTTTTTTTCTCATTTGAACCATCATAGATGAGATTATGCCCAAAAGAACCATCACATGATAGTGATTTCTTAGAATCCAAATCAGATCCAAGACTTGAAAAATGGTTTCTTGAGATCTCCTTTGAACCATTAGAGGTGAGATCAAAACCATGAAATGCATAAGAAATTATCCCAAGCGAATAGCAATTCCCTACATCTTCAATAAACTTCCGAGAGCATGTAAAAATGATCTTACAGTAGTACATAAGAGGTGAGTGATCAAGGAGAGCGAATGCATTACCTCCAATTGTTGATTTAACCTCTAAAACATTCATGAGATCATCATTATGCAAACCGACAGACTCTTGTGCAAGAGAGGATTTAAGAACCTCTGCAGTTTTTAGAGTGTGAGCTGGCGCAAAATTTGAAATAGAAGTTATTGAGAGCATGAGTGTAGAATCTGCAAGTTCGTCTTCTTTGTGTACAACTTCATTATGAGATATGTTTGATACTAATTCACGATCAGAGAGACCATCAAGGAGGGCGAATGCATCACTGGACTTGCTCTGGAAATGGTTTGGACCAATTCCTTCATTATGTTTGCCAAATATTTCATCCAGATGGGCCCATAGCTCTTCTGGAGATTGAGCAGAAAGGAAGTGGGTTACCATGCAATGAGACATAGCATACATCATTTCTCCATAGGCTCTGTCACCTTCATTTAACCAATCATTCTCTTCTTCAGAGGATTCTAACTCTCTTTCAAAACAATAATCAAAGAGACCATGTCTCTTCCAATGTGCTATCATCTTTGGTTTCCACTCATCATAGTTGAATGGAGAAAGAGGAGTAATTCCTTCTGGATCCATGGAAGCTGTTTCAGAAGACCTACAAAAAACAATAAAAAATATCTGCAACTGCTACTACTGCAAAAGTACAAAAACTGCTACACTCGAAATCTTGATAATAACCTGCAAAAAAACTCTCAAGAATGGAGATAGAAAATACTCTCAATAGGCTCTGATACCGTGTGAAAATCCTCACAGTAGATCTAAGAGTTGATGTATACCTCACAAGAAAGATTAATATTAAGCAGGAAAATAGAAGAAGAGTGGTCAATGCAGTGTAAAGGAGCAACAGAATTATGATACAATAGAACTCGGATAGAAGCAGAATAACATCACACACTAATTCATTAATCATAATATGAACAATAAATAATACAATGGTGGAGAGGATTCGAATGTCGAGGTGGAAATTCGAATTAGCCTCCATGGGCATGGCTTATCTGCACTAGGAGTCATCATCATCATCAGTGGAGTGTCAACAATACACAACTAGGAGTCCTAATCATCATCAGTGGAGTGTCATCAATACACAAGTGACTGTCAACCAGGTGGAAAACTGAGTCTAACTGCATGTAGTAGGTGTAACACATGCATGGTGCACTAATGTAGTGAAGGAGGATCAAAGGAGGGTGCAAGAGGAGCTGACTAGTGTCAGAACTGGCAATCTAGTCTCGCTAGAGGTCCATCAGAGTGTCTCTGTCAGTAAACTAGTCAATCTGTCCTCAAATCAAGGAACATATCCACAAATCACTCAACTAACTGAAGTGTAACTAGTGGTAGGTGAGGGAGTGTGTCGTTCTCATGTGGTAGGTGAAAGGAGGGCCCAGTACTGACTAGGAGGGTTGGAACTGGGCAGAAACAAGATCTCAGGGCTAGTAAACTAAGCTCTAGGTACTGGGAGACACCAACCTGATGACTGGGATGCATGCAATTGCATGCCTACATGCAAAAATGCATGCATGACTGAAATGAAAAATAATGAAAATGCTGGTAGGATTAGGATGGAGTATAGGAATATCCTAACAATATTCCTTGGAGGCATGGTTTGCAACTCCTTTGGCTATCATCTTCCCATATGAGATCTATGCAACCTCAACTATGTCAGGTCCAAATACTACTTTCTTTGGTGAACCTGTGTGTGCCATCTGATTAACAGACAACAAATTAGCTGCTAGAAGAGGCACATACAGCACATTGTTGAACTTTCCATGCTCAAGCTGTATAGTACCCTTCCCTTCAGCAAATATTTGAGAGTCATATCCCATGTGTATGTTGGTTCCATCGATGAGATTTGATGAATAAAATGGCTCTATGGAGGAAACCATGTGGTTGGAGGATCCAGAATCAATAAGAAAATATTAGTATTGTGAGAATCCAGTCTTCAATGCATGGCATCTCTCATGATCTTCTGACTTGACACCTGGATCAATATTTCTTGCGCCTTGAGGGAGGGAAATTTTATGTTTTTCAAGGATTTTTTCCATTTGATCTATGGTCTTCTTCATACAAGAACTCTTAGTATGATTACCCTTCTTGCAGCATGTACACTTGGATTTCTCATATTTATTTTGTTTGTCCTTCTCAGAGCTAGAGGCTCCTTCCGATGGACTAGACTTGGCATTCTGCTTGGGTTCAGATTGCCTCTTCTCTTTTCCCTTTTGCTTCCCTTTTGCATTCACACTTTTTTATTCTCCAGCCACAAGATATTTATTTTTGGAGGCCTTCAAGGCACCCATCTGGATCAATTTGTCTTGTTATTGGATGAGAGATTCAGTGAAAACATCTAGAGATGGCATTTTCCAACCAAGGATTGAAAATCTTCGTGAATGGAAGGTAGAAACAAATACGGATAACTTAGGACCTAGCTTGCTCACAATGGATAGCACCAACTACTCATCCTTCTCAATGCCACATTGCTTGCATTGCATGACCAAAGATTTGAATTTGGAAAAGAATTGTTAGATGGTCTCGAAACTGTTGGGTTGAAAAGCAATCAACTCATTCTCCAGAATATGTCCCCTTAGCTCATCTTATTTTCTGAAGAGGGTCTCCAAATTCAACCAAACCTCTTATGGAGTCTTCAATCCATCGAGGTGGAAGAGTAGATATATGGAAATATGAATACACATGAAACCAAATTCTTCATCCAATCTATTCAAATACTTGGCCTTCTCAACAACTGCTTGAGGTTCGACCTCCTTTCTCATTGTTATCCATTACAGTGACTTGTTGTACAAGACCATCTGCATATCAGTCCTACAATCAAGGTAATTGAAGGGTGTCAAGATCCTGGGAGAGAGAGGAGCATTCAAATTATCCATTAGAACTATTGGAGCAAATAAAATATGGTACTACTGCTATTGTTGCAACTGCTACACTAAAAAAAATTTCAATAACCTGCAAAAAAACTCTCAATTTTGGAGATAGACTAATACTGAGCACCGCTTTATGACAATAAGAACATTTTTTCAGATCCTTCACACCTGGCTAGACCTCAAAGAATTTCTCCAATGAATTCAATGCAATGGCACCAGGATTGTTGTGGAAATCCAAAGGATTTTGGTGTACTACTGAAAGCAGTTTCTCAACCTACGCTCATTGAGCTCTTATACCATGTGAAATTCTAAATCACAGCAGATCATGGAGTTGAGTATACCTCACAAAGAAAGAATGAGCAGATAAATTGAGTTACAGTGAAAATTGCAAAAAAAATGAGCAGACAATTAATCATGCATAAGAACTCAGATAAGAACAGAATAATGTCATGTGATCCAATAATCAATATAGTCAACAATGATGTTATAATGGAGATAATTCAAATCACTTGGTACAATTTGAGTCTCAATGTGTCTAGCACAGGAATTGTCACCACTGGAGTGCTCTGAAAGACCCAAACTCAACTCAACTGAATTTAAACTTAGTTAACTGAATTCACAATTAGGTAACTAACTAAGGAGGGAACATTAGTGATTTTTTCATGCAGATCACTCAGAAAGGGGTGCATGTGTTAGTTTTTGTACCTAGGGAAGTGTTCCCCAAGTGACTTTTGCCTAAAGTCACTTAGAAGGGGGGTAAAGGTGACCCTCACATTAAATGCACTTAATGAGACTTTATAACATCAAAGTCACTTTTTGATGAAGTTAAGTGGGTGAGTGAAATTAATTATTTATGAGAAATAAATGGAGCATTTAATTTCAACCATTGATCTAAGTCAATCTCATCCATTGGATTTAGGGAAACCCTAGGGTTTCATAAAAAATATTAAGGGAGGCATTCTAACTCACTTTTGTTGAATGAAGTGAAGAGAGGAGAAGAGAGACAAGAGAGAGTGACCAGCACGATTTCCAAGGAGAAAGTTGGCACAAAAATCGAGGAGATTTCTTCAGCATTTATTTCAGCGCACATTTCCCAAGGATTCCGTACAGCACGGACTGGGCACAAATATCGAGGGACATTTATAGGCACTCATCTCGAGTTGTAGCACAGTTTCCAAGGATAAAATCTGGGCAAAAAACTCGATTTTTTTCCGAGCACGGTTTTCGAGGTATTGATTGGGCACACAAACTGAGTTTGCTGCATAGATTTCGAGGTGTATTTCTGGGCACTATTCCTGATATAGTATGCAATATATTTCATGAAGGTACAACATGGATTTCAAGGAGTAAATCAGCACAGAAATCGAGGTACTGATTTCTGATTTATTTCAGCACTATTTTCAAGGTGGTTCACTGCACACAAACCAAGAACCGTACAGCTGGTACAGACTGTGTTTTTTCCAGCATATAAATCGAGGTCCTATTGGCACACATTTCGAGGCTGCTAGCACAAAAATCAAGATTATGTTGTTGTACATATTTCGAGAAAGATTCTGGGTGGTGGAGATAAGTAATATTTTCATTGTAGTGCTGTGATGATATTTTTACTAAAGAAATAATAAAACTCTCTCACTCTTATTGGTTTTCCCCATGGGGGTTTTTCCAGGGCACAGTTGCCAAAAATTTCTGAGTCTCATTTTTGTGGTGTGCATGTTAAAATGTTAAATTTCTGTCTGTTAGAGTGATTTTATGGCGTGTTTAATTGTCTTAGAAATTTTTCATAAGTAGTTTTCAGGCAATGCAAAACATGCTGGAAATGAAAACCACTGAAAAGTTGACATAAACCAGCAAGCAGTAAACTCAGAAAAATTTACATGGTATCAAAGCTTGGGAGCAGAAAACAGTAGTATTTTGCAGACACACAGAAATTTTCAGAACTCGGTAATTTCAGAAATTTTCTTCTGTTAGTGAGCAGCACTCTGTTGGGTTGAAGTAGAGATGGATACGGGACTTAGGTTGGAGGATAGGTTGAATGGGACAGTGAACTTTGTGCCATGGAAGGCCAGAATTTTACTGATATTAGAGGAGAATGAACTATGGGAGGAAGTGGTTAGGAATACTACAGCAAACCCCATTCAGATTCCTGCTGCTACAGATGCAGCAGCACTATCGACCTTTAACAAGAAGGACTGTAAGGCTAGGAGGATAATCCTTGATGCAGTTAAAGACCACATAATCCCTCACATTTCAAGCAAGACTAGGGCACACTTGATGTGGATAGCTTTGACCAGTTTGTTTGAGAGTACCAATGAGAACTGGAATATGGTTCTCAAGGAGAAACTCAAGAGTATAAAGATGAATGGAGGAGAGGGAGTGACAGCATACCTCACTAGGATATCTGCAGTTCGGGATGAAATTGCAGTGGTTGGGGAGGTGGTATCTGCTATTGATATTTTACATACAACAGTGAATGGGGCTTCAAAGCCATGGGGTGCATTGTGCAGGCCATAGTGGGTAGAGAGAACCTACCGTCTTGGGAGAGACTGTGGGATGAATTTGTTCAGGAGGAGACCAGGAGAGGTCTCGTACAGGGTAGTTCATCATAGAGTGGGGTAGATGAGGAGAAAGTGGCATTGATAGCAAAGGGGAAGAAGAAGAAGGGTCCCAAGAAGGGTGGGGCCAAGCAGTAGCAGCAGGAGCAGGGTGGTCAGAAGAAGGACTTGAGTAAAATCAAGTGCTATGGTTGTCAGATGTTTGGGAACTATGCTTCACATTGTCCAAACAAGAAGAAGAAGAAGAAGGGACAGCAGACAGCAGCCTCAGCAGAGGTTGATGACTTTGGAGACAGGTTTCAGAGGGATTTTTCCTTATATGCTGGACAGATTGAGAGAGAGAGAGTCTCTATAGCCACCAGCACAGATATGGATATGGAGATTGAGCATTCATTCTTGGCAGGCCATTAGATGAGTCCATCCACCACTAGTACTTGGTACATTGATAGCGGAGCCTCAAGCCACATGACAGGTGCTCGAGAGTTGTTCTCTGAGCTATCATAGACAGGTAGAGATGTGGAGGTTGTACTTGGAGACAATACCATTGTTAGAGCAGTTGGTCAGGGGACCATTACATTTCAAAGGGAGTCTATGAGTCCCATGATTCTGAGGGATGTGTTGTATGTCCCTGGGCTAAAGAAGAACCTTGTTTCAGTTTCCACTATTGAGGACAGGGGTCTTGGGGTGTGTTTCTCAGATGGGAGAGTGTAGGTATTCCCTAGGACTACAGGTGTATCTACCCCAATGGACATTGGGGTTAGATGTGGAAGACTGTACAAGTTATTGTTTCGGCTGCAGCACACTCTAGCACACAATAGCAGCAGTGAGCTATGTGAGCTATGGCATTGAAGGATGGCCCACCTACATCACCCAACTCTGAGATTGTTGAGGAGCATGGTTACAGGTTTACCCGAGTTCAGCACTGAGCAGAGTGATGTGTGCAGGGGGTGTGCTTTGGGAAAGTACACCAAGACTGCTTTTCCAAGCAGTGACACGAGAGCAGCAGGAGTGCTTGACTTGATCCATTCTGATATTTGTGGTCCTATGTCATCAGTCTCTTTGACTGGTTTTGAGTACTACATCATCTTCATTGATGACTGCTTCAGGAAGACCTAGATCTACTTCTTGAGGAGCAAGAAGTCTCCCTTAGTATTGAGTGTATTCCAAGGGTTCAAATCCCTTATGGAGAAGTAGGCAGGGAGGAATATTCGGATGTTGAGACCGGACAATGGGGGTGAGTATACCTCCAAGGAGTTCGATGATTTTTGTAGACAGGAGGGTATATAGAGACAACTGACAGTTCCCTACACTCCTGAGCAGAATGGAGTAGCATAGAGGAAGAACAGGTCGATTGTGGGAGCAGCGAGAGCAATGCTTGATGATCAGGGGTTACCATTGTTTCTACGGGCAGAGGCATGCAACACTGCAGTGTATCTGCAGAATAGGAGTCCTCACCATGCTTTGGGGAGGAAGACTCTAGAGGAGATGTACACAGGAAAGAAGCCTAAGGTGAGCCACTTTAGTATATTTGGTTCTTTGAATTACTCTCACGTCCCTTCTGAGAAGAGGATGAAGTTTGAGCCCACTGCTGAGAGAGGCATATTTTTTGGATATGACGAGACTTCGAAGGCCTATATGCTTTACCTACCTAGCCAGAAGAGAGTTGTTGTTAGGCAGGAGGTGAAGTTTGATGAGGAGAGAGCCTTTAGTAAGTCGAGAGAGATAGAGCAGCAAGAACCACCAACTCCCACACCTCAGTTGACAGAGGCTTCTTCGATACAGGTTTCAGGTCCACAGGTTTCTGGAGTGACTGTATCACAGAGTACAGGCACAGCTTCTATAGGTTCAGTGGTTCAAGTGACAGGTACTTCAGGGACAAGTTCAGGTACAGGTTCTGGTTCTGGTTCGTGGGTTACAGGTTCTTCAGGCATTGTTTCATCGGTTACTGGTCCTCAGGGTGTTGGACCTTCTGCTTCTGGGAGTTCATCAGATGAGGATAGACCATTTTGGGAGGAGCCTTCAAGGAAGAGGAAGCCTAAGTGGCTTCAGGATACCTTGAAGGAAGCAGAGGCATTTGGTATGCCCCAGGAGGAGGTCAGGACAGTTGTGATGCCAGATAGGTTGGGTATGGCTCTTGTTGTGAGTCTTTGTGACTCTGAGCCTTCCACATTTGAGGAGGCTTCTCAGTATCAGGTATGGAGAGATGCCATGATGGAATAGTAGCATTCCATCATGAAGAATGATGCTTGCGAGATAGTGACGAGACCAGAGGGGATGTCAGTTGTGACTTCCAAGTGGCTTTACAAGATAAAGCATGTTGCAGATGGCAGTGTGGAGAAGTACAAGGCTCAGTTTGTGGCTTGGGGGTTTTCACAAGTTGAGGGAGTTGACTGTGATGAGACTTTTTGCGCCAGTTGCTCGGTATTCTTCCATCACAGCAGTGATATCTATAGCAGCAGAGATGGGTTGGAAGATCCACCAAATGGATGTGAACACCACATTTCTCAATGGTCTTCTGCATGAGGAGGTGTACTTAGAGCAGCCATAGGGATTCGAGATTCATGGGAGAGATTCTCATGTGTGCAGGCTGAGGAAATCCTTGTACGGACTGAACAAGCTCCTAGAGCTTGGTACTCCAGGATCGATGCATACTTGACTTCGATGGGCTTTCAGAAGAGTGAGGTTGATCCCAACCTTTACTACATTGTGGTTGGCAGAGATCCTCTCATTCTTCTGTTATATGTTGATGACTTGTTTATCACTGGAGATGAGCATCTCATTGCGCATTGTAAGAGAGACCTTGCAGCTAAGTATGAGATGACTGATATTGGGTTGATGCATTACTCTTTGGGGATGGAGGTTTGGTAGGAGCCTGGACATATTCTCCTGGGACAAGAGAAGTATGCAGTTGATATTCTGAAGAGATTTCGGATGGAGGACTGCAGGCCTATGTCTACACCTATGATCACCAATTGGAAGCAACTTCATGCTTCTGAGGGTAAGTTGGTGGATCCTACACTTTACCGTCAGCTCGTTGGATCGTTGATGTATTTGGTCAACACCAGGCCAGACTTGTGTTTTGCGGTGAACACTCTTAGCCAGTTCATGGTGGAACCTAGGAGTGTACATTGGACTGCTGTAAAACATGTGATGAGATACCTAGCAGTTACAGTGGATTATGGTTTGGACTACAGGGGTTCGGGTGGAGTCAGCTTGGTTGGTTTCACAGATTCAGACTAGGCAGGTTGTGTGAGGGATCGGAAGAGCACTTCTGGTTGTTGTTTCAGTTTGGGCTCGGCAGCAATGTCGTGGTTCAGTTGGAAACAGAAGTCCGTTGCATTGAGTTTTTTCGAGGCTAAGTACATGGCAGCCAGTCAAGATACTTGCGAGGAACTGTGGCTTCGAAAGCTATTGGTAGATTTATTTGATCAGGAGCTTAGACCTATGGTGATCTATTGTGACAACCAGAGTTGCATTCATCTCTCTGAGAATCCGATGTTCCATGACAAGTCAAAGCACATTGAGATCATGTACCATTTCATCCGAGACTGCGTCTAAAGAGGAGCAGTTGAGTTGCAGTATATTTCCACTGATGAGCAGGTAGCAGATATCCTGATGAAATCTTTGGGGAGGGGCAAGTTTGTCTTCTTCAGAGACAAGTTGGGAGTGGTGCAGAACACCTTCCTCGGCAAGAGGGAGTGTTATTTTTTGTACTAGGGAAGTGTTCCCCAAGTGACTTTTTCCTTAAGTCACTTAGAAGGGGGAAAAAGGTGACCCTCGCATTAAATGCACTTAATGAGACTTTATAACATCAAAGTCACTTTTTGATAAATTTAAGTGGGTGAGTGAAATTAATTATTTATGAGAAATAAATGGAGCATTTAATTTCAACCATTGCTCTAAGTCAATCTCATCCATTGGATTTAGGGAAACCCTAGGGTTTGATCAAAACTATTAAGGGAGGCATTCTAACTCACTTTTGTTGAATGAAGTGAAGAGAGGAGAAGAGAGAGAAGAGAGAGTTACCATCATGAATTCCAAGGAGAAAGTTGGCACAGAAATCGAGGAGATTTCTTTAGCATTTATTTCAGGGCACATTTCCCAAGGATGTCGTATAGCATGGGCACAAATATCGAGGGACATTTCTGGGCACTCATCCCGAGTTGCAACATGGTTTCCAAGGATAAAATCTGGGCACAAAACCCGATTTTTTTCTAAGCACAATTTTCGAGTTATTGACTAGGCACACAAACTGAGTTTGCTGCACATATTTCGAGGTGTATTTCTGGGCACTATTCCTGATACAGTCTGCGCTATTTTTCATGAAGGTACAGCATGGATTTCAAGGAGTAAATCAGCATAGAAATAGAGGTACTGATTTCTGATTTATTTCAGCACTGTTTTCGAGGTGGTTCACTGCACACAAACCGAGAACCGTACAGCTGGTATGGACTGTGTTTTTTCCAGCATAGAAATTGAGGTCCTGTTGGCACACATTTCAAGGCTTCTAGCACAGAAATCAAGATTCTTCTATTGCACATATTTCGAGAAATATTCTGGGTGGTGGAGATAAGTAATATTTTCATTGTAGTGCTATGATGATATTTTTACTGAAGAAATAATAAAACTCTCTCTCTCTCTTATTGGTTTTTCCTGTGGGGCTTTTTCCAGGGCACAGTTGCCAAAAATTTATGAGTCTCATTTTTATGGTGTGCATGTTAAAATGTTAAATTTCTGTCTGTTAGAGTGATTTTACAGCGTGTTTAATTGTCTTAGAAATTTTTCATAAGTAGTTTTCAGCCAATGCAAAATAGGCTGGAAATGAAAACCACTGAAAAGTTGGCATAAACCAGCAAGCAGTAAACTCAGAAAAATTTACAGCATGAGGCCACAATCAGTGGAAATCGGAG
This sequence comes from Larix kaempferi, assembly GCA_027924585.1. Classification (NCBI taxonomy): domain Eukaryota; kingdom Viridiplantae; phylum Streptophyta; class Pinopsida; order Pinales; family Pinaceae; genus Larix; species Larix kaempferi. Next base: position 15,210,337 of record BSBM01001002.1, on the reverse strand, counting down.
CATAAACCCCCCACAAGAGTCAACTAACTCAGGTGGACTGAACTGGAACACTGAGTAGGCTCCTAAAATATAGGGAACTGGCTTAAGTGGTCCTTAAATTATGCATGCAAGGCACATTAGGTGGTATATGGATCCTAGATGACATATGAACACCACTAGGGGGAAAATGACATCATCAACTACTAGGAAAAAGAAATAATGCTAGGTAGGACAAGGATGGAGTATTATTTATCCTAACAAGGTGATCACGCACATACTTCACCACATACACACTCTCCACTGCTGGAACATTTAGATCCCCCTTATATCGAGGTTATCAACGAGAATCGAGCCTCACACTTTAATCATCCATTGATAGATCTCAATGATCATGTCATGGTTCAAGTAGGGAATCCTCATTCTATATATCCTAGGGTTGGCAATAATATTTGGTTAATGATATCTGGAATGGGAAATCCATATATCCCTAGGGATTCATTCCCTTTTGTGTTTGGGTTTGCAAGGGGAAACAAATTTAGTTACCCCATGATTCCTATGAACACCGCAAACATCTCAATATATTTTCCCCTATGTCAAGTGTTACTTTATGGGGAATTCATCCTGGACCATATAACCCATTTCCTTTTAATTCATCCTTCTTTTCTTCCTTGATGGTACATGCTTCAATGCCTATGGCTAGTACTCATAATCCTAATCTATCTTTCAACATTGGGTAATATTACCCCCCGGTGTCAAGGCTAGTGGTAGGTTTGAAAATTTTACTAATATTCCTATAGGGTAATCTACTATCCCTTCTTTGGTCCCTTCTTTTGGATGGAATTTTCCAACCTGCGTCAGTCTTGTTACTAGTGCTATTTTTTTAAGATACTAGTGCTAGTTTTTCTAGAAGTTGTGATATGCCTCAAATTCCCTTTGGTACTTTGGTCTATCCAAACATTGGTTTCCCTTTTGGGTGAACCTTCACTAGTATAGATGTACCTACTACCAACACCGTACCAACACTAGGGGGAAACCTTGTGCCTGGGATATGAAAAAATCCAAGTAGTGCATTCGTTGGGAGTCATGTCTCGCAAGGGAGTCTATCAGGTCCTTCCCTTTATGCTCAATATTCCTTTGCAAACACTCAGATGTAATTTTTTGCGACATTGAATCTTCTAGATCTCTCATGGTTAACTAATGACCCAGTGTGCCATCAATCATCAAGGCCAACCATACCTACCAAACTTCTATCAAACATTCCTAAGTTTGAAAACATTTGGGTGAGGATCCATCAAATAATGTCCTGAATTCTCACTAGTATATCATGTCCTATGTCCTAGTTGACCATTCATGTACAAATCTTATATTAGTCATGCCTGACTTCACAAAACCTTTATTGTGGAATGCGATACCTTAGGGCATGGAATTAATGTAGTTTCAATGCAAGGAGGAAATCCCCTTTCCTTTGAAAGTTTCCAACTTGAAGGAAAAAACTTACTCAAACCATTTTATGAAAAGGAAATGTTGGCCATAATACATGCAATTAAGAAATGGCACCATATCCAAATATGAAGACACTTGAAGGTAAGAACAAATCATGAAAATATTAAGTACTTCCTGGAACAATGGTTATCTTCAAAAGAGCAACAAAAATGGGATACAAATATGTTAGGTTATGACTTTGAAATTATCTACAAAAAAGGAAAACAAAATGTGGTGGTAGATGCACTTTCAAGGAAATAAGATGACAAAGAGATATTATTGTGTGATGCTTCCATTCTACAATATGATTGGATGGAAGAATTAGGGATATAATGGATGCATGATTAGAAGATATGCAAGATAGTTCAACAACTACAAAAGGACCCTAGTTTAGCAGATAAATTTGTGTGGAATAATGATTTACTATGGTACCAAGATTGACTATATTTATGTAAGAATTCCCAACTCAAATAGAAGGTCCTTTTGGAATTTTAGAATTCTCTTATAGGAGGACATTCGGGGGTCTTGAAAACTTACTATAGGATTAAGAAGGATTTTGGGGGGAAGGTATTAAAATTCATGTCCAAAATTTTGTTGTTGAATGTTTGGTTTTCCAACAAAATAAGGGAGATACAATCAAAACAATATGTACTCTAAAACCATTAACCATACCAATTCAACATTATGAAGAGGCCTCAATGGATTATATCATATGCCTACCATAGTTGGAAGGAAATAATGTCATCATGGTAGTGGTGGATCAACTCACAAACTATGCCCAATTTGGATCTCTTTATTATCCTTTTATACCAAGTACAATAGCTACAAGATTCATGGAAATAGTTTAGAAGCTACATGGAATCCCCAAGATTATTGTAAGTGATGAGATACAATTTTCATTAGTAATATTTGGAAGGAATTATTCTCTTGTTTGGGTACTCAATTGGATCACAACTCGTCTTGTCATTCTCAATTTGATGTGCTGCAATGAATTTCATCTCATTGACTAAAGAAACATCCAATAGACAATAATCCATAGAACATAATAACATATATGTGTGTGTGTGTGTTGAATAGAGTAGATGAGATATATATTAGACTACAAATAGAGGGCTTGTATATATATTCCCTAAAGAGAAACCTTGGTGGCTATTCATGAAGGGTTATGACCCTTATATAAATATCATTATATTGTTGTTGTTGTTTTTGTTGTTTACATATATATATTATGTTCATTACATTGCTTTCTTCTTTAGAAATTATTTGTCCTCAAAGAATATTTATGGAAAGGATTTTTCTCTTGTTTGGATCATACTTCCTTGTCATGATATGTTGCTCTCATAGTTGTGACATTTGATGCTACAAGACGATATGACTTGTGAAGTATAAAACATAATCATATTATTATAACTGGATTATACCACCCCAATCTAATTTTCTATGGATATGTACAATCATAAGATCCTTGGAAGGATGATGTATTATGATTCCAAATATGACTTGTACCTTGAGGCCCAACTGCATTGGTATTTAAAGTATTCAAAATATACGTCATTTTATTTTGTTCAAAATGATATTGATAAATTGATTGGTTAAAGAATCAACTTTTGTGATTTTGATAATAAGGCATTCTAGTCTATTGTGATTGTTTGTTGGAGACTTCAAATTTCAATGTTTCTAGTAATAATTCGATTGGATCTATGTTTGTTACTTTGATTTCTAGGTTTCAATGCTTGATATATTCTCTATCAAACCAGTCATTGTTTCCTCGTCTACAATCAAAGATTCTTTACTAGCAAGTTTCTTCAAAATTTCTTGTTCCGGTTTATTTTCGTCTTTCAACTTTTGAATATGTTCAATCAAGCCTTGACTATGATTCTTAAGGTGACAAATGTATTCACCATTTTCTAACATTTTTTTCTAGAGATCCTAATTAGCTTGTTCAAACTTTTGATCTCCTTGCTTTTTATTCTTTAAGTTCTTGATTTTTACCAAAAGAAATTTATTATGATTTCTCAAATGAAATATTTCATCATTATTGTTTGATACATTTTTATTGATATTTTAAATCTATATCTTGTGAGAATTTTTATGACATTATTCTGTTGTTGGAACTCTTTAATTAGTTGTTGAATTTGATAGACATCTGAATTTTGGCATTCTGATTTCTTCTAGGTTTGCACAATTTATTTATCTTTGTTGATAAGGAGTTTGTTCAATTTTTCTATTTCATCCTCTAAATCTTCATAACTTTCATATGATAATTCCTCTTCTATATTTTTTGATGAGGGAACTTTTGTGCTAGATTGCATTGTGAAATCTTGTAATGTTATTTTCTTCTTCTTATAGAAGAAGGTCAATAATTTATCTTTTGCATTAAAAGTGAATGTACCCAATGCTTCTAGCCAGTTATAACCTATCATTATGTCAATATTTTCATCACCCATAGTTCTAACAATGAATTGAGATACAAAAATATTATTGTCAATTCTTAAGGGTAAATTGTTTATTTGATCTTCATCCCAATTGTTTATATCTATACTTGATTCTAGAATTTGTAAAATTTGATTACCAATATCAACATCAATCAAATTCTCATCATTAGTTGGGAAAATAGCGATGACAACATGTAATGTCCCCATCCAAATAAATCACTAGAAGGGGAAATTCCACCAATCTACTAGTTTCCTAGGTTGGGGTGGAAACATTAGATTTGGAATAAGGGAACTATAAAACCCAAAATGGACATTAGCTTGACAAAATATATTAAAAGGGTGATAAATAAATATTTAATATAGGAAAATAAGGTGGCACTTGGTCATGAAGGGACATTGGTGGCGTGGGACCCGCACAAGCAAGATTATCCATGCCACATGGCATCCTAATCTCACCCATTCGAATCCATGGTGGAGTCTAACGTTCTTGGGGGAGTTGGAAGGGCATAATAATTGGCATGAATCAATGAGGGTCGAATTTGAGAGGAAGAGTAACTCCCATGGAAGAGGAAGAGGCATCTTGGAGGTATGGTGACACTTGGGCTAGATTCCCTAGCTTTTATGACAACAATGATGAAGATGCTATGACATTTATGACAAGGATAAGACCTTATAGCTGACATCTGACATATATGACATGTCAAGGATAAAAATATCCTCCAAGAATGCGCACAAGTGAGTTATGGCAGCCAAATATTCCTCCATTCGAATTGATGGAAGAAGGAGGCTAGGAATTGTTGGACAAGTGGCACACTTTGGAATCTCTTCCCAATTCGAGTTGGCATGAAGCTCATGGAGGGAATTCGAACCATGTAAGGCTTGTTAAGCTAATAAAATACAATAACCAATCAGGAGAGTGGATTTTTATCATTTCTAATTTTGCAAATTGGATAGCATAGCTTCTCCATGCTAGTGGAGTGTTTACTCTACTTGCCTTAGTACCAATTTCGAGGGTGAAATATTCCCATCCTAATTGGAAATTGGAGATTCCATTCAGACCTTTAATGTGGGGATACAATGGAGTAATTTGTTTCAGGTTGAAGCTATAGGGATGCTCGTGATCTTTTATTCTTCAACTTGCTTCCACACCTCTCTCACATTTCTCTTCATATTTTTGCTCTTGGAGGAAGGGCACACTTAGTAAGATGTTGATATATTTGGGGGAGCTCATGGGGCCCATTTATTTGTAATTTAATTTATTTACTTTGTATTTTATTCTCAAAAGAACCCCAGGTCGAAAATCCAAGTGAAACTATGTAAAAATGCCAAACTATGTATGAATGGTGCCATTTCCCCCTATATCTTGTTGTGAGAACTTGAAGTTGCTTGGTTTGGATTTTTTTCATTCAATATATGTGATTTTTTTCTGTATGGAGAACCATTAATGTACTGAAAAAGTTTCATAAACATTATACAATTCATTGGAACATTTATCTCAAAATTCATAGCAATTTGTGGAGTTTTTCTATCATTTCCCCCTATGTGAAAGCATGTATACAAACCTCTGATTTATGGGAGTTTCAGCAACCTTTAGGAATTGATGAATTATGAATCTGGGTTCCCATTGAAGTCCTATAACTATTCCATGTCTCTGTTCTGAAATTTTGGAGGGTTGTACTGCATTTGGGAAGCCATTTGTGTCTTCTACCCTTGGGGGTTTGAACCTCAAAATTACTAGTAAATTTCCCTATTTTCTCTTTAACTTAAATGAATGCTGCAGAAGTATTTTGAGAGTGTAAAAGCATCAATAATCTTAATTTTTATGTATTAATACCTTTAAAACACCTCCATACCCAATTTGTAATCATTTGGAGCCATTTGGAAGCGTTGGAGTCATCACTAGTCTAAGGGTCAAATTGGCCAAAAATTGCAATTTTTCCCAATTTTTCCCAATTTTTCCAAATTTAACAAAAGGGGAACTAAAATTGGTATCATATCATGGTCCTTGAACCTGGTTTTGGTTACCATTTATGATTTCAAGAATTCATCTCCCACCCTTAGAGATAGAAACTAAAATTACCTTTGGTGAAGAGGAAGAAGAAGGAGAAGAGGTGCACTATGTTGAGACTATGGCTAAGGATGAGAAAGGAACTTCAAATTTGGAGGAGAAAGAGGAGTTCAGTAAATTCATGAAACCCTTTTTTGAATACATGACAAGGCAGATAATGCAAGGGTTTGAATTAATGGCTAGTCAAATTGGTAGAAAATTGGCAATAGGAGGCAACACTAGTTCCCCTAGTGAGGAAAAGAAGGAATTTGGTGGAATCATTTTCTCAAGGACAGGGCCTCATAATCGACCCAATGAATTTCAGAGCTCAATAAGATCTACCACACCTAAGTTTCTTGATCCCAAAGAATATCCTAATACCCAATATGGCATGAATGAAGTTCTAGCAGAATGGCAGCAGTTGAGTGAAGATTGTAGAAGGACATTAACATTTGATCAATTCTTTACTATCTCAAACAAGCTCAAGATGAGAGGAGGTAATAGAAATCCTTTCCAAAATAAAGAATTGAATTATTCCATAGGTAAAATGCCCCTTCCTACCTTTGACGACTCATCTGAAAGTTCTACAAATACTTGGATACAAAAGTTAGATGTGTAATTTCAACTAAATCCAATGGTTGAAGAGGATGCTCTAAAAATGGATATTTTGCATCTTGAAGGAGAAGCCAATGATTGGTGGTTTCATAGGATTAAAACCTTGGGACGTGATAAGGTCATAACATATGAAGAATTTGTTAACATGTTATTGGAAAGATTCGAGCAAAAAGACCCTGAAATGCCTTTCAAGGAACTAGCACAGTTGAACCAAATTGGAACCCCAGAATGAGTACATGTTGGAATTTCAAAAACTATCAGTTAAGGTGGCTGATATATATACGATTAGATTAGTATTTCTATTTACTGAAGGTTTGGCTGAACCTTTGAAGGGTTTAGTTAAATCCCACAAACCTATTTCATTGAAAGATGCCATGAACTTGGCAAGATATCTGCAAAATGTGCTACCCAAGACAAGGTTTCCTCCCAAGCCCAACTTTCCTTCCAAGTTCAGATTTGACAAGAAGCCATGGAAAAAAGATGCATTTGGAAAGGACAAGAAAGAGGTACCAATCAAGGAAGAACTCATAATAAAGAGACTATGTTACACATGCTTCCAACCATGGGTACCAGGGCATAAATGTGCTAAGGGGAAAGCACAATGCATTGAAGTATTTTTTGATGATGATGAAGGTGAAGGGGAAATGGAAGAAGGATAACATATTTTAGACCAATAATAGGTATATTACACAGCAAAATAATATCATCCATCACCTGACAAAGGGATAATGGCAGTACTTTCACGAGTGCCTCGTTTTCACACCATTCCATGCAAAGGAGTGGTATAAGGGAAAAGAGTTTCGGTATTGGTAGATGGAGGAGCAAATCATAAATTCATTGATGAATCCATGGTGGAAAGGATAAATCTACCTATTGAACCATTTGATGGGTTCACAGTCATCATTCCAAGTCACAATACTATGGAGTGCAAAACATGTATTCCAAAGCTACAACTCACCATAGGTAGTTACACATTTTCTGATAGCTTTTATGTGGTTGATGTTGCTGATGAAAATGTGGTCTTGGGAGTGCAATGGTTGTACTCTATAGGGGAACATACAGTGAACTACCAAATACCTGAAATGAAATTCAAATATTCGGAAGGAAAACAAAGGGTAGTGAGAGGAATGCATACCTATCTGAATCAAGTGGTGTCTTCCCATAGTATGAGGTCCATATTGAGGCATGGATATGTTGAATGTTTCATCACTTCCCCCAAGACAAACATAAATATTGCAGAACATCCAAGGGAGATAAGGCAGCTACTACACAAATATGAAAAAAAAATTGGAGACCATCCTCCTAGAAGACCACCTGACAGAGGAGTTGAGAACACCATTTTTTTGGAGGTGGGTACTTCACATATACAAATACCACCATATAGACACCCAAAAAGGTTCAGATGTGAGATTGAGAAGGCTATTCAAGAGCTTTTGGAATTGGGACTCATTATACCAATCTCTAGTCCCTATGCTTCTTCAGTTGTTTTGGTGAAGAAAAAGGATGGGACCTTGAGGATGTGCATTGATTTTAGAGATCTAAACAAGAATACAATTAAGAATAGATATCCCATCCATAGAATAGATGAGCTCATGGATGAGCTATTTGGAGCAAATTTATTCTCCAAAATTGATCTTAGATCTGGTTACCATCAAATTCGAATGAAGGAGGAGGATGTGCAGAAAACTTCTTTAAGATGTCACTATGGCCATTTCGAATTTCTTGTCATGCCTTTTAGTTTGACCAATGCTCCAGACACCTTCCAATCATGCATGAACAAAATATTTTGCAAGCAGCTCCGTAAGTTTGTTTTGGTTTTCTTTGATGATATTTTGATTTACAGTAAGACATGGGAGGAATATTTGCACCATTTAGAAGTTGTATTGAAAATATTTCAAGAACAATCTTTGTTTGCTAAGTTTTCCAAGTGTGAATTTGGGTTGAAAGAAGTTTTGTATCTTGGGAACATAATTGGGAAAGATGGAGTAAAGGTGCACTTGGAAAAAATAAGGGTTATTCTTGAATGGCCATCACCCAAAAACATCACAAAATTGAGAGGCTTCATTGGAATATGCACTTACTATAGGAAGTTTGTGAAGGGGTTCTCCAAATTAATTACTCCACTTAATGAGACCAAGAAGGATGCTTTAAAATGGGATGAAGAGGCTGAAACGTCTTTCCAGAGAATGAAAGAGGTAATGAGTAGTTGTCCAATACATGAGAATATCTAATCCATATATGACAAATAAATGTTATCCATCATGCATGCCTTGGCCAAGTTTAGACAATACCTAATGGGGAACAAGTTTGTGGTAAAAAATGATCATAACAATTTAAAGCATTTTCTCACACAAAAGGATCTCGATGAAAGGCAACAAAAATGGGTAATTAAGGTCCAAGCTTTTGATTTTGACATTAAATATGTAAAAGGGAAGAATAATATTGTAGCAGATGCATTGTCTAGGAATCCTTCTTTTTCCCTTATGGACATTTCGAAAGATTGGAAATATATGTTAATAGTTGAGTATGCCAAAGATATTTTTTATTGTGATGTGTTAGATGGGGTCAAAGGAGATGATAGATACAAGATTTTGGATGGCCTAATCTACTATAAGGACCGAATATAATTGGTTCATGGTTCGAATATAAAGCACAAGATTTTGAAGGAAGCTCATGATTCTCCTTTAGCATGCCATCCTGGTTTCTTCAAAACATATAGGAAATTAAGGAAAAGGTTATCTTGGAAAGGGATGAAGGAAGATTTTCTAAATTATGTGAATGAATGCAAAATATGTCAGCAAAACAAAGTTGAACACACACATTATGCTGGTTTATTGCAACCATTGCCCATTCCAGTACAAAAATGGGAAAGCATCTCAATGGATTTCATCACAGGTTTGCCCAAGGCTTTGGGTAAGGATTGTATTTATGTTGTGGTTGATAGACTCACCAAATTTGATCATTTATTTTCTATTACATCATATTTTACTGCTGCACAAGTGGATGATCTATTCTTTAGAGAAAATTTCAAATTGCATGGACTTCCCAAGGACATTGTGAGTGACAGGGATAGCATATTTATGAGTTATTTTTGGCAAGAAATATTCAATATGGTGGGAACTCAATTGAATCCAAGAACAAGCTATCATCCTCAAACTGATGGCCAAACAGAAAGAGTGAACAAATAGTTGGAGGGGTACTTGAGGAACTATGTTTGTGAGCAGCAGAAAGCATGGGTTAAATGGCTACACTTGGGTGAGTTTTGCTACAATACTACTTTGCATATGTCCATTGGAATGTCTCCTTTCAAAGAAATTTATGGTTATGAACAACTCACCTTTGTTGAGCACATTTTTTGTGATATTAGATCCCCAAAAGATAAGGGTTAGATTGAGTAAAGTCAAGAGATTTTGAAGCTTCTAAAAGACAATTTGTAGGTTGCCCAAAATCAACAAAAACAGTATGTGGATCAACATAGGGAGGCAAGAACTTTTCAAGTGAATGATTTGGTATATTTTAGCCTACATCCATATAAGAAAACCTCCTTAAAATGGAAAGGATCATAAAAGTGTAACCAAGGTATTATGGTCCATATAAGATAGTTCGAAAAGTTGGGGAGGTAGCATACGAGTTAGAACTTCCGGAAGGTAGAAAAATCCACAATGTATTTCATGTATCATTCCTTAAGAAGGATATTAGTCAGAAAATTTCTATTTTGGAAACACTCCCTCCATTAGATGATGAAGTACAACTCATACTTATTCCAAAAAAAAAAATGAGGCAAGAGAAACGAAATTGAGGAGCAGAACCATAAGAGAATATTTGGTACAATGGAAAGATTTTCCAAGTGAGGATTCCACATGGAAAGAGGAACAAATTTTTCAGCATCCCAATTTGGAATTGCTTTAGGGAAGCAATCTTGGGTGGGGATTATTGTAATGTCCCCATCCAAATAAATCACTAGAAGGGAAAATTCCACCAATCTACTAGTTTCCTAGGTTGGGGTGGAAACATTAGATTTGGAATAAGGGAACTATAAAACCCCAAATGGACATTAGCTTGACAAAATATATTAAAATGAGGATAAATAAATATTTAAGATAGGAAAATAAGGTGGTATTTGGTCATGAAGGCACATTGGTGGTGTGGGACCCACACAATCAAGATTCTCCATGCCACATGGCATCCTACTCTCACCCATATGAATCCAAGGTGGAGTCTAACATTCTTGGGGGAGTTGGAAGGGAATAATACTTGGAATGAAACAATGAGGGTCGAATTTGAGAGGAATATTAACTCCCATGGAAGAGGAAGAGGCATCTTGGAGGTATGGTGACACTTGGGATAGATTCCCTAGCTTTTATCACAACAATGATGAAGATGCTATGAAATTTATGACAAAGATAAGACCTAATTGCTGACATATGACCTATATAACATGTTAGCGCTAAAAATATCCTCCAAGAAGGCTCACAAGGGAGTTAGGGAATTCAAATATTCCTCCATTCGAATTGACGGAAGAAGGAGGCTAGGAATTGTTGGACAAGTGGCACACTTTGGAATCTCTTCCCAATTCGAGTTGGCATGAATCTCATGGAGGGAATTCGAACCATGGAAATCTTGGGAAGATAATAAAATACAAGAACCAACAAGGAGAATGTCTTTTGATAATTTCTCATTGTGCAAATTGGAGGGCATAGCTTGTCCATGCTAGTGGAGTGTTTAGTCTACTTGCATTAGTACCAATTTCGAGGGTGGAAGATTCCCATCCTAATTGGAAATTGGAGAGGACATTCAAAAATTTCATTTGGAGATACAATGGATTCATTTTTTTCAGGTTGAATCTACAGGGACGCTTGTGATATTTTCTTCTTCAACTTTCTTCCACGCCTCTCTCACATTTCTCTTCATATTTTTGCTCTTGGAGGAAGGGCACACTTGGTGAGATGCTGATCTATTTGGGGGAGCTCATGGGGCCCCATTTATTTGTAATATGATTTATTTACTCTGTATTTTATTCTCAAAAGAACCTCAGGTCTAAACTCCAAGTGAAACTATGTAAAAATTCCAAACTATATATGAATGGTGCCATTTTCCCCTATATCTTGTTGTGAGAACTTGAAGTTTCTTGGTTTCGATTTGTTTCAGTCAATATCTGTAATTTTATTGTTTTATGGAGAGCCATTAATGTACTTAATAAGTTTCATAAACATTATACAAGTCATTGGAACAATTATCTCAAAATTCATAGCAAGTTGTGGAGTTTTTCTATCATTTCCCCCTATGTGAAAACATGTCTACAAACCTCTGATTTATGGGAGTTGCAGTAGCCTTTAGGAACTGATTAATGATGAATTTGGGAGAAAATTGAAATCCTATAACTATTACATGTCTCTTTTCTTAAATTTTTTAGGTTCGTACTACATTTGGGAAGCCATTTCTGTCTTCTACCCTTGGGGATTTGAACCTCGAAATTACTAGTAAATTTCCCTATTTTCTCCTGAACTTAAATGAATGTTGCAGAAGTATTTTGAGACTATCCAAGCATCCATAAGCTTAATTTTTAGGTCAAAATACCTTTAAAATACCTTCAGACCCAATTCGGAAGCATTTGGATCCATTTGGAAGCGTTGGAGTCATCACTAGTTCAAGGGTCAAATTGGCCAAAAATTGCAATTTTTCCCAATTTTTCCAAATTTAACAAAAGGGACACTATAGAACACTAGTTTTTTTAATGGAGCCCTTAAATTTAATATATCAAGTGGGAATTGTGGTAAATCATTAGAAAATCTTCTGTTTTTCTCAACATTAGAATCCACCTCTTCCATTTTTAAACTCCCTTTTACTAACCATTTGTATTTTTTTGTAAGTCAAGACAATAGTACTTTGATGTGTATAACCTTCACTTTGACAGCTATGATATTTTACTTCCACTTTAACTACTTAACCCGTAATTATGTGTTACTACTAAAATATTTATTGGTTTGGTAAAAATATTTTATCAAGTCCAGTAAAATAATTTTACTAGGTTGGTAAAAAAAAAATATTGGGTATGGTAAAAAGAGCTTACCGATTGGTAAATCTTTACCAGGTTGGTAATTTTTAATTTTTTAAAAATATCCTTGGTATGCCTTAACTCCACTTTACTATAAAGAATCTTTTAATTTTTTAATCTTCTTCATTATTCTTCTTCATTTTTCCACTCTTTTACAAAATGGTTGCAGATTGTTCGTTGTTGATTTTCCTTGATTTTATTTTGTAATGGAGTACTTCAACAAAATTCTGAAATGTGAATATCCAAGGGCCAACATATTGCCAAGGACCCATAATTTAGAGAAGATTTGAAAATTTGGAGTGGTCAAAATCCAGATCCAAAAATGAAGCTCTGATACCAAATGTAATGAACTATAGCTCATTGACTAAAGAAACATCCAACATAAATAAGATAGAAGACAGTAATCCATAGAGGATATATATATATATATATCTATATATATATATATATATATATATTTCTTAAAGGGGCACCTTGGTGACCATTCACAAAGGGTTATCATCCTTACATAAACATTATCGTTGTTGTTATTTTTGTTGTTTTTTTTGTTTACATATATATTATGTTCATTACATGCACAAACTAATATTGTGAATAAATGTTTGGCAGGGTATTTTCTTTACTTTGCATCTGATAAACAAACATAGTGGGTCAAATGGTTTCCCTTGGTAGAAAGGTGGTACAACACGTCCTTCCATACTTCTTCAAAAATGTCGCAATTTATTGCACTTTATGGCTATCGACCTTGATCCATCACATCATCCTTGAAAGAGAAAGTTATGTTTCAAGTAGTGGAGGGTCGTATAGAGCACTAGCAAAAGGTTCTCCAACTATTATAATATAACTTGGTTGTATCACAAAATAGGATGAAATAATAAGTAGATCAACATCGTAATGAAAGGAAATTTGAAGTAGGGGATTAGGTATTTTTTAGGCTACAACCATACAAACAGATGCCCCTCAAGCAAGAAAATAATGAAATAAGTAAGCACTTAAGTACTATGGTCCCTATAAGGTGTTGCAATGGGTTGGAATTATGGCTTACAAATTGGATTTTCCTCCATCTTCACATGTACATCCATTCTTCCATGTTTCTTGCCTAAAAATAATAATTAATGACAATATCCCAGTCCAGGATATATTATCAAACATTGATTAAGAAGGGAAATTGATACTAGAACTTGAAACAATCCTTGACACAAGGATCAAGCAACTATGAAATCAAGCAATTACTGAGTACCTCATTAAGTGGAAGAAGTTGCCAATAGAAGAGTGACATGGTAAGATGAGTTCTTTATGTAGAAACATACATAGTTAATAAAGTATCGAGGACAACAATTGTTTGAAAGGGAGGGGTGTGTAACCACTAGTATATTGTGATATTACATTTCTATTATTATATTAGTATTGTCGTTGTCGGTTGTCTAGGACCGTAATTGTAATTGTACCCTTTGTCTCCTATATATATGTATATATGTGTGTGTTTGTGTGTGTGTGACACACACACACACACACAAAAGGAGAATTAGTTTAAGGACCATCCTAGATCAATCTTAAAACCGGATCTATCAAGCACCAAGAGGGATCCAATTTCTTGAGGTGTAGTTTTTTTTAACTCAAGAAATTTGATTCCTCTCTTGCTTGATAGATCTTAGTTTAAGTTTTAATTTTCTATTTTGGACATGGATTTTTTTATTTACTTTGTATAATTTTTTTATTTTATGAACCGACATGGATTTTTTTAATTACTTTTTATAATTTTTATTTTATGAGCCGACATGAATTTTTTTTAGTTATGGTAACGTTATGTTACGTTACATCTCCCCCATACTGGGTTGTAGAGCACCTTGCTACTCTCGATACAATCACCTCATGTTTTTTTGTGCATCTGATACATTGTATAAAGAGGTTGTCCCTTTGAAGTGGCTTTTTATGTATCTCTTTATTTCATTTTCAAGATATTAAGTTGTTCTTTCTTTCTATTTTTATGTTATTTCTGGAATTTTGTGCATAATATAATAGTTTATGATTTTGTTGAAGAGTGGTTGTCTCTACCTTGATTTCCATTATTAATCCTTTAAAAAGTAGGAAAACATATATATATATATATATATTAAACCATAAGATCATATAAATTAATAATCAATCAAGTATGCAAATGTGCCAACATTCTTCTTATTCAAGAGCAAGAACACAATTGCCAACATTCTTTAAGAACAAGAACACAATTAAAAATACATAGAAACCAATCCATGTGAGATTCATTAGATATAATCATCATCCAATACATAAGAGATGGTGGCATGATGCATGAAACATTTGCAAAATATAAACAAGAGTAGTTGCTTAGGCATCAAAGTCTCTGCTTTAACGAAGGAGAATCTTATAAAATAAATAATATTTTATAATAAGTATATGATGGAAATTTTTCTTAAGTTTGTCTAGCTTATTGCTATAGGTGACACTTATTTTCTTTGATATCTAGGGTGCACTTTTTGAGAGATTGGATTCGGAAAGATTGGGATTTGCAAGCTTTGCACTTTAACAAAGATTGGATTTGGAAAGCCCAGGATTTGCAAGCTTTAATTGACATGTTGGTAAATATTTTTGGAACCGTTACAGTTCATTATCTCTACAAATGTTGACAAAAAGATTAAAACATGGCTTTATGATCAGCCAAGATCTAAAAAGAGTTATGAAGCACCTCGTCATGGGCGCACTAAAATGGATCGTGGTAATATCTGTTAAGATATGTTATGTTATGGATATATATGGCATAGTTTAAATGAAAATAAATGGTAAGCTCGTATTTTTTAATCGGTTTGTGTCTTTGCAAAACACATTACACTTGTTTTTTTCACTCCCAAAGGTGCTATGCTACTATGAAGGCATAGCACATATGGAGCCCTGCATGGAAAAGAGATACAACTTAGAAATCTCTTATTGTCCAAGTCCAATGTCACCTCTTAAAAGATTGAAAGAGCCAGAACATACACCATATTCATGTAGTTTTAGACTGCATGCATTTGCAAATAATCTATATTAGATCAAATCATATAATATTATTTTATTGAAAACACATTTTGAAAAATTACATAGGCCTGATTTGTGGAAAGTCGATTTCATATCTTTTAAAAACAGAAATTGCCCATTACAAACCAGAATGATACAACACATCCTTATCCCATTACAAACAAGAATGATACAACACATCCTTATCCCATTGGATATGATTAAAGAATAGATCACTACAAGAAATTGTGTTACTCGGGATGCTCCTTAAAGAAGCAAAGTGCCACACCCACATTTTCATTCATAAAATAAAAATCAAACAAGATTTTAAAAAATGTGGAGTCGTCAAATAAAAATTGCTTGAAAAGATTAAAGAGATATACAAAAGTAAAGAAAATAATTGTTACCGGGATAGACTATGTTTAAAGCTATAGTTTTATTTAAGGATATTCTAGAGTTCGTCAATAAAACCTATACACTTCACTTCTTTACACACATTGGTTTAAAAGCACCAGATTCCAATATGCAATGAAAAAGTGCAAAATTTAAATAGTAGTGGAGCAATATTAAAATTTAAACAGCAGTGCAACAATGTTAATGGCATAACATCATAAGAACACCGAAGTGAAGTAAAGAAAAGGGACATTTTTTCCAAGTTTACTACCTTTTCCATTAGTAGTGTTCCTTTATCCTCGGAAACTCTACTAGCACAATTGTTCAATATTAACAAATGGAAAAACCTTTTTAGCATACTCGCTAGTTGGTACGACGAAATAAGAGGTGATAATTTCTCCACCACTTTCTGAGGTTTCTCATGCAATACAAAGCTTGTTACAATGGTTGACACGGGTAGGTTTATTTGTGAGGAGGTTTATTTGATTTTACTCCACAGGCTTCTCATGGTGTTGCCACGGCCCTATTACAATCCCTAGCAGTAGTAGCAGCACTATTGGAGCCAATTGCTGGATCCATCAAGACGTGACCAATCTTGAGTGATACCAACAACCCACGTAATGATCCTACTTTATTTTTCTGTAACAATCAACTATGTAAGACCTGAAGATTAGCACTATAAATTCAACTGATAACGGATTGGAATATGGTTTCATGGATGGTGGGCATATGAAGGATGCCATTGAAACATAAAACAACAGAACGAGTTAGTAGTTGTGGTATATTTCACTATCAATTTATACAAGCAAGAACCAAAAAATAAAGCATGTGTGGTATATGGTAGGGATTATGAATGCTTTTGATTAGAAAATAAAGGGGTCGTACTCATAATTTTGTTTGAAACAATCCTTGTTTTTCTGTGTCTCTTCAAAATATCTTTCATTATGTCATTTCAGTTTTCATGGGCTGCTGAGTAATGACACAAGCAATCTTACTGATATTGCATCATACCAATCCTATAATCCCATCTACACCCTAACTCAACCTAACACCAATGCATTAAGGAACCACCTATGAATTAGCTTGCCTCACACACATATAAATATAGAAAGATTAGGAAGGTAGGAAGTAGTAATATAGCAGTGAGAGAGGAAGATAAAAATATGATCATGGGACGTGCACCTTGTTGTGGTGATCATGAAGGGATGAAGAGAGAACCATGGATAGCCGAAGAAGACCAAAATCTCATCCATTTTGTTCAAATCCATGGCCCCGGTAATTGGTGCACCCTTCCCAAACTTGCAGATATTGCCACTTGTTAAAATATGCCACGAATATCCAACCTAAATTTGGACGATCAATCCTAAACCATAAGTTTCTCAAATAATTCTATACAAATTTGATCAAATTTATGGTCTGTACAATGACAAAAAAAAATGTAAACAACACCAGCGACGAATTGTACTAGAAAATGACTTTGTCGACTAAATTGGATGAAAAATATTCTTTTAATATTTTTCTAGGCTTGAAAAATCCAGGGGAGATGGGATTATTTCAGGAGAGTTGCATCATGCAATTACTTCCAATGGATTGAAGCACTTATAAGTGAACGATTCCATGTCATTCCTTACACCATTAAATTTGTCTAGATTTTGTTTTAACATGGACCAAGATTAGTACAAAAAAAACATGGGCCAAGCTCCATGTTGTGATAAGATGGGATTTAAAAAAATCCCTTTGAGTCCAGAAAAGGTGTTGGCACGGGTTTGGAGCGCACAAGTGTGGAACCCCAAGCGGAAAAAGGGTCAAAGACAAGAGCAAAGGACTGGTCGCAAAGTCGAGATATGCGGAAGTATTTGGTTAAGTTAGTTAGCAATGGGTCATTAGGACCATTTTGTAACGGCCAAGTGAGCCTATAAATAGAAGTATGATTGTAAGCATAAGGATATCAAGATCTTTTCTGTGATTGTAATCCTAAGGGAACCTTTTTAGCACTGAATTGCATATTATGAGATGATAACTTCGCATCTGTCTCTGTTTTATCTTTTGGATCGATCTATGGAAGCAATTATCTAGGTTTTTTCTGTTAGATCGCACTAAGTTTGTAGTGATTCTGCATTGGATGATAGATATTGAGAATGATTGATATAGATCTCTATCTTTTGTCGCAATGTTTGATTTTTTTTTGAGATCGCAGTATATTTTTCCATGGCTATGTTATGTACCGTGGATTCCTTGAACATGCTTTGATAATCTGTTTAAGTCGTTAATTATGAGATGGTAATGTAGCTAAATCGAATGAAGATAGTGGTTAATAAGGTGATGGTGTGATATCATAATGCAAATACACATCTCTGGCTTACGTTGCGAATGAGAACGAGGTAGTGCATGTCTTCTCACGACTACGGAAACTTGGTTCCTACAACCCCCCTTAGACATCTCGGGTGAGACTTCACTCACTCTGCGGGTGTTGCTGGGAAGGGTAAAACCTTTCTGGGCCGATGTTTAAGGGTGTCTGGTCAATATTAATTGAAAGCAATGCGAACTGAACCCCTATCGATAGAACTATGTCAACAAATGGTACTGTTTCCAAGACAGTAGTGCAAAAGAAGAGAGTACATGTGTGGCATCTGACAAAGTCGTAGATCGAGGAATGGTTCCACAAGAAAGCGCTAGAATTTGATGAGGAAGAAAATCAGAACCCTGGATGGTCGACGACTGACTGGTTACAGAAGTATATCTACTCTGATATTCACGAAATATTCTTCTGCGAATTTCCTATACTGCTACATGAGTGGTTGGCACAATTGACTTTTCAAAAGAAGAACTTCCATGGCGGTGAGCCTAAACACCGGATACTAGAACTAGTCCAGCAATTGAAATGAGTGGACAACAAAGCATCTAGAGCTATCGAGGTATGGGTAGACAGTATTTTGGAAGGGTACATCACTGAATTCGTTGTCGAAGTGATTAAGTCATATAGCGATGCAGAAAGAAAAAATTTCAAAGGACCCAGAGGAAGGTTTCTACCATCGCTGAAACTGTGGATTAAGATGCTCATTTGTGAAAAGGGTATACTGAAGATGAATTCCAACGAGTAAAGATAGGGTTTGCGGAGGCTGTGGGTACCACACGGATGCGTATGATATAATGATGTGGGATAGATGGACATGAGTTTCGATGGAATTTTGAGAGAATCTATGGAAGATTGTGGTACCCTGCGAAGTGGTGTGAGGTTCCAGTCAGAGAAGAAGAAGAGGAATGAGATAGAGAGAGAGTTTCCTAGGGCGACCGGAACAAAGAACTACGAAATGGGACCACAAGGGACTAAGCGACCTTATTGTGATGAAGGGAGCGACCAGGCTACCCCTAAACCAGAGGGAGGATAGACCCAAAGTTACAACATACCCACAACCCCGCACACTACACCAAATTTCAGAGGAAGAAATATAAGTTCTTAGCACGGTTGTCCTGCATGTCAGAACAACAGTAGAACTAGTGGGTCTACGAATACCAATAGAAAACCAAGGATGGTAGGAGACAATGTAAAGATTCCGATCTTTCATGGTAACGGGACCGAGGATCCCAAGCAATACTAGTTTTTATGCGAAGCAGTATGGACAGTGAAGCAAGTCCAAGATGATGATATCAAGAAGGGAAAACTAGCGACGACCTTTAGGGGACGTGCACTGGATTCATTTATGAAATTTGTACAAGTACCTACAGGGAGTCCTGACAAAACTTTAGCGCAAATCAGAGAAGGGTTGATTGATGATTTTAGGAAACCAAAATCAGAATCGCAATATATGACAGAACTCGAGGAAATAAAGCAATTTCCTAATGAATCAGTATGGGAATTCGATCAAAGATATAAAATTCTAATGGCCAAGGTAAGTTCCATTGAAACCTGATGGGAGGCCAATAAAGCACCGACCATATAGATTGAATCCCAGGTATAAGGAGCGAGTGAAAGCTGAGATAGAGAGAATGTTGGATGCAAGAATCATAGAACCTGTTGAACAATCGGAATGGATCAGCCCGATAGTTTTCCAAGATAAGAAGGCTGGAAAAATCAGGATTTGTGTCGATCAACAGAAATTTAATGATGCATGTCTTCACGATCCATTCCCTACACCATTCACTGACAAAGTACTGGAAGGTGTTGGAGGTTAGGAGATATATTCATTTACATACATATTCTTAGGATACCACCAAATACATATCGTGAAGGAGGATTGACATAAAACAACTTTCGTAATGGAATGGGGTTGCTTTCAATACATAGTGATGCCCTTTGGTCTTAAAAACGCCTTGAGATTCTTTTCAAGGCTAGTTCTCGTTGCATTTAAAGACTTCATTCATAAGTTCCTCGCAGTATATTATTGGGATATTCCTATACTCCATCCTAGTCCTACCAGCATTATCCATTTTTACATTTTCATTCATGCATGCAGTCATGATTTTGCATGCATGCATCCCAGTCATCAGTCCCATCACCTAGCCCTCAGTTAGCTATCCCCGAGAGCTTCTCACTAATCAATTTTATCCCTCCTAGTGCTTAGTGCGCCCTGCATGCAATTGCATGCATCCTAGATGCCCTCTCTCACCTACCACTTAGTTGCACTTCAGTTAGTTGAGTTATCTTTAGTTCTTTCCTTGATTTAAGGCTAAACTAACTCTCAACTGATTGTATCACTCTAATGGACCTCCAGTAAGACTAGACTACCCATTCTGACTCCAGTTAGCTCCTCATGCACCCTCCACTGAGCCTCCTTCATTTAGTTAGTGCCTCCATGTGCCAGTTACACCTACCACACTCAGTTAGACTCAGTTTGACATCTAGTTGACAGTTACTTGTGCATTAATGACTCCACTGATGATGATGAGGACTCCTAGTTGTGCTCTGATGACACTCCATTAATCTAATGATCACTCCATGAAGGCTAATTCAAATTGCCACCTTGGCATTCGAATCCTCATGCATTGTATTATTTATTTGTCCATATTGTGATTAATGAATTAGTGTGTGTGAATTTATTTTGCTTCTATCCGAGTTCTATTGTATTATTATTCTGTTGCTCATTTACACTGCATTGACCACTCTTCTTCTATCTTCCTGCTTAATCATAATATTTCTTGTGAGGTATACATCAGCTCTAAGATCTGCTGTGAGGATTTTCACATGGTATCAAAGCATGTTGAGAGTTTTGTCTATCTCCATTCCTGAGAGTTTTTTGCAAGTTATTATCCAGATTTCGAGTGCAGCAGTTTCTGCATTTTTGTAGCAGTAGCAGTTGCAGACTTTTTTTATTGTTTTTGTAGGTCTTCTACAGCTATGAATTCAGAATAAATCCCTCCTCTTTCTCCATTCAACTATGATGAATGGAAACCAAAAATGATAGCATATTTGAAGAGCCATGATCTCTTTGATTATTGTTTTGAAAGAGAGTTCGAATCCTCTGAAGAAGAGAATGACTGGTTAAATTAAGGTGAAAGAGCCCATCCATTTCGAGAGAAATCCCACTGTGTTGATGTATATGTAACTTCGGAATGTATTTCACATATATGTATATTGTATTCCTATAGAGATGTTATTATTCCTCTATACGGAAGTGTCGTCATTTATATTGTAAGTGTCGTAACTTATACTTGATGGGTTATTAGACCACCTTGTTGGGGTCGGCCCTGTATAAGTCATGTGGGTCAAAGGGTTATTCGAACACCCTATGGGGGTCGGCCATGTGGGTCAAAGGGTTATTAGACCACCCTATTGGGGTTCGGCCCAGTCAGCATTATGTTATGTGGTTAATTTAAGGTCGACCTAGTAAAGGTTATTAGACAAGTCAAGTCAAGTATAAATAGAGTGCGAGAGGCACTCTATTTGATCATTCTATTCTCTCTCACACTCTTTGGAGAGTGGCGCACTTGTGGAGGAGGAGAAGCTACTGTTAGGAGATGTTTATCTCTTATGATTGGGTTGTATCATTTCTCTATCTATCTCTGAGGAAGTTATTGGGGTTTTTCACCTTTATGGTTTTCCCCAAGTAAACTCTGTGTCTCTTGTGTGCTTGCATTATTGTTCATGATTGATATGCTGTAGATATGTTGTACATGTTGTTCTCTCAGTTAAGATCCTAGATCAAATTGAAGTAAATTCTGAAAAACTAACATGGTTTCAGAGCTAGCCTGAAAGAAGGCATGGTATGGCATGTATGACACTTGTTGCACTTGTGATGCTAGGGCTTGATATAGAAAAAACCAGTCATCGTAGAACTTTCGCTATAAATCCATTTTGGCGACGTTTTCGGATCTAAAACATTTACAGGTCGAAGATCAAATCACCATGTACCCTATGTCCAAAGGAAAACTTCTAATTCGTTGTACTTTGTGTTTTATGATCTGTACAATCTAGGGTTTCTGCCTCTTCCAGATCTGAGACATAAACAGGTGATCTAGGAAAAAAGGTCATAACTTGGGCTAGGAAGATCCAAATGAAATTTCGTAAAACTTCACAGGTAGGGTACGAACTATAATTTCACAGGATGAAGGTTCAGAGGCCGAAAGTGAACCAGTGACACGTGGCACTCCGTACAAGTTCGCTCTTTTGTTTTATCCCATAAACAGGTCACGTTGCGACACTTGGCATAACTCTCTCTCAAAGAATCCAATTGAGGTCAAACCTATGGGGTTGGAAATATGACAGGTAGGGATACCATAGGTAGAAGTTTCAGACCCTGTGGATTTGTAATTTCGGAGTTACACCAGAAACAATCAGGTGCATATTTCTGTCAAAACATAATTGGATTTTGAGCACCTTCATTCCTGGCTCTGGGAATTAGGGTTTCGGAGAAAGTTGGTATTTTTGTAATCAGAGACCACGGCTGAATTCTACTCATAAAAATCAAAATTTAGATACCAAGATCAAATTTTTTGGTTGGGTAGAAGGTCGGGCTTGATCAAACCCTAGTTCGGGACTTTGATCGGAAAAAAAAATGGAAAATTAGGGCTTCTGCAAAATTTGGAATTTTTTAAGTCTATGACCACGGCTGGAAGCTCCTCAAAAAAATAAAAGTTTAGAGCTTTGGATCAAACCTTTTGGTTGGGCAGAAGGGTGGGCTTTATCAAACCCTTGTTTGGGATCATGTCCAGAAGATCCAGAAGTTTCAGAAGGCAATTTTGAGGGGTGAAACTTTGCAGTTTTCAAATTCTGAGTATGTCGGCTTGATCAGCTCATCAAGGCGCATCATTCTATCCTTTCAAAAGTTTGAAATTCAAAGTTTGAATTTTTAGGGTTTCTCTGACAAACCCTATTCCAGCTCCAGATCTTGTTCCTGCAAATCAAGTGGATTAGGTTAATCCTAGAAGATAATGGATTGGTCACCTGCATAAGTGAAGAAGTTCCTGTTTCAGAGGGAGATGAGGCTAAGACCTTACATAATAATATTACAAAGCAATCTCGACATGTATGACTCATACAGGTATGTTTCGAATTATGTTCATAATTAATTTTATGATATGTTTGTCTTCGTATTATTACGGTTAGTACAATCTTGGTTATTTTTAGACTTGTCGTATCACCTTAATAAAATTATGAATGCATGATAGAAGATATTCATTGATTAGGGTTTTTGACACTTATGATTGTACTAATGCATTGTGATGTTGTATGAGGTTGATGTTGTCCACTAACATGAAAGGTACATCAAGAAAGACAAATCATGTTCTAGTTCAAGAACATATGACCATGGTGACATGAATACAAAGGTTCATCCATTGCCATGGATCACATGGAAGATCTACTTACGAGGTATGTATAACTTGGTTCTATAATGGTTAACCTATGAGATATGCAGGTAACTAGCACAAGTCATTGAAGAAAACAAGAAGACATTATGCGGGTATGTTAGACATAACTAGCTAGCATGCTAATCCATGTATGTTTTTCCTATATCAAGTTAGAATCCTACCTTGTGTTAGGATCTCTTATATAAATATACATGGCATGATTGATAATGATTATTTATGAAGTTAGAAATTTAAGTAATCCAGGGTTTATGCATATTATGTCTCTTACCTTGATTGATGATATGACTAACCAGAAAAGTCTTTTGGTCAAATATGAATATGCATGAGTAACATAAGTCTTCCTTAAAACATTGAATGCTAATGTTTATTATCTGTGTTTGAAATGATCATGACTATACATGTTTAACATTATTGTAGTATTGAGAATGTATGATTATGTATGAGATCTCGAGGATATCACAATAATGATACTTGTAAGCATGCATAGTGATTAAGGATGGATATAAGTTCAAGGACAGGTAATCCAGGAAGCAAAGATCAAGAGGGAGCACACTTCAGTAGTTTCTGCAAGGATGCAGATATTCAGAGGGAGTTGACCACTTCTCACAATCCACATCAGAATGGAGTTGCAAAGATTCAGAGGGAGTCCACCCAACAACCAAACAAAGATAAGTATTTGAATTGTCATTTCTTACATATTTGTTTGTTTAAATAATGTTGTTCAATGATGTATATGCTTATGTTCCTAGACTTAGGTTGTGTATTATGCATATTATTGCATTAATGAACAATATACTACTAATATGCATGTGATGGGTAAGTGGCCTATGGAACTGTACAACATTCCATTGCTACTTATCTAGAATGAAACCTCTTTGCTAACATGTTGGGAGTAGTGCAAACTCTTAACAATGTTCTGGTATAGATTGGAAGGCATCTAGAAAGTTACAGGATATGGATGAATGTTGTATTGAAGCATTGGCTGAAATAATTGCATGACTATATGACATATTTCTTTATGTGTAAGAATTTGTTCTGAAAACTATGAGATGTTTCTAATCATGCAATTTAACTTGTTTTGTAGGAAAGATCGTATACCTTCACCTACAAAAGAAGGACTACAACATTTGTTCCAGCAATAAAGATATCTATTGAAGATATTGAAGTTCCCAGGATCTGGGATGAAGTAATGGAAGAATGCCATCATCAGTCGATCATGAAGAATGATGTTTGGGATGCAGTCCCAAGACCTGAAGGAAATTCTGCTGTGACTTCCAAATGGATCTATAAGATCAAGCATGTTGCATATGGTAGCATGGAGAAATACAAAACGAGGTTTGTAGCTCGTGGCTTCTCCCAGCAAAAGGGATTGAGTATGAAGAGACTTCTACACCTATAGCCAGGCACACTTCCATCAGATCAGTACTTGCTCTGGATGCAGTGATGAAATGGAAGATACACCAGATGGATGTCAAGACAGCTTTGCTCGATGCCGGAATTCCAACAACCCAAAATTGTTATTTCAACAATTTCATCCAAATTTTAGTGGAAAAAATCATCAAATTTTAAATAAAAATAATCTAAAACTTAACTTATTCAAATATTTCATATTTTAACCAAGTCAAAGTCATGAATGTGATATTTCATATTTTAACCTAGTCAAAGTCATGAATGTGAGATAGTAAAAGAACAACCGCATAGGTTTCTACATGGAAATTATGAACTCCATTGAATTCCAACACTTAATTCATTTTCTCAATGTTATGTAAGTGCTCTTTTAGAGCGCTCACTTGGGTGCCCAAGGGCTGCCCTCACGGCCTGCTCGATGTCGGGCATCGAGCAGGCCGTGAGGGTGGCCCTTGGGTGCCCAAGTGAGCGGGAGCTACTCACTCACGGCTAAGAAGTTTGACGTGATTACAAATTTAAAAAGCATTTTTGTTTTGGAATTAAAACTCATATTAACATTCACTCGCATGGAGTTTGTATCCAAAAACTATGTTCTACCGCAAGGGCTTCAAAAGTTACATACATACTTCCTCTAGCTGGTCGTTTTGCCATCCTTCTACCTCAATGATGCCAGGAGGTACAACAAGTGCCATTTTAGAAAGCGAATATGCTTCCATGTTTAATTCTCTATAAACAGGAGCAAAAGAAACTTGTTCAAAGGAGGTGATGAACTCTTTAATTGATAGAAGCAAATGTTGGAGGTGGGGAGCGTTGATCCGAATTTTACCATTTGCCCAAACTATTACTATCTTTGAGTCCCCAAATAGCTGAATAGGATGCATAATATGAAAGATATATATGAGAATTTTGTTAACTAATATTTTTTTTAAAGTCAATTTAGGATGCATCAAATATTTTTACAATGACTAAATCAATGTTGTTTTAAGTTAAATATTTTTTTAAATATAAGGTTTACATGCTGCAATAAAAGTAATTTTATGACCTAATTATATATATATATATTTGTTTAAATCAAATCTATTCTACTTCTATAAGTGGAAATGATTTGCTCCATGATAGTCTAATATAAGGCGGTGAACTCTTATGTAATAATTGCATCAGTGATTCATAATGCCATATTGTGTTATTGTGTATTTATTTCTCATGTGTCTATTTATCTTTTTTGATATGGTATCAGAGAGAGTGTGATTGTAGGACTAGTCGTGTAGGAAATATATTTTTTTTTCTTTTTTCTTGAAAAGATAAGCATGCTCTTCTCTTGCATTGAACAATGATCTAGATAATCAAAAGGGCTTGATAGAAAGAGTAGATTATCACAAAATGTTGTCAAGGAGTTACCATGCGGTATTGAAGGGAAGGAGTTGTGTAGTCAAGATAGTGGCCATTGAATGTTAACGAGTGTTTTGAAAGGATCACAAGGGGCAGAAAAATGATTACAACTAAGATATTGTTATGGTAGTCTTTATTCCTATAGTTGAAGATTTTTCAATGATTTTCTACTAGTTAAATTTATGTTCAACAATTTTTTTTTGTAGTTTTTATTAGTATTTTTCAATTGGAAGATATAGCGTTTCATCATTTAGTATATATAGGGTATTAATATATGTTTCATTTTTAAACTTGTAATGTCGGAAACAATACTTTTGACTAACTATAAAATTTAGTATTTTAATTTTTTTTAATTGATAATTTTCTTGTCATTTCAAATCTTATATTTAAAATTTGTAAAAATATAAAATGAGTTTTAACCTCTAAAGAAGTTTTAACCTATAAATAAATTTTTGAATATTTATATGAATTATTTGTTCTTGTATGGTCTAATATATTATTTCATTATGAATCGCATCATAATTTCTTTGGTTTTTATTTGTTAGAGTGGTGAAATTATTTATGATTTTTTTGTTTGTTTGTTTAATATGCAAGTTTCAAAAAAGTTGTAATTTATCTCTTGAAGAAGAAAAAAAATTCCAATTTAGGGGTTGATTTTAAAGTTTTTGTAAACAAGAGTATGGGATGTTTAGGCCATGGCTCCATTTTTTAACAACAAAAAAAAATTCGTGTATACTGGCATCAACACTTTTCTATTTGGGGGGTTTTTTTGGTGTTTTTTTTGCAAAAATCAACGTTTTTATGTCTAGAGTTCTCGTTCATAGTATAAAGTTCTCATTTCATAGTATAGGTGATTAGAGGTCAAGCACTCATGGCAACTGTTTCGAAACCCACCACTCTACTAATAGATTCTGGTGCCTCGAATCATATGGCTACAAATATTGACTCCTTTTCTTCATTTGATCCAAACAGCTCCATCCCCATCCATTTGGGAGATGACTCAAAAATGTCATCAAAGGGTAAAGGTACCATCCAGTTAGAGCATGGAAGTTTTCAGAATGTTCTTTTTGTGCCTTCCTTGGCTTCGAATCTACTTTCTATGTATCAAATGACACACACTGGTGCACTGAAGCAAGTTACATTTAGCTCTAACAAAGTTGAAATTTCTGATATTGAAAGTGGAAGACTTATTGCAGTCAGAAAGGCAAACCACACTGCAAAATACTATGAGTTTTCACACTTTGTGCCGCTTGAAAAGCCCACTGCTCTTCTCACTCATGGCAATGAGGTTAGTAGGCTTTGGAATGAAAGGTTTGGACACCTTAATTATAAGTATTTTCTGCTATTACAAAACAAATCCATGGTTGATGGTCTTCCGCACCTCCGTTCCTTGAAGGGAATTTGCCCAGGTTGCATCATTGGGAAGCACCCCGAGCACAAGTTCGACCGCGGCAAAGCTAGCAAAGCTTCTACTATTTTGGGTCTCATACATTCTGATATCAATGGTCCACTACCAAATATTTCCATGAATGGTTCAAGGTATGTTTTGACATCCATCGATGACTTCTCCCGCTTTACTTGGGTATTTTTTCTCAAAAACAAGTCAGAAGTGCTTGGAAAATTCAAGGATTTTAAGGCTTTTGTTGAGACCGCCACTAAGAGCAAGATCAAAGATCTTAGATCTGATAATGGTGGAGAATATATCAAGACTGAGTTGCTACAACTTTGTTCTGAAAGTGGAATTCATATCCAACATACAATTCCCTACACACCCCAACAAAACGGTGTAGCGGAAAGGAAGAATCGGTCACTGAAAGAGATGGCTACCTGTATGCTTGAGTCAAAAGGTTTGACTGCAAATATTTGGGCTGAAGCCATGAATGTTGCTACATACATTCATAACCGAGTTCCACATTCATCTGTGAAAGGTAAAACTCCTTTCGAAGCATTCACTGGTCACAAACCGGATGTGTCCAATTTAAGGGTTTTTGGCTCCACTGCATGGACTAAAATTCCTTCTGAAAAGAGAAAAGCTTTGGATCCACAAAGTACTGAATGCATCCTAATAGTATATGGAGAAGAATCAAAAGCATATAAACTCATGAATATCAAATCCAAAAATATATTCATAGAGCGACGTGTGAAGTTTGAAGAACCGCTTCCAAATCTGAAACTAGTCGAGGAAAACACTGTCGATCCGTAGTTTCTACAAGAAGAAGTTTCGAGAGAAGATGAAGAAAGTATTGGATCTGATATTTCTGATATTTTATCAGACTTTGATGGCCATGACATGTCAGGTTCATAATTTGACCATAATGATTCTCTTCAGTTACCAAAATGGGCCCAAAACACTCTACAATCTGTTGCTCCAAATATTGGAAATCCTGCTGATCCAAGGAGAACAAGAGCATACTTTCAAAGAGCAGGTATGGCTCTTTCATTTTCTGATCCATTATTATCTAAGAAATGTTATTTCATGATTGGTTCAGATCCTAAATCATACTATCATTCCCACCGAGATCCACGATGGCAAATCGCCATGGATGAAGAGTACAATTCTCTTCAAAAGAACAATACATGGGAGCTAGTTTCTCTTCCACCTAGAAGAAAATTGGTCCAATGTAAGTGGGTCTACCGCACGAAAGTTGCTGCTGATGGCTCTATCAGAAAATACAAATCTAGGCTAGTGTAAAAAGGTTTCTCCCAAGTCCAAGGAGCGGACTACACTGAGACCTTTGCATCGGTTGCAAAGATGGAGTCCATCCGCCTAGTTTTGGCCATTTCCGCATCCAAGCACTGGGAAGTGCACCATATGGATGTGAAGAGTGATTTTCTACATGGAGACCTTGATGAAGAAGTATATATGAAGTAGACAGAAGGATACATATGAGATCCATCATTAGTTTGTAGATTGAAGAAAACTTTGTATGGATTGAAACAGGCCCCAAGAGCTTGGTACGCAAAGATGGACTCCTTCCTTCTTTCTCAAAATTTCAAAAGATGCAAATCTGATCCGAATGTGTACCTACAGCAAGTTAAAAATAATTTTTTTATTTTTGTTATTTATGTTGATGATCTTCTCATTACTGGTAGCACTCTCCTTACAATCAACACGCTAAAAACCGCTTTAAATCTAGCTTTTGACATGAGCGATTTGGGCTTGCTTAAGCAATTTTTGGGCTTGGAGATAGCTCAAAAATTTGATGGGATCATATTATCTCAGCAAAATTATGATTCAAACCTGATATTAAAGTTTAATATGGCAGAATGTAAGGTTGCTATGTTTCCATTCCTTTCAGGAATCAGTCTTGAGGAAGGAAATTCCACACCGCTTGCAGATTGCACTATGTATCGACAGTTGATTGGTTCACTACTCTACTTGACACATTCAAGGCCTGATATTTCTTATGCCGTGAGTGTTGTATCAAGGTATATGTAGCAGCCCCATGAGCTTCATTGGCGGGAAGCCAAGCGGATCTTGCAGTATGTGCAAGGTACGAGACATTTTGGCATACATTATGCTGCAAATTCTGAGCTAGATTTCATTGGTTTTACTGATTCGGATTGGGCGGGTGATAGCATTGATCGAAAGTCCACTTCTGGTTATGTTTTCATGATTGGCCATGGCC
The DNA here is from genome assembly GCA_027924585.1 of Larix kaempferi. Classification (NCBI taxonomy): domain Eukaryota; kingdom Viridiplantae; phylum Streptophyta; class Pinopsida; order Pinales; family Pinaceae; genus Larix; species Larix kaempferi. The sequence goes on along the minus strand of BSBM01001002.1, from coordinate 15,180,088 downwards.
CTATTTTCTGGTCAAGCAAAAAGTAGGAAGCCATTGTACTTTCTTCAGCAAAGGCAGAGTATCGAGGGGCAGTAAATGCTTGCATTCAGGCAGTTTGGTTGCAGGGTATTCTTTCCGAGTTTGATTTTGGTAGCACTTCTTCGACTATCATATTTTGTGACAATCAAAGTTCTATTAAGATCTCCACGGATCCAGTTCAGCGGCAGAGGACCAAGCACATTGAGATTCATATGCACTACATCCGAGAGTTGGTGCATGATCTCACCATCATTATGCAATATTGCCCTACTGATGAGAAAATTGCAGACATCTTCACCAAGATCTTCACTGAGAAGAAGTTCTCTTACCTTTGTTCACTGTTGGGAGTGAGTTCCATCATGGTGGAGACAGATTATATCCATTTTATGTTTAGCTTGAGGGGGGGATTTCTTCCCACTAGGTTTTCCCTCTTTCCTCACTTAGCTTATTTTCAGCATTTTTGGATTTTTGTATTGGGGTGACCTTTGGTCTCAATAACCAGGGCCCTACATTTTATTTTTTACATCATATTATAGCTTGAGGGGGGTGTTAGGATATCTCATCATTCAATATGTACTTTGCATGCACTTTTCATGCATGCATGCATTGCATGCATCCGCATGCTGACTAGTCACCAGTTTGATGCCTCCAGCACCTAGTGCCTAGTCTGCCAGCACTTGGGAGCTACTTTTCACTCAGATTTAGCCCTCCTAGTCAAGGAGACGCCCACTTCTCACCTACCACTTGAGAAGGGCGCCTTTTCTCACCTACCACTCCAGTTCACTTCATTTAGCTAGTTGTATTTCCTTGATTTGAGGCTAGACTGACTCCTAACTGTTGCTATCACTCTGATGGACCTCTGATGAGACTTGACTACCTATTCTGAGTTCAGTTAACTCCTCATGCGCCCTCCACTGAGCCTTCTTCCCTACATCAGTGGCATTACCATCAGTTACACTCATTACACTCAGTTAGAATCAGTTTGACACCTGGCTGACAGTTACTTGTGCATTGATGACCACCACCGATTGATGATGAGGACTCCTAGTTGGAGCCAAGCTACACCATGCAGTATATTCGAATGACCTCCTTGGCTAATTCAAATTTCTCACTCATTGTGACAATATTGTATTGTAATTCTACCATTCTGGATTATAGAGCACTGATGCATCTCTCTTGCACAGTTTTTACTCCAAATTGTTTTACATCTTTGTGATTGATATTCTTGTTCAATAGATCTGTTGTGACTAATTTTACACCCTTTTGGTTCCTTCTGCAAAGATCATGATATCGTCAACAAACAATAGGTGAGTCACATAAAGTTTAGGTGCACACTTAAAACCATAGAATGTACCTGTGATCTTGGCATGGTGAACTACACAACTCAATCCTTCCACCACTAGAAGGAACAATAAGGGTGCTAGGGGGAACCCTTGTCGGAGGCCCCGCTCTGGCCTGAAAAAATTCGATGTTGAAGCATTGAATGGAACTACAAATGAGACAGATTGAACAGATGACATGATCCAATTGAGAGTATCCAAAGGGAACCCATTCTATAGAATTATTATTCTCAAATAAGTCCAATTTACTTGGTCATATGCCCACCATAAATCTATTTTGAGGATGGTAGTCGAGGTTGTTTTAGCTTGGTAGAGTGTAGAACTTCTTGGGTCATGCCGATAGCGTCATGTATGAGCCTACCCTTGTAGAAGGCATGTTGTTCCTATGAGATGCCATCCAAGAGGATACCTCGGATCCTATTAGCCATCACCTTAGCAATATACTTGTAGATGTTGTTGCATAGTGATATAGGTCGATAATCATCAAAAGTCACCCCTTTATCGTTTTTGGGTATCAAGGCAAAGAAGGTCGAATTGAACAATGCTAAAATCCTCCCCTTCTGTCTCGATTCCTCAATGACTGCCAAAATTTCATTTTCAAACAGTTCCATAAATGCTTTGAAAATATAAATACCCCTCCCATCAGGACCTGGGATTTTATCAGGTTGCATAGATTTAATAGCACCCTTGAGTTCCTCAGAAGTCACATGAAGTTGTAAACAGAGAGCCTCTTCTTCATTGACCATAACCGGGTAATCCTCAGCCAACCTCATCATCTGAAGGAGTGAGAATTGTTGTTCTTGAGTGTATATCTTTTCGAAATGTATGATCCCCAATGCAGAAATCTCTTGGTATCCTAAATAAGTAGAGCCATAGTCATCCTCAAGTTCCCAAATAGAATTAGTGTTCTTCCGGTGTTGGATGTGCTTATGGAAGAATTTTGTATTTTCATCGCCCCTCTGTAACCTATAGCTTTGCTTTGTAGTCTTGTAGTGGCCTCAACATCCGCAAGAATAATCTTCTTTCGGCTTTCCAATTGGTTGATATCATGTTTCTGTGAAGTTGAAATAAACCCCACCAGAAATTGGGCATGAAAGGCTTCCAATTTGTCTTCAATGTCCCTCAGCTCCTTTGTGATAGATAGTCTTTTATTTGAAATCCATGGTATGGCCAACCCCTTGATATTTTTGAGGTTAATGTTGAATTGGACTACAACATAGATTCCCTTGTTCATGTCAATTGGGGACCATTCTTTGATGACCGTATCTGTAAATTCCATATCCTTTAACCAATGCATGTCGAACTTGAAGGGACTCGGTGGTTTCTTGATCTTTTGATTTAATTCTAGTAATATGGGGTGGTGATCAAAGTCACCACCAACCCCTACCCATTGTTGAATAGAGTTTGTCCACTGTAGTGTTCCCTCATTGATAAGGAAGCGGTCTAGGCGTTTTTCTATATAGCGATCCCCAGATCTCTTGTTACTCCAAGTCAACCTCAATTGGATAGGTGGGATATCCAATAATGAGTGTGAAGCAAGAATGTTGCTGAAAAATTCTGAAAGTGGGTCTTTGTGGGCTTGTAGACCCCAAATCTTTGCGTCCCCCAAGGTGAAATTCATGTCACCACCAATAATAAGACGATCCACCTCAAGAAGACTGACTGCAAAGAATTGTTCCCAAAAATATTCTCGTTGTTTATATGGGCCATAGACATTAAAAAAGGTATATGCCAGTCCCATTTCATGAGAAAAAAGAGTTTCTCCTAGAACCGACTGTATGGCCCAACTGCTTGTTAATAGAAATTGTGATGTTAACTAGCCTATGATCATACCACCAACACTATCGGATGCATCAGTGCAAATAAAGGACCAGCCCGAAAAAATCCTTTTAAGTTCATCCAAAATAAGTTCACTGGTTACCAAAATTTCTTGTATTAAGAGAATCTGTGGCCGATAGACTTCCACCAGCCCGCATAGATCTAATTTTTTGGAGGGTATCCCCAATCCTCAGACATTGATGGAGAGAACTAGCATTAAGGTAACCTCTTCCTAGGTTTTCTTGCTCTAAGTGACCCTTTCAAGCTTCTCTGTCTACCAGCACTGATCTCCAAAGCTGCTTTAGCTCTGGCTTAGTCCATAATGGACCTTCTTCCTCTTAGTCATGGCGAGGAATAAGAAATACCATGTATAGCGCCAAGTCCCCATCTAGGCTTTGAAGTCTTTCCAGACTTTGATCTAAGATTATAACCACCAAAAACCCTAGGTTTGACCTTTATGGGAGGACCCCCCGCCTCTTGTGAGTTGGTTGACCCCTTCTCATTAGCGGCCATGGGGGTGAAGAATCCTAGAGCAGCTAGAGTGGTCGAAGAAGTCTAGGAGTATGGTAGTGGAGAATAGGATCAAAAAGACAGTGGAATCAAGGCCAAATGACCGGAGGCAGGAGATAGACTTTGTTGGGTAGGTGTAGAGTACCCTTCCAAGAGAGGAATAGGCTCGCTATCATAGATGGATCCCCTACTGGACATATCGTTGACAGGGGGAATAACATCAGTCCGGTGTACAAGGTTAAGAGACTTAGTGGAAAGGGTCAGCGCAATGGGGTCCCGCAATGGGGTCCCGCTCATATGTAGTCTCCTTTGATAGAGAAAAATCCAATGAGGATGACTGAATCATAATAACAGAAACCACTTCTTTAGAAGAAGAAGATGGGGACAGTCTAGACTTACCCGAAAAGTCTGCATTGTCAGTTGCTTCCAGAGTGTTGTGTAAATCAATCCTTTTAGTCGTAGGAGATGAGGGTTATGCGTGATCGATAGTTTCTTATGTGGCAGAAACAGTTGCCCACTTAGGTTCTAGTACTGGTTTCTTTTTCCAGATATTTGGTATGAAACCTTATTTACACCACTTGGCTATATGATCATAGCGGTGATAGCCATTGCAACAAAAAGGAATGCCAAAATAGTCTATTCGTTGGTGCCATACACAACCCCACAAAGAGATGTCCATTTCCTCTAGTAGGCCATCTCTAAGGTCAACACCAAACACTACTCGAGCAATAGATAGAACCCGAGTGTGCAGATAGGTCAAGTCCTCTTTGAGGTAAGTTCCTAGCTCATTACCCAGGAGCTTAAAAATCATTAGGGTTCGTATTTCGGGAGGCAGACCTGGGAATTTAACCTAGATAGCTTAATTGTAACACTTCTCTACGGTGTGATTCAAAGAAGGGAGTCCATCTTTTGATATGAAGCACGGAAGAGTCCATTTCCCATATCCCCAATAGTATTAAGGAGGTATCTACAAATTTTTATAAAATCACTCCTAGCCATCCCCTGGTAAGGGAAAAGAGACGAGGTTCGTATCCAATGATAGGGGTCCAGTTCTGGGAAACCCATTCCCTGAAACTCGGTAAACTCAAATGACATCCTCCAAATATACCAACCAAGGCATGTACAACCATGGAAATGGATTCGAATAACTCGACGTCTCTACCCAGAGATAAGAACCTTTTACCAGTCTTTTTCACACATGGATTTTTCCTGTCGCCCGCAGTAGAAGGGTCTGGAAAAGTAGGGGAAATGGTATAGGAAGCTAAAAGAAGTGAACATTTTCCACCCTCATGAACCGAAATATCTGTGAGTAGTGTAGGTGTGTCCTTATGACATGGAAAGGTGGGGAAAACTTCTCCCGAGGACAATGTAGGACCCTCTCCTGATATCTTCCTTAAAGAAAGGTACTTCTACTCAGGGCTCTCGGCAGGTGTAGTCAAAATCTTTGAGGACGGATCCCCCGAGGAAAATACACTCGAAAAATATAGCTTTGAACGGGGAGAGAGTTCATTAGATGGAACATGTCTATCCATATTTTGTATCCTCGTCAAAAGATCCTATTATTGCGGCCAGACCTCGATAGGTGTGTCTTGAAACTGTAAACCTAGAAGTGCTTCCATTGTTGCACCAACCATCTATTATTGTCAATATTTTTTATAAGTGAATTAAATAATAAAACTATGAAGATTATTTTGTTTATCTTGTTTTAGTTCATAAGAAAAATGAAAACTATGAAAATTATTAATGCCTTGATAAATTAAGGGAAACGCCAAGTTTATTATAAGTGAATTAAATAATAAAAACTATAGAAATTATTAATGCCATAAGAAATTAAGGGCAACACCAAGTTTATTATAAATGAATTAAATAATTAGTTATTGTATCATTGTGGAATCAAATATATGATTCTTTCAATCATGTTCATTCAATTGCAAGTTACTTTGATGGGGCTATTCAGTTTGGGGATTGTGGATGTGGAATGGTATTATGGATAAATGAAGATCATTTATTCAAACTATAGATGAACCGTGGACAAGGCACCAATGCCAAAGCTGAGTTAATTGCTTTGTGGGGGTTACTTCATTTTGCATCCCTCATTGGCATTGATTACTTATGTGTTTTTAGTGATTCAAAAGTTATTGTCAATTGAAAAATAGGTGAATCAAATTTAAAAGTGTTATCTTTGAAACAATGGTGCAATCGAATTCATAGGCTCATTGGTTCCTTTTCAAGATTTACCATCAGACATATATATAGGGAATACAATACTACATGAGATGATCTCTCAAAGATTGCAATCGGAAAAACTGAAAGGATTTTACATATTTCTGAATATCTTTAGGACTCTCTTATATTTGAAGACTATATCTCTTTTATCATTTAGCGGTGGCTAATTGATAGTTTTAGTCAAGTATTTTTTGTTATGAAGAGTGAATATCTAGTTATGTATATCTAGTTTTTTGTATTTGTATGTCTTTTGTTGGTAGTGATAGGCCTTAAAACTGTTGTAAAGGTTTAGAACCTGGTGACACTCATTGGTTGGCACAGCGTGGAGGATGTTTGTCTTTTGTATGGCATAAAAAGGCCTTAATATATTGTAAAGGTTTTGTTTTCTTTGATTCATATTAATGAATAACCAAAATTTCGTTCGAAAAGATCTATATCTTATTTAATGGTCAACCATAGTTAAATAATAAATAAAAATCTTGTTTAAAATTTGTTGACATTTGATAATAAAAAAGTTTTAATCTTAATTTTTTTTTTAAATCCTTAAATTCCCTAGCATGGTATGATTTTTGTCGACATATGCTCTTTCGTATTCCTAATGATATTTCTTTAAAACATGTTTTAAAGGTCAAAGTTATCACATGGAGGCTACTTTCAAGGTCAAAGTTACCACATGGGGGTTTACCTTAGATCCTTTTGGGGGATCCGTAACAAAATATTACCATTCAAAGTAAATCAACCGAATAGTAGAGGAAGTGTAAAGTTGTTATTTTAATCACGGTCAAATGGTGGGCAAGGTTGTGCATTGAAGCATATCACGAATGACCATTCTACCCAATCCCCTCGGAAAGAAGCCCCAATGAAAAAAATCAAAAGTTAAATTCAATTAACAATCACAGGGGTGGGGTTAATGTCTAGCTTTCAAATTTTGATGAGTTATTTTATGTTGGCAAGGAGGTTATAGCAATTCAATTCAACTATTCGCAACCATAGGTCAAGGCCTTCCTACTCATTTTGGTCTTCATTAGAGGTAAATCATTTTTCACATCTTTGTTTGGTTATCCAATTGGAAATTGGTTGTTTAGTTTAAGTTTGAACCCATGGGAATCTCAGGTGTCATTCATGGGCATGTGTAATACCCCCAATTTTGACTTGGAATGTATTTAATCAAAATTGTGTAAATGATGTAAATATGCTAGTATGGATTCCTAGTGTGCAGATCAAGGCCAAGGCCTGACTAGTGAATGGATAGGCATATATGATGTATATATTTTTATTTGGACCACGTGGTTGGCTTATCAATCCAATTCGAAATATATATAAGTATTATGTTGAAAAATAATAAAATGGTCCAGGATGTCTATGAAAGAGCACTAGAGGGGCTGTGATTCCACCAGAGGGGAAGAGGAAAGGGGGCTTATGGGAAACTAAATCCTATGTTTCCAAGTGTCAACCTTATAACTCATCCAAAAATATGCCATGTGCCTTAAATGAGCCAATTACTGTAATACCCCAATTTTGACCCCTGTGAAATATTGGCTTTTAATGTAAATATTGTATACATGCGTTGTATGTTTCCCTAGCGAGGAGCTCAAGGCCAAGGCCCCGCTAGTGTATGTTCGGATTTTATTTAAAACAAGCAAGTATTTGATATTTTGATACCCATGTGCTATTAAGCCATGTAATATTGTAAATTGATGTAAATATTAATATTGCAATAAAATACCAAAACTGGCTATGGAAGCAACCAATGAGAAGGGGCCATGTGTATCCACTAGGGAGTGGTGAGGGGGATGTGGGGATGAACCATATGTTGCCAAATGTCATTGTGAGAACCCATTTGACTTTCCTTGATAACATTTATTTCTGTTGTAAGGAAGTAGTTGAAGATTTCAGTCCATGGCTTCAATGGAGCATGGGCAGCCCAGAAATTCGTATTTGCAGATATGGGCTCTGTTTTCTTGTACCACAAGTCACTATACCTCATGGGAGTTGCTTCTTCCTCATCCTCATTCGATTGTGAAAGAAACCAACATCATTTTCCATCCAAAAACGAACTCCAGCAGTGAGCAAAAACCGGAAATCGCAACTTTGCAAGAACCCACGTTTTGAAGAGCCAAAAACGCCCAGATTTCGTATTTAACAGTAAAATCCAATGGGGGATCCATAGATATGAACCTTGGGGTGAATTTGAGAGGATTAGATACCCCGAAATCCATTGGAAAACCCAGTTTTTATAGCCCAGAAAACCAGTGACGGGATTGAGTTATTTGATGAATAGAATTGTGAGAAATCAAATTGTGAATGACTGAGCAGAGGTTGGGTTTGCTTGATAAACCCAGTGAAGGATAGAATCTCAAGGATTAGCAGTTGGACCTTTCTATGCCCACCCTGAAGAGCACTGGAGGAAAGGGACACCTGAGGGACTTTGCAGCAAAGAAGGGGACCTTCCTTGTGTTGGGTGTGGTAGGTAATGTGGGTGCCTTGACTGTTGAATTCATATGAGATGCATGTAGCTCTGTGGATGAGATCATTGGCTTATCATTTCCCTCCTTTGTCTGTTGTTTCCCTCCTTTGTCTTTCATATGCTTGACAAACCCAACTTTGTGTTGGCTTAGCATAGTTGTTGAGTGAAACCATGGCTATGAGTGAGCCCAGCTAGTTCCTCTTTAGTGGATAAATAACCCAGCTCGGGGGTGATCTCTCAGCTGAAAGAATACAAGCTGGACAAGGATCTATGGTTGGGTGCAACGTTGCTCTCGCATGGCTAGTTGTTGGACAACTACATCTCAAAGATAAGTGTTCTCTGTGTTGTAAATTACATGTATTATGTGTTCTGCATTGTGCTAATTTAGAATGGTAATTATTCATGATTATTGGAATTGGTATGAAGTCTATGCATAGCATGAGAATGGGATGGATTCTTTGCTTGTTGTTGCATCATTTGCTTGAGATAAATATGATGATGTATGTCTGTTGTGTGTGTGCAATTATGCATTTTAATTCCGCTATGTAATTTAATTGTGCATCTTATTTAAATGGCAAAAATTTTACCATTATGGCTTTGGGGAAGAATTAGACACCCCATGTTATAGTCATGTTTCCCCCCTTGCATTGGATTGAATGGAAGGGAATGTGACAGAGTGGTATCAGAGCCCAGCTTGCAGTACTGGGGCTGCTTGGGCCAAACCTTGAGTTACAGGCAAGTAACAGAATGGTTTTAACGCAGTATTGGTGAATTTTGGGCGGCATTTTCGATTGGAAAAATGACACGATTAGAGTTCCCAGGTGTGGGGGAGGATCACACCATTGCATAGATCTCTCCAACATCTTTCCAACGGTACCAGACTCGCCTCATTTGGCCAAGGGACGAGGGAGTTATGAACCCCGGAAGTTACAGGAAACACAGGTGTTTTTGCAGTTTCGGGATGTCGAGTTTCGGGTTTCGGGAACGCGAATTTCCAAAATTTGCGATTGGATTTCCGAAATCCCGAACCCGCAATTTTCGGCTTTCGGGTTGCGGGAACGCAAAGTTGTGAAATTGCACGTTCCGTTTTCCGCAATCCCGAACACGCAATTTCGGGTTTCGGGTTGTGGGTTGCGGGTTGTGGGATGGTTACATCCCCATGACCGCAACTTGACCCCCCAAACCCATAATTTCGGGTTTCGGGTTGCGGGATGGTTACATCCCCATGACCGCAACTCCCCCCCCCACCCCCCCGAACCCGCAATGTCGGGTTGCGGCCTATGTGTGGTGAGATAATAAAAATAAAAAACCCAAAAATTTGATGAGTTCAGGGGCATTCTGAGGCCATTGACGAAGGCCATGAATGAACCAGTGAAGATCCCGAGCCCATTATGCTCCGATTGGGCATAAATTTGGAATTATTGGCTTTTACAAATCAGTGTCCCGACGCTTGACAGAAGGTCGGATTGAGCCGAAATTGATATGGGGCAGTCATGGAGCAGGAACGGTGTTAAGTTTGGAGTTTTGGAGCCAACATCCAAAGCAGGTGGAGTCGGGGTGTGCAAGAAGGCCAAAAAGCACTATTCTGGGCCACGTTTTGGGAATTTTGAAAAGCTTGCAATGGTTGAAAATGACCCTATAATTCGGAATCAAGAAAATTACTGAACTCAGCATTTCATATTCTCAGTAAACCAGACATATTCTGTTAGACAAAGATTTCTCAGAAATGCAGCATTTGGGAAATAGCCATTTTTGGCCCAAAATTTGGAATTTAAAAAAAATGTGAAAAGTGGAAAGTAGTCAAACCTAGAATTTTATAGAAGATGAATGGTGCATCGGAACAGATATCCGCGAGTTGCTGAACGTTTCTTGTTATATAGACTAACTTTTCCCGGTAGAAAATTTTTTGTGATTCCTCATAGAGTGTCTTCCACAGGTGGCTGAAGTTGGCATTCCGAACCCAAAATACAACTGTGTAAAAATGTGCAGAATTATTGGTAAAAGTTGTCATTTTTTAAGTGATGTAGTTCCCACACCCGATGTCGAAATGGAGCACGAGGATAGGCATTGGAAAGCTTGTCCAGCAGGGAATAATGGTGTATGACCAGAATTTGAATAGGGTTATCACACACCATGGATAATTAGAGCAGAAAAGTGTCAGTGACTATTTTGTCAAATTGTTGATAATATGGGCAATTTCCAGAATTGCATGAATGGGCAAAAGAAATGAATGCACAACAGCTATGTGAATTATTTCATGAGTTTGATTGTGTTAAATATTGATGTTTTATATTTCTATATGCATTCCTAATATGTCTAACAAATATTTTCATAATGCACAGTGCTTGCAGCTCATAAGATTTAATAATTGTAGCAGAGGTAGCGTACAGGAAAAATGGTGACCACAAATGATGTTCAAGATCCTTATGAGCATGAAGAAGACATCCTAGGATAAAATGTGCATGAAGAGAATGCTCAGACTGAATCCAATGGGAGAAGGGAGCAGGTGACTCCTCAGAATTTGGTTGAAACCATGTTGAGCTTCAATGAAAGATTGATGAAGGCTCAAGAAGAACAACACCAACTCAATGCTGCTATCTTGCAAAGTCTCACTGATATGCAGCAGAGGATAAACCTTGGGTCCAACCCAAGCAATGTGGGTGAAGAAGGAAGAGATGCAGAGAGTCATTCCAGAGGTCGTTCAAAGAAAAGGACTCCAAGCCCAAGGAAGAGTTCGGTGAGCAGAAAGCATAGAACACCTTCCTCTAGATCTTCTTCTAGCAAATTGTGTGACTCCAGAGGTTCTCAAAGAAGTCCAAGGAATGCACCTAAGAGATTTGATGGAAGAAAGAAGTTCAAAGGAATCCCACAAGGAAAGGCCTCCCACATTTGATGGGGAAGGTAAGACTGGTCAAGAGATAGAGGCATGGCTTCTTGGAATGAAGAAATATTTCAGGATTCAAGACTACTCAGGAAATGAAAAAGCCAGAATTGTCATTTACAATCTAAATGGTAGAGCTTCAATTTGGTGGGACAACCTCTTGCAAGTGAAAGGAATCAGTGAAAGGAGGATCATTTAGGAAAGATTTAAGAGGTACTTCAAAGAAAAATACCTTTCTATGAGGTATTATGACAGTAAGAGAAAGGAGTTCAATGAACTCAGATTGGGGCAAAAATGTATGGAAGAGCATGTCCACAAGTTTTTGAAATTACTGAGGTATGTTGACTATATCAAAGATGAGAGGATAAAAATGCAATGTTTCCTTGGGAGTCTGCCTCAAAGTTTCAAAGACAGGATTGAGTTTGTTAATCCACCAAGTCTTGATGAAGCCATTAGAATGGCAATGCATTGCTATGAGCAGAATAAAGGAAAAACAGAGGTTAACCAAGCATGGAAAGGAAAGCCAAGAGGGAGGTTTGAACAAAATAAGAGTGGCTTCAAGCCACCATTCAAGGTCAGCCTAGAACCTTTCCACAGGGGCACCAAGCAAGGAGTGGATCCAAACCAGCAGTAGTAGCAAACAAAGCATCAAAGGGACCACTTCAATGTTGGGGATGTGGAGAAAACCACATGTTGAAGGACTGTCCACATCGGAAGGATAATCCCCAAAGGTTGCACAACTTAAAGGGAGCAGCTACAGTGGAGGACATGGCAAGGGCAGTGCCTCGAATTTATGCAGCGTTGGATAATCATCAGGCAGATCATCAATCATCACTGGTGGAAGTTGAAGGTAAGATTGTTAAGCAATCTATTTCTGTTTTGATTGATTCGGGATCTACTCATAGTTATGTTTTTCCAAAAGTGGTTGAAGGTTGTTCTCTTAGAAAAATGAAGCATAATAAATCTTGGCTAGTTCAATTAGCCACAGGGACCAAGAGGAAAGTAAGTGAAGTAGTGGTGGAGTGCCACATAGAATTGAATGGACTCCACACACATGTAGAATTGAATGTGCTACCTTTAGGATCGTATGATGCCTTAATTAGCATGGACTGGTTGGAAAAGCATAGAGCCAAGTTGGACTGTTATGAGAAATCACTTGAATGTATTGATGAAGAGGGAAGACCAAGATTGGTAAGAGGAATTCCCAAGCAAGTTTCAGTAAGACAAATTTCAGCCCAACAGTTGAAAAAGTTTTATAAGAAGGGTTGTCAATTATATGCAGTTCATATGTCAGATTCGTCCGAGGACAAGGGTCCAAGGATAGAAAATTTCTCATTATTGCAAGAGTTCCACGATGTATTTCCGGATGAAGTGTCGGGACTACCACCAAAGAGAGATATTGATTTTACCATCGATCTTGTTCCAGGGGCATCAACGAATTCCAAAGCTCCTTATAGAATGAGTACGCCGGAGTTGGTAGAGTTGAAGATGCAGCTGCAAGAATTAATGGACAAAAGGTATTTCAGACCAAGTGTGTCTCCTTGGGGAGCACCGGTGTTATTTGTTAAGAAGAAAGATAGGACTTTAAGACTGTGTATTGATTACAGGCAGCTAAATAAAGTGACAGTCAAGAACAAGTATCCATTGCCAAGAATTGATGACTTGTTTGATCAAATGAAGGAAGCTAAAGTGTTTTCCAAGATTGACTTGAGGTCCGGCTACCATCAAGTGAGAATTAAGGAAGAAGACATTCACAAGACGGCTTTCAGAACTAGATATGGTCATTACAAGTTCACCGTGGTGCCATTTGGTCTTACCAATGCACCTGCTACATTCATGTGTCTCATGAATAATATCTTCAGCAAATATTTGGATAAGTTTGTGATTGTGTTCTTGGATGACATTCTTGTCTATTCAAGGAATGAAGAAGAACGTGAGGAACATCTAAGAATGATGTTGCAAGTCCTTAGAGAACATCAGTTGTATGCCAAGTTAAGCAAGTGTGAGTTTTACCAAAAGAAGGTGCAATATTTGGGTCATATCATTTCTGAAGAAGGTATTGCAGTGGATCTAGAAAAGATTAATGCCATCATGGATTGGTCTACTCCAAATAATGTTGCAGATGTTAGATATTTTATGGGTCTTGCTGGTTACTACAAAAGGTTTATTAAAGTCTTCTCTAAGATAGTTCACCCAATCACTTCATTACAAAAGAAGAATATCAGGTTCACATGGTTTGAAAAATGTGAAAAGCTTTCAGCAGTTGAAGGAACTACTTACCAGCGCTCTTGTTTTAAAGATAGCAGATCCAAATAAAGATTTCGTGGTGTGCACATATGCTTGCATTGAAGGGCTAGGTGGAGTGCTCATGCAAGAAAGAGTTGTGATTTGCTATGAGTTAAGGAAGTTAAAAGAACATGAGAAGAATTATGCCACACATGATTTGGAATTAGCAGCCATAGTGCATACTCTCAAGATGTGGAGACATTATTTGATGGGAAGAATATTCGAGCTCAGAACCAACCACATGAGCTTAAAGTATTTGTTTGATCAACCAAAATTGAATGCTAGGCAAGCTAGATGGATGGAGTTTCTTTGTGAATTTGATTTTGAAATTAAACATGTAAAAGGGAAGGAGAATAAGGTTGCAGATGCTCTTAGCAGAAAATTTCATGTTGCAGCAATAAGAATGTGCAAATCAGATTTGAAGACCAAGGTTCTTGAGGCCCAGAACAGTGATGGAACTTGCCTTCAAATTAAAAAGAATTTGCAGTAGGGTAATGTGGATGAAAAGTGTGCGGGATATCGGCTAGGTGAAGAAAATATCCTCATCTACAAAGATAGGCTATACATTCCAAATAATTTAGATTTGAAGAAGCTAGTGATGAATGAAATACATCAAATGTGTAATGTCCCCAACTTGACCCTATTGCATTAATATTGTAAATGATGTAAATATTGTTATTTAGTCATGGTGAGGAGCTCAAGGCCAAGGCCCCACCATTGATTTACCGTTCTATGCATCGGCAATTAGAATAGATGCATATGGTTCTTGTGCTAGCGGTGCACAATGTAAAATCGGACATCATGTAAACATGCAATTTTTAATGAAAAACCCACAACCAGCTATGCAATGCAACAAAGAGATGGGGGGCATGATCTTTACAAGGAATAGGGGGGGGGAATAACCAAACCCTTGATCCATGGTGTTAAGCCATTTCATTGAGGAAACCCATGAACTCTCAACTACCCATTTGGTCTCATGCACCCAATCATTTAATTCTTCCAATAATTGGTTGAGACAATTAATGCCTTGGGATGGGAGAGGTATGGCTGTCAATTTTCGTGTATGGGCAAGATAGCAACCTGGGAAATCGATTTTTGGTTTGCTGGGCAAGAAAACCCCCACGAAATTGTCCCAAAGCCATTTTTCACCCATGGCATTCATCCTCTCACGCAGTCTGAGCTTGTTGGGGTTTTATCCTTCACGTTTTTCACCATTTCCTGCATTATTCCATGCCTGCAAACTCGTTTTTGGTTAGCTCAGTGGCTGGGAGAAGAGAGCCACTATTTTTGGGGTTATGGAGGCCATTTCTGCCCACGAAATTCCCATGACCATTTTTTTGAAAACGATTCTGCTCTCCTGGGGTTGATTTCCCATCTTCTCCTTTTCATTTTTGGTTGCTCACGTTTTTCTGGAACTGGTAGAAACCCACTGTTGGGAATTTCACTGTATAGGCGTTTTTTTTTCTCATCCCAACACTTATGCTTTTGATGTTATATGCACCCATCTCTTAACAGCCTAAGAAACCCAATTGTTGATTGGCTTGGCTGATTTTGATATACCTTGGGCTATGTGAGAGCCTATTTTCCCCTTTTCCTTGTGGAGATCATGCCCAACTCAAGGGTGGCAGTGGTGCTGAGAGATTGAGGAGCACACTGGCCTATGGTTGGGTGGAACGTTCCAGAAGCGTAGCTGGTTGCTCAGGGACTACTTGGTTTAAGATAAGTATTCTCATTTGATAATTTGATATTGCTTAATTGATGAATGACATGAAAATCTGGAATGTATGATGGATGTGTGTTAATTCTGCACATGATTTACTTCTGCTGTGTTTGCTTAGATTTGTACATCTGCATGCCTGTCTTTTTATATATGTGGATGTTTTATTTAGTAAGCATTGGGGCCAATTGCCCGGTTTTAGCACAATGATCCTCTCTATCATGCTGGTATGATAGGAGGGGACATTACAAAATGCCATACTCTGGACACCCAGGATATCAGAAGACTATAATAGCAGCAAGAAATCAATACTTTTGGCATGGTATGAAGAAGGTCATAGCTAAGTAAATTTCCATATGTCAAAAGTGCCAGTAGGTCAAGGCAAAGCACCAACATCCAGTAGGATTGCTTCAGCGCTTACCCATTCCGGAATGGAAGTGGGAAGTGATCTCTATGGATTTTATAACAGGTCTTCCCATGACAGTGAATAAGTGTGATTCAATCATGGTTGTGGTGGACAAGCTATCCAAGGTAGCTCACTTTATTCCAGTCAAGTCCACTCACAAGGCTAATGACATTGCAAACATCTTCATGAGAGAGATATTTAAGTTGCATGGATTTCCTAAGGCAATAATTTCTGATCGTGACACAAAGTTCACTTCCAATTTTTGGAAGGGATTATTTCAGGAATTGGGAACTAAATTGAATTTTAGTACAGCATATCATCCTCAAACAGATGGCCAAACTAAGAGGGTGAATCAGGTTCTTGAAGACATGCTGAGAATGTATGTGATGGATAAACTATCCAAGTGGGAGGATTACCTACACTTGGTAGAATTTGCATACAATTATGGACATCATGCATCCTTGGGGATGATTCCATTTGAGGCATTGTATGGCAAGGGATGCAGGACTCCAGTGAATTGGAAAATCCCGGTGAACAGGGTAGTACTTGGACCAGAGATGATCAAGGAAATGGAACAGGAAGTTACTAAGATTAGGCAGAATTTAAAGGCAGCTCAGGACAGGCAAAAGAGTTATACAAATTTGAAAAGAGTGCATAAGGAATTTCAGATTGGGGATCATGTTTATTTGAGAGTGAAACCAAGGAAGAGTTCTCTCAAGTTGGGGAGTTGTGCCAAGTTGTCCCCAAGATATTGTGGGCCATTTGAAATCCTTGATAGGATAGGGCCAGTTGCATATAGACTTGCATTGCATGCTAACATAAAAGCTCATAATGTTTTCCATGTATCTTTGCTTAAGAAGTATGTACATGATCCTAATCATATGATTGATTGGAATGTGATACAGGTGGAACCCGAGGGAGAGTTCCAAGTAGACCCTATGCGCATCCTTGACAAGAAGGTCACTTTGCTCCGGAACAGAGCCATCGGGCAGGTAAAGGTCCAATGGGAGCACCTTAGCCTCGATGAGGCTACATGGGAGTTGGAGGATGCCATGAGAGAGTCATTCCCATTTTTGTTTAGTTTTGAAGACACCGAGGACGGTGTTGTTCTAAGGGGGAGGGGAATGTAATACCCCAATTTTGACCCCTGTGAAATATTGGCTTTTAATGTAAATATTGTATACATGCGTTGTATGTTTCCCTAGCGAGGATCTCAAGGCCAAGGCCGAGCTAGTGTATGTTCAGATTTTATTTAAAACAAGCAAGTATTTGATATTTTGATACCCATGTGCTATTAAGCCATGGAATATTGTAAATTGATGTAAATATTAATATTGCAATAAAATACCAAAACTGGCTATGGAAGAAACCAATGAGAAGAGACCATGTGTATCCACTAGGGAGTGGTGAGGGGGTTGTGGGGATGAACCATATGTTGCCAAATGTCATTGTGAGAACCCATTTGACTTTCCTTGATGACATTTATTTCTGTTATAAGGAAGTAGTTGAAGATTTCAGCCCATGGCTTCAATGGAGCATGGGCAGCCCAGAAATTCGTATTTGCAGGTATGGGCTCTGTTTTCTTGTACCAAAAGTCACTCTACCTCATGGTAGTTGCTTCTTCCTCATCCCCGTTCGATTATGGAAGAAACCAGCATCATTTTCCATCCAAAAACGAACTCCAGCAGTGACAACTTTACAAGAACCCATGTTTTGAAGAGCCAAAAACGCCCAGATTTGGTATTTAACAATAAAATCCAATGAGGGATCCATAGATATGAACCTTGGGGCAAATTTGAGAGGATTAGATACCTCGAAATCCATTGGAAAACTTAGTTTTTATAGCCCAAAAAACCAGTGACGGGATTGAGTTATTTGATGAACAGAATTGTGAGAAATCCAATTGTGAATGACTGAGCAGAGGTTGGGTTTGCTTGATAAACCCAGTGAAGGCTAGAATATCAAGGATTAGTATCTGGACCTTTCTATGCCCACCCTGAAGAGCACTAGAGGGAAGGGACGCCTGAGGCACTGTGCAGCAGAGAAGGGGACCTTCCTTGTGTTGGGTGTGGTAGGTAATGTGGGTGCCTTGACTGTTGAATTCATATGAGATGCCTGTAGCTCTGTGGATGAGATCACTGGCTTAGCATTTCCCTCCTTTGTTTGTTGTTGCCCTTCTTTGTCTTTCATATGCTTGAAAAACCCAACTGTGTGTTGGCTTAGCATAGTTGTTGAGTGAAACCATGGTTGTGAGTGAGCCTAGCTAGTTCCTCCTTAGTGGATACATAACCCAGCTCGGGGGTGATCTCTCAGCTGAAAGAATACAAGCTGGACAGAGATCTATGGTTGGGTGGAACGTTACTCTTGCATAGTCAGTTGTTGGACAACTACATCTCAAAGATAAGTGTTCTCTGTGTTGTAAATTATATGCATTATATGTTCTGCACTGTGCTAATTCAGAATGGTAATTATTCATGATTATTGGAATTGGTATGAAGTCTATGCATAGCATGAGAATGGGATGGATTCTTTGTCTGTTGCTGCATCATTTGCTTGAGATAAATATGCTGATGTATGTTTGTTGTGTGTGTGCAATTATGCATTTTAATTTTGTTGTGTAATTTAATTATGCATCTTATTTAAATGGCAAAAATTTTACCATTATGGCTTTGGGGAAGAATTAGACACCCCATGTTACAGTCATGTTTCCTCCCTTGCATTGGATTGAATGGAAGGGGACGTGACAATTACCTTCTCTTGACCATTAAACTCAATCATTGAATGCATATGTGAGGTTGGTGGAAAAAGTCACTCCATGCAGTTATTGAGGCATGGGGGTTGTGACAGTTATGTCAGTTGTCAGCAGTCTTATTTCTTCTACGGTCAAAAGCTATGTCAGTTGTCTTTTCACCCTTACCTCATATCCTTAGATTCAACACTCTTTTGATCATTTTCTCATGCATGTTTCTACACTCCGTAGAGTTTTCCTATCATTGTTCATGTCCATTACCAGACTGTGTTTAACCCAAAAAATTGAATTTGGAGACAGAGCTGCATTTTTTGAAAGGAAAATAGATGGTTGTAGGCGAGCATGGAGGTTGGGAAATATAGGAACCTTTATCCATTGAGGTCTTCTACTTTTGAATGCTTGAGAATCCATGGATTAGTGTTGTAAGAGGTTCTTCAATAGCATGCAATAGGGTGGACTCTTACTACACACACTGGTAAGCACTGTAAGGGTTGGATTTCTTGAGGGAATTGTGGATCAGTGAAGGGAAATACCTTCCTTGTGTTGTGTGGGGCAGTTGGAAGGTGCCATGGCTATGATGGCATAGTGAGACCCCTGTAGAGCTTTATTGGAGCTTTTGGCTAAGCATAGAGAGCAGAGTGGGTTGTGGGATGAGAGAGAGAAGCCTGTAGGTGTTTCCTTCGCCCTGGTGGCCTCATAGCCTAGCTTGGGGGTGGCCTCTCAACAGAAAGGGTATATACTAGATAGAGTGCCTATAGCTAGGTGGAAAATCGCTCTTGCACAACCAGTTGCTTGGATCGTCTTTGCTTAAAGATAAGTATTCTTATGTATTTGATGTGCAATGGTTTTATTTATATGAATGTAATAATTATGCATGTAATTGCATGTTGTGTGTGTGGATCAAGTTTATTTTCCACGGTTTGTTTTTTTTTACATATCAACACATGCATTTTATATGTTAAGAACTTGTAATTATGAATATGGGGTGAATTTAGAAGCTGGGTTTAGTTAATGTCCCTTCTGTTGGCCGAATTGAGGGAAGGGGACGTTACAAAGTGGTATCAGGGATTTTGGTTGTAACACCGGAGTTGTATGGGTCGAGAATTAAAAACTTACAAGCATATATTGAGTTATATCAAGTGACAGATAAGGGGGTAGTAGTATTTTTGAATTAATTTCGAAATAACCCCTTAATGTCGAAATGAAATTATGTTCAATTTCGAAATATTTTGAAAAAATTGGTAATTTTTAAGTGGGACCCACCCATGCCACGTGGATGGGTGACATGGAGGATCCACGTGGGCAGAAGACATGATGTGGATCAGCCACATCAGACCCTGTGCACATGTGATTTCCCATGATAAAGTGCGGATGTGACAAAGATCTGACCATCGGATGAAAGGTAAGATTGATGATTATGCCTCTTAGCGCGTTGGTAATATGTGCGGTGGTTAATAGCAGGCAGATAGAGATCCAACCATTGGATCTTTTGGAAGATCAATGGTCAAGGATCATAATGCACTGGTAACTTGGTGGTATTTTATTTTGGCTGAGCAAGGCATTGGGCCAAAAACCGCTCATGACGTGTGTCACCTTTTTATTGATAACGTCTCCCCAAGGAAATTTTGCAAAACCACTTTCGTGGAGGGGCGATACCGCTTTAGGTAACGGGAAAACCATCGATGCAGTCATGCCCAAGGCCAAGCATGACTCGATAGCTGGAGGAAGGTGACATGGCGAAGCCACGGGGTGACAGGTCGGACACGTCTGACACCTCAGGAGGCACGTGTCGATGCACGTCATCTCCCTACCACGTCAACAAGAAATGGCATTTTCATTATGCACTAGATCGCACAAAATTAGATTATTTACACACAAAAAAATGAGGGCACTGCCCTCAACCTGCCCTGCAGTGGCATAGGGAGGTTGCAAGGGGGCAGGCCCCCTCAACCCCCATTTCTTTTTTTTTATCAACAAATTTGGATCTGGATTTTAATAGCGGCCATTGGAGCAGTATAGAATTGGTCATATTTTGGAATGAGAGTGGATGCTACAGAATTGAAAAAATGTTAAGTCTAAAGAAAGTTGAAAAAGGACAAAAGTAGTCAACTCCATAATTTTATAGCAAGTGACTGGAGCATCGGATCATAGAACTAAATATTGATGAGTAATCCTCATCACATGTATTATCTAATCCAATATAAAAGTTGTTCTAGTTCTCCATAGGTGGTCTTCTGTAGGTGTCTTAAGTTGGCCTTTGGGGTTAAATGCACCTACAGGAAAAGTGTAGAATTTGGGCCAATTTGACAATTTTGAAGGGCTTTAACTTCATGCTCAGAATTCAGAATTGAGCATACTTATAGTCGTTAGAAAGATTATCCAAAAAGGAAAATTTTTACAGATTCAAATTCTAAATTGATAATTCAAATGTTCTTGTAATTTTACCAGAAAAGATCCTGTAGCCATAATTTGACAAAAACTGTCAATATGAGTATTTTCCAAAATATATAAAAATTGATTTTTTATTTTCTAATAACTTAATAAATCTAACAATTGTGTTTATATGAAAACTTTTGCAGATTCAAAATCATGTCAGTGACTATTAAGGGTCAGCAGTGAGTATAGTGCAGTTGGGAAATCTCTAGTCTTGATTGGACCAAGAGGGTCATCATCATAGATGATGCACAGGATCCAATTGAGGCAGATGCAATGGGAGAGAATATATAGGTTGAAAATTAAGAGATATAATCCAATGGTAGGACAAACCAAGTGAATCCCCCAGACATTGCAGAAACCATGAGGAGCCTAAGGGTGGAACTGCAGAGTTGTAGAGCAGACAATGAGAGGTTGCTTAGAGCTCAAGAAGATCAAAATCAACTAAATGAAACTATGCTTCAAAGTTTGACAAACATTCAGAGGAAGATTAACTCTAGACATCACTTAGAAAATCAAGAAAAGAGTGGGAGTAGCTCAAGGAGACATTCTCACAAGAGGTCTCATAGTTCAAGAAGAGTTTATAGAGGCAAGTCATATACTCCAGAAATCTCTTCTAGTGAGTTAATTGAATCTAAGGATTCCATTAAAGGATCAATATCTTCATCGCATAGGAAGAAGAGGAAGATGTATTCCAAGAACAACTCACTTGAAGAATTTATGAAGGCCAAACCTCCTACTTGATGGTGAGATAAAATTTGGTCAAGAAGTTGAGGCTGGGCTTCTTGGGATGAGGAAGTATTTCCAAGTCCAAGACTACTCAAGAAGCATGAAAGCAAGAGTGGTCATATTCAATTTAAATAGAAGAGAATCTATATGGTGGGATCACCTTAGGCAAGTGAATAAGATCGATGAAAGGAATATATTGTGGAAGCAATTCAAGAAATAATTCAAGCAAAAGTACCTCTCTGATAGGTACTATGATGACAAAATTAAAGAATTCCATGCGCTAAAATTAGGCCAAATGACTATGGAAGAATATGAAAATAGATTCTTGGAGTTGTTGAGATACGTCAAGTATATGAGGGAAGACAAAGTGAAAATTCACCGTTTTCTAATTGGGTTTCCCTAGTACTACAAAGATAGAATTGATTTTGATGAGCCTCAAACTCTAGATGAGACCATAAGAAAGGTCAAGTATTGTTATGATCAAGCCAAAAGCAATCCATATTTCCATAAGGCGTGGAAGGACAAGAGGAATGAGTATTTTGACCAAAGTGTTAGAACCAGTTTTGTTTTTGGACGATTGAAGGGGTTCAGATCCATGAAAGAAGGAGTGAGGCCTCAGTTTTCAGATCATAGTACCCAAGGGATGCCAAATGAGAGCTCTGGGTGTGTATTTGTAACTTGGGAATGAAATAATCAAGGGTCCTAAGCTTTAACATTGATAGTGGGGGAGGAATTATAAAGGTCCGTTCAATGTTATATAGGGCACAGACGAAGGGTGTAGATCTGTGGCAACGAAGATCAACGGTTGGCAAGCGACTTCACAAAAGGAATATAGTGTGTTTTAAGCGTGGGTGGGGTGTGCTAGCCCGTGAGCAAATTGGGAATCAGATCAACGGGTTAAAATACAAATCTACGGTCATCATGTTGTTCACGATTTCAAAGTACGCAAAAAGACTAACTTTTCAAATCATCGAACTTTTGGTAGGGACCGCACGTCATGACGATGCAGATCGAGCGGGGGAAGGCATTAACGGCGGATCGGTAGTTCACAGATTTAACATGCATGGGTTAATTACACTTCCCAAATCTAGGAACCTCGGTAGGGGCCGCATCTTTGGACGGCTGAGATGCAGAGTGGGCCCAGATCAACGGCCACCGTTGGATGCACAGATCTATGGTGCAAGGAAGGTGGCATTTGAAAGGTTAAGAGTTGCAAAGTATTGCGGAGTTAAAGGGTGAAGGATATATACGGCATAGATCAGATCATACCAATCGATGGCTGGAAAACCTTTGTGATACAGAAGATGCAAGAAGGTTAGGAAGGGATAAATAATATAAAAATGGCATGCACGGGGATCTGAGTATTGTTTGATTCGGTTGAATTGGAAAATGACAGACAACTGTGCAGAAGCAGACAACTCAGCCAGATTCTCAGACCAGCTGTCAATAACCAGGTAGGCCACTTGTCTCCATACAAAACTATTTAAATGGTTGAATTGAGTGAGATAGAACCCCCAGGTTTTGAATACCGGAGGATAGGTGATTTGTTTGAAGATAAAGATGTTGAGGTTTACAACACAGTGTTGATGAACAGCTCCATTGAGACAGATGAATATAGGTTGAATATCATTAGGGAATGGAATATAGACGTGCATAAGGTTTACCAATCGTTTTTTCATTTGTTTGCAATCGACCAAACCCCAAATTGTCCAGAGTTCGTCGACTGGTGCGCCACCAATTACTCCTCCTCTGAGAGGGTGATTATGGACACATCCAGCTCTAAGATATTGTTCCAAGTCAATCCCCTCACTGTTAGGAAAGCCTTGTCAATCCCAGATGAGTTCTGCCAAAAATCCAAAGAATACACAGAAGAATCCCTAATTCAGCATTTCAAATAGGCCCCAGCCGAGCTTAAGCAAAGTTTCTTCCATGCTAGCCTGCAGCCTAATGTCTCCTTCCAGGACCAACCTTTCCCTGGTGAAGTCAGTCTATTTAGATAAGAGTCCAAATGTGTTATAACCTTGCTATCCCAGTTCCTAGGATTAGATACAGACCAGTATATCATTGAACCTTTAATAAGCTTGTTGTTTGTCCTAAGCACATGTCCACTTGAGTCTAATGAACCCAGTCAGTCCATCCAATTCTCCTGCCTTAAATTTGATGAGTCCCTTTGTCATGTCCCAAATTTAGAATTGGGTCATAATGGCCTAATCACATTGGCCATATTCATTAGAGTTTGTAAAATTGATGTTAAGGGTCAAATAATTGCCAAGGAGGAAAATTACTAGTTTCCTAGGTTTGGAGTGGAAGCTTTGGGATTTGGAATAAGGGGGATAATAAATTATGTTTGACCATTAGAATGGAATAAATATTTAATAAAGGAGCTAAATAAATATATACAAGTGAAAATCAAAGTGGCATTTGATCATGAAGACACATGGAGGAAGTGGGACCCACATATGGCTAGATTTCCCCACTACACTTGGCATCATTCTCTCACCAATTCGAATTCAAGGTGAATGGTAACATACTTGAGGGAGTACAAAAGGTATTATTCATGGAATGACTCATCCAAGGTCGAAATATAGAGGAAGAGTAACTCCCATGGAAGAGGAAGAGGCAATTTGGAGCTAGTGAGACACTTGGGCTAGATTCCCTAGCTCTATGACAACAATGATGAAGATGCTATGACACCTATGACAAAAATCAGACCTGAAGGCTGACATATGACATATATGACATGTCAGGGCTAAAAATAGACTCCAAGAGGGCACTCAAGGGTGTTAGGGAAGCTAAGATTCTTCCACATGTGATTTGGTGGAAGTGGGAGACTAGGATTTGCTGTACAAGTGGCGTTCTTTGGAATCTCTTCCCAACTTGAGTTGGCATGAGTCTCTTGGAAGGAATTCGACCCATGGAGGACATTAGAAATTTATAAATTTCAATAAAAAATAATGAAACCAGCTTTTGATCATTTGTAGAATTTTCAATTGCATTTGTGAAGAGGGAGAGCTAGTGGATGACTAGTTTCTTGCCTTAGCCAATTTCGAGGGTGAAAGATTCTCATCCAAGTTGGTAATTGGAAAGGCCATTCAGACCTTTCATTTGGAGGTTTAATGGAGTCTTTATTTGTAGGTGTAAGCTACAGTTCAGCTCATGGTTTCTTCTATTGCAGCTCACTCCTTCAACCATTTCCAGTTTTGATGGCATATTCTTGATCCTTGAGGGTTGGCATTTTTGATGAGCTATTGTACACTTTGGGGAAGATTCTAATGCCACATTTATTTTTTAATATGAATTAAATACTCTTTTCTTCATATACAAAAAGTTTCAGGTCGAAATTCCAAGTAGAAATGTGTAAATCTCATTTTTAATGAAAGAACAGTGCCATTTCCCCACTACCTTGTTGTGAACCAATGTACTGCTGATGATTTCGAATGAATGGATGATCCTATGATACATTTATGATTAATATACTTCCATTTATGTATTTTACAAGTTTCATGTACTGTACTTGAGCATTTGAATTCTTTTTACTCAGTTTAATTGCATTGGGAGAAGAAATAGTGTCATTTCCCCAAGGGTCGAATGGGTGATTTTTGCAGCTGAATGGGAGAGGGTTGGAACAGATATAATAATCAATTAATGGTGCAAATGAGACATTAATAACATCCTTAATACATTACCTACCTCTTTTCATAAATTTGAGTGGGTTTGGAGGCATTTGGGAAGCCATTTTCAGTACTTACCCTAGGGGGATTTGAACCCAAAATTACTAGTAAAATTGCATACTTGGTCCAGAATATTAAGAGAGTTTTCAGAGGTATTTTTGTGGCCATATATCATCCTTGAACATCATATTCAAGTCCTAATATCATTCATACACCTTACTTGAATATTTGAATGCATTTGGAGTCAATTTGAGACCTAGAGACCAATACTAGTCAAAGGGAAATTACTAGTAAAGTTCCCTACATTGGCCAGCATTGAAAGAGGATTTGTAGAAGTGTTTTAAAGGTCCAAAATCATCCCTGAAATACATATTTATGTTCTAACATCATCCATATACCTTCTTAGAAGATTTGGGAGCAATTGGAGCAATTTGGGGACCTAGAGCTCAAAACTAGTCAAAGGTCTAACTAGGGAAAAAAGTGAAAAATTGCCATTTTAATAAAATTCATAACAAGGGACATTACAATGATGAGAACATCCATTATCAGCTAGTGGACTTCCACAAGACTATAAGATTCAGGTTCCATTCATATCTGCTGAGAATGTTCTTGTCCTTTAATGAAGAGAACTTGCAGATGCCTGAGAATATGCTCACTCAAGAAATGCTTACAAACTACAACAAATTCATGAACAACCTTATGTCAGAGGTGTACAATATTTTCTTTCAGAGGAAGCTGCCCAGGGTGTTGAAAGATATGAAGGAAATGTTACAGCCTTCCCCTAAAAAGAGGATTGGATATTGGTTCCTATTAGAGCAGGGCACAGTGATCAGAGTCTATGGTTTTGCTCACCCACCATACATACTGCCTGCTTTCTTAACTCCCAGAATATTTGCCTTGGAACTGATCAGAAAGAAGATAAGAGTGGAAATTGAACATTTCTTGGATGACAAGAAGGCTTCAGATATCACCTTTCCATGGGTTGTAGGCCCATTCATTGTTAAAAACAAGGCTGCCCTTCCAAACATTGAAGGTGTGATGCGCGACATGGGTCTTCAAACCAAGGATTCCATAAACTATGACCCCCACCATATAATCTCAGACAGAAGGAAAGAAAGCAACATAAACAGTTTTGAACATTTTGATCTTGCAGGTCTGGTTGAGACTGCAAATTGGTTGGAGTTTCCTGGCAAAGTTCAGATGGATATAGATGTACAGGATGACCCCACCTCTCTGGTGCAGAAGGCCACATTACCACAAATTGGTATCTCTAACTTGGTCCCAGCAATTGGAGAAATCATACCTCCCTCTAGTGGCTCTGGAGGGTCCAGCAAATTGGAAAGAATTAATGTCATGGATATAGATGATGACATAGAAAGAGATCCCAAAAGGAATAAAGTAGAAAAACTTGAGCAAAAGATTGTACAGGTGTCAACTAGTCGAGCTAAAAAGAAGCAGGTGAAGGCCAAATTGCCTACCTTCGAGATTAAAGAATATGTATTTGATAGGGAAGACACTGAACCTATTGCACCAAGCAAAAGCATAGCAGAACTATTGGAGGAGTATAAAGAGAGCACAGAGGAAGCCTCAGAAGAGTCTGAGCTATATGAAGAGGTGAGGTAGATTTCAAATAAATATGTGTCTTTGGTAGCTAGCAGGAGCCATGCCCAGAACACCTTGAACTTGGCCTTAGCTACCAAAAACAAATCCACTAAACTGAAAGTGAACTTGGAAGACATCCCTATCCCCGATATGATAAATTTGCACAAGGAAACTAGAGAGGTTATCTATGCAAAACTGCTAAAGGCTGCACTAGAATTATCCAAGTTACAAACCAGTAAGGGTAAGATTCAAAATCAACTCAAACTAGGGAGAGTGGAGAACAAATCCCACAAGGTACAAATCAAGAAGCTGCAAAATGCATTGTTGGATATTGAAAGCCAAATCCGAAGATGTTGAAAGGCAACTGCAGGAGAAGAGTAAAGAGTTGGAGAACATGGCCACACCCTCCTCCATAGAATCGGGTGACTTCTCCCTTGTGGGGGCTATGGCACAGGAAATTCTAAGAGACTTAAAAGTGGAAAGGTTAAAGAAGCAAAACACAAATCTGAAAACCCTGATTTCAAAGGCAGAGCGGGAAAAGGAGGCTTGGAAACCATGTACTAGGAGATGCAGGTCAAAAATGAGGAATTGGTGAAGCAGGCCACAGGTCAGACCTCCCTGCAGGAAGCAAAGAAAGTCATTTGGGATGACATTTTTGCAGAGGTAGAGAAATTGAGGCCATATCTCGATTTCATTCTGGACAAAGAGGCTGTAATCAAGTTAGCCAAGCAAAGCATAACAACAATCAAGGAAAAGTTGAACAAGAATCCCATGGAGTGTGCAGAAAAGGCCATAGAATTTATGAATGGGATGAAATAGGATGAGGTGAAAGCAGCCAACATAAAGGATAGAGTGTCTACTATTATTTGGGAAAAGAAGGTGGTGAATAAGTATCACCAGATGAACACAATTCAAGAAAGGATAGACATTTTAGCACATAAATTAAAACTCTTCAAAGAAATGTTTGAACCACTATTCAAGAAGGGACTTCCTCTCTTTTGGGAGGAGGATGGCACCATGAGGATACAAGAAGAATATCAGGGCAAGTTATGGGAATGCAGATTGGATCATGAAGGCTTTGCGGACATGAACCAGCCTCTGACAAGAAAAATAGTGGTGTAAAAGTTAACAAAGGAATTTGAGCTAGTTTGGGTCTTCAAAGAAGCTTGTGCACACTTCAGGAGCTATTCGTATAGGGATCACACAGAAATGTGAGTGTTGCTGAAGGAGGTGGCCATGTCAGACTTGCCAGCTCCAGAGCAGTGGAAGACCATTGAGAAGTTTGGGAAATCCAAACTGACATTGCATGCATGAAGATTCGAGGGACATGGAGAGTGGCAGCCTGCAGAATTAGTCACCTAGGTTTTTGTTTATTTACTATAGTTGGTTACTAGCTGGTATAAGCTCAGTGACACTTGTAGAAGGTTGTTTAGCCTATTTTGTCAACATCTGATTTTATGTTGTAACTAATCTTCGAGAGGGGTAGACCTCACTATATAGGTGTCACAAATTTTGTAACAGTTTTCTATTAGGGGGACTCGAGCCTAAGGGTTGAAAGATATCTATAATCGAGATGCAAAGGGATGAAACCTATTGGAACCCATGAGGCTTTTGTGTTATGTATTTCGAGATGCTCCTTTAATAAAAATTGGCAGAGCCTAGCAAGTATTTTGAGCAGATATTCTTGTGTTATCTGATTTGCAGTCTGTACCTTTCTTTCTTCATGTGAATGTTTCCTTTTTATCTACTTCATATTGTTTTCTTTCATGTTTGGATAAGTGTATATTGAAGGAGAATTCATATGTTTATGCTCTGTTTCTTTGATTCCAAGAATCCACAAAAATTTTCTACTAAAGTTAATGCAGAATTCATTTTATAATGCTCTGTGTTAATGGATTGTTCTTATTTTCTTCTCTATCACTAGACAAACAACTTTTTGACTGTAAACGAGTAGCTACCCTGCCTCTGTTATGAATTGTTTGCAAAGCATTGCCACTTTATCATCATAAGTGTTTTTGACTCCATTGCCCAATGAATATTCACCTTGTTTCAACCAAACACCAATTTGATCTTAATTTTAATTCATATATCTGGCCTTGACAAACAAACATTGAGAGATCTCTCTTTGGAAAGATAGAAGCCAGCTCTCTTTCCTAAAGCTTGGTTTTATGTGTTACCTTAAAGAGACCTTTCCACAGCCTTAGGGTTGATTTGAGTGCTAACACAAAGGAAGAAGGGGTTAAAGCCTCCTCATTTTAGAAATCAGACAAGGATTCCCCCAGAAGTTGTGACAAATCCAACTAGGATGATGGGAGACAAGCCAAGAGAGCCACTTCAATGTTGGCAATGTGGAGAGGACCATTTGCTTAGAAGCTGCCCACATAGGAATGGTAGTGCAAAGCAAGTTCACAACATCCAATAGGTTGAAACTGTGGGCCAAGTGGAAAGGAATATCCCTAGGATTTATGTTGCACTAGAGGACTGCCAAGCAGATCATCAATCAACTGTGGTTGAGGTTGAAGGAAATATTGCTAAGCAATCTATTTCTATTTTAATTGACCCTAGATATATTCACAGTTATATCAGTCCTAAAATTGTTGAGATTTGTGCTTTTAAGAGAACCAAGCATAGT
Source organism: Larix kaempferi (assembly GCA_027924585.1). Classification (NCBI taxonomy): domain Eukaryota; kingdom Viridiplantae; phylum Streptophyta; class Pinopsida; order Pinales; family Pinaceae; genus Larix; species Larix kaempferi. The sequence continues at coordinate 15,150,603 of BSBM01001002.1, read as the reverse complement.
AAATCTTGGTTAGTTCAACTAGCCACAATAACCAAGAGAAAAGTTAGTGAAATGGTGGATAAATGTCCATTAGAAATGGGTGGACTATCCACTTGTGCAAATCTGAATATTTTACCACTTGGTTCATATGACATTCTCATTGGCATGGACTAGTTGGAAGCACACGGGGTTAAACTTGACTGCTACAACAAGAGTTTTGAGTGCATTGATGGTGAAGGAAACCCAAGGGTTGTAAAAGGAATTCCAAAGGAAATTTCTGTTAGGCATGTTTCAACCATGCAACTAAAGAAGTTCTATAGGAAAGGTTGTCAATTGTATGCAACCCATAAATTGGACATAATAGAAATTGAAATTCCTATATTGGAGGACTATTATGTGCTACAAGAATTCAAGGATGTGTTTCCTGATGAATTTCAAGGACTTCCTCCCAAGAGGGACATTGATTTCACAATTGATCTTGTGCCAAGAGCTCTACCAGTGTCTAAGACACCTTATAGAATGAGTACACCAGAATTATTGGAGCTGAAAATGCAATTGCAATAATTATTGGAAAAGAAATACATAAGGCCAATCGTGTCTCCATGAGGATCACATGTACTATTTGTGAAAAAGAAAGATGGTACACTCAGGTTATGTATTGATTAAAGGCAACTGAATAAAGTGACAGTGAAGAACAAGTACCCATTGCCTCGAATTGATGATCTTTTTATCTAATTAGAAAGGAAAATGTATTTTCAAAGATTGATTTGAGGTCATGTTACCATCAGGTAAGGATCAAAGAAGAATATATTCACAAGACAAACGTTAGAACAAAGTATGGAAACTATAAATTTGTAGTGGTGCCATTTGGTCTCACTAATGCACCAACTACCTTCATGTGTCTCGTGAATAGAATTTTCCATAAATATTTGGACAAGTTTGTTCTTTTTTTTCTAAATGACATTCTTATTTACTCTAATAATGAATAGGATCATAAAGAACATTTGAGAATGGCTTTGCAATTTCTAAGGGAGCATAAATTGTATGCAAAGCTAAGCAAATGTGACTTTTACAAAACAAATTTTCATTATTTCGGTCACATTATTTAGAAGAAAGGAATATCAGTGGATCCGGAAAATATTGAAGCCATTATGAGTTGTCCAACTCTAAGGAACATCACAGATGTGAGAACTTTAATGGGTCTTGCTAATTATTATAGGAGGTTCATTGAAGGATTCTTCAAGGTTTCCCACCCAATCACTTCTTTGCAAAAGAAGAGAATGAAATTTGAATGGACATAGAAATGTGAAGATAGCTTCCAGTTGTTGAAGAAGCTTCTCACAAGTGCCCCAATTCTAAAAATTGCAGACCCGGAAAAAGAGTTTGTGGTGTGTATCGATGCATGTAGACAAGGAGTTGGAGGATTTTTTATGCAAGAAAATAACGCGGTGTGTTATGAGTCTAGAAAATTGAAGGAGCATGAAAATAATTATGCCACACATGATCTGGAACTTGTAGCCATAGTACACGCTTTAAAGATGTGGAGGCATTATCTAATGGGTAGAAAATTCAAGTTGAGGACAGACCATTGTGGTATGAAATATTTATTTAAATGACCAACTTTAAATGCCAGGCAAGCTAGATAGATGGAATTTTTATGTGAATTTGATTTTGAGATCAAACACATAAAAGAAAAAGAAAATAAAGTGGTTGATGCACTCAGCAGAAAGATGCATTAAATGCATGTGGCAGCCATCACAACTTGCCAATCAAATTTAAGACGACAGATTGTTATTTATATTGTTGAAGATGAATTATATGTGCAAATAAAAGAAAAATTGCAGCAACAGATTTTAGAAAAGAGGTATGAAGGGTATCAATTGGAAGAGGATGGACTTCTTATTTATAAAAAACATAATTTATATTCCAAATGTGGCAGACTTGAGGAGAATTATTATGGATGAAATCCATAAAATGCCATATTCTGCTCACCCGAGATATCATAAAACAATTGCTACAACTAGGAAACAATATTTTTGTCCGGGGATGAAGAAAGATATTGTTGAGTATATTTCAAGATGTATGAAATGTTAGCAAGTGAAAGATGAGCATAAACACCCAGCAGGTTTGTTGCATCCTTTTCCAATTCTAGAATGGAAATGGGAAGTAATTTCCATGGATTTTATTACAATTTTACCAATGTATGTGAGACAACATGATTCTTTCGTGGTTGTGGTGGATAAGTTGTCTAAGTCAACACATTTTATACCAGTTAAATCTACACATAAAACAAATGTCATTGCAAATATTTTCATGAAGGAAATTTTTTAATTGCATGAATTTACTAAGGAAATAATTTCAAACAGGGACACCAAATTTACTTCAAATTTCTGGAAAAGTCTTTTTGCAGATTTGGGCACACAACTGAACTTTAGAACTGCCTACCATCCATAAACAGATGGACAGACAAAAAGAGTAAATCAGGTTCTTGAGGACATGCTTCGCATGTATGTGATGGACAAACCATTCAAGTGGGAAGATTATCTACACTTGGTAGAGTTTACATATAACAATGGGCAGCAAGCTTCGTTGGGCATGAGTCCATTTCAAGCTTTGTATGGCAGAAAGTGAAGGGCACCAATGACATGGGAGAATCTAGTAAACATAATTGTACTTGGGCCAGAATTGCTTAAACAGATGGAACATGAGGTTGCAAAAATTAGACATAATTTAAAGCCAACCCAAGATAGGCAAAAAGCTATGCAGGTAAGAATATAATGCATAGAGAGTTCAGTGTTGGGAATCATGTCTACCTTAGAGTGAGGCCAAGGAAGAGTTCCTTGAAGCTTGGAAGTTGTCCCAAGCTGTAAACAAGATATTGTGGTCCATTTGAAGTGATTGAAAGGATAGGACCGGTTACATATATAATTGCATTTCCTGCTAACACTAGAGCTCATAATGTTTTTCATGTTTCTTTGCTTAAGAAATATGTACATGATCCTAACCATGTGATTGGTTAGGATGTGATTCAGGTGGAACCCGGGGGAAAGTTCCAAACCAAGCCACTATGCATCATAGAAAGGAAGGTAACATTGCTCTGGAACCAAGCCATCGAGCAGGTAAATGTGCAATGGAAGCACTTCGGTCCTGATGAGGCTACTTGGGAGTTGGAGGATGCCATGAAAGAGGCATACCCGTTTTTATTCTGATATTTTTGAGCAAACACTGAGTACAGTGTTATTACAAGGGGGAGGGGATTGTAATACTCCCAATTTTGACTTGGAATGTATTTAATCAAAATTATGTAAATGATGTAAATATGCTAGTATGGATTCCTACTACGGAGCTCAAGGTAAAGTCCTGACTAGTGGATGGCTAGGCATGTATGATGTATATATTTTTATTTGGACCATGTGGTTGGATTATCAAGCCAATTCGAAATATATGTAAATATTATGTTGGAAAATAATAAAATGGTCTGAGATGGTTGTGAAAGAGCACTAAAGGGGTTATTATTCCACCAGAGTGGAAGAGGAAAGAGGGCCTATGGGAAACTAAATACTATGTTTCCAAGTGTCATTGAACTCTTCCAAAAATATTCCATGCACCTTAAATAATCCAATTACCTTCTCTTGACTGTTAAACCCAATCATTGAATGCATATGTGAGGTTGGTGGGAAAAGTCACTTCATGCAGTTATTGAGGCATGGGGGTTGTGACAGTTATGTCAGCTATCAACGGTCCTATTTCTTCTATGGTCAGAAGCTATGTCGGTTGTCTTTTCACCCTTACCTCATATCCTTGGAGTCAATAGTCTTTTGATCATTCTCTCATGCATGTTTCTACACTACCTAGATTTTTTCTATGGTTGTTCATGTCCATTACTAGACTACGTTTAACCTAGAAATTCGAATTTGGAGATAGAGTTGTATTTTTGGAAAGGAAAATAGATGGATATAGGTGAGCATGGAGGTTTGGAAAGATAGGAACCTTTACCCATTGAGTTATGCTACTTTTGAATGCTTGAGCAGCTATGGATTAGTGTTGCAGAAGGTTCTCCAATATCATACAACAGGGTGGACTCTTACTGCACACACTGGTAAGAAATGTAAGGGTCGTATTTTCTTAGGGAACTGTGGATCGGTGAAGGGAAATACCTTCCTTGTGTTGTGTGGGTAAGTTGGAAGGAGTGCCATGGATGTAATGGAATAGTGATACCCTTGTAGAGTTCTGTTGGAGATTTTGGCTAATCATACAAAGAAGAGTGGGTTATGAGATGAGAGAGAGAAGCCTGTAGATGTTTCCTTTTCCCTGGTGTCCTCATAGCCTAGCTTGGGGGGTGGCCTCTCATCAAAAAGAGTATATGTTGGACCGAGTGCCTACGGCTGGGTGGAAAATCGCTCTTACATAGCCAATTGCTTGGATCTTCTTTGTATAAAGATAAGTATTCTTATGTATTTGATGTGCAATGATTTTATTTATATGCATGTAATAATTATGCTTGTAATTGCATGTTGTGTGTGTGGATCAAGTTTATTTTCCGCTATGTGTTTTTATTTACATATCTACACATGCATTTTATATGTTAAGAACTTGTAATTATGGATATTTGGCGAATTTTAGAAGCCAGGTTTAGTTAATGTCCCCTCTGCTATCCGTATTGAGAGAAGGGAACGTTACAACATGGTAGTGGTGTGGTATGGTTTCGGCCTTCTCCTACATGAAATATTGAAGTTGAGCACATGTCTTTGTTCAAGGTTCTCTTTATTAGGAATTTATGCTTCAATTTTCATTTTGTCACTTTATTGCTAAATATGGATAGCAACCCTTCTCCTTATTCAGTTGAAGGAGAAGGAACAAGGGATATTACAAATTTTTTAGGATGCATGAACAACTAGCTTGAGAGCATGCATCAAGCCATTGAACACCTGAGTATTCATCTCAAGAAGAAAGAGAACATACAAGAAATTATGGATAATAACCTCAAGGAGCAAGGTAAGAAATTGGACAAGTTATCTTCTGACACCGAGATGCACTACAATATTATCCTCATCTTTCCACATGGTTTGCGTTTTGTCATAGGTCATTCTTTGATTTCAACTAGTTCTAAGCACTTTGAGGAGGACATGGTGCAATAAATGGTTATGGCCATGAATGAGCAATCTCAAGGAATTCAAGGACCTATTCATGGTGATCATTTTATGGAGGAAGGACACAACAACCATCGTTTCAACTAAATATATATATTTCCTTTGTATTTCACTTGTATTCTTTTGTTTGGATAGTTTGTTAATGGTTTATAGTTTTCAACACTATAGGAAAGTAGTATATCCGACCATACTGGAACAATCTGTGGAAGAAGTTTGCATCATTGCTCTATCTACAAGAAATATTCCATTACGGACATGGGATGCGTGAATTTTTTTATTGTTTTGGTCTTCCATAACCATGTTTAATATAAAATTTATACCTATTCTTGTAAAATAAATGCAAGATTATGCTTATATATATATATATATATATATATATATATATATATATAGATTAGAAAATGATCTCTCTTAATATTTGAGGTTGAGAAAAACAAAGTTATACATTATGGTGAATTTATACTATGAACGAAAGTTGAGATCTAGAATGTAGAAGATATCCAACATTGAGTGCTCATTTGAAAGTTGACGGGGCTCGTGTGTCTCTTCCTATCTACATGAATAATAGGGTAGTGATATAAAAGGTCTTGGATGGAGATATAATTGGGTGTATGTAACAACTTTATCTAGAATTGAGGTCAGATCTCTATTAAAATGAAAACACACGTATGTATTCATAATTAACATGTCTGGATGTGTGAGGATGTATATACATGTAATAATATCTACCATAGATCTCATAATAGGAAATCATGATAAAATGAATTGCTCTTCCAATCCATACTCTTTGTTGATCATGATGTATCTGATGATTAGTGTCCATCCTAAGGTGGGGATAACAAACCTCGAACTACCCAAAATGGAAGTGGAGAAACTAAGAGGGTTGTACCATAAGATAGCTTAAAGTGATGATATAATATTTATTGATCTAGAGATATGCACAATATTGATAATGAAGAATTTTATGAGAGAGTGACTCTCTTGATTAAATCCAAGTATACCTTAAATATGCTAAACGTTCTTCATAGTTGCTCCATGGATCTCTCTTTTAAGTACTTAACGATCAAGTATAAATACATTGGATGGTGAAAGATTGTGATTGCAAATATTCAAAGATTTCGATTGCCAATATTCAAGTCAAATGAGTGAAAAAGAATCTTAAACTCTACATACCAAGTGTGATATTTTCAGTTGCTAGGAACTAGATTCATAAGACAATTTCACATGGAATATTTCAGACAATGAGAGAAGAAGAATAGAGAAGATAAATTGTGGAAATCACTCTGTATTTTATTCATCAATATGATAACAATATATAATACATATTCCATGGAGAAAATCGAATGCCTTGGAGGCAATTTGGAAAGATAAAAAAGAAAAGGCTTAGAAAGAGACAAAAAAACCCCCTAGGTGGCTAAAGCAGTTTCCAAAACTGTACTAGAGGCTCACGAATTGGCTAAGTATGGTATGGAAGATAATGAGTGAGGTAAATAGAATGTATTGATGGATTTAGGGGAGTAGATATGATGTGGAGGTCGAATTGGTCAAGTGGAAAAGTTTCTAAGTCAACTAGCTTTACCTTTTCCACTAGAAAGCAGAAAAAACAAGACAAAGCTAACTAAATCAAGAAAGCACCTTCTAAACCATAAATGGAAAGAAATCAAACAGAATCCAATGAAATATTATCTAGAATATTCTCAAGGCGCCCTAGTGACTTAGGATGGCAAGTGGTCCACTAAAAGACAAAACTGGCCTATTTTACCTAGTCAAAACTCAGGAAATTAATCATAAATGATTAATTAATTTATCCTAAGTCTAAAATGGTATAGGTGGGTTTTTTTTAATTCTCCAACAACCCCCGTTAAGCCTGAATTTATGTGATGGAAATTAGGAAAAATATCAGAAATATAGGGCCCAAGTAACAAGGCTTATGGTCACCCCAATACAAAAATAACTAATCCATGTAAAACGAGGAAACAGGGACAACCTCATGGGAACAAAACCCTCCTTCAAAAATGGACATGCTTGATGTCTTCATATTGTCATATTTCTCATTTGAATGAGTTGAGTGAGATGAATGGGTTGCTTCTGAGTAACAGACTTGATGAAGAGATTGTGGATGTCATGATCATGCATCAGTGCATCAATGTTGTGTAGGCAAGAACCATGTGTAGAGGCTCTATGAAGCTCATCTTCTGATGATGGAGGAGCATCAAATGAATTTTTCTTGATGTTGTAACATATATAATCAGATCTGAAAACATAATCAATGATGGAAATAATATCTATGCATACTCCTTCCCAAGAAAAATCAATGAACTCAACATGATCAATTTCTTTTGTAGTTGCAATGCGGTGCACTAGTTCTTGTACCTTCTTCTCAAACTGATGTAGAACCTTTCTGATATTGAAAATGAGATCATGCAGATTTGAAATATCAGAATGTGAGTCATATGGAGTAGAAACCAATAAATATGCGGAGTCTCCATGATCAAACATAGTTTCAGTAGGAAAAGTGTGAGAAACTAGGTCACCCTGATAGCTGAGCGAGCTTGGAGAGTGTGAAGACTTGACTTTTGAACCGTGAGTGATGGGGTTAGGTCCATATGTGTGGAATATCATTCCAATGATGGACAAAAATATGGTTTTCCAACCAATGAAATATATGAAATACAAAAGAGCAACAGAGGCAAGTGACATAGTGTAGGAAAACATAGAATTGTGTAGTTTCTTAACTGGAGAACTTGGGAGTTGTAGGGTCTTGTGTGCATCCAATGGTTGGGAAAATGGTGCGGAAGGTGTCATGACCTGCATATCAGACTGTATATAATCTTATAAATCAGAATCTAAAATATTTGAGTGGATGTGGAAAGACCTTTCAGAAGACAAGTCAGAAGCTAGTAAAAAATGACTAGTTTTGAGAGTAGACTTGGATGAACTGACTGAAGATTGTACCAAGGAAGAAGTGGAGGTTTCTGATTCTGATATATCAAAATGTGAATCAAAATCAAAGAAATAAGAATAATCTTTTACTCTATTACTCAAAGCATAAGCATGATTACCTTTGGGAGAGGCTTGGAAATAGTGTTCTTGTTCTACAACAAGCTTGCCTTGTTCTTTCTTTGCAAAGTCTGGAACATCAATGTTATGTTCTTCAAGCATCTTGGCCATGATGTCCAATTTATTTTTGAAGCAAGATTTCTCAGGATGAGTGCCTTTGACACAATAAGAAAACTTGGGCTTCTCCTTCTTCATCTTCTTGGATTTGGAATCTCCATCAGAATCCTCTTCATCTGACAATATCTTCTGTTTGGATTTGTTATTCTTGAAACTCTTTGATCCATGAGCAACAAGTGAAAAGTATTTGGAGGGTGTTAGATCCATCATTTGGACTAGCTTGTCCTTCTCCTTAGTCAGAGAATCAATGAATGCATCCAAGCTTGGCATCTTCCAATTAGGAACTGCAAGTCTTGTGGTATGAAAAGTAGACACAAATACTGAGTATTCTGAGCTCAGTTTTGACAGAACGGTAAGGATTAATTGCTCATCCTTCTTATCTATGCCACACTGCTTGAGTTGAATTACTAGGTTCTTGAATTTTGAGATGAAATCCTCCATTGAATCGAAATTACTTGGACTAAGTGAGATCAGCTGAATCTCCAATAAATGACCTCTGAGCTTGTCCTGCTTTCCAAAGAGAGTCTCTAACTTTGTCCACACTTAATTTGGAGTGGATAGAGAATCAATATGGAATAGAAGATATGGAGATACAGAGAGACAAAGTAACCCATAAGATTCATCAATCCTATTGAATCATTTGGATTTTAATGCAACAGTTCCAGACCCAATTTCAATCCCCGCAGTGACTCTATACAATCCTTTGCTCCGAAGCTGGATGATCATATGCGTCTTCCAGTCAAAGAAATTGAAGGGAGTGAGAGTCACAACTTTGGCTTGTTTTTTATCCATACTGATGCGCTCCTGGTGATGGAAATACTTGCAAAAAAAACTCTTGGAAATTGCTTTGAATTAAGCTAGCTCTGATACCATGTGAGATTTTCAATTGCTAGGAACTAGATTCATAAGACAATTTCACATGGAATATTTCAGACAATGAGAGAAGAAGAATAGAGAAGATAAATTGTGGAAATCACTCTGTATTTTATTCATCAATATGATAACAATATATAATACATCTTCCATGGATAAGATCAAATTCTTTGGAGGTAATTTGGAAAGAGCAAAAAGAAAAGGCTTAGAAAAGACAAAAAACCCCTAGGTGGCAAAAGCAATTTCCAAAACTGTACTAGAGGCTCACGAATTGGCTAAGTATGGTATGAAAGCTCATGAGTGAGGTAAATAGAATGTATTGATGGCTTTAGGAGAGTAGATATGATGTGGAGGTCTAATTGGTCAAGTGGCAAAAGTTTCTAACTCAACTAGCTTTACCTTTTCCACTAGAAAGCAGAAAAAACATGACAAAGCTAACTAAATCAGGAAACCACCTTCTAAACCAGAAATGGAAAGAAATCAGACATAATCCAATGAAATCTTATCCAGAATCTTCTCAAAGGCTCCCTAGTGACTTAGGATGGCAAGTGGTCCACTGAAAGACAAAACTGGCCTCTTTTACCTAGTCAAAACTCAGGAAATTAATCATAAATGATTAATTAATTTACCCTAAGTCTAAAATGGTATAGGTGGTTTTTTTTTTTAATTCTCCAACACCAAGAGTGTCAATAACCTCTCTGGTCCATAAGCATAGAACACTAAAGCACAAAAAAAGTTTGCATATGCCTACCACGACTAAAATAGTCTAAGAAATGAAGTTGTACAAAAAGTAATAATGTGAAGTATTGCTCTAGCTATAAGAGAGGAAACCCCAATCTATGCAAAAATAATAGCACGAGTGACTAATTTCTTAAATGTAATGAAAAAACGGAGATGGAAATAAAGATTGGTTCATTACTAAACATTTTATTGTTAATAATAATAATAATAATAATAATAATAATATATTGTTCAGGGCCTAGACACCAATTTGGTGTATGAGACCCTTTGTTTGTGGGATAAGGGACACCCTCTATGCAATGGTGTAACTACTAAAGTCTACATAGGTGTATACCCTACCCCCTTCAAATTTGAACATATGACCTCTTAACAGAAAACACATGTTCTTAACCGTTAGACAATTTAGATTAATTAGTACTCAAAACCTTACATCCATATGGATAAAGTAGTGGTACAACCTTACCAAAAAGTTTGAACTTAAAACTAAAAAATAGAGCATTGTCTTTCCAAAAAGATAAAGCAACATAATTGTTGTTGAACCAGTTTTGAAAAGTGAAAAGCATTATAAATACTAATCCAACAAACAAGCATGCATGTTGCAAACTATTTGTTGGAAACATTAAAAAGCATATTGCCATTTGTTTAACTAATTATACTCCTTCAATGTTATTAGACATGATATTGTTTATAAAGACATGATGTCAATGATACCATTAAGTAAAACATGATGTTAATAAGTAAATAATATATATATATATATATATAACAACTATGTTTAACCTTTAACTAACACCAATACAATATTATAAATTTTCAATGATATTCCTCGAGAAAGGTGCTTATGTCTTAATAAAGTTGTTCTATTCTTCTAGCTTGGCAATAGTTTTATTCTCTACTTAGTGGTGCTTTGGAGTCAAACTTTTTGTCAAACCATGGATTTTTTTTTAATGTCACAAATTGTTGCATCTTATTATTGTATTTACACTTGATGATAGATGTTATTGTGTGGAGAGTCACTTTCGAGTTGTGTAAATCTTATTATTTTATTTACACTTGAGGATAGATGTTATTGTGTGTAGAGTCACTTTCTAGTTGTGTAAGTCCATAACGTTTATCATGGTTTTTAGAAAAATTAATAAATAAATAAATAATATTTTATATTTAGTTTACTGATTAGATTAAAGGAAAATAAATTAGATATAAATTAAAATATTTATATCAAAACAAATCATATGAGTATATTTTAGTGATATTCTCAATAAGAAAATAGTATACTTAAGGATATTTTCGATAAAGAAATGAATTCGACATATCACAAATGAGATTTATATGAAAAGTAAACATTGTAGGTAGTGTCACAAATGCCTTACCATGTTGAGTGTTAAATTATATATAAATAATAATATGATATACGTTGAAACCAATCATATCAATGAGGTTAGCATACTTTAAATAGATTATGGGTAAGAAAATAGATTCCACTTACCACAATGAGATTTACTTGAAAAATGAATATTGTAAGTAGTGTTATTAATACCTTACAATATATAGTGTTATTAATGCATGAAGGTTTAAGTGAAAAATATAATACAATTTGTGATATCAATGTGCTAGCATGTGTGTAACTAATATGTGGATTCATATGAGAATGGGCTTAATTAGAGATTATGTAGTGTTATTAATGTCTTACTATGGTCTACATGCAATTTCATATGGTAAATAAAAATCCCTACTTGATATAAATATAATATTGTTGGTATTATGGAATTTCTTCAGTGTTATCAATGTAGTTGATATTGTGGGGTTCCTTTCCATAAAGTTTATGAAATTTTGAAAAGGATAATATTAAGGTGATCATATCAAATATGGATAGAATATGCTTCTATCGTAGATAATTCCTTCAAATAAACTCCCCAAAATCATTTGAGGGTATTTCTTTTGGGATTTCAATTGACTGTTAGGGTTTAGACCCTGCTCCGAGCCTCAATATCTACTATAATGGATTATGCCCTCTAAATAGAATAATTTATCTTAAATGGGTAGCATTTAGACTAATATTTAATTTCAACCCAAACCCCCCTCTTATACTTGATCTCTCGATTGGTTTCATGAACAATCTCAAGAGTTCTAACTTCCTGGAGTGGCAAATCTAGTGGAGATACCATGGGGCGACAACTTCATGGATGGATCAAAGGATCCATTCACATTATTTTGTCACTAAAGTAAACTATTTGAGAGAAATACAACATTCATGGATTGATATGGTGTCCATATTAGGCGTCATTGCTTTATTGTTAGGGTTTTGTTACTACACATGACTACATTCTTTGCTCGAGCGGTTTCCTCTGGGTTCTAAGAACACTACTAGCTTTTTTATCATTGGAGGATAGATGATGGATGGAGTTAGGTTTAGGGTTTTCCACTGGTGTGGGTGGTTAGAGAATTGTTTCTCCTTTGGGGAGGACTAAGAGATGTTTTTAGGTCAAATATAGAGGCAATGTCTTCAATTTTCTGTATGAGTGGATTCTTGAAGGAATCAAGTTGATGTGAGCTCATCAGTTGTATGGTTACTTTTGTGGGAGAAATATTCCTCTTCCTAGGTTGTGTCATTGGCTTAGTGAAGTTTGGAGGACCCTTTTCCCAAGTAAGGTTATAATTTCTCTGTAAAAAAACATGGGTTTTCTCATTTATTTTTAAATGTGATGAGGATTAGAGAGTGGTTTTTCATAAGGGACTTTGCTGTTATGGTGAAGTAGACCTTTCTAACTTGGACTAAAATTTTGACTATTTAGTGGCTTATCAAGACTTACAATTGTTATGGGTGTGCTTGGTTGAGTTGCTCCTGGAATACTAGATAGAGAAGGTGTTCCTCACTTGTTGGTCCTAATGAGTACAAATAATGGTATTCCTAATCATGTTTCTTTGAATTGTCGGAAGTTGAATTGGTTCATTGACTTAAGCTATGATAAAATCCCTATCAAATGTCATTATTGTCATTCTATTAGTCATATTTTTTGTGATTATCTATGGAGGGTTTCTTTTTATAAGAAGTGATAAGTTGTTGATATGAATTTTTCCACTCACCCAACTAGGGTGTCTTCCATGGGTGTTTTGATTCCATCTCATATTGTAGAGAATTTTTTCATTGCTTCTCATGCAGTCATTCACATTGTCAATCTTCAACAAGGTGATAAGGGTTTTTCCTTTCCATCGCAAGAGGATCCTTTGCTTGGTTCCACAAGTATGAAACTTCTTATTATGGGGGTGAATGTGCCAGTTGTCAATGGATTGGGTGATCTTTCTTAGACTATTTCATTTATTCTCACTCTATTGGTTGGTGATAAGGTTGTGAAGGATTAAACAATAGTCTTGGAGTCTTGGGTCGATCATGATGTGGTCCTACTGGAGGTTTCCATGCCTTGTCTAGTGTCTTCCCCTGTGTCAACAATCAGATGTTCTCTAGATACATGTGATAAAGATGTGGTGTTGGATAGTCATGAGTAGTAAAATTTATGAGCATGGAAAGATAAATAACAAAACACAAAGAAGTCACAGTCATGAGTAGTAAAATTTATGAGCACGATAAGAGAAATAACAAAACACAAAGAAGACACATGATGAAAAAGAGATTTTTATCCTGCAAACCCTTTACTAATAAACCCAACACCCAACATATATATATTATTACCTTGTTCAATCCATCCCAGATGGCCACATGAGGCATTTTACAATGGAGTTATTCAATCCTTTAAATAAAATTCATCACATGCTAATACCATAGGCAAATACCAGGGCCCGTAAACCACCAATGGTAAACCCATTAATGACCAAATATAAGTTAATGTAATTACTATTTTACCAAGTGAATATTAACCTAACATTCCCCCCTTTAAACTTGACTTGGAGTAAATACATACCCTTCTCAAAGTTTATTATTGGATATCTAGGAATACAACATGCTCCCCCTTAATTATAACCTAGGTCTATGTCTAGATGTTACACTGGTGCTCCAATAAATCAAGGGTACACATGCCTAAGTAAGTATTGTAGCCACATGCTCATTTACATATATGATTAAAACCAACTCCATAAAAATGCTTACAACTTTCTTTCAAACATGTGGTACTTTGAAACATCAACCTATTTCATTGCCAACATCCCTCATGCTACAAATACAATGAGACAAATCAAGCACTCCTTCACCAAGTACTTCTTAATCTACTATCTTATGTGTGCTTCTTTTGTTAATGGTTCACATCAATGCATCTTCATTAAATTCAATGATATAGGGATTCTTTCATGAAAGAGATTTATCGACCCAAACATGGCTCTAATACCATATTAAAATGTATGAGCATGGCAAGAGAAATAACAAAACACAAAGAAGTCATAAGATGAACAAGATATTTTTACCCTAGAAACTCTTTACTGAGAAAACCAACACCCAATAGATATTTATTATTACCTTGGCCTGACCACATGAAGTATTTTGCAATGGAGTTATTCAAGCCTTTAGATAGGCTTCATCACATGCTAAGAATATGGGCAAATAAAATGGGTTACCCAATACCATGGGCGAGTAAATCACCAACAATAAACCCATTAATGACCAAATAAAAGTTAATCTAATTACGATTTTACCAAGTCAAGATTAACCCAACACCGAGAATATTTTTTGAGAATGAGACTATTAATTCAACTGATGATTCAAAGGTGTTATCTTTTATTCTATCCTTTTGAGCAATTGCTTGAGGAGACTTTTAATTTTCTCAATCCTCATTGGTGGGTTTGGTGGATTATGTCTCCTTTGCCTCCTCCAAGGATATATTGATCTCACATCCTTGCCATGATGTATTTTCATTTTCATATGCTTGATGCACTTCTCCTATTTGTGATTCTGATAGGGATCCATATGACTCCATCCCGAGGATATATAAACTTTTCCTTCTTTCAATGGTGTGGATTTGATGATGAAGATATTTCCCTTGGGATTTATTGGGACTTTGGAAGCTTCATGGATGTGAGTGTAGCTTATTGCTTATTTTGGATCCTCGTGCAGTTCTATGGTTCATGAGGTGGAGTCAATGGGTTTTGGTCAGCATACACAAATTGTTCCTTTAGATTGGTATTTCTCGAGTTTTGAGACTCATGGGGCTTTGAAGATAACATTTTAGTTTTTTGTCATAGTTCCTCCATACTATTGGAGGTTTATGACAAGCTACCTGGCCTATTTTTTCTATTTACGATTTGTGGCCCAATGGGTAGTTTATTTTGTGGAGGCATGTAGGCCCTAGTTCAATATGTATTAGTGGATTTTCCTAGATTAGTATTTTGTATTATCCGCAAGGAGATCAAATTCACTTTTAGGATCTGATGACAACAAAAGGCTTGTCTCAAACTCCAAGCAATGGTGATTCTCTTTCGTTGGACAATTTTTTTTTTTTTGGCAAGTGGTAGTACCCCCTGACTAGCAGGGTTTGCCATTGGCTGAGAGACCACGAACTAGGGGCATCTAAGCCGTCAAAATCACCCGGGGATCGCACCCAGTCTGGACCGCACCAACCCTTAGCATGGTTGGATTTTAGTATCCGTGGGGTTTCTAACCGTCGACCTTTCCGCTTAGGGTTATCTTAACCATCACCCGCCACCGACTGTTCTACATCTCAAGGATCGTTGGACAAACATGTAAGCACTAATGGTGCAAGTTATTTTTTAATGAATAGAACAACATGACTTTTTCTTTCTGAGGAAAAAAAGATTATGGAATTTTAATATAATGCAATTATGAAGAATATAGTTGAGATGGAATTTATTACACTGATTAATAATATATGCATGCCATTATGGCATGGATTTACCTTAAAAGGTATATGCCATGCAAATATGAATAATTAGTTGAGAGTATGGAATTTCTTGCAATGAATAGAAATACTTCATTTTTAGCAATGTAGTTGAGACTATGAAATTTCTTCCCATGTCATTAGTATAGTTGAGAATATGGAATTATCAAATTTCTTCCCTTGTTATTAACACAGTTGAGAACATGGAATCTTAGTGTAATGCATGTTTGGGTAATGTGTGCATGTAATTAATGTGTAGATTTGCATGTATAATATGAATACTATAGTTGAGATTATACCAACATGGATCCATCTAAATCCTAGATCTATTAAGCGTCGAGAGGGATCCAATCCCTCAAGGTGCAAATAATGCAATTACAAATAATATAGTTGAGATGGAATTCATTCCCATGCTATTAATATAGTTGAGAATATGTAATCTTAATATAATGCATGTTTGGATAAATGCGTGTGTAATTAATTTGTAGATTTATATGAATAATATGAATACTATAGTTTATCATCATAGATCCATCTAAACCTTAATACTATCAAACGTTCTGAGGGATACAGTCGCCCAAGGTGCAAAGCTTTGCTCAATTTTTGCACTCTAAAAAATGTTTACACATCAACGGATTTGATCCCTCTTGGTGTTTGATAAATCTAGGGTTTAGATAAATCTATGTTGGTTCATAATCCATTTGATTTTTTGAATTATATAATATATGTGTAAATGTTCCCTTTTTTAGGTGTAACGTCATTTTTAATAATGTTATCACAAAAGGTCCATTTGTACATTTCTCTTAGAGTTATGTTGCTACCATGTAGTTTTTTTTGTTAAAATTCATTTGTACATTTCTCTTAGAGTTATGTTGCTACCATGTACTTTTTTTCTTAAAATTCATGCACTTTAGTTGTACTATGACATTTATCTATACCTTTTTTCACAATAACAATTATAATTTATTATAATTTATATAGAAAATGTCGTGGTTGAACCAAACATCATTGTAATACAAAAGGAGTAGAGATTACCTTGGCCAAATGTAAAAAATGCAAAAATGTTTGTCTAGTTTTCTACTAAATCTATCTTCCTTATTCTATCCTCTTAGAGCTCATCAAGTGTATTGCTATACGTAATTATTAACCAAAATATTATATGACAAAACATAGAAAAACCTTATAAAAAATTACTAGTTTCCTATCCCTTACAGGGTCACATCTTGCACATTCTCCTGTGGTTTTGCTCCAACAATGTCCAAACACTCCTCATTTGCAACTTCGTCTACAAGATGGACCTCATTTATGCCATATTCTAGTTTTGGGTCTTAAGGGCTTGGCATGACCCTATTTCTCTTTGCAGTCGGAGAAAGGCCACGGAGTGGAGGGGTCCTCAAAGGAGCAAGAATCAACAAGGGGGGAGAAGAAACTACCTCTTCAAGGAGACCATGGTGGGACACTATTCAATCAATCAACATTTGCGGATTTTACTTGTTCACTAAGCTCCAAATCTTTTCCTTGATGTATCCTCATGAAGGAATCTACCTCTTTCTCCCATTCTGAAACTACTATGATATGTTTTGCAGTGTCAATGGCGCACTTGTATCTGGCACCATTTTCTTGGTGTATTTGACTTACAAATGCATCCTTCCATTTACTCCATCTAAGGGTCCAATTCATAATGTTACAATGCGCTTTTGAAATGTCCCTACTACTATTTCTTTAGACCTTGTTTCACATCCACAAGCCTACACAACATACAAGAGTTTCTCATGCAGTGGAAAAGTACCATATAATCCCCTCTAATTGTCAATTTCTCAATTGAGATAGCCCAGGCATACGTTCTTAAATAATATGTTGTTTGTAATGTTTTCCTTGGCCAATAGGGGTAGGTTAAACTTCGAATCTATTTTGACACCATATACCATGTGTCCCAATATTAGACACTCTCCAGTCCCACTTAAAAAATCCATAGTCAAATTTGGTACCAAGAAAACTCAAACCAACTCTAAGTAACATATATCATGCGCTGATATATGACCATATACATTGGCTCCCTTATCGCTCGTGCTCAAAGAATGAGCCTCTAACTTCAATTATGGTGGGTGTTTCTTGACACGCTCGAAATGCCTACCACTTAAACTATGCACAAACCACAACAATGCCATCACAATCCTCATAATGCTTGCATTAGTGAAATGAAGTAGGAAATAAGGATATGGTGTTGGTTTATTAATTCTCTGTCTCATCAACTTTGCATACGAAGGAAAGAGTTATTGTAGGAGGGGCTCATCATGGTCATACATTTTGTGGGGAGGGGAGGAGATGGAAATCCCCCCATTTAGATCACACAATCCTTCAAGCAACTTAGCACCTTTGTTCCCTTGTTTATCGATGAAATGATATTGCCTTCATAGAACAATATGATAGAACTCAATATTTTCGAAGTTTTGAGCCACCTTTATAATCCTTAAACAATCCAATATAGTTTGATTTTCTTTGGAGGGATATTATGATGCAAAGATTCAATAATTATTGTTGAATCATGTACCACCATTAATTTGTGAACCCTTTTATTTCTTACAATGGATAGGCCTCGAAATAGAGTTAATGATTTGACCTCGTTATTGATTGAGGTCTCAATTCCCCATGCAAATGTATTTTATTTTGTTCCTTCATGGTAAAAAATGACTCTAACACCCCCACTTCCCCCACAAAACCATACCCACCTACCCTTATCCATGCACCTACTTGTACCTAGGTTCTTTTGATCCTCTTTGTTTTCACTAATCATTTCTGGTCAACACAAGCAAGAGGCAACTACTTTATTTTGAATCTTAAATGGACATAAACATCTTGCCACACTATGAAAGATACCCTTCAACTAAGAGGCTACAAGTGAGGGGAATCTAGTCCACCAATGCCACACATGACTTACAACTAGCCCCACTAGTTTTAGCAAGCATGGTCAGACGTGCAAACACAAACATGTCATTGAAAATACTTGAACACCACTAAAGATAATAACAATATTGGCTTTCACCGACTTGACAACCCACCATTGACCTTTTGACCCTCTTTAACTTATGGTTATTATTTATATGATATTTATAATAGTTGCAAGTATTATACTTACAAATAACACATCCCGTCATTGAGATTCATCTCACGTAAATACTTTCCTAACATGTGTTTGTATACACTTATAGAGACAATACTTATTTTAATACAAATATTTATTTTTACAAAAATTAAAAGTTGCTTTTTTTGAAAGATATTTTTTCTTCTTATACATCTAAACATTTATTAAAAAATGAAAAGTAAAAAAAATATACATATAGAAGTAAGTTAATAAATGGATGAGTTAAATCTATTTTAGATGGAAATTATTTCCCAAATATAATAAGAATTATATGAAAAGTTATAATTTTATTTAATTAATGATGAAAACTTTGACGATGAAATTTTACTTTTAGAATTTTTTTGTCGTTTGTAAAACTATCTAAATCATTCAAATTTTAAAAAGATAAATAAATCACGACAAAACTTACCTCATAAAATACTTACCAAAAAACAAATTTATCCACTTATTAACTCACACAAACACGAGGAAAAAACGATTTCACAAATATCATAAAAAAACACTAATAACAATATGGATTCATATAGGTGAATCTTCAAACATATTAAATGTCACATCATGAGCTTTCACTAGTATTTAAATTGATTTTATCCTGACCCAACAAGGGCATAAGAATGCCCCCAAACACCAAATCCCAAGTGTGAAGGAAAGAATCTTAAAAGTCTTTGTGGTCATCTCTCATTCATATTATTTTTACTTTGAAATGGCATCATCAGTACAACAATGTGTCTAGAAAATCGTTAAAATGTCCTATCTCAGCTTCTTATGTCAAACACAATGATTCATTTATCCACTTTGTATATGGAAACTATGTCACAAATATTCCCTCTGATTGATTTGCCATGCCCCACTTTAGACCTTAATGCTTTTAATTATTAAAGAATTGAACATCACATACAAATCCCAAGATAATTCAAAATTCATTAAAAAATTAGAGTTCTTTCGTAGGTGCTTTGCACTTTACCATCACTGAGTATGCCCTTGGGAAGGGCGAAAAGTTAAATGAAATAGGAGTTTAGGTCTGTCATATTCATAGCTGTTAAGCTCATAGAAACACCAACTTTATTATATGTGAATTAAATAAATAGGGTGTTTCATACCCTTCTCCAAGGTCAAGATTTGCATATTCTGTGAATTAAGTAACCTTGAGTGTTTCATGCATGGCCAAAATGTTCATGTCATATGTGGATTAAATAATTGGAGGTGTTTCATACCTTTCTTCATTGTCAAATTATTTATGATTTTGTATTTTATTTTTAAATAATAAATTTTAAAATATTATCAAAATAATATATATAAATATAAATTATTTTATTTTTATTTTTATTTTTATTTTTATATTAATATTCATTAAGTATTAAAAATGGTCAACTTTAAAATAAATATATAGAAATAGAATATATACAAAAATGATTAAGGTATATCTAAATAGAAATATAAATATAAAATCTAATAAAAATAATTAATATATATCTAAAGTAGATAGATCATTTATCAATGAAACTTGCATAAGAAAAGATATGAAAAGACAAAAAAAAAAATATTTGGAAAAAAAATATAAACATTTGAGGATGTGTATTCTATTCTATAAACTTATGATGCCTTCCACTAATCTTTTAAATACTTTCCATTAATCTCTTAAATTCAAGTTTTAAAAATATGAAGTATTTCACTTTGAGTTTGAGTTGCAATCATGTGAAATTTAATAATTTTAAAGAAAATTTTATATAATAATTTCATTTTCTAATTTAATAAATGTGTTTATTTAATTTTTATATAGTAATTTTATTTTATAATTTATTAAATATATTTATTTATTTTTAAATTATGATGAAGAATATGAAAATATTTGAGATTGATTTTTATTAAAAAAATGA
Organism: Larix kaempferi; assembly: GCA_027924585.1. Lineage (NCBI taxonomy): Eukaryota > Viridiplantae > Streptophyta > Pinopsida > Pinales > Pinaceae > Larix > Larix kaempferi. The sequence goes on along the minus strand of BSBM01001002.1, from coordinate 15,129,824 downwards.
AAATATTAATTGAAAAAATATTTCTCAAGGTAAAAGGCAAAAGAATAGCAATTGTACTTGTGAAAAGATTTGATGGCAAATTACTTTGAAATGGCTAGAAAAGGGTTTCAATAACCTCTCAACTTGTAGCTTTTGTAAATGACCCTACTTATGGAGAAAAATGGTGTATGCTTTAATAGGATACAATGATAATTTGCTTTTGTAAATGACCCTATTCATGGAGAGAAATGTTGTACAGTCTAATACTATAGAATAATGATTAAGGTGTTTTTTTTGTTTCAGCCTCATGTTCTTAAGGGTGGTTTATAAAAAGCTCGTTAAGGATAATATTTTTTTTTAAAGTTAATACTTTAACATTATAAAAAAATATTTTACTTTAAATTTAATATTTCAAATTATTAAAATCAAAATATTAAATAAAAACCCTTAATAATGTAGATATGTTTTTCTTTTAATGTTAAGATCATTAATTTTTACTTACTAACCTTGTTCTAAGTATTGTAAAGCAATTAATGATACCATATCTTTTGACATACAAAATTCATAGTTAAACATTTAGATAACAATCATTTGGTAGATTTAGATTAAGAATTAAAAACTAAATATATAATTTTGAATTTTGTGCTTTTGATGGGGCCTTTTAATCTGGCTTTCTAGGGCTTCTTAATCTGGTTCTCGGTGCAGTGGTGTTGGGGTTGTTGTGTTCCTATTGGATTCATATAAGCTTTATATCTGGATGAATTGTGGTGAAGGCACTAACACCAAGAGTGAGCTCATTTCCCTTTGGTTACTTCTTTATGTCTCTTCGGTGCGTGATATCCCTCTTCTACTTGTGCGGGGGGATTCCAAAGTGATAATCACTTGGGCTCGACATGAGTGTTTGTTGAAGGTCATTCAGCTGGATTTTTGGTTGAGGGATACTCGACGCCTGATTAATTGCTCCGGTCAAATCTCCTTTGTTCATGTGTTCAGAGAACACATCTCTTTGGTCGATCTTCTATCTAAGCATGCTTTATCTGTTCCAGAAGGCACCATTTATTTGGAGGAGTGGGGTGATAATCTTTTACTGGATCAGTCTTCCTTGGCTTTTTTTTGAGTTGGTTGTGGGTTACATCCTTGACATCAGTTCGATTCCTTCTCTGTTTCTTGCAGGACCATGACTGCTTCTGTGGACGGTTTAGGCTGATTCAGGCATGCATGCCTGTGGTTCTTCTTTGTTGGATTTGGCCATCTCTGTTTTTTTTTTTGTTTCACTGTTGGTTCGGGTAGTGAGATCCCCTCTCGCTACTTTTTGGGTTTCATCTTCCATTTGTGTGGTTTGTTTTTTCCACATGTATTAAAGGTGTTGTTTAGACTGGATAACTGGTTCTTTCTGGCGTGTATTGATTGGCCCATTGTAATTTGGCCAATCGACTTCTTTTGTTGCCATTGTTGGCTGGTTTCGACTTTTTGGAGGGCTATTTCTTTTTGCCTGTTTGGACTCTTTTGAGCTAGTGCTCTGTATACTCCATTCTACTATTTCTCGTATTAATAGTAAGTACTTTTTCTTGTAAAAAAAAATATAACTTTGAATTTAATATTTAAATTACAACAAAATATTGACTATAGAACAATTTAAATGTATTTATTGTGATAAATTTATAATCCACTCTAATCTAAGTAAAGGATCATAGGTTTAAATCGAGAGTGTTTTTGGAGTCCCTTGTTCCACAAACAAGGAAGTCTCATACACCAAATTGGTGTCTAACTTGATTGTGACCTTATAAATAGTTTATTATTATTATTACTACATATGTTTTTGCACACAACCACGGTATTCCCAGTATAGAATTGTCATATCTCCAAAAATAAAAATAATAATAATAATTAAAAAACTTTATTTAGACTCATAAAATAAAAATAAAAAATTAAGAAAAATTAACTTCTCGAAAAAAAAATTATAATTATAAAAAAATAAAATTTATACTTATAAAATATTAATTAATTATAAAACAAATATATATATTTACTCAACATTTTTTCCATAAAAATATACTTAAATATATTATAATTAATATCTTAAAATAATTTCTATAAACTCTCCCTCCATAAAAATACATAAATATATTATAAATTAACATCTTAAAATAACTTCTATAAACTCTCCCTCTGGTCAATTTAACTTTTAATTCCCTTCTCTCTCCCGTTACGAAGGTTATCCGTTCTCGAAATTTTCAATTTACCCTTTTAACTTTTGCCCCACCTTTTGACTTTAAATTAATTATTTATTCCTCCGTCTTTTCCTCTTTATATTTTGTCCCCTCATTCATATATTTATATTGTCTTAGATTTGACAAATTTTGTCCCCTCATTCATATCTTTATATGGTCTTAGATTTGACATTTTGTGCTTCAACCTTGTACCTTCTTGGCTTTTTCCTCTTTTGATTTTTAACTCCATTTTAGTTTCAACATTCCTCCCTTATTTTTCCTTTGATTCATAATATTTTATTGGCTTTTTCCTTTTTCCTGAGTTTTAACTCCATTTTAGTTTCTTCATTCCTCTCTTATTTTTCCTTTGATTCATAATTTTCTTGGTTGTTTAAGCCATTTTTAATTTTTCTTTGTTTTATTTATATATTTATTTTATTAGTATATGTTTTTTTTAAAAATAATATATGTTCAAATCTAAAAAGGTAGGGTATGTATATCTTCATAATACTAGTATAGATCCATCTTAAACCTAGATCTATAAAGTACCGAGAGGGATCTAATTTCTTAAGGTGTAAATTCATGTTTATCTTAAACTTAAAAAATTTGGTGCGGATTTAAGTTTTAATTTTTTTATTTTATAGGTTGATGTGGATTTTTTTAATTACTTTTCATAATTTTTTACTTTATGAACCGACATGAATTTTTTTAATTACTTTTTATTTTTGGTGACATTACGTTACTTACAACCCATATTGGGCTCTCCTTTGGGTGCAATCACACTTTTAAGAGATAAAAGTCATATAATGTTATTTTATTTTGATCTTCTAGGTAAAATGTTATATTGTAATGAGGATGTAGTATTTAAATCTTTGGGTATAGAACCATGATTAGGTGACATTGATATCAATGACCCTTCTTTTGTAACTTCAACTATAATAGATAAGAATATTGGGTATTTGGTGGATACTACATTAAATTGAAACCACTTTTTAAATCATGAAATATGACTTAAAAATTGCTTCTAATTGGTTGAGAACTCATCTTCTTTAGACGTAACAAAACATGCTAACGAATCAAGACATAGAGATATCTGGTAAGAGTGGAAGTCTACCCCCTTACATACTATTAATAGATTATTTTCGGTGGTCGAGTTTTGTTTACAAACAATGATACAGTTACACATCAAGGTCTTGAGATTGCATTAATAAAAACTAGGCCAATAACTCTAAGTATTGCAAATTTAATCTTACTTTAATAAAAAAAAATACCACTAATTTATTTAAAAAAAATTGATGAAAAATAAAATGTTATATGTTGAAATAAAAGTTTTATGTAGCATATAAGTATGCGATTCTAAAAAGTGTTGTGTAACATATAGGTATGCGATTCAAAAGTAAGCAATGAAGTAATTGAATTTGTCTAATACAAATGTTCCAATTCATAACCCCTCAAATAAATGTGAATAAAGCTAATTACAAGGCTTGAATGATTTTGATGATATAGAAATGTCCTTATAACATGAAAGACTTAACTAAAAATCTAGTAGAACTTATTATAAATAGTATTTTGAAAAAAATAAAATAAATCAAACATAGTTTTAATAAAAGAATTTTTAGAATTATGTCAAGTTACAAAATCACACATAAAGGTTTTTTTTAAAGCTTTAATCTTATTTTATTTTATTAGCATTACGCCAATCAACTTGTGCCATCCCTTCTATCTTATTTTATTAGCATTACACTAATCATCGAAGCTATGTCATCCTTTCTATCATATGTTGTAAAAGCAATTTATTTTTCTCAATACAACAAAAACAAAAACTTTTAATTTGAAATCGATTTATTGAGTTGATGTAATGACATTCTCCCAACATATCGCATGTCCCAATATACCATGATTCTCATGATTAGCTGAAGGACCACTATAAATCAACATTATTTCCCCAAAAACGAAACTCACATTGTTTTAGTCGACAACTTTTTTCTCCATTATGTCAAATTGCAAAATCATACATCTAATCTATGTTATTTTGTTGTTTAGGTGGTCGTTTGCCTTTCTTTTTTACTCTAGTTGTCAAATTTGAATCCCCAAATTTAACTCAATTGTACAATTGAGTGATCAAATGGGCCAAGTGCAAAGTCAATTGTTGATTTTGCAATCTTCCCCCAATCACTTGAACATACAATCGAGATAAGGACCTCCAATTTGGATTACACCAATCAACTAAGAGTTTCACATCCCATCTATCCTAAGTTGTGAATGCATCACAGTTTTTTGGATGCAATAAAAAAAGATTTGAAAATTGACTCACAAATAACAATTTCCCAACATACTATATAAGATTCAATATACCATGATCCTTATGCCAATAGATGTGTCTAAAGAGGCAATGGCCCTCTACTAACATAATGGTTGATTGGTTGTGGGGTGAATATGTGTACTTGCTTGGCCTCCCTTGAATCCTATGTAGAATGTGTTGTAGGTGAATAATAAAAGGATAAAGTATCTTATTAACACCCACTTAGACTGATTTTGCATCTTAGAAATATGTTATGCCCCTTTGATGACGAAGGGAAATCAACTTCATAAGGTCCAACACCTTCCTTGATACACAAACACACACACACACACACACACATTAAGGCTCTATACTTGTCAATGCTTGATGCTTTGTGTTTGCAAGGTAGCACTCTGTCCCAACCATTAATAATTTATAGGACGTTAAAATCTCCTCTCTTATTATGTGTTATTCTTGACACAGTTTGTGAGCTTTGGTTTGCGACAACATATAAGTTTCAACATACTAGAATTCTTATGTTTATGAGGGTGTCCACATAGGTTCCCTTTCACATTGGCTGCAGAGGATTAGGTCTTACATTGGCCAATTTGTTACTCTAGAATTTCAACATATTTCTCGCCATTACAACTAGAGGGAAGATACATTATCTAAGAAAGGGTTGAGGCAGAAGGAGGGTACTCTTTTATTCACACATTTTATGGGTCAACAGAATAGGGCTGAGGGCTCTATTAGCTTTTTTTAGTTTCTAGTTTTTTGCTAAGTATACTATGGACCGATCTTGTCCATTGTAAGCATCGATGGTCACTTTGATAGGTTGATGGTAAAGACCAATATGTTTGTTTAGTAAATATAAATATAAGTTTTAATGTAAGCTTTCCTTGTGATGTAACTGGAATATAGTTATAGCTGTAATCATTGTATGCATCTACTATTTATGAGATAAGTGTCCATTGTAAGTTTCTTTGATTCACTCTTATGAATAGCAAGAGACTTTTTTTCGTTGGAAAAAAAAGGTAGTGACACATATTAACATAATGGTTGGTTGGTTGTAGGATGAATATGCATGTTTGCTTGGCCTCCCCCCCCTCCTTTGCGAGACATGTTGTGTGGGCACGTGTGCTTATAATATCCTCTCCTCTTATATGTCATCTCACAAGACTAAACTATTCTTATAATAGATTGATTCTCTTCCCAACCACAAATTTGATAAGATTATGATAGAGATTTTAGGTATGATTAGAGTTCCACCATGATCCAAGCTATATGTATGGGAGAGTTACGTGCCAAAGCTTTTGTGTAATTATGAATCAACCTAGATGGTCGAAAATTCAATTAGAGTTCTAAATCAATGTGAACTATGACTTTTTGTATTACTAGATTCCAATGAGAGGAGGAGGAATGGTCCCTACCTCACATGGTTGTGATGTCATATCCACAACAAGGACACCATATTTTGCATCTTAGAATATTTTTACAATTTCAAACTCTTGAGTGAGATTGAGATTAATATTGTCAACCTATAACAACAATAATGTATTTGGTATTTTCAAATATATTTTCTCTACCATTAATATTGTCAACAATTTTGATATGAAGGTCACATTTACATAGATATTCGTAATAATTACAAGTCTTACTACTACAATGACATATATATACATATCCCACGACAACGTAGGACTTGGTTAAATACCATAATACTCTGCTGACTCATCATCCCAACGGGAAAAGAGAAGTTACGGAGCGAGAGTTAGGTAACTAAACGGGCAGAAGCGAACGGGGGTGGGGCGTGTAAAATGTGGAGTTAGGAGTCAACGAAGTGGAGGAGGGTTGTGGGGCCCGGGCGTCAGTAGGCCACTTGGAGATCGGACGGGCAGAGGCGGGCCCCGGGCCCGGCTGGTGGGACTGCCTGCAGCAGGCAAGACGCACTACTAGTGCGTTACAGACGGCACCTCCGGTCAACTCCCCTGACCCGCTGTCACGAATGGGCCGGCACGTGTCACAGCTGAGAATGACCCGGGCCGTACGTGCGCCCCGCTTAGCACTAGGCCGTTGGCCAGAATTCATCGGATGCCCCCTCCAACTCGCAAAAAGCACACATTTTATTAAAAATATTTGATGGGCAATGATGACGATTCTCCAATGCGGTCATTTCATTATTATTATTCATTTATCTCTAGGTACCTACCTACCAGTAGCCACTCTATTGGAGAAATCTGTGAGACCCTTTCCCCCGCGCTCTGCTAAAACGGGGCTGAGAACCGAGAGGTGACCGGCCACAAGGCAGGCAAAAGAAGCCATGAATGAATATGGGTGTCGTTGGAAACGGTGCAGTGGGGGTTTATGCAGGTGGGTTTCAGTTTGTAGGCGATTTCGTGGCCTATAGGCGGAGAACGGGCAACATGGTAGTTATTGTTGTTGCGGTATGGTGATTTTTCTGAAACTATCTCGGAATTTGTTGTAGTTTGTGATGACCAAGCAGAGGAGTTTTTGAACGTTGGATGATGATGAGGTATTAATTAATTAATGAGTCTTGTGCGTCAACGGTTTTTTAATGAAAGTGGGTGGTCCGATTCTTGGGGTGATGGTGGTGGTGGTGGCGGTTTTTTAGACTTGTATTCTGCAGCCCTGCTTCTTCTTATCACCACAGACCGCCATTGTTTATGTCAGCAAGGGCTCAGGTCTCGGGTTCGAGTCGTTAAGGGCGGTGCAACTGCACAAGGAGGTTCGTAACTCTTTTTGTTTTTGTTTTTTGGGTTGGTTTCATGGATCCCTGATGATGCCTGTATGCCTGTGAGTAGCGATGAGATGGCATGGGAAAGCTTGTAGGTTGACTTTTAGTGCCAGAGGTGGGCTTGTTTGTTTTGTGGGTGTGGGTGGATGTATAGATAGTTGGGTGAAGGTGGATTGACTTTTATTTAATGGTTTTGGTAGGATTTGGTTGGGATTTTTGGTGTTTTTTAATGGCTTGTTTGTTTGTGGGCGTCAATGTAATATGCATGAACTTGCTTTGGACATATCTAGTTGTGCTGGCTGGCTTGGTTTTTGTTCTTTAGCTGATTGTGTTTCTGTGCCATTGACTTGGGCTTTGCAGATGGGTTTGTAAATGGGGCATTGAGTTTTTGTTTTACAGAGCAGTATCTGTCTGTTTCAGAATATCAGGCAAGATTGAGGCCAAAGCAGCAGCAGCAGCCATGAGGGAGGTTAATAATGTTGAAGAGGCTAATAGAGCTGGGTTAGACAGCAGCTATAGAGTATTAGCAATTCTATCACAGCAACATCAACAGCATCAAGATCAGAGACATGCGATGAGTGATTTGGATATGACTGCTAAGGAAGCCATAGCAAAGTTTCAAAAGGTGGTATCCTTGCTGGGATCAAGGAAAGGTCATGCAAGGGTCAGAAGGGGTCCTCGTCAATCCCCTGCCCATTCAAAAGCATTCATGGAAGTACCAAGCTATAGTTTCAGTCAACATGTCTCTCCTGGATTGGTCTATCCCTCAGAACTGAACCAATCACCAGCACCGATCAGACAGCTTATGCCTCATCAGAACTCAACACCAACAGTTTTTGGTATGGGTACTCATCATCATCATCGCCAACAACAGCTATACCAACACCAACAGCAGCAGCAGCAGAAGTTGCACTACTCTCAATTACAACATCAGCAACAGCAGCAGCAACAGCAGCTCAGCTTGCAAGCAGAGCTCATGTTGAGAAACAATTCCTTCATGAAATTTGAGAACTCCATCAGCTGCACACCCACGCTTTCATCAACAAAATCATTCATGTCGTCCTTGAGTATAGATGGCAGTGTGGCCAATGACAAGCCATTGTTAGCCTATCATCAACTCATGAATCCCGTTCAGGAAGGGGCCACTGTCTCGTCTTCGAAGCGAAAATGTTCTGGAAAAGGCGATGAAGCAGGTGGTAAATGCAGGAGCACTGGAAGGTGTCATTGCTCGAAACGAAGGTCAATCTTGATTCCAAGTTTTTAATCTGTATGCTATTTCACATTCTTCATGCATATCCTGGCTCCCACTTTCTTTGGTCCCAAATTTCAAGTTATGAGCAGGAATTGCTTTCATCAGATATAGGCAAGAATTCAGATTATTAGGTTTCCTATTGATAAATTGTATTTTGGGGAAGGGCTGGTCTTATCAAGCATATATCATTTGTCTGTTTTTTTTCACTTCAGTTCAACAAGAACTAACATGTTTTTGAATAAAATATTCAAAATTTACAGGAAACTAAGAGTTAAAAGATCTATTAGAGTACCGGCCATCAGTAGCAAGCTGGCTGATATTCCTCCAGATGATTACTCTTGGAGAAAGTACGGACAAAAACCCATCAAGGGCTCCCCTCATCCCAGGTATTGACAGCCTGTAATCTTGTACTTTAAACAAATTGAATTTCTGTAAATCAGTAGAACATAGGATGTTTTAGGTTGCAAACTTGCATGAGATACCATTGTTCTTTCTTTCCTTCTGAGTATATGTATGCAGTTTGATTCAATTTTCTTTATTTAGTAGAGACCTGCGATGAGTTGTGTGTGGATGTCTGATATGTATATATATTTTGGTTGTGACTATGAAATTTTGGATATTGCCAATGGGCTTGTGGGCCAATTGTAAGGGCGGTGGGTTCTCAGGCATTCACCAGGGTTTCAATCCCCCTGATGGCATATGTGCTTAATCGTTGTCCTTCGTAGGCTGGCTTGGCTTGCCCGTGGAAGCAGGCCGCTGCTATGTGGTTTGCTTCTCATGGGCCAATTCACCCTGTAAAGTGGGGCTGCATGTAGTTCTTCCAATCTAGCTTTGCCAAAGCATTATTTTCAAGGAAAAAATAATGTGATGCTTTGGTCAAGGTAAAAGTGGACTGTGAATCATCATGACCTCTCTTTTTAAATGGTTGATTTATTACAGGTTTGAAGTTGGTGATTTCAGCAATTCCACCCTCCCCTTATTTCAACTTTCAAGTCTTCTCTGCAATTTATTCATGCACACTAATGGCCTATGGTCATAACCACCTTTTCTCCACTTTTCTTGTCACACAACTATCTGAAACATCTTAAAGTTGCTTTCTTAGAAAAATTGTAGGAAACTTCTGTATCAATGTTAACTGAAACATTTTTTCTGTTCTACAACCACCAAAAATATATTTCATGTTGAATTTGTCATAGTAGTTGCTACTACAGTTGTGCTGAAGGATTGCTTTCTATTTTGCTTCTCCTTATTTCAGATTTTTCTCATGCAAAACAAGCTTTCATTTCTTATAAATAATAAATATCCATGGACTCACGAAGTTGCTGTAGCGCACACAAAATGAGAGATTGGCATTAGACATAAAGCATTGCAAGAAAGATGAGACTCCCTTTATTGTTGATTATAACTGCCAACCGCAGGTTCCTGAGCATTGAACTATCTATCCATTTTGAATGTGATGCGAGGGGTAGATTTGAATGTGATGCTGGGGGTAGATTCTGCAAGATGCATACAGGAAGTTTTGGCATTTCTGTGGGCCTTTCTTGCATAGTGTATTTTTTGTTGCTTAAACCTCTTAACCACAGGCCATTGGCAGGTTATATTATTGTCACTGGCCAAGCAGTGATTCAGTATTTTATTGTTCATCTTAATTTCTCAAAATTTTAAATAGTGTGAGCTTTGATCCATTATGGTTTCTTTTGTGCACACTGACCTTAAGTAGCTGCTGTGGAAGTTTTGGCTGTTTTTGCATATAGGGCCTTTATTGTGCATGTCTGAGAGAGCTCTTGACTCATTGCATTTCCTCTTTTCTCTCAGGGGCTATTATAAATGTAGCAGTGTGAGAGGTTGTCCTGCCAGGAAACATGTGGAGCGCTGCTTGGAAGACCCCTCTATGCTGATTGTGACTTATGAAGGAGAGCACAATCACTCCAGGAAACTCTCTGGAAGCCCGAATCTTGTGGTGCATCCTTGAAGTTTCCTGTGTATTGTTTATCTCCTTTTGACTTTGCAGGTTGGCTGGTGGGGCAGTAAATCGAAAACCTGCCTTTGGAAATGTTTTCTCTGGTGTTGGCATATTGCAACCATAAGGCCATGTGGTCATTTTGCCGCATACTGAAAGAGGCTGACACTAGGCTTTCCTTTGTAATTGGTTCCCCTAGAGGGGATGATGGCGTTTTTGCTGTATGCATTTTTCCTTAACTGACATTCATGAATTTCAAGTTATATATACAACTAGGTCTGGTGGTTAATCAGGCCTTGGCATGATGTCTGGTTGAGTTTAAGCTTAATATCTATGATTGCAACCAGTTTGTTTCAGCAAGAACAATATGAGAGATGTGTCCCTCCTTGCAAATACAGAACGGGAAAAAAATGGTGTATTGTCACTCTCCTGAAGACAATTTAGCTTTTTATCTCCACTCATTGGTCGCTGTAAATTAATGCGAAGTTATGGCCGAATGGAGTTATACAAAATTTTGAAATTCCTCTTCTTCAAGCTTTCATATATATGGATATAATTTAATACTGTGATTATATGGGTTGGTTTCCTTTATCAGGAATTGCTCCATGAACCTTCTTCTGGACTGGAATACCTCGCCTCGTCATTGCAGGCTTGGAATTCAATCTGTTATAGGAGATAATGATGACAAGAACATTGAAGATTGCTGGCCTTTACAGAAAGTTACAAATTATAGAAACCAACATGACTTCCAGTTAACATGTTTTAGATTGGCCCATCTGATTGAGGCCTTTCATTTCTCGCTTGATTTGTTAAAATGTCCAACAAATTCTGCAGGACTCAAATTGCATCACTTCTTTTGCCTGTGAGCTTGTGGACTTGGGCGTGTTTTTCATTCAAATATCTGTGCATTTGATTAATTCTAGTCCCAAAATGTATAGGATTTACCATGAATTCTGAGATCAGTTCACTTGACAAATATGTAAAACTTACACCTTTTTCAATCTTCAACGTCAAAGTGCTCACCATGGTCTAGAAGAGTTGGGAGTGGAAAACTCTTAAATTTAGTAATATAGGTGCTTAAGTTTCTCTATATTGATTTGGGTTAAGATAGAAGTATATTAATTTAAGATTTAAAAGTTTTAAATATCAATTTAATAAGATTTAAATAGTTTATATACTGATGTAATGTGTAAAATTCAAACTTAATGTGAAGTTTAAGATTTAAATTGTTCATTTATCAATATAATGTTTAAAATTCAAATTGAATATAAAGTTGAAAATTCAAATTTATTAAGTGATGAAATAAAAACTAGGTACAAACTCCTTCACATTTAAAGATCTAAGTTACAATAGAGCTTTGATGATTTAAAATTCAAATTTATTGAACACCAAATAAATCCAATTATTGAATACCAAATAACCGAGTGTAAACTTAACGATAATTTCATCTGAAAGAAAATAAAAGTCAGCTTTTTTTTCAAAACACAGGTGTGAACTTAACCTAATAAATTCAACTAAAGGAATCTTTTTACATCATCCATAGGCATCAGCTAATTAAACAAATAAAAATAAAAGTCAGCATGTTTTCAAAACATGTGTAAACTTAATACAATAAATTCAACTAAAGGAGTTCTTTTACATCATCCATAGGGAACAGCCTAATTGGTCAGCATTTTTGTACATCATCCATAGGTATCAACTAATTAAAAAATAAAAGGTCAATAAGATAACTCAATTCTCTCTCAGCAAATCATCCATCAGATAAATTATTGTTTATATCCCCTGTAATTGAGTGTTATAAGAGGTTTTCATTTAAAAAAATTCAGTAAAGACCACTCCAGAAGAAGTTTAGCCTATTCAATGAATGGGCGCGGTACATAACTAAATAAATCTTTATATATTTACATAAAAAACTATACAAATATAGAATTATCCGATAACTATCATACAAATCAAACTATGTAAATCAAACTATGTAAATGGATTATAATTCTCATATTCTAATTACCATGCACATGAGAATATTCCCATGAAAAGGGGAATGATCTTTTTTAACCATGCACATGGGGAATGTTCCCATGAAAAAGGGAACGATCTTTTTTCATGGGAACATTCCTTTTTCAAAGAAATGTTTATTTTTCAAATAAGATATTTTTCCAAGGAGGAGTGTATTATCGGTACACAATTCTCATTCCTTTTTCAAAAGAAAGTCTATTTTGCAAACAAGATATTTTTCCAAAGAGAGAGAGTATAGCACCTTATTAAAAGTATGCTAGGAAATACACATGAGAATGATATCATAAGGGAGTAGTCTATTTATTCTATGTTTTCGATTTTACTGGGAAAGGTTGAAAATATGCTCAGAAAAAATTGAAAACCTAGAATATTTAGACTACACCTATCATAAGTTCCAAGTACCTTATTTAAAAGATGTGAAGAAACACACATGCCAATGATGTCGTACCTTTTTCCTTGCAAAATAGATAATTTTGGATGTTATCTTCTTAAAACAATTTCTAGTAAACTGAAATTATAGAAAAATAATAGTAAAATAAAATATTATTCATCTTTCAAATCCTAGTTACATTTTGTATAAATTTTTATGCACTCATCTAAGTTTAGATTGATATTTATGATTTTCATAATTTTAAATTTTAAGTTTTAATAATTTAAGAATAATTTCACCTCATAATATTTCCTAAAATATAAAATTTGAAGATTTCTTTACATGTTTCCTATAAAAATGTATTTCCACATTTTTCATATTTTTATATATTTAAAATTTATTAAAACATTATAATTTATATTCTCAAAAACAATTTTATACTCATGCATTAATAACAACGATTTCTACTTAAATAAACTCTAATCTCATATATAAAACTTTTGTCAACATAATACGCTATAGTTTACTTTTCTAAAATTCACATATCCATTGAAAAAATGTGAATATGTCAAATAAATAGCCTTTTGAAAACTTAAAAAACTCAATCCTCCTCCAAACTATGTGTAGTAAGGGCATGACTTGAGATAGTAAGGGGAACCATAATGAAGCTCATAGAGCCATTGTGAATGAGTTAAACAAAAGTAGTTTTTTTTTTTCTTTCTAAATATTGTGAAGGAATGTTGAAATTATAATAATTTATTATTTTTAATTTTTATTATAAAATATAATTTATATCTTATTTTTTTTATGAAATACATATTTATTTTTTAAAATAATATTTAAAATAAATTAAAAATTTTCAAAATTAGAGTGATTACAATAATATATTTATTAAAAATTAATTTGATAAACCAATAAAATTAAACTTAATTAAAAAAAGTTTACTTCTTAAGAAAATTAATTATATTATTCATAATGGTGACCCCGCCTCATATGAAGGTTTTCTGACTGCTGGGCCAGCGTCGGGTGCTGAGCGAGTGCCTGGTTCATCAAACCCTAACTTATATGGGACCAGGGCACGGGTGCGGCGCAGGTTAAAATCCTTCAAGGCGCGGACATCGCTGGCTAGATTTGTGATTCCATAAGGTGCTAGCCTCGACAGGGTGGCTCTGCTCGCTGAACGGGCGTTAGTTGGTCGCTTGGAATTTACTTCTGGATCCAAGGAGGAAATTGTCGATTGGGTGAAGGATAATTGGGGGTCTGATACTGGTCTGCTCCCGAGGATAAATTTGTTGCTGAACCGGTGGATACTCTTTGTTTTCCCTGATACTGTGTCGATGCTGAGGGTTTTGGAGGGCATTTGGCTCTTCAAAGAAGGGTCTTTGATACTGAAAAGGTGGCACATGGCATTTGACCCATTGACCGAGAAACAGAGGTTCAGGCATTTGTGGATGATGATCCCGGGATTGCCAATTGAATTATGGACGGAAGAGGTTGTTTGTGGTTTGGCTAATGCGGTCGGCAAATTTATTCGCATTGACAGGAACTCCCTGTATGGTGTGGTGAGGAAGTATGCTAAGGTAATGGTGGAGTTGGATATGGAATTGGGTTTACCGGCTGAAGTGGAGGTTGTCTGGGGTAATCGTTGTTGGAAGCAACGATTGGACTTTTTCAGGATACCTTTCCGGTGTTTTGGATGCAGAGAAATTGGTCATACTCGTGCTAGATGCCCTAATTTGCTGAAGGAGCGCTCGCCGTTAAAGGATTTCCTGGATTCGCTTTCTCCTCCGATGGCTTCTGGTAAGTATATACCTAATCCTGTTTCTGTGTATTCTGAGGTATCAAAGGATGACATAGCTTTGATTGAAGTCTCGGAAAAGGATTTAGATAAACGTATTGCTTCGGGGGAAGTCGTCTTAAGACATGGTATTCATAATTCTTCTGCTGGGGATTTTCAACAGTCTGTGGACTTGTTTAAGCCATCTGTTGCTCGTAATTTGTCTTTCGACCTATCTCCTGTTAGGGATAAGGTTGATGAGGGTTTGGTTACTGTTGATGGGCCTGTCTGTAGTGAGGTGTATCGGGATTCTGGACTCATGTTTGATGATAGGGGTATGATTGCTGAACATTCTGGGGACCTGGACCCTATTTCGTGTCTTCCTGTTGAGAATAGGGATCCTGATGAATGCGGTCTCATGGTTAGTGGGATTCTAAAATCCCTAACTCCGTTAACCTCATATTCAAAAAACCCTATTGATGGTTCGGATGCCCGGCCGGTACAGGATGTTAAATTTCAAAATGTAACTATTCGTAAGGGTAAGAAGAAGAAAGGGGGGACTGGTGTTTCTGGGGATTTTGTAAACCCTTCGTCGGATGTAGTGGGTATGAAGGGTTCTGATGTGAATTATCCTGATGATTTGGGCCTTAGAGCGAAGATGCCCTGTGAAGCCGGTTCCTAATGTCTGTTCTATCTTTGAACATCCGTGGTTTGGGGAAGGCTGCTAGGGCAAAGGCCTTCTCCAAATTATCTTCTGCTATTTGTCCTGGTGTTGTGTTATTGCAAGAAACAATTTGTGTTGGTTCGGTGGCTATCAAATGGTTAAGTGACCGATTGCCTAGCTGGGAGGTTGCAGCTATTTGTTCGAATGGGTTCTCTGGTGGCCTTGCTGTTGCATGGAACCCTGCATTATATAATTTCAAGGCCTTTGCTACACCTTGGGGTTTATTGTTGAAAGGAATCTGCATTGGGTTGAATGTACAGATTCATATACTCAATTGTTATGCGCCTTATGATGAGAGAAGGACTTTTTGGGATGCTCTGGCGGCCTCTGGGATACTTGGGTTGCACAATCTAGTGATAGGTGGTGATTTGAATTTTTCTTCCTCTGCATCTGAGATTTGGGGCTCGGGGGCTAGACTTGATCCGATGGCTGATTACTTTCTGGATTATTTTAGTCGGCATGACTTGGTAGATGTGGCTCCCGCTAAACTAATTCCTACATGGACTAATGGGAGACTGGGTGATGCTGGAGTGCATAAAAGATTGGACCGGTTTTTGGTAAAATCTTCTTTCTTGGATATTTTCAAAAATACAAGATCCTGGGTTCATGAAGTAAAATTCTCTGATCACTGGCCGATTGTGTTCCAATTTGAAAATTATGGTCAAAGTTTTATTTATCCGTTTAAATTTAACAGCTCATGGCTCACGGATAAGGATTTCTGTGGCATGGTTAAATATTTTTGGACAAATTCTGTTGTGGAGAATTTGAACCCGGTAGATTTTTTCTGTTTGAAAATGAAGAAACTTAAGATGGCAGTAATCAACTGGATTAAAGAAAGGAAGAGGGCTGATGCTGCTGATCTGAATAAGCTGGAAACATTAATACAGTACGCTTGCCTAAAAAATTTTGATGGCTCTTTGAATAGAGAAGATTTTGTTATTTTAAAAGAGTATGAGAAAAAAAAAGAGGAGATTCTTCTAAGGGAGGAAAAGGAGTGGAGGCTAAAAAGCAGAGCGGTGTGGATTGGGCAGGGTGACAGGAACACAAAGTTTTTTCATGCTTTCGCCTCTGCCAGGAGGAACTCAAAATATATCTGGGATATAAATGATGTAAATGGTAATTCTGTGCATGGTTTGGAGGCATTGAGTACTGAGGCACACAGGTTTTTTTGTAATAACTTTAAAGAAGAAGGGGATGGTGATCTAATGGATCAGATTAGAATGGCCCAACTTTATCCGAGATGCATCGATGGTGATACAGCTATTGGGTTGGGTATGGAAGTTTCGCTTGAAGAGATTAAAAACACTTTAAAGCTTTTTTCCAAGGACAAAAGTCCGGGTCCTGATGGGTGGCCGGTGGAATTTTATTTGCACTTCTTTGATCTTCTGGGGAAGGATATTCTAAAGCTGGTGGAATTCACTAGGATTAATGGCTTCATTTCTGGGGCTCTAAATGCTACATTCCTTACCTTGATACCCAAGAGTAATAAGCATGTGTCTTTTGGGGAATATAGACCGATTGCACTATGTAATCTCATCTATAAGCTTGTATCCAAAGTTATTGCTCAACGGTTAAAGGTTATTCTGGCGGATATTATCACTCCTGAACAATTTGCATTTATTAAGGGCAGGCAAATTCACGACTCTATTGGGATTACTCAGGAATTACTACATTCAATCAAGTCTAAGAAGATGAAGGCATTGATTTTGAAGATGGATTTAGAAAAGGCTTATGATCGTATCAATTGGTCTTTTCTCAGGTTGGTATTGATCCAAATTGGGACCCCTCCTTTAGTGATTAAATGGATTATGGCATGTGTAACAACACCCAGTATTGCAGTGATGGTCAATGGGAACCCCACATCATTTTTTCAGTGTAGTCGGGGTATTCGGCAGGGATGCCCGCTGTCACCGTTACTATTTATCCTTATTATTGATGGATTTAGCCGACTGATCAAGCAAGCAAAAGAATTTGGTTTGATAAAAGGTATTAAGGTGGGGACTGATTGCTTCTTGTCTCATCTCATCTTTGTTGATGATGTTCTGCTGGCTGGTATTGATACGATCAAAGAATGGAAGGTATTCTCCAATATCATCAACTTTTTCTGTAAGGTATCAGGTATGAAAATCAGCATATCTAAATCTTGTTTTTATCATCATCTGGTGGATCCTGGAAGGAGGAATGAAATAGAAGCCTTTTTGCCTTTTTCCTGTAAGGATATGATTGATGGTATGAAGTATTTAGGTTTTATCTTAAAGCCTAATTCGTATAAAGTGGAGGACTGGCGTTGGTTAATTAAGAAATTTGAACGGAAAATTGATCATTGGGCTTATCGATTTCTCTCTATGGGTGGTAGACTTGTTTTAATCAAAGCTGTTTTATCGAGTATACCAGTTTACTGGTTATCTCTACTTGTTGTCCCGGTATCTGTTATCAACAAGATTAGGAGGATGATGTTTAATTTCCTTTGGTCTGGTTCTAGAATTGGCTCCAAATTGGTGATGGTGAAATGGAATGTTTTGGCAAAGCCGGTGAAAAATGGTGGCTGGGGTATAATTGACATCTATGCATTCAACCAAGCTCTTAGGCTCAAGAGTATGTGGCGTGGCCTTTGTGGTAATTCTCTATGGTCGCATGTGCTTCATTACAAATATATAAAACCTGATTTCATCAGTTGGATGAGGAAACCTAAGGTCTTTTCTGGAATGATGTCCCCGATTTGGCGTGGATTTCTTAAAGTTTACGACTGGATTGCTAATGATATCTGTTGGCGGATAGGTAATGGATATAGCTGTCTCATTGGTGTTGATCCTATGCTCGGTTTAGAAGAAAATTACAGATTATCTGATAATCTGATTACTTGTTTAAATAATCAGGGTTTGGTTTATTTAAATGATATTTATGATCAACATCTGTCCTGTATTACTGGTAATGGATGGCTGGAATCTCTTCCGTGGATGAATGGGGAACAGGTAATAGAGTGGAGAAACTATATACATGCTATCAAAGCTGCAGGTATAATGATTTCAGGTGCAGATGATAAATTATATTGGTCTGGCAATACAAAAGAAGGGTGTGTTACAGCTAAAACAGCTTATAAAAGGATTATCCAAGCTCAATGTATTTATCCAAGTCAATGGTGGTTTTCTTCGATCTGGAAGTTGGCTATTCCATTGAAAATAAAGTGTTTTCTCTGGCATGCTTTAAATGGCAGCCTTAAATTATGGGATAACTTGATCAAACGTGGATGGACGGGGCCTGGATGGTGTTGCTTATGTCGGTCTGGACCTGAAACTGCTAGCCACTTATTGATGAATTGCTCATTTTTTCAAAATGTATGGAAGTTATGCTGTAATGAGCAAAATTTGCAGGTGGTATGGGACGATAAGGATTTTGGTGTAGGTCTGCACAATTGGATAAGAGGGAAAAAAAAGCCTTTATTTCTCCCTATTTTTATTGCTTGGATTGTATGGTTTGAAAGGAATGAAGTTATATTTCAGGATAAAAAAGCTGATCCATTTCACTGTGCTAGTACAGTTTGCATGTTGATACATAATTTTCCTGAAGAAGAAGCAGGTTATAATATTGCCAGAGACTCATCATTTTCATTTGTGGTTACTCAACCTATTCTGTTCTTCGATGGGGCTGCTCGGGATGGATTGTGTGCAGTTGGAGGGGTTATATATATAAATGAAAATCATTTCTTCTCCCTTCGTCTTAATGGTGGAAGAGGTTCAAATATGAAAGCTGAGGTGATGGCGCTCTGGATGGGGATTAAGACAGCTAATTTATTTGGACTGGTGAACCTTAGAGTCTATGGAGACTCTAGGGTGACCATTAAATGGGCTATGCAGGAATACAGAATTAATGTCAGTGACCTCAACTATTGGTGTCAACGCACACGACAGGAAATCTCAAGAATGAGTCAGATCTCTTTTGAACATATATATAGGGAACACAACAAAAAGGCGGATCTATTATCAAAATAAGCATATGCTGGTCCTGTTGGGATCCTCTTATGGGAGGAATGGTTAGATGACTGTTTGATTGACAAGGGTCAATTAGACTTTTTTTAAGTTATATTGTAATTAGTAATTATATCAGGTCGATCCTTTTTGTATGTATTTTTTTGGATGATCGATAAATTTTGTCAGAACTCCTGAATGATATCATGTAAACAGTATATGTGTTGATTATCATGGCATCAGATAATCAGACTATCATTGTACTATTTGATTCTGCTGAATAACAATAATACGATTTTTTTCTGCTGGAAAAAACTATAAGAGTAAGGTGTATATTTTTTATATTTGATCCTTTAGAGGAAAGTGGATAGGTTTAACTTAAGTCGTTGACCTCGAAATTATGAGTCATTTATGCTTAATTTTTAAGCGGTTAAACTCCCTTGAAGTTAAATTATTGTTACAACTTTAAGATTATGATTTGTTCTTCCAAACTTATGTAATTAGTATAAAAGTTATTATAAAATTAGTATAAAATTATGTAATTAGTATAAGAGTATTACAAATTTCAAAAGACCAAGAACAAAAACAATTATTACAAAATTCAAAAGATAGGAACATTTAGAACAAGTGTAATTATAAAATTCAAAAGGTTGGCAGCAAAAGCAATTATTACACAATTCAAAGTACTAGGAACAAAAGCATTGAGTGTAGATATTATTTTATTAGAGAATCAACATTTAGGGCATAAATTAAAAGCTTTTATTAGTTTCACTCTTCTAATTTTTTAATGTATAAAGTAGTTGGCTTTAGGAATCATATCTTTGGTCACCAATAAAGTTGTCATTATAGTAAATGATACTCTTGTCCATACATCATGAACACATGTTTGACCTAAGGAATGGGATGTGTGGACAGCACTAAAGTTGTCGTCATCTTAATTCTTATGATTAAGATGTAGATAAGAAAAGACATTTAAATGTGGTAAGGAAAAGACGTTGCAAACGTATTTTTATGGAAAAAATAAATCTGAAGGCGTATCGAAGGTTTTTAATTTTAAATATAAGATATTATTATATTAAATTGGTATGTATGAGATCTTTTTGTTTGTGGACAAGAAACTTCTTTTCGTATAAAAATTTGAGTACGAATTTATAAAAGTGTATATATTTTATTTTCTGTATAATTGAATATATAATTTTAAAAAGAGGAATATATATATATATGAGAAAGAGAATTGATAATTTGTTGGAATAATTTGGATAAAGCTCAGATTCAAATTTGATTGGCTAACACTATAACTCAAAAGTATATCCAATAGCCCACAACCCAAATATGACAATAGCTCATGACTTAGCAAGGGCTAAGGGAGTCTCAAGGTACATTTGTATGGACTTGTACGTGCATCTACCTTTCTAGCCTGATCACCATGGAACAATGTGTCACTGGGGGAATTGAACCCAGGTGGAGAGAGTGTGAAACTTACCTCTCTACCAATCAAGTTGTTGACCCCTCAACTTCAACTTGTGGCTGTAGAAGTAATATTTAATGTTTGGTCTTAAGGATGACAAGTCGATATGATTTTATCCACTTATAAGTGTATGGGGAGTGTAGTGCTAGCCTCACATATTTAATCACTACCTCTGAATGCATCCATGGAAGCCTCAGATGTCGAACACCCTCATGGGGATTGAACCTTAGCCATTGGTGAAAAACTCTTGATTCCTCCCCAATGGATCCAACCCCTTTAAATAGGAAATACATGTTCTTACTCATTAAACCCACTAGTTAGAACTCAAGACATTTTACTAATGATAGGGTTGTCGTGACAAAGAAAAATCACTAATTGAAACTCAAGACATTTTACTAATGATATGAGTCTTTCATTAAAATATTAGTTCATGTTTCCAAGAAAATCCTCACTTCATTATATTTGTATTCCTATGAAATCGTATTGATAAAAACCAAAGCAAATTAAAAAATAAACAATTTCAATTTTTTTGGCAACTTTATTTTATCATGAAACAAAGTTCTACTCTCATCCCCTTATTTTTTTTGAAATTCCCACTAAAACTTAAGGCAAACTTCCATGACTCCCATTAATTAGATGAAACTATATCTTTAAACTATCAAATTTGAAAAATGATTTTAACCAAAAAAAAATAAAAAAAAAATTGATTGAATTTATCCACTATTTTAACTACTCCAAAATAAAACTGTTGAAAACTTTTTACTAATAAATATAAATCTTCAATAAAAAAAAACTAAACCTAAGTATATAATAAACTACTTATTTCGTAACTTTTTAATTAATTAAATACTACTTAGTTCATAATTTTTTAATTCTTAATTAAGTTGTTCTCATTGAGTAACACTATTTAAAAGGTCCTACACTATTGAGTAACCTGCTCCTTCGCCCCTCTGGCTCAAAACCTAAAGTTCCTACCGTCCCAAAATTCATTAAGAAGCTCGAATCAATCCCTGAAATCGATTTGCCAGGAGAAATCCCTATCAAAGTTGCTTTGGCTCTTGCTGATAGGGGTCTGGTCGGACAGTTTATGGGACTCTGGCCTTCAACCAAGTCCACCGACGACTGGATTCAAAGGAACTGGCGGCCCCAACTAAAGCACAGTGTCACCTGTTACCCTGTAGGTCGTGGATTCTTCATCTTTGAGTTTATAGCTCAAGAAGACAGAGATCTGATATTCAGAAATGGTCCATACTTCATGGGTCCTCAAGGACTGTACCTCAATAGATGGACGCCTGACTTCAATGCAGAAACGGATGTGCCGACAGAAGTTCCAGTCTGGGTAAGGCTCCCCAACCTCCCTATCCACTGCTGGAACACTCCTACTCTGGAAAAAATTGGGAACACCTTAGGGAAATACATCGACAAAGCTGATAACAAGGGCCAATACTCATGTGCCAGAATATGTGTCGAGGTCGATCTTGAAGCAGGCCTCCCCGAAGCAATTAAACTCAAAATAGGAGATTGGACATACTACCAAAAGCTCGACTACGAACAGATCCCATTCAAATGTCGCCAATGTCATGAACATGGTCACTTTCAAAGAAACTGTCCGAAAAATCAGGTCTCAGAAGAAGAGGCAGGATGGCAAAAAATCAAGAAAGGCAAAGCAGTTCCAAAGAATCCTGAAAAGACTGCCATGGACATGCAAAATCAGCCTTCAAGCTCAAACAAACCCTCCAGCGATTCCTCAAAAGAAGATCCAATCATAGTCTCAAGCCCTAAAGAACTTCAAGAGGCCAACCTCTCCGAGAAGATGCAGTCTACAGCTATCGGTGAACCTCTGCCGGCCAAGCAAATTAACAGGGAAGATACTGACGCCCCGAACGCAGATCTGCTAGAACCTGGTGAACTACCCAATCCTCGAGCAGAAGCTGATAAACCAGGCTCTCCCAAGGAAGTCAATGAAGAACCCCTGCTGCAAGATTCAGATCCTGAAGAAGATACCGAAGGAGAGACATCCTCCAGCGGTCTCTACTCCTTCCCTATCAAAACCCCAAGAGGAAGGAAAACCAAGAAGAAACAAAGAGAAGAAGCTACTTATCTGGAAGTCCTCGAAGGCTCTCAAAAAACTCTAAAAGGCATCATGAACACCCGCTCAAAAAAAGGTACAATTCAGGCCTCTAAAGAGGCCAAAACCTTCCCCCATAATCGTCAATGAAATATATTTCCTGGAATTGCAGAGGGCTTGGCTCCACCCTGAAAGAAGATGCAATGAGAGATCTAATCCGAATACATAGGCCTGAGATTCTGCTTATCCAGGAAACTAAAATGGAGGAGATTAAGGCCCTCCAAATCGGGAAAAGATTTTGGAAAAAAAGCGTTGGGATTGACAACAATTCAAGAGGTGCCTCAGGAGGAATTGCCACCTTCTGGGATCCTTTCCTTTATGATATTGAAGCTGAAGAACGTACTGTTCACTAGGTTTTCACAAAATTGGTCCACAAGCAATCTGGACACAAGGTAAGTCTCTTTAATCTCTATGTCCCTGTTCTGCATGCGGAAAAAAAAGAGTGCTGGAACACTCTTGAAACTTTTCTTCAATTACAGAATAGAGATAACATTATTATAGCTGGAGATCTGAATGTTACTCTGGAAGCTAATGAAAAGAAAGGAGGAAATCCGGTTAGAGACCCCTCTAGAGAATGGGTAGAAGACATCATCTCTGGTTGGGATCTGCTTGACATCAAACCCATCAATGGCAACTTTACTTGGACAAACAAAAGAATTGGGCCTGGCCATGTTGCAGCAAGGCTTGACCGCTTCCTTGTCCACTCATCCTTTCTCGATCTGAGTCTTCTTGCTTCCTCCAAAATCCTCCCTCACTACACCTCTGACCATAGGCTGATTCTGCTTGAGCTAGCCACTGATCAAAATCTTGGACCTATCCCCTTTCGTTTCAGTCCACTTTGGATTCATCATGATGACTTTCTTCAAAATGTAGCTGATTCGTGGAACACCCACCTCTCTGGCTCGCCCTCCTTTGTCTGGGAATCCAAACTTAAAAGACTCAAATTTGCCCTTAAAGCCTGGGCCAAAAATCTTCCCTCTCCTACCTCCAACAGAGAATTCGCCCAGGCTGAACTAGAAACGCATCAAGCCTTAACTGGTTCCTCCCCTGCGTCTGACTTGATTCTCTCTAAAGAAGAAACCTTGCAAAAAAACTTCTTCACTGCTTGTAGGGTTGAAGAAGAGTACCATCGTCAAAAATCCCGTAACCTCTGGCTTCTTAGTGGAGACAAAAATACTAAATTCTTTCACAAACAAGCTGAAGCTAGGAAGAACTACAAAGCAGTCTCTGAAATTCGATTTGAGGGAGAACTGATCCAAGATGCTGATAGAATCAAGAAAGCAGCTGTTGAAACTTTTGCTGAGCTCTTCATTGCTCCCATTGAAGAGCCTCTCGATATCACTTCCCATCCTTTTGATCTCATCCCCCAGCTCATCAGTGAGGGAGATAACAACTCCCTAGCAGCGCCTATCACCATGGATGAAGTTAAAAAATCTCTCGCTGCTATGAAACCCGATAGTGCGCCGGGTCCGGATGGCTTTACAACTAGATTCTTCATCTGCTGTTGGACAATCATCAAGTATGACCTCCTCAAAATGGTGAGGCATTCCCAGAAAACCAACAAGCTAGGAGGCAGCATGAACTCTTCCTTCCTGGCCCTGATCCCTAAAGAAAAAGGAGCCAACTCCTTCAACAGATTCAGGCCCATCTCCCTCTGTAACACGGGCTACAAACTTATTACAAAGATCATTGCCACCAGACTGAAAAGAATGCTCCCTCGGATCATCCCGGAGAACCAAGGAGGTTTCATCAAAGGCAGGAAAATATTGGATAACATAATTCTCGTTCAAGAAGCTATCCACTCAAGCAACCAGCGTAAGGAAAGGCATGATTGTCAAACTCGACTTAGCTAACGCCTTTGACCGAGTTAGACATGACTTCCTGTTTGCTGTTATGGCTAAATTTGGTTTCTCCACCAATTTCATTAACTGGATCAAAGGATGTGTGGGGGATCCTTGGATTGCCCCTTTAGTAAATGGAAGGCCAACTCGTTTCTTCAAAGCCTCAAGAGGTTTAAGGCAGGGCTGCCCGCTTTCTCCCCTTCTTTATGCTATCCAGGCTTCTATCCTCAGCTATCAACTTAACTTCAGTCAAGACATTCATGTGCTTCCTGGGCTCAGAATTGTGAACAATGTCAGGGACATCAATCATGCCCAATTTGCTGATGACACTCTGCTTCTGGGAGGAGCGTCTGTCCACTCTTCGGAGCAATTCAAAAGAGAACTGGAGGTATACAAAAAAGTCTCGGGGAGCAAAATAAATCTCCACAAAAGCAAAATCTTCAGCTGGAACTGTGCTGCCAGGGAACTAAGGGACATCAGCAGAACGTTGGGAATGGAATCCACCAAAGACTGGAATAACTTCATTTATCTCGGAATTCCCATTTGTAAAAACAAAATCACTTTAGCAGATTGGGATCCTATAGTGGACAAGATCAAACGCAAAATCCAAAAATGGGGGGCCAGCTGGCTCAATCTTGCAGGTAAAACCACTCTCATCAAATCTGTCCTCAATAGCATGCCCATTTACCAATCTTCTATACTGCTCGCTCCCTGCTCTGTTATTAACAAGATTGAAGGGTTGCTAAGGAAATTCATTTGGGAAGGAGGAAAAGGGAATGGGAACAAAATTCATCTAGTCAGTTGGGAAAAGATTAAAAAGCCTCGGAATGAAGGTGGACTTCAGGTAAGAAGTTTAACAACTCAAAATCTTGCTCTGGGAGCTAAATTACTCTGGCAAATGATTTCAGGTAAAACTAGCTGGAGCAAAGAAGCTCTCCGCAGAAAATACTTCCCTGGCCCGAGGAAGAGATGCCTGGACCAGCAGCCTCCCCCTAGTAAAGGATCGCCAATCTACAAGTTATGCATAAAAGCTCTGCCCCCATTCCATAATAAGCTGTACTGGATCCCTGGAAATGGTAGCTCAATCAATATCTGGGAAGACTCCATTCTGGGGAGCCCCCCAATTGGTACTAATTCGGATATCAGCAACATAAAAACATGGCTTATTGAAAAAGGATCCATCACTCTAATGGACCTCTCTATCTGGGAGAATGATAATTGGAATGGTTGGAACTTAGGCCAGGTTCCCCCTGAACTCAACAATGAAGCAGATTGGCTATATATATATGAGAGAGAATTGATAATTTGTTTGAATAATTTGGATAAAGCTCAAATTCAAATTTGATTGGCTAACACTATAACTCAAAAGTATATCCAATAGCCTACAACCCAAATATGACAATAGCTCATGACTTAGCAAGGGCTAAGGGAGTCTCAAGGTACATTTGTATGGACTTGTAGGTGCATCTACCCTTCTAGCCTGATCACAATGGAACAATGTGTCACTGGGGGAATTGAACCCAAGTGGGGAGAGTGTGAAACTTACCTCTCTACCAATCAAGTTGTTGACCCCTCGACTTCAAATTGTGGTTGTAGAAGTAATATTTAATGTTTGGTCTTAAGGATGACAAGTCGATATGATTTGATCCACTTATAAGTGTATGGGGAGTGTAATGCTAGCCTCACATATTTAACCACTACCTCTGGATGCATCCATGGAAGCCTCGGATGTCGAACACCCTCATGAGGATTGAACCTTAGCCATTGGTGAAAAACTATTGATTCCTCCCCAATGGATCCAACCCCTTTAAATAGGAAATACACGTTCTTACTCATTAAACCCACTAGTTGGAACTCAAGACATTTTACTAATGATAGGGTTGTCGTGACAAAGAAAAATCACTAATTAAAACTCAAGACATTTTACTAATGATATGAGTCTTTCATTAAAATATTAGTTCATGTTTCCAAGAAAATCCTCACTTCATTATATTTTTATTCCTATGAAATCGTATTCATCCCCTTATTTTTTTTGAAATTCCCACTAAAACTTAAGGCAAACTTCCATGACTCCCATTAATTAGATGAAACTATATCTTTAAACTATCAAATTTGAAAAATGATTTTAACCAAACAAAAAATAAAAAAAATTGATTGAATTTATCCACTATTTTAACTACTCCAAAATAAAACTGTTGAAAACCTTTTACTAATAAATATAAATCTTCAATAAAAAAAACTAACCGTAAGTATATAATAAACTACTTATTTCGTAACTTTTTAATTAATTAAATACTACTTATTTCATAATTTTTTAATTCTTAATTAAGTTGTT
The DNA here is from genome assembly GCA_027924585.1 of Larix kaempferi. NCBI lineage: Eukaryota > Viridiplantae > Streptophyta > Pinopsida > Pinales > Pinaceae > Larix > Larix kaempferi. The sequence continues at coordinate 15,102,763 of BSBM01001002.1, read as the reverse complement.
CTCATTGAGTAACACTATTTAAAAGGTTAAAACTTTTTTTTAACTGGTTGTTCATAGTTAATCCACAGTTCAGTAATTAAAAGCCAGAGGAGTCTGCGGAAAGAATTTTTCAATTCGACAAGTTTCGAACCTGTTAAGTAGGTTCATCCTCAGGAGAACAAGAATCTCTTTTTTAACTATTAAAATGTTTAAAAAAATTTATTTTAACAAAAATTTATTTCTATTTAAAAATATTTTCATTAAAAAATAAAATTTAAAAAATATTAAACTTCTAATTATTTTCATTAAAAAATAAAATTTAAAAAATATTAAACTTTTAATTCGATAATATAATTTATTTATTTCTATTTAAAAATATTTTCATTAATTTTTTTTTTAAATATTAAACTTCTAATTAGATGATATAATTTATTTATTAATATATTAATGAGATATAATTTGAGTAGTTAAAAAGATTTTTGTATTTTTTATGTTAAAAATTTGATAAAATATTAAACTTTTATTTAGATGATATAATTTATTTATTAATATATTAATGAGATGCAATTTGAGGGTGTATTTTAAATATTTTAAGTTTTTATTTTTTTAGCATATTTTCTGTATAATTTTGTTCATATTTCGATTGGAAATCTTTAAAAAATTAAAATTTAGAATCATATATATTAGCTATATGAATTGCATAATTTGGTGCCTTGAGGGTATCTGAGAGTGCTGAATCTATTTACGAATTCAAAAATACAATTTAAACACGTAGAAATTTGGATTCTACAAAAAAACTACCTAACAAAAACTTACCGTAAAGTCGAAAACATACAATAAATAAACTACTCCTAATTTAAGTAGTTAAAAAGAATTTTTATTTTTCTATTAAAAATGATAAATTTCTAAAATTAATTAGATAAAAAAATTTAAAATAAATTAACCATAATACCAAATTAAATATGTTCCAACTTTTATTCCTTTAGAGTTGTCACAATCGAGGAAAAGTCACTAGAGTTAAAACTAGAAAACCTTTTATTAACATGTCTTCAACTAAGATTACACGATTGTGTACAACAAAGCTGCCCATTTCACTAGACCTATGCAATGGTTGAGATTGTAATAAAAAACCATTTTCAAATTGGTTGAGAGGTCAAAACCAAATCAAAATCTATAATTACAAGAAGACAAGTGGCAAAAGTAAAATTAAAGGTGATCTATATTGCTCAAACCACTATATTTTATTTATGACAATTAAAAAAAGACAAGTGGCAAAAGTAAAATTAAAGCTGATATGTTGCTCAAACCACTATATTCTATTTATGACAATGTTATAGTAGATTTATTTGTCATTGTACAACCAATATATGTTTCATATATGACAATGTTATCATAGTAGGTATAGTATTGTCTAGTGATTTGGACACCACCATTGAATTCATGATTCTACATCATGAAACTTTCATCTCATCCACTACAAGCCAGTAAATATCTTACAAGTAACATACAAAATATACACAATATCCAATGATTATAGTGGGTAGTATAAAGCACAATGTCAAAGTAAATGATTGGAATGATCAGGTTTCACTATAGTATGGGCATGCAAGGTATCTTGTCACAAAACAATGGTTCATATTCCCACTTGAGCGTGTGTGGGTTAGAAGCCATTATAAATATAGAGTTCTTTCTCTCATGTTTATTGATCTCAACCTATTTTATAAATAAAGATATTTTTTTCGAATGTTTAATCATGTTACCTTTATGAAATAGGGTATGAAAATAAGATTTTAAAGGGTTTTCTTTTCTGGAAAAATATTGTAGGGTGATGGTTTTAGACATTTGTGAAGATATTTTTAATAAATTCATTGATGCAAATTTATGAGGATTCAAATTAGGTACTTGTTAACATAGAATTAGTCAAATGTTTATATGTGGCAATCAAATGTTTATATGTGTCAATCAAGTGAGATAACCCTTGAAAGATTAATTATAAAAAGAATGAAAATATTTAGCTTAAAATATAATAATTGATAATGGAAGATTGACTAAATGTTTAACATAATTTTCATTTGAAAACAAAAGAGTTTAAAGATGTAGAGTTGTTCTTCCATGTAAGATTGAAGATAGAACTTGATACTATAAGTAAGAGGGATATGACTTAAAATAACCTAACAAAGTTATGGTGTTAAAGATTGAAGATAGAACTTGATACTATAAGTAAGAGGGATATGACTTAAAATAACCTAACAAAGTTATGGTGTTAAAGATAGTTTAATGAGTTATGCATGTGGGAGTGTTAATATCATTTGATGAAAAGATACAAGGCCTAACCTTAAATGTAAAGTAAAAGAGGCATAAGGTAGTTATGTAAATAATAAGAATCTCTTTTTTATGCAAGGTATATAATGTGTTTGTCAGAGTGTTTGATGCCCTCAACAAACCCTAGGCCTTAGAAACCCAATATTCTTTTTTTTAAATTCCATTGATCTTGATCTTGAATATTTAATATTGGTTGAACATTATGTTATTGGCATTGTTAGATGTACAAAGGTTTTATGAGTGATTTATGTAATTGCCTATTATGACCCATGACGGAGAGGGGATATATGCAGTTAAATGTATATAATATGACCTTGGGGGGTATATGGGGTTAAATGTATATGTAGTGAAGTAAATGTATATGTAATAGTGGTAAGCCTAGTGAAGGCCCTAGATGTGCAATGAGTGAATATGTATACATAGAATTCATGTAGTCATTATTTGAAGAACACGTGATTTGGATATAAGAGTGTACTCATGTATTTGGAAGAGATTCTCCTAGCTTGTAAAGAGTTATTGTGTAACTCATCTCTCTTATTGATCCAGGTGGATATCGGTGGCGGCCCACCTCTTCCAACTGGCTCAAAACAGTCTTTTGGCAATTTTGGCAAATTACTATTTTTAGCAGTTTTTTGGGTCCTGAACTTCCGGAGCCATTTTGAGGCCCTAAACGACATTTTTTGGCGATTTGGGGGACCAAATGGTTGCCAACGGCATGCATTTGGGCCCAGTCGAAAGTTGTAAATCTCGGTTAGACCTTTCCAACGGGCTACCGAGCGCCCTAAACGGAGATCGTATACAAAAGTTATGACCCCGGGAAGTTGACTGTTCAACTAACCACCTTGGGGCCGCAAACTTTATGACGGTTCATCTTCTAGGGTTAGGTTTTTGGATGATTGGGATTCTTTCCCTCATGCTTATGATAAATAGGCCCTTTCGGCCTCTCTTTGTATTCATCTTGGCACGAATGAGCATAGCGGCCACATCTCTTCTCAGAGATAGCTACCACCATTCTAGCTATTGTATTTTACAGTCTGTTCTATTTCCGCTATTTAATAGAATATGTGTTTACTGTATCACTGTGTTATTTGCAATATATCTCTATATATGATTCTGTATATGCTATCTTTTGTTTCGTTCCCACATAAATCCGGATCACTTATCTACTTTGGATTTGTGCTCCAACCAAGTTCACATTTGTTGTCCATTGTGTGTACCCTAGTTTATTATGCATTCTAAGGATTTGGTACAAACATTTGGTATTAGTTTTCCCTTATCAGTGGTTAAGTGTGTATATTCCCCACTTTGGGTCATAACATTTCCCTCTCTGATTCACTATTGTTTGAATTATTTATGTCATAACACCATTTGAATTATTATTGAATGATTCATGCATTAAAATTGGTTAATTTGTCTCTCAACGATGAACTTATTCTAATGATATTTGGATTCTTCACGTGACTTGGTGAATTGATCTAGGTCTAGTGATTTTTTGGATGATCTTAGGTCAATAGTTTTCCTATGGTAAATGCTTTTTTCTCTGTACTGACAAAATAGTGCCATGCTTTGCAATTGAGAATGCATAGTGTATATATGAAAGAATGTTATGCATAGGTTTCAAAAGCATTATATAATCAAAGGCTTATAATTACTATGCTCCGACATCAAAATTTTAATGAATATTCTGGTTCAATTGTACTTAATATTAAATACATTGAATAATCTGATGTGTTTATTATTAATTCCCGTCAATTACCGTTCATGTCTTGCTAGTCTTGATGACCCAAGCTAATCGAAATGCACAATAATATTTTATTGCATGAGAAAAACTTCATGATAAAAATTCAAACCAATAGGAAGATTGAATGAGGGATAAGGCTAGAAAAACCATAGCTTCATGGCTAGGGTGTTTAAACAATGATAGGATGGAGGGAAATGATGGAACAAAAAGTAATGGGTTCAAGGTATCTACCTCACCCAAGTGGGTAGATGGGAAGATAATGGGGTACAAGTGGAACCAGGGGGGATGGTACTAATAAAATAGTGAAACCACAACTCATAGAGGGAAAATCAGATGGTGGGTTCCTCCTTAAACCTTAACTCAATAAAAAAGCACAACAAATAAATATTGGGCATAAGTGAAAGAGTTAACAAGACTCTCCCTGCTCCACAAATCATACTAGATGAGGTGTGGTTTGGGGTAGGTAATGATACTCTAGTTGCAGATATCGAGTCACCATTGGTAAAGTTCCCCTTAAACCTTTTCCCCAAGTTATTGTCTTTGAAGGATCCTAACACTACAAAGGAGATAGGGCAAAGACAAGGTGAAAGTAGATAAGAGGTTGACAAGTCCAAAAAAGCACGGAGTCAAGCAAACGATATAAAAGGACCATGAAGTGCATCAAGGATAGGAAGGGTTGGTGAAGGATAACATACTAAAATACTAATATAAAGCATTCATAACAAATATTGGTGGTAGAGAGTTATGGAGAAACTAGTAAGAGGATGGGTCAAGGACATGTGGGGAAATTGATTGAGGTATGCTCCTAATGTCACTTAGGTTTGAGAGGCTTTATCAGTTTTCATTTCAAAATCAATGAGAATAAATGCATTATTTGTACTAGAGGTGTATACCTATGTGGCATATTTGAATCCACCTTGCTTGGATGTTGGGCCACTTCGTCAAAACTTTTCTTTCTTCCCCAATTGGGATTTCCCAATTGTGAATCATTTTCAACCTCAATAACTCCATGACTATTTTAACATAAACATACATATATAAATTCGACATCGCAATGGAAATAAACTTGCATCCACATAAATTTCCCCAAATTGTTATAACACATCCAATCACATGATTGATTTACACAATGATTCACATCATAATTGTACAATTACTAATTCAAACAAATAATTTCCATATTATTAGCTAGTTACATGGAAACAAAAAACATCATACATATAAATGAACTCCACATAGAGGTAGTTACAATTATTTCCTCATTCTGGGACCCTCATCAATACCCACAGAATTAACTCCATAAATTTTCCATGGTTATAGTTTAATATACATAACAAATTCTAAATTGTGCATTCTACAACATGAACTGATGGTTGTAATAGCTTCAAGATATGCACAATTATTTTCTAGACAACCCACAACATATTTCTCAGACAACACTCTTCAAGATTGGTATTTCTTCATTCAAACACATATTATTCACACAAAAAACCAATTCGTGTGGTTGTAATATTTTATTAACAATAATAATATTTTATATAAAGTATAATTATTAAAATTGTGAACACAAATATGAAAGAACAATTTGTTGCTATATGTGCTATTCCCATACTTCAATCGGTAAGCTACACATAAAACTTTCATCCATTTACAAAGTCTGATAACTTGGTTGCCGATTTTCCTTTAATGTTGTTAACAAAAGAACATCAATATAGTTGTACATACAAAGCAACCCAAACATTCTCCAACGATTTGAGTTATCTCCATATAGTGTTGGATATCAATTAGATAATGCTTTTAAGTACAAAATACACTTTTCATCTGTGCTACATTCTTTACTCCAAAAGCTAGATCACATGAACTTGTAAAAAAATTTATTGGATAATGCAAATCCAAGCCATCACTCATACACTACTAAATCTCTAAATCACTTGTAATAGAAACATGTCAGAAATAGTTTCCCACCCAGTATCTATGGCTACAAGAGCTCTTATAAAAACGATCATTTGGGTTTCTAGCTCTGTGTGCATTCTTTTCACATCTATGCTTCAAAAGCAGAATTTCTAGTAACGTGTTCATGGAATAATAGTTTTTTGCAAATTTCAAGGATTGAAACAGAAACATAAATCATGGCTATTAAAATATATAGTTTAAGAGCAGGAACTACACAGAAACATAAATCATGGCTATTAAAATATATTGTTTAAGAGCAGGAACTATAGAAACTTTATCTCGAGTTTCATGTCCTACAGAACTTTTTCTCATTGATATATTGAGATTCTTCCAGGTATGGCTAAAGAGTTCATTAACTATTTTCTCAGACAGCGAGAGCTCTTGAGTTGCTTCGTCAGCGCCATGAGCCACATGCCTCAACGCTTGAGATTCTTCCAGGTATGCCTAAAGAGTTCATTATTATTTTCTCAAGCAACAATAGCTCCTGCGACAGGGGCAGGAGCCACATCGCCTCCGTTAAGGAGCATCTGATCAAAATGCCATACGACTACAAAATAAAAAAAAGACATCCAAATCAATCACAAGTCCATCCAGGGTTGGAATTTCATTTCAATTTTGCTTTTCTAACTAAATTTTTTTGACATTTTGAACTTTTATCTGGCCAGTCATACAACGTTTTAGTGAAAAAATAACCCTTCAACAATGAAGTTTTATTAAAAAAATAGCCCTTCAACAATGAAGTTTTATTAACAAAAAATCCTTCAACAATGAAGTTTTATTAAAAAAAATTATGGAATGTATCACTTCACTTGTATCTTGATTATGGAATGTATCTCACTTTTCTTGATGCAAACCGATACAGTTATATTCAAGGTGTTGGATCACTTCACCTATATCTTGATTACAGAATGTATCTTACTTTTTTTCAATACAAACAAGTTTTTTTAAATGAAGTTTGGATCACCTCACCTATATCGTGACTCTAGATTGTTTCTCACAACTCTGGATGCAAACAATTTTTTTGAAATAATGTTTTGTTTTGTTAGGATTGTTTCACTCCTTTGGATGCAAACAATTTTTTTAAATAATGTTTTATTAAAATATTACAAATAACGCTCATTTAATAAAGAGAAGGAATAATATTATTAAACCATAATTTCAATTCTTTTAAATAATGTTTAATTAAAATATTACAAATAACGCTCATTTAATAAAGAGAAGGAATAATATTATTAAACCATAATTTCATAAGTACATTTTACCAAACGAAATTGCATAGCTTCTTCTGGTGCTCAATCCACTGCAGAAAATGCAGTTCGGACTTCTTCTCTTCTGCTTTTGCAACAACTCTTGCTCGGAGAGTCTACAAATCAAATCCATTCATAAGCAGGAGAGAAAAATAGCAAAATACATAATATGGGTGCAAAAGAAGATCATATCACTACTCTCTCAACAAAAGAAAAATAGCTTGAAGTGGTCCAAACTGATGAGGAAAAAAATTGAATATACCAGATCTCACCGCCTCTTTTTAGCAAGCTGTTCACGTTCTTGTTGGCGTAATCGTTCACTTTCCTCACGGGCCCTTTGCTCAGCCTGAAACAATAGAATGAATTTTTTGAGCATATGCATTTTGTTGATGTATAAATACCAAATTAACACAAAAAAATGTAACAACAATCTGTTGTTTGGCTGACTTCAAAATGTGGTGTGAGGTACACCATGGAGGTTGGCTATTGGAATGGTGAGAAGCAGACAGGGAAATCCACCTAAGTTTGATTGGGCACTGGCTCTCAAACAAAGCCTAGTGCCTGAGGAACATAAGGTGCTGGCAGATAAGGAACTATAATCCTTCCTAGCCAATGAAATGGATTTACTGCATCACATTTAATCAGGCCCCAAACTTGGACAAGGGATTTGGAGACCGAGGAAAGAATGAGATGAATAATTAGAATTTATGTCCCTGTAAAAATTCAAAAGGTAGCCGCAAACCACATCGAAGTTAACAGGTCTTTGAAAAGGGTGAAGGAGGGGCAAAAGGTTTCATTTGACTCTGCTTCTTTTAAGAATTGGAATGTGATTTTAGAGAGAAAGAACTGACGATGGAATATGATATGTAGCTCCAGCTCCAACTCTCACACAAACGGAGATATGATAAAATTGATATGGGATATGTAGCTCCAGCTCCAACTCTCACACAAACGGAGAAGACGAAATCAGGAAGCTCCAACTGTCACGTTCTTCAACGTTGAGTGTATTGTATCCCATGGACTGTGTACAGGAGTGCGTGCTCACATGATGAGGGAGAGGAAACATTTGTTGAAAGATCCATGATAGCTTCAAGCTTCATTTGTGCTCCATGTTGGCAGCAAGGGCTCAAGCTAGGTCTTTCACCCAATTCGTGCTCGGCTCACTTCTAGGGAAGATAGCACAAGCTCCAACACTTGCAACCTCCAGCAATCCATTATTAGTATGCTTTTCATATAGCTCTAGGTCAAGTCGTAATACTCAGTCCAACGCAACCATCAATATGCAGTAACTCAACGCACCAATACACCAACGCAGCTATGAAGAGAGGGCTCGGTCCAAATTCTTCAATAAATTGATTTGCAGTCAATCGCTTGCATGAGGAGACGTGAATCAATTGCTTGAGTAGAATCCAACATATGTATCGCTTACATGAGGAGACCTCGAGGGGATCCTGCAAGGTTTCCTTGGAAAACATATGTATGGGTTGCATGAGGAGACGTGAATCACTCGCTTGAGGTCAGCGATTAAATTTTCTTCAACCCACTGCCACTTGGATACATCGTTAACGGGTTCACAGTTTCACTATTTGAAAGTTGGAACTTGGAGACAGCCTAAAATCGAATGATCGAGCGGCGAGAGGGGAGGCTCAGGGCCCGGATGGGCGAGAGGGGAGGCTTAGGGCCCGTACGGGGACCTGGAGGCTGCCCCCTACTCCTAGTCTCCTACATAGGCTAATGACATTTTCGAAAAATTATAGACCGTCAAAACAACGGTTTATAAAAATATTTGTCCATCCTACAAAATGGGTTTAAATTTTCTTTTTCCTTATTTGACGGGAAAAATGTCTGAAAACGGGCAAATGCCCATCAAATTCCATCTCTCCATCTTTTATGAATGAGATATATGATCAAATCCCAACTCCTGCATATAAATCATGTACTTCATTGTCAATATGAAAAAGGTCTCTCCTCTTGTTTACCAAAATGACACTTAGCATCATCTTACCATGCCCTTTGCCCATCCTTCTCAGCTGAGACACATATTCTGATACTTTCTTGATAGCTTCAACCTGCAAAAATGCAAAAGGAGAATACATAATATGAACCTCGTACTATGCCCATTGTTTATACTTCCCTACTACTTTTCAAAGAGAGAATTTACAGAGCATGTAACCTGCTGTGTGAGGAAGTTGCCCTTGATGAAATCCGTCATCGGACCATCATTAGCTTCTTGGGCTACCTGCTTCGATCAAATCCATGCATTTCAACAATTTATTTTCAACACACCATGATTTCAAATGTTCCAGAATATAAAAAGATACAATGAATCAACAAGCAAGGAATTCGCCCACTACTTACAGCGTGCAAGTTCAAAAGCTTTTGATTTGTAAGTTTCTCCAAGGACAAGACCAGTTCCATGGCTATGGCTAGTAGATTAAGCACCCATTAAAAAAAAAAAAAAACAAAAAACTATAAACTCAAGCTACATTCAACAAAAAAAAATGACATGAAACATGCATGCTGCAAAACACAACTAAAGCAAAAAAATAGAATGTCAATGGATTGAACTCACCATAAAGGGCTTCACCCTTCTCAGCATTGTCAAAATCCATGATAGTAGGCATCAAAATAGATTGTAGTTTAACTTTCCCACCTCTAATGTTCTGCTCAAATAAAGCACCAACATAGAGCAAAGTATCAATAACAACCATAACCAGCTTGACTAAAGTCTTAGGACTTGAAAACAGACTTCTGTAAAATTCTAGGTCCCAGAGACCTGATATTTCATAAGCATTTCTCCGTGACCCCGTTCCTCATCGCTGGCATCCTTGAAGTACCTACCAAGTTGGAGAAAACCTGTCATTAATCGCACTTCATATACATGCATACATATACATATGTGTATGAAGAAAACTTCAGGGTACTCACTTTGCAAAGCCTAGCAAACGCACATTGTCCCTATCAAAGTAGGCAAAGAGAGTGTGATAGATATATGAAACGTTGTACTCCACGCTGCCAATAACAAGTTTGACATGAGTTCAAAGTATGCAAATTTTCAATGCATCCATGACTAACTTAGAAATTAAAAACTATTGTCATAGACTCACAACAAAAAAGTTAACATCAATTCCATGCTGATACAAACAGATATTGAGTGCATCCCTCGTACGTACAAAGATGTTTTATGGATAGAGAGTAGATAATATGAAGATCTTGAATTCGACATTAAACTCAAAATTTCACAAATAAATAATTAGCTGTCACTGTAATAGGCCAACTATGCATATAGCCCATAATCAAACATTGTAAGATGTAAAACAAAGAATATGTTTGACGTTCTTCAATCGGTTCCCCATAGTCCCCACACAAAGTTGATTTCCCACAGTCCCCACACAAAGTTGGTTCGCCACAGTCCATGAGTTTAAATTTCCTTCCTCCACAAAGAAGGAATCCCCTAGCACACAGGACACGAGAACTCAACACTAAAATAAACATTTAAAGATAATTTTTTATCAAGATTAACCAAAAGAAACTTTATCCTTCATTTATTAAATAGATATTTAAAACTTTATGAAGGACTAATCCAATTAATTAGTACATTTCTGATATGATTAAAGAAAAACACTTGAAATACACATCAACTTGATTTTTCTACATCGATCCAAAAGACTTGGGACATGAAATCCCATATATAAAACAAATTGATCTCAAAGACATAACTTTATCTTTTTATGATTATCCTTGTCCAATTACTTACTTGATTTGTTCAGTCAGTGCTCCTTCACAACTATCGGTGAACTTCTGTCTCGCCAAAGACTCAGAGAATGACTGAGAGACTTGCACAAGCTTATTCTGGACTTCAGCAAAGGGCTCAAAGATGACTCCAGTGAGAGAAACTACTGTCTTCCATTCACTAGCTACTGCTCAGACGGTATGCACTCCTCTCTTAGTCTTCATGCTTGTTGCAACAAGACCCACACTACATTTATTTGCTAAAAAACCTTTTCTGAAGCCACTGACTTGTTGCTGCTTCCATGGAGAAGAAGCATCAGTAGCAGGAGAAACAATAGCAGGGGCTCTGAGAAGCATGGTCGAAGCAGATTGAATCAACCTGGAAATACATATAGCATGAAGCATGGTCGAATCAGATTGAATCAACTTGGAAATACATACAACATGTAGCCTTGTACTCAAATACACAAGATAAATTCATATATAAATCATCATTACACAACTTATATCAAACCCAAACTAAAACTGTTAAAACTAAAATCCCTTACTGCAAACCCACCATTAAAAACTCTACTTAAAACGCAATTCAACTGAAAATGCACATGTATGCCTAGCTACTCCAAACCCATAAAGGAACTAGAATATAAGCACTCTCACACTCAAATTAAAATTTGCACTGGACAGAACAAATGAAATCAATCAATCGACAACCATCACAGCAACTAATAAAAGCTTCAAGCAGCGGAAGCTTCAATGGGTAAGGCGTAAATGCAATGAGTAATGCCAGGTGTAAATGCAATGCGTACACCTAAGTCGATACACCACGCGTCACTCAACACTCCCTTGGCACTATGGACTTCAATCAAATCAATAATATTTGCAACGGTTATAGTTATAGTTATGGTAAATTATTTTTTGTTTTTTCTTAATTATTTTTAATCGTGATAATGAGAAAAATGGTCAATTCAACACCTCTTAACCAATAAAATGTCAATACATTTTTTTTTTTAAAATATCACTAAATATAAATTTTAACATAACTTTTATACAATTTTATAAAACTAAAATATTGATACTAATTAATAGATAAACCCGAAACATATAGTCTCCTGCCTACAACAAGGACTAAAAACATATTTATCATATCCATCTAGTGTTGTAATGTAAGTAAGAATATTTTAGGTTTCCATAGCTCTGTTATTAGTTCTACTAACAACTCAAGCATGCCATCATCTGTCCTCACTAGACATATCTACCTTCTCACTTATGTGATAAACATACAACTATCATGAGTTATCTATTTACCTTTTAGCTATAATTTGAAAAAGTCTATTATAATAATTAGACTCAAATAGTATGAGAAATTTCTCATAATACTTAGCTTTTAAGTTTGTATGTGGTAGTCTCAGGATTTATTATTGAATTGATGTCATTTCCCATGTTCAAGACAACTTTACATGCTCCCTTGCACATCTTGAAAATCTATTTTTCCGCCAACACATTTATGCATAAAATCCATCTATTTCCATATTCATGAAAACATATGCATAAAATCCATCTATTTCCATATTCATGAAAACATATAGACTATCATAGAATAATGAACACTCATAATTCAACCATTTCCATATTCATGAAAGCATATAGACTATCATAGAATAATGAACACTCATAATTCAATTAGTTAACTATTAATTTTTGTTGCAATAACATAGCATTTGTTATGTTTTTTTTATATTTCAATGCAAGTATCAACTCAACCCAAATTCTCATATGTACAATTGTTACCACACACTCATCATGTTTGCTATTATTCATATACTCATAACCATATGCTATATAGTCACATAATTCCTTTAATGCACACTTTAATTCATTCAAGACAATATATCATATTGGTGAACATGTAATTCTTTCATAACAAGTTGTAGCCCAACTAGGAAGATATTCCAAACACCTCTATATGAATAAATTTACCATTTAGACACCTTCCTTTTAAACCAAACACAACACAAGGGAATATCTTTCCTTTCTATATTCAACAGCCCCTTGAAAATATTCTTCTCCATCCTCGGATGCGGGTGCCAACTCCACTCTGAGGCCAAATGGCCACAACCCGGTGACACATAGTCACACGCACACCCATGCTGATGTCATTGAAACAACGTCAAACACTGAGGCTAGTTAATAAGCTTGTCCTCAACGTCGCCTCAGCCTCTCTGGCCACCATGATGGGTATCCTCCTGCGTATGAACCACAGGCCTAGGGCTTAAGGCACCGTTCATCCGTCTACTTGTTCAATGAGGCACTCTGGACATCTCATTCTCCGGGTTCTCTGTGCTCTCAACATTGCTCTCATTGCGCTTGAAAATATCTGCAACTTCAACCACCTGCAAGCGCACTGCTGTGCTAGTATCACCTTTCCTATGGCTACTATGGGCAGAACTAAGGGGGATAAAGCCAAAAGCACGAAGGAAACCAATGCTCAGACAGAAATTCCTCTGCGACAGGGTTATGGTCCAGCTATCTCCATCCCAATTCGATTGCTGCTAGACAATTGGGAAGCTAGGATCAATGTAGAAACCATGGCACCTAGACAACAAGAATCGGCTTGGGACCTATACTGGTTGGTTAAGAACATGATGGGGCAGCTGATGGAAAACATGCAATCCAACTGGGTCTCTGCAAACCAGGAAACTGAGTCTCTGCTCGCCACTCTGCCCAATTGGGCCACCACTCTTGGCACCCTGCGTAGCACTCAAAGCTGGGACTCTTATGCTTCCACCCATTCCTTTGGCCGCAACTTTCGCTTTGGAAGCACCACCCCTGGAGCCACCTCGTCTACTGCTTCTCTGAATTCTACTCTTGGCTTGGACAATCTCAACCCGGGTGGCAACTCTGCGGGCCTAACACGCAACAAAGCTCAAACTAAAGGTAAGGAGAAAGCTCAGACCTCATTTCCCATTCCTTGTACCCTAGGCCCTATACTGGCGAAACACACGCGCAAGGAGCAGTCCGCCTTCGTCCTTGTGATGCCAAAGAAAACTGCTCCCCTGCCTGTCAAGCCTATAATGGCTCCTAGTTCTTCGGCTTCTATGGAGGAGAATGCTACCCTGATCTCAGACAAGGCGTGGAGGGACAATGCACCTTACAGCTGCCCTATTATGGAAGAGACACCATAAGCTTTTGTCTAAGCAGGTTTCTCAGTTGTTTGTTTTTGTCTTTTTTGCTCTAATATGTATATGCAGTCACCTTAATGCTGCTAAGACCATGAACTATGTTGATTTCCTTCTGGTTCCCCCCTCTGTAGACTGGGGTTTTTTGTATGATATTTTGACTGTCATGAACTCTCTCGACAAACATGGATGGCACCTTTGGGCCAGGCCATTATGGACTGTAATCTATTTTGTACTCTCATTAATCTAATATAATTTGCAGCTTATAAAAAAATAAAATATATTCTTCTCCATCTAGTGCTCTTTAGTGTAGGTAAGAAGTCTATAGCCAAATACATCAACACATGTGGGGAGGCCATTGGATAGTGTTGTAGCGATTGATCTAGGCTCTCAAAAGCTCATCATCAAAATGAATTCACACATTTGTGTTCCACATGCATATTATTTCACATATGAAATATTGGTATGGTTCACCATACATGTTTGGATGCTAACCACATCCTTGACATTACCTCGTTCTAGTGATGTCTCATGGGAATGTACCTCATTCCTCTATCACACACTTTAAAAATGTTCCTTGTAATCATGCATTCCTAGTTACATAACCGATGCGTTACATCAAATCAATTCATGAGAGTTACATACATAATTTATGCCATTGTTCATGCTCATATTCATTCACTTCATAGTACATGCATATTTAAAATAAATGTATAGTTACAACCATTATCTCTTACATTTAGCAACATTCCTATGCCTCTATCATTGACATGTAAGCGCAATCCTAAAACCATAGAAATATATACAATAATATAAAACAAAGAAAGAGATAAGTTAGGGAACTCCCTCTTGATTCCATATGCATGGGAAGGGTCCCCTTAGTTTTACAAATGAATAGATTCCTGAACCTATTGCCATTCACATAAAATAATTAGTTGTGGGTTTCTCATCCACGAAGCATCTCTCTCTCTCTCTCTCTCTCTCTCTCTCTCTCTCTCTCTCTCTCTCTCTCTCTATATATATATATATATATATATATACTTTCTTATTTATTAATACATGCATTTTTCAAAAGAAAAATTGAAATTAAGGTGAGAAGCTCCCTTCATTTTCACAAGATTGTGTGTGGATGTCATGCCCAACATCCATTGGTGCATTTGTTCTCCAAGTATTTTGAAATCCTTTGTTGTCTTGGGTTGCGTTTAGATTGCATTTGAGCATGACAATAGTCTTTCTCTTGTTTTGAGTTGCATATGCATTGTATTTGTTTCTAGAAATTCAGTACTCCATTTTATTGAGCAATTCCAACTAAGCCCAACTTAGCATTTCGTCACTTCCAACCCATAGTAATAATACAACCTCAATGGTTACTTTATTTCCTTATTTAATCTTTCCCCAAGTTCAACTTTATTTACAACAATGTTTTGACATTCTATAATGTCACAATTTATGCCGTTTTGGGGTTCATATGGACATTTTTAAAACGAAACATGAATTCCATTATGTTTTGCAACAAATACCAAACATAAACATAGATACAAGTCATTCTTCATATGCAATATTTATAATTCTAATTCTGAAGTATATGCAACTTGATCTTCACCTCATCAAGTCATTTTCTTAGTGTTGCAGTATCTTCCAACAACTTGAATATCCATCATATGGAATTTCATGTCCTTCCTTAACTCAAAGAGTTAAGAACCTTGATTTTTCTTATGTAATTGAGCGTATGAATCTTTCTCCATTTATTAGTATCTTTCATACTTTTGCTAAGCATTTATTATTTATAATACTAAGAGCATCCACGTATCTCTTTCGCTGCAAATAATATATGAAAATGTTGTTTGCAATTAAATGCATTGGATGCATTATTTTTGGAGATAATGGTGGTAGGCATCTAAGAAAGTCTGGGACCTTGGGTCCCTAGTGGAGGACCCATTTGGGAAATGAGTGGAAGAGAGGTCTGTGTTGACCTTAAAAATGGTCAAACACTAGAATGATTGTGAAGTATGGAAACAAAGATACCTATTAAAATTTTTACTTGCTTTTAGAAGCCTAATAAGCATTAATACCACCCTTATGATCAGTTAGAGTATTAGGGTATTCTCCTTATGAAAAATATATTTATATAATTTGCTAATTGATAGTCCATTATGTCTGATCAATTTTTTTACGAACATAAAAATAATAAATAAATATATATAGTAATAACAATTAATAATAATTAATAATGATAATTAATTAGTTAAATTCTATATGTACAATGTTCCATTGAAACGACATATCCATGCCTAGAAATGGTTTCCAATGTTATTGTAAAAATCATAATCTAAAATATATCAATTATTCGTAATTTTGTGAGTTTATTTTGAAATTGTGTACCATTTGGTATCAGAACGGTATCGCTCCTCCTCATAGCTCAGATTCAACTCAATCCACTCATCCTCCTCTTGCTGCCCTAACCCTCTACACCAATCCACCTGCATACATCTCCATATCTAAGCTTCCACGTACCTACATAGCTCATCTTCACCCATGCTGCCTCTCCTCGCTCCACCCATACCCACCTCTCTTCATGCTGCTGCGATCCCATTCCAACTCACACTCCTCCTTCTTCCATTGTTCCCCCTTTACCTTCATTCCCTACGCCTCCATTTCACTCTCATTTAATCCTCCACTCCATCTCGCCAACACTCCTCTCCCCGTTCATCACTCCCCCTCTATGTTACTCATCACCCACCCCCACGCAACCACATCTCTCCCACGCGCACTCCTTAGCATCCATCTATTATTAATCCTACACCTACGCCCTGCCTGCTCCATATATCCTCCAACATTTTCTGCTCGCTCCCACCATTTGCGCCCTCAGCTCACGGGCCACCATCTCTTGCACTGCATCCCTTCCCCTCCTTCGTTCACTTCTATGACTTCATGCCCCATGCCTAGCTTCCATCTGCCCCATCCCCTCCTCGAGCTTGGATTCCACTCCACGACCACTGATCCTCTCCACGGTCCTCCTTATGCCCATATCCCTTACCAACAACCACATCCTCTTTCAAATTTGTGCCATTCCTTTTTCCATTTCCACTCCCTAGGGTTAAAACCCTAATTTTTACTCCATCACCAAATTTATTATAATAAATATTACTAATTAATATTTATTATTATTAATAATGAATATTATTGTTATTATTAATATTACCATAAAAAATAAAGGTTATTATTATATTTAAAATAGTAGCCTTGATCTAACAAGAAGAGGAAATTCCCCGGATGCGGGTGATAACTCCGGCCACGTGACACATGAGTCCAGCCATAGGACACTTAGTCACAGGATCACGCCACGTAGCAGCGATGAGATCAACCAAGGTTTTCAAGCAACGTCAAGTCGCTGGGCTCTTTAATTTTTCCGCCCTCAACGTCGCCTCATCCAATCGGGATACCACTCACATGGCTCTCTGGAGTGCGAAGTTCAAGATGCCAGTTAATCGGCATCTCTGTCCACCTTACAAAGCTCTGTCTTGGTCCTTTGCGTTGTGCATTCACACTCTCTTTGTTCTGCTCCAGTGCTCCTTGCGCTCTCGCTTTCCAGTACCTGCAACTCCCTTACGTTGGTTCCAATGGGCCGACCAAAAGGAACCAAGAGAAAACATAAAGATGAAGCTCAGGAGATAGGGCAAACCAGGAAGGGCTACGATGCTGAGGTCTCTATTCCAGTCCATTTACTCGTAGACAACTGGGAGGCAAGGATAATTGCAGACAATCTCTCTAACAGGACTCATGAGCAACCCTGGGATCCCTATTGGATTGTAAAAAATATGCTGGGACAACTTATGGATGACATGCTGACAAATTAGGCCACCGCTCATCACACCACCCAAACTTTGCGAACTACTCTGCCAAACATGGCTTCCACCCTCAACAGCTTGGAAAATACACTCTG
The DNA here is from genome assembly GCA_027924585.1 of Larix kaempferi. Taxonomy (NCBI): domain Eukaryota; kingdom Viridiplantae; phylum Streptophyta; class Pinopsida; order Pinales; family Pinaceae; genus Larix; species Larix kaempferi. The sequence goes on along the minus strand of BSBM01001002.1, from coordinate 15,084,670 downwards.
CTGGGATTCCTCTGCTCCCACTCGTCACTTCTGTCGCGACCCTCGTCCTGGGATCAATGCACATGGTGCCACCTCTTCTGATGTCAGAGTTGGATCCATCCTCGGTGCTCTGGCCACTCCACTTGGCATGGAATCTGTCGTGACATGTAGCCGGGACCCTCAGAAGGGAAAGGAGCTACCACAATCCTCCTTCTCGATGATTCCCTCCACCTTGGGCCCGATCCTTTCCAAGCGTACATGCAATGAACCGACTGGCTCTGTTCCTGTTCCCAGGAAGACCGTGCCCATGCCAGTTAATATCCCTGCTCATGCCACTTGGCCTCCAATAAAGACTACTCTGCCACTTGTGAAAGCTACTCCGCCACCTGGGAAAGCTGCTTCAACACCTGCAAGGGATGAGAAGGACATTGACTACTACAACAGTCCCATTCTGTAGGAGACACCTTCAGACGTAGAAGCCCCCACTGCAACTGGTTAAGGAGGTTTTTCAGAAGTCTCTTTCATGCTTTTTGTCTGTTTTTTATTTGCATATGACTGCCAGTTTTCTTCTTGCCTCCATGGCTATGACTAATCTTCATGTTTACCCTGGTTTCCCTACAACGAGCAAGGTCTTTTTGTATATTTTGATTCTGAACCTCCATGACTTTGTTGATTTCCATGGCTGGCACCTCAGGATAAGACCACCGCAGAATGTAACCACTACTGTATCTTTATTTTTACTTGATTAATAGAATTTCGCAGCTTTACAAAAAAAACAAGAAGAGGAAATTATGTCTAGGACCACATCCCCTTTACTCTTAATATAATAACTATTGGTTGTTATATTTAAAAAATTTTATTGACAAGCAAAATATCCCTGTGCACAAGCTCCAGTAAAAAAATGAACGAGCGAATGGAAAAATTGGAGCAAAACCAAGCTCGAGACTCTAAAACTATCAAAGGTGTAAAATCAAGATTGGATGAAATTGAAGCCGGACTACACAAGGGAAAATAAGAATGGATAAATACCGTTAAATATGAAGTCAACAAAGTTGTAGCATGGGAGATAGAGGAAGTAAGATGAGAAATAATATCAAGCTTATAATATGGATTACATAAAATCGTGCAGTACTTCGAGGATAGAGACACTGATAAAAATATTGATTCACTAAAGAGAGACCAGTCATCCCCAGTTCAACAAACACAAATAATCATAAATCAAATTCTTTCAAAGTGGAAATCCGAAGAAGATACATATCACAAACATTCTTGAGACCCCAACTAACCAATCTAGGGACTAATGCAACCAATGGGTGGATATCAAATGAATCCCAAATTAGAGCTACACAAGTTAGAATTTTTTTTTTTCATACACAAAATCATATCCGATGATGAGATGATAAAGTATGCCTTGATGCAATTAGAAGGCCAAGCATACAATTGGTATATGGGGATGAATACACCTATTGGATGAATAAATACTTTTTTGCAAAGATCATCAGATTGCAACAGAAAGGTGACGTGGATGAATACACCGACGAATGGGAAGAATTAACGACATGAGTACCATATCTAATAGATAGTCATTGACTCTAGACATATGTGCATGGGCTCAAGCCATACGTTAGAGATGACTTAGAATTACACAATGTTTCAAACCCGGATAAGGCCAGACGTAAGGCAAAACTTATTGAAGAGAAGTTTAAAAAATAAATACAAAGGAACCTTAGCAATATTTATTTACGAAAACAAGAAACACAATGCATATATTGCAGATATAGTTGGTCACCGGGCCATCAGTGAAACAATCCTCAATAATGTGGCTATGAAGTTGAAAAATGTTCAAAAACATCCACTAGTCGCACCGACAATGAAAAAAAAAGAACAAAAATACTTGTCATCGATGTGGTGAAGATTGGATCCCATGCCATAAATGCAGAATTAATCACACAACACACTGTAAAATTATAAATGGGAAAGAATTATAGGTCCCTGTAGAAGAAGATACATTTGATTATGATGTAGGCACAAGCTCCCCTGAAGTATCAATAGCGACAATTACATGTATCCAATAGACTTGTAAAGAAGAATATTTAGCGACATCTAAGAGAATTAACATCCAAAAGAAGGAAAATCAATTAATTACAAAGAAATATTCTCCACCTCAGTTAAGAAGTCGCAACAACAAGGATGAAAAATTCTCACTCTAGGCAACAAAATTAGAATAGATAGGACCAAATAGGTTACGACTTACATGATCCATTAAAGTTAAAAACATCACAATTCTAGCTGACCCTGGAAGTACACACAATCTAATAGATATCAATAGAGCAAACGAACTTAATATTTTTGTGTACCCCATGAAAAATATCAAGGTGACAACCATCGTTGGTCGACACGTAGAAGAAGTAAGGAAGTTCCATAAGGTGTCGTTGCAAATACAAAACTTAAACGTACAACTCAATTGTTATGCCTTACCACTTAAGGAAGTAGACATGATATTAGGGACCGATTGGTTAATGTCATTGGGAACTTACTCTACCAACTTATAAAAAAAATACATGGCATTTAAATGGAAAGGAAGCAAGTACCAACCGTATGGACCAATAAATTCTTCGCCCAAGCAGAAATAATCATAGCTCAAAAAGGATCTAGACCCACATCAATATACAAAAACCAGTCCATACTACCTATCTCAAATCAACGTCGACACAAATCTAGAACAAAAGAGGACATCAACATACTCAACTTTGAGGACAAAGCTTCCCTTAAGGGAAATGTTACGAACATAAAAATAATAAATAAATATATATAGCAATAATATTTAATAATAATTAATAATTATAATTAATTATTTAAATTCTCTAGGCACATTATTCCATGGAAATGACATAATACTAACTCGTAACTCATATGGGCATAAAATATGACGGCGAAATCCGACACTAAGAAGAAAATCAGAAAAATTGTCGGAAGTTACATGCATTTTTTGTTTTTGTTGTACTAAAATCCCAACTTTTGTCGAATGTGCGACGATCCATCAATTACCAGATGTTTGGCCAAATAGTAGTGTCGAAAAACTGACGGTTAACTTAATTATTTCTTTTTTCACCTATGTACGCCCGAATATCTAATAGATTCGTCATTGTTGCTATACTTGCGATGGTTTTCAAAAGCTGTAGGGTGTATTTTGTGAGGATAAATGTCACATAAAATTCCTCAAGTAGGCCAAGGATACGTGGGATTTGCATCGGGGGTTTCGAAGGATCGAAAATGTTACTGCCTTTGTAAAATATGCAAGGGCTTGAAGATAAGGAGACTTCTAATTACAACAGCTAAAAGACGTTGTAGCATCTATGGACACACTGAAGGAGGGCATGCATATCATCCATTAGTAATTTAATCATTATATGTGTTTGTATTAATGCAGATTGTTTTTGTAAATGTTTATAAGGAAATGCAAATTCCTCATTGATTTGTTGTGTTTGTTTCCTGATATCAGCCACGCTAGCTGATCGATATAGAATACCAACTCCTAAGTACACTTGAATCTTGTATGGCCATAACTTTTTAACCCCTAATCCATTATCCATTGACCCCTTATAAACCCAAAAACCATTAAGTAATACCCCTATCCCTAAACCCTAATTACCCCATCTTAAACCCTAACCCCTAATGCTCAGACCACTGACACGTTAATAAAGCTACTTCCACTAAAATTATACCAACCAAGTTTCCCTTTCAATAAATTCCTCAACAAAATATCTTTACCAAATTGATCTTGCCTTTCTCCCTCTCTCAACCATACAATCTCAATCCTTTATAACAATTCATAGACATATAATACATACCAAAAACAATAAATATATAAAAATATAACATAGATATTATCTTTCTAACAAACCAACCACATTGAACACTTAAGGAGAACTACTTCACTGACTAATAAGAAAAAAATTAATCAATCGACCAAACTACTAGAAAAATTAGCTCTATGAAAAATCTAGCTGGAAGAAGAAGACCTCTTTCACAACCCTCTTTTCCCATTTAACTATCCATTCTCTATTTTATTTAATTCATGTTTAATTTATCTCATGCCAAGTGACTTGCATGCTTTAATCCCTCTTGTAGGATTAATTAGACTTAATCCCTTAATAACCTTGTAGGATTAATTAGACTTAATCCCTTAATAACCTTGTAGGATTAATTAGACTTAATCCCTTAATAACCTTATATTATATCACTTTATTCCATTTACATTATTTTATATAATTTTAAATAAGTCAATTGGGATTAGATTAGGTGGTTGGGATGAAATTAGGTGATTAGTAATCATAGAAAACACATTCTCTATGTGCCTCAAGAACTGTTACAAAAACATGAAGTATAACAATGTTATACCCAAGAATGTGATCATCATCATTTACATCCTCTAGGCTGCAAAACTTGAATTCACCATGTATTTTATCAATTTATATATACTATAGTCTTCCAATATAAATTTTGACCAATATTCGTGGCAATAAGACATCGACAATTAAATCTATCCATAAAATTGGATCTTAAGGGAATTCATTCAGGATGGTGAGCCTTCTCCCATGAAGCGTGATATAAGGTATGGCAGAAGGTGGATGTAGTATTAAATTCATTCATGCGTGGTAGGTGGAATGAGACCAGTGAGGGCGCCAAGTGTTCCAGAGGTACGTGGGAGAGGATTGATTCCAGGAAGAAGATCCCAAGACAATCTTTCCTTTAATCCATAATTTTTTTTGTATTTTGTAATGTTTGGGGGAAGGGAATTAGGATGCAAGGTGGTCATAAACAAAATAGGAAGGGGACTAAGGAACCCAACTATTAACAATACTAAGGCCATTGATAATCATCGAATCACAATCTAAACCGACACCAGTATTTTCCACGCGGTCTGCTTCTTTATTGTTGTTTCTCAGGACATGGAGGAAGGAGATGGAGTTACAATCCTTAGCTGCATAGGAGAAGAGGGTCTGAATATTAGAGGTGGGTTTTTTCCTTCAGATTAAAAAAGGACTCCTCCCACACCTGCCAGCCTGGGAGCAGTTAATCACACTTTCTTGTGTAATATTGTTCCTTGTTATTTTATTCTTATATCAATGATGTAAAATACAGAGAAAGATTGGATTACTATGGAGCATCATGAGAAATACTAATCATTTCCCCTTTATCTTGCATTTAGTACCTTGAAATCATCATCATCATCATCATCATCATCATCATCATCGTCATCATCATCATCACCATCATCATCGGCATCGTCATCTTCGTCGTCATCATCATCATCACCATCATCATCATCTTCATCATCATCATCTTCATCATCATCATCATCCTCATCATCATCTTCATCATCATCATCATCATCATCATCATCATCATCATCGTCGTCGTCGTCATCTATGGATATCCGATGCAGATACCCAGAAAGACCAATATCGTTTGGCGTCGGTGGTTTAGCGAGATCATCGGATTCTTTTGTTCTAAGATGGGTAGAGTTTATAATTGAATTTATAATTTTAAGAATATAGTAAAATGGTTTTAACTTATAAAGGTGATAATAGAATATGTTTTGATTTTACATTACTAATAAATAGAATCATGAGATAGACACTAGGGAATCACTACTAGATAGAATCCATGTCCTTGTTGTTCACACTTTCTTGCATAAGATTGTTCCTTGTTATCGAATTATCATATCAATGATGAAAAATACAGAGAAATATTGGATTACTATGGAGCATCATGAGCAATACTAATCATTTTCCCTTTAGCTTGCATTTAGTACCTTGACATCATCATCTTCGGGGTCGTCATCTTCATTGTCATCATCATCATCACCATCATCATCGGCATCGTCATATTCATCGTCATCATCATCATCACCATCATCATCATCATAATCAATCATCGTCATCGTCATCGTGTTACATAGTTACATAGTTCTTCCCCTTTCCTTATGATCAATTTATGGTTGAAATGGGATGTTTCGACAGGACCATGTTCTTAACCACTTGGTATTGCTAGGTGTTCCACACGAAAATAAAAATTCGGCATAATCTTGCTAAGCCCCAAAAGAGTAAAAAGTGGCATTGTTGGGTTAGCATGGCCGGTTGATGTTGCTCTATAACGTCCAAGAATGAAGTACATATAAACCCATCACCATCATCCATGGTCATATTAAAAAAAAATATTGACACGGAATTTGAATTGAGATTAGACATAATATCATGTTGATTAAGAACTCACACTAGTGACTACACATGTTGTACTGAAGGAACCTCCTAGGGTTTATGTAACATTTGAATTGTGAAGAATTTAGTACTATTCGGTTTCAATATGACCTTAAAAAAACTCAATGGCTCCAACCGAAGATACTATATTAAAAGAAAAAAATTTAAAGAGTAATGAGACAAAAGCTAGCGAGTGAATATAAGTGAGATTTTAAAAATGTTATCTGAATATAAGTGAGTATAAGTGAATAATATTGGGACTAGGTATAAAACTATTAATTGCATGTAACCACAAGAGCCTTAAAATCATGAAACTTATTGAATAATTCATCATTGGTCTTCATAAAGTATATATAGGTCTTTATGGAGGGTGACATAGTGTTAAGCGATGCTTGAGGTAGGAGCTGGGAGAGGCAGTGAAATTGAAGACCAAAGGGAGAGGAATCATTAATAAATCAAACATAATAAATATTACCAGTTAAAGAAGTCGATGACATAGGTCAACATACATTTTCATGAATCGTATCAAGAAACTATCTTGATCTATGCACACTAATTAGAAAAGCAATCTTTGCATGCTTTCGAAGTGCACAACCCTTGCATGTACATATTGGTAACTCAAGAACAACACGTAACTCCATATTGGTAACTAGATATGTGGCATAATCGCGTAACTCTACTTGTATGACAACTTCTTTCTCTTTAAGTCTATTGAAATCCTTCTTATTGAATGTCACATATTTGGATGATCCACTGTCCATATACCACCCTACACTAGAGATGGTGTTAGTGGAAAGACATGATACCATGGAGAAGGTTGTCTCTAGCTTTTTGTGCTAACTCATCCACTCTGAATGCTTTTCCATCCTTGCCAACAAATTTTGTTGCTTGTTCTTTTCCTTCTTCCTAGGACATCGACATGCACCGTGGCCCATCTTGTGGCATGAATGATTTCACGTGACTCGAGTGGTTCTTCCCATGCCATGATAATTATGGATAAAAATATTAAATGAATGAAAGTGAGATTTCAAAGGAGTAAGCATAAAATGTCCATCACACATATACAATAATCTTGGTACTAGGCAGAAAACTATTAATTGCATGTAACCACAAGAGACTTAAACTCGTGAAACTTATTGAATACTTCACCATTGGTCTTCATAAAGTATATATAGGTCTTTATGGAGGGTGACATAGTGTTAAGCAATTATTGAGGTAGGTGGGAGAGGGAGTCATGAACTCGAATACCAAAGGGAGAGGAATCATTAATAAATGAAACATAATAAATATTATCAGTTAAAGAAGTCGATGACATAGGTAAACATACATTTTCATGAATATTTGTATGTGCACTACTTGGAAAAGCAATCTTTGTATGCTTTCCAAGTGCACAACCCTTGCACATACCTAGCTTATAGATCACAAAGTTTGGAAATCCCTGCACTATTTCCTTCAAGGGTGGAAGTGCTCCATAGTGCAAGCGACAAAATCTCGTGTTCCAAATGTTCCAATAGTGCTACACTTTATTGTGACGAATTACTTCTAATCAAACTCCACACACTTAAGAGGTGTCATATCTTAATCTAAAACAAGATTATTAGTTAAACCAAGAACATACAAAACATCATTCAACTCAAGAACAACACGTGATGGCATCATGTGGAAAGAGCCAAATTCCATATTGGTAACTAGATATGTGGCATCATCACAGAACTCTACTTGTATGCCAACTTCTTTCTCTTTAAGTCTATTGAAATCCTTCTTATTGAATGTCACATGTTTGGATGATCCACTGACCATATACCACCGGCCTACACTAGAGATGGTGTTAGTGGAAAGACATGATACCATGGAGAAGGTTGTCTCTAGCTTGGGTGCTAACTCATCCACTCTGAATGCTTTTCCATCCTTGCCAACTACTTTTGTTGCTTGTTCTTTTCCTTCTTCCTTCTTCCTAGGACATTAAAAAAATTTCATTTTACTATTCATATTTCCTAAATAGATATTGTAATGCAAATTAACTTCAGCACTGGGAAGTTAAGTCAGTAATTGTTTGATGCAATGAGAACTATGTCTTAAGAGAGATGTTTTCACCATTTATGTTTCTGCGGAAGCAATGGAGTATGGTAGGGTGATGTGCATAGTTCAGTCTTGGCACACTTAGTGCTCTAACGTATTCTCTTTAAGTACTTCACTTTTAAAGTTTTATATGTATGTTTGTTTAATTTAAATGTTTAAACTTGTTTATATCACTAATACAGGCCTGATGGACTTTGTGAGAAGAGGGTGAGTCCTTCTGGGGTCTTGATGTTGATATCCATACCGCTGGCGGAGCTGCCGAGAGGTAAGGGTGATGTTTGGAACTATCCTAGCTTACTTAGCAAACATGTTAATGCACTTTTTGTAATATGTCTTGCAAGCATAAATATGATGGCTCCTTCCTAAGTTACCTACATCAAAATTCTAGAAAGGCCTAATGTTATGTGTTTAAAAGAAAAGGCTAAGGACTAACTCTTTGGAAAGTCATGGCATAAATAAATGTAGTTTGATGCCTTCACAATTTTAACTATAGCGTGGGGTAAGTTTATTGAAATGAAAAAAGGATGTGGTTGGAGTTTTAAATGTTGCATGTGAGAATCACGTGGCCTTGTGGCCAGCTGGGCACAAGGGCTTTACCTTGGTCTTCATCCCTGCATTTGTCATTTTCGTGGATTTTGGCTGAGAGTAGTCCCTTGCTACGCCTAGCTTGACAGTGCTCTAACCTGAGCGTAGTGCACTCATTGTTCACTATGTAAGGAGGTGGAGAGTGTCACGATTCACTCCCAGGTAACTTCTACCTACAACTTTTAAGATTTTCTTCCTTCATCCTGTATGTATTTTTTTTATCTCAGGGTTTAACTTGTGGTTTTTCTTTGAATTTTACTGGCAGGTCGTAGGTTATGATACTCACTGCGTTGGGTGCTAACAGGTGACCAACAGCTTGGTTTTTGGCATAAGAATGGTAAGTCCAAGTCCTCCCAATCATTCATCCCTTCCTGTCGTAGCTATGGTTACAAGGCTTTGAAGTTTTGAGCTCTTTCGTTTTGTAACTTCACTGAGTCCTTTGGACTCTCTGTAACTAGATTTGAAGTTTCTAATGGGTCGCCTTTGGCTGGATCGGTAGTTAGAAGGAAGACGATTTTAAAGAAGAAGACTTGGAGAAATTGGGGAAGTAATATGGTTAATGTTTAATATGTGTTTGTTTTAGGAACTGCATTTGACCTCTGTCTGAAAGGTGGGGTTTCGCCTAAACCTGAGATCTAAAATTGATTAGAAGGGTACTGTATATCCTTTCCAACTAGTTTCTAGGAGACATGAAAAATAGATAGACTGGTAATGATGGTAATTGTGGAACCCAAGACTCTAAAGGTGGTTGCAAGGGATATCACACAAGAGGAACTGAGCTTATTTGATAGTAGTCTGTCTGCAATCAAACTTTGAGCTTAGTTGATAGTACTATGTCTGCAATAAAATTTAGAGGAACTGAGGAAAATGAACATGACCATAATTTGATTGATGGGAGTTCTAGTATAAGGTAATTTTTTTCCAATTTAATTATTTGATATTTGAAATTCCAATTCAACTAATGTGTGGGATAGATGTGCCATAGATGAAAGTTTTAACATATCAAGGAATTAGATCTTTGACCAAACACTAGGAATGACAAACTTGGGTACTAAGAAATAAATAACAAAAACAAATCATTATCATTTGTATGGTTGCAGGAGGGAAGATTCAATTCCCATAGGCAAGAGCTTGGGGGACTTGATTTCAAGGTACTCAATATAATCTAAAGGGGAAATGATTAGTATTTCTCATGATGTAAAAGTAAAGGATGTATCAACTTCAACTTAGGTTTCCTTCAAAAGTCTACATCAGTTTTGTATTATCACCAAATTTATAGACAGTGAACACTTTGAGATTCTTGAAGATGACAAATGCCTTCCTAAACCACAATTTTAGGCTATTGCTAGGAAATTGGTGTTGGCACGTCATTATCTCTATTCTCATAAGGTTATCAATCATGATATGAAACCTTAAAATATTGTTATGGGCACTGGAAATGTTGCTTATCTTTGTGAATTTAGATATGTGAGAGCTATGTCTTGCAATAAAATGGTGCTCCATTCAGTCAAAGGAAATACCTTTATATGACTCTTGAACTCGGTCTTTTAAATTTATGGGAAATTTCTTAATAGAAGTTTCAACTTTATTTGGAAAACATCCATGAGGTTCAATCTAGATCAGCAAGCATAATTTCTTGAAGTTGCATTATTCCAAACATGATTAACTGGTAGCATAGACGCACTCATTCATTTTCATGAGTTAGTGGTCTATTTTTGGTACCTCCCTAACCATTTTAAGATGTTGAGATTCTTATGGGAGTGAAAAGCATCTTTTTACAAATTTATTATGGTTATTATTTTTGTATTAAGCTCATGAACATTTATATGTAGTTTATTGTTTCTACTATCATTGTTTTTTTGTGATGAATGATTGAAGAATGTTATAAGTGTGCCTAAAGAATTATGAACATGGATGTATACAATTCCTTATATTTATTATCACTTTGTTTTATGTGATGAATTCATTTGCATGACTTGAGTATATCTGAAGCTCTCCTTGAGGTCCCATGAATGAACTTGAACACATGCTGCATTCTGCAATTGAACGTTTCCATCTTAACCCTTTCATTCTGCAATTTAGAGAGAGAACACTTGCTACATTTTTCTGTACCCGCATGGTGTATAAACATTCATGAAATTAATGGCTTCCAAACTTCTTTTTGCTGACAATAAAACATAGGACTGGATTGTCTAGAAATGAACATTGAAGACATCTTTGGGAATTTGATCATGGATTGTTGTATATGACATGTTCCTAGATTTCCTTGCTTTTTCATGTCAATCATTATCTAGACCATGAATCATTCAATCTAGATAGGAAACTCATTGAATCATCAATCCAGAAAATGAAAATTAAAGGTGACAGGAGGTCAATTTATTTGACAAACGCGTGATTTCCTTTTTAATTGTCTAATAATATGCAAAATTCCCATTGTAGTGATGTTACTAGGATGCCAATATCTAAATAAACCTCAGCATTAATCTTGAGATGTAGATTCTTCCTTTGCTTTTCAAATTGTCTATTAGATGGGATTATCCATACATGGGATACCTGAAGGATGAGAGGACCACAACCAAATAGATTGAAAACAATAGGAGGACAAAAATCTGTCAATTCTAGATTATGATCATGAACTTCTATCATGATGACACTTATTAACTCAACATGTAGACTAAAAAACTCAATTGATACACCTATGTAGACTCTACACTGTATGCCTGCAATTCTTGAGTCAATAAGTGTCAACACTCCATATAGAATCTAGACTTTGTGCCTTATATACTACTCCTTGTCCAATATGTACACCCAAATGTGCCATCCATCCACCCACAATGTTTATGCATGCTCAAAGGTGACCTGTTCCCACTAACTACTTGTTTTTTTTATGCCTTTAAACCCTTTGGTGACTTGTGTTAATGTGGAAATACAACCAAGGATCGTATATCCAACAATTTTATCCATTGGTTTCACCCACTAGATCAATCCAATAGTTTCATATAATGTTTATGTCCAATAATTTCCACCCCAGGTAATGGAGAATCCATATCCTTGGGACAACATGTGGACCATGGCACCCTAGTATATATATCCAACCAAGTCTCTTTTCCAATGTGGGTGGGGTCTCTTGTATTAAATCCAAAATTTTATTGCCTTAGCCAATATCTTTTTAAAGAATCTCTTAGCACATCCTACTACTATGAGATGTTACCCAATGTTTGCAGTGCACCTTGTCTTTTTGCAAGGGAATTCGATGAGTTTGTATTTCACCATACCATCATGAAAGGGAACCTAAAACAAACTCATATTGCATCTATCCATGCCAATCAATAACCGTTGAATTGATTGTATAGTAGACTTTCTTGAAGTTACTCAAGGATAGGGACTTACAGCCTTCCTTTATTTATATTGGCCCCTTTGGAAGCTTTAGAAAATTTCTCTTCCTTTGGTTAGAAACCATGAGAAGTAACTAAAAAAATGCATATCTAGTACTCAACATCCGAACATGACATAATCTCCAACACTTCCTATGGATAAGGCACAATTGCATGGGAGTAAATATCTTGATTCTTTTGTAGTTAACCAAGTTATTCAGTGTGCAGTGGATAGGAGACAACAACAACAAAATTTCAAGTCCTAGGCTAGTGTCACTCCCAACCAAAAACACAAGATATCCATTTCATCATGAATTTTTGCCTCAAGAAACACTTTCTACACCATCATTTGGTGCATTGAAAACTGTGCCTATGGTGTCGTTTTTTACTTACGAGGACACTAGAGACACTTTCAATCTCAAACTACGATTCGATACAAATTTATTAAGACAATCCAAATTTATTATATATATTATTATATTTCATTATTTCATAACACATTGAATTAATAGCTAGATATTAATTACTAGGTGTTTCCTTATCTTATGTGCATTAAAGAATTAGATATAAGTTTGATACTTTTTTATATAACCATTTGACCTTCTCTTTTAAATATTTACATTATAAACACAAAATTGAAGCAGAAATTGTAGGTGCTCATTAAACCAATCTTAGTGTTGTTTTGTTTTCTTTTTCTTGAAGAAGAGTGAATGAACTTCAATATTCTTCCATGTATCAAGAACCATTTTTTGGGTGTGTGAAGGTTTAGCTTAAATGGGTTTTGTAGGAGATGCGTGGAAATTTGGTAATCTTAAAGATGTTGGTAGCATTGAAAAACACATGCTCGTTACATGTATCGATATGTTTTTTTAAAAAGGGAACTCTCAATGGTTAGATGTTAGTTAGGGAGTGTTGAGATTATACAAATAGACATCCAACCATCTAGCATTTTGAATTTATTTTGTTTGAAAATAAGGTGTCTTGTTAGAATAGAATATTTATGTTTAGTCCATGGGAGACCTAATAGGATCTTTGGGGTCATATAAAGAATTATAAAAAGTTACATTATGATCCTTAATGTATATTCATTTCCATTATGTATCAACATGCAATATACTCTCTATTTTTATGATGTTCAAAGTCTTCAAATCCTATTTTTTTAATCCTTGTCATCTCATCAAAGTAGTACCCCTTATCTTTAGATACAATATTTTCTTGAATTATGCTCACATGCCTTATTTTGATTATATATGTTTTAAATTGAATTAATGTTTCCTAGCATACATGATTATGCATAATATCACAATGTCATGCTTATGCTCGCTAAGGTTTAAACATTGTCATGCATTTTACTCATTAGAAGTAGAAGAAAGTTATTGTTGGATTCAATTAATTTGAAAGAGTAGTTATAGTTTGAAAGAACTATCTCCTTACCTTAGCTAGCATTCATTGAAAGGAAAGGCTTATTTGATTCATATGCATTTGCATGGTTTGAGTCAGTCATCACACCACGAGTTGCACTTACATCACCCGACTGAGTAATACAACCATTAAAATTTAACTCGTTAACTCAACACACTTTAACCTCACTTGAGGATAAAAAGAATTTGGTAGTTAGGTAGGACACCGAGGATAGGCATCCAAATAATTCCCCCTTGTCATTTTCATCTGAGACATAGATGTTCTCCTATAGGGTACTAAAATCCTCTAGTAGTTATTGACATGGTCATCGACCAGTTTGTGGAGGGGCCTACCTTTTTTTCGGGGGTTAATCCGCGAACATTGATTCCAGATGGACTTTGTGGAATGTCACACTTCACTTAGCGCTTAAGGCATATCGATCCATTGTATTCCTTGTACTCTACCGTATTGGTGATATAGGGGTGATAAGACAGAAGTGCCGAAAACATTCTTTGACGTGTCATGAACGAGGTAGCCTAGTAACTTTTCTTATAGGGCTCTTTTACCCAGGATCCCTTTCGGTAGAGGGATATCCTTCAAATTCAATCTCTCACTTTGTATTGTTCGACTTGGATTTCATCACCTTGCGAAGGATACGATTTGTCGAGGTCTCCAGCTCCCAATTAGGAAGTTTGCTTGCTATTTCACCTTTTTAGAGGGTCTTTTTCTTTTTAGTGCTACTTGTTGGCATTCTGGCCACTTTTGTTTCAGCTTGCTTACTGTGACACCGGTCCCAGTACAATTTTTTGAGCTTGCTTTTTTGCCCTGCGAGCCTTGTCTTTTCGTAGCTCCCCTTCTACACACTTGGTTGGTTTAGGGTTTTTGAGTTCTTACATGGTCAGTTACCAATTATCTGATGATGTGTGATGTCCTCTTCTCCTAGGTCTTTGAGATGGTTGAGTTAGATGGTCCTTTCAAGGGATTGAACACCCCTTGATGGAGGCACTAACACTTGACCTTAGGAGTAGTCTAGAGGACCACGTGATCACATCATCCATGTGGACTTTTCCGTTTACTCTGATGATGGACTTTCAGGTTATATGGAACAATGGTACATTTGAGAGAGAGATGATTGGTTGTACCCCACCTTGGTTGATTGTCTTATGGTCCTTTCATTTTGTTGATAATATTTTTATGGTACCTTGCCTTTTACCTTTTGGGTCTTCTACTCATCGTGGGTTATCTTTTGATTTGAACACCTTTTATGTTTTTGGTCTTATGGGTACTATGGTAGTTTGCCCAAATTTGAGGTACACCCCCTTTGTCCAAGTTGTTATGAGTATTTATACCCACTTCGTACCACCCTCCAGACCTTAGTTAGGAAGATTGCTTGCTATCATACCTTTTGGTGTTCCTATTTGAGTTACAAGAGGTAGTTACAAGGAGCTATTGCATATATTTGACATTATTTGACCTTCCATCTCTTTGGCATGTCAAATAACAGGTAGATACAAGGAGCTATTGCAATATATATTTGACCTTATTTGTACCTTCCCCACAATGGTTTATTTACTTTTGGTCCTTACACCCTGTTGTTTATTGGTCTTGTGGTAGCTTGTCCTTTCATTTTTTTGTGGTACCTTGCCTCTCACCTTTTGGGTCTTTTACTGATCTTGAGTTATCTTTTGATTTGTACCGCCTTTTATGTTTTTGGGCTTGTGGGTATAACTATGGTAGTTTGTCCACATTTGAGGTAGTACATCAACTTAGTCCCAAGGGTTATGAGTCTAATTTACACCCACTCTTTTCTTTTTTACTTATACCTTACTGGTTGGTTTTTGTACCCTTTGGTTGGTCCTTGTACCTTACTGGAGGTCGTGAGTCTCTTTGGCCTCAGTCTGTTGGCTCTCAGATCATCTTTATTGTGATTGTATTGAGCCTTTTGACTGTCATTAACTTTCTTTGATTGACCATACCATAGCCCAGTCATCTCTCTCTCTCTGGTTTGTACTAACCCTATAATAGGTTCACTTGGTTTCGAGAGTTGACTGGCCTCTAAGAGGCACAGTCATTTTTGAAAGTAACTCTTCTAAGGATATTACAGGAAACGTCTACACCAAGGTAATCAAAAGACTTAAGTAATAAAATTGTTGGTAATCAAATATGTGGTAAATAATTTGAATTAAGTAGTTAAGACTTGTCCTGTCAGACAAAATTGTTTGTAATCAAATTATATTTGTTGGTAAAGAATTTTAAGAACGTGAACACTTTGAAAAGCAACCATCTTGAATATAAGAGTTAGGTAAAAATGTTACCCATACTACATGTCATTGATTATAACCTTCCCAACATTATAGAAACAAAAGCTTCATACATAGGATGGGGACGATTTCTAAAACAGGTAAGAAAAACTAAAGAAGAGGAAATAGTCCAGTTTGCATCAGGAACTTGGTATAAAACTGAGCAAAACTATGCCACTGTCGATAAAGAAATCCTTGTAGCACTGAGATGCATAGAGAAGTTCCAGATTCATTTGTTGAACCATGCCTTTATCATAGGAACAGATTGCTCTAGTCTTCCATTTGTGCTAAACGACACACTAAAAATTGCAACAACATAAGGAAAGTTAGCAAGATGGAAAGCATTGTTTTGATGTTATAACTGTACTGTTCATGAGCACATTTCTCAGAAAGCAGAAAGCATTCCTGACTTTTTAACAAGAGAATATTTGACACAGAAGTATGATGTTAATTTTTCACCAGCGAGCCTGAAGCAAGCGAGCCTGAAACAAGCGAGCCTAATGCAAGCGAGCGTAGAAGGTCAAAGCGGAATCCGGTGGGCCCATAACCCACAAGTAAACATGGAAATATCTACTTGGACCGAAGGAAAACATCAGATCTCTACTATTGATGATAATATGAGTTGGTTGGATTACATGCAAGATTGGAAACCTAGGTGGGAGTTGAGACATACTGAAGTATTAGATGCTAACTTATAAGGATCTGATGCTTTTATTAGACAAGTGCCAAAACTCAGAAGAATGCCTATGGTATCCAGTATTGTACCAGAAATGATTTACAACAACTCCCTGAGAAAAGCAGTTGATGCAAGCAATTGGTTAACACACCTCTACCATGATCTTAACTTAATCACAACAGAGGTCTCTACACATCAGCCCAAGCTAAAACTAGACCATCAATACTATTGTATTAACTAGATACATTGCTTGAAAGAATGGCCACATCAAGATGCTAGTCTCTGGTTTCCAAGTACTACACACACTTATGAAAAATATAAAAAATTATGGTGGCAATTCTTGAGAAAAGAAAATACAGATAGAACATATTATACCATGCTAAAGTTTGGACTTCAAAGTACACATGATATCCATGAGTGTCCAACTACATTCTACGACGTCCCTGATTGGATGAGAGACTAGTGGCAGTCATTCGGCATCAACCTGACAGCATTAGAACCAGTTGTTATTTATAATCTAAAATGGGAAGTTGGAGAATCTCTCGAACAGGTCAAAGATATTTTGCAGACAAAGATTACTGAGGATAAAATCCTTGAGCACTACATTAAATACAAAGAACAATGGCTTGTCAAAACCCGCATAGACGTCCACATGCATCAGAATAGACGCGTGGTTCAGAGGTCTATTTATTCAAAGGCATGGTGCACTGAATCCAACGTC
This sequence comes from Larix kaempferi, assembly GCA_027924585.1. Taxonomy (NCBI): domain Eukaryota; kingdom Viridiplantae; phylum Streptophyta; class Pinopsida; order Pinales; family Pinaceae; genus Larix; species Larix kaempferi. Next base: position 15,067,292 of record BSBM01001002.1, on the reverse strand, counting down.
TTTCGAGAAATATATTATGGTCCCCCATACTCTGATGATTTGTAAATATCTAAAAAGTATTTGGCTATGAGTGGGGCCTGTCCATTCAGATTGTCATAAATATTGAATGGAAAGTCTATGCAACTATGTCATGATAATATAAAGAAATCCCTACTTTTCTCTGTGTCAATATGATTGAAAATACATGTTATGCAATAAATACCCTCAGTCAAGATTACAAGTAATTGTCCAAAGGAAACATTAGTTGGGAGTAGGACTGAAAGCTACCATTTTTCAAAATAACTTACATGTTTACGGTTCCGTTGTTGCTTGATTCAATTACTTTCAGTCATCTAAGAAGACCATGCTTGATTACAAAACTACCCATGTCTTTCCAACATTCAATGAGTTCATCCTTTTCCTTAAGAATATTTCATTTTAGATTTTGAATAAGATTATACAATTTCCACAATATTATATAAAATTTTGTTTTTGAAGATTTGTGAACACTTATTAACCACCTAAAAGATCTTAATTTTGGATGTCATAAAAACTTTTAGCAGTTTTCCATAATGGTTAGTTATTTTTATTTTATATTATTATTGTTAAATATAAATATCTTACTAAATGTGAGTGTACTTCAATTACCGAGGTGATGAACCCAAACTGATGGGATGAGAGATACTTTAGGGCCATGACGACAAAGCTGATAGTTAGATGGTGTGATATGGGACTCAAGACCCAAAGGAGCAATAAAAGACAACTCATAATTGCTTGAATTTCTACTCCTAAGAAAGATTAAGTGATCCTCTTCCTCAGCACTTGAATGCCTACATTTTGATAAAGGGAATGCGGTACAAGTCACCTTATAAAAGGCGCTACACGTCACCTTTTAAGAGGCGCTATGACTTGCGGCCCTATCTAAATTTTTTTCCCATGGTCCAGGTAGAACCAAACAGGTATTTGTCAGATCTGTCTTCCTCGAGTGAGGGGAGTTTAGGAAGGCTAGAGGAAAGTCAAACATTCGGTAGGTCTACAAGAGTTTTATCGACTATATGTCAAAAGACCAGAAGAAAATTCCATAGATGCGTCGAATTTTTCCGTGCTCGAGGGGGGTCATGTTCCTATGATGATGAGACAATAAGCGATGTCGAGGTGCCCTTGAGGTACAGACATTTAGTGAAACAATGGGTACCCAAGGATCTTCCTCAACCGAACACGGATTTTTGTGTGGACGAGAGGATATATCGAATTGCACCATTGTCAATACATGGTTTCGGGTTGTTTTGCATGGATGGCATAAAGGTTCCTTACTACAAATGTACAGAATTGATGGAGTATGTTGGACCCTATTACAACTACAACGATTGGATGCGCCTGGTCCGATATGCAAAAAGTATGCATAGATATGGATTGTCAGCAAACTATTTCTAGTTGAAAGACAAAGATCAAAATAAAGGAGCAACATTGTACATGGACGGAAGGCCAAAGGCGACAGGTAATATTGCGGGGTTTATAAACAGTACACAACTAGGGTCTACAAATAAGCAACCAAACTGCGATTTTGAGGGGCGTGAAGGAAACTGTGTTTTTGTATGTGCCATTAATTCAATATCCGTTGGGGAAGAGATGCTTATTAATTACAATTTGAATCAAGTAGATACAAACATAGTTAATATGGGAGTGGTACATATAACAATTTACCCAACCTTTTATTAATGAATTTAACATCTTAAGGATTTTTCGTTAGTTTATTTCGTTTAAATTTTCCATATTTACTTCGTAGGCTAGTGATCGGGAAAAATCCATGCCAACAGATGGTCGGAGGAGTACATCTTCCTCGAGAAGCAGGTATACATCTTTGTAATAGTAAAAATATAATAAGAAAAATGAGTTTTTTTAACTTTGTTTTTTCATAATTAGTATATTGGTTTGGTTTAGATAATGTTATCTATTTTTCATTATTAGTATATTGGTTTGGTTTATATTAGTATATTTCTACGTAACATAATGTTTATTTTGTTATGTATTTTTCGTCTGTATACTGGTTTTGTTATGATAATGGTTTCTACTTCTTTTTTGCAAGGGCCCAATTATCGGGGCAATTCCACAACTGTGGATCAGGCGACACCATCGTCCAGGCATAAGGTAAACCTAGTTGTAATTTTAGGAATCTATCATGGTATATATGTTTTGTTAATATAATTTTAGGAATATATCATGATAGAACTCAGTAGTGTTTTATATATTTTTGTTGCATCCCAGTGAATCGCTGTATGAAACAACATCGCAAGAATATTCAATAAATCCCGAAGTGGCTGAAATGCTAGTTAACGATACTGACAAAATTGGTGAAGCCACAGACCCGTTTAAGATGATAGAAAAAATGTTGAATAAATATAGTGCAGAAATCATTTCTCTGCTAATCAGGGTTCCACAGACAAGCGAGATTATAGCAAGGATTGAATTGTTGGGAAAGAGATCTGAAACCTTGCGAGTAAGTTGAGGAATCTTGAATCATAAAATAATTCATTTATAACTTTGTAATTTTCTCTTTTATATGATAGTACTGAACGTATAAAATGTGGTTTGTATTTACAGAATTATCAGGGAGCACACAATAGTGGTCAAGGCGTTGTTGGCCCTAGCGAGGATTGTGGAGAGATGTCACATCATGGGAAAACGACTCCACATGAATCGAATCCTTTGCCATTGTTGTCGAATGAATAGTCGGAAACACGTTCCCAAACACCACAGACCATGGCTGTGAGTGCACCGGCCGCTAGTGACCGACGCACGCCAGATTGTCCAGAAGAAGGGGTCGACGCCGGGACTCTTAGTAATTTTGATATCGCCCTAGCTGCATTTCCAGGATATTCCCGTGTCACTAGCACGGGAACAATGGAGGAAACATTTTTGGTGGACAAAAATCTCGTCCCAATAAAGATCGAGAAGATCCCAGGTAATTAATATGCGTTGATCAAGTTAGTGTTTATAATTTCATTGTAATATACCAATAAAATATTTTTTTTCAAATAATTATGATCATGGCATGATCGTTTTGTAGGAAATGATATTTTCTATAAACAAATGAATGACTCGTCCTTGGAGATCTTCGGGCCCACCATCCGAACAAGGTGGAATAAACAACCAAAATATTTAAAAGATGACCTCATTAATCGCTTGGTTGGCTTGTTCAGCGACAAGACCTTCAATCAAGCTGAGGTCCTGAAAAAGGTTGGAAAACATATGAACGTTGTCTGAGACCAATATAGGACCCACTTGGAAAAAAAAACCCTAGGTATGAGCACCCTCCAATGATTCCAGCAATGGAGAGGAAATCTCTAGTGGACGATGGAAAGGAGAGGGCTCGGAGAAAAGAAGGAAAGATACCACCAGGCACAAGGAGGTATGCAACACTTTCCGCAATGTAATTCTAAACCTTATTATTATTGATTTCTATATCGGATTTGGAACATCTAACATATTTCAACACTTGCATAGGCTGTCAGACACTTCAAATGCCACAAAGGAAAGACTGGAAAAAATAGGTTAGTACAAGCTTGGGCCTAGTGGTTATTCGAATTTGGCGACACGATTTGTAAGTTTCGAAAAACCAATAATGCATACAAATAATAAATTGCAAATTATTTTTCATTTTATTGCACCGCAAAATGTTAATTAACGACGTTATGCAAATATGTAGGTCGACCAATTCAATGAAGTGCCCACTACGGAAGACATTAAGCTTTGCTTCCAGCACGGCTTTGGAGCTGTTGTTGAACATCGAAAAAGCTTATCTGGGAAAACAAAGTCTTCTGGTACCAATCCATCAGGTGCACATGTATATCAAATCTATATAGTTTAATGAAGATTTATTGCTTGTGCAACCTATTCGTTATAAATACTTGACATAAAATATTGACTCTGTTTTGAGTAGGAAAGCAATGATTCCCCTAATGTCGAGGAGGGACAACAACAAATAGAATATCATGCTTCGAATCCTGGTAAAGAATTTATTCATATGATACAATTTTATGTATAGCATTGCAAATTGTGAACATTAATTACAGTTCACCATATTTCAACTGCAAAGCATGTAGAGGGTGAAACTGTACAGGTTGATCCTGGACAAGAACATGAACAACATGATGTGGCCACAGCAGGTTTAAAAACATATGTGTAATGCTTTTTTAAATGAAATACTTGTCATTACAATAGCAAAATATAACGATGTAACATTTTCACATTGTTGCAGCAAATCCAAACCCCTTGCCGCAAAATCCACGTCTGGATCAACACTCTAGGATGGAGACATCACAACAAGCTCCTGATGAAGAACCAAGCACTAGAGGAGAAAGTCCATATCAAGATGGTCCTATTATAGAATTATTGGCAAAACATAAGAGAAGAAAAACTAAAAATAAGTGACTGGAAAAACATCGTCTAATCATTTTTTATAATAATATATCGTCCATGATTTTTGGCCTAATGAATGAATGAATGGTTCAATGGTTTAATGTTTCAGTGTAGTAAACTGTTACCTTTATTGAATGTCAGATTTTATTGAATGAATGTGTTGACTGAATGAATGAATGGTTTATTGAATGTTATCTTTTATTGAATGAATGTGTTGACTGAATGAAACAATGGTTTAATGAATGATAGCCTTTATTGAATGAATGGTAGATGAAAGTTCATGATGAAGTATGCATGAATTTGCACGTAATTTTTTCAGGTACATGCATTGGGTATGGGGAATTGAGAGTGATGTGAGGGGGGGGAGGGGCCATAAGGGCTTCCACCTTCACATGGTTGGCCCTGTTCAGCAGATAATATTAAATTATTCTTGAAATAGAGAGGAGCTCAATGAATGGCTACGATGATGGCTTTCTACAACCCACTCGCGTGTCATCTAAATTTTGACAATTTCTTGGAGCTTGTTGTGATGTTTGGTTGCTCCTCATAACCAATTTCGAGTTTCCACAACTTCAAAGGCTGAGTAAATGATGCACTGGAATCAATATCCTTAACCTTCTCTTTAACTTCCTTGGAATCAATATCCTTAACCTCACATTAAACCCTTCCAAAATGGTATATTTACCATTGAAGCCTAGATTCTGAAGTATGATATTTGCAACTAATCTAGCATATACAACCAACAATTAGAAACATGTTGCTTGTTGTCAATGTTCATCATTTTTTAGGGCTGCAACTTGCCCATAATGGATCCTCTTACGCTAGGGAATTAAATAAAATAGGAAATTAAAGAAAACATATAATTTGCATCGAAAAAATAACAGGGTACGAACTGAACTGAGGAGAATCGAACCTGCGACCTATGTCTAGTCCCAAGGATACCACCTTCAAGCTTGAAGTGCAGTTGACAATGGGAGACCACCTTCAAGCAGCTTGATTCATTCTGCATGCATTTCACAGTGGGAGACGGCGGGCTACCACCTTCAAGCTTGATTCATTATGCATGCATTTCACTATGCAACCGTCTCAAATTCTCACTGCGTTTTCCCTCAATTAGCTTCTCAATTCAGCATGACCCACGCCTGTCGTCTGAGGAGTGTTGCCAGCAGTCTTGAGTTTCATCCTGGAAACAGTGACAATTCATGGTATTATATTTCCCTTCGGCTACAATATGAAAAAATCAAAGTTCACTATGAAGTTTTGTCTGACAAATGTGATGGTTTGGGTTCCATAACCCCAGTGCTGTTCAGGGACACTTTGAGGAATTTCTCTGGGGTAACGGAACCCAAACCGTCACATTTGTTAGACAAACCTTCGTAGTGAACTATGATTTTTCCACATTGCAACTGAAGGGAAACATAATACCATGAATCGTCACTGTTCCCAAGTTGAAACTCAAGACCGCTGGAAACACTCCTTGGATGGCGGGTGTGGGTCATATTGAATTGAGAAACTAATTGAGGGAAAACGCAGTGAGAATCTTAGACGGTTCCATAGTGAAATGCATGCAGAATGAATGAAGAGTACTGGGTGTCGAGAGAAATGGTTGTGGGACATCGTATGAGAGGAAATGGCGATGGGAATTGATTGATAAGGTCAGGCTTGAAGGTGGTAGCCTTGGGACTAGACATAGGTCACAAGTTTGAATCTCCTTAGTTCAGTTCGCACCCTGTTATTTTTTCGATGCAAATTATAGGTTTGCTTTATTTTCCTTTGTCAACTTTACGTATCCCTTTATATGTTTTCTTTATTTTCCTTTGTTAAATTTATGTATCCCATTGTGATAATGGGGATTGTTAATATCGAGTCACTCTAGAATGAACATAAAGAGATTTCCACGGTAATCTGTTCCATCCAATCCTATCAAGTGTTCTTTTAGGTCAGTAATATTCTTGTAACAAAGCGATGAAAGCTCTTAGAAGAAAATGTAACAAATCCCTAAAAGAAGTTCGCGCAACATAGTGGTTTGTGTTTGCAGGAATCCTTCAATTTACAAGGTGAAATGGCCAAAGAGCTACCACAATTCAGAGATGACAATATTGCTGACCTAAAAGTGCACTTGATAGGTTTGGATGGAATATATTACCATGGAAATCCTCTTTATGTTCATTCTAGAGTTTTGAGAAAACCAAAGATATATGAAACAATGCTTTATGACAGTTCATCTTCATAGCCGCCTCTTGAAATCAAGGTAAGACTTGGAAATGATAGGAGAAGTTCATATGATAGAGGGATTAGTTGAATCAAATGAAGTAAAATTTCATTTGCTTCAACTACTCCGCCTATTGACTGAGCTTGATATTGTGTCTTGTAAATTATCCTTGTACCTTTCCATCTTCATCAAAATTTTATTGTTGGTTTTTTCATGCTAAAATGCTCCCCCTTATGCTACTTCAAACTTCAACAAGGTTTTGTCTAGTAAATTCATAAAAGGTAAGCATGCATCATCATTCCATACTCCCCCTATCAATCATATCATTTCTTAGTCATACTTCTTATCAAATCAGGCTGAAAGGATATTCTCTTCAACAATATCCAGTACATTGCTTCACTGAAGCTTCCTTTTGCCAAGAGTAACAAGCCCAAGCTTGTCCACTTTATCCTTACTGAAAACTGATTTGACCTTCTCCAATTTTGTTATAGCATGCTGAGCACTTAGAGATGTGTAATATTCAATTTGACCATGTCTTCCTTGCATCGATAACTTCTAGCAATCCCGAGTTTGTCCACTATCTCCTTCAACATTCTTCATTCTTTGAACAATTTTAAGGCTTCCATGTATATGCTTATTGATCCACACTTTTCACATTAGAGTGGAGAGGAATGCTACTATTTTTTCCATAAGGCATATCTTACTACCATGGAGGCTACCAATCACTCAATACCAATTGATGAATATAATTTGTGCCATATTTCTTGAACTCATACTTGTCAATTATATCTAGTAAAATCATAAAAGAAAATCCTCCAATCATCAAGTTGCTTTTATTTCATTTGATTCAACTACTCCCCCTATCATATGAACTTCCTCAAGGGAATCACCTTCACATAGGATGAAGTGACTGAATTAGAGGTAACCGCAGCCAAACTCGTATAGATGTCAAATGAAGAGGATGAAGAGTCAACTTTGAATCACCCACAAGGTCTACCTCCTGCCCAGACTTTTATGAGACCTTCATGAAAATAACAATCTCTAATTAATTGTCTAGACAATCTCTAATTAATAAGACCCACCCAACAAATTTGATCACAACATAATACTGTTTTTTTTTAAATTCCATAATGACGTCAAATATCCGACTTCCATTGCTAAGCCATCCGACCTTCTTTCCATACCACCAACGGCTAAGAACTTCGAATGGTTTCCATTTTTACATTCTGCTGCCGTCAGTTATCTGACTTCAACAGGCTAAGGTATCCGACATTCCTTCCATAACACAGACGGCTAAGAATGTCGAATGGCAGGAATTTTTGCATTGTGGTGTCGTCAGTTATCCGAGTTCAATGGGATAAGGTATCCGACGTTCCTGCCATACCACCAACGGCTAAGAACGTTGGATGGCAGGAATTTTTGCAATGTGGTGTCGTCGGTTATCCGAATTCAATGGGCTAAGGTATCCAACGTTCCTACCATACCACCAACGGCTAAGAAAGTCGGATGGCAGGCATTTTTGCAGTGTGGTGTCGTCGGTTATCCAACTTCAACAGGCTAAGGTATCCGACATTCCTACCATACCACCGACGGATAAGAACGTCAGATGGATTCCATTTTTACATTCTGCTATCATCGGATATCCGACTTCAATGGGCTATGGTATCCAACATTCCTGCCATACCACCGACGGATAAGAACATCAGATGGCATGCATTTTTGCATTGAATGGTCGTCGATGATCCAACATCCACAGCTAAGCCATCTGACGTTCTTGCCATACCACCGACGGATAAGAACGTCGAATGGTTTCCATTTTTACATTCTGTTGCCGTTGGTTATTCGACGTCAATGAGATAAGGTATCCGACATTCCTTCCATACCACCGACGGCTAAAAACGTCGGATGGCAGGAATTTTTGCATTGTGATGTCGTCGGTTATTTGACATCAACGGGATAAGGTATCCGACGTTCCTGTCATACCACCGACGGCTAAGAACGTCGGATGGCTTCCATTTTACATTCTGCTATCATTGGATATCTGACTTAAACGGGCTATGGTATCCAATGTTCCTACCATACTACCGACGGCTAAGAACATCGGATGGCAGGAATTTTTGCATTGAATATTCGTCGGTGATCTGACGTCCACGTCTAAGATATCTGACTTTAAATTAAGTGTTGACCATCGGATAACCGACTTCCTAGCCATCGGTGGTATGTCTCGGATATCCGATGGGAATTCCTACCGTCGTATTTCAATTGAATTTAGACCAACGTTTAAAAAATATGGAGATTTTCGGATGGCCGATAGCAAGATGTAAAAAATCCGACGTATATGCCGTCGGATTTTGGGTCCAAAAAACTTAGTGTTTGGTTGGAATCAGGGGGAATGGTACTAATAAAATAATGAAACCACAACTCATAGAGGGAAAAGAATATGGTGGGTTCCTCCCTAAACCTTAACTCAATCAAAAAGCACAACAAATAAATATTGGGCATAAGTGAAAGAGTTAACAAGACTCTCCCTACTCCACAAATCATACTAGATTAGATGTGGTTAGGGATAGGTAATGGTACTCTAGTTGCAGATATCGAGTCATCATTGGTAAATTTCCCCTTAAACCTTTTCCCCAAGTTACTGTCTTTGAAGGATCCTAACACTACAAAGGAGATAGGGCAAAGATAAGGTGAACGTAGATAAGAGGTTGATAGGTACAAAAAAGCATGGAGTCATGCAAATGATACAAAAGGACCATGAAGTGCATCAAGGATAGGAAGGGTTGGTGAAGGATAACATACTAAAATACTAATATAAAGCATTCATAACAAATATTGGTGGTAGAGATTTATTGAGAAACTAGTAAGAGGATGGGTCAAGGACATGTAGGGAAATTGATTGAGGTATGCTCCTAAAGTCACTTAGGTTTGAGAGGCTTTATCGGTTTTCATTTCAAAATCAATGAGAATAAATGCAGTATTTGTACTAGAGGTGTATACCTCTGTGGCATATTTGAATCCACCTTTCTTGGTTGTTGGGCCACTCCGTAAAAAAAATTATTTCTTCCCCAATTGGGATTTCCCAATTGTGAATCATTTTCAACCTCAATAACTCCATGACTATTTTAACATAAACATACATATATAAATTCGACATTGCAATGGAAATAAACTTGCATGCACATAAATTTCCCCAAATTGATATAACACATATCCAATCAGATGATTGATTTACACAATGATTCACATCATAATTATACAATTACTTATTCGAACAAATAATTTCCATATTATTAGCTAGTTACATGGAAACAAAAAACATCATACATATAAATGAACTCCACATAGAGGTAGTTACAATTCTTTCCTCATTCTAGGACCCTCATCAATACCCACAAAGTCAACTCCATAAATTTTCCATGGTTATAGTTTAATATACATAACAAATTCTAAATTGTGCATTCTACAACATGAACTGATGGTTGTAATAGCCTCAAGATATGCACAATTATTTTCTAGACAACCCACAACATATTTCTCAGACAATACTCTTCAAGATTGGTATTTCTTCATTCAAACACATATTATTCACACAAAAAACCAACCACACGAATAAAATATCGACATATAAATAAGAATGACATGATTACTTATTTGTTAATGGTTGCACTTTGAAAAGTAACTCCATACAATTATTTTTCCTCCCATGTATAGGCACCAACTTGTGTAGGTGCCACCATGAAGCTAGGTAATGAAGAAACAAGGGTGGATTTACTATATACAACTCTCAAACAAAACATAGTATCCCTTCTAGAAAATATTACATAGACACTATCTTCCTCTGCAAAATAGTCCCTTAGGGAGTTTAATTTAGTCAAAATTTTATTTTCCATAATAGTTCCATCTCCCAAAAATCACTATGGGAATTCTCGTTTGGTTTGGTAGAAAGGACGACATTGCCTTTAACTTCAGGTTTCACAACCATGCCATATCTCCCAAATAACATGGAATTCCTTATGCATTTATCTTTAGTAGCATACCGATGCCATGAAAAGAATAACAACTATCTTACTAATTAACTAGCAACATTTCCTAGCATATCTTTGGCACAAACTAACCTCCTACTCAAAGAGGTTTTGCTTTAATTGTTGGCATCTAAAGGTACATAAGGTCTCCATTGGTTGAATGGCATACATGAAGAGTGAATTAATGAGAGAATCCCCATTCCTCAAAGAACTTGCATAATATATACTCTCCCTTGCATGGAGAGTATATGTCCTCCCAATAAGCTTGGGGAAATAATCAAGGAGCACATAAGAAAAAAATATTGAGAACTTGGGAACAAAAGCTTGGTAACAACAATAAAATAATATTTCTTGTGGGACCCACCCTAGTTCCCCTATTATTTCCTCATTGACCCCATGGAGGTTCTACAGTTGTTTTGAACCACAAGTGCATTTTTAAAAATTATTACTATTTTATAATAACTCAAATATAATTCAAAGTGGTTGAGTATACTTACCATACTTAACACACAATGACAAAACCTGCTTCACAAGGTTGCACCATCTCACATGTTCAGTGTTGTTCCATTCCATGACGATCCTTGACCTTTCCTTGTGTACTTGAAACATCAACACACATATGTTTTCTAGGGATCCAAATTAGGGTAATACATTCCCCTCCCAATTATAAAAACACAATCCTCTGTGTACTTTTCAAGTAACAAAAATCATGTCTTCATTTGTTTCTACAATGGTATCTGCTTAAATATGATCTTTGCATTTTCTATCATTCTTGATCAACGCCATTTAACAATTCCTTTGCTTTAATTGGAATTATTCCAAGTCTTTTGATTCTAGCATATGCCTACAACAATCATAAATAAAATACATATCTATCATATCCATCTAGTGTTGTAATGTAAGTAAGAATATTTTAGGTTTCCATAGATCTCTTAGTAGTTTTACTAACAACTCAAGCATGTCATCATCTGTCCTCACGAGACATATCTACTTTCTCACCTATGTGATAAACATACAACTATCATGAGTTATCTATTTACCTTCAGCTAGAATTTGAAAAAGTCTATTATAATAATTAGACTCAAATAGTATGAGAAATTTCTCATAATACTTAGCTTTTAAGTTTGTATGTGGTAGTCTTAGGATTTATTATTGAATTGATGTCATTTCCCATGTTCAAGACAACTTTACATGATCCCTTGCCCCTCTTAAAAATCTATTTTTCAGCCATCACATTTATGCATAAAATCCATCCATTTCCATATTCATGAAAACATATAAACTATCCTAGAATAATGAACACTCATAATTCAACCATTTCCATATTCATGAAAACATATAAACTATCCTATAATAATGAACACTCATAATTCAATTAGTTAACTATTAATTTTTTTGCAATAACATAGCATTTGTTATGTTGTTTTTTTTGTTTGTTTTTTTTTTTTAATGCAAGTATCAACTCAACACAAATTCTCATAGGTACAATTGTTACCACACACTCATCATGTTTTCTATTATTCATATACTCATAACCATATGTTATATAGTCACATAATTCCCTTAATGCACACTTGAATTCATTCAAGACAATATATCATATTGTTGAACATGTAATTCTTTCATAACAAGTTGTAGCCCAACTAGGAAGATATTCTAGACACCTCTCTATGAATAAATTTACCATTTGTACACCTTCCTTTTCAACCAAACACAACACAAGGGAATATCTTTCCTTTCTATATTCAGCAGCCCCTCAGAAATATTCTTCTCCATCTAGTGCTCTTTAGTGTAGGTAAGAATTCTATAGATCAATAAATCAACACATGTGGGGAGGCCATTTGATAGTGTTGTAGCGATTGGTCTAGGCTCTCAAAAGCTCATCATCAAAATGACTTCACACATTTGTGTTCCACATGCATATTATTTCACATATGAAATATTGGTATGGTTCACCATACATGTTTGGATGCTAACCACATCCTTGACATTACCTCATTCTAGTGATGTCTCATGGGAATGCACCTCATTCCTCTATCACACACTTTACAAATGTTCCTTGTAATCATGCATTCCTAGTTACATAACCGATGTGTTACATCAAATAAATTCATGAGAGTTACATACATAATTTATGCCATTGTTCATGCTCATATTCATTCACTTCATAGTACATGCATATTTAAAATAAATGTATGGTTACAACCATTATCTCTTACATTTAGCAACATTCCTATGCCTCTATCATTGACATGTAAGCGCAATCCTAAAACCATAGAAATATATACAATAATATAAAACAAAGAAAGAGATAAGTTAGGGAACTCCCTTTTGATTCCATATGCTTGGGAAGGGTCCCCTTAGTTTTACAAATGAATAGATTCTTGAACCTACTGCCATTCACACAAAATAATTAGTTGTAGATTTCTCATCTAAGAAGCATCTCTCTCTCTCTCTCTCTCTCTCTCTCTCTCTCTCTCTCTATATATATATATATATATATATATATATACTTTCTTATTTATTAATACATGCACTTTCCAAAAGAAAAATTGAAATTAAGGTGAGAAGCTCCCTTCGTTTTCACAAGATTGTGCGTGGATGTCATGCCCAACATACATTGGTGCATTTGTTCTCCAAGTATTTTCAATCCATTTTTGTCTTAGGTTGCCTTTAGATTGCATTTTAGCATGACAATAGTCTTGCTCTTGTTTTGAGTTGCATATGCATTGTATTTGTTTCTAGAAATTGTTGCTCCATTTTATTGAGCAATTCCAACTAAGCCCAACTTAGCATTTCCTCACTTCCAACCCATAGTAATAATACAACCTCAATAGTTACTTTATTTCCTGATTTAATCTTTCCCCAAGTTCAACTTTATTTTCAACAATGTTTTGACATTCTATAATGTCGCAATTTATGCCATTTCGGGGTTCATATGGACTTTTTTAAAACAAAACATGAATTCCATTATGTTTTGCAACAAATACCAAACATAAACATAGATACAAGTCATTCTTCATATGCAATCTTTATAATTCTATTTCTTAAGTAGATGCAACTTGATGTTTTACTTTGTCTTACTTCCCTTTTGTATATTTGGAATACACCAGACATTCTTTACCTTCACCTCATCAAGTCATTTTCTTAGTGTTGAAATATCTTCCAACAACCTGAATATCCATCGTATGGAATTTCATGTCCTTCCTTAACTCAAAGAGTTAAGAACCTTGATTTTTCTTATGTAATTGAGCTTATAAATCTCTCTCCATTTATTAGTATCTTTCATACTTTTGCTAAGCATTTATTATTTATAACACTAAGAGCATCCACATATCTCTTTCGCTGCAAATAATATATTAAAATGTTGTTTGCAATTAAATGCATTGGATGCATTGTTTTTTGGAGACAATGGTGGTAGGCATCTAAGAAAGTCTTGGACCTTGGGTCCCTAGTGGAGGACCCATTTGGGAAATGATTGGAAGAGAGGTCTATGTTGAACTTAAAAATGGTTTACACTAGAATGATTGTGAAGTATGGAAACAAAGATACCTATTAAAATTTTTACTTGAAGCCTAATAAGCATTAATAACACCCTTATGATCAGTTAGAGCATATTCTGGCTAGGAACTATAGGGTATTCTCCTAGTGTGCACTATGGAAAAGACATTTATACAATTTGCTAATTGATAGTCCATTTATGTCTGATTAATTTTTTTACGAACATAAAAATAATAAATAAATATATATAGTAATAACAATTAATAATGATAGTTAATTAGTTAAATTCTATAGATACATTGCTCCATTGAAACAACATATCTAGGCCTATAAATGGTCTCCAATGTTATTGTAAAAATCATAATCTAAAATATATCAATTATTCGTAATTTTGTGGGTTTATTTTGAAATTGTGTACCATTTGATATCAAAACGGTCTCGCTCCTCCTTAGAGCTCAGATTCAACTCAATCCACTCATCCACCTCTTGCTTCCCTAACTCTCTACACCAATCCACCTACATACATCTCCATATCTAATCTTCCACGCACCTACACAACTCATCTTCACCCATGCTCCCTCATTTCCCTGTCCTTTCCCAGCCCACCTCTCCTCACTCCACCTGCACCCACCTCTCTTCATGCTGTTGCGACCCCATTCCAACTCACACTCCTCCTCCTTCCATTGTTCCCCCTTTACCTTCATTCCTCACGCCTCCATTTCACTCTCATTTAATCCTCCACTCCATCTCACAACCACTCCTCTCCCCATTCATCTCTTTCCCTCTACGTTACTCATCACCCACCCTCACCCAAACGCATCTCTCCCACAAGCACTCCTTAGCATCCATCTCTTATTAATCCTACGCCTACGCCCTTCCTGCTCCATATATCCTCCACAAACTCCTATCTTCCCCCCCCCCCAACATTTTCTGCTTGCTCCCACCACTTGCGCCCTCATCTCATGGGGCACCATCTCTTGCACTACATCCCTTCCCCTCCTTCATTCACTGCTACAACTTCATGCCCCACGCCTAGCTTCCATATGCCCCCACCCTCGAGCTCGAATTCCACTCCACCACCACCTCTCCACGATCCTCCTTATGTCCATCTCCCTCACCAAAAACCACATCCTCTTTTAAATTTGTGCCATTCCTTTTTCCATTTCCACTCCCTAGGGTTAAAACCCTAATTTATACTCCATCACCAAATTTATTATAATAAATATTACTAATTAATATTTATTACTATTAAAACTCTTTTATTATTATTAATAATAAATATTATTGTTATTAATAATATTATCATAAAAAATAAAGGTTATTATTAAATATAATAATATTATTATATTTAAAATATTAGCCTTCATCTAACAAGAAGAGGAAATTGTGTCTAGGAACACACCCCCTTTACTCTTAATATAATAACTATTGGTTGCTATATTTAAAAACTTTTCTTGACAAGAAAAATATCTCCGTGCACAAGATCCCAGTAACAAATGAACGAGCGAATGGAAAAATTGGAGCAAAACCAAACTCGAGACTCTAAAACTCTCGAAGGTGTAAACTCCAAATTGGATGAAATTGAAGCCGAACTACACAAGGAAAATAAGAATGGACAAATACAGTTAAATATGAAGTCAGCAAAGATGTAGCATGGGAGATGGAGGAAGTAAGATGAGAAATAAGATCAAGCTTAGAATATGGATTACATAAAATCATGCAGTTCATCGAGGATAGAGACACAGATAAAAATATCGATTCGCCAAAGAGAGACCAGTCATCCCCAATTCAGCAAACACAAATAATCATAAATCAAATTCTTTCAAAGTGGAAATCCCAAGAAGATACAAATCACAAACATTCTTCAGTCCGCAACTAGCCAATCTAGGGACTAATGCAACCAATGGTGGATATCAAATGAATCCCAAATTAGAGCTACACAAGGTCAATGGCACACCGAAGCAGAGCGTGGCATGGATCAATAAGTCATGAGAATTATGTTTCATACACAAAATCATATCCGATGATGAGATGATAAAGTATGCCTTGATGCAATTAGAAGGCCGAGCATACAATTGGTATATGAGGTGGAATATTACGACCAAAAAGGGTCCCCACAATTGGAACATATTCAAGAATGAATTCTTTAAGAGATTTGAAGATATAAAGGAGAAATACGTTTTTGCAAAGATCACCAGATTGCAACAGAGAGGTGACGTGGATGAATACACCTACGAATGGGAAGAATTAGCGACATGAGTACCATATCTAACAAATAGTCAATGACTCTAGAAATATGTTCATGGGATCAAGCCATACATTAGAGATGAGTTAGAATTACACAATGTTTCAAACCTAGATAAGGCCAAAAGTAAGGAAAAACTTATTGAAGAGAGGTTTAAAAAATCAAGACAAAGGAACCTTGACAATATTTATTTATGACAGCAAGAAACACAATGCATATATTGCGGATATAGTTGGTCATCGGGTCATCAGTGAAACAATCCTCAATAATATAGCTATGAAGTTGAAAAATGTTCAAAAACATCCACCAGTCGCACCGACAATGACAGAAAAAAGAACAAAAAAACTTGTCGTCGATGTGGTGAAGGTTGGATCCCATGCCATAAATACAGAACTAATCACACATCACACTGCAAAATTATAAATGGGAAAGAATTATAGGTCCCTACAGAAGAAGATACATCTGATTCTGATTCAGGAACAATCTCCCCTAAAGTATCAATAGTGACAATTACATGTATCCAATAGACTTGTAAAGAAGAACATTTAGCGACATCTAAGAGAATCAACATTTAAAAGAAGGAAAATCAATTAATTACAAAGAAATATTCTCCACCTCAGTTAAGAAGTCGCAACAACAAGGATGAAAAATTCTCACTCCGGGCAACAAAATTAGAACAGATAGGACCAAATAGGTTACGACTTACATTATCCATTAAAGTTAAAAACATCACAATTCTAGCTGACTCTAGAAGTACAGACAATCTAATAGATATCAATAGAGAAAAATAACTTAATATTTTTGTGTACCCCGTGAAAAATATCAAGGTGAAAACCATCGTTAGTCGACACGTAGAAGAATTAAGGAAATGCCATAAGGTGTCGTTGCAAATACAAAACTTAAACGTACAAATCAATTGTTATGCCTTACCACTTAAGGAAGTAGACATTATTTTAGGGACCGATTGGTTAATGTCATTGGGAACTTACTCTACCAACTTACAAAAACAATACATGGCATTTAAATGGAAAGGAAGTAAGTACCAATTGTATGGACCAAGAAATTCTTCTCACAAGAAGAAAGAATCACAACTCAAAAAGGATCTAGACCCACGTCAAGATACAAAACCAATCCATACTACCTATCTCAAATCAACGTTGACACAAATCTAGAACAAAAGAGGACATCAACATACTCAACTTTGAGGACAAAGCTCCCCTTAAGGGAAATGTTACGAACATAATAAATATATGTATATATAGTAGTAATATTTAATAATAATTAATAATGATAATTAATTAGTTAAATTCGATAGGTACATTATTCCATTGAAATGACATATCACTAACTCATATGGGAAGAAAATCTGACGGCGAAATCCGACAGTAAGAAGAAAATCAGAAAAATTGTTGGAAGTTACATGCATTTTTTGTTTTTGTTTTTTTTAAATCCCAAATTTTGTCGGATGTGTGACGGTCTGTCAATTACCAGATGTTTGGCCAAATAGTAGTGTTGAAAAATTGATGGTTAACTTAATTATTGTTTTTTCACATACGTACACCCGAATATCTAATAGATTCGACATTGTTGCTATACTTGTGACGGTTTTCAAACACTGTAGGGTGTATTTTGTGAGGACAAATGTCACATAACATTCCTCAAGTAGGCCAAGGATGCGTGGGATTTGCATAGGGGGTTTCGAAGGATTGAAAATGTTATTGCCCTTGTAAAATATGCAAGGGCTTGAAGATAAGGAGACTTCTAATTACAACAACTAAAATACATTGGAGCATATATGGACACGGTGAAGGAGGGCATGAATATCATCCATTAGCAATTTATTCATTATATGTGTTTGTATTAATGCAGATTTTTTTGTAAATGTTTATAAGGAAATGCAAATTCCTCATTGATTTGTTGTGTTTGTTTCCTGATATCAACCACGCTGACTGATCGATATAGAATACCAACTCCTAAGTACACCTGAATCTTGTATGGCCAATAACATGTTAACCCCTAAGCCATTAGCCATCAACCCCTTATAAACCCAAAAACCATTAAGTAATAACCTTATCCCTAAACCCCAATTACCCCATCTCAAACCTAACCCCTAATGCTCAGACCACTGACATGTTAATAAAGCTACTTCCACTAAAATTATACCAACCAAGCTTCCCTTTCAATAAATTCCTCAACAAAATATCTTTACCAAATTGATCTAGCCTTTCTCCCTCTCTCAACCATACAACCTCAATCCTTTATAACAATTCCTAGACATATAATACATACCAAAAACAATAAATATATAAAAATATAACATAAATATTATCTTTCTAACAAACCAACCACATTAAACACTTAAGGAGAACTACTTCACTGACTAATAAGAAAAAATTAATCAATAGACCAAACTACTAGAAAAAATAGCCCTATGAAAAATATAGCTTGAGGAAGAAGACCTCTTTCACAACCCTCTTCTCCCATTTAACTATCCATTCTCTATTTTATTTAATTCATGTTTAATTTATCTCATGCCAAGTGACTTGCATGCTTTAATCCCTCATGCATGATTGATTGGACTTAATCCCTTAATAACCTTATATTATATCACTTTATTCCATTTACATTATTTTATATAATTTTAAATAAGTCAATTGGGATTAGATTAGGTGGTTGGGATGATATTAGGTGATTAGTAAGCATAGAAAACACATTCTCTATGTGCCTCAAGAACTGTCACAAAAACATGAAGTATAACAATGTTATACCAAGAATGTGATCATCATCATTTACATCCTCTAGGCTATAAAACTTGAATTCACTATGTAGTTTATCAATTTATATATACTATAGTCTTCCAATATAAATTTTAACCAATATTCGTGGCGATAAGACATCGACAATTAAATCTATCCATAAAATTGGATCTTAAGGGAATTCATTCAAAATGTAGGTCTTGACTTTGTCGAAATCTCATGAACACTTTGGTCCAGCCATAAGGAACTTGCACTTGATCGAAGACCTGATTTAGGTAGTGTATCAACTCAGAGTGTTTAGTTCTTGAAAGACATGTGTGAATGATATCCTCTCAAACAAGTGTGAATTCACTTCGATAAAATATGACAAAGGTTGCAATGCAAGATTTAATGAATTAGTTGCTAATTATTCATCCATTTTATCATTAGTAATGAGTCTCCAAATTTTAGTCCTTGAACACCCTTGTCCAAAGAAACCATTACTAAAACTCTAAGTTCCATTAACTGAACATAATTTTGGAACAAATTTCTAAACTTGAACTATGAAAGGGAATATAATTTCCACTAGGTAACGTTTTCCTCATCACATTTGCAATTCATACAGTAACAAGGCCCGCAAGTCCATCTCTTTTGCATCATTTCTCAAGTTAACGTTATTTTTCAAAGCATTAATCCACGCATGAATAACAATAGTTTTTAAAGTCTTGACCTTCAAAACATTTAACCACCACCATTTAACATATTCATTCTCATAAGCTTGTAAAGAATAATAACCCGACCTAGTTGTATGCCTTGATGTAATGCCTTATTCTTAGACTAGTCCTTAGTACATCGACCAGATCCTCCCTATTTTTTATATGACTTCTCTTTAACTCAATCATATAGCCATTCTAGAAATTGACAAGTTCATCCTCTAGCTCCAAAGTCAAAGTAATTGACCCTTGGGTTTAGAAACAATACGTCACTTTTCCATCTCCATATCAATGATAAATGAAGCACGCCTTTCCATGATGAATTGTCTAGCGACTTGTTCTTGGGATATTGTCCTTTTGGAAAGAAGATGGTAAGTTCCTCCTTATAAATATCCTCATACAACTACCTATTATATTCATCTGATACTAACTTAGGAAACACCAAAAAAACCTTAATGGTCCATGTAATATAAGCAGCCTCGAGTTATTGATATTTCTTATCAAAATATTTAACTCCCCCTAATCCCTCAACTATCAACCCCTTATAAATTAAACCATGGTTTCCAAATTGGGATAGGGAAAGTTGCCATCCACTTCAAACTTGTTCTCTTAAAGTGATATTAATAAAGAATATGACATTATAATGATGAAGGAAAAATAATATCAATATGCTTCTTTTATGGTTATTGTGACTATATATCTTAGAAAGTGTATCTCTTCCTACATGTGAAGAAAAGTTAAATTTTCATAGATTTTTTCAACATGTTCTTAAATATCTTGATAAATTACAGAAGCTTCACTTGCTCATGTGTCCTATTATGTTTTCGCCTATCCCCAATAATATAAGCAGAGCATTACGGGGAATAAGGCACTCTGCACCGAGACTGGACCACAGCTGGGCTTAGTGGGCTTACGCAGCAGGTGTTGCAGGGAAGACTGTGGAATGAACTGAAAGGCGGGGTGGATGCGGGCGTAATGGGAAAACTATTATTAATAAATATAATATTA
Organism: Larix kaempferi; assembly: GCA_027924585.1. NCBI lineage: Eukaryota > Viridiplantae > Streptophyta > Pinopsida > Pinales > Pinaceae > Larix > Larix kaempferi. The sequence goes on along the minus strand of BSBM01001002.1, from coordinate 15,046,455 downwards.
ATAACAGCTCCTAATCGGTACCTACCACCTCAAACAAACACAGCTTGAACCCAATTCGTAGTTATAGGCCAACCAAGGTCGGGTGGGGCCGGAGTCGGAAGGAAGGATAAGCCCTTTTACCTTTTGCCCTTAACCTTTCAACTTCCGCCAGTCACCGCTTTCGGCAATAAGCGGGCAATCACCGGTATCAGTGGTATCGGTATCATTCATTCACGTAATACCGTTGATTAGTTCATGTCTTTGTTTCTTGCTCTCATATAAGTTGCCTTTGTTTCCCTATATTATATTTGTAAACATTGTTATCATTTAAATATTGGTTATATACATTAATATTACTTTGATTTTTGTATCTGTAAAGATTGGTCCCTGATCCGGATTTATGTGGGAACGAAATGAAAGAGCGGATACAGAATCATATACAGTGATATATTGCAAATAACAAAGTGATACATCAAACACATATTCTTTAAAATAGTGGAAATAGAACAGAGATTGGTCCCTGATCCAGATTTATGTGGGAACGAAATAAAAGAGCGGATACAGAATCATATACAGAGATATATTGCAAATAACAAAGTGATACATCAAACACATATTCTTTAAAATAGTGGAAATAGAACAGACTGTAAAATAAAACAACTAGAATGGTGGTAGCTATCTCTGAGAAGAGATGTGGCCGCCATGCTCATTTGTGCCAATATGAATACAAAAATAGGCAAAAGAGATGGACTTACGGGCCTAGTTACTGTATGAATTGCAAATGTGATGAGGAAAATGTTACCTAGTGGCCATTCTATTCCCTTTCATAGTTCAAGTTTAGAAATTTGTTCCAAAATTATGTTCAGTTAATGGAACTTAGAGTTTTAGTAATGGTTTCTTTGGACAAGGGTGTTCAAGGACTAAATTTTGGAGACTCATCACTAATAATCAAATGGATGAAGAATTAGAAACTAATTCATTAAATGTTGCATACAATCTCCGTTTGGGGCGCTCGATTTCCCGTTGGGAAGGTCTATCCGATATTTACAACTTTCGACTGGTGTCAAATGCATGCCATTGCAACCCCCCCCCCCCTAAAATCACCAAAAAAATCCGTTTAAGGCCTTAAAACAGCCCCAGAAGTTTAGGACCCAAAAAACTGTAGAAAAATTACTAGAAAATTTCCAAAATGAGAAATTGTTGTGAGCCAGTGGAATAGGTGGGTGGCCACTGATATCCATATGGATCATCCCCCCCCCTTAGGAATCAATGGTCTTCATTGCGTCAAATCCTTTATCATATGTCGAACGGTGTGTTGAGTTGAGCTCTCGGTGCACGACATTTGCTAAAGTGAAAAGGTTGCCTTTCTTTGACATCTTTAGAGGGTTGTAATTATTGTTGATGGATGCGTTGGAGATGTTCATAAATTTTGGTTGTCATTTTATCCTTGGTATGCAGCGGTGTGGATGATTTATTTTTGGAGAATCACCTTGAATGCGTAGCCTTGCACTGTAGAGGTACCCGAATAGACGATGTTGCAATGACTTTGTGTTCTTCTTGTTTCTATCGAGTAGAGGGATCGTGTGTAGAGGTTGTGGATGTCTCTACGATCTGATGTTCTCCTTTAGTGGAAATTGTGAATAGGAAAAATTTCCCAGTGTGGGATATTATTTTCCTGCACTGCTTGGTTGGGGTAGGTGCAACTATCTCTTGTATCCGATAGAGTTGTCCTCCCAAAGTGACAATGACACTACGAGGTCATGATTCATATAAAACATGATGCTTCCACATATATGGTTGTCCTAAAAGAACATCACATACTTCAAGTGGGGCCACATCAAACAATACCTCATCTTTGAAGGGCTTGATGTTGTATGGTAGGCGACATTGATGACAGACCCAGATACCTCGTCCTTGGCTTAGCCAACCAATGGTGTATGGTTGCGGGTGTGGTTTGATTGGTAGCTCCATTCTCTTGATGACTTCTGCTGAGATCAGGTTCTTTTGGCTGCTGCTATCCACAAAAAAATGTAGGGGAATTCCCTTCACCCACATCTGCAAGTGGAAGAGGTGCTCCTCTGCCTCCGAATCTTCAAGTTCCTCTGGTTGAATCTGTGTGGTAGAAACAATGACATTGGCACAACTAAATTTGAACCCAAAATCCGATGAGGAAATCCAACGAATTCCGACGAAATTGATCGTGTCGTTGGATTTCACCTTTAAAATTACGAATTTTGCTTGATTTTTTTTTTAAATTGATACCCGTCATTGTCGGATATCCGACGCCCATCGATTATCCGACAGCACTCGTCGGATAACCGATGGGTGCCGTCGGATAATCCAACGAACATTTATTTTTAGAAACTATAAATTTTGTAAAAATTCGAACATGTTGGCTATACAAGCAACGGTTTTCGAAAATTATATTATTCACAGAACTGTTTTCCGTATAAAAATACTGAATTGTTTCATGCAAATTGTTACTTTGATAAAGAATAGTGAAGTGTGGAGATTGTTTTTTTAAGATCGATAATCTTTAGTCAAGATCTTTATGAGAAAATGTCACATAACAATATTCCTAATCCAGACGAACAAAATCGACAATTGCTTGTTAAATTGTGGGATGGATTGAAAAGAAAGGGTGATGGGAAATACTATTTTCCATGTAGTCAATGCAGAGGCTTTAAAAGGAAAGGAATAAAGATCACAACAGCAAGAAAACATTGTAGGGATCATGGACACGCTGAGGGGGGACATGAATATCGTCCATTAGTAGGTTTTGCCATTATATATGTCTTTCTATTGATCATTTTTGTAAATGTATGTATAATTTTAAGATTTCTTATATTAACTAATATCTATTGATGGTTGCATGTAATTATAAAAGAAATACCTCCTACGACATATCGCCTTGAGGATGTGCTTTCAGAACAAGTACCAGAGGAACATGGAGCTATGAATAATGGAGAACACGTTAATGATCATATTGAAGAAGATGATCATACTGATAACATAGTTGAAGATGACGGTACAAATACATTGATCCATGGTACATTTAATGTTAGAATGGATGATGATGATGATGATGAAAATGATGACTTTGATGATGTTCATGATTTACCTCTTCTTGAGAAGGCATACGAACCCCTTTATGAGGGATCCAACATAAATCTTCTCTCTTCTATATTGTTGATAATGAACTTGAAGGTTATGAATGGTCTTTCAAACACATCAGTCACATGAATGTTAAGGTATGTAATATATTTCATCACATATATATGATCGCGCAAAAGGTTATCATTGTTCGTCTAATAATTTTATTGTTAATCCATAAGTAAAATTAATACGGATGAAATGTGTTTCATTAATATTATTTATATATTATATTAACTAGTTTTTTATTTTAATTCGTTGTATCTTGATAGCTGGATTTTTGTTACCACCATCAAATATTTTACCTCGCACATATCGAGATTTATCTGCCATCATGAAATAAATTGGAATGTAGTATGAATCAATTGATGCATGCCCCGATGACCATGTTATATATTATAATCATCATGAATTTGAAACAGAATGTTCGGAATGTCATATCAGTAGATATCGAACAAATCAAGTAACAAAAAAGGTGTCTCACAAGGTTCTTCGTTATATTCTCATTATTCCACGTTTGCAACGACTGTTCAAGTGCAAAAACATAGCGCAATTTATGGATTACCATACAACGAACATAAGTCAAGATTACATTATTCGAATGCCTGTAGATGGGTCTGCATTTAGAGATATGGAGGAAAAATGGCCTCACTTTAAAGAAGAACCTTGTAATCTTATGATTTCTTTGGCAGCAGATGGTGTCAATCCAATTGCAGAGATGAGATTTGTTTACTCGGTGTGGCCTATTTTTTTATCAACAATAGCATTCCTCCATGGTTGTCGATAAAGAGAGAACACATAATGTTGTCAATGATTATTCCAGGTATCTGTCTACAACTCTTTTTTTTAATGTAGTGGCATCTCACTTGTCGTATTTTGTTGCATAATGTCATATATATATTTTTTATTTTTCTCTTGTGTATGTCATAATTATATATTTCATATGTTCAAATCAAACAGGTAAGTACCATGTTAAATATATGAATGTATATATCGAACCTCTTATTGACGAGCTAGTAAAGTTATGGAATGGCATCACTATGTATGATGTATCTAGACCAATACGACAAAGACAATTTAAATTCCATGCAATGCTTGTATGGACAATAGATGATGCCCCAAGGTTAACCCATTTTTGCGGTTTGTAATTATAAGTTCCACTTTAATTGCATTTATTTTTATGAACTAGTTAATATATTATGCACGCATATTTTTTTAAATAATCCATTCATTTTATATATAATTATAATTGAGATAGTTAATCCATCTCTTTATGTAGGTATTTAGATAGAGGAAAAATTTGCATGTCCATTTTGTGATCCTAAGATCAAATCTCGTCGTTCAAAAAGTTTAGGAAGGGAGGTGTTTGATGAGTATAGGCACTTCCTCTCTCATAATCACAGGTATCGAATTACCGAAAAAAATCTATTCAATAGGAAGCAACGGGCAACATTAAAACCGCAAAGAATGACACCTCACCTATGGAAGTTGCAATATAACAGAAATCGTCAAGGTACGTACGGATCAAATTGTCTATCTATCATCGTATATGAAATGTTATGAATTTTTTATTATTGTGTGTTGTTTACTGTAATTGACATTGATTTATGTAATTTCTTTATAAACTACGATTCATGATGGTCGTTGTGATCATGAAGGCATCAATGGGATTCTACGAGGAATGAAAATTTATCCTAAACAATTTAGTAGGTTTCCCTATTATGAGCACTTACAAATTGCTCATCTGTTTGATACAATGCATATCGGAAAGAATGTGACTAAAACATTATGGTGAATATTGGATGGAAGGAGTGAGAAAGAAAAAAATGTCAAAATTTGCAATGAAATTCAAGAAGCCAACCATGCAATGAACGACGTTATTCAATTTCATAGCAACGGAGACCAAATTAATATAAACTCACTTCCATGGATGTTAACGGAGCAGCAAAGTAATGTTGTAAAAGAAGTCATGCGAAAAATTAAATTTCCCACCGGATTTTGTTCGAACATGAAGAATATCATAACAAAGAAAGGTGATTTTGCGGGGGTGAAAACACATGATTGGCATATATTCATGAAGGTAATTATTATGGTATGCATATAATTGCTATATTTTTTTATTCTAGTGCGTATTGTTGGTATTTTTTTGTCTACTTTTTGTAAAAAAATGAAACGATTTGTATATTGTTACAATATGTTCTACCTTTCTCTCTCCCAAACAACTTCGACAACAATGTCAAACAATTTATGTATAATCTTGGGAAATACATGAGGTAAGTAGCGATTTTTTGCATGCGCTTAGTGTTTGTTTAATTCATTGTAGAACTTATATTTGATTTTTGTGCACTAATTGTTATGTAATATAATGTTTTTTTTGTTAAATATCGTGAATGGTCTGCATCACTTCTATATGGTTGTCATCTAAAGAAATCCATAAAGAAGATATAAAGTATTGGAGGAGAGAAATTCCTTGTCTCATGTGTGAAATGTAGAAGCATCTACCTTCGGCATTTTTCAATGCACAAGAAAACTACCTCATACACCAAATTGGGGAGATTGAATTGCGTGGACCTGTACACTCAAGGTCCATGTGGATGGTTGAGAGGAACTTGAAATTTTTGAAGGGTTTGGTTAGACAACAAGCACGTCCTAAGGGTTCTATGGTGGAGGGATATATCGTATACCAAAACATGATGTATATTAGTGAATATATTCCTAAATTAGCGTCAAAGCTCAATTTAGGTCGCATTTGTGATCCAAACTCCAATAACAATTTCGAAGGGGAGTACATAAAGGGGAAAGGTAGATCGAGGAAGGTGAAAGGTAATTATTAGTTAGTGGAGATTAATTAATATAATACATTTGACTATTGATTTTTATGTGTATATCATACTTATTATATTTTTAATATTCAATATGCATCAATTAAAATTATATACTGTGTTAAGTGAATATACATTTGTATTGAATTTTTATTTTATTTTCATCAAGCAGTTGGTCGAGAGTGGGATGCACTTCATTTATACATTGCAAACAATATTGACTAGATGAAGGTATGGATTGAACGATGTGAACAATCTGGTCATGGAATACCATGGAAAGGTGTGGCTTCATTAGTTAAAGAATCTCATCGCAATGAAGATACCAATATTACACAAAGGGAAATCGATTTAGCATATGGTTTTAAAGATAAACATGCAAGCATATTAATCAGCCATCCTGGTTTTTGTTTGCAAATATATTGATGTACACGTTGATTTTTTTCCCTGCAAGGCATAAACATGCACTTAACCATCAATTGATCATGATGTAATATTTACATGTAAGGCTTGTTGTAGGTAAAACACCATAAGGCTATGTGGTGCAATGGTTGTAAATTTCACATCAAAAAGTTGGATGAAACGAAGAAATCATCAGATTGTGAGATATCTGTAGTCTTTGAGGTGACCAATGTTTCCTTTAGAAGTGATAGACATCCAAAACTCTCGAAAAATCAATACTATGGGTATTTGGAAGATATTGTTCATTGTGACTTTAACTGCTTGAAAGTAGTTTTGTCCGTTGTCAAATGGTACAGGTTACGATTGAATCAACGTGATCCCGATAAAAATATTATTGAACATGATAATGGATTTACTATGGTTAATACAAGGTTGTTTGAGCCAGGAATGAAGCCCTATTTTCTTCCAAACCAATGTGAACAGGTATTTTACTCTGAGGTTCCAGGTAGAGGGGTTGGTCATTTGTTGTGAGACACGATCCAAGAGGAAGGCCAATAAAGTATAACGTAGATGACAGTAATGAAGAGGGTCACGAAGAAGAAGACGATGTTGAAGATGATCAACATGAGTTAGGTGATCATGTTCTAGAGGAAGATGTCGAAGAATTAGTTGAATCAGATGGTGTAGCAGAAAATGTCCATGAAGATGATATTGACGATGACATGATGATCACAACTAACATTGATGACGATGATGATATGGAAAATCCTTACAATGTTGAATCTGGATCGGATGATATAGATGATGACTTGGATGAAGAAGATGATGAATTCCATTGAAGTGCATGAGGTATTCCTTAATATATTTACTATATTTTTTGATTTAATATTGCGATAGAATTATTGAATTTTATTGGTACGTATAAATTAATTGTTTCTTAGTGTTTTTTCCATTTTCCTGTTATATGTTGGCATATGTTATAATTAGAGACATTGCTTCTTAAGTATGAAAAACAACACAATAAATTTTTTTTGTCCATAGATTTTGTTGGGTTATGGGGGATTGAGAGTGACGTGAAGGGGGGGGGGTCAGATGAGCTTCCACCTTCACGTGGTTGGCCATTTTTAGTAGAGAATATTAAATTATTCTTAAAACAAAGATAAGCTTAGTAAGGAAATGCAAAATTATCACACTAACCCAAATGGCATGCTTGATCATGTACTGCATGGAGCCAACATTGAATTTTTTTTAATTTGTGCTTGCTTGGACTGAAATTTGGCATGGTTAGACTAGACTCATGCATTAACGGTGTGGGAGGGTTTCCAGAATAAAACATGACTGACACTAACCATTCGAAAATCAAAAACCATACCTATAGATTAATTAATGTGCTACACGGGGCCAACGTTGGAATTTTTAAATTTGTGCTTGCTTGGACTGAAATTTGGCATGGTTAGACTAGACACATGCATCGACAATGTGGGAGGGTTTCTAGACTCAAACATGACTGACACTAACAATTCGACAATAAAAAACCATACCTATAGAATAACAATTTGACAATCATATAGAATGTGCACTAGTACACAATTAGTGAATATCTATTATCTAAAAATGTTATCCCAAATGAAGAAAAATTAGTAAAAGAAGACTCTTGATTTTTTCTTAAACTTGAACGTATTGCTTTTCATATATGTTTAAGTAATGGATAATATTTTTTCAATTTTGTTTTATCAAAATGCATGATTTTTTCAATTAGACATATATTTATTCTTTGATTCCAAGAAATTTTACAATGTTTTTAGCATACACAATTAAATTAATGATTTCAAACCTAACTAATTATTATGTAGTTTAATTTTTAATAAATAAAATGGACATTTCAATTGTTTAAAACACCTAACAATTAAGAAAATTTGATTTTTTCCTCATTAATAGAGAATAAAGCATTCTAAAAGTCTAGATAATATCAAGGTAGTAATGAAAATGCAACATCATGATCTAACAAATGAGATCAATCCTTAAATAGTTTAAAATCAAGTTTTCATTGAGTTCTTATCATTTCTTTTTTTATATATGAATCTCAAATCATATGGTAATAAATCTATATGGCTTCCATTGCTAGTGAATTTTGATGACATGATGGATTATGAGATTATTAAAACAGGGTTGGCAGGTGTGGGGGGAGTTATCCTTGACTCTAAGGGGAACAATATGACAAGGTATGCCTGGGGCATTGGAAGAAAGACGAACAATGGAGCGGAGTGGCTCGCTCTCATCAAAGGAATGGCACTGGCTCTAAGGCTGGGTATCGAGAACCTGATGGTGATGGGGGACTCTCTTATAGTCATCCGAGACACCAAGAACATTGTTAAGAATAGGAAGCAGCCCTCCTCCAAACTTCACCACCTTCTACTAAGCATCAGTAAGTATTTCAACGAGGTCTCCTTTTGGCATGTCCTGAGAAATATAAACAGGCAAGCAGATGTATTGGAAAACCTCGGAGTAGGACTCCCTTATGGCTCCCTCAATTGTATAATGTCACAACAACAAATGTTTGGATCCCCTAGCACTGGGTTATCTCTTGAAACCATGGTCCTCCAACCCTTACACCTCATGAATTACAATCTTCAGCTCACAAACTATAGAAACTTCAATTTCGTGGATTTTGGAATTCTCACCCACCTTGGCAACGGCGATCAAGATCTCGGCGAGATCCGAGGGTGCATCAACATTAATTGCAGCCGGCTAGATGGACAGATGGCCATCATGCGTGATCGTTGGCATGATTTAAGATAGGGATGGGGGGTCGGAAGTTTCACTCTCGCGGGCTCTTCTCAGTTATGGATTACGTTGGTTATATTGCAGGTTTTGCAGGTTTTGTGTAGGCGCTCCTTTACGATCTTAGTGCTTCATCTCAGTAATATGGAACACTTTCCTCTCCCCCCGGTAGGAGATAACCGTTGCAGGAAGTGCTTTGGGCATCATAGGTCAGCTGGCCCCATTTCTGCTCACAACAGAGCGTTGCATGAGAATGATGAAGAAGCTGGGGTCTGGAGGAGTCATAGACATCCCGGGCGTGGCCTCTGTCTCAAGCCGGTCGATGTGGGGTGTGCTCAGTACTTTGAGGAAAACCGCGGCCTAACTCAGCATGAATTGGAGATGAACAACAGGCTCCAGGAGCTGGAAGCACAAATCCGAGTCATTCAAAATGAGAATGTGGAATACAAACAGATTCTCACCCGTCTATTTTCTCTATCACAAGCTACTCATCTTGAGGTTAAACAGCAGGTTAGCCTGGTGGCTAAGAAGTTTGAGCATAGGGAGGAGACGCTGGGCCTTTTTTACCCACAAAAAAAACGCAAAGCTGGTGTTGGAAGCAAGGACATGGCCGAATTGGAGAGGAAGATGGAGAAACTAAAGAACTTCATGGCGCAGGCTAGGAATTTTTTGGGCCTAAGCATGGACAAGAATGGAGTTGCAGAATCCAGTGGAGCAGTTATGAATGCCGGTAACCCTTAGCTGCAAGTTGGTCATTTCAGCCTTTTTTGGTTTTTTATTATTTATCGGCAAAATTATACAATTTATACTCTGCAACTTGGAAACACATGCTGGGAGCATCCCTCACAAATGGAAGAATGTATGGAAAGCTCCAATTTTCAGTCTTTAAGTTCTATTTATCAGTTTATGTATGTACTTCTTCTGTATTAGGATACTAGGGCAGTTTGTCAAATGCTACAGTGCTAAGGGACCTGGAAGAATTTGCCTTTGTTTCAAGCATGTAATTGACGAACAGGGTGAGCTTGATGCAACCCTGTACATGGTGCAATCAGCCCCTGCATTTTGTAATTTTTGGCCCTCCTTTTAATGAAATCTTATCAACCGTTTGTGTAAAGAAAAAAAATTATTAAAAATATTACAAAATGGCATTGCATGATGTGTTCAACAAGCTCAACTTCAAGATTAACTCAACACTGATTTTAAACTTTGAAAATGTCGGTGATATGATTTTTGTGATTTTGCTTCTTGTACTATATAATGGTTTTCCTCTTATTATGAGAGATATATGACTTAGAATAGTGGTAATAGATATTAAATAATTGAGATATATTACTTATATTGGTCGTAGTAGTTCCTAAATAAGTGATTCAAAGCAACACTAAACATATAGTGTATTGAATTCCGACCTTGATGAGAACAAGGTACAAGAAGAACAAATATTTTTTTACAAATATTCAAATTCACCTTCATTCATTCCTAATGAGGTATCCAATAGGGGAAAACACAAAAATCAACCCCCAATGCAAAAATTATATCATCTTGTGTTTGATATATTCATCTTATGTTGATATTTCATTGCAAAGATAGAGAGAAGAAATGTGCAACCATTAATTCATTTACATTGAAACTAGATTAAAACTTTATCTACACCTTTCACGTTTTTTTTGTGAGCTTTTTCCATTCAAGATCCAAGTCAACTTGAACATTACTCGATGTAAGAGGATGGTATTGATGCAATATGACTAGATAACTAGTTATACAATGTTAAGGCATATTTGTAAGTGAAATGGTTATACGATAAAGAAAAGACCACCTTCGTAACTACAAAATTAGTGCCAATAATTCTATATTGACAAGAGTTTCCAATATAAAATACATAGACTAAGATTATCATATTAACACATGGAAAATTTTCACAGAGGCATTGTAAATGAGCTTTACCCTTGAAATATCATGATGATCAATACATCAAGTGTTAGTTATTGTTTTCACATTAAGACCAGTTAGTACTATAAAATACCAATGAGTTTCATAATATTATGATATAATAGGATATAAGGCATGGTATTATTCTTAAATAATGAAAATATCTAGTGTCATGTAATTAGTATTGGCTATGGTTTCTCTCTATTAATAGTTTGGAAGATTATTACCACATTACAATAGAGATCAAGTATTATAAAATTTTACCAAGAAAACATGCCAATGATAACCATAGATTATTATTATCCTATAAATAAACTAACATTGCCAACTATAAGTATTGAGTCTCCAAGTTTAACCATGTTATTAAGGCCAAAAGGATACAAATTGGGCCAATAAACCATTGGAAGGTCAATACAATAAGGTATATAAATGGTCAATACAATAAGATAATGACATGGTAGGTTTATAGTGTTAGTGATAAGAAATTGTTGAGTAATATAGTTTGGTGTTAATTTATTCATTAATATAGAACTTTTGGTGTGCACTAAACCATTATGAATCTATAGTGTGACCAGCCAAATAAGCGCTCATTGCAATACACCTATGTGAAACTAACACATACTTCTAGTCATATTTTCGCTACCATGCATGACAACCACTTTTGATCTTTAACATACCATTGATCCAAAGTCATTGCTTGATCTGCATGGGTCTAGTTCAACCCTTATATTAGTAGGTGATTGAAAATTCCACCTTAGCATAACTCATTCCACTATAGCATAGCTCATAACATAACTCACAAGATTGGTGTGCTTGACTAGTATGGCGATCAAAGTTGACTAGGTATATAAGGTCCACTATATATAGTGATTAAGTCAGTGCCTTCCTTAGCTAACTACTTACAAGATTTGAGTGATTAGTTATATTGATCTATTATGCTTTGGGTGATTTGCAATGGACTACCTAGTTTTATGTATTTAATCATCCAAGCATGTATATATATGTAACATTTTATTGTAAAAGTTTATGGCACCATTTTAATTCTTATTATATCCTTAGAAATATTGAACTCAATACCATCATCCTCATATATTTTGTCACATTGATTAACCATATCACATAATCATTGCCTTATTGTATCTCAGTCTTAGGTTCTTTGTTGTTAAGGTTTGATCACTTGTTTTGAAATATCATTAATGACGATGTTGTTTATGATGTGTTGATGAATAGTGATGATTGTAACGTTGATGATGATAATGATGATGATGATGACGACGATGACGATGGTGTTGTTTATGATGATGATGATGATCGATGACGATGATGACATTAATGATGATGCTTATGATGACAAAGATGTTCTAGATGTTGATGATGATGGTGACAATGATTATCATGATGATGACGATGACGATGACGATGACAATGACGATCAAGATGGTGGTAATGGTGATGATGATCATCATCACCGACACGGATGTCATCAATGTCATCATCACTAAGATTGTTGTTAAATTTTTAATTTTTTTTTTTTATCAATTTTTTAAAGAATCGTAATTTTAATTTTAAATTAAATTTTGTTTTTCAATATATATATAATAATAAAACAAAAAAAACACAATATAAAAATAGTGTAGTCACAATACAAAATTAATATTAAATACATAAAAAAAAAACAATACAAAAAAATAACAAACAACAAAACAATAGCTCACCTTTCTACCTCCCGCGCCAATGTGTTTCATTGTTGTCGACTGCCTGCGCGTGTACCCTTTGAGTTCGTTGAGATGTGAGCAGGGCATTCCGGCCAAGGCTTCTGTACAACCATTGCTGTGAGCTATGAGCAAATTGGGATTGTGGCCGTGCATCTTCAGCGTCTAGCGCGTGCACCCATTGAGTTCGATTTGCTGTGAGCAGAGGATTCCGACCAGGTTTTCTGTGCACCCATCAAGTTCGATGATCCATGAGCTGTGACCAAAGTATGATTATGGTCGTGCAGGGGAGATGAAGCCCAAGCGGAGCAATTGTGAGAAGAAGCAATGCCTCCCAAGTCGGCGAGTATGAAGCCCTAAATTTTATGGGGTCCAATTCATACTTTGAATGGTTAATTGGAACCCCACCTCTCCTTTGGCCATGAATTGTTTGAATGGCTCATAGATTTGAACCCCATATCTCTCCTTTGGCCTTGAATTGTTTGGTATGGTTCTTAGAAATAAAGAAAAAACATACTCAAATTTTGTGCAATTTTTCTATCAACATTTCTGTGAATTTTCATGCAATATTTATGTGAGTTTTCGTGCAATATTTATGTCAACATGTGCTTGTTCATGCTCAGCAACAGCACTGCGAATTTCCATTTCGACCCTTGTTGGATCCTGGGTTGCTTCAACACCAAGTACCTTCATAAGATTGCTCATATTTACTTTTGGATTTGGAGGCTCTATCAAACCCTGCCATATCATCTCCTGTCTATATTTTTTCTTTGCAAAGCACTGCTATGTACATAATTTTCTATGCTCCTTGGTCAAATTTAAAGGTAAAAGAACATCTGTGTAGCTACCAGAGGGTAAAAGAACCATACCCCACCACTCAACATCAGGTTTAGGATCCTTTAGTTTCTCTTATTTTGTAGGAATTCTTTCTGACACCTCAATCAAATTAGGATTTATATCAAGCTCAACCTTTGACTTGGCAAGTTGTGCTTGCTTGATCTTCATCTCCTTTGCTTGTGCTTCTCCGAATTGACTCTTAAATTTAGATATTTCTACCTCCTTTGACCATCTTCCTTCCTCAACAAATTGAAATGTCATCCTCTTAGGCCTCAAGAGCTTTGTTTTATTAATACCCATTTTTGGATCAAATTGGGGATTGGAATTGGGTTCTTCAACAAATTTTGGCCTTAGAATTTGAAATGCTTCTTTTTCTGTTTGTTTATGTTCACCTTCAAAGTGCCCAAGTTTGTAATTTTTGGCTTGTCAATTACATTCCCCTCTTCATCTATTGCACGGCCCTGGGCATCAAGATAAAGAACAATATCTTTAGCAAGATTCTGTTGGCCAGCAGTACCAAATTGATCAGGCACTTGTCCAGGAAATATACTCAAAATTTGATTCATAGTTATATACTCAAAATTTAATCGAATTTACATAGAGAATTCAAGAAAACATGAAAATTATGAAAAGAGATGAATGTGTTGAATGTGGAAACAAATTCCTAAGTTTCACATATGTAGAGTTGAATGTGGATTGAGGGGTGACATTGTGTCAAACAGGGTTGGCAAGGTCAAATAAGAGGTAGTCACAAGGAGCTATTGCATATATTTGACCTTATTTGACCTTACATCTCTTGGGAAGGTCAAATAAGAGGTAGTTACAATGAGCTATTGCATGGATGCATGGATGCATGGTTACAAGTGATGGATCAGTTTCCAACCATTGCAAGGTTAACTTAATTTAGGAATGAAAACCTATTTTAAACCCTCGTGAGGATTAGCGGATCCACATAACCTTAAAAGACAATATAAAATTAAAATAAGGGATTGTAAAGTCACAAGGATGCCTAAGTTATTCATGTACTCGTAGCTATGTATGGGCTGGCCCATATGCTCTACAGTTGTTGACTATCCATACTTCATCTAAATGTTAAGGCCAATAACACATTTTAAGGCCTCATTGTAGGTTATATTTTGTTGTTTTTGCCTTACTAAGCTTGTTGATTCCATTAGAATTCAACAAGTCTTCAATAACCATAGCTAGTTCTCATGGTCATTAAGTTCATCTAAAGTTGCCAAACTATGTGCACACATGGATTATGAAGATCAATGTGGGAAAGTTTCACAAAGTAAAGCACTTAGCCTCCTTAATTAAATGCTTAATTTTTTGGTAAACACTCAAGTAACAAGGGGTTTACTAGTGGATCCTTTCAATTTCCCTAATGAATAAAACCTCGTGCATCAACAGCTTAAATAAAAGGTCATCCAAAGCATAGAATCGAGGAAACTCAATGCAAATGAAATCCTTGATGTAAATGAAGTGGTCCTAGAAAGTTACATAATGCTCCTTTCCAAATAGATTGAAAGACTAAAGCATGCACGTAATGAGTTAACCAACAAAAGGATAAATGTGGAACTTAGGTTGGCTTGTCTTACGTCTAGGATAGAGTATGTGTTAGTGCACATAGGAGGTTGTAGGGTGAAACATTCACTCAACTAAAATATTATACATCAAGTATGACCAATTTAATTATTGGCTATTTTTATTTTTATTAAAATAAATTCAAGAGAGGAGAGATGGAAGGCCAAGAGTCACAAGGAAGGCAAAAAGTCCAAGAGGCACAAGGAAGGTAAAGGGCCCCCCTATTTTTTATAAAGGGGACACTTGCATTCATATGTAGGTGTCTTTTTATTTTCATTATAATCTTTCTTCACAAGTGAATAAAGAGGCCATTGTTAGCCAATTTTTTTATATATTCTTGTAGATCTAGACCTAGTTGTAGACTATTCCCTCCTCTCCTTGCTCTTTTGGTGCTTGTGGGTTTTAACATTGTATCATTTGGAATATTCTCTTGCTACTTTATTTATTGCTCAGTTATGTATTACTTGCTAACATATGATTTGGAACATGGACTCTCTTAGTAGTGTGTGGACTATTATCAAATGCTTAGGGTTTCTTATTATTCAGTTACATGTAGTAGTAGTATATTGTTCTTTATTATGTTTATGACTAACTAATTTCATCTCATATTGTTGGCTTTATGACATAGAAGTGTTCCTAGCCTTAAATTATTTTTAGATTCATGATGAAGATGAGAGGGTGTTGGTGTAGGTTCACTTTTAATGGAAATGGTTGACTATTTCCCTCGCTATCAGTTGTATTACTAGCCTTGGTTTCCATTCATGATTAAAACTAGTTTGATGCATTTCATATTGCACTTTGCATTGCATGATAGTTGCATTACATTTATAATACCCCATATTACCCCATATTATGGTACTTGGGCCATAACAAAAAGGTTCACCATTTGAATGAAGGAATGTCTAATTGGAGATTTATATCTACTAATTACTCGTGTTGGCACATGGTGTGCTAAGGCACACAATTTGTCTAGCGAGTAGTAGGTTCACAGGGTCGGGACAATGGAAAGGTTGCTGACATCAATGAGTTGGACTATAACTTTGGACGCTTCGCCTGAATAAACCATCTGACACGATCGCTTTTTCCACACTAATAACGTTCGGCTTAAAAAAATACACATAGCACACTTTGGCACGACCTACAACTACTTGCTTTGATATGAGGGCCTTTGTTTCTCTAGCATACATGTTCCTACATTTTGCACATTGCGGTGAAGGAAATCTAGGGCATGAGGGGATGTTGTGGGATGTGACTCTCGAACAACTAGAAGGGGTGTTGGGTGAGATGTCGATGGTAAATCATAGCCCGCTCCTGGTTATAGATAGGATACATCATGTGACCGAGCATCCATACTTATCCTATTATATAGAATGGAATATACAAACAACAAAATGGGATTCAAATGAGGGGGCATTAGACGAAACAAAGGAACCAAGTGGACAAAGAAACAAAACTAAATTACACCTATATACACCCATGGGTCGGCGAATATGTGACTCGAACCGTTGCTTCTTTTGTGGGGTCAACTACTCACTTCAATTGGACTCAGTGTGAGTGGTAATTTAAGTTCCATTGATAGCGGAATCAAATTAAGTAGATCCATAAGCTTCAACACAACCATTAGCTCGAGAGGCTTATCCAGATCTCGTACCGGTTGGCCTCATTGACCCAAAACCCCCAGCATCATCCAGACTGGTATAAGCACCTCCATTGCGGGGATACAAGTAGCATCTCGATAAACAACATAACCATCTGCAGTCGAAGTTGCACCAGCGGTTGCACTTTACCCCGAACCATGCTACCTGAATGAGGAGATATCGTTGGTTAAACCAGTTCAAGCATGATTTCGGAAACAACTAATCACTTTCTCGAGTTCAGGTCCATCCCCTCGGTTGGGCTCAATTAACTCCCTCCTATTTTATTGTCTTAGCAGTTGGATCAATGGCAGCTCATCCGAAAAGAAGTACCATCCATCCAAAGTCCAGACCAATCTATTTAACAAATCAATTATTGTAAACCCAATACTCTATGTAAGGAGGGCCTATTGCAAGAGGCATTGACCTCTATATGTCAAAAAGGAAGAATAACATTGGACTGTGAAGCTTATGCTTCTCACTTGTAGGTCTGCGTGGACACCAAATCGGTTTCCGAGGGAAATCAGCTCCATGCCCACATGCTCATAAACATAATTGAGTAAGAAACTAGTTTGAAAGTCAAACTTCTGAGATTCTATGTTGCTTCTGGGAGAATGGATAATGCACACTTAATATTTAATAGAATGTGCCATCGAAATGGATTGTTATGGAATGAAATGATCAGGGGATATGCTTGGAACGAACCCTGTGAGGAAGCATTGGTACTTTACTACTAGATGGAACAGGTAGGCAATCGACCAAATAATTTTACTTATCCATTTGTGCTCAAGGCATGCGCTAGGTTATTAACTCTACAAGAGGGTAGAGATATTCATTATCATGTAGTGAAAAATGGGCTTGAAATGGATGTTTACGTGGCAAGTGCCCTCATAGACATGTATGAAAAATGTGGGGATTTGGAGAATGCAAGCAAAATGTTTGACAAAATGCCTAAACGAGATGTTTTCTCATGGAGTGCACTGATTACAGGATATGGTTTCTATAGTTTCGATAGCAGATATATATACAGATTGAGATAAAAATCCAAGAGTAGGAACAAATCCTACAAGGACAGGTGCAAATCCTTCAATTTGAAAGCCAGTTACAGATTCCATTACTGGTACAAGTGATTTGGAACCCGTTGATCCGGAAGCAATTTACCAAGTGAAAACATATCCAATTGCAGTTTCACCTCCCCCGATATATAAGCACTATGGACATGGAAAAAGGCATCAGAAGTAAAAGCAGCAAAGCCAGTCAACTAAGTTGCACTTCGCCCAGCATTTTGGCTAGTTTAATCTTTTGAACCTATTGAATTAGACCTAGTTTACTCAGTTTACCTTGTAGCGAAGACAGGACCTGGCACAGGACCTACTAATAAAATATAATATTAAATGGGCTATGAATCTGCTACTCAGACTTATAGGTTTTTTTATTTATCTGCAGTTTATATAGACATGTTTTGCAGCAATCCAGTGAATCTACCTCAGTTCACACATGAACTAACTGAGAGCATTCACAACAAAACATAGATCTGTTCTGGTGTTCGCCAGATACATCAAGGACCCAATCAGTTGGCGATACATAGTGGGAACAATCAAATTTGAATTTGAAGCAGAATCGCTTAGCTTCTTCAAATTTGCATCCATCAGAGTGGCCATGGACTTTCAGTCCAACATTCCGAATATCTTCAGAATATCTATGGTGTATTTTCCTTGTCCTAGGAAAAATATCCTTCTGCCTCTGCCATACTTCTAATCCCAAGAAGTAATGCATCAATCCAAGATCCTTCATTTCAAACTCAGAGGCAAGTTTCTTCTTACACCATACGATAAGTTTCTCATTTCCAGTGGCTCATCATCCACAACCTTGTAGTAAAGGTTGAGGTCTGCATCACTCTTGGTGAACCCAAACTCACTAGGAATCCGCCTATCCGTCCATACCAAGCACGGGGTGCTTGCTTGAGTGCATACAAGGCCTTTTTCAATCTACATACGTGAGACTCCTTTCCATGGACAATAAACCCTTTTGGTTGTTCAATATATACTTCTTCCTCAATAAAACCATTGAGAAAGGTTGTCTTGACATCCATCTGATGCAACTTCCATCCCATAGCTAAAGCAATAGCAATGATCGATCTGATGGAAGTATATCGAGCCACAGGAGCAAATGTCTCATCATAATCGACTCCCTCTTTCTAAGAGAACCCTATGGCAACAAATCTAGACTTGTGTTTTTCAACACTCCCATGTGCTCCATGCTTGATTCTGTATAACCACTTGGAAGTCACTACCGACTTCCCCTCAGGTCTCAGCACCTCCGACACATCATTCTTCATGATGGATTGGTATTCTTCCACCATGGCATCCTTCCAAACTTGGTGTATGGATGCTTCTTCATAAGTGGTAGGTTTTGAGTCAATGATGTGACTCATCAATGCCACATAACTGGAGAACCTCTAAGGTCATTTACTTTCTCGGAAAGTACCATGTGGAGCTTCATGCCCTTCTGCATCTTGCAAAGTCTGTTGTGCCCATCTAAGCCTCTTTCGGCCTACTGCAATATCTCTAAGAATATCAACTGGCTCAACTAGATCAATGGAGTTGATGGGTTCATCCTCTTCTACTAACTCCCTCTAAACTGAAGGGGGAGATGATCTCATCTCCTTTGGTTCTAGCATTTCCTCATCATCAATCTCCATGTCTGATCCTCTACCTTTCCTGACAACCATTTTTACTTCAAAGGACACATCCCTGCTGAATTCAATCTGTCTGGATCCTGGGATGTAGATTATGTACGCCTTTGAAGACTCATTGTATCCCACGAAAGTTCTCTTCATTCCTGAAGATTCTAACTTCATCCTTTTCTCCTTGGGCACATGTATGTAGACTGGACAGCCAAAGAACCGAAGGTGGCCCACTTCTGGTTTCACTCCTGTGAAAGCTTCCTTCGAGGTCATCCTTCTAGGCTGAGAGTCAAACTCCTGGAAGCTTCCTGCTGAACATCAACGGGATTCATGTGTCCACCACTTGTCCAATGGAACAAGTATCATCATCCTTCTCTTGTAGGCCATATCGCATGATCTTTTCCCTACAAGTCAAATCATGTTTGATGATCAATGACATTGCATAATCAAGTTTAACCAATTTCTATTTCTATGCAATGACAATAGTTTACACTAGGCATCTTGGCTAAATACTTTAGCACGACAATCATAAACATGTCTTCCAAACACATCTTAAGAACTATCTAGATGTCTATTATCTCCACTAGAACATGCCATCAAGAGTGTGCACTACTCTAAGCATGCAGGAAGGAGATATTATCTAGACTAGATCCATCTCGTGTTCATGAAATGTATAACAAATACAACAAGAGCCTATCATAAAAAAAATTAAACTATATCAACTGCTCAATACACTTCCTAATAGATCTGCATATAATGGTTATGAAGACATTACGACAA
Organism: Larix kaempferi; assembly: GCA_027924585.1. Lineage (NCBI taxonomy): Eukaryota > Viridiplantae > Streptophyta > Pinopsida > Pinales > Pinaceae > Larix > Larix kaempferi. The sequence goes on along the minus strand of BSBM01001002.1, from coordinate 15,026,162 downwards.
AACAGATCTATGTAAGCAAGAAAACCAAATACTTATCTCTTATTGTTTTTGTGTGTGGGCTCCCACTGCCTTCTTGTGGGAACCATGAGAGATCTATGTTCTTGCAATCTGAGTCTTCATATCTCCTCAAAATATGGAGAACTAGAAGAACTCTAAACGATCATCATTCCTTGACTTCTTGCGAGGAGTGTCTTCTTCGACTTCTTGATCTAGGAACTTCTCATTGAAAAATTGTAAGGGATCATTTTCTTCTGGTAAGAGAAGAACCCTAGGCTTCAAGAGATGAAGTTGGAGGCCCCTTCCAGAAGATCTTCAACCTTCATTCCAATCATCCTGACTGTAGATCTGAAGCAAAAACCCTAGCAGGAGCTAGGTCAAAAATGAAAGTTGGATTCTTGGAAAACTGACTCCACGGGGAGATGCGCCCTAGCAAGGCGAGTTGAGAAAAGGTGGGGCTGAGCCAAAACTGTGGAGGGAGTAAGTCAAAAACTGAAACCCTAATTTCTACTGCAACTATAGAATTAGGTCAAAAATTGAAAATTCTCAGAATTGAATTCTGCCTTCATCAAAAGATGTGCCCTCCTTAGAGCGAAATTCTCAAGGCTCTTTTTCTGCCAAAAAGTTGAGTGAAGGCTTTGAAAGATGAAACCCTTGTTCTGGCAATGGCTTCTTCTAGTACCACTCTGATACCATGTTAGTTTTTCATACAATTATAGCATAATAATTCAATAGCATAAATTCAATAGGATCACTAGAAGAAAGACAAAGCACAGAAACAAAGAACACAAGAATTTATCCTAGGAAACCCAATCGGGAGAAAACCCAGCAAGTAGAGATGAATAATTCCGAGAACAAAGTACAATGATGAGAGAGAGAAAGTAGAAAGTCCCTCTAACTAAAAACCCCAAAAATAAGCTTCTCCTAGCTGCAGGTGTGAGCTCCTCTCCAAGTGATGTGAACTTGTTGTTTATGAGTGAGTGAACAAATGAGGCATACGACCTCTGTATTTATACACAAGCAAAAATGACTTTTTCCCTTTCTGGGCTGACCTGACTTTTCCCAAACTAGGCTGAACTGAATGGGGCAGTTTTTCCCATCGTTTGGGGCAGACTACCCACTGGTCCGACTTGTCTAATCTGACAGCGATGACTTGTCTTGGGGGAATATAAAAATACATTTAATAATTATTTTCTTTACATAATTTTCTCCCCAAGGTTTACATTGATTCTTTCAAGGGTTTACATGATTAATTACATCAAGATCAACTCCCGTAGGAGGTACAAATAATTACAATAGAATATAATAAGAATAACTTCCGAAGTTGCACAAAATCCAACATATCACACGGAATCTCAATTACCTTCCTCCATAATAACATGGTCATATGCCTTCATCTCAGCCACTTGCTCTCTTCGCCCTCATTTTTTATAAATCAATAGTTTTTTATTATTCTTTATAAGCACTTGACCTAGGAACTTTTGCACAAAGTTGAAAATGGTGAAACCATGCACGGGTCAATAACTCCATGAGCCAGTGTTGAGAGAGATAATAATACCACAAGTTTTGTCACCCCTACGATGAATGTGAAGTGCATTGAATAAGACATAGTAACACAACTACCATTGCTAAAATTGCTTCCATTAGACACCTATGTCATTGTCTCTAAAACTCCTCCCATAAATGTGTAGTTGCAAAGTCGAACAATTCACAGAATGCAATTTATGTAAAGAAGGTTTTAAAAAAACGTTATAAAGGCCTAGCCTTGAGAGGCTGCAAGCACCTCCGCCACATGATCACCTTGGTGTTCACTAGTCAGCATGGATAAACATTACATGATGTTGATGACTAGATGAGTCAGTTTTGGTGTGTCTTGGCCTGTCAACAAGGCACACCATGGACAAGTTATTTTTTCCTAGAAGAAAAACGAATCAGAAAACCTGAACCTGAAAGTTTGTTTTTGGCCTTGGTCAACTAAATAGAAACAATTTCGACTGCTTGATGCTGCTACCACAGTCAAGAATTTCTGCCCAACTGAATAAAGAATAATTGGATGGTGGTGTTTTGAGTCTTTTGTATGCTGATGTTAGCCATCACAAATCAATTTCTGCTAAAAAAACTGCTCTGAAAACCCTCTTCTGTCTCCTTGAGTGATGCTATTGGAAAAATGAGTTAAAGACTAAAAGTGCACAATTGAAGGGAAAAAAAGAAAAACTAGCATTTGTTTTTCTCAGGTAATAGGCTTTTGTTTTGCCTAGTAATGGACCCAGCAAAGAAATTCTAGGGTTTGTTACGTAGAGCCACATAAATTTTTGCCCAAAAAGGAAATTTTTGTTGTCAACATTTTTTGTTTTAAGTTTTTTAGGAAATCCCCTGTTTTTTTCAATCTGCAGCATGGAGGTGTCCCCCAGCACGCCAGGCACATCCCACACTATTGAGGATTGTTCTATACCTATCCTAAGTACATGAAACATGTCATAGGGATGGGAATGCATCCCAAAGGTAACAATACATGTGAGGAAGAAGAACCTCTTGATAGATCTATCACATGTGCGTGGCTCACAATGGTTAAAGCAAAAAAGCAACAAAACTTTTACAATAAGTTTAAACCCTAAAAAACAACTCTAATTCTCTTCTATGTGGAATGGTGTCATTGCTACCCGAAACCTTAGAGATAGTGTTTCTTGAAGAAGAAATGGCCATTTAGAAGTCATTGTGCAAGAAGATGAGGACAAGCTCCTATGGCAGCTTGTTGGATCAATGTAGGTGAGTATCCAACCACGTAGGGACAAGGGAAAGTATTGTAGATTTTTGGCCTAGTTAGTCATGCATCAAATGTTGTTGCCATGTAGTTTCCTTTAATGGCCGCTAGGTCCCTATTTTTGCAAGAGAAGTGGTTGAAGCAGGGCTCATTCAACTACCATGAAAATTTTGTCTTTCTGGTTTTAATGCAGTAGATGCTACAGACTCCTTTTCCACAAACCTTTTTCCCAAACAAAAGAAACATACACCCACCAGACAGCACGATGAGAAAGTATAAATGGGAATGTTGGTGAAGTACAACTCTGCATACCAAAATTAAGAAAATAGGGTTCTATTTTTAAGAACCCTAGTTTACAAGAGACATGATTGAAACATGTCTCATTCGACTACCATGAAAACTATCTTTATGCGGTTTTATTATAGTAAATCCATTAGATTCCATTTCAACAAACCTTATCCCCAAACAAAAGAAATATACACCCTTCAGATAGCTCAGTGAGAAAGTATGAATGGGAATGTTGCTCAAATACAACTCTACATACCAAAATTATTATAAAAAAAACTAGGGTTCTATATTTTAGAACCATGATTTACAAGAGACATGATTTAAACCAGTCACATTAAACTACCATGAAAACTGTGAAACAAGACATGTCTCTTAGGGGCTTGTTAGCACACTCTTTCATCCCTTAGTCAAAACTGATATAAGTTTAGATCAACAATGAAAAGCGACTAATTTAAGAAGAGAATAACCCAAAGTGTCAAGGGAAAACTTCCTCTCCATTTGGGTTGGTGCGTGCTAACGTCAATGGGGAGTCCCTAAGTACCGGGCTACTAATTTGCACCTATCTTTCTGCAATACACACAAAAAACAGCAGCAAATTTGCTTTGGACTACATGTAAACACTCTGCCAAAAACCCTTAGAACAAAAATTAAGTAAACTTTATTGGTCAGATCCTGCAGTGTTAGTGTGCAAAGATGAGAAAAAATAGAAAGAATACCTATTGAAAGAACGAAATTTAATCATGACAATAGGATATGAACTACTAATCGATGAGCAAAATGAAACAACATACCAACAAAAAGGGATGTCTGAAGAAAACACAACACTTCTTTATCAAAAGTCTTGCCAAGGGTTGATTGCACCACGATGGACAAGTCCAAAACCGGTACAATCATTATCCTCACTCAAAGGAATAATAGCTAGTCTGAGAGAGATAAAAAATAAACGTGAATGTCGTTGGTGTAAAGAAAATCTGACCATTTACAATGAGTCTTCAACATCATTGTATAGGCTCTGATTGACCTAAGCCAATGAGCCCTCCGTGAGTGCATGTGCAAGCTCTTTTAGTAAACCCATGAAGCTTAATACCAAGCTACCTGGGGACATCAACATATATAGACTAATATCGGGAGATTTTACAGACAGAGAATTTCTGATGCAATGTTATACTCAGATGAGCAACTTGCAGAGCATACTCTTCGACTCAGAGTTAGACTCAAAGGCTCTAGTTCCGAATTCCGAATGCCTAGAATGAACCCTTGTGCCCCTATAAATACAAAATGAGAGGAGTGCATCGCAAGAAAGGAATCGATGACTCATTAAGTAGGACAACTTAAACAGTAGAGGCTGTCTGTACCTAAACTTGTGACTCATGAAGCACGGAGATGCTTTTCTTGTAACTGACAAGGCATCTTTGGTTTTCGGGTAACTCACGAAGAGACATCCGCACCATGAGATGACTTATTTGTACAATGTGGAGATTCTTTTCCAAAGAAACCACTAAGAAAATAATAATGCGGAAGGCATCTCAAATCTATAGTACATATTGTATTGTACTAAAGCTTATTACACAGTGGAGATTCGTAAGAGAACCCACGAAAGACAATCATAAAGTAAGATGTTGAAACTACACAAGATCTGCAGAACAGATTTATACAGAGTGGAGATTCATGAGAGAACCCAGAAAGAAAAATAAAGAGAAATATACAAAAATCAGATTTGCTAACCATAATCAGGCGGACTATGATCAGAATCAAAGCCCTCGGATCCAAATCCATCATGGTCTAAGTCGCTTTCATCTGAAGAATCTTGTAGAAAGTATTGGCGGTGGTAATCAGTACCATAATGTATTACATCTTCCATCCAATGAGGGGCATCTTCTCGAAAACATGTAAAGAAAGGAGACTACTAGAAAAGTTCATGCCTCATGTAGCTAGGAACAGAAACATCACCAAAGAAACGATGTTTGATGACAAGCCGAAATTCTTGTCCTGGAGTAACTGAGGGGTGGACAGTAGCACCTTTCCAAAGGATATCGAACTGGAAAATACCATAGATGAGAGAGGCACCATATATTTCATCTTTCAGGACAGGAATGAAAACCTGAGGAGAGGCATGCTCTAAGGCCGAGATTCTGGTAACATAAAAAAAGAGTAAAATTTTCATCCAAGGACTCCACTGACGAGTATGGAGATCATCACAAAAGAAACATACAATAACTTTTCCATTTGCTCTGGCAAGCTGGTGAATGGCATAAAATTCTATCCATCTAATAGCAGGGTCAAAAATGTAAACAAAAATTTGTTCTTCCCCTAAAAGCAAATGAAAATGCCCAATAATGATATTGACATGGTTGACTCTAAGAAGGGGATTATTGAAATTGATATTGTAGCTGCGGCGTCCCTCTGGAGAGTTTAGCCGATCTTGAAGTATCTGTTGTTGGATTTCAAAAGGAAGAGTCTGGATTTTGTTGTGAAAACAATCGTTGCAATAACAGTAAATGCATTCATAACAAAGAAGAACTGAATTCTCTACTGCTGAGGATGAAGACTCGCCTTTTTAAAAAACTTTGATCTCCCGGAATTGTGATCCTTATCGGGTTAACATATCAGCAAGATGATTATCTTTGTCGGCTTTGTAGACAATCTCAAAATCAAAACCTTGAACCCAGACTGCCCATCTTAGAACTCTGGAATTGCCATGTTCTAGAAGTCTTTTGTTACCAAGCATACCCTTCATATGCTTATGATCTGTTCTAACTGTAAAACGGAAACTTTTGAGGAAAAGTCTGAAACGATGAATACCCTTCTTGACAGCAAGGATCTCTTTGTGTGATGATGGGTACTTGGATTCTGCTACGGAAAATGTTCCAGAAGTATAAGCACAAACCTCCTCTTTCTTTGAATGCTTTTGCAACAACACAGCTGCCCAAACTTGATCAGAAGCATCAGTCTCTCAAATAAAAAGTAGATCTAGGACTGGAAGAGCAAGGGGAGGAAGCTTTTGGATGTTTGCTTTGACTCTTCTGACTGTGTCAGTCATAGCTGGTATCCATTATGTGCCAGGATTTAATCTTTTCTGTAATAGCTTTGTGTCTTTTTGCTGTGCTTGATAAAACTGTCTGATATAATTCAAGTAGCTGAGGAATCGCTGAACCTGATTAGTATCTTGCAATCTGTCAGGAAACTCTAAGAGTTTCTGCAAAACATGTGGCTACAGAATTATTCTTCCTTGTGAAATCTGGGGGCCCAAGAATTCAATGGAAGTCTTGGCAATAACAAACTTATATGGGGATGACGAAAGTGCAATCCCATGCTTAAAAACAATATTATGAAATTGTTCTAAATGGATCTTATGCTCAGCTATATCTCTACTAAAAATGAGCAAATCATCAATATATACAATAACAAAGTCTAAAGAACGAAAAATGTCTTCCATCCTTTTTTGGAACTCTGATGGAGCATTCTTCGGGCCAAAAGGCATTACTGTCCACTGATATTGGCCATGAGGGACTACAAATGCATTCTTGCACTTGACTTCTGGTGCTATGCCGATTTGCCAAAAACCACTCTTAAGATCAAACTTACTAAAGACATTAGCTTTTGCTATTTTTGATAGAATTAAATCTTTATGAGGTAGAGGATACATGATTGGTTCTAAAACTTTGTTCAATTCTCCATAATTAACTACCAATCTTTTCTTTCCTCTTTTTTGTTCAGAATGCTTATTGACATAAAATGTTGGGCAAGTCCAAGCACTTTTGCAAGGTTCTATCAGCTTCCTATCCAACAACTGTTGGATTTCTTCTTTGCATGCTTGCTGCTCCATAGGACTCATATTATTTGCTGAGGCTTTCTGAGGTTTTATTTATGTATTCTGTTTGTATGGCAAAGTGACATAGTATTTTTCTCTCTTCCAGAAGGCATCTGGATTATCAAAAGTACATTCCTTTTGTAACTTCTGAGTTATTTCTGCAAGGATGTCTTGACCATGTAGGTCTGCATGTTTGACAATCTTTTTTATTTTTGCCAAATCCTTGACGTATTCTTCGACAATGTCTGGCTTTTCAGAAGAAATTATGATAGTGAATGCAGACTTTACTGTAATGGAAGTCACAGTTCCTTGGACTGTGAAATCAACTGAATCTTCTCTAACTGACATTGGAAGGTGTTTCTTGACAAAATCTTGTCCTAGTAATATGTTAGCTCCTGTGTCTAAACAATATAAATTAACATATGTTTTGATTTTTCCTAACAAAATAGAAAAATCCGGAGCAATAAAATTTACCTTGATGAGTTCTTTGTTAACTGCTCTGAAGTGAATAGAGATAGGCTACCAAAAATATTCTGGAATGGCTTTGTATTTACAACAGCTGTTCATGGTGCTTGTATCTACTTGTGCATCCAAGTCGTAAGCTTTATACCCTTCTGTTTTGATCTGGATAGGTACAACCATCCGATCTCCTAAACTCTTTTGTTCAGGGACTGATTCTTCTGTTGTTTTTGGAGCTGGGGTAAAGCTGTGAGCTTTTCTCATTGTTAGCTGGATATATTGAGAGTTCAGTTCATCGAGCTGATGTAGAGATCCTTGTATACTTGTAGCTAAGTTAGCTAAATGTTCTCTCTCTCTTTTTACTTTGTTTTCAAAGAAAACAATTTTTCTGAGAAGATCTGCCTCGCTTGGATCTGACCCTTCATATGTAGGGACACACTGTGAAGGTTTTGGCAACTTTTTTGTCAACTCATCAATCTTTTCTTGTAGTCTTCTTCTGATTATGACCAGGCCTGGAGAAAGACTAGCCTTTTTTTCTTCTAACTCTTCTATCTGACTTTTGAGAGAAGCAAAAGAAAACATAAAACAATTACTGATAAAGGTTTGGTCATCATCAGCGCTATCCGAAGAATTAATGGAAAGCTTATGGAGATCTAACTCATCAGAACTAGAATTATATTCAAAGTCATCTACATACTCATGAATAGAGAATCCTTCATCTTCTGATTGTAACTCAGGGACTACATCCCACTCAGCAGGATTGTACTCTACTGTAAAAATCTCACAGATTTTATTCTGAAACTTTGTCTTCTTCTCTGGACACTTGTTTTCCCAATGGCCTTGCTTGCCACAGATGTAACAGGTAGACTTTCGAAGCGGCTGGGTCCTTTTCTTAAAGACAAACCTATTCTTTCTATTTTGAAAAAAAGGTTTCTTCGGATACTTCGAGATTCTTTTTTAGGAAGACCAGAATCTAGGATGGGATCGAGAACTGGATTCACCAGACTTTTTGGAATGGCAGATGCATGCAGATGTTTTATGTGGATGAGGCTTGAAACAACCATAATTGGCAGTTTCACGAAATTGTTGACAGGATGACTGAGAAACAAAAAAAAAAAAATTGAGATTTTTCTGTGTCTTCATGGCGACACATTCTTTTTGGAGGGCTGTGGGCACATGCTGATGTAAACCAGTAAGAGATAACTCTTCAATCTTGACTTGATGATCTGACAAATAGGTATTTACAAGAACTGGGATTTTGCCAGGAAGAGAGGCAAGATAATGGCGAAGGTAGGCAAGATAATGGCGAAGGTAGGCAACATTCTGATGATTTGTAATTTTGTACAACATGGTCTGCATCGTACAAAAATATTCTTGAAGGAGATTGATATCACATAATTTCTAGGACATGTACAATTGAGCAGTATGAGATGCATCAGGAGATAATGCACCAAGAAATTCATGAGCAAGGGCTTGAAACAAAGCTTCTAAAGGATCATCATTCTCTAGTAAATGTTCTTTTTCTTCTTCTGAAAGTTTTTCCCACCATAGCTTTGTTATTACTGTAAATGCCCAAGTAAGCTGCGTAGCTATATCTTTCCAGGATGCTTTAGTTTCTACTTTTCTCTGGAATGCCCATGCATTGATCTTTTGGAACATATTTAGAATCTGATCATTTTCCAAGCAATCAAAATTAATAATCAGTGTGTTACCAAAGCCTTTGGACAGATCTTTGGAATCAATCTTGATATCTACATTTTTTAATTCATTAGTCCATTTGTTGAATGGAGTGCGAAACTTATTGTGGCTGACATCTTGACCTGAAACTCTTCTAGCTTGATTTTGGAAGAAATGTGACTCAACTCTGTTTCTTTTTGGGTTTCTAGAGGCTTCACCTATCTCAGAATCCATAGAGATAGTGGAGGATGCCATTTTAATGTCATGGCAACCAAGTGAGAGAACTTTTTGTTTCAACAATTCATACTTTTCTCTAGCCAATTCAGCACCATGCTGAATACTTTGTAATCTACGTGGACTTAACTGTTTCAAGAACATCTGGGGGCTTGAGCTACCAGAATGATATTTGAACTTATAGCCTTCTTGGTTGATTTGACTATAGTCAGGAGGAGAAGAAGGAGCTCGAAGTGCTGACTATAGATTTTCTACAGATTTTGTAATAACATCGAGACCAGCTTCAATATCTGACAGCCTAGCTGTCTGCTCTTTTTGGTTCTTCACCAAAGAGTCAACAATATCTGAAATATGATTTAAAGATCCATGCAGTGTCTACAGATGAACCTTGAGCTCAAGAACATCTCTAGCAACATCATCCAAGTTTTGAGCTATACATACAGACTGGAAAGTTAGTATAATTTTGTAACTGGATTTGTTCTGCAGGTTTAGGATCATTCGGGCTTCTCAAATTAACAAATTGAAAATCTGACTGTAAACTACCATCCTTAAAAGAAGGACTGGAATTGCCAAAATCTAATCTTCTTACTGAAATCTGGGACAAGTTTCCAGATTTTTCTTGAGGGAGAGACAAACTTTTAATATCTTGAAACAAAGAAGAACAATCAGAACAATCAGTATGCTGACCTTTATGATCAACAGAGGATGAGGATGAAGAGGGTGAATCAATAGACTGAAATGTTTTTTGTTTTTGTGGGGTATGTTTTTCTTTACAAAATTTGCAGGATGCAGAAGGAAACTGACTATGGTTAACCATATGTTGGTGTAGCTGAGAATCCTATGGTTGCATATGTGCAGATGAACGTAATGGGGTTTTTGACCTACGGGGTAAATACTGAGAATGGGAAACAGATCTACTAATTGAAGGTGATGGTGGAGGAAATGCAAGAGCAAATCTAAGAAAAGTGTTACCATCGGGATGTTGGACAAACAACGTGGAAACACAAGAGAATACATTTATTAATCACAAGAACACTAGAGTACATGAACACATCAGATTTTTGCAGATCGTCTTCGGAGAGCGAAGATCATTACTGCGACACACAGACAATGATATCTCTATTCAAAGTACTGAGCCCTTTTAGGTTTCAGACATCAGCTAGGCTGAAGCTTAATACCAAGCTACCTGGGGACATCAACATATATAGACTAATATCGAGAGACTTTACAGACAGAGAATTTCTGATGCAATGTTATACTCAGAAGAGCAACTTGCAGAGCATACTCTTTGACTCAGACTTAGACTCAAAGGCTCTAGTTCTGAATTCCGAATGCCTAGAATGAACCCTTGTGCCCCTATAAATAAAAAATGAGAGGAGTGCATCGCAAGAAAGGAATCGATGACTCATTAAGTAGGACAACTTAAACAGTAGAGGCTGTCTGTACCTAAACTTGTGACTCATGAAGCACGGAGATGCTTTTCTTGTAACTGACAAGGCATCTTTGGTTTTCAGGTAACTCACGAAGAGACATCCGCACCATGAGATGACTTATTTGTACAATGTGGAGATTCTTTTCCAAAGAACCCACTAAGAAAATAATAATGCGGAAGGCATCTAAAATCTATAGTACAGATTGTATTGTACTAAATCTTATTACACAGTGGAGATTCGTAAGAGAACCCACGAAAAACAATCATAAAGTAAGATACTGAAACTAGACAATATCTGTAGGACAAATTTATACAGAGTGGAGATTCATGAGAGAACCCACAAAAGAAAAATAAAGAGAAATATACAAAAATCAGATTTGTTAACCATAGTCAGGCGGACTATGATCAGAATCAAATCCCTCGGATCCAAATCCATCATGGTCTAAGTCGCTTTCATCTGAAGAATCTTGTTGAAAGTATTGGCGGTGGTAATTAGTACCATAATGTATTACATCCTCCATCCAGTGAGGGGCATCTTCTCGAAAACATGCAAAGAAAGGAGACTGTCGGAAAAGTTCAGGCCTCATGTAGCTGGGAACAGAAACATCACCAAAGAAACGATGTTTGATGACAAGCCAAAATTCTTGTCCTGGAGTAACTGAGGGGTGGACAGTAGCACCTTTCCAAAGGATATCGAACTGGAAAATACCATAGATGAGAGAGGCACCATATATTTCATCTTTCAGGACAGGAATGAAAACCTGAGGAGAGGCATGCTCTAAGGTTGAGATTTTGGGAACATACAAAAAGAGTAAAATTTTCGTCCAAGGACTCCACTGACGAGTATGGAGATCATCACAGAAGAAACATACAATAACTTTGCGATTTGCTCTGGCAAGCTGGTGAATGGCATAAAAATCTATCCAACTAATAGCAGGGTCAAAAATGTAAACAAAAAATTGTTGTTCCCCTCAAAGCAAATGAAAATGCCCAATAATCATATTGACATGGTTGACTCTGAGAAGGGGATTATTAAAATTGATATTGTAGCTACGGCGTCCCTCTGGAGAGTTTAACCGATCTTGAAGTATCTGCTTTTGGATTTAAAAAGGAAGAGTCTGGATTTTGTTGTGAAAACAATCGTTGCAATAACAGTAAATGCATTCATGACAAACAAGAACTAAATTGTCTGCTGCTGAGGATGAAGACTCGCCTTTTTCAAAAACTTTGATCTCTCGGAATTGTGATCCTTCTCAGGTTAACATATCAGCAAGATGATTATCTTTGTCGGCTTTGTCGACAATCTCAAAATCAAAACCTTGAAGCCAGACTGCCCATCTTAGAACTCTGGCATTGCCATGTTCTAGAAGTCTTTTGTTACCAAGCATACCCTTCATATGCTTAAGATCTGTTCTAACTGTAAAATGGACACTTTTGAGGAAAAGTTTGAAATGATGAATACCCTTCTTGACAGCAAGGATCTCTTTGTGTGATTATGGGTACTTGGATTCTGCTTCGGAAAATGTTCCAGAAGTATAAGCACAAACCTCCTCTTTCTTTGAATGCTTTTGCAACAGCACAGCTGCCCAAGCTTGATCAAAAGCATCAGTCTCTAAAATAAAAGGTAGATCTAGGACTAGAAGAGCAAGGGGAGGAAGCTTCTGGATGTTTGCTTTGATTCTTCTGACTGTGTCGGTCATAGCTGGTATCCATTCTGTGCCAGGCTTTAATCTTTTCTATAACAACTTTGTGTCTTTTGCATGTGCTTGATAAAACCGTCTGATATAATTCAAGCAGCCGAGGAATCGATGAACAGGTTTAGTATCTTGCAATCTGTCAGGAAACTCTAAGAGTTTCTGCAAAACATGTGGCTACAGAATTATTCTTCCTTGTGAAATCTGGAGGCCCAAGAATTCAATGGAAGTCTTGGCAATAACAAACTTATCTGGGGATGATGAAAGTGCAATTCCATGCTTAAAAACAAAATTATGAAATTGTTCTAAATGGATCTTATGCTCAGCTATATCTCTGCTAAAAATCAGCAACTCATCAATATATACAATAACAAAGTCTAAAGAACGAAAAATGTCTTTCATCCTTTTTTGGAACTCTATGGAGCATTCTTCAGGCCAAAAGGCATTACTGTCCACTAATATTAACCATAAGGGACTACGAATGCAGTCTTGTACCTGTCTTCTGGTGCTATGTCGATTTGCCAAAAACCACTCTTAAGATCAAACTTACTAAAGACATTGGCTTTTGCTATTTTTGACAGAATTAAATCTTTATGAGCTAGAGGATACCTAATTGGTTCTAAAGCTTTGTTCAATTCTCCATAATTAACTACCAATCTTTTCTTTCCTCTTTTCTGCTCAGAATGCTTATTGACATAAAATGTTGGGCAAGTCCAACCACTTTTGCAAGGTTCTATCAGCTTCCTATCCAACAACTGTTGGATTTCTTCTTTGCATGCTTGCTGCTCCGTAGGACTCATATTATTTGCTAAGGCTTTCTGAGGTTTTATTTATGTATTCTGTTTGTATGGCAAAGTGACATAGTCTTTTTCTCTCTTCCAGAAGGCATCTAGATGATCAGAAGTACATTCCTTTTGTAACTTCTGAGTTATTTCTGCAAGGATGTCTTGACCATGTAGGTCTACATGTTTGACAATCTTTTTTATTTTTGCCAAATCCTTGACTGATTCTTCGACAATGTTTGGCTTTTCAGGAGAAATTCTGATAGTGAAAACAGACTTTACTGGAATGGAAGTCACAGTTCCTTGGACTGTGAAATCAACTGAATCTTCTCGAACTGACATTGGCAAGTGTTTCTTGACAAAATCTTGTCCTAATAATATGTCAGCTCCTGTGTCTAAACAATATAAAGTAACATATGTTTTGATTTTTTCTAACAAAATAGGAAAATCTAGAGCAATCAAATTTACCTCGATGAGTTCTTTGTTAACTGCTCTGAAGTGAATAGAGATAGGTTGCCAAAAATATTCTGGAATGGCTTTGTATTTACAACAACTGTTCATGGCACCTGTGTCTACTTGTGCATCCAAGTCGTAAGCTTTATACGCTTAAGTTTTGATATGGATAGGTACAACCATCCGATCTCCTAAACTCTTTTGTTCAGGGACTGGTTCTTCTGCTGTTTCTAGAGTTGGGGTAAAGCTATGAGCTTTTCTCATTGTTAGCTGGATATATTCAAAGTTCAGTTCATCGAGCTGATGTAGAGATCCTTGTATACTTGTAGCTAAGTTAGCTAACTGTTCTCTTTCTCTTTTTACTTTGTTTTCAAAGAAAACAATTTTTCTGAGAAGATCTGCCTCGCTTGGATCTGACCCTTCATATGTAGGGACACACTGTGAAGGGTCTGGCAACATTTTTGTCAACTCATCAATCTTTTCTTGTAGTCTTCTTCTGATTATGACCAGGCCTGGAGAAAGACTAGCCTTTTTTTCTTCTAACTCTTCTATCTGACTTTTGAGAGAAGAAAAAGAAAACATAAAACAATTACTGATAAAGGTTTGGTCATCATTAGAGTTATCCGAAGAATTAATGGAAAGCTTATGGATATCTAACTCATCAGAACTAGAATTATATTCATATTCATCTGCAAACTCATAAATGGAGAATCCTTCATCTTCTGATTGTAACTCGGGGACTGCATCCCACTCAGCAGGATTGTACTCTGCTGTAAAAATCTTACAAATTTTATTCTGAAACTTTTTCTTCTTCTCTGGAAACTTGTTTTCCCAATGGCCTTGCTTGCCACAGATGTAACAGGTAGACTTTCGAAGCGGCTGGGCCCTTTTCTTAAAGGCAAACCTATTCATTCTATTTTGAAAAAAAGTTTCTTCGGATACTTCGAGATTCTTTTTGAGGAAGACCGGAATCTGGGATGGGACGGAGAACTGGATTCACCAGACTTTTTGGAATGGCAGGTGCATGCAGATGTTTTATGTGGACGAGGCTTGAAACAACCATAATTGGCAGTTTCATGAAATTGCTGACAAGCTGACTGATAAACAAAAATTTGTTTTTTGAGATTTTTTTGTGTCTTCATGACGACACATTCTTTTTGGAGGGCTGTGAGCACATGTTGATGTAAATCAGCAAGAGATAACTCTTCAATCTTGACTTGATGATATGACAAATAGGTATTTACAGGAACTGGGATTTTTCCGGGAAGAGAGGCAAGATAATGGCGAAGGTAGGCAACATTCTGATGATCTGTAATTTTGTAAAACATGGTCTGCATCGTACAAAAATATTCTTGAAGGAGATTGATATCACATAATTTCTGGGACATGTACAATTGAGCAGTATGAGATGCATCAGGAGGTAATGCACCAAGAAATTCATGAGCAAGGGCTTGAAACAAAGCTTCTAAAGGATCATCATTCTCTAGTAAATGTTCTTTTTCTTCTTCTGAAAGTTTTTCCCACCATAGCTTTAATATTCTTGTAAATGCCCAAGTAAGTTGCGTAGCTATATCTTTCCAGGATGCTTTAGTTTCTGCTTTTCTATGGAATGCCCATGCATTGATCTTTTGAAACAAATTTAGAATCTGATCATTTTCCAAGCAATCAAAATTAATAATCAGTTTGTTACCAAAGCCTTTGGACAGATCTTTGGAATCAATCTTGATATCTACATTTTTTAATTCATCTGTCCATTTGTTGAATGGACTGCGAAACTTATTGTGGCTGACATCTTGACCTGAAACTCTTCTAGCTTGATTTTGGAAGAAATGTGACTCAGCTCTGTTTCTTTTTGGGTTGCTAGAGGCTTCACCTATCTCAGAATCCATAGAGATAGTGGAGGATGCCATTTTAATGTCATGGCAACCAAGTGATAGCTGGTATCCATTCTGTGCCATGCTTTAATCTTTTCTGTAACAACTTTGTGTCTTTTGCCCGTGCTTGATAAAACTGTCTGATATAATTCAAGCAGCCGAGGATCGCTGAACCTGTTTAGTATCTTGCAATCTATCAGGAAACTCTAAGAGTTTCTGCAAAACATGTGGCTGCAGAATTATTCTTCCTCGTGAAATCTGGAGGCCCAAGAAATCAATGGAAATCTTGGCAATAACAAGCTTATCTGGGGATGACGAAAGTGCAATCCCATGCTTAAAAACAAAATTATGAAATTATTCTAAATGGATCTTATACTAAGCGATGGTCATGGTTAAACAAATATCTAAACAGAACCGATTTCGATACTTTGTATGATACTCGTGTCGTATCTCAAGAATATGAGCCTCAGCCAAACTGGTCTTTGCCTGAGACTGATGTTGATAAAATATATGATCTTCCTATGTTTAATTTTCATGCTGCTCAGCTATATCTCTGCTAAAAATGAGCAAATCATCAATATATACAATAACAAAGTCTAAAGAACGAAAAATGTCTTCCATCCTTTTTTGGAACTCTGATGGAGCATTCTTCAGGCCAAAAGGCATTACTGTCCACTAATATTAACCATGAGGGACTACGAATGCAGTCTTGTACCTGTCTTATGGTGCTATGCCGATTTGCCAAAAACCATTCTTAAGATCAAACTTGATAAAGACATTGACTTTTGCTATTTTTGACAGAATTAAATCTTTATGAGGTAGAGGATACCTGATTGGTTCTAAAGCTTTGTTCAATTCTCCATGATTAACTACCAATCTTTTCTTTCCTCTTTTCTGCTCAGAATGCTTATTGAAATAAAATGTTGGGCAAGCCCAAGCACTTTTGCAAGGTTCTATC
The DNA here is from genome assembly GCA_027924585.1 of Larix kaempferi. Taxonomy (NCBI): domain Eukaryota; kingdom Viridiplantae; phylum Streptophyta; class Pinopsida; order Pinales; family Pinaceae; genus Larix; species Larix kaempferi. The sequence goes on along the minus strand of BSBM01001002.1, from coordinate 15,009,742 downwards.
AGCTTCCTATCCAACAACTGTTGGATTTCTTCTTTGCATGCTTGCTGCTCCGTAGGACTCATATTATTTGTTGAGGCTTTTTGAGGTTTTATTTCTATATTTTGTTTGTATGGCAAAGTGACATAGTATTTTTCTCTCTTCCAGAAGGTATCTAGATGATCAGAAGTACATTCCTTTTGTAACTTCTGAGTTATTTCTGCAAGGATGTCTTGACCATGTAGGTCTGCATGTTTGACAATCTTTTTTATTTTTGCCAAATCCTTGACTGATTCTTTGACAATGTCTGGCTTTTCCACATTGTTAGTATCAAAGCCCTTTGAACAATGGCTCTGCATGGTCATCTCTTGTTCCCAGATATCAAGTTTCTCTTACAGATCTGTATATTAACAAGTTTTTGCAAGCCTATGTCCAGTTTTCAGGCTTTGATGTTGCTCCACAATCTCAGATCACTCAGTTGCATTGTTCCATTTGTATTCGTTTTGTGTCAACTACCATGCCTGCAATTAATCCCAAATTGCAAAAAAGAGCATTATATGAAGGAGTTGTTGTTGGTCCGGGAAACACTACTCCCCTCCAACTCGGATTTTCACAGGTAAACTTACCTGAAGAATGGAATAGCACATACCAACCACTTTCTCAGATATATCCAGAACTCCATGATGCTTCCTCCAAACCACTTCGTGTTGTCCAGCATCCCGATGGTAACACTTTTCTTAGATTTGCTCCTGCATTTCCTCCACCATCACCTTCAATTAGTAGATATGTTTCCCATTCTCAGTATTTACCCCGTAGGTCAAATACCCCATTATGTTCATCTGCACATATGCAACCATATGATTCTCAGCTACACCAACATATGGTTAACCACAGTCAGTTTCCTTCTTCATCCTGCAAATTTTGTAAAGAAAAAACATACCCCACAAAAACAAAAAACATTTCAGTCTATTAATTCACCCTCTTCATCCTCATCCTCTATTGATCATAAAGGTCAGCATATTGATTGTCCTGATTATTCTTCTTTGTTTCGAGATATTAAAAGTTTGTCTCTCCCTCGAGAAAAATCTGGAAACTTGTCCCAGATTTCAGCAAGAAGATTAGATTCTGGCAATTCCAATCCTTCTTTTAAGGATGATAGTTTACAGTCAGATTTTCAATTTGTTAATTTGAGAAGCTCGAATGATCCTAAACCTGCAGAACAAATCCAGTTACAAAATTATGCTAACTTCCAGTCTGTATGTATAGCTCAAAACTTGGATGATGTTGCTAGAGATGTTCTTGAGCTCAAGGCTCATTTGCAGACACTGCATGGATCTTTAAATCATATTTCGGATACTGTTGACTCTTTGGTTAAGAACCAAAAAGAGCAGACAGCTAGGCTATCAAATATTGAAGCTGGTCTCGATGTTATTACAAAATCTGTAGAAAATCTACAGTCAGCACTTCCAGCTCCTTCTTCTCCTCCTGACTATAGTCAAATCAACCAAGAAGGCTATAAGTTCAAATATCATTCTGGTAGCTCAAGCCCCCATAAATTCTTGAAACAGTTAAGTCCACGTAGACTACAAAGTATTTAGCATAGTGCTGAATTGGCTACAGAAAAGTATGAATTGTTGAAACAAAGAGTTCTCTCACTTGGTTGCCATGACATTAAAATGGCATCCTCCACTATCTCTATGGATTCTGAGATAGGTGAAGCCTCTAGAAACCCAAAAAGAAACAGAGCTGAGATACATTTCTTCCAAAATCAAGCTAGAAGAGTTTCAGGTCAAGATGTCAGCCACAATAAGTTTCACAGTCCATTCAGCAAATGGACAAATGAATTAAAAAATGTAGATATCAAGATTGATTCCAAAGATCTGTCCAAAGGCTTTGGTAACACACTGATTATTAATTTTGATTGCTTGGAAAATAATCAGATTCTAAATTTGTTCCAAAAGATCAATGCATGGGCATTCCAAAGAAAAGCAAAAACTAAAGCATCCTGGAAAGATATAGCTACGTAGCTTACTTGGGAATTTACAGGAATAGCAAAGTTATGGTGGGAAAAACTTTCAGAAAAAGAAAAAGAACATTTACTAGAGAACGATGATCCTTTAGAAGGTTTGTTTCACGCGCTTGCTCATGAATTTCTTGGTGCATTACCTCCTGATGCATCTCATACTGCTCAATTGTACATGTCCCAGAAATTATGTGATATCAATCTCCTTCAAGAATATTTTTCTACGATGCAGACCATGTTGTACAAAATTACAGATCATCAGAATGTTGCCTACCTTCGCCATTATCTTGCCTCTCTTCCCGGTAAAATCTCAGTTCTTGTAAATACCTATTTGTCAGATCATCAAGTCAAGATTGAAGAGTTCTCTCTTACTGGTTTACATCAACATGTGCTCACAGCCCTCCAAAAAGAACGTGTCGCCATGAAGACATAGAAAAATCTCAAAAAACAAATTTTTGTTTCTCAGTCAGCCTGTCAGCAATTTCGTGAAACTACCAATTATGGTTGTTTCAAGCCTCGTCCACATAAAACATCTGCATGCACCTACCATTCCAAAAAGTCTGGTGAATCCAGTTCTCAATCCCATCCCAGATTTCGGTCTTCCTCAAAAAGAATCTCGAAGTATCCGAAGAAACCTTTTTTTCAAAATAGAAAGAATAGGTTTGTCTTTAAGAAAAGGACCCAGCCGCTTCGAAAGTCTACCTGTTACATCTGTGGCAAGCAAGGCCATTGGGCAAACAAGTGTCTAGAGAAGAAGACAAAGTTTCAGAATTAAATCTGTGAGATTTTTACAGTAGAGTACAATCCTGCTAAGTGGGATGTAGTCCCTGAGTTACAATCAGAAGATGAAAGATTCTCCATTCATGAGTCTGCAGATGACTCTGAATATAATTCTAGTTCTGATGAGTTAGATCTCCATAAGCTTTCCATTAATTCTTCAGATAGCTCTGATGATGACCAAACCTTTATTAGTAATTGTTTTATGTTTTCTTTTGTTTCTCTCAAAAGTCAAATAGAAGAGTTAGAAGAAAAAAAGGCTAGTCTTTCTCCACGCCTGGTCATAATCAGAAGAAGACTACAAGAAAAGATTGATGAGTTGACAAAAAAGTTGCCAGAACCTTCACAGTGTGTCCCTACATATGAAGGGTCAGATCCAAGCGAGGCAAATCTTCTCAGAAAATTGTTTTCTTTGAAAGCAAAGTAAAAAGAGAGAGAAAACAGTTAGCTAACTTAGCTACAAGTATACAAGGATCTCTACATCAGCTCGATGAACTGAACTCTGAATATATCTAGCTAACAATGAGAAAAGCTCACAGCTTTACCCCAGCTCCAGAAACAACAGAAGAACCAGTCCCTGAACAAAAGAGTTTAGGAGATCGGATGGTTGTACCTATCCATATCAAAACGGAAGGGTATAAAGCTTACGACTTGGATGCACAAGTAGATACAGGCGCCATGAACAGTTGTTGTAAATAAAAAGCCATTCCATAATATTTTTGGCACCCTATCTCTATTCACTTCAGAGCAGTTAACAAAGAACTCATCGAGGTAAATTTTATTGCTCCAGATTTTCCTATTTTGTTAGGAAAATTCAAAACATATGTTACTTTATATTGTTTAGACACAGGCGCTGACATATTACTAGGACAAGATTTTGTCAAGAAACACCTGCAAATGTCAGTTAGAGAAGATTCAGTTGATTTCACAATCCAAGGAACTATGACTTCCATTCCAGTAAAGTCTGCTTTCACTATCAGAATTTCTCCTGAAAAGCCAGACATTGTCGAAGAATCAGTCAAGGATTTGGCAAAAATAAAATAGATTGTCAAACATGCAGACCTACATGGTCAAGACATCCTTGCAAAAATAACTCAGAAGTTACAAAAGGAATGTATTTCTGATCATCCAGATGCCTTCTGGAAGAGAGAAAAATACTATGTCACTTTGCCTCAGAAAGCCTCAGCAAATAATATGAGTCCTACGGAGCAGCAAGCATGCAAAGAAGAAATCCAACAATTGTTGGATAGGAAGCTGATAGAACCTTGCAAAAGTGCTTGGGCTTGCCCAGCATTTTATGTCAATAAGCATTCTGAGCAAAAAAAATGAGAGAAAAGATTGGTAGTTAATTATGGAGAATTGAACAAAGCTTTAGAACCAATCAGGTATCCTCTACCTCATAAAGATTTAATTCTGTCAAAAATAGCAAAAGCCAATGTCTTTATCAAGTTTGATCTTAAGAGTGGTTTTTCGCAAATCGGCATAGCACCAGAAGACAGGTACAAGACTGCATTCGTAGTCCCTCATGGCCAATATCAGTGGGCAGTAATGCCTTTTGGCCTGAAGAATGCTCCATCAGAGTTCCAAAAAAGGATGGAAGACATTTTTTGTTCTTTAGACTTTGTTATTGTATATATTGATGATTTGCTCATTTTTTGCAGAGATATTGCTGAGCATAAGATCCATTTAGAACAATTTCATAATTTTGTTTTAAGCATGGGATTGCACTTTCGTCATCCCCATATAAGTTCGTTATTGCCAAGAATTCCATTGAATTCTTGGGCCTCCAGATTTCACAAGAAAGAATAATTCTGCAACCACATTTTTTGCGGAAACTCTTGAGTTTCCTGACATATTGCAAAATACTAAACAGGTTCAGCGATTCCTCGGCTGCTTGAGTTATATCAGATAGTTTTATCAAGTACAGGCAAAAGACACAAAGCTGTTAGAGAAAAGATTAAAGCCTGGCACAGAGTGGATACCAGCTATGACTGACACAGTCAGAAGAATCAAAGCAAACATCCAGAAGCTTCAGCCCCTTGCTCTTCCAGTCCTAGATCTACCTTTTATTTTAGAGACTGATGCTTCTGATCAAGTTTGGGCAGCTATGCTGTTGCAAAAGCATTCAAAGAAAGAGGAGGTTTGTGCTTATACTTCTGGAACATTTTGCGAAGCAGAATCCAAGTACCCATCATCACACAAAGAGATCCTTGTTGTCAAGAAAGGTATTCATCGTTTCAGACTTTTCCTCAAAAGTGTTCGTTTTACAGTTAGAACAGATCTTAAGCATATGAAGGGTATGCTTGGTAACAAAAGACTTCTAGAACATGGCAATGCCAGAGTTCTAAGATGGGTAGTATGGCTTCAAGGTTTTGATTTTGAGATTGTCTACAAAGCCGACAAAGATAATCATCTTGCTTATACGTTAACCCGAGAAGGATCACAACTCCGAGAGATCAAAGTTTTTTAGAAAGGCGAGTCTTCATCCTCAGCAGCAGACAATTCAGTTCTTGTTTGTCATGAATGCATTTACTGTTATTGCAGCGATTGTTTTCACAACAAAATCCAGACTCTTCCTTTTGAAATCCAACAGCAGATACTTCAAGATCGGCTAAACTCTCCAGAGGGGCGTCGCAGCTACAATATCAATTTCAATAATCCCCTTCTCAGAGTCAACCATGTCAATATGATTATTGGGCATTTTCATTTGCTTTCAGGGAAACAACAATTTTTTGTTTACATTTTTGACCCTGCTATTAGATGGATAGATTTTCATGCCATTCACCAGCTTGCCAGAGCAAATGGCAAAGTTATTGTATGTTTCTTATGTGATGATCTCCATACTCGTCAGTGGAGTCCTTGGATGAAAATTTTACTCTTTTTGTATGTTCCCGGAATCTCGGCCTCAGAGCATGCCTCTCCTTAGGTTTTCATTCCTGTCCTGAAAGATGAAATATATGGTGCCTCTCTCATCTATGGTATTTTCCAGTTCGATATCCTTTGGAAAGGTGCTACTGTCCACCCCTCAGTTACTCCAGGACAAGAATTTTGGCTTGTCATCAAACATCATTTCTTTGGTGATGTTTCTGTTCCTAGCTACATGAGGCCTGAACTTTTTCGGCAATCTCCTTTCTTTGCATGTTTTCGAGAAGATGCCCCTCACTGGATGGAGGATGTAATACATTATGGTACTGTTTACCACTGCCAATACTTTCTACAAGATTCTTCAAATGAAAGCGACTTAGACCATGATGGATTTGGATCCGAGGGATTTGATTCTGATCATAGTCCGCCTGACTATGGTTAGCAAATCTGATTTTTGTATATTTCTCTTTATTTGTCTTTCGTGGGTTCTCTCATGAATCTCCACTCTGTATAAATCTGTCTTGCAGATCTTGTCTAGTTTCAGCATCTTACTTTATGATTGTCTTTCGTGGGTTCTCTTACGAATCTCCACTGTGTAATAAGCTTTAGTACAATACAATTTGTACTATAGATTTGAGATGCTTTCCACATTATTATTTTCTTAGTGGGTTCTTTGGAAAAGAATCTCCACATTGTACAAATAAGTCATCTCATGGTGCGGATGTCTCTTCGTGAGTTACCCGAAAACCAAAGATGCCTTTTCAGTTACAAGAAAATCATCTCCGTGCTTCATGAGTCATAAGTCAAACCAAAATACTAGTCACTTTTTGTTCAGTGTTTTACTAGCAGCGAATAGAGTCTTAATAACCTGCCACCACTCCATTTAATCTTGAAAATAGCATTAAGATAGAAGTTTTAGTTTATCACTTTGTTCGAACTACACATATATAATGGTAACTAAGGCGTGTAATTGCAACCTATTGGCGGTTTGACTATTGTCTTTTAGATGGGAACTGTTGATTTCTTTTACATCTTCCGACCAGTGATGAACCAATACCTATTTTCCAGGCCATACCTCATATACCTCACTCAACTGTCTCATGAGCATGCATACATCAAGAACTCCACATAACTACTATGAAGAAGAAGTCGCATGCATTTACACTTCAAGAAAACTAATTTTAGAAATTTAAAACTAGCACACATGCCCATCATATTTAGCAGTTCAAATTAATATTGCAATCTTGGTATGAGTGGTGCGTGTCACCTCATCATTTTAAATTGTTGTCTGCATGCACAACATAACCGTAAATGCCATTTAAAGTCCATGTGTGATTGGAGAAAATATGCAATTGGCCCCAACTACGACCTCTGGCTGTGGAATCGACAGATGAGGCAGGTGTTGACTTTTTCTTCATATGCCACGGTCTCTGATTATTAATTTGATTTTACTTTTTCTTCAGTTTGGAGATTTCAGGCCTTCGTTTTTCTCTTTACACGCCACAACGCTTAGGTATCGAGAGTTTTTTGGGCTCTTTAAACTCATTGTTTTTTGACACGTATAGTCTGCATGTTCCATTAAGGCAGTTGTTTCTTTATAACGTTGGTGTATTCACTGCTAGCATTGTGGTCTATGTATTCTCCTGTAGTGTGCCTTGGCAGTAAGATGCGACTTCCGTGGTTGATCGTGAGGATGTGCAGTGACCACGTCCCGTTGAGGTTGAGAGCTCCCACAATTAACATGTTCTTAGTGTGATTAGGGTGCTCTACATGGATGGATTGTGTACTACCAATTGATCCCAAAACCATGATTTAAGCAGTCTCTACAGAGCTACTTCGTTGAAGATTTCAAAAGCATTAGCCGCAATGGAAAGGTTTGCAAACATTGGATTTGTAACGTGTCTGTTGGCATTATTGTCTCTAACGAAATCAATTTACACATCTGTCGATGACACCCCAAAGTGCTTTGAATCTCAATCTTCTCTGATCTGTTCATCACAATCATACGATGTAATATTTGGTTCAAGGTCAAAGGCAGTTTTACCCTTGTTGGAATTACTGAAGAAGCAAAAATTTGTTTATCCTTGTGCCATATAAAGTACAGTTGAACCGTTCTTTGATAGAATTTTATCCAACTCAGATGCCGCTTGCACAACATTGGTCTGTGGAAAATTTTCTCCCCAGTGCGCAAGCCAGCCTGTATAGAACTTCGATGCAAGAACAAGAGATTTCTTTGGCACATTATACTTCTTATGCAATAAAAAAAATTGGCCATGGATCTTCATCTGTTGAAAAATCTATAGCTAAATACACATCACTACCAACAGTGTACCATTGTCCAAGTGTCCTACAGCACCGTCATCTGTTGTGTACAGGATAACATCATCTCTCAAATGTGACATGGCCAGTCTCACTGGGTATTGAAGATAGTCTTCGTCATCTCCCAAAAGATCCATACATCCATATTCGTTCTTAACCTTAACCATTATGATGGGCCCTCCACTAATGTAAAGGAGTGGAACAATTTTGGGAAATAAAATCCCCCACCACCTTTTGACCAATTGAAGGAAAGTTGGGTTGGATGATCTCAATTTGACAACTAGTTGTTGAGTAAAGTAACCATGCAGGAAACCCCCTTAAATCCCCATTATGCACAAACATATGGCTCAAGCACAAGTTCTTTACTCATAACCTCCATATTCCCTGTTTCAGAAGCTTCTAGGCTTTGATCTTCTTTAGAGCAGCCAATTTGGAGAGGGTGCAACTCTCTCCAAGTCTTCATCTCTATTATAGCACACTCACAAGTAGAGGTAAGTGGTGTAAGCCATGATTTACCAAATGAATATAGGAGGACAGTGAAACTAAGCAGTTGTGTAGGGATAGAATCTTCAATAGGAGAGGTATCCAACACAAGAAATATAGGAGTTTTACCAACTAAACTTCTATCTGCAGTCAGATCATAGAATGAAAGCCAATGCAACGTAATAGTATCTATACCCCCTTCATGGTTGCAGTAGAGTCTTTCTGAATAATAGGATCAACTAAAAGGGGAAGGGGTGCAACCTCTAATACAGTTATACAGTTACTGCTTCTTTCTGCTACTAGATCATTCGTAGAATTAGCTTTTTCTGGAAAAACTGCTTCGAAACAAGCAGCAACAAGACAGGCATTGCTTGCAGCCTTTGTACCAATAGAATTAGACTGTAGGCCCGACAGACAAGCATCTTTATAAATCTCTTCAATGTTTGCAATGTTATAGATACTGAAGGATCCATGTCATTAATATGGCAAGCCCAATGGAATCTTATTGGCCTTTAACCCTGAAATTGTTGTGGAGTTATTTATGGGGTTAACAAATAGCAGCTCAAGGGGATGAGAATCTCTATGTTTGAAAACTGTAAATGATATTCTGTGATAATTCCAAAAAAACATAGCAATAGACCCTTGTACCTGTGTGGAAGAAATGGCCCTGCAAGCTAACTTGTGATACCAAAGCCTGTTCAATAGGCAATGGAATCAAAACAATATGGGCCCCCCGATTGATCGGCTAAAAATGGGGGCTCATCGAGCACTGCTCCCTATAACACCAACCATGTACACTCCTTATAGTAAATGTGTCGAAGTTGACACAAGGGAGAGAGTCACTTAGTCAGATGTCAATAATGTAAACACCTTCCAAGTGCAAAGGAAACCCACCAATAATGTTAATGGGTCCTAAGGTACGAGCACAACCTGTCGTTGTGAAAGATGTTCTTGAAGTCGAACAATGAAAAGGACCATTCAATCAAGGCCCAATAATGCTCAGCTTTGTCGAATGTGAAATAACCGCCAATGAAGCTAATGGCCATCAAGGTGCTCTACTTCTAGATCATCTACAGATAATGTGTCAAAGTCGATGCAAGATGATATGCTGAAAAGAAAAGCAATGATGAAACTCTTCCCTCAGTGCGAAGTGATAACTCAAGAATATATAAGATGTGTGGGTGGTACCATGTCCCTATTGCTGGGTGAGGGGGACAACTGACTCAAAGCAAAAGACTCGATGATAAGCAATGAAGAGACAAGACATAAGATGACTAAAAAAATCTCCTATGCCTCTTTAAATCTACCCATCCTAAAGGCTCAATGCTTCATAATATGAGCAAATGAAAACCTCATCTAGGCACACTCTAATGATGAGACACAAAGGCTGAGGATATGTAAGGTAAGACACTTATGCCTCTTTAAATCTACCCATCCTAAAGGCTCAATGCTTCATAATATGAGCAAATGAAACCCTCATCTAGGCACACTCTAATGATGAGACACAAAGGCTGAGGATATGTAAGGTAAGACACTTAGCATTTGACCTAAGAATAGCAACATGGAAAGCCACTATGTTATGAAAGGAAAAAACCTACAACTTCACAAGACACAACCACATGATCATATAAGAAGACACGACCACATGATGATATACGAAGGCAGAAATCAACAACTCTTTGCTAAAGCTGAAAGTAAAATAATTGAATGGAAAGACAATACAAATATAAAAGGTAAATCGTTGTCCAAAAACATAAGGGAAATACAAAAACGACATATGGAAAGGAAAGACAACTACCCCTAAAACTTTTTCTTTTTTTACTTCAAAGATACCAAGATCAAATCAACATACCCGAAAGACCAATGTAACCATGCAGCTAGGTGATCAATCAGACGGAAAAGATCAATATAGTCAACCTTCCAGTGCAACCAACCGTGAAATCTCATATGTTGGAAAGATGCCCTTATGTACTTGCTAGCGAAGGCATAACTGAAGGGTGTTGGTTGGAATTTGAAACATGGTACTTCGACAGTAATAAACATGAATGCATGAGAGTTGAAACTCTTTGAATCTACATGTTGAAACACTTCCATCATCCTGAGCTCAACTGGATCACGATAAACCCTGATATCCAAGCACTGACCAGTCAAGGAATCATCATGAAGAACAAGTTCTGGTTGCAGGATCATCGGCAAAGTGTAAGGGGCACCATCGTTTGGTTGAACCAAAAGTGGGCCCTCCTGTTGTAATGGTATCTGATCAACCTATTCCACCACTAGGATGGGTACAGATGCATTTCCTGCTGATCCAATCCTACTTGGTTGACTTGTGGTTCTTCCTCTTATAATTTATCGTCTTCATTGGAAGGAACTAATGAACACTCTTGAGTATTCAAATCTTCACCTTCATCTTCTTGGACCTCTGCATGTGACTCAAGTGGCACAGCTACTGGTTCTAGGTCATCTAAACCTAAGCCACCATCATCCTGCTCATCTCTGGGACCATGATACAATGCAAGTTGTGGTTCATCTTTAGTAACAAGGATTTCCTACACTGATATAACAACCAATGGTTGAAAATCATGGATTGAAAGGAAACCATAGGCTGCGAGAAAATGTCTTTCTAACTTGATAGTAGCAACTTGGACCTCCTCCAGATTTTGAGGTTCCTTACTTCTGAGAAAAATACCAAAAATTCCATCAAATGCCTCAAGATAACAAATCAAAGGAACATTATGCCTTATATAGTAGTAGAAATTTTATAATAATGTTTAGAAAAGCGAGCATTAAAATTAGTAATAGTCTCATCCCCATTCTTTTTAATATTATCAAAAGCATTAATCAAGGACAAATTGTTTGGTTTATCCACCCATCTTTCAATGAACTTCTCTTGGAACGACTCCCATCCATCAATTGAGGCATTAGGAAAGGACTTGTACCATGTTTGTGCCTCCCCCTCAAGGGTCGACACAAACATCCTCATCATCACTTCTTCATGTTCCATGCCAAAATCATCCACCATTGTTAAAAAATCAACCAAGTGATCCTTAGCCAATACTCCAAACTTCCCCGAGAACCGAGAAAAGCATTTAAGATAGTCACCTGCAAGGAAGTCATGGCGACAATCTGGGAATGCAACAAAACTCAGTGGGTCAAAAGTAGAGAATCTCCACCTTGCTCATGGCCTCACAGTTGCAGCCATATTGTTAATTTGAGATTGGAACAAGCACAGATGCTACCATAATACTAGCTTGAGTTGAAAATAAAATCAAAGATGAAGGCATTGAGGTTAGACTCACCACAGTGCTTGTTAAAAGAACCTACTGAAAACTTAGTATGCTTACTAACTTTGGGAGATTTCTTGGTGGAAGTATAGTCTTGTTCCCAAAAAGATGTTAAGGTTTGCTCAAACTCGGAAATAAAACTTGCGAGGGAATTGAAACTGGATGATCTTCTTGTGTAAGTTCCCCTATGGAGTCATCCTTGAATCCTGTCAAATCGTCGGGTGAGTTAAAAAGAGTATATCAATCAAAATCAAAATACACCAATGGCGTTGTAGTATAGTGGTGAGTATTCTCGCCTGTCACGCAGGTAACTCGGGTTTGATCCCCAACAACGACGCCAAATTGTTAGCACACTTTTTCACCCCTTAGTCAGATTTGATATAAGTTTAGATCAGCGATGAAAAGCGACTAATTTAAGAAGAGAATGCCCCAAAGTGTCACGGGCAAACCTCCTCTCCATTCGGGCTGGTGCATGCCAACCTCAGGGGGGTCCCTAGGTACTGGGCTGCTGATTTGTACCTGATCTTCTGCAAAATACACAAAAAACAGCAGCAAATTTGCTTTGGACAGCGTGTATACACTGCCAAATTTGCTTTGGACAGCGTGTATACACTGCCAAAAGCCCTTAGAACAAAATTTGAGTAAACTTTCTTGGTCAAATCCTGCAGGGTTAGCATGAGAAGATGAGAAAAAATAGAAAGAATACCTATTGAAAGATCGAAATTTAATCATGACAATAGCCTATGAACTACTAATCGATGAGCAAAATGAAACACCATACCAACAAAAAGGGATGTTTGAAGAAAACACAGCACTTCTTTATCAAAAGTCTTGCCAAAGGGTTGATTGCGCCAGGATGGACATGTCCAAAACCGGTACAATGATTATCCTCGCTCAAAGGAATAATAGATAGTCTAAGAGAGAGAAAAAATAAAGGTGACTGTCGTTGGTGCAAAGAAAATCTGACCATTTACAATGAGTCTTCAACATCATTTTATCGCCTCAGATTGACCTAAGCCAATGCGCCCTCCGTGAATGCATGTGCAAGCTCTTTTTCGTAAACTCTAACCAAAATACTGTTCAGTGTTTTACTAGCAGCAAATAGAGTCTTAATAACCTGCCACCACTCCATTTAATCTTGAAAATAGCATTAAGATAGAAGTTTTAGTTTATCACTTTGTCCAAGCTACAAGTATATAATGGTAACTAATTGCAACCTATTGGCAGTTTGACTGCTGTCTTTTTAGATGGGAACTGTTGATTTCTTTTACATCTTCCGGCCAGTAATGAACCAATCCTATTTTCCAGGGCGTACCTCATATACCTCGTTCAACTGTCTCATGAGCATGCATACATCAAGAACTCCACAAAACTACTTTGAAGAAGAAGTCGCATGCATTTATACACTTCAAGAAAACTAATTTTAGAAATTTAAAACTAGCACACATGCCCATCATATTTAGCAGTTCGACTTAATATTTTGGTCTTGGTATGAGCGGTGCGTGTCACCTCATCATTTTAAATTGTTGACTGCATGTACAGCATACCCGTAAATGCCACTTAAAGTCCACGTGTGATTGGGGAAAATATGCAATTAGCCCCAACTACGACCTCTGGCTGTGCAATCGACAGGTGAGGGAGGTGTTGACTTTTTCTTCATATGCCACGGCCTCTAATTATTAATTTGATTTGGCTTTTTAAAGGAGTCTTCGGTTTGGAGATTTCATGCCTTCGTTATTCTCTTTACACGCCACAACGTGAGAGCTGTTTGGGCTCTATAAACTCCTTGTTTTTTGACACATATAGTCTACATGTTCCATTAAGGCGGTTGTTTCTTTATAACGCTAGTGTAATCACTGCTAGCACTGTTGTCTGCTTATTCTCCTGTAGCATGCCTTGGCAGTTAAGATGTGACTTCCATGGTTGATCGTGAGGATGCACAGTGACCACGTCCCGTTGAGGTTGAGAGCTTCCACAATTAACATGTTCTTAGCTTGATTAGGGCGCTACCAATTGATACCAAATAACGTGGATGGATTGTGTACCACCAATTGATCCCAAAACCATGATTTAAGCAGTCTCTACAGATCTACTTTGTTGAAGATTTCAAAAGCATCAGCCGCAATGGAAAGGTTTGCAAACATTGGATTTGTAACGTGTCTGCTGACATCACTGTCACTAACGAAATCAATTTACACATCTGCCAATGACACCACGAAGTGCTTTGAATCTCCATCTTCTCTGATCGGTGCATCACAATCATTCGATGTAATATCTGGTTCAGGGTCAGAGGCAGTTTTACCCTTGTCAGAATTACTGAAGAAGCCAAAATTTGTTTATCCGTGTCCCATATAAATTACAGCTGAACCATTCTTTGATAGAATTTTATCCAACTCAGATGCTGCTTGCACAGCATTGGTCTGTGCAAAATTCTCTCCCCAGTGCGTAAGCCAGCCTGTATAGAACTCCAATGCAAGAACAGGAGATTTCCCTGGAGTATTATACTTCTTATGCAATGCAAAAAATTGTCCATGGATCTTTATGTATTGAGAAATCTACAGCTGAATACACATCACTACCAACATGTGTACCATTGTTCTAGTGTCCTACAGCCCCATCATCTGTTGTGTACAGGATAACATCATCTCTCAAATGTGACCTGGCCAGTCTCACTGGGTATTGAAGATAGTCTTTGTCATCTCCCAAAAGATCCATATTCATTCTTAACCTGAACCATTATGATGGGCCCTTCACTACTGTAAAAGAGTGGAACAATTTTGGCAAATAAAATCCCCCACCACCTTTTGACCAATTGAAGGAAAGCTGGGTTGGATGATCTCAACTTGACAGCTGGTTGCTGAGTCAGGTAACCATGCAGGAAACCCCCTTAAATCCCCATTCTGCACAAACATATGGCTCGAGCACAAGTTCTTTACTCATAACCTCCATATTCCCTGTTTCAGAGGCTCTGATCTTCTTCAGAGCAGTCAATTTGGAGAGGGTGCAACTCTCTCTAAGTCTTCATCTCTATTACAGCACACTCACAAGCAGATGTAAGTGCTATAAGCTATGATTTACCAAATGAATCTAGGAGGACAGTGACACCAAGCTGCGCTGTAGGGATAGAATCTTCAGTAGGACAGGTATCCAACACAGGAAATACAGAAGGAGTTTTACCAGCTGAACTTCTATCTGCAGTCAGGTCAGAGAATGGAAGCCAATGCAACAGAATAGTATCTTACCCCCTTCATGGTGGCAGTAGAGTCTTTCCGAATGATAGGATCAGCTAAAAGGGAAAGGGATGCAACCTCCAATACAGTTATACAGTTATTGCTTCTTTCTGCTACTAGATCATTAGCAGAATCAGCTTTTTCTGGAAATACTGCTTCTAAGTTCTAACCAAGCAACAGCAAGACTGGCATTGCTTGCAACCTTTGTACCAATAGAATTAGACTGTAGGCCCGACAGATAAGCATCTTTATAAATCTCTTCGATGTTTGCACTGTTATAGATACTGAAGGATTCATGTCATTAATATGGCCAGCCCATGGAATCTCGCTGGCCTTACCCTGAAATTGCTGTGGAGTTATTTCAGGGTTTAACAGGGTTCCGTATCCGTATCACATGTCAGACATGGATATGCTAGGACCTGTGCCCTAGACATGACCTACTCTAAAAAAAACATTTTTCAATGTGTTTTCTCACTTTTAGTTGCAGGGAAAGAGAAGTCACAGTCTCTGGTTGTGCAGGTCGAGGATAAAATCGAGATTTTAAGTGATTCCAAATGTTTTGTAAATGTTCTAGTTTCTAAATGGATCTTTATGTCTATATATATATATATAACTATGTCCCTCTGTCCTGTTTCCAGGGTCATCATGTCCCGTGTCAAATATTTGTATTTCCATTTCCTTCGTTTCCCATGTCCTCGTGTCAGGTGACTTAACATGAAAACTATGTTTATCTGGTTCTACTATAGTAGAAAGAATAGTCTCATTGTCCACAAACTTTTTTCCCCCAAAAAAAAGATACACCCTTTCGGTAGCACAGTGAGTAAGTTTGGATGTGAATGTTTCTCAAATGCAATTTTACGTACCAAAGAAAAAAAGCTAGGGACCAATGATTAATTAGGATGTAATATGTGTTCTTTTGTATTAACTTTTAAGAATGAGGCTCATCGGGAAAACAAACAATGGTATCACCGTAAAGGACATAAGGATTCTAGAAGTGTCTATACTTGCCTAGAGCATTTCTGCATTGATATCTGTAAGTTTGTTATGATTCAAAGAAAGTGAAAATTTGCCTCCTGTAATTATCATATTTGAAGTTGAGGGAGCAATGCTTGACAGTAGCAAATTTAATCACAAACCACAAATCCTCACCAAGAGTTTCTCTTTCCATTGTTCAATAATGTTATATGATGTGTTCCAAGAATGTATTTCCTTGAGCCTGTACTACACCAGTATCCTTCAAGAATCTCAATTGATTGGCAATGGGAGATTGATTTGAAATAGTATGCTAGTTAAAACAAGATCACTAAGAGCCCGACCTGAACTGAATTATGATACCTTTCTTGATGCAGCCTAATTATTTCAAGTGAATAGAAAATCCAACCCTGAAAGAAACAGAATCCTCCAACAACTTCCTCAAGTTTCTATTCCTGTAGAAAATGGATTTGGATAATTTCAAGATCAACATACTTACCTCTATAAATTTATAATAATGTCATTGCATAAGGACTACACTTCACATACCTGTCAAACAATTTTTGCTTGATTAAAGCAAGCAAAGAAGCAACACAAGAAAGACACTCGGAAGCTTGCATTGCACTTGTAGACTTTAACATCATTTGGTGAGCCTTAATCCTAAAAGTGGAGGATGTTGTCAGAGCAATCTGTGGTGGAAGCCCAGCAGTGTGCATCAAGAAGTCCATGATCTTCTGCATCTTATCCATTAAAGTATTGAGTACTACAGGGTGCTTCCTGATAAGATCTTTAAATTCATCTTCCAGGAGGACAAAACTTGCCAAATACTTCAAATTCTATTCAAAAATTTCATGCCCGTTGTAGTTACCAACAGAGAATATGCAAATGTTATTTAGCCCTCCACAATACCCATATTTCTCACATATTAATTTTGAACTTCAATAAGTTTGCACTTTGGCTTACTGGGGGTATCTTGATATTAAGAACAGAAGTAACTCACCTTCAACCCGGGATTGCTGCAGAAGATCCGCGTTGGGTTTCACCTTCCTCCCAATGTCATACAGCAGAAACCAAGTTGCCCTGATTAGAGCCATGGTGAGATTAGCCTTTGATGCAAACAGACTGAAGATATTGGAGTTTGGAATCATACCTTTCTCTAGACTGTTAATAAGCAACCTGGATATTCCGCATAACACATCTCCAGTAAGGAGGCCCAGTTCGGTTCCCATCATCGGAATCTTGGGCTTCGAGCGCAGATCAAATTTAATAGATAGAATAGTTGGGTTTCTGACAATGATCTCCCGTACCTGATGTTCGGTGAATCCCGAATCTCTGAAAAGTGAACCATTTGTTGTGCTGTTTGTGTGATCTGCTGAACAGGGCTGCCCATCTTCTGATTATTTTCGATAAATAGGACTCAGACAAGCCACATTCGTTAAGTAAGAAATCTGAACAGGGATTGTGGTCAGCGTGTGCCTACTCTGCTTGTGGGGGTTTGTTGGCGGGTGTCGGTGGAGAAGAATGATAGCTTGAACGAAGTGAAGTGTGGGAATGGTTGATAGTTCCGCAGTAACGAGTATGTGAAGAAGAGAAGGAATGTACTTGGAGAAGATAACCATTGCTTCAGTCAGGCAAGGCAATGTGGGGTTTTGTTTGTTGAGAATGAATGAATCGACCACGAAAACAACATTGTTAACAAATTGCAGATGAATGAAAGGGATTATGAGAGGATTGCTTTTAAATGAATAGCTTGGAGAAGTGTATTGATGAACAAACCATTATCAGGGCAGATCCATCCAAACAGCACAACGAGCGGTTCAGCGCTTCCAAGACATGGATTCACAGAAGACCAGGTAAGGAATATCATTGTAAGAGAAATCCAAATTCAATATCTTAAAATTTGATCGGCAGTTGAAACCCAAGATTAAAATGATGAGAATGATGAGAATATGGTTAATGCCCAAGCTCATGATGAGAACCCCACACGGCCTTATAGTCAAGGATATGGAAGATATGTTGTGTGCAACATCAATGAGCTTCCAGTTCCAATTTCAATACCTTCAAACCCTAATGATTCACCCACCTTCAAACTCAACGATTGGGGACACGTGGAGCAATGAAGTAAAATCATTGTATAACAACTAAAATGATTTATTACGTCATCATTTCTTCGTGTCCGGTATATTGGATGGTCGTAGATGTTTTTTATATCAATCCTTAAGACTTGTGTTGCTTAAGAGGGAAGAAAATTATTATGTCCGCGACACATATTTTGCTATTAGCTGGCCCGTACATACCTAAATTTTTCTATTTGCAAAGTGTTTACGTTTTTTATGTGATTTTTTTTAAATTAATTTGTTTGTTTTTTATTAGTTTGTAGATGTAGGCGTTGGGGTTTGGAGTGAGGATATGGTAGCAGGTTGACCATGTCTTTCTGCAGGTGCTCATTGATGGAGTGTAGATTTTTATGGCATGTGAACCTTGACATAGTACAGAGTCGGGTGTGTGTGCCTTGTTTATATGTGAATGTCTCATCTAAGTTATGATCGTTGGGTCATTGTTAACAAGGTTGACATTTTTTAACAAATACTGTGTTACTTTGGGAAATAATATTGTTGCTATTTTGTCAAATAATTGGTTCCATTGTGTTTGAGCGAAACGAGTGCTTGCAACCTCCCCCTTTTTAGTAACTCTTATTGAGCCAAGATGAAGTTCAATATTGCAAATCCCACCATGGGATGCCAAAAGAAGATGAAGATCGATGACGATAAAAAATTGTTAGATTTTTAATAATATAACAATATAATTTGTATCTCTTTCAACTTAATTGCAACATAAACAAATATAGGATCACTGAAAGAATAACCATCCATAGAAACATAAGAGACGCAATAGTTTACCTTGGGAAAACTCAAGCTCGGGAAAAACCCAGCAAACCTTTCTTACTCAGAGCTTCAGTACATAATACAAGTACATTAGATATAAGAGTGATCTTGAACAACGGAGATCACATAAAGAAATGATGCCAAAGAAGGAGCCCCAGAAAAATTGTCTTCTACAACCCAAAATCGAACTTTTCCTTGCTTGAGCGAACTTGAGTAGCAGTCTTGAGTGAATTGCTTAGTTGTCCAAATGAGGAGGGCACCATCTTTATTTATACTGGTTTTCTGGTTGACTTTTTCATTGGGGCTGATTTCTCAATTCTACCTGGGTCGACTTGTCATTTGGGTGACTGGGCCGACTTTCCTGGGGCAATTTTACCCTGTGTTTCCTGTGGGGCCGACTTAGCTAGTGAGGATACCTCACGTAGCTACAAACATCAACACTCCCTCTTAGCTAGAAAGGTATCATCATGTTGGAACACATCCAAACATCATATGATCGTCACGGCTTGTCTCGTACATCTCGTCATCATAAGAAAAGTCCATCCACACAACTCAGTTCGTTGAGAAGTGTGATCAATACAGTCCACACAAGACAAGAAGTTCACACATAACTCATCTCAGTCCAAACAAAACCACAGTCCACATAGTGTAAGTTTTAAACATGTGCAGAGAAGCAAAGCATATAGATTCTTTTAAGCAAAACAGAGATTACACCACAGCATTCACACATAGAGATTTACCATGGAAACCCTTAACCAGGAAAACCAACAAAACTTAGAGTCGCACCTCTTATTTTCTCATCATCATTATGAATCACTCACAATACAATATAGGTATTTTGCATCATCCAATACCCTAATCCCTTAACTCGGATTAGAAAATAGACCCCAATCCCTTAACCGAGATTAAATTACATATTTTTAGAAAATTCCCAAAAATACCCGAAAACAGCTAGAGGGATCGTCAAGCACACTGCTGATAGGCTCACCCCCCCCACACACACATGCAATCGAAAACAACCCGGAGGGATCGTCGGGCGTGCCGCTAACAGCCCCCCCCCCCCCCCCCACACACACACATGCAAAGAATATAACACATACCCAACATTCTCCCTTGTCTCTGGATAACGATGAGGCATATACTCATAAAGTCACAGGTTCATGGCATCAATGCCCATAGATTCTCTACACCAAGAGAACTTCTATGTACTGACAGACTTTGTTAATGCGTCTACAACATTCTTCAAGGTGTCAATCTTCTCCAGCAGCACCTTATTGTCTTCAACCATATCTCTCACAAAGTGATATTGCGCATCAATATGCTTTGTCTTAGCATGATAAGCAGGGTTCTTTGCCAGGAAGATTGCACTTTGGTTGTCACAATCTAACCTTATAGCTTTTTGCACAAACCCAACACCTGAACATAATCTCTACAATCATACAACTTCTTTACTTGCATGAGTGGCTGCGATATATTCAGCTTCTGTAGTTGAGAGTGGAACTACAACATGTCTCTTGCTCATCCAACTGATAGCTCCTCCAAATAGGTTAAACACATACCCACTTGTAGATCTTCTACGATCAAGATCTCCAACCGAGTCTGCATCAACAAATCCATGTACATTTATTACTCTGTTTGGTCCATGTCTTCTTTGGTAGCAAATTGCATAATCTGTAGTGCCACACAAATATCTGAAGACCCTCTTTACAACTGTTTAGTGCTCCTTCATTGGTTTGTACATATATCTGCTCAATACTCCCACTGGATGAGCAATGTTCGGTCTAGTACAGACCATTGCATACATCAAACTGTCAACCGCACTAGCATATGGAACTCATGCTATATCTTCTTCCTCTTCATGTGTCTTGGGACACTGATCTACATATAACTTTACACCTACAAGTATAGGGACCTTAACCGACTTACTTTCCTACATGTTAAATCTCTGTAGTATTGTCTCAACATATTTTCTTTGATTTAACCAGATCTTCATGTTTGCACGATCTCTTTCAATCTCCATTCCTAGTATGAAGTTTGCAGCACTAACATCCTTCATGTCAAATTTGGCGGATAGCTACGACTTCACCTCCTTTATGACATCTTTGTTGTTTCCAATCAACAACATGTCATCAACATACAATACTATGTTAATGAAGTGATCACCAACTTATTTGGAGTATACACAGTGATTAACCTTGCTTCTCACAAATGTCAATCCAAGTATGCATGTGTCAAACTTTTGGTACCACATCCTTGGAGATTGGTTTAGACCATAAAGTGACTTCTTTAGTTTACATACCAACTCTTTCTTTCCCTTTAATATGAACCCTTCTGGTTGTTTCACGTAGATTTCTTCTTCTAGATCCCCATATAAGAATGTCGTCTTCACATCCATCTGCTCTACTTCAAGATCAAAAGCAACATCAATAGAAAGAAGAAATCTAATAGAAGTTAATTTTGCAATTGGAGAAAATATTTCACGAAAATCAATTCCCTCTACCTGAGAATATCCCTTTGCTACCAAGTTGCCTTTGTACTTCTCCACTTTACCTTCTACAATTAACTTCCTTTTAAACAACCATTCGCTGCCAATAGCTTTTCTTCTAGCAGGTAACTGAACTAGATCCCACGCTTCATTTTTGTCCAAGGCATTCATTTATTCAAGAATGGCCTTCTTCCAGGGATCACTATCCTCTGAATCAACAACTTCCTTCACATTTCTAGGATCATCATCAGTAATAGATAAAGAAAAACTAGACCAAAAATCAAGAGGGGAATACCTTTATGGTTGCCCTCTTTCTAGAGATGACCTCCTCAAAACTAGGGTATGAGGATCTTCTTCTTCTGATTCAGCTTTTTCTGTTGAGTCCGATTCTTCATCTTCTAACTCATACTCTATTGTCTTTGGTTCCTTTTTCCATTGGATTCACTTCCTGTCTGGGAAGTTCTTTGACCTCTCTAAACACAACATCTCGACTGTAAACAGTGTTCTTAGTTACAGGATTCCAAAGCTTATAACTTTTCATACCATCTTTATAACCAATAAAGATACATTTTTCATCTTTATTGTCCAACTTACTCCTTTTCTCATTTGGAACATGTACATAATGTTAAATTTTCAGAATTTACTTCAATCTGATCTAGGATCTTAACTGAGAGAACAACATGTACAGCATATCTACAGCATATCTACAGCATATCAATCATGGAGACAATAATGCAAGCACACAAGAGACACAAAGATTTACTTGGGGAAAACCATAAAGGTAAAAAACCCCAATAACTTCCTCAGAGATAGATAGAGCAATGATACAACCAACCATAAGAGATAGACACAACCTAGCAGCAGATCCTCCTCCTCCATAAGTGTGCCACTCCTCCTTGAGTGCATGTGTGAGAAGTGAGTGAGTAAATAGAGTGCCTCCCGCACTCTATTTATACTTGACTTGACTTGCCTTTTTACCTAACTCATGTAGGCTCGAACTTAACCACATAACATAATGCTGATTGGGCCGACCCCCAATAGGGTGGTCTAATAACCCTTTGACCCACATGACTTATACAGGGCTGACCCCAAACAAGGTGGTCTAATAACCCATCAAGTATAAGTTACGACACTTACAATATAAATAACGACACTTCCGTATAGAGGAATAATAACATCTCTATAGGAATACAATATACATATATGTGAAATACATTCCGAAGTTACATATACATCAACACTCCCTCTTAACTAGGAAGGTATTTCTCAGTACAGTTCTTCTAGCACAAGTCATCTTCTCTGGATCATCGTCACTGGATAATCGTCATCGAATCATCATCATCGTCACTGCTGCTGCTATCTCAATCAATCTCTGAATCTACTCGTCATAGGAAGTTCTACAGAGCCAGTCCTTTTTCATACTGGATGTAGGCCCACCACCTGCAGGTCTTCATCATCACTGGCCATACTGTGGAATCCTCGGGACTTATTACGTGCGTCACAAAACCTCGAAAGAGCATCCCAGGATGTTACGGGTACACAACTCTGACCTGTAGGATCTCCCAGGGCGCTATTACATGTGACCCCACCACAAAACCTCGAAAGAGCATCCCAGGATGTTACGGGTACACAACTCCGACCTGTAGGATCTCCCAGGGCGCTATTACATGTGACCCCACCACAAAACCTCGAAAGAGCATCCCAGGATGTTACGGGTACACAACTCCAACCTGAAGGATCTCCCAGGGCACAAATTACATGTGGTCACCACAAAACCTAGCAAGAGCATCTCAGGATGTTACGGGTACACAACTCCGACCTGAAATCTCCCAGGGCACAAATTACATGTGGTCATGGCAAAACCTGGCTGAAGTATCTGAGGCCTTTTTCATCCTGTCCAGATCTCCCAGGAGCAAATTACATGCCATAGGACAAAACCTCGCAAGAGCATCTGCCAGATATCCCAGGGCACCGAATTACATGCCATAGGCAAAACCTCGAAAGACTATCTGCAGATCTCCCAGGGCACCGAATTACATGTCCTCCCAGAGCAAAACCTCGAAAGAGCATTTGCTAGATGTCCCAGGGCACCGAATTACATGCCATAGGCAAAACCTCGAAAGACCATCTGCAAATCTCCTAGGGCACCGGATTACATGCTCATCTGCACAACCTGATCCACGGCCATAGAGTATCAACCTGATACTCACCATACATCATCCTGATGTATCCATGATCATCCCGATCATCATCACTGCAACGTCCTGCTGCATGTCATCTGGAGCAACATCCTGAAGCTCGTCATCTATGATCATCCTGATCATACAATGCATCCATCTGATGCACACCAAGTATACACCTGATACATACATAGATACATGATCCACACAATGTATCCATCAGCATACATGATCTACCTAATCATACAAAGATACATGATCCACACAATGTATCCATCAACATACATGATCTACCTGATCATACAAAGATACATGATCCACACAATGTATCCATCAACATACATGATCTACCTGATCATACAAAGATACATGATCCACACAATGTATCCATCAGCATCCAACATGATGCGTATACAAAATACATACACATGATCCAACCGATCATATCCAAGCAGAAACCAGAACATCATCCTGATGCTCATCATCCAGCGCTTACATCCATAGCCATGTGAAGGATCCCCCTTCCAACATGCTTGGAATGGCTTCAGCAAATGTGTCCATCACTTCTTCCTCGAAGTATCCTCGATCTGAAGCATGCCAAGCCTCTCTCTGAAGTACTCGAACTTTACCCTGGCTAGTGGCTTCGTCAGCACATCTGCAATCTGCTCATCCGTCGCAACATACAGGAGCTTCACAGCTCCTCTCTGCACCATATCCCTGATATAGTGATATTTGATCTCTATGTGTTTCGACCTGTCATGAAACACTGGGTTCTCGGACAGCTTCACACAACTCTAGTTATCATAGAAGATACCAGTAGCATCCAACGAGAGATCAAATAACTCAAACAGTAGCTTCCGTAGCCATACTGCCTCACAACTAGCTGAACAGGCTGCAACATACTCTGCCTCAGCTGTACTCAGTGCTACGCAGGACTGCTTCCTGCTAAACCAAGAGATCACACCTAATCCCATACTGAAGCAGCACCCATATGTGCTCTTCCTATCTGCAGCACTGCCAGCCCAATCTGAATCAACATAACCCTGGAGGTTAAACTTTTGATTCGCTTCATACTTGAGCCCATAATCCACTGTACCCTTAAGGTACCTCAGAATATGCTTTACAGCAACCAGGTGAACACTCCTCGGATCCGTCAGGAACTGGCTCAATGTGTTCACAGCAAAGCAAATGTCTGGTCTCGTGTTCGTCAGGTACATCAATGACCCAATCATCTGACGATACATAGAGACATCAACCAGCTCAGATGAAGCATCACATAGAAGCTTCAGATTCGATGCCATAGGTGTGGCCATGGCCTTGCAATCCATCATCCTGAACCTCTTCAGGATCTCTACTACATACTTCCCTTGTCCAAGGAAGATTCCATCACTCTGCCACACCTCCATGCCAAAAACAAATAGTGCATCATCCCCAAGTTCTTCATCTCGAACTCGGTAGTAAGCTTCCGCTGCATGTCGGCAATCAATCTATCTTCACCATACCAAGTTCTGCACATATATGATTTCCTATCATGTGTCTCAGAACGAAGTGGCTGCTCCACATACAGTTCTTCTTCAACTACACCATTCAAGGAAGCTGTCTTGAATCCATCTGGTGTATCTTCTATTTCATCACTTTTATATTTCTCAATGCTGCCATCTGCAACATGCTTGATCTGATAGTTCCATTTGGAAGTCATAGCAAACTTCCCTTCATGTCTTGGGATTACATCCCACACATCATTCTTCATGATCGATGGATCATGGCATTTCATTTCTTCATCCCAGATCCTGGGAACTTCAATATCTTCAATAGATATCTTTGTTGCTGGAACAAATGTTGTAGTTCTTCTTTTGTAGGAGATGGCATACGATCTTTCCTACATGTTGGAGCCAAGGCCGCAGCTATGGTAAAAGCTGCGAAGTTTGAGGAAAAAGCACAAGTATGGAAGAGAAAGTGCTAAGTTTTGAATAAGCGCCAATTTTGGAGCAGAAGCAGACGGTGCGCAGTACGGTGCCAGATGGATAATCTCAGCGTAGATTACGGACCGGAAATCGCGGAGCTCGTGCGCATGTCAGAAGAGAATGAAGGAAGCTGAGTGGAAAGCCCAGCTACCACAATGAATGAAGCGATGGAGTAGAGGGCTCAGCTACCCTCATTAAGGCTAAGTACAGAAGTTATGGTTGCTCGGATCAAGGAGGAGCAACGGACCAAAGCATTGAAGGCGAAGGACAAGGCACCCATACCCGTAAGCTGCACCGTAATTCATGGAGCCTGCAGGAAGTGGCGACATGACTGCAAGCGGCGCCTACAATACACCTAGCCATGTGCGTGGTTAGGGTTTTTGGGGATTACTGCTGGGAAAGGCCCACAGTTTTGTAAAGGTGCGACCGCCATGGCCACCTATATATATGTATGATTGTAAAGGGTAGATGTTGGTTAGATAGCCAGTCAGTTAGTCAGTTAGCTAAGCCTGTGAGTGAGCTAGCTAAGATAGTAGATACTAGATGTAAGAAGGATCGATCGAGTTGATCATCCTCTGTTACGATCTTGTGGATTGTTTTCTACCGTGTTGCTAGAAAACAGGAGTTAGAGCTGGTTAGCAGTGAAGCTAATCTTTGAGTTGCAGACGGTCTGAGTCGACGCCTGAACTATTGTAATCTCCGTAGAGGAAAGAGACTAGATCGAGAGAAGGGCTCCCAGCTGTGTGCGTGGAGTTTCCTGGAAAGATCTAAGGCTGCAGCTGTGTGCGCAGCATATTGTATAACTCTATCATTTTCTGGTTAATATAAGATACTCCCGTGGACGTGGATTTCCCCGTAGAGGTGGACTTCATATTTCTCGTTGTTATGATGTTGTGATTGAAGTAATTGCCTGTCTTAGTTTACTAACAGCATATATAGGAATGTTGCATTATCTTTATGAGTGTTGAGAAAGTCCTTGGAAGCTTCCTCGAGGATTACAATTGTTAAGGGTCGAAGGAATCGGTAAGATGACGTCGCCGCTGCGATAGGAGAACTTGTTGCTGCAACGGGCGTGCAAGTGAAACTACGCATAGACTACCGGCGCAGAGGATAATTGGTCCTAGCGCAGGAGAGGAAGTACCGTGCAGCTAGGCTGCTGAGCAGGAGCTTGAGCGCTGCTGCACTCATGAGTCTGAAGAGGGGTCAGACATTCACCTTAGAGGAGTCGAAGGGGAAGAAAGAGCAGTCTCCGCGTCGCCTAGGTTAAGGAAACCTGATTCCTTAGCCCCCCCATAGCCACTTCGGGTGAGACCTCGAGCTGCTGCGCAGCTCGTTGCCGAGAGGGCCAGTGCGCCAAGGGGTTTTGTTGCTGCGCTTCATTAAAACCCGGGTTTGTCCAAAAAGCAGCCAACAAATGGTTCCGTTGCCGCGTGAATGAGACTTGTTATTTCAGCGACACGTGAGATTGAGGCAAAACCCAGAGAAAGAAGGAGCCAACAAATGGTTCCGTTGCCTTGTGACTTGTTACTGTGAGACTTGCTAATTCTGCGACGTAGGAGATTGTTGCAGCAGCCAACAAATGGTTCCGTTGCTTTGAACCCTGTTGATTGAGCCAACAAATGGTTTTGTTGCCTTGAGACTTGCTCAGCTAACAAATGTGTTACTGGAATCCTACAGCTACAGAAATTCAGGACTGGTTCGATTTAAAGGCTAAAGAGTTCGCTGAACAAGAAAATAGAAGCTCTAGGCTCCAGACAGAAGAATGGTTGCAGAAGTATATCTATACTGACCTTCACGAAATTTTCTTTGTCACATTTGCACTTGAGTTGCATGCTTGGATAGCCAAGTTAGCAGATACTAGACCCACTGTCCATATTGATCGACCAATCGCTTGGACCCCTGAGCTAGTCAGTATTTTGAAGCGGGTAAATAATTCTGTGTCCCGCGCAGTAGACTTTTGGTTGAATAGTCTGCTGGAAGGTTTCATCACTGAGTTTGCAGTGGATACAAGAAAGAGTTTCAGTGAAGCTGAGAGGAGTTTCTTTCAAGCACATAGAGGTAAGTTCCTGAATTCTTTGAACTTATCGATTAAAATGCTTCTGTATGAAAAAGCAAAACTATGTATAGCTTCAGATGAATAGCATAGACAAGTAATGTCCGTAGACTCTGATAGTGACCCTGAAGTTATTGGTTGCACTCGTAGTGGAAAACGGTATAAAGTAGGCCTTGACCAACATTCTTTTGAGTCAAGCCCAGAAGACAGTCAAGTTCCTAGAGCAAGCCACATAGAAAGACAAGGGAGCGCTCATATCCCTTATCACCCTTTTACACCGCAAAAGCCAGACGAAGCTCAGTATAATCCCACAGTAACACCTTCTAGTAGCCCGCACGGTACTTCTAGTACCTCTGTACCACCTTTGTTCAACCAGCCCAGAAGAACTGCTACAGCACCTCCACCTCAACCTAGCGCAAGAAAGATGGGTGATGACATGAAACTACCAACTTTTAGAGGAACAGGGATAGAAGACCCTGAGCAACACTGGTTCCTATGTGAAGCCATTTGGACAATTAAGCAAATTAATGATGATGCTGTTAAACTGGTTCAATTAGCAACCACACTAAGAGAAAGAGCCTTAACTTGGTTCATGAAATACTCAGCAGCACATAATAGAACGCTTGCTGATGTAAGAAATGCAATGATTAGAGAATTCAAGAAACCTAAATCAGAATCACAGTGTATAACAGAGCTCAAAGACATCAAGCAGTTACCTACAGAGTCAGTATGGGACTTTGACCAAAAGTTCAAAGCCTTGATAGATCAAGTAAGCTTTGAGTTTGCACCACAACAGCATAAGGAATGGTTCATTGCTGCGCTGCTGCCACACATTAGACTTCCTCTTATGCAACAGAATCTCACTACCCAGGAACAAGCTCTAGAGATGGCTATGAAACTAGAAGCTTCACCGATTGCTGGAACAAGCAACGATGTTGCGCAGTTGCAGAACCAATTAGCAAACTTAACCCTGCAAGTGCATGATATTAAGAAAGGCAAGGATGTTAAGGAAGAGATATGGTGTACAAAATGTAAAGCACAAGGTCATTCAAAGGACCATTGTCCCGTTTTCATAGAGTATATTGCAACTGGAGCACCTAACCCTTTACCACAGCCACAGGGGCCTTGGTGTGAAATCTGTAGAACTAGAGGTCACAGACCACAAGAATGTCACTTACTTCAGAAATATGTACAAACTCCAAAGAATCTATATTGTAATTTCTGTAAATCGGTAGGTCATGATGAGAACAATTGCAGAGCATATGACCTTATGATGGAAAGGAAACATGATGTTTATAGAGTACAATCAGAAGCACAAGGACCCGTAGCAGGTCCACAGTATGACCAAACTCGCGACGGCCGAACAGGAAATTACAGAGGCCGCAGACGCGCAACAAATTTTGGCTGCGGAAGAGGCCAAATCACTTGTTATAATTGTGGAGCGCAAGGTCATTTTGCCAGAGATTGCCAAAACCCTACAACCCTTTGCAGATATTGTAAATCTTATGATCATATCATTGAAGAATGCCCTCAGTTGATGACTAAGATGCAAGCAAAGACGCCACAGGTTAACCAGAATATTCAATTGATTGGAGCAGAAAAAATGGAACCAGACCGTACAGTTAATATTGTGACGCGCAGTGGAACAACCACTGGTGCGCCAGAGTCGGGAACTGGAAAGTAAGCGACGCAATGGGTGCGCCGCGCTAATATTAAACCAACCCCACTTAATCTGCAGAAGCAAAAAGAAGCATTCAAGCAAGCCCAAGAGTATTTCTCAGATCCCAGAGCTTCAAGTTCTGTCGCAACTCCGCATCATGATATTAGATCGCAAGTGCTAAGACGAGACCACCTGGTACAAGAACAGGCCACTACATCCGGAAGGCCCGATGAAGAAGATGCACTAGGTACTGTCCATAATTTTCTAAGGAACTGCTTAAAGTTGTTGCGCAATGAGAAAGCAACTATGGAACTTCAACACCTATTGGATAAATGTCAACAATCTGCTTCGACAAACACACCGCAGCGTGCTGTTCACCAGATTGGGAGTCATACTAGAACTGGAAAAGAGATGAGGCTCACAGCGCAGATTGGAGCATTTGAGATGGACGAAATCATTTTAGATTTGGGTTCAGAAGTTAAAGTCCTCACCATGCAGACATGGGAACAGATGGGAAGCCCTAAACTTTCAAGATCCCCCATCCAGCTTAGACTCGCGAATCAGCAACGAGTCTCTCCATTGGGCAGATTACCCAATGTACCTATTGATATCGAGGGAGTAAGAAGTTCTGCAGACTTTGAAGTAATCAAAATTCTGGATGATAGTAGACCTTACCCAACACTTTTAGGTATAGATTGGGCATTTGATAATTTAGCTGTCATTAACTTGAAGAAAAGACAGATGACCTTTGAGGACGACCAGATTAGGGTCATTGCACCGCTTGATCCTATTCAAGGACCAAGGTATATAGAACCCATTCGGGCAGAAGAAGAAGCGCGCCACATGGAAAGTTTGTATCATATGACTGCTAGTCAGAGTGACTATGTCAATCCCACAGCAGATGGCCATATCAGCTGGCGATGCGATAGCTCGTGCACATCAGACTCAGATGCAGGATTGAAAAACTGGCAGAATCGCTTACATGAGGTTTCTACAAGACGTTGCGCCATGATGACTAAATCCATTCGATGGATTGGCACAGAATTGACTGACACTCCAATTTTTTATGGTTTAACTGAATTAAGCGAATTCATACATGCATATGAACAACACCTTCCAGAACAACAGCGCATACAGGCATTAGATGTATCACTGCGCGCTACACCTGCAAGATGGTGGGGTGCGCATAAAGAGAATATTCACACATGGCAAGACTGTCGCAGATTGATACTGCGCAGATTCCAGG
This sequence comes from Larix kaempferi, assembly GCA_027924585.1. Taxonomy (NCBI): domain Eukaryota; kingdom Viridiplantae; phylum Streptophyta; class Pinopsida; order Pinales; family Pinaceae; genus Larix; species Larix kaempferi. Next base: position 14,979,340 of record BSBM01001002.1, on the reverse strand, counting down.
ACACTACAGCAGAAGTGTCGCGCAAATATGAGGGACAGAGTGACCCCAGGTCACACATTGAAGCATGCATTCAGCAATGGTCGGATATTCCGGAATATGAGTGGGTTCACCTATTCATCCACACATTGGACACAGTTCCAAGAAACTGGTACACTGAAACAGAATTGCGCAGAGGCACTCTTACTTGGCCTCTTATGATAGAAAGTTTTCAACTTACCTTCAGCTTTGAGTCAGAGCATCCAAGTATTGATCAGGCTCTAAAGTGTATTAGAAAGAAGGTATTTGAACCATGTCTATTACCAGAATATTCCCAACCGGATTGGGCTGTTCAGATAGAACATGCCCTGGAATGCTATAATTTCACCACTGGAAAAGAGGAGGATGATCCTCGCAACATCAATATCCCAGAATCAGAAGGGACACGCAATGTTGAAGGTCCTCAGCTTGATATCCCTGCCATTACAGAACACATCAAGCTCAAAAAGATTAAAATTGGTACAGAAGCCGAACCCAAGATTGCTTCTATCGGAGACTATTGGGATGATGAAACTGTTGAGCATATTTCAGATTTATTACGTGACTACCAGGATATCTTTCCTACCAAGTTCACAGAAATGAAAGGCATCCTAGGAGACTTAGGAGTGATGCGCATACCTCTGAAACCAGATGCCAAGCCAGTAAAGCAGCGCCCATACAGGTTGAACCCGCGCTATAAAGAAAAAGTCAAAGAAGAAATTGACAAGATGCTTGCAGCAGGTATTATTGAGCCAGTAGAGGAGAGTGATTGGATTAGTCCTATGGTTGTACAAGAGAAGAAGACAAAAGGTGAAATAAGAATTTGCTTGGACTTGCGCAAACTCAATGACGCATCAGCGCATGATCCATTTCCTACTCCCTTTACAGATGAAGTACTTGATAATGTTGGAGGACAAGAGGCTTACTCCTTCACTGATGGATTTTCGGGATACCATCAGATCAGAATCCATCCAGACGACCGCCATAAGACTACTTTTGCGACTGAATGGGGATCATTCCAGTATACGGTAATGCCCTTTGGTCTTAAAAACGCTCCTGCTATCTTCTCTAGAGTCGTTGTTGCTGTTTTTAAAGAATTCATTCACAAGTTCTTAGAAGTCTATTTTGATGATTGGACTGTCTTTGGTTTACTAAAGAACCATATGGGAAACCTGCGAATGATGTTAGAAAAATGTAGACAGCATCAGATTTCCCTTAACTTGAAAAAATGTATCTTCTGTACTCCTTTTGGTATTTTGTTGGGTCATATTGTATGCAGACAAGGACTCCTGATGGACCCTGCGAAGGTTGCCATCATTGCTAATTTACCTGCGCCCAACTCAGTCAAACAATTGCGCACTACATTAGGACATACTGGATACTACAGAAAATTTATCAAAGGTTATGCAAAGATCACAGCACCTATGGAAAGATTGCTGAAAAAGGATTCGAAATTCCAATGGACAGAAGAATGCCAATAGAGCTTGGACACACTTAAAGACAAGATGATCAGTGCGCCAATTCTAGTTTTCCCAGACTGGAACAAACCCTTTCATGTTCATGTCGATGCTTCTTCCATATCATTGGGGATCGTACTTACACAACCGGGAGAAGGAGGTATCGATCACCCCATTGCTTACTCTAGCCGAAAGCTGTCCACAGCCGAGAAGAACTACACTACTACAGAGAGAGAAGGACTAGCTATGGTGTACGCCCTACAGAAGTTCAGACACTACTTACTGGGCGCACATTTTAAAATGTATACTGACCATTCTGCTTTGAAATACTTGGTCAATAAGCCAGTGTTAGGGGGAAGAATTTGCAGATGGCTACTGCTCTTTCAAGAATATGATTTTGAGGTTATTGTAAAGCCAGGTAGATTGAATGCAGGACCTAACCACTTATCTAGGATTGAGTTAGGAGAAGAACCTACAAATCTGGAGGACAATCTGCCTGATGCACAGCTATTTTCTGTTCAAGCAGCGGATGAATATTATTCTGATATCCTTGAGTTTCTTACTACCAGACAAGCGCCAGTTGAGTTTACAATCCAGCAGAAGAAATAACTTGTTGTCAAAGCCGCAGACTTCACTTTGATAGCAGGCCAGCTTTATAAGTTGGGCCTCGATGAAGTCTTGCGCAGATGTATTTTGCCGCATGAAAAGAACTCTATCATCGCAGAAGCGCACTCAGGCACCGCAGGAGGCCATTTTGCAGGAAAGCCGACTGCTCAGAAGATCTTAGCCGCAGGTCTTTGGTGGCCGACATTGCATAAGGATACTAAGGAATTCTGCAAATGTTGCGATGTGTGCCAGCGAACAGGAAAACCTTCAAGAGGAGATGAGATGCCGCTAAGACCTCAGATAACACTGCGTGATTTTGATAAATGAGCCATTGATTTTGTAGGTCCTATCAACCCACCAGGAAAAAGAATCGGCGCAAGATACATCATTACAGCTACTGAATACCTCACCAGATGGGCTGAGGCTAAGCCAGTAAAGAACTGCGACGCTGCCACGGCCGCGCAGTTCATTTTTGAGAATATTATCACTAGATTCGGATGCCCACTGATTCTAATGAGTGATCAGGGTACACATTTCCTCAATGAGACTATAGAAGCCCTTACTGAAGAATTCCAAATTAGTCACCATAAGAGTACACCCTACCACCCTCAAGCTAATGGCACGGTGGAGGCATTCAATAAAATTCTTGAGAATGCCCTGACCAAGATCTGTAATCAACAAAGAGATGATTGGGACCTTAGAGTCACAGCTGTATTATGGGCTTACAAAACTACATGCAAGAAATTAACAAGCCACACACCTTTTAGTTTGGTGTATGGACAAGAAGCAGTTATGCCTATGGAATACATTATTCCCAGTCTCAGAATTGCGCAAATTACAGAAATGGCAGATACAGATACCATGAGTGAAAGACTTTCACAATTGCTTGCCTTAGAAGAAAACAGACTTTTAGCCGGATTCCATCAACAGGTGCAGAAGGCAAGGCAGAAAGATTGGAATGACAGGCATATTAAGAATAAAGTCTTTCAAGAATGAGACTTGGTACTCCTCTATGATAGTAAATTCCTCAAGTTCCCAGGCAAGTTTCGTGTACATTGGTTAGGCCCTTTTCAGGTAATAAAAATAACAGAAGGAGGAGCAGTTCAGCTTGCGAAGCTGAATGGAGAAGTACTGCCTACAAAGATCAACGGGAGTCGGCTTAAGCTTTACCACGACGGCCACTCCGCCCTGTCGACTTAAATAGCTGCTCAAAGAAATGAAGATGTCCAGTGTAGTTGAAAGAGGCATCGCATTATCAGTCTACACGGAAGTCGCGAGACCCTCAGTCTCTGGCTTCCCGCGCAGTTCCTTGAACCATCCGCGCATCAGTAAAAGTTTGTAAGAAGCGACCTTATTTTGCGCTCTGGCGAAGTTTTCTTTTCCCGTAATGTTGAACTGTCGCTCTTGCGGAGTTCCCTGTGATAATTTGCCGCTTGAAGAATTCTTGATGTGGACCCCTATAGGCACAGTTTCCTAAGTTGAAATGACCCACCGAAAATTTTGAATTACAGCAGTTATGTAGCCGCGTCTGAGAATAAATGAAGGATAAGCCCGCCATTTAAGTGTAGCCGCTTTGACAGATTCAGCTTGATCTCCGTCAGATTTGCATTTAACCCATGAGCCTAAAGTTTTAGCTTCTCCCGGAAGGCTGTCAGAGCCCGTCCATCACAATAAATGCACCGCAGAGGCGAGGGGGATAGAAGGGTTGTCAAATCATGCAGAGCCACCTACAGCTACTAGCCCCACTTGGCCGCATTTACTATCACTTTTGGCTATAAATACCCCACACTTGTATATTTTCGGGTTACTTTTCTCAAGTTGCATAGTCTTGTTTGAGAATCTAAGCTATTGTTTTCAGAGCCGAGTGTGCAGACCTGCTTCCTTTGTTGTCAGCATTCATATCCCACGTTGTTCCGTCGCTTCTGTCGAAGTTCTTGTTACCCATACCCGTTCACGACGGAGAACCTGTCGACTGAAGAAGTTGTTCGTCAATTCCTGCGCCGAGGCCTAGATTTCGGCATGACTACCCCCGTGACGGCTTCGACTTATGTACACCCTGGTTATCAGGATCCCAGACAATCTCCGGCCACAAGAGCATCTCAGTCACAGCCAGAAGAGCCCGTTCCAGAGCCGTTGGCCACTATGGTGAACTATATTCCGCCGCGTCCAGACGATGCACCAGAGGTGCATATTCCGAAGAATGCGAAGTATCCACTTCCGTTACCTCCACTACCGGCTGGCGTGCGACTAGAAGGGTCCCTGCTCGGACACCTTCCACTGATCAAGTTCTCTGATTTCAACCTGGGAGACTATAAAACATATCCTCAGTTCCAGCTAGATCGATATCTGACGGTAGTGCATAATCCTACCAAAAAGATTGACGAATTCATCCCGAAGGGATTTGCAGAAAATCTTGAGCGCCCTGGACTCCTGAACCTGTTAAAGCTACCGCATTTCGGGCGTAGCAATGAAGTGAACGCAGTTGTTAAGACACTGCTATCCTGCGTTCATGGAGGTTACCTTTGGCTGGGGAGGCCAATCGATTTAAATGTCGATTTGATTCACCGTATTACCGGCCTATCTAAGGTTGGTAAGGATCCCAATATTCATTTTGTGGGAAAAGATAAGGATAGAAAATTGGCTGCACAGCTGGTGCAGAAATACAACCTTACAAGAGGAGGTCGGGCTTATGAACTCACTATAGTAGAAGACGAAGCACTTAGATTTACAGGAAGTCTGCTCGCAGGCAGACTTCTCACAAAGTGCAGACCGAAGGAAGTTACTGGAGCTGTCGTGGAACTCGCCATCGCAGCTGCGGAGGGAGAACAGTACAACTGGTCCCTCTTCCTTCTCAATTCTTTCTTGGAAGACTGTCGGAACGTCCAAGATAACCCCGGTCAGTTGTTCCATTTTTCTTGGCTTTTAATTTTATGTGCTCTCGTCGGGTGGAAGGAGCCCCCGAACACTCAGTTCCTCCCGCGCCGCGCAGGAGAACCTGCCGGAATCCGCTATGTTAACCTTTGGGAATCTGCTAATCCCGCGAAGCGCAAGATGAACCGCGCTGTATTTTGTGAGTACTACTATCTCCTCAGAGATACCATTCAAGAAATGCCAAGGCTGAGTGAGGAGACAGCGAAAATATACGACGGAAAGTTGGCCTTTAGTGCCGACTTACATCAACTTTACCTCCGTCCTTGCGGCATTCAAGAGGAATGGGCCGTAGGCCTTTACAGGATGACCACCGAAGACGTCAAAGAAACTATCAAGTCTTGGTCCGACGAATGGAGGGAAGCCGCCGACATCGCACCCGCGATGCCACCCGCCGCTGCGCAAGAGAAGGATAAGGGCAAGGAAGCCCACGAGCAAAGAAGCGATGAAGGTTCGACAGAACCAGCAACCAAGAAACAAAAGGTGTCGCATCCCTCTGAGGCCATTCCCTCGGGGATCGACCAGTATTTGAAAGAGCAATTTCGCGAGCTGCGGACTACGCATGCTCACATCAGAAGTGCTCTAGACATGCAGTTTTTGGAACTCAAAGGTCTCGCAGGAAGGATTGCGCAGACCCATGCGCCAGCATCTACTTCGCAGGCGCCACAAGTAATTCCAAGTACCGAGCGAGTTGAAGAACTCGTAGAAAGGCATACTGTCGTGCATATTCCGCCTACGAGCATGACACTTCCAGATCCGCTAGCTGCACTACAGGTAAGCGCAGTTGGGCCCGTTGAAATAAATTTGTCTCTAATTCCTATAGAGACTCTACAGCTAGTACATGAGAAAGTCTCTGTTGAGTTGAGATCTAGAGAGCTCTCTACATTCCAGGCAAATCAACGACTGCAATCGCAGGAGATAGAGCTGAAGGCAAGCCATAAGAATATCTCTGAGAAGCTCGCACTTTATGAGGTGCAAGACATTGGCATAAGAAACGCAGTGGATGAGATTGCCCAGGAGTTGCCGGCTTGCGAGATTCAACCAGACCTCCCTCTGGTTGAGAAAGTTCAAATTATTGGAGAAAGGGTGAAAACCCTGGAGCATGAAATAGTTGCTATGGCTGAGGGCCATAGAACCCAGATTGCCGAGCTGGAAGCTCGTGTTGCCGCGCAGTCTACAGATGATGCGCAGGAACAATTTGAAGCGTTGAGCAGAGCTTCCACACAGATGAAAGACAGAATACAGGAAGATGAGAACCTGATGAACCAAGCTATGGAAGCTTGGACGGAGCTTGAGACGCTCCCTTTTAAAGTTGGTCTTTTGGAACAAGTACAAGCCGCAGAACAGTCCCTAACTGTTCTGACTGAAGAAGCTAAGGCCTTAACAGGCTTAGCAAAAATGAAGAAAATGAGTGAAGTGCGCAGAATGCAACAACAACTGCACAAGCTCAGAACTGAAGACGAGAAGCTCACCAACAGCATTCAACCATTTATGGATGAGTATGCTAATATCGTTGGCCAAGTTGAGGCAAAAATCAAAGAGATTGCTGAATCTCAAGAAGTGATTGATGCCATAACTAAAGAAGAAGCCACTGCAGAAATGGTGCAGACAGCTGTGGAATATGTCGATGAATTGGACTCCGCTATTGCGCAGTGGAAGAAAACATTCGCGGAGACCCAAGCAAAAGCAGATGCGCAAGTAAAGCGACCACACGCTAGTGCGAGTGGCTTGAGGGCAAGCCACAAGTAAGTGTTAGGGGCCTGTTGGAGCCAAGGCCGCAGCTATGGTAAAAGCTGCGAAGTTTGAGGAAAAAGCACAAGTATGGAAGAGAAAGTGCTAAGTTTTGAATAAGCGCCAATTTTGGAGCAGAAGCAGACGGTGCGCAGTACGGTGCCAGATGGATAATCTCAGCGTAGATTACGGACCGGAAATCGTGGAGCTCGCGCGCATGTCAGAAGAGAATGAAGGAAGTTGAGTGGAAAGCCCAGCTACCACAATGAATGAAGCGATGGAGTAGAGGGCTCAGCTACCCTCATTAAGGCTAAGTACAGAAGTTATGGTTGCTCGGATCAAGGAGGAGCAACGGACCAAAGCATTGAAGGCGAAGGACAAGGCACCCATACCCGTAAGCTGCGCCGGAATTCATGGAGCCTGCAGGAAGCGGTGACATGACTGCAAGCGGCGCCTACAGTACACCTAGCCATGTGCGTGGTTAGGGTTTTTTGGGATTACTGCTGGGAAAGGCCCACAGTTTTGTAAAGGTGCGACCGCCATGGCCACCTATATATATGTATGATTGTAAAGGGTAGATGTTGGTTAGATAGCCAGTCAGTTAGTCAGTTAGCTAAGCCTGTGAGTGAGCTAGCTAAGATAGTAGATACTAGATGTAAGAAGGATCGATCGAGTTGATCATCCTCTGTTACGATCTTGTGGATTGTTTTCTACCGTGTTGCTAGAAAACAGGAGTTAGAGCTGGTTAGCAGTGAAGCTAATCTTTGAGTTGCAGACGGTCTGAGTCGACGTCTGAACTATTGTAATCTCCGTAGAGGAAAGAGACTAGATCGAGAGAAGGGCTCCCAGCTGTGTGCGTGGAGTTTCCTGGAAAGATCTAAGGCTGCAGCTGTGTGCGCAGCATATTGTATAACTCTATCATTTTCTGGTTAATATAAGATACTCCCGTGGACGTGGATTTCCCCGTAGAGGTGGACTTCATATTTCTCGTTGTTATGATGTTGTGATTGAAGTAATTGCCTGTCTTAGTTTACTAACAGCATATACAGGAATGTTGCATTATCTTTATGAGTGTTGAGAAAGTCCTTGGAAGCTTCCTCGAGGATTACAATCGTTAAGGGTCGAAGGAATCGGTAAGACGACGTCACCACTGCGATAGGAGAACTTGTTGCTGCGACGGGCGCGCAAGTGAAACTACGCATAGACTACCGGCGCAGAGGATAATTGGTCCTAGCGCAGGAGAGGAAGTACCACGCAGCTAGGCTGCTGAGCAGGAGCTTGAGCGTTGCTGCGCTCATGAGTCTGAAGAGGGGTCAGACATTCACCTTAGAGGAGTCGAAGGGGAAGAAAGAGCAGTCTCCGCGTCGCCTAGGTTAAGGAAACCTGATTCCTTAGCCCCCCCATAGCCACTTCGGGTGAGACCTCGAGCTGCTGCGCAGCTCGTTGCCGAGAGGGCCAGTGCGCCAAGGGGTTTTGTTGCTGCACTTCATTAAAACCCGGGTCTGTCCAAAAAGCAGCCAACACTACACAACAAGTTAAATTGCATGATTAGAAAACATCTCATAGTTTTCAAAGAAATATGTCATACAGTCATGCAATTATCTTAGCCAATGCTTCAATACAACATTTATCCATATCCCGTAACTTTCTAGATGCCTTCCAATCTCTACCAGAACATTGTTAAGAGTGTGCACAACTCCCAACATGTCAGCAAAGAGGTTTCATTCTAGATAAGTAGCAATGGAATGTTGTACAGTGCCATAGGCCACTTACCCATGTATATTAGTAGTATATTGTTCATCAATGCAACTATTCTAATATGCACAATACATATCCTAAGTCTAGGAACATCAGTATATACATCATTGAACAATATTATTTAAACAAGCACATATGCAAGAAATGATAATTAAAAATACTTATCTTTGTTTGGTTACTGGGTGGACTCCCTCTGAGTCTTTGCTTCCTTGTAGGAGCTGCTGAAGTAGCTTCTTCTACACCTTTCTGTTATGGAATGTAGAAAGATGTTCAACTCCCTCTGAATATCTGTATCCTTGCAGAAACTACTGAAGTGTGCTCCTTTGCTTTCTTGCAGGGACAACTGGAGTGTGCTTCCTCTTGATCTTTGCTTCCTGGATTACCTGTCCTTTTCTTACATTCATCCTTGGTCCCTATGCATGCTTATTATTATCATGATTGTGTTATCCTTGTGAACTCATATAAAATCATACATTCATTAGTATACTATTAAAACTCAATAATCTTAAGCATGTATAGTCATGATCATTTCAAACAGAAAATAATAAGCATTAGCATTCAAGGTTTATGTAGGATTCTTATGGTTAGTCAAATCATAAGAAACATAACATGTCTAAACCTGTAATTACTCAAACCTATGACTCTTCAGGTTAGTTGAATCATCAATCAAGATAAGAGATATAATATGCATAAAACCTGTGATTATTCAAACCTATACCTTCATGATTCTTCTGGTTAGTCATATCATCAATTATGGTAAGAAATATAATATGCATACAGCCATGACTTATTCAAACCTACGACTTCATGAATAATCATTATCAAACAACACAACAGTATAAGATCCTAACACAAGGTAGGATTCTATCTTGATATAGGAAAAATATACCTAGATTAGCATGCTAGCTATTTATGTCTAACATACTCACATGATGTCTTCTTGTTCTTCTTCAATGACTTGTGCTAGTAACCTGTATATCTCATAGGTTAACTATTACAAAACCAAGTTATACATACCTCGCAAATGGATCTTCTACGAGATCCATGACAATGGATGAATCTTTGTCCTCATGTTATCATGATCATATGTTCTTAGACCAGAACATGATTTGTCTTTCTTGGTGTACCTTTCATGTTAGTAGACAACATAAACCTCATACAACACCATAATGCATTAGTACAATCATAAGTGTCAACACCCTAACCAATGAATATCTTCTATCATGCATTCATAATTTTGTTAAGGTGATACGACAAATCTAAAATCAAAATTGTACTAACCGTAATAACATGAAAACAAACATACCATAAACTTAATCATGGACAAATATCGAAACATACCTCGATGAGTCATACCTGTCGAGATCGCTTGTAATCTTCTTATGTAAGGCCTTAGCCTCATCTCCCTCTGAAACAGGAACTTCTTCACTTATGCAGGTGACCAATCCATCTTCTTCTAGGATTAATCCAATCCACTTGATTTACAAGAATTGGGACTGGAGCTAGATATGGGTTTGTCAGAGAAACCCCAAAAACTCAAACTTTGAATTTCAAACTTCTGAAAGGACAGAAATATGCGCCTTGATGAGCTGATCAAGCTGCTATATTCAGAATTTGAAAACTGCAAAGTTTCACTCCTCAATTTTGCCTTTGAAACTTCCGGATTCACTGGACGTGACCCTGAACTGGGGTTTGATGAATCCCACTCTTCTACCCAATCAAAAAGTTTGATCCAAATCTCTAAGCTTCTATTTTTCTAAGGAGCTTCCAGTCGTGGTCACAGATTTCAAAAATTCCCATTTTTACAGAAGCCCTAATTTTCCACTTTCCTTATCAAAGTCCCGAACTTGGGTCTGATCAAGCCCGGCCTTCTTCCCAACCAAAAATTCTGATCTTGGTCTCTAAATTTTTATTTTGATGAGTAGCATTCATCCGTGGTCTCTGATTACAAAAATTCCAACTTTCTCCAAAGCCCTAATTTTCGGAAGCCATGAATGAAGGTACCAAAAAATAATTCTGTTTTGACAAAAATATGTACCTGATTGTTTCTGGTGTAACTCAGAAATTTTTGATCCACAGGGTCTGAAAAAGTTTCCAGAGATATCCTGACCTGTTAGCTTTCCATCCTGACAGGTCTGACCTCAATTGGATTTTCTGAGAGAGAGTTATGCCAGATGTCGTAACGTGACCTGTTTTGGGATAATACAGGAGAGCAAACTTGTACAGCGTGCCACGTGTCACTGGTTCACCTTCGGCCTCTGAAAAAGTTTTTTGAGATAGTACAGTCTGTGTACTACCTGTCACTTTTTACGAAATTTCATTTGGAGATTCCTATCCCAATTTATGACCTTTTTCCCAAGGTCACCTGATTTTAACTCAGATCTGGAAGAGGCAGAAACCCTATATTGCACAGATCATAAATCACAAAGTACAACGAATTAGAGGTTGTCCTTTGGACACAAGGTACCTGGATATTTAATATTCGTCCTGTAACAATTTCAGATCTGAAAACGTCTCCAAAACGGATTTATAGCGAAAGTGCTACGATGACTGGTTTTTGCTATATCAAGCCCTAGCATCGTAAGTGCAACAAGTGTCATACATGCCATATCATGCCTTCTTTCAGGCTATCTCTGATACCATGTTAAATTTTCAGAATTTACTTCAATCTGATCTAGGATCTTAACTGAGAGAACAACATGTACAGCATATCTACAGCATATCAGTCATGGAGACAATAATGCAAGCACACAAGAGACACAAAGATTTACTTGGGGAAAACCATAAAGGTGAAAAACCCCAATAACTTCCTCAGAGATAGATAGAGCAATGATACAACCAACCATAAGAGATAGACACAACCTAGCAGCAGATCCTCCTCCTCCATAAGTGCGCCACTCCTCCTTGAGTGCATGTGTGAGAAGTGAGTGAGTAAATAGAGTGCCTCTCGCACTCTATTTATACTTGACTTGACTTGCCTTTTTACCTAACTCATGTAGGCTCGAACTTAACCACATAACATAATGCTGACTGGGCCGACCCCCAATAGGGTGGTCTAATAACCCTTTGACCCACATGGCCGACCCCCAATAGGGTGGTCTAATAACCCTTTGACCCACATGACTTATACAGGGCCGACCCCAAACAAGGTGGTCTAATAACCCATCAAGTATAAGTTACGACACTTACAATATAAATAACGACACTTCCGTATAGAGGAATAATAACATCTCTATAGGAATACAATATACATATATGTGAAATACATTTCGAAGTTACATATACATCAACACATAAGCATCACAACTAAAAACTTTCAGATGTTTAATAGAGGGTTTCTTACCAGTCTATACCTCTTGTGGAGTTTTCTCAACCGATGCTGATGTGAGTGATCAATTTACCAAGTAACATGTTGTCTCCATTGCCTCTGCCTATAATTCTTGTCCTATCTCGACACTACTTAGCATGCTCCTTGCCTTTTCCATCAGTATCATATTCATCCTTTCAGCAACTCCATTTTGTTGAGGTGTGTATGGAGTAGTCTTCTACCTTGTTATACTGCACTTCTTACACAATTCCTTGAATTCATTCCCGCATAACTCTACACCATGAACACCTTTATTTTCTTTTCTGTCTAATTCTTTACAAGAGCCTTAAATTCTTTAAACTTAGCAAATACTTCAAATTTATTTTGAAGGAAATAAATCCATGTGTTCCTTGAGAAATCATCTATAAATTAAACATAACACATATCTACCTAGTGATGGAACAAGCACAGGTCCAAACACATCACTATGTATTAACTCTAAAATTCCCTTTGCTCTTGTAGCACCAGATGCAAATATTACTCGATTATGTTTTCCATATATGCAATGTTCACATAAATCAAAATCTAGAGTGCGGTCAATCATACCTTCAACCATACTTTTACCTTGTAATGCTCGAAGGCCTTTTCTTCGATATGCTCCAACCTTTGATGCCATAGCATTGTCTTTCCTCCTGATGTAGTCAGGGTTCTGTCTTTTGTATCTACCCCCTAAGGCACAACAAAACTGTTACATTCACCGATGATGGTTCTTCCCAATTGTTTGTACAAAGTTTCATATTGAACTCCCCTCATCAATACCATTGATCCTCGAACCATTTTGCAACCACCATCTCCACACACGGTCTTTACACCTGCAATATCCATCTTTCCGACAGATACCAAGTTTCTCGCTAGATTTGGAATGTGTAGTACTCCAGGGAGAGTTCTAATCCTTCCATCATTGAGTTTAAACTTGACTCTACCATGCCCAATGATATTGGTTGGTGAATCATCTCCCAAGAACACATCCCCTCCATTGTACTTTTCATATTCACATAATGTAACGAACATAAATAAGATAATAATAAGATAATTAATGTTATTATGAAAGGAGACGTCTCCTCAACATCAAGTGTCCAATCCATATTTAAGGCCAAGACATCATTGTAATCTATCATTTTATCTATTCAATTATCAATATATATTTTGTCCTATTAATGGCTTATCTAATATTCCAGGTGTTCCAGTAATATTGATTGTGAGCGAATAAATATTCGCTTCATTTGGTATCAGAGCCTCTCGGCCCTCCCTGATTCCGTCTACTGGCCACTTCATCAGAGTTTCTCTGGATCATGATTTTTAATCGACAAGAGGCCATTGGCCATTCACTTCGCTACTCTCCTTCTCACATACCCTCCACACCCATGCAGCTGCCATCATCATTTCTCACATCACTCTTCTACCTCTGCGCTATCTTCTACATACTCTCCACCCTGCACTCTCGTCGCTCTTTTTCACCTTTATGTTCATCCCAACCACGAACCACTCTACACCACATTCCCACACCTAAGTTTCTTCCGCTCGCTCCCTCATACACGTCATTGCTCCATGCAAGCCTCCCTCCATCCGCTAGGTCGTCCTTCCCTCGCGGTGTGGCCACGTCCTCCACATTCTCCCGCACACCTCCCTCCTTGTTGGACCTCTGATTCCCATGCCTATAAAGTGATATCCTACACGTTGTTCCACCCTGCGCCCATCCGCATCAATGCCGCACCTCGGCTCCAGTCCAACGCTCCATCCTTCCCGCATCTCGTTCTTGCAACTTCTCCCTCCTACTCCTCTCCCTCCTCCACTACACCAACAGTCTCATCTGCTCCTAATATCCCCACGCAACATCTCCACATCCTTCATGCCATTCTTCCCTGCACCCTCACATTCTTCCCTCCATCTCATTGGCTCCCCAGTCCTTTCTCCCTTCCACACAAGTCCCCCTCGCTCATATGTCCAACAGGCCATCACCACTACATCCTCGCTTCTCCTGACTACCTGCTCGTTCCATCTGAAAACCCTCATCTCCATTCCCGCCTCACACACCCAACTATTTTCCCCACATCCACGTCCTTCCCCTTGCGCTCTTCTCCCAATCTCCCTACACCACACATTTCCTCTTCTCTGCAAACCACTCCACACAAACCCCTGCATCATTGTTACACTCACGCCTAGCACTCCACCGTCAATGCATCCCTCACATATCTATTTTTCCTCTACGCAGACCTTCCTTCCATCGAAGCTACGCTGCCATTCCCCTCCTTCAAACCCTAATCCAAAAAAAAATGATAATAATATAAATTATTATTATTAAACCCATATCCCTTCCCAATATTCGCATCTATATTTAATAATAGTTCAATCAAATAAAAAAACTATTATTTTGGAAAAAAATATAATAATTACTATTATTATATTAAAAAAAAACTGGAAGGAGGAGCGATCTTGGGTTGGGTTCTTGGAGCGAAAGGGTTCTTGGAGCGAATTTGCTGTAGCTTGGGCGGCCAGGGCTTGGCCCAGCCGCCCCTCCTTTCCCTGCAGATGTGTTTTCCTTGCAGGATCCTGATAGACGGAGTAGGCATCGCAGGCTCTGGAGTGTAGGGTGTCTGGCTGTATTCTCCATCAGTAGTTGCTGGCTGATTTCGCCGGTTTGGGAGATCCAGAGTTTGCTGCTTGTCCACAAACTTGGATCTGCTGTTTCTTCTGTTGAGAGTTGCTGTAGACGTCTTGCTTTCTTGGTGGCCGGAGGGGGTTCTGTCTCAGGGTTCGTGATGGTGGCTCGATTGGGGTGGTTCAGCTGATGGCTCCATTCGACGGCGGCGGCGATCTGCCCTCTACCTGCTGTTTGTGGCATCGATTGGGTTGCTATCGACGGCGGCAGATCTTAACTGGCGGCCCTCTGTCAAGATTCTTGTGGAGCGGTGGCAATGGCGGGCGTGGCAAGACGATGGCGCACATTGGCCGTGGCGGTGCTCCGCGGCTGGATCTGGTTATAGAATGGCTGCTGTGTGTGCTCGCAATGCTTTAGAGCAGCGGGTCTGGGACAACAAGGCAAATGCAGAAATCTTCAGGTCCGACTTGAAAGCAGGAGGGTCTTTAAATCATCTCTCCCACAATGCACAGGTTCGTGGCGGCGAGCATTGATGGGGTTTTCGTTTCAGAACCGGTGGCCCTATTCACACCAGTGTGATTTCTTTTCAGCACAATATGAGTGGGTTTTTGTTTTCGTGCCAACGTTTGGCTGATCTGATTAGGGCTTCGCCACCCATGGCTGGCCTGAATATATGTACATTTTTGAGCCACTGGTTTGCGGCTTCTAGGTGTAGTTATGTCTTGTCTGCTTATATGGGACAGAAATATGTGAAAATGTAGGGATCCTTGTTGATTCTACTACATGTGCAATATGTAATTTTAATCATCTTTTTGAAATAAAATTACGGACATTTTCCCAGGAAAAAAAAAAAAAATTAAAAAAAAACTATTGTAAAATATATAATATTGTATAATAATATTATTAATTTTTAATAATACTTATTATCAATATTTTTAATAGTTAACAGGGTTGGCAGGTGCAGGGGGAGTTCTAATGGACTCCGAAGGAAGCAAAGTGGAAGATTACGCTTGGGGGATAGGAAACCAAACCAACAATCAGGCAGAGTGGCTCGCCTTGATCAAAGGTCTTGATATCACTCAGGAGAAAAATATCCGAAGGCTTACTGTCATTGGTGATTCTCTCATTGTCATCAAAACTGCCAGGGCGATCACAAGCAAACAAAAAAATCCAACCTCAAAGTACCAGTTCCTTCTTGCACGCTCAATCAGCTCCTACAAGTATGAATCTCTTTCCTTTTTCCATGTCCTAAAAAAGAACAATGCTATTGCAGATACAATGGCTAATCTTGGGGTTAGGAAAAATTGTGGTGTCCTAACTAAAAATGGTGTACATGAAACCTTGGTATGGGTGCCTTAGTGGCTTGATTGGCACCGTCAGCTGCCTTGGTGGCTCTGGCGACATGTTTAAATGCGTGTACTCCCATGGTTAGGATAACATTAAATTCAAATCCTCCTTGGATCTGATTGAGAATTCCCAGGCTCCTAACGACGGCATGGCCTGTCAGGCCACATCTGTTATGCATGCAGGAGGCTTAATTGACATACAAGTAAGGTGGCTTTTTAATAGGGGCGTGTTGGAGGTCGAGTTTATTCTTCTATTGCTTCCCTGCCGTCTGTCTCTGTGCTCTATCTGCTCTGCGGCGATTCGCTTCACAATGGACAGAAGGAATGTTGGGAACAATGCAGGTTTATGCCTCTCGACGTTGCAGTGCAAAAATTGTCGGGAAAATTTGCAAGTCTCTGCGGGAGGTATTGGGACGCAACGTTTTCCGCTGATGATGGATTCAGTTCAAGGTAATGGAGAGAAAGACTTGCAGGGGGCTCTGGGTATTCAGGAAAAATGAGTTCGTCGCCCAAACAACGAAATTGGTGGAGGAAATTCGCAATTGGATACGGCCCAGAGGTAAAGGTTGCGTCTCAATGCTGGTTATATTGGCTACGAACAAGAGAGTGAAAAGAACTGGAAAAACATGGAGGATGATCCTGGTCTTCAGAACAATCTAGCTTTGAATCTGGTCAATGAAAACCCTGGGGAAAATAAACTTTGGAATGTGAATGGGAGCACTGGGAGTTTTGGGATTTTTGAATCTCCTCGCGGCCCGGAAAGCCCCCCGTCTGAAGTGCTCTCGCATTTGCAAGATATTGATGCTCAGGTCGGGTGGCTAAGGGGTGAAAGCAAAGACATAAAGAAGGCCATATCTCAATTAGCCACCTTCGTCCATATTTCTAATTCGGACATCAGAAGCAATACCATCAAAATGCAAGAATTTTTCGAAGGGTTGGTCAGCAAAATGGACTCTATGCACAGTGGGTTAAGAATCATGGAAGCTAAGGTTGAATGCATCTGCACTAGCAGGAGCAATAGTCCAGCCATCATCTTGGGCCTAGAAGACAATGAGGAAGCAGCGGTCGTAAAAAAAGAAGAAGAAGAATCTTTCTTTCAGAACTTAACGGAAGTCCAGCAACCTGTGAATCCGCTTGGTTTTATGTCTAGTTTTCTCTTTTTACAAGTCCTATCTTTTTGTCTGAGTTTAAGATTTATTCAGAGGTGTCATTTCCCCTCTTATGTTCTGCAAAGTCCAGTTATGTTATGTCTGAAATCAGGAATTTTATGAGGTGTCTTTTCCCCTCTTATGCTTTAATCTCTGTTGGGTATGGAAGTCGGTTTATAGATATAGATATGAAGTTCTGAAAAACTCAAAGGTGTCCAATTCCCTCTCTTGTCAAATTTTGGTGAAAGTTGAACTTCTAAGACTGGGACAGAGGTGATCTCCCCCTCTTCTTTTGTGGGTACAGTCTCCCAGCATTTTGTAACCTACTCTTGTTTTTTAATATAAATCATTCCAACTGTTACTATAAAAAAAAAAAATTGAATAGTTAAGGAAGCAATTTAAATTATTACGTTAAAAAAAGGGGGGAAGAAAGACAAGCTAAAGAAGAAATCAAATCCATAGAGAATGAATTATCATCGAAGAAATCGAATACCAATTAGCACCAAAGTAGTCAAAGGAAGACAAACTCGAGAAAAAAAAATCAGAGACCATCTATAGTCCAGAACGAGCATCTAACGTCGAAGAAGTCAGAAACCATGGAAGCCGATTTGTGATTACAAATAGAGAAATTAGAAGCCCAGTTAAAGCGTTATCGAAGAGGCAATGAATATTTACGCGACAAGAATTCAAAATTGAAAATAATAAATGAAATACATAAGATACAAGAAAAATCCAAGGAACAAATTCCGACTAGAAAAATCATATAGAAAAATTGTGTGTGCAAATTGAGGAATTAAAAGACGAAAACAATTTCAATCAGAGATTGAAAAATCAAGATATAAAGAAAGAAATAAACGATTGCAAAGCGGAAATAATACGCTTGAACAAAATCGTTAGCGACGAGGATGAAGAACTAACGCAGATACGGCATAAATTAGAAAGTCAAGAATCAGAGGTTGGCCAATGTCGACAACAGATAAAAGTTCTTCAACAACAAAATGACGACTCTAAAAAGGCACACAAGATGGAGATCGCAAATAGTAATAAAACACTATCCAACAATTCGGAATAAATTTTCAGATTAAGAAATCATAACAAGACACTAGTCACAAAAATTAAGAAGTTGAAAAATAGTCAAAAGATAGAACAATCTACGGAAGACATTGAAGGAAAACTTCTAGACAAGCAGAAAGAAAATAGCTGCATTAGAAGTCATAACGAAGATCTTAAGGAACAACTTAAGAAGTTTGAAGATGACAGAAAATCGCAAGTAGAAGTGATTAAGAAGTTTCAAAATGATAACATGCAGTTAGAAAACAAGTTGGAAAAGATACAGAACAAAACCTTAAAACCTCAAGGGACGAAAATACAACTTCCAACTCAGATCAATGCTCAAAAGACGACACTCGTAAAAGAAAATGACATTATGAAAATTCCCTATCGACACCCCAACCATAAAACACGATATTATAAAAAGTGGTAAATGCCGAAAGATAATGGTACTAATGTGATCAAAATTCCTGACGACAGATCAGTAGGGAATCCCAATAGGCAACAACAAATCAATTTGGGATGGATTGACCCATCCACATATCGAAAGTTATGCTCTACACTTAGAAGTTTGTATCAACTTGTTTCGTCAGCCCCGACATCACAAAGAACGATGCGACAACATTATAAGGCTTTAAGGACAAAGCCTTTCTGAGAGAGTGGCAATGTAACGAACATAAATAAGATAATAATTAGATAATTAATAGTTAGGTTAATTAATGTTATTATGAAATGAGGCGTCTCCTCAACATCAAGTGTCCAAGCCATATTTAAGGCCAAGACATCATTGTAATCTATCATCTTTATTTATTCAGTTATCAATATATATTTTGTCATATTAATGGCTTATCTAATATTCTAGGTGTTCTGGTAATATTGATTGTGAGCGAATAAATATTCACTTCACATAACCACCCCCTACGAGGGGTCATGTGACATGACGCACCCGAGTCAATCAACCATATATCATGTTCTGAATGATTACCAATGGAAGTTAGGTACACATCTCCTCCTTCTTCTGAGGAATTCTTCGCCTCTGTGGTAAAGGTATCCCCAAATCCCTTTCCTTTCTCAACATTCTTAGATCTACAATCATTTTTATAGTGCCTAGCTTTACTGCATTTCCAACACTTCCTTGTAAATTTTCCTGGGGATTTAGATATACCCTTAGATGTAGATCTTCCCCCCAAATCCCTTATTTTTGATTCTCTCCTGGGGGTGACCTCTCACATACATTACATCCATGCTACGAGTATCCATGGTTTTCCGCCTCATCTCTTCTGATAGCAGGGATGATATTATTTCATCAAATGTTAAAGTCGCTTGATTATCACTCCCTATTGCTACAATTAAGTTGTCCCGGGAATCTAGCAAATAACACAATAATGTAATACATTTATCTTCTTCAGTCATTTTATTGCCAACATAGGTTATTTGACTTACCAAAGTATTGTAGACATTCAGATGCTCTGTCACTGTGTCATTATCATCCATTCTGAGGTGATATAGTTACTTTTGCAGAAACAACTTGTTTACAAGGCATTTTGATTTATACAACTCCCTAGTTTCACCCAAAGCTTTACCGCAATATCTTCTCCATTTATGTTCAACAACATAGAGTCTAATAAACACAGTCGAATTGTACTCCTCACCCTTCTATCTAATTTCTCCCAAACTTCTTTCGATGTTCCAGTGGGTTGTGTACCCAGATCCACAGCAATCCACTGTTCTTGATCTACAAGAAGATCCTCCATTTTGAGCTTCAATAGCTCAAAGTTCTGGCCATTAAATTTCTTGATCTTAATTCTTGAACTGCTTTCCATTCTCTTTCAATGCACAAATCAAATCTACAAAGTTCCCACTAAACCCAAGTTTATCACAGACCCAAGTTCTATCAACCGCGTCGAACCCTCAACAACAAAGGCGTCCCCCTGAAACCAAATAATCGATCTCTGATACCACATGTAAGTTTTAAACCCGTGCAGAGAAGCAAAGCATACATATTCTTTTAAGAAAAATGAAGATTACACCACAACATTCACACATAATACACAAAGATTTATCCTGGAAACCCTTAACCGGGAAAACTAACAAAACTTAGATCCGCACCTCTTATTTTCTCATAATCATTATGAATCACTCACAATACAATATAGGTATTCTGTAGCATCCAATACCCTAATCCATTAACTTGGATTAGAAAATAGACCCAAATCCCTTAACTGGGATTGAATTACATATTTTTAGAAAATTCTCAAAAATAGTCAAAAACAACCTGGAGGGATCGTTAGACGCGCTACTGACAGGCGCACCCCCCCCACACACATGCAAAGAATATAACACATAACCAAAACATAGGACTAGGATTCTACACAGAATTCATCTTTTTCCACATAGAACCACAATCCACACAGGACTAGGATTCCACACAGAACTCATCTCGGCCCACACAGAGCCATAGTCAACACAAGACAAGAATTCCACACATAACTCATCTCGGTCCACATATAACCACAATCCACATAGGAGTAGGAGTCCACACATAACTCATCTCGGTTCACATAGGACATAGTCCACACAGGACTAGGAGTCCACATAGAACGCTTGAGCAGTACGATCAACTCAACTCAGTCCATCGAGGAGTACAATCAACTCAAATCATATGATCAAATCAACTTAGTCCATCGAGGAGTACGATCAACTCAAATCAGTCCATCGAGGAGTACGATCAACTCAAATCAGTCCATCGAGGAGTACGATCAACTCAACTCAGTCCATCGAGGAGTACAATCAACTCAACTCAGTCCATCGAAGAGTACGATCAACTCAACACAGTCCATCGAGGAGTATGATCAACACAATCCTTTGAGGAGTATGATCAACTCACTCGATCCATCGAGGAGTATGATCAACTCAACTCGGTCCATCGAGGAGTACGATCAAATCAACTCATGTGATCAAATTGACTCAAACCATCGAGAAGTACAATCACAATGTTCCACACAAGAACCATAATCCATATTGGACTCTTGAGGAGTACGATCAACTCAACTCATTCCATCGAGGAGTATGATCAACTTAAATCATGTGATCAAATCGACTCAGTCCCTCGAGGAGTACGATCACAATGTTCTACACAGGAACCATAGTACACACAGGGCTCTCGAGGAGTACGATCAACTCAACTCAGTCCATCAAGGAGTACGATCAAATCAACTCATGTGATCAACTCGACTCAGTCCATCGAGGCGTACGATCACAATGGTCCACACAGGAACCATAGTCCACACAAGACTCTCAAGGAGTACAATAAACTCGATTCATTCCATTGAGGAGTATGATCAACTCAAATCATATGATCAACTCAACTCGGTCCATCGAGGAGTACGATCACAATGTTCCACACAAGAACCATCCCACACAGGGATACACTCCACATATGAGTCCTCTCCACACAAGAGAATGTTCCACACAGGGATATACTCCACATAGGAGTCAGGCACAAGTCTCGTCTTGTGCCTCATCAACAACCATACTGGTCATCAATCTCCCTTCCCAAGGAAGGGAATCTCCACCACCCCAAGCTTTTCACGAAAGTATCCAAACTTCACTCTTCCCAAAGACTTAGTAAGAATATTTGCAATCTGCTCATCGATGGAGATACAATGGAGCTTCACTACTCCCTTCTGAACTATGTCTCTGATGTGGACCTGTCATGGAACACAGGTTTCTCTAAGAGCTTTACACAGCTCTGGTTATCACATAATATCATTGTCACATCAAGCTTGTGACCATACAAATATGCAAGCAACTTTTGAAGCCATATTGCTTCCTTACAGGATGCACTAGCTGCGATGAACTCAACCTCAGCTGAACTGAGTGCCACAAAGGTTTGTTTCTTGCTGAACCAAGAAACCGTAGCTTATCCCAAGCTAAAACAACACCCAAAGGTGTTATTTCTCTCAATTGCACTGCCATCCCAATTTGAATATGTGAAGTCTACTGGCTTCACTTCACTATCTGAGGTATATCTCAGTCCATAACCAACTTTACCGCATAGATACCTTAGCACATGCTTAGTTGCTACCCAATGTACTTGCCTCAGCTCGACCATGTGCTGACTCCACGTGTTCATTGCATAACAAATATTTGTCCTCCTATTAACCTGGTATAGTAAAGAACCAATCAATTGGAAGTAAATGGTCGAATCCACTAAGTCTAAAGATATGGCAAAGTTAAGTAGCTTCTTTAGATTAACCTCCATAGGTGTGGCCATGGACTTACAGACCATCATACCAAATATGCGCAAGATCTCAATGGTATACTTCCCTTATCCAAGGAAGATCTCATCATAATCTATTTTCTCTTTCTGAGAGAATCCTTGGGCTACAAATATGGCCTTGTGATTTTCGATGCTACCATCTGCAGCATGCTTGATCTTGAAGATCCATTTGGAAGTCACTACCGACTTCCCCTCGGGTCTAGGAACAATATCCCATACATCATTCTTCATGATGGATTGATACTCATCCATCATAACATCTTTCTAGACTTGGTATCCAACTGCTTCCTCAAAACTATAAGCCTCTGGATCACTTATGTGACTCATCAAGGCTGAATATCCCGAGTATCTATTAGGTTTCTTTCTCTCCCTATGTCATTGGATATCAATCCAAAATCCCTCTGGAACTATGCTACAAACTCCCTCTGCTACTCTACATCATACTCTTCCTCTGGAGTTTCTCATTGGCTAATCCATCAGCCTATACGTGGTGTCATCCTAGATGCCAACCTAAACCGCATCGTGAACACTGGCTCTGTCTCCATGCCATTCACCCCTTATCCAAGTCACATGGCTAATACTAGGAAAATGTATGCCCGATGCTGCTAACATCAATATTTAAGCGCCATGCTCCCTCTGCGTCTAAGCATCCTGCTCCCTCTCAAATACTGAGTATCAATGGGATCTTCACATCCATTACTTGTCCTCTTGCTGAACGACTATCACTTGTTCTTTGGAACAAGTCCCTTGTAGGTCATAACACATGATTTTTCCTAGTCAAGCTCAACCAATTAGTTACCAACATTGCATAATCATGAAATTCAATAAAATCATATTGACATTTCAATGCAATAGTTCACACAGTTATGTAAGCATCTTAGCCAATGCTTCAACACAACATCCATCCATATCCCAAACATGCCTCATGGGATGTTGTGCAGAACTATAGGCTAATTACCCAACAAATATATGCACTACATGAGCCTATTGCTCATCGATCTCAGTCATATATAAATGCATGAAAGAAACTGTATCACATATCTACATATAACTGTTGTGAACATTATCCTTTAAACCAAACATTCAAATATTTAAAGAATAACTCAAATGACAGTACAAATACTTATCTTTTATTGTTTTGTTGGCTCCCTCTTAATCTATGCCTCCTTGCAAAAATCATAAGAGTCATCAGATCTTCAACTTCTTTTTGCAGCCTGGATGGATCTTCATACATCACCAATGACAATCACATCATCTTGATTCTACAATCATTGGTGCACTCATAGAGTGTACTAGAGGAAGTAATCCTTTCAACTATCTTATACAATTTCCCCAAGATCATCTTTTGCATTCCTTGACCTCTTTTGTGGAGAATATTCATGAGCATCATTGTCTGAAATAGAGCCTGAGAGAGTAGTAAGAAGGTAATCTTCTTGGAATTCTTCTCGTTGTTTTAATTTGTCTCGGGCTCCCTGTCATGTCCCCGGTCCCCTCAGTGCCCTTCAGAGGTGATGGGGGAACTCCTTAGAAACAACTTGTTAATTTTTTTTTAACTATGCACTTTAGCACAGCCGCAACAACTTCAATCCTCAATCAGGAACTCGGAAGTCGAAAGTAGGAACTCTAAACTCACAGTTTCGAGAATTACACCTCCGACTTCCGCAATCCGCAATGCAGGAGTCGTAAAATCGGAACACCAAATACACAATGTCGAACAAATATGCCTCCGACTTCCGAAATCCGCAATCCACGGTGTGGGAGTCGAAAGTCGTAACACCGAATACACAACTTCTCCGAATCACACCTCCGACTACCGCAATCCGCAATCCACCATGTGGGATTCGGAAAGTCGAAACTCCAATGCGCAACTCCAAAGAAATCACCTCTCCAACTTCCGCAATCCGCGATGCGGGAGTCGGAAGTTGGAACCCAAAATTCACAACTCCAGGAAAATTACACCTCTGAATTATGCATTCCATAATCTGCCTTGCAGGAGTCAGAAAGTCAGAACCACAACGTGCAACTCCAAGAAAATTGCTCCTCTGACTTCTGCAATCTGCAATCCGGCTTGTGGGAGTCGGAAGTCGAAACTCCAAATTCACAACTCCGGGAGAATTACACCTTTGACTTTCGCATTCCACAATCCACCTTGCGAGAGTCGAAAAGTTAGAACCATAGCGTGCAACTTCGAAGAAATCACGCCTCCGACTTCTGCAATCCGCAATGCGGGTTCGGAAAGTCAGAAGTCAACCATACAACCCTGTTACTGCCAACTTCTCAGGTCGATATATTTCTCATCCTAAATCTATTTTTGGAAAAATTGGTATCATTGGAAAGCTCTCGACGAGCCCTATGCAACTGCATGATCCTTAGCCACACTTGAGGACTCTGATCCTGTCCTTCTTCCAACCCAAAATGTGGCCCCAAACTTCATCAAGGCCTCTTTACCACTCTGTAAGGGGCTCTTATACTACTCTATCATGGCTCTTCCCTTCATATGATCCACAGAGGGAACATGAACACCACAGGGGGGTCTATTTATTTCCCAAGGCCATGATTAACAGTCTGGGCTTTCTAGGCCTTCGCAAAACTTATCCCTATTCATCAATGAACATATTCATATAAATACAAACACTGGTGTGCATATGCATACTCAATTAAACACAATGGAATGAAACATTGTCCACACACATATAAGGGAATGTATCAACACATTTCTCCTAGGAAGAATGATGAAACAAACTTTAGAGAATTAGTCTTCTTCTCATGCTATGCACAAGATTATGTTGACTAACTTAAGATAATCATTTCATTCCCATTAACATGAACAATTAAGCATTCAGGACACATAATGAACATGTTATAAATAACAGAGAACACTTATTTTTAAGGTGAAATCGCCAAGCAACTGGATATGGATTGCAACGTTCCAACCCAACCATATGTCTTTTCCCAACTTGTATTCTTTCAGCACTCAGATACCACCCCCGAGATGGGGTTGTGTATCCACTAAGGAGGAACTAACAGGCTCACTCATAGCCTTAGGGACAGTCATTCGGGGTCATCCAACACACAATTGTCTTTGGAAAGCAAGTGGGGATACACGGAAGAAGTTTCCTAAGCCAATGAGATCAACCATATAGCTACATGCATATCCAATTGGCTTCAGACAATCCAGGCACCCCCATCACCTCCACTCTCAGCCTAAGTAAGGTCCCCTTCTCTGTTGCACAGTCCCTCGGGTGCCCCTTCCCTTAGCGCTGACCTGGGTAGGTATAGTTGGTCCTGACTTCTAAACCAAGGTTAAATGAGCCATCACTAGCTCTACCATGAATTCTAACCCCCCTGGTCTCTCTCCCGCTGCGATATGCTCTTGGATCTTCCTCAAGGTTGCGACCAAAAGGTTTTGTCCCGCAACTGGGTTTTCGACTATCAAATATGGGTCTCCCAATGGATTTATGGGTATCCAACCCTCTCAATGTCGCCCCAAGGTTCGGGTCTATGGATTCCCCAACGGATTTCACTTTCCACGCATATTTTTGGGCACTTTTGGCTCTGGAAATCGTGACTTCCTTCCAAGTCACGATTTTCGGTTTATTTCTTACTGCCGAGCTGCGTCCTCTATGAAAAATGATAACTCCTCCTTCCACAATGGCCTCAGGATGAGGGAAAACGTACTCCCATGAGGTGGAGTGACTTTTGGTTCAAGCAAACCGAGCCCATACCCTGCCTTGCGAATTTCAGGGCTGCCCATCCTCCATCACTCTCATGGACTGATTTCTGAATTACTTCCTTACAACAGAAATAAATGACAACTAGGACAGTCAAAGGGGGTTCCCAAGGTGACATATGGTAGCCCAGGGTTCAATCCTACAACCCCCTCACCTCTCCCTAGTGGATTCACATACCCCCCTCATTTAGTTGCATCCATATCCAACCCCTTGGTATTTTTATTTGCATTATAATCATCTACATGCTTTTACAATTTCCATGGCTTACTAGCACATGGATAACACAATTTGAAATACCAACCTAAGCATTCACTAGTGGGGCCTTGGCCTTGATCTCCACGCTAGGAATCATATATCACATATATACAACGTTTACATTACAAGCCAATAAATCTGAAGGGTCAAAATGGGAGTATTACACTCCCTCTGGCTCTAGAATATCTCTGAGTTCAACAACCATCTTGACATATTTGGTGCAGAAACCCTAGCAGAAGAGGGTCAAAAATTGAAACTTGGACTTTGATAAAACTGAATCAACATGCTAATGCGACATCCCAAGGTGAGTTGGATAGACCTCCTTTTCTTATGGATATAGGGATGGAACAACTCGTAAACTGAAACCCTGATTTCTATAGTTTCTACGGAAAATTCCAACTTCACCAAAACTAAAATTTCAGATCTATAATTTCCTGGCCCTAAATTTTCGAACCCTAGATTTTCGGACCTAATTTTCGACCCATGATTTTTGGACCCTAAATTTTTGGCCCCTGATTTTCAGACCCTAGATTTTTGGCCTCTGATTTTCATAGTAAATATTTTTGTTTTATGCACAGCAGGATAGCATGTGTGGGCCCATAAACTGTTAGATTTTTAATAATATAGAAGTATAATTTTCATCTCTTTTAACTTAATTGCAGCATAAACAAATATAAGATCACTAAAAGAGTAACCATCCACAGAAACAAAAGAGACACAATAGTTTACCCTGGGAAAACCCAAACTGGGGAAAAACCCAACAAACCTTTCTTACTCAGAGATTCGATACATAATACAAGTACATAAGATTTAAGAGTGATCTTGAACAATAATATCACATCGAGAAATGATGCTAAAGAAGGAGCCCCGGAAAATTGTCTTTTACAACCCAAAATCGAACTTTTCCTTGCTTGAGCGAACTTGAGTAGCAGTATTGAGCGAATTGCTTGGTTGTCCAAATGAGGAGGGAGTCATCTTTATTTATATTGGTTTTCTAGATGAATTTGTCACTGGGGCGGACTTGTCATTTGGGTGACTGGGCCAACTTTCCTAGGGTAGTTTTACCTAGTTGTGGGGCAGTTTTACCCTGTGTTTCATGTGGGGCCGAATTAGCTACTGAGGATACCTCACGTAATTGCAAACATCAACAAAAAATGTGCATTTTATGAAGAGAGGCTTGCACGAGAGGTTAATGGTGATGCCTTGGGAGAGGAGTTCAAGGGACGTGTCTTCAAAATCATTGGAGGATGCGATAAGCAGGGTTTTCCCATGAAACAAGGATTTGTTACTCCAGTCGTGTACGCCTATTACTGCATAGAGGCACCCTCTTCTTCTGTGGATAGGGAAGGTGTAATGGTGAGCATAGGAGAAATTATGTCAAAGGATGCATCGTTAGCCCTGATCTTTATGTCTTAAACCTGGTCATTGTTAAGAAGGAAGATAATGATCTTTCGGGTCTAATAGACATTGAAAATCCAAGGATGAGGGGACCTAAAAGGGCATTTAAAAAAAATTAAAAATTTGTTCAATCTTTCTAAAAGAGGATGATGTTAGAAAACATGTCAACAAATACCGTTGAAATTTTCGTTCTAAATTAGTTAAGACACGAAGCAAAGCTACACAGATTTAGAGGCTTGTAGCACCATTGACTTTGCAAAGGAAGCGTGCTAGAATTGTAGAAAAGAAAAAGAGGGTTGTTAAGGAAAAGAGTGAGGTAGTTGAATATCAAAAGCTCCTTGCTTCAAGTTTGAAGGAGCAATGTCATCGCAGGAGTAAGAGTTTGGCAAAGACAAGAGCATCTTGTGTTTCAACTGGATGAAAACCATCAATTGCTTAATATGATGTGTTTTTCTTTATTTGTGTGAGGTTAACTTCCTTGTTTTGCATGGTATTGCACTGAATGTAATTTTAACTTATGGAAAAGTCAACAAGCAATGATTTGATATAGATTACTATTTGAGAATATTCAATTTTGCTATGTTAATGAAATCTTAGACTACATTATTTTGGGCATACGTTAGAAACTGTAATTTAAAAGCATTTTTTTGTAGTTTTGGACCCCAAAAAAATTGCTTCCATTTTTGAAGCCTTGGAGTATATAAATTGTGAAAGCAAATACTCGTTTAAAGTCCTCCATATCTCAGTCAGAAACCTTATTTACTTTTGTAGGTGATTAACTGTAAGTTCTGAGATAGATTAATTACCTTTACTAGCACTTGGATCACAACTATCATTATTTCACTTATTTGGCACTCAAAGGCATCATTTCTTTTACACAAGAGACGTTCTCACTTCATGTTAATGATTGTCTAACTTTTCTAGTAAATTGCATAATTGCTTTGAGTTGGCAGCTTAGTCTTTAGAACAAAGTACTCCGTTGTGGGAAATTTACATACACTAACTCAATGTCTCAGGTATATGACCTTGATTTGGTTTCAATTCAAACCTCTGAGAAGCTTATAGGTGCTTAGAAAATGATTTTGATGCTAAACTTATATTCTAGACATGTTCAACTATTTATGGCTTTATGCCCTATAGTTTGATTGCATGTTGGATTGTTGTCCTATAGGCCAATAATGCAAGTTCCAGGGCATGGGATATCGACAAAGTGTATTGAAATAGTCAGTGTTTATAGCATTGCTTCAAGAACTTTACTTTCTCATTTTTTTTTTCCTCTGTGTTTGACCTCAGTTTGGTTTCAATTTAAACCTATGGGAAGCTTGTAGGTGCTTAAAAAATGACATTGAGGCTTAATGACATTTAAGCTAATCTCTCAAGGTTGCAAGTATGTTGATTTGTCTGATTGAATAGGATAGTTTGGTTGTTGAAACAATGTGCTCTATTTTGTGATTTCTACTAATATCTCAAGGTTGCAAGAATGTTGATTTGTCTCATCGAATGAGATAGTTTGGTTGTTGGATTAGGTTGCTTTATTTTGATAAATTCACTTTTGGATAGACTTATTCCTTTTGTCAATATTGTTTTCTAGAAGTCAAATAAATTAGGTGTGGAATAATACTCATGAGTTGTTCATACTAGCTTTGTTGCCATCTCGATTGAAATAAACAAATTCTGAAATTTATGTTTATCTATGTTTAGATGGTAGTTTTGTAGATTCTTTAATCAGTCTCATTTATATTGGCAATTAATATGGGATTTTATAGTTTCAAAAACATTATGCTATATCTTTGAGTCATTTATGCTAATTTATCAACATTGCAAGTATGTTGATTTGTCTCGTTGAATAAGAGAGTTTAGTTGTTGGAACATAGTGCTTTATTTTGATAAATTCACTTTTGGATAGACGTGTTCCTTTTGTCAACATTGTTTTCTAGAAGTCATTTGGTGTGGTATAATACTCATGAATCAAATAACTTTAAGTCTTTGAGATTTTTTACATGATTCAAATAATAACATCTTTGAGATCTAATTCAAATTGGTGACTGTGGGATAGATCTAAGATTCACTCAAGTAAAAAAAAGATTCGCCTCCAGCTAATGTAGTTGCTAAGAAAGCATGAAACTAGCTAGTAATTTGATCATTCCATTGACTAAACCTATTGTTTTTAGTTTATCTAAATTAGCAACTCTTCTATTTTTTGTTATCTTTTGACCATTGTTGTCAACACTCAATCTCTTGGTTCTATTGGGAATTATGTAATTGAACCTAGCTATGTTCTGTTGTTCCTGTCACTAACAATATAAATTATAGAGATATGATTCAATCTCTAAAGATTATGCCTCGTCTAGCTCATGGTCGACAACTCTTAACAAATACTAACAACTACTTTGGGAAATAATACTCTTGTTATTTTGTCAAGTAATTGCTTTCATTTCTGAAGTCTTTGAGCATATAAATCATGTAATCATGCAAGTGATAGGAAAGATAAGTGATTTATCTAAGAACTTAAAGTTAATCATATATAAAAGTAAATAAGATTTATGGCTGAGATATGGAGGACTTTAAACAAGTATTTGTTTTCACCTCATTATTAGCCACATGACCCAATCCCCAAGGATATACAATGTCCTACTTTCTAGCCAAATAATATACAAGCCCCCCCTTCCCCCAAGGATATACGATGGCATTACTCTTGCATACTGAAGCCAATTTGAGTTCCATCTTTTCACATAAGATTATTTCTAGGAAATTTATCGAGACGCAAAATTTTATAATACATCTTTGCTTCATTATGATAAAAAACATCATCCTTTGACAACTTTGTCAAGTGAATTAATACATTGCAATTTGCTTATATCAATCTCCAAAATATCGAAGCAATATACAGGAAGGTGTGAGCTTGAAGGACACTAAACTTGCTTCCTGTATTTGGAAACTTGTCATATATTTTTGCAAGTGAAACCTTTTCAAATATTGTGATGTATTCTGTAAAAGAGTGGGATTTTAACTTTCAACCTTCTAAACATCATTCAAGCACACCAATTAGTACCAAGGAAAAAAATCTCTCACTTACATATATTCCCCAAATGTCCTATATAGAATGGTTACAATATCAACTTGACATCTCATGACTATTTCCCTGATAAATGTTACTTACAAGAACAATTTGCACTATGTTTGGTTAACTTACTATTTTAATTGCTATAACAATGATATAATGATATGCATTTCTAAATGATGCACTTAATAAAACATGCAAATCAAAAGAGGTTATAGTTGTTGTTAATTGTCTAATATTTATAGAAAATTGCATGCCTGGTTTAAGTGGACATCCTAATCTTTAGAACGTAGTACTCTATTGTGATAAATTCATATACACCAACTCATTGTCTCAAGTATTTGAGGTCCATTTGATTTTAGTTTAAAACTCCCTAAAGCTTATGGGTGCTTAACAATGACTTTGATCCTTGCTCGGCTTCCTAATCGCTATTTTGAAAACAAATTTTGAATTTCTTGCTATCTCTAATTAGAGAATGGTTCTATAACTACTTTAGTCAATCTCTTTACACTGGCTATTGATAACAACTTTTACTATTTCAAGAACATTGTGCTATATACATCATCCTTTGAGAACTTTGTGAAGTGAATTAATACATTACAATTTGCCTATATCAAACTCCAAAATATCCAAGCAATAGAAAGGAAGGCATGAGCTTGAAAGGACTCTAAACTTGCTTCATGTATTTGGAAACTTGTCATATTTTTGCAAGTAAAACTTTTTCAAAGATTGTGATGTATTATGTAATAGAGCAGGATTTTAACTTTCAACCTTCTAAACATCATTCAAGCACACCGATTAGTACCGGGGAAAAAATTTGCTCATTTACATATATTCCCAAGATTTCGTATGTAGAATGGTTACAATATACAATTCACAATTCATGACTATTCCCCTGGTAAATTTTACTCATGAGAACAATTTGCACTACTGTTTGGTTAACTTACTATTGTCATTGTTATAACAATGATCTATGTTTCTAAATGATGCACGTAATAAAACATGCAAAGCAAAAGATTTTATAGTTGTTGTTCACTGTCTAACATTTATAGTAAATTGCATGCCTACTTTCAATGGACAGCCTGGTCTTTAGAACATACTACTCTATTGTGATAAATTTACATACACCAACTCATTGTATCAAGTATTTGAGTTCCATTTGATTTCAGTTTAAAACTCCGTGAAGCTTATACGTGCTTAAAAAATGACTTTGATGATGTTTGTCCTAATCGCTATTTTGAAAACAAATTCCGAATTTCATGCTTATCTCTAATTAGAGAATGGTTCTATAACTACTTTAGTCAATCTCAGTTACATTGGTGATTGATAGCAACTTTTATTTATCAAGAACATTATGCTATATACATCATCCTTTGACAATTGTGTCAAGTGAATTAATACATTACAATTTTCCTATAACGAACTCAAAAATATCAAATCAAAAGAGAGGAAGGCATGAGCTTGAAAGGACTCTAAACTTGCTTCATGTATTTGGAAACTTGTCATATATTTTTGCAAGCGAAACTTTTTCAAAGATTGTGATATATTCTGTAATAGAGCAGGATTTCAACTTTCAACCTTCTAAACATCATTCAAGCACGTCGATTAGTATCAAGGCAAAAATCCTCTCATTTACATATATTCCCCATATCTCCTCTATAGAATGGTTACAATCTACAGTTGACATCTCATGACTATTCATGTGGTAAATGTTACTTACAAGAAAAATTTGCACTAACATTTGGTTAACTTATTATGTCATTGCTATAACAATGATCTGCATTTCTATATGATCCATTTAATAAAATATGCAAAGCAAGAGAGTTTATAGTTGTTGTTGATTGTCTAACATTTATAGTAAATTGCATGCCTGATTTAAGTGGACAACCTAGTCTTTAGAACATAGTACTCTATTGTGATAAATTTACATACACCAACTCACTATCTCAAGTATTTGATCTGCATTTGATTTCTATTTAAAACTCCGCAAAGCTAATAGGTTAAAATGACTTCGATTCTTGCTCATCTTCCTAATCTCTATTTTCAAAACAAATCCTGCACTGCATGCTTATATCTAATTAGAAAATGGTTCTATAGCTCCTTTAGTCAACCTCATTTACATTGGCGATTGATAAGAGCTTTTACTATTTCAAGAACATTGTGTTATATCTTTGTGCCATTTCTACTTACCTCTCAAGCTTACAAGTATATTGATTTGTCTCATTGAATAACATAGTTTGCTTGTTGGAACAAAGTACTATGTTTTTGCACACCATTCTTTCCCACTTTATTGAGATTCTATCTACATTGGATTATTGCACATCGTTGTTTGCACCTTTATTGAGTTTGCATGGTTCCCTATATAGAAATGTTCATCTAGTATCAAAATATAGGCAAATAGTTGTTTGGTTTCAATTTTGTTTTGTGCTTTGTGCTATTTATGTTTCCTAGCATCAAATGTCAAGGACATTGCCACCTCGTGGCTCTTGTTTCAAGATGCTATGGGATAGAGATATCTCACTATTATTATATATGTGATTATTTGTATACATATACTACATAGAAGAGGGATGAGATGATAGAGCAATCAAACATAATTACCTTACAACTAATCAAATATTATGGTAATAGAGGTGCACTATCTATTTGGACACCCCTATTGGTGTCATAGTCATGGTATATTATCTCTAAGGGTTAGCTCAAGTGATCATGAGTCAGATGTTAGATCTCTCCCCTAATGTAGGGGAGGTAACATATTTGACTCTCTTTGATTCCATCATGAAAATATGCTTGGAACTTAGGCATATCTAGTTTACCTCGAGTACCATCCTCAAAATGAGAAGTGCCTAGTGAGTTTCCCTAGGAAACAAATTACATGGAAAAAAGAAGAAGATGATGGTACATTGAAGCTTATAGGTCATCATGGAACAATGTTCATTGACTCATAATTATTGTGGGTATCACATATATAACAACCACTAGCCAAAGAGATAGTGTAATGTTTAACAAAATCTCAATGATAAAAAATGTCTCTCTAGGAGTAAGGATTGCAATATTTAGGGAATGTGTTAAGACTGGGGTAGGATGTGATAACATTAACCTAAGAACCTACATTGGAAATTCAACTTTTGGAATAATGAAGTTTCTTGTACATGTAATGTCTTATAAACCACCTTTATCTTATAATTGTTATGTATGTGAATCACTCACAACATGCACACTTAAAAGGAGAGTATTAGCCTGTTGAGCTAGTTCAAGTGGTTGAGTGCTTTGAGCTTCATGTAGGAGGTCTCGATATCAATACCCCAAGTTGGTCACCTCCATTGCATGCCTCACTTAATGTCTTTGTTGGGTCAAGTATTGTAATCAATGTCAAGAAGTTCGCACTAAGTACCATCCATGAATGTGAAGAAGTGCTCAAGATTTTACCGCAATTTTTTCTTTGGAAAAAAGTAAAAGGTGAGTATTATATGCAACAAAATCGCAATCATAAACTAGTATGCCTATGAAATGAGTAAAATAGAATATCAAAGGGATTTAAATACTAACAATCATAGATGCATTGAGTTAGGTAATTGCATTCGTCAATAGTTGGGAAGTAATATAATAATGAGAAAGCAAAGCTATACTATATTTTCATTTAAATTTAGATGTAGTGAACAATGGTGGCAATTTAGTTAGTGGTGTGGTATTATTTCTCCCACCAAGGTTCAATTCTTCCAAGTGTCACTCTCATGCTTGTGTGCGCAATTGTGTTTGTAAAAAATGGGTGGGGACAAGTGTAAGTCTTGGGTGACTTTGTTGAGATGGATAACTACCATTTGTGACATCTTAGACGATGGTTCTTCTACGGTGTAACGAGACATTTTGTCCATTAAATATATCCAAAATAGCAGTGTTGACCATAAACACTTACTCAAAACAATAAGATCTAGATGTATAGATCTATATGTATAAATCTTGATGTGTTATTGAGGTGGTTTTTAATTACCTTTGAGCACTAATTATATCCACAATATGCATTCTTGGGCTATTCGAACTAAAGAGCATGAGCAATAGGTAAAATTGTAGTTGAGTTATATGCTTGCATTCCCGCTTGGACAATATGGTAATGGAAGAAAATGTATTTAGGATGTGGATGTTGATATATGTTACGATGGAATATTTGACGTGGTTAAGATGGGTATTGTTGCAGTGTGTTTGCTAATGGATTTGAGTATATAGGAACTCAAAATATTAACATAGTCTCCAATAGGTTTGTTTCCATCTCTGATACTCAACCTCCATCATTTATATGATTGGGTCGCATATCTCCTAAGGGAAAGCAAAGGCACATTTATGTTTAGGTGTCTATAATGGAGTAGCCTTAAGTGCATTGCTTCTTGCAATCATGGGAGTGTTGAGGATGTGTTGAAGATCAACTTCTCCAACTTCCACACAATTAGTATTTCTACATAACTTTCACAATCCAATGGATGATGTGATTTGAATTTCAAGCATTGGAAGGTAAAGAGGAATATCACCAAGGTTTAGTTTAACTCAAGTTTTTTTAGTTCATTGCAAATGTGGTGTCGAGAACAATGAAGAAGGGATTACTATTGGTGCTCACAGTTGTGGCAAACAAAACACAAAACACTCACTATTGATGTTATATATGTTACTTTAAAATAAGTTTAATAATGTGTAATGTCATTTAGTGGTTCAATTGAAAATTGGAACAATTTTGTAGGAGTTTTGATGATTTTGTGGAGTGGTTAATATAAAAAATAAATTTAGGGAAGTCAACATTTCTTTAAAGATGCAATCAACTTATATATAATTTTTTCGGTATTATTTGTTTAAAATTGATTTAATCTCAATTAAAATATTAAAAACCTTAACTTATTATTATTTATAATTTAAATATAATTTTTTATACCAAGTGATCAAATTCACAATAA
The DNA here is from genome assembly GCA_027924585.1 of Larix kaempferi. NCBI lineage: Eukaryota > Viridiplantae > Streptophyta > Pinopsida > Pinales > Pinaceae > Larix > Larix kaempferi. The sequence continues at coordinate 14,943,668 of BSBM01001002.1, read as the reverse complement.
TCAAATTTATTATTGTGTTAAGGCAAAACAAATATTTACCTTATCATATTTTTTTATAATAAAAATATAACATGCATTTCACTTTTTTTTAATTAACCCTTCCAACATAATTACTTGCAATTTAATTAAAGCACTCATTTATAACGGAATTTGAGTTTAAAATTTGGTTATCATCATCCACTCTTTCAACAATTATCACAATTTGATTAATTAAGTTATTTATTTACAGTTCAAGCAATAACACTCGTGACATGACATAATTACAATGACAATGGACATATTTTGACTTCACTATGTTGAAATGTTTTGTGCCCAAGCCATAATAATAAAGTTTAATACATGTGAAGAAAGTAGAAAAACAACTTCCATTAATTATCATTGTTGAACAACATTGCTGAACAAATTCACAAAGACCAAAATGATCACACACCAATAATGTTATGGCTAAGATCAAGAGTAACACAAACAAAAATGTTTCAAAAGCAAGGAAAGTGTAGTTTGCTCTTCTTTTATTTAATTGAAAGAAGGATGAAATATGATGAGCCTCAGAGAACTTATAAGGAAGTCAAGCAATCAATTGCACTTATCATCATAAATCACGGAACATGAGAAATCTTGGGACTATTTACTCATAAGATTGCTCTTATATCATAGGGAATCTCATTTCCCTTCCTCCATAATGACATGGTCATTTTCCTTCATCGCAGCTACTTGTTCTTTTCACCTTCATTTTTTTTATAAATTAATAGTTTTTTATTATTGTTGATAAACATTTGACCTAAGAACTTTTGCACAAAGTTGAAAATGGTGAAACCATGGGTCAATGACTTCATGAGCTAGTGTTGGGAGCGGTAATAATACCACAATTTTTGTCACCCCTACGATGAATGTGCAAGTGCATTGCATAATACATAGTGATATAACTACAATTAACAATGAACATGTGATCACAAATAGAAAATTGATTCCATTAGACACCTATGTCATTTTCCTTGCAACTCCTCCCATAAATGTGTAGCTCCAAAGTCAAACAATTCATAGGATGCAATTTATGTAAATAAGGTTTAAAAAACAGTTATAAAGGCCTAGCCTTGAGAGGCTTCGAGCACCTCTGCCACATGATCACCTTGGTGTTCACTAGCCAACACAGACAAACATTACATGATGTTGATGGCTAGATGAGTTAGTTTTGGAGTGTCTTGGTCTGTCAATAAGGCACACCATGGACATGTTAGTCACCCTTGCATGAATATTGATCACACCATAGATATTGACAACTTGCATTAGTTAGACAAACCAAGAGAAGCTTGGAGGGAACTTGGCGAGGCAAAGAAGGTTGTCATGGGAAACTTCATCCATAGTCATGCACTATGCATGATAAACAAAGTAGTAAGAAGAATTGATTGGCTTATATATGACTTGAGCCTCAAATGGGTGCACTTGGTTGGGCACATCGGCCATGCAGACTAAGTTGGGCATACTTGGGTGCACATCGATTAAGAGCACTTAGATGCACATCAAATGGATGGATATTGAGTTCATGCACTAGTTGGATGTGCCTTCTGGGTGCACTTGGTCACAACAAGACTAGGCAAACTTGGAGGCACCTTGGCGGATGCACTTCATGAGGGCACTTGGGCGTAGCTTTCCATATGCAGTTTAGACACACCTGCCGACACACTTGTGGCATACACCTTCAAGGGAACTTACAACAAGTGATCATTCCAAGTGCATTCAAGTGTGCCTTGCAGAGCACTTAGGTGCACTTTCAAGAACACTTGGATGAACAACAATGGATGCATTTTTGGGCACACTTGAACATTGGGTGCAACCATTTGATGTTGTGATTGCGTGGCACAATGAGAAATGGCACCACTATAGATGGGCATCGACAAACAAGTGATGTGGGCATGGTTGAGTTGGTGATGCAAGCACTTGAGTCTAATTATACTTGAAGGGGCTTGCAAGAGCTTCGTAAGACTCATATATATAGTGGATGCCTCAAAGTGACTAAGGCATCATCATTGAGCAAGTTCATTCACATAAGTTCAAAGTAAGCTCTCCAATTGTGATAACTTATGAGCTTCATATAGTAGGGAAAATTTGCATTTGCTTAGTGAAAATTGAAAAGGTAAGTAGGACTTGCAAGAGGTAGGCTCACGATAGCTTCAGGGGTTGGTTTGTTAGAACTATTGGGCATTGGAAAAATGTTATTTTGCCTTAGATTCTTTGTACTTCTATAAAATAATGGTAGCAAGGTAGTCACCCTCCCTTGTTGTATAATGTAAACATTCTTCCTATAAATAAAGTTTAAGGCATCTACCTTGGATGTTGCCAATACATGTGCATGTGTATTATAGTTAGTTAATTGGTATGAGTGTTGTTCTAATTCATGTGACGCTTTATGTTGGTTAACGATTGATATTGGATAAGTGTTGAATCTTGTTAAAGTATACATATTGTTGAGATGTTTTAAAGTCCACGATTTGACTTATGTCAAACTCATGGATGAACTTGGTTGAGTAGGACTTAGTTGCATTTGTTGGTTTGTAGTATAAGGGAAAGTTATGGGTAGATATTGGGCGAAGAGGTGTAGTCTAGTTGTAGTAAGCGCAAGTTGACCAAGCCCTTGCAGTCGAGGCAAGTAAATGTTGCATGAAATCAAGTGTTGAAGTAAATTTGGGTAGGTTCAAAGAGAAAAAATTGGGCAGATTGTAGGTTTGTGACAGGTGGTATCTGTTGAAGAATGTAACTTCATAAGATATTCTTATTGTACTTTTATTGTAATTCCTTCAGAGAATATTCATATTGTATTTGATCATGTAAAAAGCCAAAAAGAAATCAAGTAAACTAGACAAGTCGACCTAGTGGGTAAACTACCCCAAACAATGGGCAGTCTGTCCCAAACAATGGGAAAAACTACCCCAGTCAAATCGACCCAGTTAGGGAAGAACAAGACAGTCTATTTAGGTAAAAAGATCACCTTAAGATTAGTATAAATAAGGGAGGCACCTAGCTCATTTGCAAATCACTCACTCAAGCTAGTTCACATCAGTAGAGAGAGAAAGACAAGTTCACTTGGGAGAAAGAGTAGCTACATTGAAGACATCTGATTCTTGGGTTTTATGTCTTATCCTATTCTCGAGATCTTTGTGTGAAAGAGCCTTTGCTCTTAGATTTACATTGTACTTGTGACGAATCTATATTGAATAAGTTTTGTTGGGTTTTCCCAGGGTGAATCTTTGTGTACTCTTGTTTATGATGTGCTTGTCTATCTTTCATTGATCCTATTGCATATGGTTATTGTGATAATATATAAATTGTTTGAATATTTAACATAACCGTTATTGAAGTATCAAAATTCTAGCATGGTATCAAAGCTAGCCTGAAAGAAGACTTTGTGCATCTGAAACTGTCGGAAGTGAAAACTAGGGTTTCTTGTTCTAGAGGCTTTTCACCATAGTTTGGCCTGAAAATGAGGTCAAAGCAATTCTCCCTAGGAGGGCACATTTTTATGTGTAGGAAGATTCCAAATCCGAGAATTTTGAATTTTGACCTTGTCACTACTGCTCGGGAAAAACTAGAGCATCAGATTTTTTAGATTTATGTCCATAGTTTTGACTGAAGAAAGGGTTTTCTAAGCTCGCCTTAGGGAGGCACATCTTTCCGTCCACTCAGATTTGCAAGATTCCAAAGTTGGAAAATTAGGGTTTCCCTGACAAACCCTAGGTCAACAAGGAAGCAGATTTCAGAAGGCCTTAAAGCAAGCACTTGGTTGGAGCATCTCTTTTGGTAAGTATCATTATCTGTATTTCCATTTGAGGTTATCATTTTATCAAGATGACAAACAATACCAAGCTTGAGGATAAGCTTGGAGGAGCTGATACTCTTCCGAGCCTAGAAGTATATAGTACTTCTCATTCTAGGAGAGAATGATTTGGATAACTATGTTAAGGAGGAAGTTGCAGAGCCAAAGGGAGATGAAGACCAGGCTAAAGACAAGAATAATTTGGTTAGGGCCAAAAGGATCATTGATGAATCCATCAAGGATCACTTGATCCCCCATATTTCATCATTGAAGACTCCCAATGAGGTGTTTGATGCATTGAAGAGACTATATGAATGAAAGAACATTAATATGAAGATGACCTTGAGAACTCAACTCAAGGGTGTGAAGATGCAGAACTCAGAAATATCCAATCTTATTTCAAAAGAGTCTCCCAAATCAAGAGAAGTGGTTGAAGCAGGTCTTGTTCAACTACCATGAGGAAAGGTGCAAAACCACATGGGGAAGATCCTCCCTCTCGAATGGACATGAAATACACCAAAATAAACTGAACTACTCCAAAAATCAAGTAGGTTTGAACTTGATCATATGTCTGGAGGAACCTTCTTCTTTGGAAGAAGTGGATGTTGCTCCCATGCTTGGATCATATGCTTGATCTCTACAACTGTGGAAGCAAGTGTAAGAAGGTGCTCTTCATACTTGATCATCATACCAAATGTGGCAAGAACAAATCCAAATCAAGACTTTATGAGCTTGAGAATCAATCCCAAGAAAATGATAGTGTCCTCCATCTTTTGTGCAACTCTGAGAACAAGTGCCAATCATGATCATGCAGTGGATAGGAAGCATGACAGTGAGAGCGAATGCAACAAATCCATATTGAAATTCAACCACCATAGCATTTAATGTCACACCAAATTGCGAACCAATGAGAGGCTCTGAGTGTGAATGAGCTACAACCGACTGATAATCCTTAGAATTCAAATGAGAAGACTCACGAGAGAACAAATAGGTTTGGAGATCAACTCCAAATGCTTGTAGATGGTCCAAATGCTTGAACTTCGAACTATATGAAGCTTGATGTGCTTGCGAGTTAAACCCAAGCGAATGCATGTTGTCTCCAACTTCAACAGTACCTTGAGGAAGTGTGCATGTGACCATGTAGGAAGTGAGAGGAGGCACGAGACCAAGGAGTGCGAATGCTTGAACTTCATAATCTGATCTAGACTCCAAAATATCCAAGGAACCACAATCTTGCACATCAACAAACTCATAGGAAGAATGCTTATCTTCTAGAGCAATAACTGATATACAATACTCAGTAGAAGAAGTATGGTAGGAAAACAATGAGTGGAGAGAGAGTTCTTCTTCAACAATGGCAGCTCCATTTGTTGTATCTTCATCATTAGTAGAAACATCTTGCGCAATATATGATGTCTCTTCACATTCTACTTCATGACATGTAGAAGAAGCATTCGAATCAAAGAGATCTATACCAACAAGAACTTGTGTTGAAGGTTCCGCCATTTGATCTTCATGAAAAACTTCATTAAAGAGAGTAAAGGCCAAGACATTAGGAGGGAGAGCACATGCTGAGGTGTCCATAGGCTCGCTCCATGCACCATTCTTCTGCTTATTAAGAGCCTTGTACAAGTTGGACCATAGCTCAAATGGATAGTCTGCATAATCAATCAAGTAGTGCATACTTGGAGACATGGCTAGACACGTAGCTCTGAATGCTCTATCACAGTCATTTAGCCAATCATTTTTCTCTTCATAAGACTCTGGTTCGCTTTCAACACCAATGGGAACATCATAGAGACATTGTCTCCTGAGATATGCACACATTTTAGGCTTCCACTCAACATAATTGAATGGAGTAAGAAGAGGAAATTTCGAATACATGTAGAAGTTGTTGTACCTGTGAAACAAACTTTAAAAACTTATACTGAAAGACGATTTGGATCAATATGAGCTCCTTAATTTGACAATAGGCACATTCAGGAGCGCATCACACTTGGGTAAACTCTAAAGGATTTGTCCAATGGCTTCAAGGAAATTTCCCCAAGGATTTCTGTGGTTGCTCCACTGCTTCTGGTGCACTACTGGAAGCAACTACGATCAGCTCACCTAGGCTCTGATACCATGTGAAATTTCTATGGCCTTGATGCCATGCAATAATTTTACAAGCCAAGATCTAGAAACAAACTAGTCCTCACAAAGAATTTACACAGAGTTTAGCAAAAATAGAAGAAATATTGAAATAGAAATGCATGAGATAGAACACAATTGATGTAAAATCCACTTCTCTATTATTCAATAATATGTGTACAATATATAAAGCTTCTCAAGAGAGAAATTCGCAAGCCTTAGGAGGCAATTGAGTAGCTCACATTAATGCTAGGCTTAGTGGAGTAATTCCCCCAATCTTTGACATTATGCCAAGTGTAACTCCTGTATTGGGCCATAATGAGGTCCAATGAACCTATGAGGACCATGAGGAAGTTAAGCAAGTCAATAAATGTGGATGGAATCATTATGAGGGAGAATTAGGTGGTTTAGGGCTTTGGCAGTGGCCATTAATGAGCAATTTGACCATTTCTAGTGCATTAACACCCTTGGTCCAACCTTATCCCATAAAAAAGGGAACATGGGGCGCCTCCCTCATTAAATGCATTAAGTAGGGCGCCTTTGACTCCCCAGAATAAGGAAATGGGGCACACTTGTGGACAAACTTGGCTATAATGAAAAACCACTAGTCTAATATGTGGAAAAACCCCTTAGACTAGGCACTATGAAGCCAAACCATGGAACAACTTACATTAAACACTTGGAACCTTATGCAAGGATTATTAACCAAGGTCTAGATGGGAATTATGTTCCAACAAAGTATGAACGGAAATGTTGCTCAAATACAGTTCTACATACCAAAAATATTATAAAAAACCTAGGGTTCTATTTTTTAGAACCATGATTTACAAGAGACATGATTGAAACAAGTCACATTCAGCTACCATGAAAACTGTGAAACAAGATGCGTCCCTTAAGGGCTCTGTGTCCATATTTCACGTGTCCGACACAGATGCTAGGACACGTGCCCTGGACATGACCCACTTTAAAAAAGTTTTTTCAATGTGTTTTCTCACTTTTAGTTGCAGGGAAAGAGATGTGATGGTCTCTGGTTGTGCAGATAAAGTGTAAAATCGAGATTTGAAGTGATTCCAAATGTTTTGTAAACGTTCTAGTTTCTAAAAAAATGGATCTTTATGTTTGTATTCCATATTTACCACCATAGATCCATCTTAAACCAGAATCTATTAAGCACTGAGAGGGATCCAATTTCTTGAGGTGTAAACTCATTTTATCTTGATGTGTTAAAAAGTTAAGATAAAAAGAGTTTACACCTCAAGAAATTGGATCCCTCTTGGTGCTTAATAGATCGGGTTTATGATGGATCTATTCTGGTTTTATTTATTTATATTGCACCGAGAGTAACAAGTGCTTACAACCCAGTATGAGGTAGATGTTGTCACGTTATGTAACATAATGTTCCAAAAAATACTGGGTTGTAAGCACCTCGCTAATCTCGGTGCAATAATAATTTTTACAAAGACACACACATATAACCATTTCCCTATGTCCTGTTTCCAGGGTCATCATACCCTGTGTCGAATACTCATATTTCCATCTCCTGTGTTTCCCATGTTCTCATATCAAGTGACTTAGCATGAAAACTATCTTTAACTGGTTTCACTACAGTAGAAAGAATAGACTCATTCAAGTCTCCCCCCCCAAAACAAAATAGATACACCCTTCGGGTAGCACACTGAGAAAGTTTGGATGGGAATGTTTCTCAAATGCAACTTTACGCCAAAGAAAAAAAAATAGAGACGAGTGATTATTTAGGATGTAATATGTGTTCTTTTGCATTAACTTTTAAGAATAAGGCTCATCGGGAAAACAAACAATTGGTGTCACTGTAAAGGACATAAGGATTATAGAAGTGTCTATACTTGCCTAGGGCATTTTTGCATTGATATCTGTAGATTTGTTATGATTCAAATAAAGTGAAAATTTGACCCCTGTAATTATCATATTTGAACTTGAGGGAGCAATGTTTGACAGTAGCAAATTTAATCACAAACAACAAGTCCTCACCAAGAGTTTCTCTTTCCATTGTTCAAAATGTTATATGATGTGTTCCAGGAGTGTATTTCTTTGAGCCTGTACTACACCAGTATCCTTCGAGAATCTCAATTGAGTGGCATTGGGAGATTGATTTGAAATAGTAGGCTAGTTAAAACAAGATCACTTAGAGCCCGACCCGTATGGACTTATGATACCTTTCTTGATGTAGCCTAATCATTTTAAGTGAATAGAAAATCCAATCCTGAAAGAAATAGAATCCTCCAACAAATTCCAATAGTAGCATAATTCGGCCGTATTGGGAGTTCGTGTATGGAAATTCGGGACAAATTCGAATTGGTCGAATATTCGGTGTAGTTATAATACGGATACCAGGTTGTTGAGATTTTACATTCTTGTTTTTTAAATAAATGTTTTTAATTATATTATATAAGCGTCTCTGTAAATTTATGGTATGTTTGTCAATGTAAGCAGTCTACTTCGGTATTTTATTCGTACTAGATTTTTTCATTACGTATCGTATCGAATCGTATTCGTATCCGTATTCGTACTCCAATTATGCTACTATGCAAATTCCTCGAGAACCTATTCTTGTAAAAAAACAGCTTTGGATAATGTCAAGATCAACATACTTACCTCTATAAATTTATAATAATGTTGTTGCATAAGGACAACGCTTCACATACCTGTCAAACAATTTTTGTTTTCTTAAAGCAAGAAGAGAAGCGAGACAAGAAAGACGCTTGGAAGGTTGCATTGCACTTGTAGACTTTAACACCTTTTGGTGAGGCTTAATCCTAAGAGTGGAGGATGTGTCACAGCAATCTGTGGTGGAAGCCCAGCAGTGTGTATAAGAAGTCCATGATCTTTCTGCATCTTATCTATGAAAGTATTGAGTACTAGAGGGCGCTTCCTAATAAGATCTTTAAATTCTTCTTCCAGGATGACAAAACTTGCCAAATATTTCAATTTATTTTCAAAACTTCCATGCCTGTTGTAGTTACCAAAATGAGAGAACATGCAAATGTTATTTAGGCCTCCAAAATACCCATATTTCTCACATATTCAATTTTGAACTTCAATGAGTTTGCACTTTGGCTCAGAATACTGGGGTATCTTGATATTAAGAACAGAAGTAACTCACTTTCAACCCCGGATTGCTGCAGAAGATCCACGTTGGGTTCCACCTTCCTCTCAATGTCATACAGCAGAAACCAAGTTGCCCTGATTAGAGCCATGGTGAGATTAGCCTTTGATGCAAACAGACTGAAGATATTGGAGTTTGGAATCAGACTTTTCTCTAGACTGTTAATAAGCAACCTGGATATTCCGCATAACACATCTCTACTAATGCCCAGTTCGGTTCCCATAATCTCAATCTTGGGATTCAACCGCAGATCAACTTTAATAGATTGAACAGTTGGGTTTCTGACAATGATCTTCTGTACCCAATGTTCAGTGAATCCCGAATCTCTGAAAAGTAAACCATTTGTTGTGCTGTTTGGGTGACCTGCTGAACAGGGTTGCCCATCTTCTGATTATTTTCGATAAATAGGACTCAGACAAGCCACATTCGTTACATAAGAATTCTGAACAGTGATTGTGGTCAGCGTGTGCCTGTTCTTCTTGTGGCCCTGTGGGGGTTTGTTGGTGGGTGTATCGGTGGAGAAGAAGGATAGCTTTAAAAGTGAAGTGTGGGAATGGTTAAAAGGTCCCACAGTAACGAGTGGGAGTGGGAGAAGAGAAGAAGGAATCTACTTGGAGAAGACAACCATTGCATCAGTCAGGCAAGGCAATGTGGGGTTTTGTTTGTTGAGAATGAATGAATCGACCACGAAAATAACATAACATTGCTAACAAATTGAAGATGAATGAAAGGGATTATGAAAAAACTGTTTTTAAATGAATAGCTTTGAGAAAGTGTATTGATGAACAAACCATTATCAGGGCATATCCATCCAAACAGCCTAACAAGCGGTTCAGCGCTTCCAAGACACGAATTCACACAAGATCAGGTAAGATCATTGTGAGAAAGCCAACATTCAATATCTTAAAAGTTGATCGGCAGTTGAAACCCAAGATTGAAATGATGAGAATTATGAGTCGATCTTAAAATCGATAAGTTGTTAAAGCCCAACCTCGACATGCTGAGAACCCCACACAGCCTTATCAGCAAGGATATGGGAGATGTATTATGTGCAACAGGGTTGAGCTTCCAGTTCCGATTTCAATCCACCTGTGATAACAGTTTCATTTCTTTTAGTTATTTTTTTAGAATTTCTATGATCTAGATCGTCTTAAAATAGGCCAAAATCTCTAGAGACACAGTTCCATGACATAATTCCTAAGTAAATGGAGTGAAACTACATTCCCCAGAAAAGCAATACGATTTGAGTACCAGTTATGCCAAGCCATTTCAATATCTTCAAACCCTAATGCTTAAGCTAACTTTGATTGAGGACAGTGGAACAATTAAGTAAAATCATTGTATAACCACTACAATTATTTATTACTTATCATTTCCTCATGCCCCGTAGCCTATCCTATATTGGAGGTTGGAGTTTATAATATTAATTAAACTTCAACAGCCAGTTCAGCCTCAGCTAAAAGCAGCTATAGGGTGAGGCCCGGACGGCGTGCTGAACTCAGTCACCATCTATTTCGGTCGCTGGAACTATCTGGAAGCAACCCTCCGTTCCAGGGCGTTCCAGGGCCCTTACTGTTAATACATTCACGTACTACTCAGTGCTTACGTGATACATTCAGAGTCATTACTGTTAATACAGTCGGAGCGCTCACGTTACTACTCGTCGTGAGACATGTTACTCATATGGAAGACGCTGCAGTCTTTGTGGCTTTGGCAGCAGTTGTAGATCTGAGCATGGACGCTTGCCAGCTATTCTCAAGGAAGCTACGGAAGGAACTGTGTCAGGAAGATGGGATATTTTAGTTGTATTTTGCGTTGTATAAACAAGTTGTGATCCTTATTTCAACTTTTGTCATGGGATAGCACCATGTTTTCTGCATTTGGGTTTTGAGATTTTGCCACAACTCAAAAGCATATTGTTTGTTTGTTTGCTGTTCAGTTTACCACATGTTCCTCTGAGTTGTGCGTAGTGCTGCTACCAGTTATAAGCCTTTGTCTGTGATCATTACTTGAGATCATCGATATACTTTTCTCTGCAGGCTAGGTCTTGCAGCTCACACTGATCCGAGAAACAAACTATGCTCTCCACATTCAGAATCATCACACAAACAATCTAGAAAAAATAGAGGTAATCAAGCCTACGTAAGAGCAGGTGGTAGTTTCAATTGACAAGTGCGACGAGAGAAGGTTGTTGAAGGTTTGTTGGTTCATCACATGTGCGACTTGAAGAATAAAGACTGTTAAGAGGGAATTTTAATCATATGTGAATGATTATCTTGTAAGCATGGACTACTCGAGCAGCTGATTCGTTAAGCTAATTGCATTAGTGGCATTGTCTTTGTTCATGGCCGCCCTCTCTACACAGTGGAATGGCGTGGATATGCAGAAAATTGGCCAGGCGACACAAATCGAATGCTCTGTTATAGCTGCCAACCCTGCCATCATTCGAAACTTCGCCATAGGTTTGCAATTGATCTTGATTTCTCATGTGTTTTTCAAGTTCATAAATTATGCATTTGCTATAAGATCCATTGCTCTGAATTTCATCCCTGAGGCCTAACTATCTTCTTGAAAATTTGAAATGCAGTGACTGTTATGCATGTAGATCTAACTATCTTCTTGAAAATTTGAAATGCACTGAATGTTATGCATGTAGATGGAAGCGAGCCTCAACCTTGAACAACGACCAGCATGTGGACAAACGTGATTGATAGGACGCAGCTATGAGCACTCGCCTCAGGATTATTGTTATTTATGTGACGGATGTTGTCCATGGTCATAACAATGTGCACGGAGCTACCATTTCTCCTCATAACATAGGCTTTGGTGTAACCAAGCAAGCTAAAACCTCCCTTAAGCCGGATAGTACGCTCAGTACTATAAAATGTTTTTTTTTAATTTGTATTTGGTTGTTATATTTTGTAATTAATATTTATTTGTCTGACATTGCTAAGAAATATGATAACCAGAGGATTTACCAATATAAAAGTCTGCCTAAAAATATTTTACAATAAATAACAAAAAAAAATGAGCTTCATAGATACTCCATTCATTGTTCCGGTCGAAAGCTCCATTCATTGTTCCGGTGGAAAGCTCCAAATCCAGAAGAGAAGCAAACACAGAAGAAATGAATAATCTAAAGTGAAAAGAGTGCCTCAAATATGAGGTGCCCTTCTTGGTAGTACATAGTAATCTAGCTAGATTTGTCAACTATGTAGTATATAATAGTACAATTTATAGATAGACTAGTAATAATAATAAGAACCCTGGGAAGCAAGTGCACTGTAAGATTGAGAAAAGTGAGAAAAGTAGCCATTTTGTGAACCAAATTAGAAAGGTTGAAGCACTTGTGATTTGATCGGCAAGTTCGCAAGTCCTAAAACCTTATATTTGATAAGCATGCCATTAGGAATATTAAGATGCTAAATGACCTCAAAAGCGGCCTGGAAGATTTCTTTAGTCAGTTTGGCTAAAAAAGTTTCAGCATGGGTTGACAAACTACTGGAGTGTTCTCAAATTTACAAAGAATACCTCAAGTTCTAGAGCAAGGGACAATCTATTATCTACGTGTTAGCTAAAGTTGCAAAGGCTCACTGAAAGGTAATCAACAAATAAACAATATGGTGGGATTTGTTGACCATACCAAGTTTGAGACTCTATTGATTAGTCCACTAGTCTGCCAGTAGAGCAATGGCTATGAAACATCGATCGTCTTAATTGGTTATGCAGTTCATCCAAAATTTATAGCAGTTTCTGAAGCAGAAGTTGTTCAATATTAGTATACAACTAGAGTATCTTACCTTGATGAACCATACCAAAAAGATGAACTAGAATATCGAACTACTTGCATGGGCATCTCAAGCCACCAAGCACACATGTCTTTGATATCCTTACAAATTGTTGAGCTGCACACATTGTCAAATGACAGGAATCACATTGCCTGATAAGCATGGATGTTCAGGACGCCTTCTCCAGCCAGCACATGTTTCAATAATAATATACATGTAAATTCATTGTATGTATGTGAAACATGTCCCATTGCATCAGGTAATCAAATATGCCTATTTGTCCAAAATTTCCAACAGCTCTAGATAGAGATCAGATCATCAAACAACTTCGAAACTACTCCTTAAAATCGGTTGACTGATTCAAATAGCTAAGTTGTAATCTGCCTTGGAACCTTTTAAGATTTTGTCTGTGGGAAGTGTTTAAAATGGAAGTGTGATATAATATACATAGTTTGGTTTCTAGGCAGCTCGCTCAAAGCTCAACAAACATGCTGCCTAGGAGGACCCACTCTACTCGATAACCTCCTCATAGTGCCATACTAGACCTAGATAAAGCAATCGACGACACATCTTGCCTCTCATATGTAACTTCATGGATTCGAAATCCTATTCCAATGCAATGCCTGAGCCCTAAAAGTTTAATCCTTATTTATTTGGAGATTTCTTTTGTTGGCTTTAGTTATGTATAGTGTTAATAGATCATGGGAGGTTGTTAACCTAAAGTGCGAACCTCTTCTCTAGTTTGTTAAAACATGTTTTATTCTTTGATGGCCTGGAAATTGCAGACCACCAACCAACGCAAGTGCAATGTCAAGGACATTGCCACCTCGTGGCTCTTGTTTGGACAATTTTTTTCGTATCAAAGTCATGGTATATTAGCTTTAAGGGTTAGTTCAAGTGGTCGTGAGTTACATGTGAGATCTCTTCCCTAATGTAGGGGAGGTAACAGGTTTGGCATTCTTTGATTCTATCATGACAAGGTGCTTGGAACTTAGGCATCCTTGGTTTACCATGTTATCATCCTCAAAATGAAATGTCTCTAGTGAGTTTCCCTAGGAAACACATTACATGAAAAAGAAGAAGAATGATGATGGTACATTGAAACTTATAGGTTGTCATGGACCAATGTTCATTGAATTGTAGTTATTGTGGGCGTTACATATATAACAACAGTTAGCTAAAGAGATAGCGTAATGTATAACAAAATCTCAATGACGAAAAATGTCTCTCTAGGAGTAAGGATTACAATATTTAGGGAACATGTTAAGACTGAAGTGAGGCAGAATGTGATAACATTAACCTAAGAACCTACATTGCAAAGTCAACTTTTGGAATAATGAATTTTCTTGCACATGTAATGTCTTATAAACCACCTTTATCTTATAATTGTTATTTATGTAAATTACTCGCAACATGCATAATTAAAAAGAGAGTATTATCCTAATGAACTAGTTCAAGTGGTTGAGTGCTTTGAGCTTCATGTAAGAGGTCTCAAGATTGATACCCCAGATTGGTCACCTTCACTGCATGCCTCACTTGATGTCTTTGTTGGGCCAAGTATTGTAATCAACATCAACGAGTTCACACTAAATACCATACGTGAATGTGAAGAAGTGCTCGAGAGTTTACCACAATGTTTGCCTTGAAAAAAAACAAAAGGAAAGTATTATATGCAACAAAATATCAATCATAAACTAGTATGCATCTTAAATGAGTAAAAGGGAACATCAAAAGGTGTTAAAAATAATAACAACCATACATGCATTGAGTTAGGTAATTGCACTCTTCAATAGTTAGAAAATAATATAATAATTAGAAAGTAAAGTTCTACTATATTTTCATTTAAATATAGATGTAGTGAATAATGGTGGCAATTCAGTTAGTGGTGTAGTGTTATTTCTCCCACCAAGGTTTAATTCTTCCAAGTGGTATGCTCATGCTTTTGTGTGCACATGTGTTTGTGAAAAATGGGTGGGGAAAAGTGCAAGTCTTGGGTGACTTTGGGGAGATAGATATCTGCCATTTGTGACATCATCGACGAAGGTTCTTCTATAGTGTAATGGGACATTTTGTCCATTAAATATATCCAAAATAACAGTTATCATTTTCACATGTTGACCATAAACACTTACTCAAAATAATAAGATATAGATGTATAAAATTGGTGTGTTATTTAGGTGGCTTTTAAATACCCTTGAGCACAAACTATATCCACAATATGCTCAAGTCTTGAGCTATTTGAACTAAAGAGCATGAGCAATAGGTAGAATTGTAGTTGATTTATATGCTTGCATTTTTGCTTGGACAGTATGGTAATGAAAGAAAATGTATTTAGGGCGTGGATGTCAATACTTGTTTCAGATGGGTATTGTGGTAGTATGTTTGCTAATGGATTTGAGTATATGGTTATATAGGAACTCAAAAGATTAACGTAGTCTCCAATAGGTTTGTTTCCATATGTAAGACTCAACCTCCATCATTTATATGATTGGCTTGCATATATCATAAGAGAAAGCAAATGCACATTTATGTTTTGGAGTCCATAATGGAGTAGCCTTAAGTACATTGCTTCCCTCAATCATGGGAGCAGTGACGATGTGTTGAAGACCAACTTCTCCAACTTCCCCACAATTAGCGATTTCTACACAACTTTCACAATCCATTGGATGATGTGATTCAAATTTCAAGTATTAGAAGGTAAAGAGGAATATCGCCAAGGTTTAGTTTAACTCGCAGAGTTTTTTTTAGTTATACCAAATGTGGTATCCAAAACAATGGAGAAGGGATTAGTATTGGTGCTCACAAATGTGACAAACAAAACACTCACTATTGATCTTATATATGTTACTTTAAAATAAGTTTAATAATATGTGTAATGTCATGTAGTGGTGCAATTGGAAATTGGAACAATTTTGTAGGAGTTTTGATGATTTTGTGGAGAGTGGTTAATATAAAAAAATAAATTTAGGGAAGTCATCCTTTCTTTAAAGATGCAATCAACTTAAGTACACACTTTTTATATGATTAAATAGCAATTGCCCCATGAGGGGAAAAATGAACGTCGAGTGGAAAAGAGTATAAAAAAGGGAAAGTAGGTGCCCATCAGTAACTCTAAATATCCAAGAAAGAGTGTAAGAAAGAGCAATCTTTAAATCTTTCAACAAAATAAATTTTACACAATGATTTACATAGTTCTGTGAGGGAGAGGAAGTGAGACACCAGAAGCATCTGGATGGTGGGACTAAACAACACATAGGTTTTTTTATTGCCTAATATCTATCCATGGGTATGAAAGCAAATCATCATTTCAAAACTTTGAGTTGCTTGGACAATACATCTAAGGGTTGATATTGTTAATTTCTCTATTAATAGTCTCTAGTTGTATGGAAGGTAGCCCCAAAGCAAATAAACTAGAAAATTAATACCTTAGAGGCACAATATTAATTGTGCCTTAGAGGCACAATGAATACCTTACAAAATGAAACCAATATTAAGTGTGTCACTTTTTATTTCTATACTCTTGTAAGTATCCTTATCACTTGCAAAATGTCTTTTATGACTACAAGATGTCAAATATTAAATATGGTTAGTTAAAATCTCATTATATCAAATAAAAAAAATTATATTTAACATTTAAAACCAGGACTCCCCTTTTTTTGCATTCCAAATCCGTGTCAATATTAAAAATATGATTTCTTCATTGGTGCATTGTGAATTAGGGAGCTTCCACTTGCATTATGTCTTCCTTTGTTTGAAAAAATATGGGATCTCTGGATATTGATGAAGAGATTTGTGTACATTGAAATAGCTATATTCATGTAAACATTAATGATTACAAATTTATTTTTGGCATATTTAATTTTAATAAGTGTATTTGTTAGATTTTTTTTAATAATTCATATGGTAATTACTCAACCATTATATTAGTAAGAGATCATTTTTTTATAATCATATATCTGTATGTTGTTGTGAATCATATCTCTCAATCAATGTGATATTAATTAATTAAAGATGTAGGATACAATATTACTCTTGAAACATGGATAAAAGCATTGCTATTACTCCAAAAGAATTGTAAAGTTTAAATATATTTGTATTAATATATTTGATTTAGTTAAAAAAATTAGAAGTTTTTAGCAAATTCAACTCTATATACAATATTGATTTTTTAATTATTATTTCAAACATTTTTTATATATAGTTATTAAAAGGAAACTATAAATATTATTCATATGAGATAAAATTACCAACATAAAATTAACAAGCTGCCTTTTAATCATTTGCTCTTTATAAAAATACCCTATAAACCCACTCTTATAAGCGAAAGTGATGTGAAACCTCCAACAACATGGGAGTAGTTAATATACATAAAATATTGCTTGTGAAAGAAAAATATGTGTACACCTTTGGTGATGATTGGGAATTAATTTTTTTGAAAATTGGGAAGTCTGAGTTAGTGTATTTAAAGCATGGAATATACCTCTCGATAATGATGAGAATACATTATTATAGCAACAAAGTCCACGTGTAATTATGTGGAAGAGGATTATGCCTTTAAAGGCACTACAAAATAATCAAAACCTTCAATATGATGCCAGCTAACACATCTCACAACAAGACTTGTGAAAATGAAAATAAAGCAAATGTCTTATATCCATTACTAGTCCCAATCAAGCAAGGATGCCAGGGTTCTATATGTTTAATATTACATGATTAAAACCAATTAGTTGCTTTTTAATCGATATTATAACAAATTTCCACCATCCAAACATGTGCAATCAATTTGGCATTCTAATTAGTACCTTGAAGTGGTATGGCCTTTGAACTCTTCCTTCATGGACAAGAGAGGGAATACAGTCAAATATATCAAAGTGGTCGGTTTCCCCACCATGCCACCATGTAAAGATAATGCTTCCACTATGTGTTGTCTATTTAATCATGGAGTGGGTTGTTCTATTTTCAGATCATATTATTTCCAATATTCTTAGAACTCTATAATTATGTATGGGGAGATGTTGGAGATGTGAATTGTATGGGCAAGATGTTGGAGATGTTGTCACGGGGCTGAATATAAATTTTACTTTATTGTTCAAAAAACTAACAGGGGATATGTTGGAGATGTGAATTGTATGGGTAGAATGTTGTAGATGTTGTCACGGGGTTCAATATAAATTTTATTTCATTGTTAAAAAATCGAACACCATCATACAAAAAAATCTAATTTATTCAAGTTTAGTTCTTTTATCATTTACATCTAATTTTTTTGAATTATGGTTTGGGTTTCTTGGTAGTTCCCATCACCTCCTTTTATCATTTACATCTAAATTTTTTGAGTTATGGTTTGTGTTTCTTGGTAGTGCCCATCACCTCCTTCTATCATTTACATCTAAATTTTTTGAGTTATGGTTTGGGTTTCTTGGTAGTGCCCATCACCTTGTTAAAATTAGGTTTCCATTCCTGGCAGTGTACTTTCAGATACGTTCTTATCTTCCTATCTACTAAAGACTGTTGTGATTGAGACAGTAGTGCATAAAACTATTTCAATTGAAACTAGCTCTACAAAAGACTGTTTTGATTCAATGTGACAGTTATGTATAAAATTGTTGCAATTGCAACTAGCTCTACAAAAGAACTTTGCAATTGCAACTAATAGCGACAACTAATATACCTTTAGCTATGTTGAGATTCTTAATATTTTTATGATTGCTAATAGTAGTGACCAAGGTTAAATAAATATTACTATCATAAAAAAAAGAGTCCATGGACCACACTATGATTTGAGATTTTTGTAACATGCAAAAAGTTGCAGAGGAAAATTTTGAATTCCAAATGGATGGCTTATACATAACTTCCCACAAATTCATGATTATGGAGAAAGAGGGTACACAAACACTACCCTTACAAATAAGCCCACTAAATTTCCTAATTTCCAAACAGAGCAGATGAAGAAGAAAGAATAAATTATGAACATTTTTCATGGAAAGGAGGTGTTGCTTTTGAGTACAATCATGCATAACTACTCCATAAATTACAAGCATTCTCATTACTACTACAATAGCACTGGATTCAATCCAAAGGAGCAAACCATCCACCACCCTCTCTGGCACACAATAGTCAGCAATCCACCTCCATATCTACATAGAAACTCTTTTGAAAGGGTTTCACCATCCAATCCCACAAATGGCCCCTAAACACTTGGCTATCATATACAAAATAGCCCTTGGCAAGGACATCTTCCTAGCTAAAAATAGGCCAAAAGTGACAGTGAGATTGATACACCCACCTGCAACACCAAACACAAGGAACAAACAAAATAAGAAATTCAGAAATCTCAACCACATCAGTCCTTGTGCCATTGGTACACATCTCTCAGTGAGTGAGTGAGTACTAACACTAGATAACCATATTGGAAGGATTACTAACCTGAAACATTAGATAACACAACTCAAATAAACTAAATCGTGCTTTCACACAACTAAATTTGAAAAAAAAACAGTCCAAAGTTATGTCTTATGCTTTATTTTTAAAGCATAGTGAAATAACATATCATACCGTTAGGGAATTACCATTTTTTGCAATAGCAAAGCTCACAGATGCCATGAAGATCTTGCAAGTTTCCAATACAAGTAGTGCATCCATACCCAACAAGTTGACATGCTTCTTGATCTAAGTACTTGTGTAGGACACTGCAAACATGCAGAGTAATGATGTTAGATGAATTAAATATGCTATTTGCATCATGGTTTGTGCCATTTAGAACATAAAAATAGTTCTCCTTCAAGTAATTGGTAACAACTCCAGATCCAAGAGCATTTGGTACTTAGACTCGATCCTACTGTTGGTTGACTGCCGCATGCAAGTGGGTGTAATTTATTAGCATATTGCAACACCAGCTGGACAGTGTTTTTGTTGTTGGTTACTCAGAGTGCATTTAATACTTGGCACCATCTCATTCTTGACAAGATGCCAACATCGTTGTATCCATATGAATTTGAGGTCATGAATTTTTAAAAGGTCAAATTTAACACAATTTGTCTGATAATTTTCACAAAGTTACGTTATTCAACAAATAGGTAAACATATATGCCACCAGACTATCTTGCAGCGCTGGAAGGGCTGAATGAACGATTTAAGAATTGAAGGTCTCTGTATACGTTGTATTTAATCACTTAATGATGCAATGACATGATTTTTTTCATAAAAGAAATATTCAATCATGCCCGGGACAGTATATAACTTCGTTTAGCATCTTTCATACAATGGTAAGGGCACTTTTGCAGTTCTAGTAGCTATCTTTTATGTTTCATGTATTAGTTGTATTTGGTTTTGGTTTTGGTTTTTAATGTTGTTGAGTGTGTTCGTTGGAATTTTGAACGAATTAGTGCAGGGTTTGCAGAGGCCAGGAGAGCGTGTTGTGGGACGGGAGTTATTGAGATAGTTGTATTGTGCAACCCTAGGGCAATAGGGACATGTGCCAACTCTTCTCACTGCGTGTTCCGTCAAAACAGAATTTGCAAAGTCACGAGATGAAATTTTGGAAATTCATATATGAGATGCAGATGCAGAAGAGAATCATACCAGATAATGTAGGTCTAGCTCTCAAAGAAGCGTTGGTGCCCTGTTCCCTACATGTGTTTTGGATTCATGGGCAGAGTCACAGTAACTCCATGTGAATGAGTTGCGAGAACAAACCAATTCTTCCCATTGAAATGGAGCACGCTGGCTCCACCGCCGACTACTCCATATAAGGATGTTTCCTTCATCTTCATCGTCGAAATGGTCATCTTCCTGTGCATGAGCCGGAGGTTTACAGCTCACAGTCCAGGAAAAACCCTTGTTTGCTGTGCACGTCAAGCACATATATGTTGTGAATTGAATGGATCCCTGGTGCTGCGTTAGGCTAAGAAATGAAACCCCAACAGCCAAATGGGAACGGGAGGATAACATGTCTCACGGTGGTGGTTCCATCTAATTTCAGACCATGGGGTCCAAAGGGATTATTGGCTAGATGTTGTTGGCTCTCTTAGGCAAAGGCACTCTAGTATCAGTAGCCGCAACATTATTTTCGAGGCGTGGGATAACTGGCACTTAAATCGTCTCGTTTTTTAGGCGATTTGTTCCCTAGATCTGGTTATAAAAACCGGTCGAATCGTAGTTCTACCCCATTTACTGCAGAATTATGCCATGGAACTGTGTCTCTAGGGTTTTGGCCCATTTTAAAACGACCCAGATCGTCGAAATTCCAAAAAAAAAAACAAAAGGGGTGGAACTGTGCCTTGCCAGAAAATTTTCCGTCACGGAGGGGCGATTTGAGTGCCAGTTATCACACGCCCATTTTCGATGCTTGGAATGTTGTGTGTATGAAACCATGCCTAGGATAAAAACCACATGAAATATGGAGGCGTGAACCACAAGCAAGATAAAAACCACGTGAAACTAGGGTTTAGCGTGAAAATATGCTAGGGTGGTTTGGTAGCATTCCATTGGTCCCATCAACCAGGAATCTGCTACAGTTCTAAGACGATGTGTGCATTGAATAAACACCTACAATGTAAATATTTAAAATTTATTTAATCTCAATTAAAATATAAAAAATCTTAACTTATTATAAATTCTTATAAAAGTGATCAAATTCACAATAATCAATTTTTTTTTTTTAATATAACATGCATTTCTATGTTTTTTAAATTAAGCCCCTTTCAACATAATTATGTGCAACTCAATCAAAACATGGAATTTCAATTTAAAATTAGGTTATCATCAACCACTCTCTCACCAATTATCACAATCCATGCACATTTCAAGCAATAACACAGTTACATGGCATAATTACAATGACAATGGACATATTTTGAGTTCACTATATTGAAATGTTTTGTGCCCAAGCCATAAGGTCACATGTGAATATGAAAGTAATTTACTTTTGATATAATAATGTTTAATACATGCGAAGAAAGTAGAAATACAACTTCCATTAATTATGATTGTTGAATAACGTGGAATTGAACAAATTCACAAAGACCAAAATTATCATCACCAATAATTTTAGCTAAGATCAAAAGTAACAAAAACAAAAATGTTTCAAACGTAAGAAAATTGTAGTTTGATCTTCTTTTATTTAGTTGAAAGAAGTATGAAATATGTTGAGACAAGGAAAACCTATAAGGAACTAAAGCAATCAATTGCACATATCATCATAAATAATGGCACATGAGAAATCTAGGGACCATTTACTCATAATTGCTCCTTTATCATAGGGAATCTCCTTTGCTTTCATCCATAATAACATGGTCATATGCCTTTATCTCAGTCACTTGCTTTCTTTACCCTCGTTTTTTATAAATCAATAGTTTTTTATTATTGTTGATAAGCACTTTACCTAGGAACTTTTACACAAAGTTGAAAATGGTGAAACCATGGGTTAGTGACTCCATGAGCTAGTGCTGGGAGAGGTAATAATACCACAAGTTTTGTCACCCTTGTGATGAAGGTACAAGTGCATTGCATAAATAGTTTTTTATTATTGTTGATAAGCACTTTACCTAGGAACTTTTACACAAAGTTGAAAATGGTGAAACCATGGGTTAGTGACTCCATGAGCTAGTGCTGGGAGAGGTAATAATACCACAAGTTTTGTCACCCTTGTGATGAAGGTACAAGTGCATTGCATAAGACATAGTGACACAACTACCATTGCTAATGAACATGTGATCACAAATAGAAAATTGCTTTCATCAGACACCTATGTCATTGTCCCAGAAACTCCTCCCATAAATGTGTAGTTGCAAAGTCAAATAATTCAGAGGATGCAATTTATGTACATAAGGTTTATAAAACAATTATAAAGGCCTAACTTTGAGAGGCTTCAAGCACCTTCACCACAGGATCACCTTAGTGTTCGCTAGCCGGCATGGACAAACATTACATGATGTTAATGGCTAGATGAGTCAGTTTTAGAGTGTCTTGGCCCTTCAACAAGGCACACCATGGACATATTAGGCACCCTTGCATGAAAGGTTTTTTTTATAACAAAAACTGAAAGATGATTGTATATTAAAAAAGGTTGTGCACAGTCATCCATTACAAAAAGAGGAACCACTCTGCAAATTGTAAGAATATGAACATGAATTACTAGAGATGATACTATATTGAGGCTACATATTTTCTATGTCGGTTTTCTAACACTAACCATAATATTGTAGGGATATACCTTGATAAACTGGCTACACCAAAATTTACAAAAAAACATATATAGACGAGAAGAAAGAGAACACTAAACTACTCATATCTGGCAGAGAATCCATATATTGGCTACTGAACAGACGCCTCCTTCCATATTGCCTTCAGCAGAGCCTAAAAACTGCTTGCCAATATCCTTCTGCGAAACTGCAACAATTGTTCAAGTCCCCTGATTGAACTTCTTCTCAGACACCTGAGACTCTTCTGAAGACTCAGTACCACACCTCGGGGGAGAGGGATGCAAAATCAAACTGGAAATTTCCTTACTCAGATCCGAATACATCTTCGTCTTGAATCCCTCGTCGGTTCTTGAATGTTCCTCCGCTGATGCATTAATGCAAAGCGTGCTAATAGAGATCGAGGCAGAGGACCGCTGGCTTCCATAAAGAAAGCTGCCACCATTCACTCCTTCCCAATACGGACTACCTTGATTTACATGCACGGTTGCACCAATACACACATCCTCCTCGTGAGGAGAGGGGCGATGAAAATGAAACAACAATCAAAACTTCGCTTAATGCTAGACCGCCTTGCTAGAGAGGTCACGATGGTGGTGGTTAGGGAACCCATTTAAAGACTTTGCTCTTGTTTGATAAGTCCACTATGCCTTTTATGTTTCTAGCCCCTTTATTAGCTACTTTGTCCACATCACGGTTGTTCTCCCTCATAACATGATAAAAGACAATGGGGAATGGCATGATGATTTGCTGAATGCGTTCATAAATCCTGCGACAATTCAAGGAACC
Source organism: Larix kaempferi (assembly GCA_027924585.1). NCBI lineage: Eukaryota > Viridiplantae > Streptophyta > Pinopsida > Pinales > Pinaceae > Larix > Larix kaempferi. Next base: position 14,919,815 of record BSBM01001002.1, on the reverse strand, counting down.
AACCTTGTAGCCAGTTTGCATCTTTTGAATGACCTGTCGAGAGTCACCAAAATTTGGGGATTTTTAAAGCATAAGTAATCTCGATTCCATAAAGTAAAGCTATCCAAGCTGCTTCATTGTTTGATTTGTTTCCAAGTCCCCAAGCATATGAATTAACTATTTTTCTGCTAGGATAAAAGATGATCCCTCCCGCACCTGCCACCCCTACCTTTGTATGAAGGTTGCACATCTTGGCAACTCGCATTAGTTAGAGAAACCAAGAGAAGCTTGGAGGGAACTTGGTGAGGCAAAGAAGGTTGTCGTGGGCAACCTCATCCATAGGCATGCACTATACATGATAAACAAAGTAGCAAGAAGAACTGATTGGATTATATATGACTTGGGAATACTCAAATGGGTGCACTTGGTTGGGCACATCGGCCATGCAGACTAAGTTGGGCATACTTAATTGGGTGCACATTGGTTAGGAGCACTTAGATGCACATCAGATGGACGGATGTTGACTTCATGCACTTGTTGGGCGCGTCTTCTGGGTGCACTTGGGAACAAGGAAGCTAGGAAAACTTGGAGGCACCTTTTCGGCTGCACTTCCTGGGTGCACTTGAGCATATATTTCCATATGCAATTCGAACACACCTGTTGATGCACTTGTGACAGAAGCCTTCAAGGAAAATTACAACAAGTGCTCCTTTCAGGCGCACTAGGTATGGGCGCTTTCAAGCGTTCCTTGCGGAACACTTGGGTGCACTCTCAGGAACAGATGGATGAATAACAATGGATACATTATTGGGAACACTTGAACGTTGGATGTTGTGATCGCGTGGCATAGTGGGTGTGGCACCATTAGAGATGGAAATCAACAGACAAGTGATGTGGGCATGGTTGTTTTGGTGATGCAAGCACTTGGGTCCACATATACTTGGAGGGGCCTGCAAGAGTTTGGAAAGGCTGATATATATATATAGTGGATGCCTCAAAGTGACTAAGGCATCAACATTGAGCAAGTTCATTCACATAAGTTCAAAGTGAGATTTGCAATTGTGCTAAGTTATGATTTTCACATAGTAGGGAAAATTTGCATTGGTTGAGTGAAAATTGAAGAGGTTAGTAGGATTTGCAAGAGGTAGGCCCACGGTAGCTTCAGGGGTTGGTTTGTACAGAACTACTAGGCATTGGAGAAAGGATATTTTTCCTTAGATTCTTTTTACTTTTGTAAAAGAATGGTAGTGAGATAGTCGCCCTCTCTTGTTGTATAATGTAAACATTCTTCCTATAAGTAAAGTTTAAGGCATCCGTCTTGGGTGCGGCTTATACATGTGCATGTGTATTGTGGTTTTTTTATTGGGATGAATGTTTTTCTAATTCATGTGATGCTTTATGTTGGTTAACTATTGACATTGGATAAGTGTTGAATCTTGTCAAAGTATACATTTATTGAGTTGTTTTAAAGGCCACTGTTTGATTCATGTTAAACTCTTGGATGAACTTGGTTGAGTAGGACTTAGTTACATTTGTTGGTTTGTAGTCTAAGGCAAAGTTATGGGTAGACATTAGGAGAACATGTGTAGTATGCTTGCAATAAGCGCAAGTTGACCAAGCCCTTGCGATCGAGGCAAGGAAATGTTGCATGAATTGAAGTGTTGAAGTAAAGTTGGGTAGGTTCGAAGAATTTTTTTTTGACAGATTGTAGGTTCATTGCTAGTGGTAATAGAGTAGTTTTGGGCACTCTTAACCACTGTCACTTCAACAATAGGTGGTATCATGGAAAGTATAGGAACTTTTATCCATTGTCCATTCTGTGATAGTGGGTTGCAAATCAGTTCAGGTTCACTTCTTCTAATACTTGGGTGAACTTGAGGCAAGGTATAAACCATGAGGCAAGTTGGTAGGCAGTTACGGAGGGTGACCTAAAAGTTTTGATTGCATACTTGTGCCTTGACATAGTATACACCCAGGGAATTTTGTCTACGGCCATTCAGACACTCTTGATTGTGACTTGGAAGGAAGTAGAAGAATTCACTAACAGGTTATGTAGGTGGACAAGAGTAGGCTTGAGGCAACAAGCCAACCAAGTCTTGAGACTTGGGCATATTTTTCAAAGGTACCGAGAAGGGTTGAACCACTTTTGGGTTGCAACATGGATGACATGAAGGAAGAGACATGGAATACCAATGTGGAAGTTATAACCATGGACTGGGAACATCAAGATTAGGAAATATATTAGATGTACCAGGTACATGTGGCAAAGCTAGAAGAGACTAGTGGATAGGATGAATCTTGGGCTTAGAAGCTGCAGACTTTGACACACCAAGTGGAGACCTTTCCTTGGTAATCAACAATGTCAGTACCAAAGAAGTGGGTACTTGCTTGGAAGAAGTAGGATAGTCCAGTTATGAGTGGATAGATTAAGGTAGCAAAGAAGTCGACCAAGAAAAATTATGCATTTGACATAGATGGATTAGACTGCAAAGAAGAACAGGTTGAATTGGAATATGCTTACCCACCTTTGTGTATGGGAAAATAGGACATGTGGTAGAGCCTTCCTTGGGCATATTTGAGGATGGTTGTTAGGATGAGTGAGTTGTTTGAAGGTGGAAAAATTACTGGTGCATACATATCTCTCTTAGCAAGAGGTTTGGATTTTAGTTAGCTCATCGCACTTAGTAGAATTTGGAAAAGTTTGGTGGAGCATCTTAGGGAAATGGTTGTGATGTTCATCTACCAACTTCTTCTCATTAACAATTTCCTTGTGCTAAGGAAGACCGGTGATGGACACTAAGTGCACTAGAAAAGGTGTCAAGATCAATGAGGAAGTTGAAAGTGTTGGATTATAGAGGGTGACTTAACAAATAAGGAAGAGTTGAAGACCTTCCTATTGTTGAGCAATATGTGCACTTTGTTGTACCAAAAGCAAGGAATTGAGTGTAGCATCAACTTACACCAACAATAGTTGTGAAGGTTAACAACAAAGGCACACACCGGGATGCGATCCATCACACACAAATTGTGTGCAAAAGGAGGCAAGCCAGATGGATGTCTCATTCTTGAAGAATAATAGCTTAAGTGTTGGGTCTAAGTAGTGCATGAAGTGTCACATCCCCACACACCAATACAACCAACGAAGGGAACCTGAACTATTTAGGGGGTTCTAAATCTCCCCCCCATGGCCATATTGTGAAATTCACGAACCATAAAAATGCATGGCATATACATAATTAAAAATACACAACCAAAATAAATTATACTCACACACACAACATGCATATACCAACATATTCATCACAAGCATACTAATAAAAATGATGCATACAAATAAAATCTTTTTCATGCTACTCACAGGCATGAAATTTGATAATTCAAGCTAGGCCATTCTATCCTTAGTACAAGAATTTATTAAACATTCATAACACACAAATTCGACATAATATTCATAAACAATAATAAACACTTATCTTTTCAATGTAGGTGTCCAAGTAATTGGCTATGGAAGAGCAATGTTTCACCCAACCATAGGAACTATGTCGAACACTTTATCTCTATGTTGATAATCCACGCCCAAGCTTGGTTATGTATCCACTAAGAAGGAACTACACAGGCTCACCCACAACCATAGAAACACACTCATGTTAATCCAACACACAACTGGGTTTATCAAGCATGCATAGAGACAAGGAAGGTGAATGATAATCCAGTGAGCTCAACCACATAGCTACAAGCATCTCAATTGCATTCACCCATCCTTGGCATCCACATTACCTACCAAACCAACCACAAGGAAGGTCCCTTCCATCTAGTGCTATTAAGGGTGGGAATATAAAGGTCCAAGTTTCTAAACCTTCAAATATTATTCCCTTCACTGGGTTTATCAAGCCTTTCGAACCTTTGGTCTCTCTCTAACTTTAAATTTCTCCTCAATTTTATGATTCCCCACCACATTGATTTTCAGCCATGAAATTCAATTTTTAGGCTCCGAGATTTGGATTTTTTGGGCTTTTGACACTCTCAAATTCGCCCCATGATTGATATATATGGATTCCCCATTGGATTTCATTTCCCACATCAATTTTTGGGCATTCTTGACACTCTAAAACATGGCTTTTTCACTGGTCATGATTTTTGTTCCCTTTGCTGCTGGGAATGCATAACTTGCTGAAAATTGGAGTCCGATTCCCCAACAATGAAATGGGAATGAAGGGAAAGTGAATTCTAGGTACAGAAAACTGTGTCCGTACTCAACCATACGAATTTATGGGTTCATCCCATGCTCCATTAAATTCATGACTAACTTCTCGATAGTTTTCTTATAGCAGAATTAAAGATCAGCAAGGGATTCAATATGGGTGGTTTCTTACCATTTATGGCACATGGATTCTCAAGATGACACTTGGAAATAAAGGATTTAATCCCACTCACCCCTCTCCTCTCCCTAGTGGATAAACATATCCCCTCATTTCAATTTCCTCCATAGCTATCTCTTGGAATTCTATTTACATTATAAATATTTATATTGTTTTTTTATATTTTTTGATGGCTTACTAGCACATGTCTATGAAATATAATACTTTCCTTTATAAGCCAAGCTTTCACTAGTGAGAGCCTTGGCCTTGAGCTTCACACTAGGAATCATACATCCCATATTTACAATATTTACATATCAAGCCAATACATTCCAAGGGTCAAAATGGGGGTATTACATGAAGAAATGCCTACTAAGACTATGAGTAGCAGGTTAGTGACATGGTTGAGGAATAGGTTCACAAATCTTTGCACAAGTTAAGTTCTCTTATACCGCATGAAGATCGACAAGTTGATTTTGACACATCTATTAGTTGAGACGTCATCCACTAGCCAAGAGGTTGAGTAAATCAATGAAGAAGAAATTCAAGAAGAGTTAACACATGGAAAAGGTAATTGACGTACGTTTGTGGCAGTTTTGAGGCGATGGTAGTGACCTTTCCATAGCCCAACTAAGTTGTGCAAAGAAGACTGGATTATGAAAGGAAGTGACTATTTGAAGCATGAGGATGTGCATTCTCATGGGTTGGACTTGATAGTTGGCTTGATCATCTAATTAATTCAAGTCACAAGGGAGACCAATGTGCATATGCATGGCATAATTGACTAAGTATAGAAGTAGTAGAAGTTAGAAGTGTCCAACACTTGGATAATTGCATAACCTTCTTAATGGAGGTTGAGTTGCCACAACAATGGAAGGAAATTATAACAGTCGTAGGTCATGATCATTGTAAGAGCCAACAACCACGACAATGGAATCCACACTTCAAGGAAAACACATTGTAGCAGAGGTTATAGTGGAGCTTTTTACTTTTACAAGATTGGAAAAAATTGTCAAAAAAACCTCCGCTACAACCTCTTTTTTTTCTAGTAGAGGTTTTTGTAGACGTTATAACAGATAATCACTATAACTAAAAAATATGGGTGGCCAAAGGTTATAGTAGATGTTTTTAAACAATGTTTTTTAACCAAAAACACCAATGTGTACATTTAACATAAACAAATTGATGCTAATATAATTTTGTAATTGCACCAATACATTGTATATACAAACTTTGATGTCTACATTCATTGTCAATGCACTACTGCATAAATTTTAATGTTGACATACTGGTACATATATTATGTTGTGAAAGCACCGACGCATTTAGTTTCATGGTACGGACTGGTGTGTTCTCTCATTTCAAAAGCACTATTGTGTGTATTTTAATCCAAACACATCTTTATTTATATTATATTGTATTTTCCTCAATGCAGTTATCATTACAACAACACCGGTGTGTTAACTTTCATACATTCATAGCATAATAATTCAAATGCATAAACAAGATCACTAGAAGAAAGACAAAGCACAAAAAAATAACACAGAATTTATCCTAGGAAACCCAATTGGGAAAAACCCAACAATCTTTGTATAGAGATGATAATCCCAAGATCAGAGTACAAATGATAAAAGAGAAAATGTGAAAATGTCTCCCACAAGTAGAAACCCCAAAACAACTTCCTTCTCCAGCTTGTGCGAACTTCTTCTCTCTCCCAAGTGATGCGCAATTGTCAAGTGAGTGAATGATATAACGAGGTGCACTTTACCTCTTATTTATACAAGTGCAAACATGAAAAATCCTTAACTAGGTTGACTTCACCTGGGGGAAATTAATAATTTTAATTTTAATATTTTTTTTTTGCTTCTTTGCACCCCAAGGTTTACATTGATTCTTTCATGTGTTTACATAAGTGATTACGTCAAGTTCATCTCCCTTAGGAGGTACAATCAAGTACAATAAAATACAATGAATAATATCTTCCGAAGTTGTACAAAATCCAACACTCCCTCTCAACGAGGAAGGTATTCTTCGGTCTTCATCTGCATCATGATCATTTGGGTTTCATCTTGTACATCCATGCTGTCTCCATCATTTCTATACATATTGAAGTTTTTCCACACAATCTCAGTGCATCATCTTCACCAGTCCTTTGGTGAGTCCAGGAGAATCACTCAATCCTGGATATCTGAGATTATCAGTTGTACCATCTCTGCTATACAATTTGAGACCTGTCTGTCTCATCTGCCGATGGGGTCCTCCCATACTTGGATGAGATCTCAGATGAGCAAAAGGGCACGACCATCTACTGAATGTCCGACTCATCTGCCTATGGGATTTCTCCCATATATGGCTGAGTACCTAGACTGTAGAGGCACCTGTGCAACCACACGACCAACTGCTGACTGTCCTACTCATCTGCCTATGGGATTTCTCCCATATCTGGATAAGTAACTGGACTGCAAAGGCACCTGTGTGCACCCAACCAACAACTCACTGTCCTACTCATCTGCCTATGGGATTTCTCCCATATCTGGCTGAGTAACTGGACTGCAGAAGGTACCTGGGTGAGCCCGACGAACTGCTGACTGTCCTACTCATCTACCGATGGGATTTCTCCCATATCTGGCTGAGTAACTGGACTGCAGAGGCACCTGGGAAAAGTAGGGCAAGCATCTCAATGTCATATTTCCCTCTCAAGGAGGGTGATGCAGGAGCATCCAACTTAGCCAACAATGTGATAAGATGGTCACATGTTGTGGCTAAAAGAACAATATGTTCGAAACCTTTGAGTGAGTAATTATTTGTAAATAAATTATGTTTTTAGAAGATAAACATAGGCAGTTAGCCTTAGCTGTCAGGATTTGAGTTAAATTAGGGATAACAGGGCAATCAAGTCTCCCTGCGTGGAGATCGATCCAGGAAGCAAAACTATTGAGATAAGATAGAGTTCTATTTTTAGAATTAGTTGCAAATATGTAGGGAGTCTGTTACAGGTTTTTAGGAACTCGTTTGATGAGCTGGAGAATGTTATTTTCTCCATATAAGGTAAATACTAAGAGTAAGAGGGGGTTCGACCTTCAGTAAGAGGAGAAGGGATCGAAAGATCCAAAGAGGCAATGGCCAAGAAATGTCGAATCGGGCCATAGGGGGTTAAGAGTAGAATTATTATGCTTGTATAGCTGTTTTTTTATGAATGGAAAGGGAAATTCCTCATTTATGTGAGTTAACGGTATACACCCTGTGAATTTAATTAGCAGTGTGATTTGTGAGAGTTTTCTGTGTGAATATGGCATTTACAAAGTTTTTATGTACCTGTGTGAAGCATGAATTAGTTTTGAGGTTTCAATCTATTTTAGTGAGATGACTATATATCGTAGAGATATATAGACATAGTGAGGAATCTGTGTGAATGGATATGAAGAAACAAGGAATCGACTGTGCATTGGTATGGGCATAACACTCTCTTCAAAGATAGAGTAAAATATATTTATTCTGTATGAGTGGATCGAGGGTGGAGTTGGAGTTGAATTTGTGTGTTCTTTGGAAAGTCGACCTGGAGAATCGATTTGTGAATGGTGAAGGCCAGGGTCTGTGTTGGAATTAGAGGTTGCTGCGTGGTGAAGGAAGAGCCCATTTCGGACATAGTAATCTATTTTTATTCTGAATATTAGATGTTAGTGCACAGTGGAGAGGGAGACTATTGCAGGGCTTGGGTAGCCTTGCATCAGAGGGACACGTTCTCTTCAACTCCAAGTCTTCCGCGAAAGTATTCGAACTTCACCCTGAGAAGAGCCTTGGTGAGAACATCTGCAGTCTGGTCGTCTGTCCGCATGTACTGTAACTCAACTGCACCTTTCTGCACCATATCATGAATGAAGTGATATCGAATCTCGAAATGCTTCGACCTGTCGTGAAATACAGGATTCACTGACATCTGCACACAACTCTGGTTATCATAGTGAATCACTGTCGGCTTTGGAATCTGGCCGAACAATCCTTCCAGGAGCTTACGAATCCAAACTGCTTCTCGAGCTGCTATGCTAGAAGCCATGTACTCGGCCTTTGCAGTACTGAGTGCTGCCGAGTTCTGCTTCCTGTTGCACCAGGAAATAACTGCAGAACCCAAACTGAATCAACATCCGGAAGTACTCTTCCGATCTGCAACACATCCGACCCAATCTGATTTTGTAAACCCCTGCAATCTCAGGTCACCATCTGAAGCATACTTCAATCCATATCCAACAGTGCCACGTAAGTATCTGAGCACATGTTTTGCAGCAATCCAATGAATCTTCGTCGGTTTGCACATGAACTGACTGAGGGAATTACAACAAAACATATATCTGGTCTAGTGTTGGTGAGATACATCAATGATCCAATAAAATGGCGATAAATGGTGTGATCAATCAAATCAGAATCTGAAGTAGAATCTCTCAACTTCTTCCAATTTGCATCCATTGGAGTAGCCATGGACTTGCAGTCCAACATCCCGAATCTGTTCAATATATCAATGGTGTATTTTCCTTGTCCTAGGAAAATCTCTTTCTGCCTCTTCCATACTTCTAATCCCAAGAAGTAATGCATCAATCCAAGATCTTTCATTTCAAACTCAGAGGCGATATTCTTCTTACACCATACAATAAGTTTCTCATTTCCTGTGAGAAACAAGTCATCAACATATAATACCAAAATCAGTGGCTCGTCATCTACAACCTTGTAGTAAAGGTTGGGGTCTGCATCACTCTTGGAAAATACCAAGCTCACTAGGAATCCATCTATCCATCCATACCAAGCACGAGGTGCTTGCTTGAGTCCATACAGTGCCTTTTTCAATCTGCATACATGAGACTCCTTTCCTTGGACAATAAACCCATCTGGATGTTCTATGTAAACTTCTTCCTCAATAACACCATTGAGAAAGGTTGTCTTCACATCCATCTGATGCAACTTCCATCACATAGCTGAAGCAATCGCAATAATGGATCTGATGGAAGTATATTGGGCTACAGGAGAAAATGTCTCATCATAATCGACTCCCTCTTTCTGAGAGAATCCCTTGGCTACAAATCTGGCCTTGTATTTCTCAATATTGCCATCTGCTCCATGCTTGATCTTGTATAGCCATTTAGATGTCACTATTGATTTCTCCTTAGGTCTCAGCACAACCTCCCACACATCATTCTTCATGATGGATTGATAGTGTTCCATCATGGCATCCTTCCAAACTTGATGTTTGGATGCTTCTTCGTAAGTGGTGGGTTCTGAATCAATAATGTTGCTCATCATTGCCACATAGTTAGAGAACCTCCGAGGTATTTTGCTTTCTCTGAAAGCGCCATGTGGAGCATCATGCCCCTCTGCATCCTGCAATGTCTGTTGTGCCCATATAGGTCTTTTCCGACCTGCCACATCTCTGGGTATATGAACTGGATCTATGGGATCGATAGGTTCATCCTTTTCTGCTGACTCCCTCTGAACTAGAGGGGAGATGATCTCATCTCCTTTGGTTCTATCATTTCTTCATCATCGATCTCCATATATGATCCTCTGCCTTTCCTGATAGCCATCTCTTATTCAAAGGTCACATCCCTACTGACTTCAATCTGTCTAGATCCTGGAATGTAAATTCTGTAATCCTTTGAAGACTCACTGTATCCCACAAAGGTTCCCTTTTTTCCTGAAGGTTCTAATTTTGATCTTTTCTCCTTGGGCACATGTATGTAGATTGGACAACCAAAGATCCGGAGATGGCCCACTTCTGGTTTCACACCTGTGAACGCTTCTTCCAGAGTCATATTCTTCAATATCTTATGTGGACATCTATTTTGTACATATACAGCGGTTCTGGATGCTTCTTCCCACAAGAACATTTGAAGACTTTGGTCATGCTTCATAACTTTGGCTACCTCCACAATTGTACGATTCTTTCTTTCTGCAACCCCATTTTGTTGAGGGTTGTAGGGAATTGTGAGCTCCCTCTTAATTCCTGCTTCCTTGCAGAAATCATTGAATTTTGTAGAGGTATATTCTCCACTATTATCGGATCTTAAAATCTTGATCCTCTTTCCTGACAGATTCTCAACTTGTGCTTTAAACTCTTTGAACTTGTTGAGTACTTCCTTGGATTCTTTTGACTTGAGAAAGTATATCCAAGTATTTCGTGAGTAATCATCAATAAATGTGATATAGTTATGATATCCACCCAATGACACAACTGTCATTGGCCCGCACAAGTCAAAGTGTACCAGATCCAAAATCCCTTTGGATCTACTCTCGCTATCTGGAAAATATTTCTTGGTATTCTTTCCAAGTGAACATCCTCTACATGTCCCATCATGGTCTACCTGGAGCCCTGTCAAACCTGTCACAATATTCTTCAGAACTAGGAGAGCTCGATAGTTCATATCAACTAACCTTCTGTGCCATAACTCACCCATACTTGCAGCATCATGTATTAGGGCTTGGATTGGTGGAGTGTTTAGTCTATACAAGCTCTCTTCTCTTATGCCAATAAATTTGGCTTTGCTCATGCTTGAGTTCTTGTACCAAGCAAGGACTCCCCCTCTGAGAAAGCTACTTTATATCCATTGTCCTCCAAGGCTGAGATGGAGATAAGGTTTCTTTTCATTCCAGGTACATAGAGCACATCACTCAGACGTAATGTATCATTTGATTCTAGTTAAAGGGTAGTGGCTCCAGACCCATTCATAGTGTAATTTGCATAATCTCCAAGTACAACACGGAGATGTGAATCTTTCTCAACTAATTCTGAAAGATTCTCTCGATAACATGTCACGTGTCTAGATGCACCACTATCTATGAGCCAAGTGTCACTAGTGGTGGGAATAGTACCCGATAAAGCTGATATGAACAGAAATTCTGTGTGATCTTCATTCTTTTTATTCTTGTGATGACGATCTTCATCTACATCAGCAATGGATGCTTCATGATTTCTTTTGATTTGGCTTCGACAACTACTGGCGTAATGTCCATACTTTCTGCACCTATAGCATTGAACTTGAGACACATCCCTCTTCTTCTTTTGTTCTTGGTGGGGACTTGATCACCTTTCTTGGTGCTTGTGTTTATGGAACTTCTTCCCATTTACATATAGTAAGAGGTCATTTTATTCTAGAAGCAGAAGAACCCTAGAATTCCAAGAGATAAAGTTGGAAGCTCCTTCCAAACTATCTTCAACCTTCATACCAATCATCTTGATTGCAGATCTAGTTCATAAACCCTAGCAGGAGCTAGGTCAAAAATGAAAGTTGATAATTTGAAAAAATGAAACCACAGATAAATGTGCCTTTCCAAGGATATTTGAGTTTAGGTAGGGCTGATCCAAATCTGTGGAGAGAAGTGAGTTAAAACTGAAACCCTAATTCTGCTGTAGCCACAGAGTTAGGTCAAAAATTGAAAATTCTCGGAATTGAATTCCGTCTTCACCAAAATATGCGCCTTGCCAAAAACGAAATTCCTATAGATCTTTTTCTCCAAAATGATGGGTGAAGACTTCACAAGATGAAACCCTTGTTCCGACAGGGTTCTGACAATGTTTCGGCAATGGCTTCTTCTAGAAATGATCTGATACCATGTTAACTTTCATACATTCATGGCATAATAATTCAAATGCATAAACAAGAACACTAGAAGAAAGACAAAGCACAAAACAATAACACAGAGTTTATCTTGGGAAACCCAATTGGGAAAAACCCAGCAACCTTCGTATAGAGATGATAACCCCGAGATCAGAGTACAAATGATAAAAGAGAAAATGTGAAAATGTCTTCCACAAGTAGAAACCCCAAAACAACTTCCTTCTCCAGCTTGTGCGAACTTCTTCTCTCTCCCAAGTGATGCACAATTGTCAAGTGAGTGAATGATATAATGAGGTGCACTTTACCTCTTATTTATACAAGTGCAAACATGAAAAATCCCTAACTGGTCCGACTTCACCTGGGGGCAATTAATAATTTTAATTTTAATATTTTTCTTTTGCTTCTTTGCACCCCAAGGTTTACATTGATTCTTTCATGTGTTTACATAAGTGATTACATCAAGTTCATCTCCCTTAGGAGGTACAATCAAGTACAATACAATGAATAATATCTTCCGAAGTTGTACAAAATCCAACACGGTGCTTCCTATATTATTTATATGCACTGATGCATTTTTATATTTTAAACTCATCGATGTGTTTTTAATTTAAATGCACAGGGGTTGATGGTGTATTATATATTCGTTTTTATATTAGAATATATCTTTTGTATATATGCTACCAATATGCAGCGATGCATATACTATCGAAATGAGCACTAATGCGTATAGATTGGGATAAAAGCATCGGTGCTTATATTGCAAAAACAACATTAGTGTCTATGCTATTTATAGAGTATTGATGCATTTATTATGTCAATGAGCACCAATGGCTAAAAATTGAGTAGGCATTGATTCATGGAAATGAATAAAAGGCACTGGTTAGTCCAAATATGCAAATATAGTTTTTCTTTTTTCTTTTTACAAAATTTCAATTAATAATTCGAGAATCATATTTTTTTTTATATTTTTTTTTATTGTGTTTGGATATTGAGCTAATTAATTACACATATGGTAAATCATCCATATATTTAGTACTTGAATTAATCATCAAAAAATCAAATATTGTTTCAATAATATTAATTTTTATATTTTAGTTATTGTGTTTAAATAAGCGTCTTGATTACACTTTTGTTCATAGTCACAATGTAAATCATTCATATATTTAATCAATAATGTAACATTTTGCGACATTAGACAATCTAGTACAAAAAGAAACCTATTTTATTATATACGAATAAGAATCCAAAATGTAAAACAACATAAACATTCTCGATAATAAAAATGTCATTTTGACATTGTTACAATTATTGATTACTTATCCCCATCAATGGGGTGATATGTCCACATTAAACAAAATATTTGTTTTTCACAGATAAAAATTCCAAAATATACAACTTGCAGTAACAACATTCAAATGTATTGTTCATCATTCATCGCTCGAACTGTTGTACTTTCAAGGGATATTATTCATGATTTATTTGAAATGTTTTCTTGATTCACTTGATTTCATTCTATATTTTCATGTTCCATCTACAAGCATAACAATAAAGCGTGATGAGTATATCAGTTCAACGAGTGAATCTTAAACTTCACACATATTTTCGAAATCATTCCTCGTGTCGTCTATCAATAAATCCTCTGTTTTCTCCACTCCACACTTTGTTTCATGTGAGTTTCTAATGCCATGAAAAAGCATAGATATAATTAATGTTTTCTTATAGTTCCATTAGTTATGAAATAAGAGACATAAAACAATATAGCTACTTACAAATTGTTTAATTAATTGTTGATACCCCAACATATACTGGCAACCCTTACTTAATCCAATGTAAATCAAATGATCAGATGGCTCTTCATCGTATGTTCACACCTGTTATAAAACATCCATGTACAATTTTAAATTAATTAAGATATAAACATCACACCAAACATGAAATCTGAACCAAACCACAAGTACTCACAAACGTTGCGATCAACCCTTTTTTTCCTTGTCATCCCGTCTTATGCGTTGAATTGGTGCCATTTTATTTTCATTTCTACTACAAAAAAAAAATTAAAATTACTATTTCATGTGATAATTAAACTTTATACACATTAAAAATAAACAATGGTTCCATACGTTTAATGGACATTGTTGTTGGGATGGCTCCCCCTGCGATGTGGTTATGTTTATTTCTTTGACCATCTCATGGTACACCTTTTCTGAAATCCATACCGACATATTTTGGATATCACGTCGTTCTTCCTTCGGAATTTTAGCAATGTTGTTGAGAAATGAAAAACATAATAAAAAACACGATACATATTTATATGAAAATAAGCATAGGAAAAGTATTAACAAAATATATTTTGGACTAGTACATGCATACTATATAAAAACATTTTTAGCAATAATACCTTTTTAAACGATTATTTTTCGTTGTTGTGTGTTTTTCCATTGTAATCCTCACTGGTCTCAGTTCCCACTGCTATGAAAACGCTTCTTATAATTTACTTATAACCTGATTCTTAGAGTCATTGAATTAATTTTTGTATTGTAAATGAAAAGTACGTCTATAAGTTCTTTCCATTGTATCCCTCAAATTTTTATAAAACTTTTTCCCCCTCTCATTAACTTCCATCACCAATCCAGTTGAACTGATGACCAAATCATCGTCATTACATTCCTCTTAATTTTTATCTTTTTAGGGCGCCATATCTCATCGTTGACCTTCCATGCACAACATTCATCAAATTTCAAATCCAAAGTTTGAAACAAGATAGCAATTATTGTTGAGAAGCATTGTTTGTAAGAAGTCAAACAAAAACCCCAAGATAATCACTTTTCGATCCACATAATTCCTCCATTTGCAATAATTTCTTAAACATTTTTTTTTCTCTTCTTCACTTAGATTACGAAAAATATTATTCTTTAATTTTTTGCTCCACATGACATGCATAAACTGATGCACACCATTTAAACATACAAATAATTCCAATATATTTCTTTTATATTAAAATTACAAAAAAACTTGCCATGTTCTTTGAGTCGTATGTGTTTCCCTCGCTCCCTTCGTTGTGATTTTTGTTTCATGATCTTTTATCGGTAATTTTTTTATCAATCAACGTTCTGCATAATGAAACACGTAACTTATAAAATATTGTTTTACACAATAATTAAAGAATTTCAGTAAAAATGTATTCAAGACAATCGGTGTGCACAGTTCAGAAATTCAGCACTGGTGCATATTTTTTGTATAATACGCACCGATAAAGGTGATTAAATTTTAAAAAATAAAAAAAATCTAAACGGTGCATCGACGAAATATAGACGCATCGGTCTGACATTTCTGAAAAAATTGTGCACCGCAAAACACAAAATCATTTTTGAACAAATTATGACAATGACACTCCAAATAGGTCAAATACATACTGAATCACATTATGATCTCAATCCAAAAGGGACCCAAGCACCCCCCCGCCCCTCCCACACACAACCAAGAAGTTCACATTGCTAAAAACAAATATTATTTTGAAATAGAAAGATAAATAGAATTTACAAAAAGAAAGCAAGAAGAGCCCTAGGGTTCGAAAAATTGAATATAACTTTTATATCCTCTATTTTCTGCAAAAGAATATACAATTTATGTTCTTTTTGTATTCTATTGAAGAAAAAACTTACTTAAATGTCTCCTCTATAGAGTTGTATCTGTAAATGGTGATCCCTTACAAAATTTCTCTTCAAATAAACTTGTCTCTCTAAACTCTCATGTGGTAATTCTATCTTGCATAAATCACTCCTCAAATTTTTGGGCAGAAAAGGTTTAGGATTAGGGTTTTCTTTTTATTTATAAGCTCACTGTCTTAAAATTAAATTCCCGCTCGTTTTTTATTTCATATTTTATCAAGTGATGATAAACACACACATTTTTTTCAATCGAAATTTCAGTGCACCACTCAGATAGTTTCACACCGTTGCACTATAATCTTAAAAGCACACCGCATAAACAATAGGAAAAATAAAATAGAAACTTTCACAATCTTTTTGTCGATATTACGATGCATTGAGTAGATAATAGTGCACTGATGCATATTACTAATATAAGCACATTGGTGCATATTAATGATATAAGTGCACCAGTGACACATTAATACAAAAAATGCAAGTCTAAATTTACGCAATTTGGAAGTTTTAGTTAGTGTGCATCTTGCAATAGCACACCGGTGCATTCGTCGTATTAAAGCACACCTGTGACACAGAAAGACAAAAAATGGAAGTGTAAAATTCCGCAATTAAAACTTTGTGTAGGTCTATCCCCTACAGAGGTGGTTGTAGAGGTTTTAATTGGTGTGTATCGTGAAATAGCGCACTTGATCATTTGTCTTATTAAAGCATACTAATGCACCAATACAATTTTCGGTGCACCGATTACTTTATAAAAAATAGAATGTTGCATGTTTCTCAATTTTTTTTAAGAATGAAGAAATGTATTAATTTTGTTTTTTACTCAACTGCAGGAACAAAAAAGCACAATAAATCAAATGGTCTATTATTCAAATTCCATTTCATTCCATATTGTTCCAGGTTCAAGTTCTCTGTTTTCATCAATAATAAGTCCATATTTATTTATGTTTTGATTATCTATTTGAATTTATGTTGTCTTTTCATGTGTATTTGAATAATTGTGCATTGAATTTTGCGGGATCTTAATTCTTGATCAAGTTTGGATGAACATGATATTCCACCATTACGAAAAAGTCACAAGGTCTTGGTAAAAGAAAATGGAAGGCCACTTTACCCTGTCAACTGTGACATGCCATCATCCAATAACCATCCTAGACCAATGGTACTTCAACATGAATTAGATCTCTTTTATGACACCCTAGTAGTATGAGGTTGTTCAAAATGTAAAGAGTTGAAGGAGAACTCTAGGTGTGTCACATTATCTTTTTATATTAATGATTGACTACCCAAAGTTGACGGTCTAATACTCCCCACTGCAGTCAATGATCTAATAGGCGGAATATAAAAGATAGATAGGAACACTTTCATATTCTCATTCTTTGAAAAGTTGGAATCCAAATCAAGCATGCTTCGTCCTAAATTGATCAACATGTCTCCTTCTACTAAGTCAATCGAGAGTTCTAGTGAAGCAACATATGAAATCAATACTACCCAAAACATCTATACAAGGAGATCCAAAAAGTTGTATGATATAGGAGCAAAAATGTCCATGTACAAACAAAGGTCGGTTCAAATGTGGGAGGGTAGTGATGACTTCTCTCTTGCCGTCCATCTGCACAATAAATACCAAATCCATTACAATCACGTTTTGTATGACACTTGGCCACCTTCCTTGCATGTGCCCAATGTTGGGATTAAATTCTCCTATTGTGGTAACAATTACATGATCGCAAAGTATAAAGTAAATGATGTAAATCTTGGGTTGTTGATCCTTTCACATGTGTTCATTCCTCCCAAACAATCAGTAGCACTATGCCATATTGTGTTCCTCTTTACATTGTTATTTACTTGAATATTGTTAAATACAAACATAACATTTCCATGTATAGTATGTGCATGAATAGTTGTGCTTCGAAAAACTTTAAGAGGAAGAATCTGTTATATATCAATGGTCTTCCACGCACTCAGGGGAACATCGCAAGGATAAAAAATGGTTGTAAGTGCTCATTGTTCATTTAAAATACACTCCAATGACAAAGAGTTCTTTATGAAAAAGAAGACATTAAAATTTGTTGGTGATAAGTTTTTTTAAACTATTACTTTTTTATACCACCAAATGCTCATAAAAAATGGCTTGCATTGGGACAACCTTTTGACATCCCCTTGGGGCATAAGAAACAAATCATTGAGTAATTGTATTTTTGGATTTTTCAGTAGATTTAATGTTAATGTATTGCACATTTGTTTTAGTGGTTATTTGCATGTGTACCATTGAGAACAATAATGTTATCATGTTAAGTGAGAAAGATAATTCGGTTGATGGCAACGAATAGGGATATGTACATGTTTTATTTCAACATTTATGTTATGGACGTGGCATTTTATTATGGAAATCTATTATTGATGGACATTTTATTATGCTTTCTTTTAAATTTTAAACCATGCAATCTAATATTCCATGTAAAACAATAATTCATTTTCCCACGGAAAAGTGTCCAATGGAAGTTTGAAGCCCAATCTTCTCATATGAAGTGTCTCGAATGACCACATAATTATATGGCAAAACAAAAGAACCAATTAATATTTTGTATATTTTTAACATCTCATTATAATTATATATATGTGTGTGTATGTGTGTGTGTGTTCAAGTGATGTCTCTTTTGAAGTCCCTCATGTTAATAATTCTATGTTGGTAGTACCTCTGGTAGAAGAGACTGGTCCGGCTACGGGTACTTTTCTTTCTCCATGTACCTCCCCTAAGAATGTCTTGTCAGAAACATAAGTTTCAGTAAAATCTTCTCCTAACTTAGGGGCAACTAAAAATACCTTGCTTTTGGCTATCTCAAAGGTCTACAACACCAGGGATAGGGTAGCCTCATTGGGGAGGAATGAAGAAGTAATTACTGGTGGGTTAAAACTAGATTTTCCACCTAAAGTCAGGCTAGGGAGAAAGTCCCATTTAACAAAAGAAAAAAACCAAGCAATGCTAGAAATTAAAGCTGGGAAACAAGCAACAATCAATAGGGCCCTTAGAGCGGGGAAATCCCTCCCCATGGCTAACTAAAGTTGTGTCTTTCTTATAATGTAAGGGGGATAGGGGGATCCCCCAAAATAAATTCCCTCAAGAGGATGATATTTAATTTGAATCCTTCTGTCATCCTCTTACAAGAAACAATGTCAGAAGGCAAAAACGCCCAGGAGATTCTAGAGCCTTTGTTAAAATATTGGTCCTTTGCTTACATCAATGCAGACGACCATTCAGGAGGGTTAGTTACGGCTTGGAGTCCAGTATTTAAGGAGGTAGCCTCAATCAAGCTCGACACAGTGTTGAAGACAGTTCTTGAGGACAATACCACATGATTAACTTTTACGATTTCGAATGTTTATGGGTCATTCCTTAACCGAAGAGTTTTCTGGGACAAAATCACTTCTAGTAGACTCTGGGAAGACCGAAATATGGTAATCGGTGGTGATTTAAATCTAACAGTTTCGGAGAGATAATTTTGGGGGAAGCTTGCTCGTTCAGACTCACTAAGCAAATACTTTATTTCTCTTTTTGATTCAAAAGGTCTTGTTGATGTTCAACCAAAGAAATTGGATCCAACCTGGAGGAATAGGAGAAGTGGGGAAAATGTAATCTCAAAAAGATTGGATAGATTCTTGGTCTCGGAGAATTTTTTTTCAAGTCCTCTTACGATTGCTTCTTGGATCGAAGAAGGAGGAATTTCTGATCACCGACCCATCATGTTGGCAATAGACATACAGGATCAGAAACCTGACTCTCCTTTTAAGTTCAACTCGGTCTGGCTGAAAGAAGAGGATTATAAGAAACTGATAGAGGAAACATGGTATCCTTTAAGGTCCGCAACTTCTGTTTCATACATGAAACAATTGATGGATAATCTGGATAAGGTTAAAAAGGTCTCTAAGGAATGAGCAAAAGATTCTTGTGCGAAACAACAAACCCAGTTAAAGGAGGTGGAGCAAGCATTAAGGAGATTTATAAGGAGAACCCTCAGGTTTTTTTTTTTTTCTCTGAAGATGAATTAAAGAAACCGAAAGATATGGAAGTTCGTCGTACTGTTCTACCGTCCAAATAAGAACAACTTTGGAGGCTTAAAAGCAGAGCAATTTGAATAGGTGAAGGAGATAACAACACCAAATTCTTCCATAGGTTCGCTTCACATAGGAAGTGTGAATACCATAACTGATATCCTGAATGAGCAAGGAATCAACGTGTGCTCCTTCAAAGAAAAGTGTGAAGCAGGGGTTTCTTATTTTAAAACTCTTTTTAGTGAAACAGAGGGTTGTCCGATCCAGTAAATTTTACAGGTATTAAGGCTCTTCCCTTGATCTATTACTGATGAAATGAATGAATCCTTAACAAACGAAGTGTCGGAAGAAGAATTATTTAGTATTGTACATTCCTTTCAAAAAGGGAAGAGCCCAGGGCCCAATGGTTTTTCAGTGGAGTTCTTCTTGGGTTTTTTTAACAAATCAAAGCTCCTCATTTGCAACATTTATTGGCTGCAATCAAAAGACAGATAGGAATGTTTGGCTTGAGTTCTTTCAACCATGTATATCGAGAGTTAAATGAAGAGGCAGATGCACTTTCCAAGAGTGCGCTACTCCTCGCATCAGGGACGCTCGTTGAGGAGGAACGCAAGGGGAGGCATACCCCGCATTAGCTCTGTTCTTGAAGAATGTGTTTTTGGAATCTTCAGTTTTTTGTGCTTAGAATGATTCGGGACATCTCATGTGTAATGATAATTTTAAGCAGGTTCCAATATAATAGTATTAGGGATTTTCTTTATGTAAGTTCTCTCATGAAGTGAGGAATGTTTTTATGAACTCTTGAATGATATGATAGCTCATGGAGCAATGTTGTGAGTCCTTCAAAGACAGTCAATGTTATTCTATATGAATAAAATATGTTTTTCCTTGGAAAAAAAAATATGTTCAAGTTATGTCAATATTTCTATAAATGGTAAAGGTTAGTCTTAATTTAACATATTCATGTTATATTTATATAAATCAAGAGTGCTATTGATTACAATCAATATATATCTATTTTAATATTGGATTTATAAAGCATTTTGGTGGATCATTTAAAATAGAATAAAAATTTGAGGAAATGTTTGCACTTTGAAATATTTGATCCCTCCCATACTTAATAAGTTCAAGGCGTCAATTCATTTATGCTAGTTTATAATAATAATAATATATTATTATTATGCTAGTTTATAATAATAATATATTATTATAATTATGCTAGTTTATATGTGTGTGTACACATAAATGTTTGTCAATTAATTTATTATTGTTATTATTTAATTGATTAAGCTTTATTTCTTTATTTTTTGTTTATGTAAGTGTTACGAATAAGAAAAAGGAGATAAATGTTGCAATCTTTTTTCATAATGAATTATAGAATGTGCCTTTTGACACAATAAATTTACATCAATAATATGATATATTTGTGCATATACCTATATGAAAGATGTGCTTTTCTTTTAACTACTTATATTAATTAAAAAATCATATATACCAACAAAGGATTGTGAACAAAATGCAACTAACAAAGTAACTTCCTTATTGTAGTCAAAATTGTTATAAGTTTTGAACATGCAAAGACCAATGCACCCTTAACATCCTCGATGATAAAAAAAACATTTTTCATTTGCTTGGATCCATAGCCTTCACAACTTTTTGAACAAGGAGACAATGGTACTAAAGCTATCGAAAATGCATTTAACATGTATTTTCCAAATGGAACACAATTTTTATGCAAATGCAATGCCAACTTAAAGCAAAAGAATGAGTATCATGAAACATGAAAGAAAACTTGTGTTGAAATCATGTTCCAATATAAAGTGTATGTCCATCACAATACAACCAATGTTAGTCAACACACAGTGCACCACACAAGGCATGAAGCAACCATAAACATAGTATAAATTTGGTTCCTGCGTAGCAACAAAAGTTAACACAATGCACTCCTTCCTCTTATTTTAAATCAAAACCTACTATAAATTTTTAAGGTAGTGTCCATAATTTGTGATCAATGGATTGAAAATGGTCCCAACTTAGAGGGACTCTTCATGGCCCTAGAATAGGACTAAATTTTCTTTTAACAAATAACATCATTCACACCAACAAAAACTTGGTGGAGTTCTACCCAGTTTGATGGGTTATCAAGGACATAAACGATGATTTTAAGGCGATTGTTTATTTTTATCGTAAAGAATTTGATCATAAGTTGAGAAAGTGTTCATCACCATCAAAACAAAATGGATAATTTGCAATTGTTTCAAAATATTCAAGAGTATACAGGACAAATAAAACTAGACGGATATAATTATATCTATGAAATATTTGTAAAACATTATGGGAGAACCATGACTAGTAAGAGTAAGAATATCTTAACAAAACATGAAAATAGACTAAACTATTTTTTATTTATGTTTAAAAGATATCTGTATGAACTATGAAACTATATGAAGAATTAGACAAAAAAATATATATTATAGTGACAACTTGAATCTCATTTATCTAGAAAATGCCTCAAATTGTAATGTAGTCATTTTTTGCGGTGTTCAAAAACATCCTTAATAAAAGATTTTTTATTTTCTTGGCAACATCCACAAATCAGATACACTATTCTCTATAGCATCACACATGCATCTCACCTTGAATTTCTCCTTGTTTGAAAATTAGACATGTAGGTTCTTTTATGTTTTTTTATTTTTCTAATCTTAATTCCTACTGATGAGAACTAAAAATAAATTTAGTTATAGGTTTTTAATGCATATACATTTTCACTCAAAGCTAGTGTTCTTATGTGAAAGTAACCATTAATTTGATCTTCCATTTTATAGAATTTGATTTTTTCATAAACACCAAACCATAACCTTGGGATTCCAATCCAACAAATTTGATAAATGCTACCGAATCAAGTTTTATATCTATGATTGATGAATTTTGTTTTTCTTCATTTTATGATGTTGGATATGAAAAGTTAACTATCATTTATTTGTGGCTCTATCCAATCTCGGGCCTTCACACTTTATGTATTGGATGTAAAATACGATTAATGAGTTTTTATTGTGTAATGGAAGTAGGTTCTATATTGAACACATTTATTGTGTATTGAATATAGAGTAACATATTTTTAATGTAAATAACAATCCGTATGAATTACCTATCATGTTTTATAACATTATGATATTTACATATTAGATGTTTCTACAACACATAAGTTGTATTCATTTAAAATTCAAAATTTTCACTAATTTTTAATTTTTAATATAAGATTGGAATTAGAATAATAACATCAAATGATAGCTCATATTATTTGTAACTTTACAATGACAAGACAATGGCAACATTATTGATTCTTCAACCTTCATTTTTTTAATCTAAATATAACACTTTTGTTAGATAAAGACAAAGAAAGTAATGACAAACAAAAACATTGAAATAGTTTTGACAAATTTGTTCCTATTGTTGCACATAATCTTTTGAATGAACATTCTGCTTGAAAAAAGAAAAAACTTTTGAATGAACATTAAATTCATACTTAATCAACCTTAAAAAAATACTTACATTTAAGCTATGAACCCACTAGAATAACTTATGATTTAAAATTTATATAAATTTTAGTACAAGTAGATGTTTTAGTTATATATTTCACTATTCCTTGTCATTTATATTTGTACCAATTTTAATATATTGATTATATCATTTAAGTACTACTCAAACACATTAACATACACATCTTCTTTATACATTTATTGAGTAGGTACCTCAAGATATATGTGTAAATCAATAAATATTCGATTTTTTGAATTATTGTTACTTCTTATATGTTCAAGAAGTCATCGTTAATTCGCACTTATATTCATACTCTTTCTTTTTAAATAAAATTAATTTAGTATATAAATTTCAGTAAACTATTTTAAATAAAAAATTAATTTTGTCGAAATAAACACTTCATAAATAAAATAACAATCAACAATAACATGAAAAGTCATAAATATACATGGACGACATCAACATGATATACATAACCATCAACATGATATACAATACAATTTATTGTTCCACATAAGTGAAACAACATAACATGAAACGACAAAAATATACGTGAACGATGTGAACATGATATACATCAACATCAACATCGATATGAAACAAGCATAATATATATGAACAATAATATCAAAATCATATTATATGTCAAACATACAACTCAAGTGAAATATAAAAGTTAGATATATACATGTGTTCAATAACTGCTATGAGCTAGCGGGTCCACCATCGGAGCCAACGTCATCAATACCTTCGCCAGTAGAATTAGAGGCATCGATACCTTCGCTAGATAAAAATGTTGAAAGAAACATATGAATCTCTTTGTGAGGATCTATACCACCTGATGGAGCTATCGTATCTTTCAAACTGACCAATGCTGTAGGAGGTTGTGGTGAATTGAATGGGTGAGAAGGAGATGGAAACCTATCTACTTAGAGTGTAGGAGAGGGTGGTCGATTTACCTATGGAGGAGATGGTGGTGGGTCAGCTCAATTAGAAGGAGAGGGTGGTTGATTAACCTATGGAGTAGGATATGTTGGTGGATCGACTCGGTGAGGAGGGGATGGTGGACGATCAGCTCCGCCAAGAGGAGGATGAGATGGAGGATGAGGAGGAGGTCGTGGTGGGTCAACTCTACTAGGAGGAGAGGAGGTGGTAGTGGTGGGCTGACTCCACCAAGAGGAGGAGGTGGTGGAGAAGGAGGAGGCACAGTACCGCCACCCTCATCATCAAAATCTGAAGAGCTCTCAAAAGGCCTCCACCTTTGATGTAGGATGGTGGCATTAACAATATGACGCATTGATAATGCCATATCTTATGGGAAGGTCCTCCATAATGTTGATATGTCTAGGTCTCGTAGGATCAAGTTGACCTGAACAGGGTGCACTCTCTGTCGAGCCAACAATGTAGATAATCAATCCGCCACCTCTTGGCAGAATCTACTATTTGGCATGCGTCGTAGGCCAGATCTCTATAATTGAGGCAACTCCTCAACCTCATCCATGTTCTCATTGTGTTGGGAGGTTCCTCCCCAACATAAATGTCAATATCTGCAAAATAGTATATAACAATAATTAGACAATTTAAATAAAATGTTATAATAAATTACATATGCATTTAATTAGACAATAAAATGGGATTACACTAATCAAAACATAATGCTAATATCACCTCTATCATCTGGTGGCTCATCTTGGATAAACAAGATGTTGGGACATCCTTGCCAATCCAACCTTGCATATGGGTACAACACAAGATCTAGGGTGTGATTCTCCTCATTGCCAAGAAACTCCAGTGTCTCTGTAGTGATCCGACCTAGGAACTCTCATTGGCCCCTCTTGGGAAACATCTGTCGCCACATGTGCATCTGCACCTTGGTCATCGACCTAGGCGTTTGGTGGTCGAATGACAATTGAGTGATCGAAAACCTCTCAACAAATAAACAAAACAACTCAGAAGCAAATAGGAAGCTTGTTCTCCCATCAAACATGGTGCGACAACAATCTAGAGAAAAACAAAACTATCGCAAAAAAAGGCAGACCACCTAATGAATTGGGGGTTCTGCACTAAAAAATCAACATAATATAATAACAAGCAACTAATGTGTTTCCCATCAGTAGTGCAATGGGACATTGTCATGACCAAAAGCGAGAGGCACCTAACATCTACTGCACCAAAAGAAGCTATGCATAATTGGCCACCAGCTATTTGGAAGTCATTAGGGGTAGTAGCGGCCTCACTAACATAACTCTAAACATATGCCAGTTGAGTGGCTACTGCAATGTCGGGCGAGACAATGGGGAAATGGGGAAAATCATCCCCTCTTCTAGATAGCCCGATAATGAAAAAAAATCCTCCTCTATGGGCCGCCAAACACAGATCATGACCCACTCTAAATGCTTGTCAATGTTGATCCCAACAACATATAAACTGTTGAATTTGTACATAGGAAAGTGTTCCCCTAATGAAAATTAGCCTAAGTCACAAAAGGGGAAAATTAGCATGACCCTTGCATTAAATGACTAAGTCAATGTGGGCCCTTGGATTAGATGTCTCTTCACTCACCCTAGCATCCAAACAAAAAGGCAAGGGAAAGGATTTTCACACATTCATTCTTTCATGAGTTTTGAGAGAGCTGAGAAAGCTGAGAGCAATTCGACTTTGTACAGTGGCACGAATTTCAAGAATCCATACAACAGGTCCGTACAACAATTCTGGGCACAATTTTTTAGGAGAAAATCAGTGACATAATTTCCAGGCAGAGGCATGAATTTCGAGGCAGGCACAGAAAAATTAAATGTGTGAAAAATTTCTTCTTCTCCTCTCAAGAAGTCGAATTGCTCTCAGCCTTCTCAGCTCTCAAAACTCATGAAAGAATGAACGTGTGAAAAGCCTTTCCCTTGCCTTTTTGTTTGGATGCTAGGGTGACTGAAGAGACATCTAATCCAAGGGCCCACACTGCCTTAGATGGATGGATGAGAATAAAAGCTAATTTAATTCTTTCTCTCCAAAATTAAATTCACTCACTTTAATTAAATTTACCAAAAAGTCACTTTAATCTCTAAAGTGGAATTATATGCTTATCTCAAGTCATTTAATGCAAGGGTCATGTTATTTTTCTCAACTTAGGCTAACTTTCACTAGGGGAACACTTTCCTAGGTACAAATTCAACACTCCCCCTTACCAAGGAAGGTGTTCTGCACCACTCCCAACTTGTCCCTGAAGAAGACACTTGCCCCGCCCCAAGGATTTTGTCAGACTGTCTGCTACCTGCTCATCAGTGGAAATGTACCACAACTCCACAACTCCTCTCTAAACATAGTCTTGGATGAAGTGGTATCTGATCTCTATGTGCTTGGACCTGTCACGGAAGACTGGAATCTCAGAGAGCTGAATGCAACTCTAATTATCACAATAAATCATTGTAGGCCTAAGGTCAACATCAAATAAATCCACCAACTTGCAAAGCCACAGTGCCTCGCAACTAGCCTGACTGGATGCCATGTACTCAACCTCAGCAGAACTCAAAGCAACGGACTTTTGCTTCCGACTAAACCACAACACTGCTACCGAGCCCAAACTGAAGCAACAGCCGGAAGTGCTCTTCCGGTCCGTCACACTACCTTCCCAATCTGAATCCGTGAAGCCAACCAAACTAACTCCACCCGACCTCATGTAGTCCAAACCATAATCCACTGTCCCTGCAAGGTATCTCAACACATGTTTCGCGAGGATCCAGTGCACTCTCCTAGGCTCCACCATGAACTAACTGAGAGTGTTCTAAGTGCTCTGATACCATGAACTGATTGAGAGTGTTCTGAGTGCTATGATACCATGAACTGACTGAGTGTTCTGAGTGCTCTCATACCATGATGTCTAGGATGTTAATGAATTTTAGTGGGGAAGGATGTAAGGTCCTAGCCTTGAGAGGATTTGCGCACCTCCACCGCATGATCATTTTGGTGGTCACAAACCAGCACAAACATACTTGACATAAGGTTGATGGCTAGATGAGTCACTTTTGAAGTGCCTTGACCCATTGGCAAGGCACACCATGGACAAGTTGGGTGTCATTACATGAAGGTTGGGTGCCCTATAGACATTGGTAGCTCGCATTAGCTGGACATACCAAGAGAAGGTTGGAGAGAACTTGGCAAGGAAGAGAAGGTTGTCATGGACAACCTCATCCATAAGCATGCACTATGCATGACTAACAAAGTGGCAAGAAGAATTAGTTGGATTATATATGACCTTGACATACTCAGATGGTGGACATGGTTGGGTACGTTCCCTGGGTACACTAAGTTGGGTGTACTTTATTTTGGTGCACATCTGCTAGAAGAACTTGGACACGCGTTGGATGGATGGATGTTGACTTCGTGTGCTTTTTGGTTGCACCTTTTGGGCGACTTGGGCATAAGGCAACTAGGTGCACTTGGAAGCATCTTGTTGGACTCGCTTCTTAGGCAGACATGGGCGTAGCTTGTTGGATGCACCATGGGCACACTTACAATGGGCATTTTCGGGTGCACTTGTGATGGGTGTACTTGTTAGGCACATTCGTGATGGGTTCATTTGGGCATGTCTTGTTGGGCACTTGGGTACACTTTCAGGAGCACTTAGATGAACAACATTGTGACTTGTTGGGCACACTTGGATGTTAGGTGCATCCCTTAGATGTTGCAATTGTGTGGCATAAGGGGCACAACACCATTGGAGATGGACATCAACAAACAAATCATGTCGACATGGTTGATTTGGTGATGTAGCCACTTGGGTCCACTTAGACTTGGAGGGGCTTGTAAGAGCTTGGAAAGACTCATATATATAGTGGATGCCTCAAAGTGGCTAAGGCGTCATCATTGAGCAAGTTCATTCACACAGGTTCAAAGAGAGCTCCACAAATGTGCTAAGTTCTGGATTTGGCATAGTAAAGAAAATTTGCACTAGCTGAGTGAAAAGTGAAGAGGTGAATAGGACTTGCAAGAGGTAGGTCTGCAATAGCTTCATGGGTTGGTTTGTACATAAATGTTGGGCATTGGTAGAAGGCTATTTTGCCTTGTATTTTTTGTACTTCTGTAAAAGACTAGTAAGTAGGTGGTTGCCCTCCCTTGTATATTGAAAACCTATGCCTTGGGTGTTTCCAATACATGTGCATGTCTATCATGGATTGTTTATTGGGATGAATGTTGTTCTAATTTCGATGATGCTTTATGTTCGTAAATTGTTGACAATGGCTAAGTGAAATATTGGATAAATGTTGAATCTTGATAAATTATAAGTATTACTGGGATGTTTTAAAGGTTGTGGTTAGATGCATGCCAGACTATTGAATGAACTCTACTACATAACCCTTATATTCCATAACCAAAATAGAAAGCAAGTTCTTTCTGAGACCTTGAACAAACAAAACATCATCAAAGTTACTTAGTTGGAGTTGAAAGGAAATCGTACCAACTCCTGCTATTAGGTACTTGTCCCCATCACCAAGCTCTACCTAAACCTCTGAGTCGTGCTCTTTTAGACTAGTAAAACATCATTGGGTTGATGTAATGTTGAGATGCCCCGTCGTCCACATACCAAGCATCCCTCAAAACTGTGCTGGTAGAAAGAAAAAATACCATCAAAAAATCCTTCTCAAACTTGGTAGCAAACTCATTCCTTTGAGTTTTTACAAAGGTTGCTACCTGCTTCTATTGTTGTTTTCCTTTTCCTTTCTTCTAGTCTAAATGATGCATAATGCCCATGCTTATGACAAATGAAGCACTTGACTTTACTCAAGTCCTTCTTCCCTAGTTGTGAAGTAGACTCCTCACCCTTCCCCTTACCCTTGTTTGCTCCTTTACCTCTACCCTTCTTCATCTATCCAAATAAAGCTAGGTTATCGTCACCAACCTTCTTGTTGGCCTTTGACTCCATCCCAATCTCCTCCTAGATATAATCATCCCATAGTCTTTCAAATGATGGAAGATGCTCACAAGATTAGATGCATTGGATAAATTGTTTCGTATGAAGCTAAGAATCCATTCAATGCCATGTTCACTAACTCTACATCTTCAATCTTCTCTCTAAATGCTACAAATTAATCACGAATATACGTGATCTTCATACGGTAACTAGTAAATATGTTTGATCCTATCGTCTTTATAGCTCTGAGTCTGTTCCACAATATCATCTTTATGTTTATATGTCTCACTCTAGTAAAGGATAAATAATATGTGAGGAATCAATGATCCTATATAGCATCCAAGATCATCTACTTGGTCTTTACTTCATTCTTGTTGTAAGCTACCAACTATTGTGGATATCTCACAATAGAGTTACAAAATTTTTAATAATATCCTAGAGATTATTCTCCTGCAATAAGAAAGTTACTCTAACATTACACAACAAGAAATTTGAGGCGCCTTTCAATATGTCCTCAAATCTAACGTTATTTGATGCCATCTTTGAGACCTAGTAGACAAACACTCATATCCAAAAAGTAAGCAATCACAACCTCTTAAACCTCCTAATTGTTAGTCCATCATTTTTGGACAATTGATCTATTTTTGTAAACCCTTGAGTATCTCAATCAAAGTGTAATATCATATTCGAATATTTTCAAAACAGCTCTAAATAAACCCACAATTTCTAAGTAACCCACATATTTGATAAAATGATATTTTTACGATGATAATATTTTACAATTGATAGCCCGCCTTAAATATGGCTTGGGAAAAACTTTGAAAAGTCATGTCCTTAAGAGTTAATATTTATTAATTATTATTACTTTAATTTTATTAATTTGTATTAGTTATTTATTATTTTATATTCGTAACATTGCCTTCCCTTTAAGGAAAGCTTTGTCCTCAAAGCTGAGTTGCTAATATCGTATTTTAATCTAGCCCTATGTCGAATTGAAGACTTGAGACACGCAATTTTGATTGCAGCCATTGCTTCATCTTGTTTCTTTTGTTTTGGACTCCATATTAAATATGTACTTGATGAAGTTTCGTTTATGCTTTTGTTGCTTGCATGGTTGTTTCTTTTAACTATTCTTGTTGCTAATTGAATAGACTTGACAGACTTGACGATGGTAACTATTTTCGTGATGTCGTTCCCAACATGTTCTGTGTTAGTTGCTTTGAAAGGACCCTTTGTACTTATAATGCTCACAAAAACACCAAACTTATCTTGTGTCTAATTAATCTTATAGTTGTTCCCATTGATATTCTTTTGAGGTAAGAGGATAGTCAAGGTAGAGGTTGAATCTAAAATATATGATTTCACAGACTTGGTTTCTTTTGCACATTGTGGAATCCATTCCTTGTCGTTGCATTGATCTTTGTTATTGTCAGCAACACTGGCTTGCCACTCATCACAATCTTGGTCATGAGCATCTTCCTCTTTATCAAATATTTCATTTTCAATCTCTTCATCACTAGGGTTTTTTGTATCTGTGTCCTTATTATCTTGATCGATGCCATTTCTCTCATTGTGGTTGACATAATGGTTTACTATATCCTCCTCCTTTTCCTCATCTTCCACAAATATACCATCTTCTTCCTTTTCACCGCAATCCTTGTCAAAGGTCATTTATGCTCGAGCTACTTTGTTGTTTATGGCAATTTTTGGACTTATTTTCCATCCTTTGAATGATAGCATCGAGTGTGGCTTTCAACCTTGTTTGCAATTCCTAGAATTGAGTTCTTAATTCTATCATCATTGTTCTAGTTTGTGGGGACATCATTATTATATTTTAATGATTATTTATATTCTTAATAATAATAATAATATTATTATTATTAAAGTTATTATTAATAATATTTATTATTTAAAATAATGAAATTTTTATAATAATAAAGTTTACTAATATTATATAAATGTTATGTTTTAAAATTAAGGTTTTTTAAGTTTGGAGGAATGGAGGACGTGGAGGGAGATGGATGTGGACGCATTGTGGAGGTGGAGTTGCAGAGGATGGCCCGAGCAGGTGGTGGACGGTGTGCAGGAGGGGGATGATGCAGAGATGGGAGGAGGGACGCGGAGCAGGGGAATGAGCGAGAAGGAGAACGAGGAGATGGGAGGGACGCGGAGCAGGGGAATGAGCGGGAAGGAGAACGAGGAGATGGGAGGGACGCGGAGCAGACAACGCGATGAGAGTGAGGACGCATCGGAGGTGGATGAGGGGAGGAGAGTGAGCCAAGTGGGTGAGGAGGTGAATGTGGAGTAGGGTGGATCGAAGGCGGGAAGGCACAACAGGTGGGAGAAGGGCGCGCGGGTGGAAGGGCGTGGCAGTAGGAGGCGGGGTGTGAGCGCGAGGTGGTGGGAGAAGGAGCCAGAGTTCGCGGGGGAAAGAACAAAGGTGTGAGAGGGGCGTGATGCAGAAGTTGAAGTGGGAGTTGTGCGCGGTAGGATGGGGTAACGCACGCGCGAGGGTAGTGTGGGAGAAGGCAGAGGGAAGAGTGAGGAGTAGAGCACGAGCAACGAGTCGACCAGAGAGGGGTGTAGAGAGAGCATGAGGTAGGTGGGTGGTTTGATGAGGCAGAAGAAGGATGGGCATAGAGCAAGAATTATGTGGGGAAGTGCAGAGTTTTGGGGAGAGTGCGCAGCGAGTATGAATGGATGAAATGGAGCAAAGAGGGTGTAGGGTTTGCAGGGTGAGATGGTGAGCCAGAGAAGGGTGTTGGAGGAATGGAGAATGAGTGATGATCTGAATCCGAGCTCAGGGAGGAGCGAAACCTCGCTCTAATACCAATGTAATATCTTATCCGGATATTTTCAAAACAGTTCTAAATAAACCCACAATTTCTAAGTAACCCACATATTTGATAAAATGATATTTTACAATTGATAGCCCGCCTTAAATATGGCTTGGGAAAAACTCTGAAAATTCACGTCCTTAATAGCCTAGTGCTTGTTCAAAGCTCTTAGTTGCAGGTGCGTAAAATGGATATCAACTCACACCTAAGCAAGTCCATTTCCCAGTTGCAGGTGCGTAAAATGGAGATCAACTCACACCTAAGCAAGTCCATTTCCCTGGGAAATGGACTTGCTGAGTCCACCAACAAATAAACAACTCACACCTAAGCAAATTCATTTCCCTGTGAGCTTGTAGTTTTGCATTTAGTTTATGTTTCAAGTTTGCATCTAGATCCTAGACTCACATTTTGTTTGATTTTGTTAACCATAACTAATGTTTGTTTAAAGCTCTTAGTTGCAGGTGCGTAAAGGAGATCAATCAATAAGAGAAAATCCAAAGACTTGAAAAAACAAGAAGAGGGCCAAAACAAGAAAACCAAACAAGAAGACAAACCTTTTTGTAGAAGCTTTTAAGCTTCCTCTTTTCTTTTCTTAAGTTTTCAAGGGATTAAAAAGGCCCTAAAAGTTGTAAACTCCATAATAAAGAGCAAGTGGGATTACGGCTCCCACACCCTACTTCTCCCATTTGGGGGAAACTTGTAGTGTTGTCTTCGTCTTTTTTACTGCTTTAGCTTAGTTTCCTTTTGCAATTAGCTCAGTTTTACTTTGCTAGAATAGTCTTACTTTCAAATAGTTTGCTAAGTTATTTCTTCATTTTTGCTAAGTAGTTTCACTTTTTATAATTTGTCAAACTAAAAATACATAAAGACTCTTGAATCTCACTGCAAAGTGGATCAAGAGCACTCTCTATCGGAGAGTTTGTTTAATTTTTTGTTTTATCTCAAATTTTCACTAACCCCCATGCTCTCCCGAGTAAGGTTTCAACCCTAAAAGAGATTTTTGGGTAGATTAGATTTGCATTCAAGTATTTATTTCCTTGCATCATAAATCTCTTGAATCTCGCCATAAGGCAGATCAAGAGTGCTCTCTACATGAGAGTTACAAAGGTTCTCTTTTGTCAAACATATCCCCTAAAATTGGAATCTATCATTTTCTCAACTGTGTATGCTCTACCCACTTCAGGGATACCCAGAAGTAGTTGTAGACTACTTAATTTTTCACATTAATTCCAATTTCAACCATAATAAAATTCATACACCATAACCAACGAAAATCCGGCGTTGATCGCAAATACTTGAAAGTGGGCAAATTTTGCCTGGGGACGCTGGATCTCTGTACTTAGATCTTGGGGGCACCGGTAGGCTACATCCCTGGTTGGTGTAGTGTTGAACACGCTCTTGAGACTTTGGCAGCCAACATGTCCTTGTACGGAGCCACTTAGAGTATTTTTCAGACATATTTCCAGTACCGCAAGTTATATCTTG
This sequence comes from Larix kaempferi, assembly GCA_027924585.1. Taxonomy (NCBI): domain Eukaryota; kingdom Viridiplantae; phylum Streptophyta; class Pinopsida; order Pinales; family Pinaceae; genus Larix; species Larix kaempferi. The sequence goes on along the minus strand of BSBM01001002.1, from coordinate 14,886,392 downwards.
GAAATTCCCTCACCCATAATAATCAACTCACCATTCAAAATTTACAAAGAGCACTTGCAAAACGATCTCAAGCACACGAACTCTTGTATTCAGCATCCCAAGCACTCAAGACATTGACTCCATAAGGCACTGGTCCTTCAATTTGTTCATTTATTTGCTTAATATCTATCTGGAAGTACTTGTCTTATCTTATACTTTTGATATTATATTGTGGATGATTTATACTTGAGTCACATTGTTATTGGTTGTGTATCTTAAATATATATTTTGCAAGTACATGCTTTGATTCTTTAAATTATTATTGTAAATCTCATAAAACTCCTAAACAACACCCTTCCATATCACACACACCATCAAAACACTTTAAAATCAAGAGCCTTAGAAACTCTTTGTAGGGTCTACCCCCCTTGGCACATAGCTGCAGAAGGAATGCCTTACATGAGGATAATTGATGATGGAACCACTATGGAAGTGGAAGCGTTGGACTAATGACTTGTTGGAAAGTGCACCATATGGGAGGAGGGGCGTTGAGCTCAAGGATCATGCTTAGAGGACACACTACCTTGGAGTTTTATAAAACCCTAGTATGACTCTTTAACTTGTATTGTATACTACTCCATATGGGGTTGCATTGTTGGCTACTTTATGGACCTAAGTACATGTTTTTTCTTTTTCTTTTTTCTTTTTTGTAACTAGGGTAATCGACAACTGGGAAGGGGCTGGTACTCGCGTGACACGGGGTCCAAGGATCCAATCCCGTCCGTTACCACTATACCCATAGGTGCACACATGCAGCCCGCAAGCATGGAGCACAAGTAAGTCGGGGTGATTTGAACTCGTGACCTCCATTTACAACATTTCCTTCATATCAAGCGAATCGTCGATTGAGATACACCCCTGCAGGAAGTACATGTTTTATGTTGGCGTCCCTCACCTATTCTATATAAAGGGAGGACAGAGTATTTGCTATTATTCACTATCATTGTACTTTTTATTTTATCGTTGTAATTGTCTTGGAGAAGTCATGTAGGGAGCAAAACTAGAGTTTGTGATGTAAACCGTAGGAGAAGACATGAAGAAGAGAGTGGGCTTGGATGTTCTTAGAGAGATTGCTCTTGTAGGAGGCTAGAGGACGCTATCATTTGTGCTATGCAAGAAAAACCTAGAGGGGAGCAAAACACTAGAGGAGTTGATGATTTGTCTTGTAAAGGTCGTGGCCCTTGTGGTAAAGCAAGAGGAGATATTACAAGGGTTTCAACCCTGGAAAAGACAAGAAGAAGATAGTTGACGCCTTGTGTGATATTGTAGCCTTGTTCTTGTGTGATTCACGGAAGCTAGTGCAAGATCATGGAAAGTCTATCTTGATGAATCTTGAGCTTGGCGTAATACCTTGCTTGGAAGAAGATTTGTTTATTGTACTTTGGTGTTCATGGAGGTCTTTGTGCACATGTTTGTGCAAAAGTTGAAGACCTAATCTTTGAGAATTCAAACCATAGGATGGACATGTAGACTTGAGGCTAGCGCTAGTGTTGTCTTGTCATCCATGTAGTTGTTTGACACAAGTTGGCTCGAGTTTGTAAACCCTAAGAAAGACAAAAAGACTAGTGTGGAGAGCTTGTGTGACACAAGTTTGGTAAAAGATCAAGGGTGGACTTCTTGATGTTGACACTAGCTTCTTGTAGTTTTTGTTTGGCTAAATTGCTTGGTGGGGTGCCTTGCTAGGGCTTTGTATCAGTTGTTAGGGTTTGTTATTGATGGTGGATGCCCTAGCTAGGGTTTGGAGGCATTGGAGAGGACCAACTTCTGATAAACACGAAGAACCATCTTGTACCACCTTGTGAGAAGTTGTTGGTATATGCACTTGTAACTTCATTTATTGTATATAAGAAGAGTACTTCTCTATCCAAACTGTGTACTTGCAGATCTGATTTCCAGCATATAATCTCATGGTGAATGAGTAGTTTCTAGAACTGTTTGATATCCAGATTCATCATGAATATCTACCTGATTTTGTTAAGTGATTTGAAAAACATATAGAAGCTAAAAGCACAGATTTACTGTTATAATAATCGGCCATAACAAGTATTTCCTGGTCTATTATATGCTTGAAAAGTGTTACCTAAGGGCTGAAACATTGTTGCATTGAAGTACATTTGTTCAATATTTATTTCCTTGGACTGCCTGGAGAATTGAGTTGGACAGAAGTGAAATATATATTTCAGATTCAGCCCTAATGCTGAAAGTTCACAAAAAACAGATCAGGGAAACCTCAAGGTTGAGATGAAATTTTGTGAATTTGCAACAAAAGTCAGATTTCCAAAATTTATACAGCAGAACCCCAAAACAAATCATAATTATTAATAAAACAGATTGTTTTCTTTTTCAGGTAATCATTTTCAAAGCTGGGGAAAACACAAATTCCATGTCTAGCAACTCGAATACTTTCTTAACTATCTCAGCCTCTAAGTTGAGGGTAAAATTGCCCGAATTTCAGATGCACAAACATCAATTACAGCAAACCAAACACTGTAACAACAAGGTTGTCAATTCAATCCAGCCTTCTGATGACGAAGATAATTATGAAATTAACAAAAACACCAAAGAGAACTTAGACTGTGGCAAGCACAGTGTAACTCTTTCCTACACAGAATTAAAATGTGTGCCATAAACATACAAAAACGATGCAGAAAATTCTAAACCAAGTACCTTTGGCATGCATTTTGCAATTGTACACTGCTTTTGATGGCAATATTGTTGAAGAATGTAACTTCGGAAGATATTCTTATTCGTATCATTTGTATTATTTGTATCGTACTTCCTTCGGGAATTATTATTGATGTAATTGACAATGTAAAAGTCATTGAAAGAGTCAATGCGAACCCTAATTGTTAGGTCGGCCTAGAAAGATCCAGAAAAAATATTTTATTGTTAACTGGACAAGTCGGCCTTGTTAGGAGAGTCAAGTCGGCCTTGTTGGGGAAAAAGGTCAAGTGAATGATTAGTATAAATGAGAGCTCGCCCTCCTCATTTGGTCATCACACTCACTCATCAAGTTCACATGAGTAGAGAGATAGAGTCATAAAAAGTAGTTGCTTTTGGAGTCTTCTTGTTTTGGGTTATTGCATGAGGAATACTATTGTACATTATGACGAATCTATATAAGAGAAGTTTGTTGGGTTTTTCTACCCCAAGAGAGTTTTCCCAGAATAAATTATTGTGTACTATTGTCTATGATGTGCTTGTTTATCTTTCAATGATCCTTATTGTTACTGCATTTAAAATTCTAACATGGTATCAGAGTTGGCCTCAAAGAAAACAATGTGTAGTTGCTACTACTGCCGAAAGTGAAAACTAGGGTTTCTCTTTCCGGAGGTTTTTCTCCACAAATTGGCTACAAAAGAGGGTCGAGGCAACTCGCCATACCAGGGCGCATCTTTTTGTGGTGACAAAATTCATATCGAAGAATTTTCAATTTTGGGTCCACCATTACAGTTTGGAAAACTAGGGCATCAAGTTTTTGGAGGATCAGTCCACAGATTTGGAAGAAAAGGACCTTTTATCAACTCGCCTTAGGAGGGAGCATCTCCCTGTGGAGGCAGATTCCAGATCCAAGAATTTTCAATTTTTGACCTAATTCTACAGAAATTGTTGTAACTGCAAAAATTAGGGTTTCCAGTTTTTGGCAGTTATGTCCACAGATTTGGATGAAAGAAGGGTCTACTCAACTCACCTAGGGGAGCACATCTTTTCCTCCAATCAGCTTCTCAAGATCCCAACGTTGAGAAATTAGGGTTTCTCTGACAAACCCTAGGCCATCCTGCAGCCAGATCTTAGAAATCAGTATTTGGTTGGAGCATCTCATTTGGTAAGCTTTATTATCTCTATTTCCATTTGAGGTTCTCATTTATCAAGTTTTATCAAGATGAAAAATCATACCAAGCTTGAAGAAGGTTGAAGGGGCAGACAACTTCCGTGCCTGGAAGTATAGGGTAATGCTCATTCTGGAAGAGAATGAATTGGATAAGTATGTCACAGAAGTAGTTGCGGATCCAGAGGGAGATGAGGAGAAAGCAAAGCATAAGAAGAACCTGATAAAATCCAAGAGGATCATAGCTGACTCCATCAAGGATCACTTGATCCCACATATCTCATCTCTGAAAACTCTGAAAGAGATGTTTGATGCACTAAAGAGTTTGTTTGAAGGAAAGAACATTAATCGAAAGATGACCTTAGGAACTCAACCCAAGGGTGTGAAGATGCAAAGCAGTGAAAACATTCAATCTTACTTCATAACGGTCTCCCATATCAGAGATCAACTAGAACCTATTGGAGACCATGTTGAGAATGTAGATCTTGTAATGACCACCTTGAATGGTCTTCCAAGATCATGGGAGTCATTTATTCAAGGAATATGTTCCAGAAAGAAACTCATCAGATTCAGTGCACTTTGGGAAACTTGCACTCAGGAAAAAACAAGGATTGAAGCCAGAGAAGAGAAGTTGGATGATGAAGATAATCAAGCTCTGGCAGCTCATGCCAAGAGAAGCAAGAAAGAAGATCATCATCACAAGTCTAACAGATCCCACAAGGGACGAAGGCCTCCTAGAGACTATTCAAGTATCGGATGGTACAATTGTGATGAGATGGGACACATTGCAAGAAAGTGTCCCAAGAAGAAAGGCAACAAGAAAGGAAGCAAGAAAAGGCATCATGATCATGCTGCAAAGGATGATGAACCAGCAAAGAAGAAAGCAAGGGGAGACTACTCAAGTGATGAAGAATATGTCTTGAACTTTTGAAGAGCAAGAGGGAGGCTTGCTCAAATCAAGCATTGGTTCATGACACTATGGAACCAAGTGAACTATGGCACAAAAGGTTTGCATATATACAAGGATTTACCGATCGTAAGCAAAATGGAGACTAGTCTACCCGAGATCCAGACAAAACATGAAGGCATATGCAAAGGATGTGCACGAGGCAAGAACGTGAAGAGTTCATTTTTCAAGAAGTGATAATAAAGCGAAGGAGACCTTGAATCAAGTCCATGAGGACCAAGGATGAAGACTTTAGAAAATTCCAGACTAAACAAAGAAGAAGATCAAGGTCTTCAGAATCGAATGATGGAGCAGAGTACGCTTCCAGAAACTCTAGTAACTTCTACAAGAAAGCAGAAACCAAGAGGGAGCCTACAAAACACATGAAAGATAAGTATTTACTGTCATTTGAATTCCTGAGTATTTTGAAAGATATTGCTCATAACAGTTACATGTAGATCTGTGATACAGTTTTCTTTTATGCACTTAAATATGACTAAGATTGACTAGCAATAGCCTCATGTAGTGCATGTTATGGGTAAGTGGCCAATAGTGTTGTACAACATCCCATGAGCCCCTAATGGAGCTAGTCTAGGATGAAACCTCTTTGCTAACATGTTGAGAGCAATGCACGCTCTTAATAGTTCTAGTAGAGATGGAAGGCATCTAGATAGTTACCGTGTGTACAAGGAATATGGATGAGTGTTGTGCTGAAGCATTGACTAAGATGCATTGGTTACATAGCTATGTACATTATGCATAAGAAGTTGTCATTACATGAAATGATACTAATCATATGAAAGATTGGACTCGTAGGAAAGATCCTGTGTTATGACCTACAAGAGAAGGATGATAAGACTTGTTCCAAAGAACAAGTAATGAAGGTTCAAGCAAATTTACAAAATCAGTATACTACAGAAGTACAAGGCAAGGTTCATGGTTTCTCTCAAAAAGAGGGAGTCGATTGTGATGAGAAGTTGTTGCTCTTGTAGCAAGGTACACTTCAATTAGAGCTATACTTGCGATAGTTGCAGTGATGAAGTGGAAGATACACCAGATGGACGTGAAGACAACTTTCCTAAATGGTGTAGTAAAAGTGAGACACATGACAGGCAGACTCATGTGTGTAGAATGAAGAAGGCCTTGTACAGTTTGAAACGGGCACCCAGGATGCGGTGTGGCAGAATCCATATGAGATCTTGAAGAAATTTGGGATGATGGATTGGAACGCCATGGCTACACCTATGGCATTAAATCTGAAGTTGTTGTGTGATACTTCTTAAGAATTGGTGGATGCCACGGTATATAGGCAGATGATTGGTTCGTTGATTTACTTAACGAACACGAGGCCAGATTTATGCTTTGCAGTGAACACTCTGAGTCAGTATATGGTAGAGCCGAGACAAGTTCACCTGGTTGCGGAAAAACATGTGTTGAGGTACCTGAGGGGTACGGTTGATTATGGCCTCAGATATTCATCAGATCAGAGGATTAACCTGCAGGGTTACATTGATGAGGATTGGGTCGGGAGTGTCACGGATAGAAAGAGCACATTAGGGTGTTGCTTCAGTTTGGGATTAGGTATGATCTAATGGTTCAGTAGGAAGCAGACGAGTGTGGCACTCAGTACAACCTAAGTCGAGTATATGGCAGCTTGTTTGGCAAGTTGGGAGGCAATATGGCTTCGGAAGTTGCTTGCAAGTTTGTTTGATCTTGAGTTAGCGGCAACTTGTGTCTTTTGTGACAACCAGAGTTGTGTGAAGTTGTCTGAGAACCCTGTGTTTCATGACAAATTGAAGCACGTCGAGATCAAGTATCACTATATCTAGGATATGGTGTAGAAAGGAGTATTGAGGCTCCAATATATAGCAACAGAAGAGCAGATTGTCGATGTGTTGACAAAGCCTCTGTCGAGAGTGAAGTTCGACTACTTCAGGGACAAGCTTGGGGTGGTCCAAATCAAGAGGGAGTGATGAGCTCGGATGAGGTAGCAGGTAGTCACGGGTTATGTGACTTAATTGAGTCTCCTAGGCTAAGAGAGGATCTGGACGTGTTGTGAGGTAAGCAAGTGGTTGCATTGTGCAACGTAATGGACGCTCCTGAGTTGGACCCACCAGATGGCTTGCTCGGTTCATGGAAGAGGATAGTTGTAGGACAGTTGCATCTAGTATGAAAAAGGACTAGCTCTGTAGGACAGTTGCATCTAGTATGAAAAAGGACTAGCTCTGCAAGACAATTGCATCTAGTATGAAAAAGGACTAGCTCTGTAGGATAGCTACATCCAGTATAAAAGAGCACTGGCTTTGTAGAGGTGCATCTAATATGAAAAAGGACTAGCTCTGCAGGATAGCTACATCCAGTATGAAAGAGAACTGGCTCTGTAGAGGTGCATCCAATATGAAAAAGGACTAGCTCTCCAGGGTAGCTACATCCAGTATGAAAGAGGACTGGCTCTGTAGAGGTGCATCCAGTATGAAAGAGGACTGGCTCTGCAGGATGGCTACATCCAGTATGAAAGAGGATTGGCTCTGTAGAGGTGCATCCAGTATGAAAGAGGATTGGATCTATAGAAAGGCACATATAGCATGAAAAAGGGTTGGCTCTATGGAGAGTTCCATCCAGCATGAAAAAGGGTTGGCACTACAAGGTTAGATACATCCAGCATGAAAAAGGGATGGCTCTGTGAAACTTCTTGTGATATATAGATTCAGGAGATGTCAGATGTCAATAGTCAGAGTACAGAAGTGCAGCAGCTGGAAGAGGATGTTGATAGTGTTAGAAGAATACCTTCCTTGTTAAGAGGGAGTGTTGAAGAATGTAACTTCGGAAGATATTATCATTTGTATCATTTGTATCATTTGTATTATTTGTATTGTAGTTCCTTCGAGAATTATTATTGATGTAATTGATAATGTAAAAGTCATTGAAAGAGTCAATGTAAACCCTAACTGTTAGGTTGGCCTAGAAAGATCCAGAAAAATATATTTTATTGTCAACTGGACAAGTCGGCCCTGTTAGGAGAGTCAAGTCAACCCTGTTGGGGAAAAAGGTCAAGTGAATGATTAGTATAAATGAGAGGCTTGCCCTCATTTGGTCACCGCGCTCACTCATCAAGTTCGCATGAGTAGAGAGATAGAGTCATAAAGAGTAGCTGCTTTTGGAGTCTTCTTGTTTTGGGTTATTGCACAAGGAATACTATTGTGCATTTTGACGAATCTATATACGAGTTTGCTGGGTTTTTCTGCCCCACGAAGGTTTTCCCAGGATAAATTATTGTGTAGTATTGTCTATGCTGTGCTTGTTTATCTTTCAGTGATCCTTATTGTTACTGCATTTAAAATTCTAACAAATATTTCACTACAACTTTTAACTATTACCCTAAATCCATACGCACATAAATTTTACAGGCTCTGCATAGCATCAGTAAGGTTAGTGGAGGACTTCCGTTCTAGCATTTTCTTTTCCTCTATAATCACAGTGCTGTGTGATTCCAGCCTATTAAATCAGATAAGGAAGCAAGTACAAATAACAATGCTTCAATTAAATTACTTCAAAAGCAGTAGGCATTTAGATGACTAGAGGTTAAGACTTTTGGGGCAGAAAGAGATATAATAAGATCTATGCAAAGTCCCAAAAATTCATGTCAAAATACATTTATCACCAACTGAGAGTCACAGGTCCATACTCTTGCAGTCTGGCAGGTGGCCAAGACTATTAATTCTACTCTGGTAATGCTGGCATATCTCTGCACAAGTTAAAGATTGCATTGCAGAGAGAGCACCACGATGAAATAAATGAAAAAAGAAATCAATCCAAAGATAAATAAAAGCCTCTCTAAACCCCACTTTTTCAAGGGAACCTGTCACCCCCACTTTAAAACATATTAATAAAAGAAAGAGGCCATCTGCCTTGCAGAAGACGCATGCAATGAAACTTCGACTCATGTACATGGTTGTGTATATTCCAAGTACCTATGCATTATCCACAAAAGATAGGCTCTCCCATGATAGTCATATCAAAACAGTTTACTAGCTAAGATTGTCATTGAACAGTATGATAGACCACCAAAACAAACGCAGTAAGAAATTATCATTAACATCAGGTTCATTTGTATAGTTCTTGTCCAGGGTACCATCCATTCTTCTACACGGCCAAAACAACATCTAAGAAATCCACTTTAATGAAATCAAAGGAAATCTCAACTAAGAACCCTTATGCCTCCAAAGAAGCAGGCAATCATATAAATATGTACAGTATTTTGCAAGTTGAACCTAATCCACATATAATGACAGACATCTCAAGAATCAAACAAGAACAAAAAAGAACTCACTCTTCTTTCCACTCACTTAAACAAGAAAGATGGATTGCAGTACAGAATAAACATTTTCTTATAGCATGTCTTCAGAGATCGGTAAATTATTGAATTATAACTACATAGTATAATACAATACATTACTCAAGAAGATATATGCGAGAAGCTATATCATCAACGAGCCAGTCAAAACCTGCCAGCAATCCTTCACCAGTGTAAGCACTGCACCCTACTATTTGCCAGTGCCTGCTGTTATCCATAGCCTCCAGATTTAGCACCTGAATTGATATCAAATGAACTCTTAGGCAAAATAAAAATTCTTGATCATAGCAGCATATACATACATATATCAACCCCACTATGATAACCATGTGTTACATTGATTCCCAATTTCACTGGATTTACATCAATTTTGCACAAAATCCCTAACTGCTGTGCTCTTTGCTCAGGCACAAGCTTGAGATCTTGTATGTTTCTGAATTACCATTAGTCACTGTGGAAACTTCTCCAGGGGAGTAGCATGAGGTTAAAAAGAAGAAAGGGAAAAAGATAGGATCGAGGACTTTTTCAATGAGAAAGAATGAAATGTACATTACCATGTAATATTAAATTTACCAGTGCAGTAATGCACTTGAGAAGTGTAATTTCCATTCAATCTCTGAATTGAAAAGTCAATTTTTTTTTTGGAAAAAAAAAGGGGGGCATGTTGAGATGTGATATTTACTTGGTAAAAAATTAGGTGCTTGTTTGTCAACATATTTAGTAACTGATGTGCAGTCTCAGGGTTGTTTTATTTTACCACCTTTCCTTCTTTGTGTCCCCAAGTCAAGCTTAAGGGGGATGATAGTTTTATGCTGGCTAATCTTGTCTTCATGGCATAGCCCTTTAAGGGGTGCCTTGTGGTCCCACTAGGTTATGACTGTAAACCCTTAGTGATCCAAGGGGGATGACAGTCTTATTCTGGCTAATCACAAGTTCTGAAAAAATTTAAATAATTCGAAGCATTGGTGGATAAAGAAAGTGGCAGAAGTTGTTGTGAAATGACAAAGGGGTGAGATTACTGTGAGAATGAGTGTAAACAAATTCCTTGAGTTTTTCGACAAGCAAGGTATCAAGGATTGAAAAATAGTTTCTTACACACCACAACAAAATAGTTTTATGCTGGCTAATCTTGTCTTCATGGCATAGCCCTTTAAGGGGTGCCTTGTGGTCCCACTAGGTTATGACTGTAAACCCTTAGTGATCCAAGGGGGATGACAGTCTTATTCTGGCTAATCACAAGTTCTGAAAAAATTTAAATAATTCGAAGCATTGGTGGATAAAGAAAGTGGCAGAAGTTGTTGTGAAATGACAAAGGGGTGAGATTACTGTGAGAATGAGTGTAAACAAATTCCTTGAGTTTTTCGACAAGCAAGGTATCAAGGATTGAAAAATAGTTTCTTACACACCACAACAAAATCGTGTAGTGGAGTGGAAGAACAGATCCATAATGGAGATTGGTCAATGTATGTTAAAAGGTTGTATTATTGGTAATTATTTTTTGGGCAAAAACAGTCCACATAGTACTGTTCCTATTGAATAGGAGTCCTACAAAAGCAGTTCGTCGAGTAAGTCTAGTTGGGATTCGGGAAGGAAGCCACACAGAGAATTTCAAAGTTTTTGGATTTTTCACATATGCTCACATCACAGGTAAGGTTGGACATAAATTTTAGAAGAGAAAAGAAGAAAGTGTATATTTCTTGGTTGGAATAAAAAACTTGAAAGTGTTCAGGGTGTCTAATCCTATCAATAAGAAAGTCATCATTATTAGAGGTGTAAGTATTGATGATAACCTTCAACAAGTGCAGACAGCAGGTTCGTAAGATGAAAATTTGCAAAGAGGAAGAAGAACCAAAAACCAAAACCCCAAAAACATATAGGAGGCAAAAAGCAAAAGACAGAGAAAGGCAAGAACTAGAACAGAAAGCACAATTAGAGTAAGAAGAACAACAAAACAAATTAAGTAGTGGAAAGCAAGACCAAAGCGGTTTTATAAAATTGTTCCTGATGCAAAACCAATTGACCTACGACCAGGAGAAGGTATAATACTATAATGAGGTCCTGATTGTTGAGATTATCGTTAATCTTCACTTGAGGCCACGTCACCCCACATGCCAACCCTCTATTTGTATTGATGGATTTACTGAGCCTACATATCGGTAATTAACCCACTTATTGTATTTGACTATTTCGGCTAAGACCAACCTGGTCACCCTTTTGGGGCTACCGCTCTAAACCCTAAAGGTGTATAAATATAGCACCCTGCTCATTTGTAAATCATTCATTCAAGTTATTCATTGATAAAGGCCTAAGGGAAATCTTTCTATAGTATATTTCTCTTGTTCACGTGTTTGGGGATTGCAGCAATCTCACTTGTATGTTTGATTTCTCACTCAAGCACATGCATTCATATTGAGCACTGCTGTGTTTTCCTTGAATGGATTAGGGCTTGTTGGGAGTTCAACATAGATCCACTTTCTACTTGTGAACTCAACATGGTATCAGACTCAATGTGAACTCTTTCTTCTCATTTCAACATTGTTTTAGGGTTGTTTGAAGTCTGAAACTATTGGTATTTTCAGCACTTTTTTTGGAAAGCAACAGATTTCTAGGGTTTTTAACTCTTTCTATCAACAGCACAATCCTTTTTAGGTAGTATTTTTTACTTTTCGGCATATTTAAGGGGATTTCTTTGGAGATCTGTGCTCCTTTCTAGGGCAGTACACTCCTGACCTGTAACTTGTACTATCAACCTGCACCTTTCTTCCTGGAAATTGCTTCTCTCATATCTCTGAAATAAAAGGAAAAATGTTGCCCTACACTCCAGAGGTAATTTATAAAAGAAAGCCTCCCTATCTCACCTGGGATAGCACGTGAAGCACCACGCACCAAACAAAGTTCAGAGCTGCGAATTGGTATCAACCTGCAACTGATGTGTTGCCCGCCGAATGTGCACACCCGCAGCAGAAATCTTTCGAAAGTTGTTTCCCAAGTGGGAAAGGTGTGGCCTTGGGGGCAAGCAAAGAGTCAGGTGCTGTCACCTGATCCCGACTCCTCCGTTTAGGCAAACTCCTAATGAAGCCAAGGGGGGTAGACCCTACAAAGAGTTTCTAAGGCTCTTGATTTTAAAGTGTTTTGATGGTGTGTGTGATATGGAAGGGTGTTGTTTAGGAGTTTTATGAGATTTACAATAATAATTTAAAGAATCAAAGCATGTACTTGAAAAATATATATTTAAGACACACAACCAATAACAATGTGACTCAAGTATAAAGCATCCACAGTATAATATGAAAATTAGAAGATAAGACAAGTACTTCCAGATAGATATTAAGAAAATAAATGAACAAATTGAAGGACCAGTGCCTTATGGAGTCAATGTCTTGAGCGCTTGGGATGCTGAATACAAGAGTTCGTGTGCTTGAGATCATTTTGCAAGTGCTATTTGTAAATTTTAATGTAAATTTTGAATGGTGAGTTGATTATTATGGGTGAGGGAATTTCCAAGATATACCTTGCGGTACTGGAAATATGTCCGAAAAATACTCTAAGTGGCTCCATACAAGGACATGTTGGCTGCCAAAGTCCCAAGAGCGTGATCAACACTACACCAACCAGGGATGTAGCCTAACGGTGCCCCCGAGATCTAAGTACAGTGATCCAACGTCCCCAGGCAGAATTTGCCCACTTTCGAGTATTTGCGATCAACGCCGGATTTTCGTTGGTTATGGGGTATGAATTTTATTATGGTTGAAATTGGAATTAATGTGAAAAATTAAGACGTCTATAACTGCTTCTAGGTATCCGTGAAGTGAGCAGAGCATACACAGTTGAGAAAATGATAGATTCCAATTTTAGGGAATATGTTTGAAAAAAGAGAACCTTTGTAACTCTCCGATAGAGAGCACTCTTGATCTGCCTTATGGCGAGATTCAAGAGATTTATGATGGAAGGAAATAAATACTTGAATGTAAATCTAATCTACCAAAGAATCTCTTTCAGGGTTGAAACCTTACTCGGGAGAGCATGGGGGTTAGTGAAAACTTGAGATAAAACAAAAAATTAAACAAACTCTCCGATAGAGAGTGCTCTTGATCCACTTTGCAGTGAGATTCAAGAGTCTTTATGTTCTTTTTAGTTTGACAAATTATAAAAAATGAAACTACCTAGCAAAAATGAAGAAATAACTTAGCAAACTATTTGAAAGTAAGACTATTCTAGCAAAGTAAAACTGAGCTAATTGCAAAAGGAAACTAAGCTAAAGCAGTAAAAAAGACAAAGACAACACTACAAGCTTCCCCCAAATGGGGGAAGTAGGGTGTGGGAACCGTTATCCCACTTGCTCTTTATTATGGAGTTTACAACTTTTAGGGCCTTTTTAATCCCTTGAAAACTTAAGAAAAGAAAAGAGGAAGCTTAAAAGCTTCTATAAAAAGGTTTGTCTTCTTGTTTGGTTTTCTTGTTTTGGCCCTCTTCTTGTTTTTTCAAGTCTTTGGATTTTCTCTTCTTGATTGATCTCCTTTAAGCACCTGCAACTAAGAGGTTTGAACAAGCACTAGTTATGGTTAACAAAATCAAACAAAATGTGAGTCTAGGATCTAGATGCAAACTTGAAACATAAACTAAATGCAAAACTACAAGCTTGGAATAAAAACTAGATGCAAACCTTAACTTGTATGAAGATAAACTGGATTGAGATCTACACTAAACTAGAATGCAAATAAACTATGAATGTAATTCTAGGATCTAGATGCAAGCTAATAAATGGAATATAAACTAGATGCAAGATCTAAAACAAAAAATGAAACTACTTTACCCTAAACTAAGATCTAATCTAACAAGCAAAAAATGAAACAAAGATGAAGGTAAAGAGGAAGAATGCAAAGGAATGAAATAGAAGAGAAAGTGGAAAACTAACAAGCCAAAGAGATAAGGCAAAAGAGGGAAGCAAGAACACAAATGAGGGCAGCCAAAGATGGCTGCAAAAAATGTGGTTTGGACAGCTAACAGGTGGCTGCAAACAAAGAGTTAGGACGAAGAAAGGCAAGAGGCAGCCAAGAAGTAGGTGGAAGAGGGCTGCGAAAGAAGACAAAATCAGAGGTAAAAAGGAGATAAAAACAGTGGCAAAAAGAGGCCAAAACAGTGAACAAAGAGAGGCCCAAACAGTGAGGATAAGTGACCAAACAGTGAGCAAATAAAATCAAAACAGTGAGCAAATGAGATGGAAGATAGGGCAAAAATCAGACTTGAACAAGCTGGTAAAAGACAAAAAATCAGAGATTGAAGAAGTTGAAAACAGTGAGGAGGAAGAGAAAGAGAGGAAAAAGCTTGAAGTAGGTAGGCTTGAAGATCAAATGCTTTTGCAAAAAGTAACCAAGTAGCCAAGAGTTGAATTTGTTTTTAAAACTTTGATGGGTGAGAAAGAGAGCTCCTTGTAGCTCAGTTTTGGATTAAGAATGGAAGAGCTTGTAGATCCTGCAAACAAATGATGTTAGTGAAAAAAGACTCTTGCTTGTGAAGCCAAGATAGATGCAGCTGAGCTCACACATGTCTTCACCTTCGATGAATCCTGAAAAAGCCACAAACTTCAAACACAAGTGATATCAAGTACTAGAATGCTAGATAAAACAAAATCAAATAAACATTGGTATAACTTACTACTTCTTGTTCATTTAGATCTTGAGAAATTTTGCATAACTAACCAAATTGAAGACAACAAATGGCTAATCTTGTGTGCTAGAGTGATAGCCTTCCTAAGCTAGCAATGATATAAAACACTTGCATAAAGAGAGATGAGTTTAGAGAGATGTCACCTCAACACAAGAGATGCATTCATCACAACAATTGACAAAGCATGGACCTCAAAGTCTTGATCTTTTATTCCCAATTAAACAATAAACACATTACAATTTGAGCAGAGTTCTCTTGCATCAACAATCCATCCAAAACATGGAGCAAGAGACTCCTCTTTATACAAAACAAGAGAGCTAAAACCCTAAATCGAACTTGGCATGAGAGAGCCAAGCCATGCGCAATTCCCAATGAGAGGACACCAGAGCTTGATTGATGAGCTAACTGGATGTTGGAAGGTGGGAGGGGGGTGAGGTGGCCTCCACCGAGGCAAGGCGCTAATAAATTCTCACATCTTTGGCGCCGTTGCCGGGGACAAATTTTTTGTTCCTGGATGACTTTAACTTAGTTTTTTCTTAGTTTTTACCTTTACCTTTTGATAGATTTTTAGTTTAATCAACTCTCTGAAATTAGACTTGAATCCATCTGGCGACTCCACTGTCAAATAACTTACCAAGGTATTCAACAAGAAGAAACTCTGTAGGCCTACTTGATTTCATCCCTGAACCTGAACAGGTTTATAGGAGGAGATTGAATAGGTTAAATTCTCGTAGGATCCTTGAGAATCTTGGATCTGAGTCTATTTCGGACATCCATTCTCTTTTTGTAGAACCTAATAATTGTTTGATTGATCCAATGACTGAATTTTACAGTCCCCTTAACCTTACTCAGATAGCAGGTCAACCACATGATATACCAGACAAAGCGATAGACAAGTTTCCCACCTTCACTGGCACTGATGCCATTACTACTACCTATCACCTGAAAAGCTTCGCAAAGTGTATCAGCGCCTATGTCAGGGACCCAGCTCACAAACATGATGACGTTTATATGAAACTCCTTGCACTATCTTTGGACGGAGATGCTAGTGATTGGTTCATTGGTCTACCTGACAACTCTTTTGAAACCTTCGATGCATTCAAAATTGCTTTTACCAACAAGTTTGGTGAAAAGAAAGAACCTCGACATCAACTAGCTACCTTGAAAAATATAAAGAGAAGTGAAAACGAGATTATGGATGAATTCAACAAGAAGTTCACTAATTTATCAAATGCTATCCATGTTGATTATAAACCACCTGCCCAATCCATCTTGGTTTATTATATTGAGGCACTTAGTGGGGAAATGCAATATCAACTCAGATACAAGGAGCCCACTACTCTTTTGATGGCCCAGGAAATGGCTTCTAAAATTGATAAAAATATGCAATCTTCTGGTAAGTCTAACATTCCTGGCTATTCAAGAGCCCTAACTCCACTAAAACCAACTAAACATAAGGAAAAGGAGCCCTTGTCTTCTATAAAGGATTCTTATGAGAAAAAGTTGTTGGACATGTGTGAGAGGATTGAAAGAATGGAGAACACAGAAATGAAAGGAGAACACAGAAATAAAACATCTAGCTCAAATGAAGGAAATGCAAAACAAAGTCATAACTATGGAAAGAGCACAAGCCCAACCTGTTCAAAGAAACTACCCTAAAAAAACCACCTGGCAAAAGAAAGCTCCCAACCCTGAAAAGAGGCCTCCCAACCAATTGGAAGTTGCTAACATGGTTGAGAACTATGTACCATCCTGTAGGGTATGCAAGGATTTCCATGAGGAATTCTCTTGCTACTTTGCAAACTATGTTCAAGAACATGGTTTTCCAAAGGGTAGTACTAGTGAACCGACATCAAGCGAGCCTGATTATGTGAACACAGTAGGAGACATCCACAACATCCCTAGAGAAAGTTGGAAACAAGCTAGACAGTATAGTCAAGAAGTTGACAACATGACTAGAAATTATGGAGAAAGGCCTTCAAACGAGCAGTTCCACAACATGCAGAAATTCAAAGGGATCACTTATCAAAGGAAAGCAAATCCTGGACCATCCATGCAATATCCACCAAAGGTAATTACTCCAAATATTCCAAATGAATCAAGTGAATTAAATTTTGATTGGGGTAATTGGTTTAACACTACCAAAGTACCTGTACCTATTAATGAACTGTATAAGATTCTTGGATAGAAAGAAAAGTTATTGAAAATTTTGGATCCTCCTACTTCTGCAATCCCCCCTACTCCTCTAAATCCTCCTACCCCTAAGAAGGTCACCTTTGCAGAAACTATTGAGCAACCTTCCACAAGCAACCACAATAACTTAGGAGACCCCCTTGTAATTCTACATACCAAGGACCCAAGAAAAGAAGATCATCCCCCTTTCTATGTATCATTGATGATCGGTGATCTTCTTCTACACAACTATATGCTAGATTCGGGGTCTTCTT
Organism: Larix kaempferi; assembly: GCA_027924585.1. NCBI lineage: Eukaryota > Viridiplantae > Streptophyta > Pinopsida > Pinales > Pinaceae > Larix > Larix kaempferi. The sequence goes on along the minus strand of BSBM01001002.1, from coordinate 14,869,110 downwards.
CCAACATCATGACCAAAAAAGTCATGCACCAACTCAACCTAAAGACATCAAGACCATATTAAAATGTTTGTGTCATGGACTCTAGGCCGGTGAAGTTGTGGGAATTATTGAAAACCAGTCAGTAAGGTTAGCTAAATATCCGGATATCCATGTAACTATGGGCATCCTTGTCATTGATGTTCCGGATAAGTGGGGAATGCTGCTTTCTAGGAAGTGGGCTGCCACTTTAGGAGGATGGATCCAAATGGATTGGACCTATGCCATTGTGCCAACATCTGAGGATTCTCTAGTTAAATTGCATAATGAAAAGGAAAAGAAGTACCATGTTGAAATTCCCAAGAAACCATTAAACCAATATGTTTATAATACTGACTAACATGGTACTTATGCAATTAACTCTACCTTTCTAGCTCCCATTCAAGAAAAGATAAAAGATGAAAAGGTAGATGAAATATGGAGAATGAATTTTAACGAAGCTCACTCAAGAGCTGGAAAAGGGGTTGGGATAGTTATAACTTCACCTGGGGGAAAGACTTTCAACTTTGCATTCATATTGGAATTCGAGGCCGCCAACAACATAGTTGAGTATGAGGCACTTCTACTAGGCATCGAGTTAGCCAAGGACATGGGGATCAAATTGCTAAGTATAAAGGGTGATTCAGACTTTATAGTTCAACAAGTCAAAAACCAAATTGCATGTAAATGTTAAAGACTAAAAAAGTATAGAAATGCAATTTGGGATACTATGGAATTTTTCGATGCCCTAAACATAGAAGCAATCCCTAGAGATTAGAATAGTGCAGCGGATAGATTGGCAGTTTCAGCATCTAACCTCCAACCATCGGAAGAAATGTTAAACGGTGATTGTACACTTGAAATCAACTTTAGACCATCAGTACCAAATAATATGGAACATTGGCAAGTTTTTAAGGATGATGAACAAATTCTTAAATTTATTCATAACATAGATGAGTTCTCAAATTTCAAAACCAATGAACAGGAGGAAGACAAAGAGTATCAGGGAGAAGGCAACCAGTTCAACAATCCTATGCCACGTGGCCTTATAGCTTTAGAGAATATTTTTGACAGACAGGATAGGAGGAAGAACAACATTGATCAAATGAAACCAGGGGATTATATTGAAATAAACATTGGATCGGAAACAAGTCCTAAAATGATAAAAATAGGAAAAGGCACCTTTGAAAAAGGAGAGAAATGACTTAATTAATTTAGTTAAGGAATATAGGGATGTGTTTGCCTTCACATATGATGAATTGAAGGCATCTCGAGAGGATGTGTTCCAGCATACCATACCCCTTAAGCAGGAAATTAAAGAAGTCAAACCTTTTCGCCAAAAGCTAAGACAAATAAACCCTAAGTTGGTTCCTATTGTAAAAAAGGAATTAGAGAAAATGTTAGTGGCAGGTATTATAGCACCCACTAGACATTCATCTTGGTGCACCAACTTAGTGGTAGTAAGAAAGAAAAATGGGAGTATAAGGATATGTATCGACTTCAGAAATCTCAACATAGCTTGTCAAAAGGACAACTATCCCCTCCCTAACATGGAGACCCTCCTCCAATGGGTCACTGGATCTAGTATGATGTCCGTGCTTGATGATTTTTCGAGATGAAACCAAGTTGTCATTCAGAAAGAGGACAAACATAAAACCACCTTCACAACCCCATGGGGTACCTTTGAATATCTAAGAATGCTCTTTGGTCTTCTAAATGCTAGGGCTACTTTTCCAAGAGCCATGGACTATGCCTTTAAAGAATTAATTGGAAAGATCATTGAGATATATCAAGATGACCTAACGGTCATTTCAAGAGAAAGATCCAGCCATGTTAATCATCTTAAACAGGTCTTTGAAAGATGTAGGAAATATGGAATTTCCTTGAATCCCGCTAAGTCTGTCCTAGGGATTGATGAAGGAAGGCTTCTAGGTCACATTATATCTAAAGACGGGGTCAAAGTTGATCCTGAAAGAATTGAAGCCATCAAGAAGATACCTCTACCGAAAAATGTAAAAGCTCTCCAATCTTTTAATGGACACATCAACTTCATTAGAAGATTCATCCCCAATCTGGCTGAATTGATGAAACCCATGCAAACACTACTCAAGAAAGATGTTAAATTTGTATGGAATAATGAAGTGAGGGAGGCTTTTTCTAGTATCAAAGAGGCAATCACTAAGTCACTTGTTTTATTCAGCCCTGATTACACCAAGAACTTTATGATATTTTGCTTTGCATCAGAAGATACTATTGCCGGGGTATTGCTCCAAAAGAACTTTGAAGGGTTCGAGCAACCTATTGCCTTCATGAGTCGTGCATCGCAAAATTCTGAGTTAAAGTACACTATAATGGAAAAACAAGCCTATGCCTTGGTTAAATCTCTTAAACACTTCAGAACATACATCGGGTATTCAAGAGTCATAGGATATGTTCCCCATGCTGCAGTAAAAGACATCTTGTCCCAACAAGATTGCTTAGGAATAAGGGGCACATGGGTATCTAAGATTCAGGAATATGACTTAGAAATTAAACCAACCAAGTTAATAAAAGGACAAGGCCTTGCTAAGATGTTAACTCAGAAAAATGAAGAAGCAATAGGCATGGTTTGTGAAAACAACAGATCTGAACCAACTATGACACCAGCTTTACAAGATCTTGACAACCGTTGGTACTCAGACATCATATATTTCGGGCTTCATCTCACTTGCCCGGATCACCTCAAAGGTCACAAACAAAGGGCTTTAAGATTAAAAACTACTAGGTATTGCCTCACTCAAGAGGGTTTAGGTTGGAGGAATCCAAACAGAATTGTACTTAGATGTGTTAATGAACAGGATTCCAAGAGGATCTTGACTGAGTTTCACTCAGGATTTTGTGGAGGCCACTTTGTAGAGAATATAACTGCCCACAAAATCCTTCGAGCTGGGTACTATTGGCCAACCATCTTTGCAAATGTACACAAACATGTTAAGTGTTGCCAAGAGTGCCAACTCTTCACTGGGAAGCAAAAATTGGTTGCTCTTCCCCTTACACCTGTAGTAGTCCCTGCCCCCTTTCAGCAATGGGGTCTTGACTTCATCGACAAGTTTAAAGACAATTCTAGCAATGGATTTTGTTGGATCCTCACGGCTACCGATTACTTCACCAAGTGGGTAGAGGCCATACTCACCAAGACAACCACGGAGAAAGTTGTTATGGACTTCATTGAGGATAAAATCATCACATGATTTGGTATCCCTCTTAATATAACAACTGATAATGCCAAAGCTTTTACCTCCATCGACATGACATCTTTCTACTTTAAGTATGGCATTACCGTATCCCATTCATCCGACTATTACCCACTCATAGGGAAATGGACTTGCTGAGTCCACCAACAAATAAACAACTCACACCTAAGCAAGTCCATTTCCCTGGGAAATGGACTTGCCGAGTCCACCAACAAATAAACAACTCACACCTAAGCAAATTCATTTCCCTGTGAGCTTGTAGTTTTGCATTTAGTTTATGTTTCAAGTTTGCATCTAGATCCTAGACTCACATTTTGTTTGATTTTGTTAACCATAACTAGTGCTTGTTCAAAGCTCTTAGTTGCAGGTGCGTAAAGGAGATCAATCAATAAGAGAAAATCCAAAGACTTGAAAAAACAAGAAGAGGGCCAAAACAAGAAAACCAAACAAGAAGACAAACCTTTTTGTAGAAGCTTTTAAGCTTCCTCTTTTCTTTTCTTAAGTTTTCAAGGGATTAAAAAGGCCCTAAAAGTTGTAAACTCCATAATAAAGAGCAAGTGCGATTACGGATCCCACACCCTACTTCCCCCATTTGGGGGAAGCTTGTAGTGTTGTCTTTGTCTTTTTTACTGCTTTAGCTTAGTTTCCTTTTGCAACTAGCTCAGTTTTACTTTGCTAGAATAGTCTTACTTTCAAATAGTTTGCTAAGTTATTTCTTCATTTTTGCTAAGTAGTTTCATTTTTTATAATTTGTCAAACTAAAAAGAACATAAAGACTCTTGAATCTCACTGCAAAGTGGATCAAGAGCACTCTCTATTGGAGAGTTTGTTTAATTTTTTGTTTTATCTCAAGTTTTCACTAACCCCCATGCTCTCCCGAGTAAGGTTTCAAACCTGAAAGAGATTCTTGGGTAGATTAGATTTGCATTCAAGTATTTATTTCCTTGCATCATAAATCTCTTGAATCTCGCCATAAGGCGGATCAAGAGGGCTCTCTATCGGAGAGTTACAAAGGTTCTCTTTTTTCAAACATATCCCCTAAAATTGGAATCTATCATTTTCTCAACTGTGTATGCTCTGCCCACTTCAGGGATACCCAGAAGCAGTTGTAGACTACTTAATTTTTCACATTAATTCCAATTTCAACCATAATAAAATTCGTACACCATAACCAACGAAAATCCGGCGTTGATCACAAATACTCGAAAGTGGACAAATTTTGCCTGGGGACGCTGGATCTCTGTACTTAGATCTCGGGGGCACCGGTAGGCTACATCCCTGGTTGGTGTAGTGTTGAACACGCTCTTGGGACTTTGGCAGCCAACATGTCCTTGTACGGAGCCACTTAGAGTATTTTTCGGACATATTTCCAGTACCGCAAGTTATATCTTGGAAATTCCCTCACCCATAATAATCAACTCACCATTCAAAATTTACAATAAAATTTACAAAGAGCACTTGCAAAACGATCTCAAGCACACGAACTCTTGTATTCAGCATCTCAAGCACTCAAGACATTGACTCCATAAGGCACTGGTCCTTCAATTTGTTCATTTATTTGCTTAGTATCTATCTGGAAGTACTTGTCTTATCTTATACTTTTCATATTATACTGTGGATGATTTATACTTGAGTCACATTGTTATTGGTTGTATATCTTAAATATATATTTTGCAAGTACATGCTTTGATTCTTTAAATTATTATTGTAAATCTCATAAAACTCCTAAACAACACCCTTCCATATCACACACACCATCAAAACACTTTAAAATCAAGAGCCTTAGAAACTCTTTGTAGGGTCTACCACCCTTGGCTTCTTTAGGTGTTTGCCTAAACGGAGGAGTCGAGATCAGGTGACAACACCTGACTCTTTGCTTGCCCCCAAGGCCACGCCTTTGCCACTTGAGAAACAGCTTTCGAAAGATTTCCGTTGCTGGTGTGCACATTCGGAGATAATCAGGCTGAAATATCACATTGCACAAATACCGGGGCATGATGTGATTCCTTGCACCGCAGCAAGCGAGGATCACATTGACAAGGCCAAAAAAGCAATTGAGGGAACTAAGCAAAAGAAACAATACAAGGAGGCCGTGAGAAATCAAATTGCCTCAAGATTCGGGTCCGGATTAGGAGTGGGGGCTAGTGGGACGGGTCTGGAAACCTTCTCCACACAGTAGTCCACAATGCCTTCACCTTCGACTACATCACCATCACCTTTCTTTGTGTCGAGATGCACACTTGGTGGACAACCTTCTCTAAGTTCCATGTTGAAAGTAAAGGAGAAAAAAGAAGCAAATAGACTTGTGGGTCGATGCTTGCTATGGAGTGATATTCCATTTAACTTTGCCAAGAACCCATTTTGTGTGTCCATGTTTGAGGCAGCTGCTATTGATGGACCGGGGTATAAGCCCCCCACTTATAAGGAGTTGAGAGGGCCCATCCTCCAGGATGAAAAGGCCGATTGCAGTCACAGGTTGGAGGATCTTCGAAAATCATGGGAGTTAACAGGATGCACAGTGATGTCAGACGGTTGGACTGATATGAAGGGTAGGACCCTTCTCAACTTCTTGGTTCATTGTTCCAGGGGCATTATGTTTATGAAATCCATGGATGCATCTACACATGTTAGAGATGCGGCTTTACTATGTAGCTTGTTGGATGAGTTCATCCAAGAGATTGGCTCGCAGCATGTTGTCCAAGTCATAACGGACAACGCTGCGAACTATGTGTCTACTGGTAGGATGCTTATGGCCATGTATCCTTCACTATTCTGGACTCCTTGTGCGGCCCATTACCTTGATTTGATGTTAGAGGATTTCGCCAAGATTGATTGGATCATGGATACCATTACTTAAGCACAGAGCATCACAAAATTCATATACAATCACGCAGCGGTGCTTAGCTTGATGAGAACTTTCACAGGTGACAAAGAGTTGGTGCATCCTGCCATTACACGCTTTGCCACTAGCTTTATTTCTCTCCAGTCCCTCTTGCGTTCTATGTGGGACTTGCAGCAGATGTTCCTTTCACCTGAGTGGCGTGCTTTATCATTTAGCACTAGACCAGAGGGGCAAGCCATATTTAGGCTAGTTACATTCCATCAGAGCTTTTGGGATGAGCTAAGGGAGGTTTGTGCCGTCACTGAACCTTTGGTAAAGGTTCTCTGCTTGGTTGATGGAGATAAACCTGCAATGGGATACCTATATGAGGCCATGGATAGGTCCAAAGAGTCCATTCGTGCCTATAACGAGGACAAGGGAGATCAGGGGCAAGAGAGACAATAAATTATATGGGGGTTGATTGATGCACGATGGAACCACATACTCCATCACCCCATTCATGCTGCAGGGTTATACCTCAACCCTGCGTTTGCTTACTCCTGTGGCTTTAGATTTGATGGAGAGGTTATGTCTAGATTCTACAAGTGTGTCCACAGGATGGTGTTGTCTTCAGTTGATCGTGCAGAGCTTTCTCAAGAGTTGGAAGTGTATAAGAGAGCCGCAGGATTACTTGGGTTTGATATGACAGTACATGACAGGACCAACCTGATGCCAAGTAAGCTTCACCTTGTTTCAAATTTCGTTTTCTTTTTCTAATTTTTTTTTAAATTTCATTGTCTTTTCTTATGTTTCTTTAATTCGTTGTAGATACCTGGTGGGAAAACTATGGTGGTTGCGTACCTATTCTATAGAGGCTTGCCATTCGAGTGCTCAACCAGACATGTAGCTCTTCCAGTTGTGAGCGCAACTGGAGTGTATTTGAAAAAGTACACTCCAAAAAGCGCAACTGGTTCGAGAATTTTCAAATTCATTATAAATTATTGAATTCTAGTTTATAATTTTATCATTTATCATTATGCCCCTTTGCCTTCTAATTTATGCATTACAAATTATTAAATTTATAATTTAATATCTAATTCTATGATCCTCCTACAGGTTGGATACTCCGTGCCTTAATGATTTGGTCTATGTCCACTATAATCTCCGGTTGTGGGTGAAGCAATTTGAGAAAACAATTAATGCGAAGGCCATTTCATTAGATGAGATCGACACCACTGCAGCTTGGAGGGCGGAGTGTGAGGAGCCTGCTATGGAGGTAGCCCATCATTGGCTAGCGGATGATCATGATAGTGATCATGATGATGTTACAGAGGCTCCATATGAGGGTGATCCAGTTCCAGAGGAGTTTCACGCTGAGTCTGGGAGTGTGCCACAGTTAGAGCCAGAGCCACAATCAGGGTTAGAGGGAGATAGACCCGATAGTAGCATTGGTACTGGTAGAGGAGTAGCTGTAGAACTACCTCCTCGAGCTCCTTCTTCTTCTTCTTCTTCATGATACCAGTTTCAGCCACCTTCATTTTCTAGAGGACATCATTTTGCAGGGTCTTCTTCTAGAGGCATCAGATACCAGTACGAGACCCACAAGCCTCGAGGACACCTAGCCCTAGAGGAAGGGCAAGGGCCATTTCCACAGCGACTACCTTTTCCCGTAAAAGGGGTAGAGGGAATCGATAGTTTATTTACTTTATTTCACTGTAGATGACTCATCAGTCATGATGATGATCATGAGATACATTTATTATAACTTATATTTTTGATGATTCAGTATTCACTATTCAGGAGTAGGACTGGGACACGATCCATTTTGATGTGTGATGTATCTCTCGACATCTTATATATCTTATATACGGTTTTCTTTCCATATTCATGTGGCAATGTGTTTATTTGATGTTATTGTTGCTTTAGATGTTTAAAAAATTGAAAAAAATGAATATTTTTGTGTTTTTTAAGTTTGCCGATTTTTGCCGATGTTCTGCCGAGATATCCCGAAACGATGTTTCCTGGACCCTGCCGATTTGGTCGTCGCGCCGATATTTGTAACATTGGTATATTTGATCAAATTACTGGCTGAAAAATTCCCTCAAGACTTTACTTCTATTCCATTGTTGGTTTTCCTTCTTTCTGCTGATGTAAATTTAGGTCAGATCTGTTTGTTTCTGTGTATGGTTTGGAGGATCGAACTTCAGATTTCACCCATCTTACATTTACCATAAACATGCATTCATTGAAGAACTGATTGCTTGTTGATTTTCTGTGGTTCTCAAGCACTCTCTCCCTTAGAGCACTTGTCCCAGCTGGAGCCTGATGTTATCACATCTATGTTAGCCGGAGCTACCATACTACAGACTGTGCAGCCGAGGACCGCACAGTACTTTTTTTCCAGATCAGAGATCTGATGCCTTCAAAGGAGGCACACAGTTTTTGTTCAGATTGCCCCAAGCAGATATATCAGAGGGGACAATTGGTTGTACAGTGATACAGACATGCTACTTAGCATTTACCACAGGGTCACCCTTCCATGCCAGGCTTTGATATGAGCCCATTGAGACAGTCGCCTAGTCTTGTTTTGATTGAGACTATCATAGAGTATTGTTGGTTTACTATTTGTGCCCGGATTCAGCAGAGATCCAGTTCAAAGACAGCCTCAGCAGCAAGTATATGGTGCGGCAGGTATTGCATTTGATGTATATTGCTCATGATTGTTGCTTAGACTTGTTTATACATGATAGTACACTAACTCTACATATGATGATTGATTTGGTGATCTAGCTATTTTTATGATATGTGATTGGGCCCTTGGTGATGTTCGTCCACCCCTTCCTAGTAGGCTCCTGTTATATGCACACCGGGTTACACACCTACACTTGGTATCGACTTGGTCATTTAGTGCCCCTAGGCAACTGACTTTGGATCCACCTTCACCTTCTCCATCCATCCGACTCATACATAATATATTTTCCCGACTTGGAATCCGATATGTGACCTTGAGGATCCCTTTCCCCACAGATCTCTGAGTATGCCATGATTCCCTGTCTATTGCGCCTCGGCTCTTTAGCGTGTGAGATGCAATCTCAAACCTGGGATTTGCTCCTGCCGGTTGCCCCCGATGTTGCAATGCAGTTAGGATTGTGTAGCCTCACCGGGTGTTCCCCATTGGTCATCGAAGCATGTATTGCTCACCCCCATTACTTTGCAGTATGAGCACCATGATTGTATCTATTGAGATATGTATGTAGCCCAAAAGGGCCTTAATGTAAATTGAAGAAATGAAGAAATGTAAAGCAAGCCAAAAAGGCTTTTTGTAAATGTAAATCTAGCCAAAAAAGGGCTAAGTATGAAACTCATTGTAAAATCCATGCAATGTGTTTGTAAACACACATGGACACAGGTCAGCCATACATGTCAGCATTTGTAGTGGTTATTTCCTCACCTAGTCCTGCGGGGCAAGGAGGTGAGAGGGAGCAAGGGATAAGCTCAAGATTGTCCCCTAGAGTCTCAAGTTACGGTTTGTCGGACACCCAGTTTGGCAGCTCTAGAAAAGAACCTCACAGAGTCTTCGGGCACGGATGTGAGTTGTGAGATACTTGTTAGACGACCAGTGGCGGTTTCCCTGCACTATACCCATTTGTGAGGCACCGCACTTCCCCATGTTTTGTCATGGCATACTTATCTCAGTGGACCCTACTTTCCCGAGTTATCCGAAAGGTCACATGATCCTCATCCTTGTCATCCCTTATCCTTCACCATGTATTCCACATCACCCAAAGTCAGTTGGGTGGTCAAGTCTATAGGTTGTGCATAGCAGTTGAGTCTTTTGGATGTGGTGGGCCCACCTCACCTGGGGCCTTGTATTTTCCGAGATTTAATGCAGTTTTTTATCACCATTTTATTGTCATATTGTTTAGTAATGTACTAACTTGTATAAGGAAGCCTTTCGTTTCATGATTGCATACAGGTATTCAGCCAGAACTATTGTTGACCAGATTTGACTTGGTCAAACTAAGTTGACCTGGCCAAAAATGGGCCCGAAAAAAATGTTGCGACCGGAATTTTGATTTTGGTCAATTATTATCTACAGGGGACCCATATGAGCCTCCAAGTGACAGAATGCAAAAAGATCAAGGCGTTTGTGAGATTTTTAATTGTTACTGGTCATTAATGACCTGTTTTAATTAAAAATCATGGATTTTGGGCAAATAATGCCTAAGTGATGGATCGGGGCCGTTCGAGTGGTCATTCCTACTATTTTTGGGGTCCACGATCACATTGCAGCAAATGGTTCGACAATCCGGGCACTTTAGGCGGGTCAAAATCCCAAATTACATCTTCAGCAGTATAAACCAGCAATAAAATACATGGAAAATCAAAAATTCACAAAGGCAACTATAGCAAAGGGTGAAAATCAATGGCTGGCAAATATTAAGGGTGATTCCTAAGGTAAATTGGTAATGTTTTGGCATGGTATTATGTATTGTGGGGCCCTCTCTTGCCCTACTCATCTAGGTGGACGAATTGCCCATGGGGGGCGTTTTTCTCCACTTAGGGAAATTCGATTTCATGGTTATGTTGTATGTGGGACCATGTGTATTGTGTTGGGGGGATAAAACCCCATATAGACACCCCCCAACATTGTTCTATCTAATGTATGGCCCCACAATGGGCCCCTCTCCTCCACTTGTGCGCTATCTTTGAGCAATTTGCACCCCCACTAGGAGAACTCTCCACCATTCGATTTGCTTGATGGGGGAGTGATCCTAGCCCTCCATTTTGGGGGGAAACTTGTTTTGAGAGTGACCTTTCTCTATAAGAGAAGGCACTCACTCCATTGTAGAGCCTCTTGGCATTGTTGAGACTTGATATAGAGATTTTTGAGAGACACTTCCACTGAGTTACTTGTGATATGGAGTGAAATCTTTCTTGTGTTGATTGAGATCATATTTCTGATGCATTGCTGAGTTATTTGTGGTGTCCCCATCTCTCCTTGAGCATTTCGATTTGCAGGTGAAGCTGGCCACTGGAGGAAAACGCAGCACTTGAGCCAGCAACTCCTTGCTAGGGTTTCTCTTCGAGTTTTCAACAGGGAAGTGAATTTGCATTGTTGTTATTTGCTTTACTCATCATTTGTCGCTCATTTGCTGGTCTATTTTTGTTATTTGCTATAGAAACTGATTTGATCTCTCTTTGGCAGGTACAAAAACGCATTGGCTCACTGGCTGCTCCAAAACGCAAAGGGAAAACGCATTCTAGCTCAGCACTTGATCTTCAGGGTTTGTCTTCAGCACCGGGATACCTTCATCTTCATTATCCGGGTACTGAATCTCTTCTCGTTTCTCATAATCTCTCTTTCATTGTTGATGTTAAGCTGCAACCATTAAAGAAAACCCTAAAAATTAATAACTTAGTTTCCAACCGTTAAAACCCTTTTTTTATTGCAAACCCGCTTATTATTTGTGCTTGAACGTATTAATCCAAAGTTTCAGATCCATTAGACTCCATTAACCCATAGTTTAGGCACTGGTCTACCTGGCAAAAACACCCACCTGGGGCGTTTTTCTCTTCTGCTTGCTTGGGTCAAGTTTGGGGTTTTGGGTACTTTTGATTTGGGTTCAGAACGTCGTTTCACCTTAAAAAATCAAGTACCGATTATTGGAAGTGATTATTTATGCCAATTATTCTCTGCCCTAGGTCCATTTGTCCACTATCTAACCCCTTTCCTAGGCAATTTACTTCATTACCTCACTTCCAACTCAATTCACATCCTTAGACTATTTTCAGCCATCTCATCTTTAATCTAATCTACTCGATTCATCATTTCAACTGTTGGTCACGTTTCATTTAAGTATTTATTTCATCTGTGTGTCCAACCGGTGGCTGAAACTAGGCTTAGGATCTACTCACACTCATCTCCTGCCTGTTTGTCTTTCCATCTTTTAGATTTGGGTGTACTTTTGTCTCTCGACCACCAATTGGTTGAGCGGGGTCTCCCCCTTGACTTGGCTACGTGCCTTGTCTAAAGTGACAGTAGCCTTGTCTGGTGTCACTTCCGTTCCCTGAACGAAGGACCTGGCTATTGCCGGTTACACCTTCCTAGCTGTTCACCTCTACCATCCCTGTTGGGACACCCACTACCCAACAGCTAGAGTTTGTGTGATAACATTTTTGGCGCCATTGCCGAGGAGGTAGAGGCCTACCCATGTCTTGTTTGAGTTTTGAGTCTTTGCTTGTTTTTCCTTTTATCGTCGTATCTAAACTTAAAACTCTGTTAGCTTATTTCTTTTTGCATAATTATTGCAGCCAACACCTTTTTGTCTCACTCACCACTTCCCCTTCACGATATCCCACCTTCGGTGAACAAGGTATCTAGTTCACCTGGCGACTCCACCCCACGGCTCCACTGAAGGCCGAACTCATCTGTACAACTTACGTAGCCTTGATCGTTCCGACACACCGCATAGCACGCCTATCACTTACGTCAGACGAAACCCTAGTGAGCACTCCCCCAATTCGTTTTGGCAGGTAGTTAATTCTACAGCCTCACCTAGTGTGGTAGTGCCACCCCCTTTCATAGCTCCCAACCCACCGCTAAACAACAACCAGATGGCTAACGCCAATCCTAGTCCACGTGCCTTTGGTCGTATGGCTAGAGTTTCACCCTTCAGCTTCGCTCAGATTCAGGGTGCTCCCCATGACATGCCTGACAGGTATTTTGAAAAATTTCCAAAGTTTAGTGGGAGCACAGCCATCACGATTGAAGATCACATCGAATCTATGTGGCAACACATGGAGGCCTATGGGGCCACCAACGAAGATGTTTTCATGAGAGGTCTTGCCCGCAAGTGGTTTCATCGGTTACCTGGCGGATCAGTCACTGGTTACGATGATTTCGTGACCAAACTCAACGGACAGTGGTCGGTCAAACTGGATGGCAAGTATTTACTTAGCCAGCTATCAGGAATTAAGAAAAAGGAGAACGAAACCACTCACGAATTCAACATCAGATTTCACAAAGTTGTGGTCCAGATACCTGAAACCATTCGCCCCACAGACCCAACTATCCTGATACACTATCTAGACTCATTCGAAGGATGGCTAGGGTACAACCTTAAAGACAAAGAGCCAGCTACTCTTAAGATCGCCCAGGACAATGCCCACAAAGCTGAAGCAAACGCTGAGTCCATGGGAAAACAAAACTTCTTTGACCTTCATGCTCCTTCCTCATCACGCACTGATTCCCGTGCCCGCAAGGGCAAAGAGCCTGCAAAAGAAGACACAGAGTTAGGGAACACTGAAGACATGAAGGAACTGATCAAAACCCTTACCCTTCTAACAAGAGACCTGGCCAAAAATAGGATCTCGGATAGATATAAAGCTCCATATGGCCCCAAGCCATATTGGAACCAAAACAGGAGGCCCACCACTGAAGAGATCAAGAGACCTCCTGCAACTCCCGAGACCCCTGACACTAGAGCCATTCACTGGTGCGAAAAATGTGAAGATGAGCACCCTGAGGCCGAGTGTAGCTATGTCGAGCCAGAAGAACCCATAGAGAACATCAACTTCGTTGATGACACACCTTTCGACCTACATTTTGGCCGGATCCTCATTGAGGAGGACGAGGAAGAGGATGTTGAAGAAGAAGTAGGCCCCTCTTGTTTACCAGTTCACCCTCTTGTCGATGATCCTCAACGAATCAAAATCTATAGGAGACACAGGGATGAGCCCAGGCCCGCACCTTTCACGGAGAGGCACGAGGCTCCCCAACTGGACCTCGATACTAGCCCTTATCTTTCTCACGAGCCCTTTGGGCATGGCATTGAGTTGGAGAAGGAATTAGCCAAGATCACGCAGAACATCCCCATGTCTGAACTAGTCAAGCTCCCTTAAGTCCGGAGCCAGATCGCTGATTTTCTAGATAGCATCCCCGTAGAGAAGGACCTGTCAGATACCTCTGTAGAAGTCCCTAGTTCCCTAGACACTACACACGATGAGGAGACAGACACGGAGGATCCCCCGGTATCTATTCACACCACTATTTACGAGAGAAAGAATGGAGGGCACCAGCCTTTCTATCTGACTCTCCGTATACAGGGCATGTTGTTGCACAACTGCATGCTCGACTTGGGGGCCTCTATGAACGTCATGCTGTTACAAGTCATGAAGTCTCTGGGCCTAGAGGTCACCCACCCTTACGGAAATGTTTGTGGGATAGATTCCAAACAAGTTCCGGCCCACAGCCTGATCAAGAACTTGAGGGCAGACCTTTTCTCATGCCTGGACATCTCCACACTTATGGACGTGGTGGTGATTGATCTTCCGCCAGTCTACAGTATGCTTCTATCCAGAAAATGGGTTGCCAATCTAGGAGGGCATCTTCAAATGGATCTATCTTACGCCTCCATCCCTGACCCTAATGGGGTCTTGGTGAGAGTGTACTGGGAGCCCTTTTACGAGGGACACATTGAGGGCATGGAGGATGCCATGCGGAGGACGTATGGAGGATGTGAGTCGGGCCAGGAGGAAATGTTTATGGCCTTTGGCGATGAAAGGGAGGATATTGATGATGAGGCCACGATGGGACATCCTTTTGGCAGGTGGCTCTCCATGCCTGCATTTCACTCACATGATGAGGATTTTGAGGAAGAGGGCATACAGCAACATAGCCACGAGGATCTCGAGAATGAGCTGATAGCTCCTCCTGAGGGGCATGAGCCTATGGAGGTACGAGACGGATCCCTCATGGGTCACTCTCATCCTGCGAGCCTCCGGGAGCAGTTGGCTCAACTATATCTAGACGATTATTCTATCACGGGGATTGAGGGGTTGGAGTTCTCTCTGCCCGATGAGTTGAGAGCGATCACGTATAATTTTCCCGCATATATTGAGGAGGACCATGAGATGGAGGAGCGTGGCGAAGACACTCCTCCTCCCCTGGAGGACTGGGAAGTGAGAGGAATCCCACCCCCGGAGGAGAGAAGTTTTAGGACCATCCCTGAGATGTTGGCCATAATGAATGATAACCTTGCTAGACAGGCCAGAGGACTTCCCCCGCACTACTGGTGGGAGGAGCCATCTTCCCAGGAGCCGCCTGATAGGTAGAGCGATTCGTCAGATCAAATCTTTTTTCAGGAGTTCTCCCTCCCCTCCGATTTTACGGGAGAGTTTGAGCCATTACCGTTTGTTACCCCACCTCCCTCCCCGCGTCCGCATGCCTTCCCAACTTTCCTCTTGCCTGCTGAGGTCCCTATACCATCGGGTGAGGGTTGTAGCACGCACGCTGCATCTTCGCCTTCCACCCACCCCTCCACCAAGAGCATGTCTGCCCAGCCTCCTGATTTTTGGACGATTGGTGAGACCGAGATTGGGGTAATACACCCTAGGTCCATTGTTCCAAGGCCTAACCTGACCCCCACAAAGGAGGTGACTCCCGAAGTTCTGATAGGAGAGGTTGCGATCCCGTTGGACAGTGGATCCCATAGATTCGTTCCCCACACTAGCCGTAGGGACCTACACCCTAATAGTGGTGGAAATGTTGATGTATCGGTGTTCCGCGATATAGGTGTGGACCCTCCCTCAGTGAATCGGAGGACCTTTACCACGGGTGATCAGGTTGTTATACCACACCACGTTTTTCACCACATGGTTGCCAACCATACCGGGCTTTTGGTGGGCCCCTTTAGGATTGAGGTCCGCGACAGGGACTTGTATTTTCTATCTACTGAGGATGGGCATTACTTTTCCATTCCCGTGAGTAGTCACCACCTCCAGGAGTATGTTCCTGGGTTCACCCGAGGGGATATTCCTTGATCCCGACCTTGGCCCTTTTCTCCTTTTTACAGCCAATAAGCTCTCGAGAGCAGCAGTCGGTTGTCCTTTGCCTTTTGTTTTCCCCACCTCTGTCTGACGACCGGTTGCCCTTTTTGTTTTGTTTTATCTCGCGATCATTTCGCACCTTTTACACCATTTGCCCTTTTTCTAGTATCTTTTGTACCATAGTTTCTATTCAGTTGTTTTTCACCTTTATTACATTTCCTATGTCGGCCTAATAAAATTTAAAATGCTGCAGAGTTGATTTCGTTATTGATATATTTCCATTTCAGCATTGTCATTTTGTTTATTTCTGTTGGATTATATTATATATATGATGTATGTCCTGACGAGCGGTCTGCAGAGATTGGTATAGCATTTGCATTTTACAGGGATAAGTACATATTGATGATGATGATGCAGATAGCGTGCATGTGCATGCGCGTTGATGGTGATGAGAGGGGTGCTACAGACCAGAGCTTTTGTGGTTCTCAAGCACTCTCTCCCTTAGAGCACTTGTCCCAACTGGAGCCTGATGTTATCACATCTATGTTAGCTGGAGCTACCATACGGCAGACTGTGAGGCCGAGGACCGCACGGTACTTTTTTTCCAGATCAGAGATCCGATGCCTTCAGAGGCACACAGTTTTGTTCAGATTGCCCCGAGCAGATATATCAGAGGGGACAGTTGGTTGTACAGTGATACAGACATGCTACTTAGCATTTACCACAGGGTCACCCTTCCATGCCAGGCTTTGATATGAGCCCATTGAGACAGTCGCCTAGTCTTGTTTTGATTGAGACTATCACAGAGTATTGTTGGTTTACTATTTGTGCCCAGATTCAACAGAGATCCAGTTCAGAGACAGCCTCAGCAGCAGGTATATGGTGCGGCAAGTATTGCATTTGATGTATATTGCTCATGATTGTTGCTTAGACTTGTTTACACATGATAGTACACTAACTCTACATATGATGATTGATTTGGTGATCTAGCTATTTTTATGATATGTGATTGGGCCCTTGGTGATGTCAGTCCACCCCTTCCTAGTAGGCTCTTGTTATATGCACACCGGGTTACACACCTACCCTTGTTATAGAATTGGTCATTTAGTCCCCCTAGGCAGCTGACTTTGGATCCACCTTCACCTTCTCCATCCATCCAACTCATACATGATATATTTTCCCGACTTGGATTCCGATCTGTGACCTTGAGGATCCCTTTCCCCACTGATCTCTGAGTTTGCCATGATTCCCTGTCTATTGTGCCTCGGCTCTTTAGTGTGTGAGATGCACTCTCAAAACTGGCATTTGCTCCTGTCGTTTACCCTCGATGTTGCAATGCAGTTAGGATTGTGTAGCCTCACCGGGTGTTCCCCATTGGTCATCGAAGCATGTATTGCTCACCCCCATTACTTTGCAGTATGAGCACCATGATTGTATCTATTGAGATATGTATGTAGCCCAAAAGGGCCTTGATGTAAATTGAAGAAATGAAGAAATGTAAAGCAAGCCAAAAAGGCTTTTTGTAAATGTAAATCTAGCCAAAAAAGGGCTAAGTATGAAACTCATTGTAAAATCCATGCAATGTGTTTGTAAACACACATGGACACAGGTCGGCCATACATGTCAGCATTTGTAGTGGTCATTTCCTCACCTAGTCCTGCGGGGCAAGGAGGTGAGAGGGAGCAAGGGGCAAGCTCAAGATTGTCCCCTAGAGTCTCAAGTTACGGTTTGTCGGACACCCAGTTTGGAGGCTCTAGAAAAGAACCTCACAGAGTCTTCGGGCACGGATGTGAGTTGTGAGATACTTGTTAGACGACCAGTGGCGGTTTCCCTGCACTATACCCATTTGTGAGGCACCGCCCTTCCCCGTGTTTTGTCATGGCATACTTACTTATCTCAGTGGACCCTACTTTCCCGAGTTATCCGAAAGGTCACATGATCATCATCCTTGTCATCCCTTATCCTTCGCCATGTATTCCACATCACCCAAAGTCAGCTAGGTGGTCAAGTCTATAAAATGCATAGCAGTAGATCTTTTGGATGTGGTGGGCCCACCTCACCTGGGGCCTTGTATTTTCCGAGATTTAATGCAGTTTTTTATCACCATTTTATTGTCATATTGTTTAGTAATGTACTAACTTGTATAAGGAAGCCTTTCGCTTCATGATTGCATACAGGTATTTAGCCAACACTATTGTTGACCAGATTTGACTTGGTCAAACTAGGTTGACCAGGACAAAAATGGGCCCGAAAAAAATGTTGCGACCGGAATTTTGATTTTGGTCAATTATTATCTACAGGGGACCCATATGAGCCTCCAAGTGACAGAATGCAAAAAGATCAAGGCGTTTGTGAGAATTTTAATTATTACTGGTCATTAATGACCTGTTTTAATTAAAAATCATGGATTTTGGGCAAATAATCCCTAAGTGACGGATCGAGGCCGTTCGAGTGGTCATTCCTACTATTTTTGGGGTCCACGATCACATTGCAATAGACAGTTCGGCAATCCAGGCACTTTAGATGGGTCAAAAGCCCAAATTACATCTTCAACAGTATAAACCAGCAATAAAATACATGGAAAATCAAAAATTGACAAAAGCAACTATAGCAAAGGGTGAAAATCAATGGCTGGCAAATATAAGGGTGATTCCTAAGGTAAATTGGTAATGTTTTGGCATGGTATTATGTATTGTGGGGCCCTCTCTTGCCCTACTCATCTAGGTGGACGAATTGCCCATGAGGGGCAGTTTTCTCCACTTAGGGAAATTCGATTTCATGGTTATGTTGTATGTGGGACCATGTGTATTGCGTTGGGGGGATAAAACCCCATATAGACACCCCCCGACGTTGTTCTATCTATTGTATGGCCCCACAATGGGCCCCTCTCCTCCACTTGTGCGCTATCTTTGGGCAATTCGCACCCCCACTAGGAGAACTCTCCACCATTCGATTTGCTTGATGGGGGAGTGATCCTAGCCCTCCATTTTGGGGGGAAACTTGTTTTGAGAGTGACCTTTCTCTATAAAAGAAGGCACTCACTCCATTGTAGAGCCTCTTGGCATTGTTGAGACTTGATATAGAGATTTTTGAGAGACACTTCCACTGAGTTACTTGTGATATGGAGTGAAATATTTCTTGTGTTGATTAAGATCATATTTCTGATGCATTGCTGAGTTATTTGTGGTGTCCCCATCTCTCCTTGAGCATTTCGATTTGCAGGTGAAGCTGGCCACTGGAGGAAAACGCAGCACTTGAGCCAGCAACTCCTTGCTAGCGTTTCTCTTCGAGTTTTCAACAGGGAAGTGAATTTGCATTGTTGCTATTTGCTTTACTCATCATTTGTCGCTCATTTGTTGGTCTATTTTTGTTATTTGCTATAGAAACTGATTTTATCTCTCTTTGGCAGGTACAAAAACGCATTGGCTCACTGGCTGCGCCAAAACGCATTCTAGCTCAGCACTTGATCTTCGGGGTTTGTCTTCAGCACGGGGATACCTTCATCTTCATTATCCGGGTACTGAATCTCTTCTCGTTTCTCATAATCTCTCTTTCATTGTTGATGTTAAGCAGCAACCATTAAAGAAAACCCTAAAAATTAATAACTTAGTTTCCAACCGTTAAAACCTTTTTTTTATTGCAAACCCACTTATTATTTGTGATTAAACGTATTAATCCAAAGTTTCAGATCCATTACACTCCATTAACCCATAGTTTAGGCACTAGTCTACCTGGCAAAAACGCCCACCTGGGGCGTTTTTCTCTTCTACTTGCTTGGGTCAAGTTTGGGGTTCCGGGTACTTTTGATTTGGGTTCAAAACGTCGTTTCACCTTCGGAAATCAAGTACCGATTGCTGGAAGTGATTATTTATGCCAATTATTCTCTACCCTAGGTCCATTTGTCCACTATCTAACTCCTTTCCTAGGCAGATTACTTCATTACCTCACTTCCAACTCAATTCACATCCTTAGACTATTTCCAGACATCTCATCTTTAATCTAATCTACTTGATTCATCATTTCAACTGTTGGTCACGTTTCATTTAAGTATTTATTTCATCTGTGTGTCCAACCAGTGGCAGAAACTAGGCTTAGGATCTGCTCACACTCATCTTCTGCCTGTTTGTCTTTCCATCTTTTAGATTTGGGTGTACTTTTGTCTCTCGACCACCACTTGGTTGAGCGGGGTCTCCCCCCTGACTTGGCTACGTGCCTTGTCTAAAGTGACAGTAGCCTTGTCCGATGTGACTTCCATTCCCTGAACGGAGGACCTGGCTATTGCTGGTTACACCTTCCTAGTTGTTCACCTCTACCATCCCTGTTGAGACACCCACTACCCAACAGCTAGAGTTTGTGTGATAACACACCTATTACATGCCCCAAGGCCCAAATATAACATCTCCTGCATCCCAAATTCACATTTGGACAGTTTTGCATATAATGACTACTCTCCCAAAATTCCCAATACCTCATCCAAATGTTGTAGATGTTCCTCCCATGTTTTATTGTAGATCAGTATGTCATCAAAAAATACCAATAGGAACTTACGTAACTGTTTGTTGAACGTATGATTCATGCACGGCTGAAAGATGATTGGTGCGTTTATGAGTCCAAAAGGCATTACCAGATATTCATAGTGTCTGTAATGGCAACGGAATGTTGTCTTTGGAACGTATTGTTCCATTACCCATATCTAATGATACCTTGATCAGAGGACAATTTTTGAAAAGTATTTTGCCCCTATAATTCATCCATCAACTCATATATCCTCGAAATTGGGTACCTGTTCTTAATAGTCTTCTTGTTTAAAGCCTTGTAATCTATGCACATGCATAGGTCCCATCCTTCTCTTTTACCAATACTACAAAGGATGCAAACAGACTGGAACGCGGTCGTATGCAACCCAACTTCCTGGTTTTTTCAATGGTGTTTTCTATTTCATCTTTATATTTCTTGGGATGTCAATGATATGCTCAAATCCATGATCAGGAGGCCTACTTGGAGGAAGATCTTTGAATACCTACTTGTGCTTCTGCAACAGTGCCTGTATGTTTGCTAGATGTTGTGTTGTGCAATCTAAGGGCTTCCTGAATGTGAACAAGCACTTTGTTTCCCACTCTATGTCTCCCTATCGAAGTACAACCTGCATCCTCTGTGATGACACTACCCTGGGGGGTAAGTATGCATACCTCGCAAAACAACCCTCTGACCATTAGGTCCTTGAAACTCCATCTCCATGGTCTGGTAGTTCGTAGAGTACTTTCCAATGGAATAGAGCCATTGAACTCCCAAAACCAAATTCATATCCAACACATTTACCACATAAAAAGAATCTGTCAAATTATAGTTCTCGAGTGTTACGTTCAATTTTGGAATCTGTTATCAGTGTTGGGTTATCCAAGAACTGTGGCATGGTGGGCCTAGAAGACCAGTTATATATGTGAGGATGACTATGCATGGTGGTGTGCGCATGACTCCCACTGCTACTAGTGGATACCCTGTCACGATTATTGATCTGTTTGTTAGGATTTCCCTCTGGTTTTCCTGCTAACCGGTTTACTGCATTTGGGACTTCTGTTTCAACTTTCGCCCATAGTCAACTTGTTCAAAGCATTAATAAGAGTGTCAAATGCTATTTTATCCCGATCTTCCAGGGATCCTTTGTCTTTCTCCATTTCTGGTGGAGTTTATGTTCCTATTTTGTCTGTCCTCTGACCCTCTTGGTCTATTTTCTCTTCTTCTTCGTAACTATCTCAGTTTTTGTATCTCTATCTTCTCTATGTGGTATGATGATATCCTGTAAATTCTCTGGATGCATCTAACTGTTTACAATTGCATGTTCATGCCAATCCCCACAGCTAGCGAGGAACATGCTCTGATACCACTGTAATATGCTGAATTAAATCTTCCCTTAATCTATCACTTCTATTGTATATTTGATCCAATTATTGGCTGAAAAATTCCCTCAAGCCTTTACTTCTATTCCACTATTGGTGTTCCTTCTTACTGATGATGTAAATTTAGGTCAGATCTGTTTGTTTCCGTGTATGGTTTGGAGGATCTAACTTCAGATTTCACCCATCTTACATTTACCATAAACATGCATGCATTGAAGAACTGATTGCTTGTTGATTTGCCATGAAATTGGTTTACAAACAGAGATATTGGAAATAAATTATAACTTTAGCAGCTACAATCCCCCTTTATTGAAATATGAATTTATGAGCAGAATATATAATAAATATGGTAGTAACTAAGTAAACTCTAACAAGATGGCTGTAGCAGCCTTTTTCTCACACCTGGTAATTGTTTTGATGATGATGATGCCCCAAATTGCGCCCAGCATTCAAGATTATCACACCACAGGGAAGAACGTCATCTTTAGCTGATGATCACGCCCATGCATGAAGGATAGAATGTTTAGATGGCAGATCTGAGATATACGCTGCCCCAATGCATGAGATATACGCCCCCTCCCTTTTCGTTGCTTGCCAAATAATGATGCTATGTTGTCCACAACTGAATACTGCTCAGTAGAGGGAAAATACGCCCTTCCTTAAGATCACTACTTCACGATCTAGCTTCTATACCTCTAGCAAGGAAATAACTTCATACAAAGCCCCACAATCTCTACAATACCAGACCTCAGGTATATGGCTGCCTCAAGGAAATCATGCCCTCCTCCTATCTTCAACAACCTCTGCAATTAATCACGTGACCCTTGAAAGGAGATCACCGCTCTGTATTGGATCTAGCCACTAAGGGATGATCACGCCCTTCACAAGATTCACTGCCCACAATGGATGCGCACTAGTTATGGGGTTCTGTCTTTGTGCATATGAACTTGGATCTAGATCTTGGCGGCCTGGAGGTGTCACGACCAGCAGTATTCAAGCATCCTCTTGTACTCAGCTTTCCAAGAGTGATGGGCCCCCTGTCTAGCAAGAGATCCTTCCCACAACTGACCACGAAATGGAAAACACACCTAGCTGCAAACAAACTCAATCTCTGCTCATCAACTCACAAACTCCTTCGAAATGACACACAAACGATAGATCTGGTTGATCTATCCTTAGATTTGGCTAGGATGGATGTATTTCACCATCGAAACCAAGACGGGTCAAGGGTTTAGCCCTCAACACCAAAGAAGCTCACCTAGCTCTCAAAACCAAATCACAAAGGTGAATAATAACAATGAATACCCAGCAATTCACTTTTCTTCTTTTAATACTCGCTTGACCTTTGCATGAATGCAACTTTAATTACACATGTCACTTTATAATGCTCCGGTGACCTCTTTTTTTCCACTAATGCCTTAATACCACCACTAATAGTATACTTTTTTAACCATGGTGACATTAGACATTAATTAATTCCCCTTTTTCATTACCCACTTGAACATATAGGAATTGGATAAGTTAGTGGGTTGATCTCTGGTGCTCAAGCAGAAGAGGACATTACAATTGGGATTCGTGAAACCCTCATAACTGGTGAATTAGTGGGTCTATGGTATCTATGGCTTATCCTACAACTTCACCCAAGTCCAACTGTCCTCTTTTCCTTGAAGGCACACTTTTTGGAGTGGATGCCTTGGGAAGTGTGACATTGTCTTGGGAGACATGAAATTGCCTTGAAAAGCGTGATATTATAGGAATTTGTTATAAAGTGACTCACTCCATTATTGCATGATTATTGTGTCTTGTTTAATATTGTTTGACTCCGATAAGGCACTTGAAAAGAAGAGGCACCTCTCACTTTGGCTCCTATAAGTGACACATATGGCAGATCTTGTCTGACTATGGATATGGTGGTCAATCTTAATCTGAAATCTGTGAGACCCAACCTGAAACTAACCTAGGGGGATCCTAAGTAAGTGCATCCAGTGTCTATATGTGTATGAGGAATGGACAATGATGCCCTCCCTCAACTCTAAGAACCACTCTCAATAGAAAGTCATCTTTGAGCTAAGGCTCTATGGGGGTGCGAACCTAAATGTATAATATGTAGATGTCCTCTCTGATGGCTTGATTAAGATCTTGTTTAGTTGGCAAGAGGTGTCCTAACGTGCCTAAAGTGTATTTGAAGGGGGGTAGACACTCTAGGGAGATAGCCATCAACTGGAGAAGTTGAGATGCCTCTATGTACCAAACCCATGTACGGTATGTGGGGTAGACTAAGATCATGGCCTTAGAGGATCAAAATACTAGGTAGGGTTATCTCGATCCCGAAGGCAGAGTCTCCAAAAAGCCCAAACTCCATGTAGAAAGGAGACCAAACGAAAGATGACCTCGAGGAGAAAAGGGTGGACTCCAAACTCTGCCTAAACAATGGGTTGGGGGACCATATGCTTTCGTCAAATGATGCACCTAAGAATCAGGGTTTCGACTCCCTCAATCCAAGCCTAGTCGGTTTTTAGCAAACTCATTCCCCAAATCACTAAACCATATAGAACCATATGTTTGATAATCGTCTCCAAGAGATGAAGCTTGGATGAGATGTCCTAAAACCGGTTCTAGAAACAATGTCACTCTAGGAGGGCAAGAAAGTCGTACCCTTTGTTGATTCGAGGTTGGAGGACCTATTGCATGCCAAAATGAGGCCCCACAAATTGGATCCCCAAGTAGGTGTAGACTATCACGATCTTGATATCCTCCCTCTAAAAGAAGAACTACCGACTGGCGAGAAATTTCTTCGATGCATTGAAGATCATAACCTTGGTTTTACCTAGGTTTGATCGTCAACTGTCAAAGATTGCACAAACTAGTTGGGGAATCAATCTGTCTCTATAAAGCCCTCAGGAGTGGATGCTAGTAGGATCAAATCATCTGCAAAGAGAAGCTTCAAAATCAACACATGATGAAGAATGCAACATCACCCTCCTGAATGCGTGCACTCCTCTAGATCACATCTCTACACAAAAGTGAAATAAGAATGAATGCGATATGTGTATATGAGGATTTTCTCCTTCCACTAGAGTATATATATATATGGGAGGTAAGGAGGGCCAACAATAAAATGTGGGCCCAAGCCTTTACAAACAATCTACAATAAACTCACGTAGGCCTACAGAAGTGAAGCACTCCACTCCGAGGGTACACACGTCATGCTCCAAGGTGATGTACACAATAAGGGCTCCAAAATGATGTAGTTACACAAGGTGTGTCCACACCTCTCCGTCACAAGCCCACACAGACTCCATTGCTCCTCCTAAGCCATGTACCCCACTGGGTCCACTCCCCTTGTATGAAAATTGCCACTACCCACACATACCCGAGCCAACTGCAAGCCCCCATCCAGGAATCCAAGCTACCCCAAGTTGTCTAGGGCCTAATGCTCTACTACAAGATGCACAATGTTGCTCCTAAGGAGGGCATTCTCCAAGCGAGTGAACCTCTCCACGTGACCATTATGAAGGACATCCCTCAAACTATCAAGAGAACTCCAACACCCTAGGAAAGAATGCCAAGCAAGCATGCAACTAAGGTCAAGCAATCACTGAACAAGCTATCTCCAATGTGCAAATCCATCATGAACCATCTCCCATGAGCCAATCCATCTCGAACCAGGGGTTGAACATACACCATGTAACTCAAATCTCATGAAGCACCCCCAAACATGGTGTAAACACTTTCGTAATAACCCAAAAGCTAACAAATTTCCCTCATATACCTTGTGATTTTAAATTTGTGCGCATCTTATCTTCAATTTGGCTAGCTAGCATTTTACTTTGGACAACTTTCTATTATCAATCATTATATTCCAAACAAGGTGCATTGAGGGCCGTTTCCTTGTTGGCTCCCCCATCATCATCTATACAAATTTGGAATATATGAGTCATGACATTATTCAAGGCATTGGATAAACCATTTACAACATGCAAGTAGTAGACTCAAAAGAAGTCTCATTTTCTGAATCAGAACATGTCCTCAATTCTTATGAGGTCCCAAAACCAACAAAGCTGCTAATTTGTCAATTGGGTCTGGATCGAGTGGTTGAGAGAAGATGTTATCCTCCCCACCTAGGTTCAAGTTCCACTTGTGAAATGTTCACTCTTTCTGAACCGTTTTTATATTGGGGCTCTTTGTGAGCCAATTGTTGATTGGGGCTGGCAAGGTACCAGCAATCCCATTCTCACTTACAAGCTGGAGAGTGGGATGAATAGTTACATGTAAAATGTCAAAAAAAAAACTGCCAATCGATTGGACAAGCTCACAAAGAATCTTTCAGAAAGAAAATAATCATGAAGCTCTACCCAAATTATAAAAGAAACATTCAGCTAAAGTGGGAAACCTTCATACTATTTATATAAGCTGGCTATACCTTTACAATTTTTCCAGGGCCTGCTATACGAGTTGACGAAAACTAAGAAACAATACTGTAGAAACCACTGATGAGATTTTGAATACAAAACTACTACAACCAATGTTGTTCATGTCTACACATGCCCATTTTCAAAATTTAACTTGACTCTTAGCAAATATCTTCTAGACTCCAACTTCTGGTACAAAGACATCAAGAACGCCACCAAAAATAAAACTGGTACACTTGGGAAAGGACCTTCAGATCTCATGGCTTCTTTACTGTGATTGCGTGGTAGTTGTGTGAGGGCTGATAGCTTGAATAACTAAAATTTTAGAGAGTTTATACAGTTATATTGGGATTGGAGAATCTCAGAAGACCATACTTTCAAAATAGACCACTCTAAGTAGATTAGTTTCTCTACTCTGAATCATTAATATGCTACGTAGTCAAATGAGTTGTGTGGTAATGAGAAAAATATTTGAAGTAACGCCCTACAATTATAAAAGAGCTTCACAGTTCAAAGATCTAGTCAACATATATACATTTAGATATTAAACTATTTATTTTTAAGAACCAGAAAATGATGTTTGCAAAACAGTGTAAACAATATATAACTAATTAACATAAAGATTGCTTTCCAAAAAAAGAATGACTAATTTACCATTAAATTTGCTTCCATGATGGCTTCTAACACACTTCGAATATTTTCTATTCATTCCAATTTCTAAATGAATGTAGCAGTCCAATCATTAAACCAAAAAAAGAACTGGCAATCACATTCAGACAAGTTATACCTTGGCAATGTCTGCTGGTCTAAGAGCGCCTTGAATGTCTTGTTTGTTTGCTAATATCAACAAGGATGACCCTGACAATCTCTGTCAAATAATAGTAATCATATGGCCGATATTAATAACGGTACAGATCGATGAACTGGACTTACATTATGATGAAAAGTCATCCTTCTGCATTCATTTACAATGCCTAATAAAATAACATAAGAAAATGTGATAGATGTTTAAAAATGCAGACATTAGGTTTCTACTATGCAGTTACTAAAATGATAATATCTATACAAATTAATAGTATAAGACTTAAATAATGTAATAAAGTCACAATCATATAAGTGACTAATAAAATGATAGTTAGATAATATTAAATAAGATAGTTACATTGTAACAGTAGCACAACTACCTAGCCAATGATATAAAAGGGGATCAACCCCCATTGTATCTCGAGTACAAAATGATAGACAAAAATGAATCCAGAAGGCAAGCAGTAGAGGTAAATGTTTTGAATTTTCTGTGTGATTTTCTGAGTTAGTATCAATGACAATTCTTTTTATCTTTGAAAGAAAAGAGGGTGGAGATAGAGAATGTTTACTTCCTGGAAGAAGAGTTATTTTACTGTTGAATGAAGAGGGGGATGAAACAAAAAATATTTTATATATTCTCTCTTTCTTCCAAACAAAAATAAATTATCATTCCAAAAATAGAATATTCTCATTTTGAGAATATATTCAGATTAAATGAGGGTGACAAAAGTAGATATATAGGTTTTGTTAGCCCATAATTGTATAGGGTGTTCACTTAGGGTTCTCAAGATGAGTTCTAGGCTGAATCTCAGTTTTCTGGGCACAATGTAGGGACTGTCCTAACGCCTAACCAGCAGTGACAGCCCCTGCACCTCATGATTGGGCATGTTTTGCCTTCCAGCAGCCTTTAATATTCAGTTCTGGGTCAATTCTGGGCATTGCTAAGGGTTTCAATGAGTACTTAGATCATTCTCTGGGGTTTTGAGAATGAATTGCCAGCTGCAAACATTTCTGAGGACTGTTCTTATTTCCAAAGTCTGTTGTACTTGCACAGTCAGCAAAGTAATATTTCCATTCACAGTGACATGAAACTTATGAAATCTGATCAGGGGATTGCAGAGCTAGCAGCTGGGGGTTTGATCTGGGCACTCATGTGGTCTCTCGGAGGTTTGTCTCCAGCGGTAGCCCTCAGCTTTAGTAGCATGTATCACTCCAGATTTTCCAGTAGTTCCTGTAGCAGCTTGACAGTTGTTCAGCATTGGAGAGCATACAAGAGTTTTCCCCCAGGGTGATGTTAAATTAGTGAAAGAGGATCTGCAACGTTTGAAGGATTTGTTTTACTACCTCTGGGATGGGATTCCTTGTGGAGTTGTGTAGAATGTGGCAGCTCCTCTGCAGCAGATCCCTTCCAAAGCCACCAGAGCATTTGAGATTGAATACATATTAAGAGAAGGCAAACCTGGAAGATGAGATGCTTGAGAACTTCAGAAGTGTGGAGAAGCTATGTCAGTGGCTTAGGTATAAAAACAATGAAGGGAAAAAGGGTACCTCATTTCTTAACAAGCACAGACAAAGTGTCTTACACATAGCGTCCACGCTAGGGCAATAACTCTATTACTAAATGCTGGTGTTAAATTTCGAGATGCACATGGATGGACTGCCCTTTATCAGGCTGCACGCTATGGCAGTCATAAAGCATACTGTCAGGTGAAGGGAGAGAGTGAGGAGACTTATTTCAGCTCCTGTCCATGGGCTCTCATGACAGCGTAAAGGCGGCGATGACCCTCTCCAAACACAGAACCTGAGGATCGATATGAGTCACAGCAGACTAAAGATTCCATTCCAGAATTAATGAGGTTTCAAACAGAAAGGAGGAAACTTCTCAGAAAGCATTTACATCTATGTGGACCTTTTAAGCTGTACCCTGCCAATCTGAGGAACTTCTGGTATCCGATTGCATTTTCTGCTAATCTGATAAATGATACAATGCTTGTTTTGAAGAGACATGGGTTATATTTGGTGGGAAAGATAGCAGAGCGAGGATGCATCCAGAATACATATTCAAAAGAGATATAGCTATCACCAGGCTTACATCGATAACGTGGTTCCATAGAAATTGAGAGGATATTTGAGCACCACTCAGCTCAGGGTCAAATCATCTCTCTGCTGAAATTTTTTTAAATGGCAGAACCTGTCATTTAGTTTGTGAAGGAACTTTGATTGCTTGATCTGGTAGTGGCCGCAAGGAGCAGATGGCAATCCCTAGCTCAGCTGTTCGAAGGATGCGATATCAAGGTCAATGGTATTATCACGGTCCAATTTACAATGAATTATTTTCAGTTCCTTGGGCCATCCACCAGCAGCATCATAAGTGTTGATTGCATTGAACTTCATCGACTGTTTGCTGTAAACTCACGCCATCATATTAAAACTAAGGGTCGTTTTTTCTGATATAAATCTCTTGTACCTTGAAACATATTGGGCGCTGGTGCAATCGGCATCATGTTAACCATATGCTTTGGCAGCTGTTGGAGTGAACTTGATAACTATGCCAGCACGCCTTGAGTTCACTCCTTACCTTGACGCCGAGTGGTTGACCAAGTGATGGGTGCGTAATTTATGAGCCATTGTTGAGGAATGATTACCTTTGAGAACAGATTTTGGGTGGATGGCTTCCATGGGATGCCTTGCTTATGGATCCATTTTATTATTCTTTCATGCATTGGATGTCTCTCGCATGGTCCACTTTCTTGTGGGGGGGGTCTTAATATTTTATTTAGAATAAAGTGGATCTAACCACTTTGGGTGAATTTGTTAAGAAGGTTGAGAAAAAATTAGAAAAATGGGGCTTGTCTATCCCATACATTGTACCAATGTTTTAAAACTCAGACTCAAACTCGAAATCGGTCGAGGGTCAACTCGGACTCAAACTCATCCATAACTCAGACCGGTTTGAACTTAATGACTTGGTTTAATGGAAAAATTATTTTAAAGATTCCAAACAATTAGAGACAAAATATGTGAAGTCTACTCATGTATATACCATGTAAGGGTGATTATATCAAAATGACACTGAGTGCAATACATATGTGAAACAAATACATAATCAACAAAGCTTTAAATGGCCTCTAGAATCCAGAACACAACATGCTACAAGCCTACAAGGTACTAGCCTACCACATATCATAGATCAACATGATCAATCATTAAACCTATCACGAGAGTTGGAAATGGGATCCTCGACATGAGATATAGGACCTGTCACTGGCATGTCTATTTTTTAACAGATCTACATTTCGCAGGTAGAATGTAGTCGAAGAGCAGGGTGACATTTGGCATCTTTTGATGGTTTAGTGGAGTTCTCTTGAGTTCAATGCAGTTTAGTTAACTGGAATTCTGAAAACTGCTAACTCTATTGAATTTTGGAAGGGATGTGAAATTTTATTTTCATCATATGAGGACCGATTGGAACCCCTCTCAAACATCTTGAAACAACTAATGATAATATAAAAAAAATTAAGTCAAATGGTAGAAAAAGAAATATAAATTATAAAATAAATGAAAATTTTTAGTTTAAGAATTCTATATTGTCACTCTAGGTTTGCTTCTGTCACTGTCGGACTTGGCTGAGTTATGTGGGACTAGGTCAGTTTATGGGATTATCTTTATGGGGTTTCTGTCATTTGTTTGCCCCACCCTAGGCTAGATCTAGGGGTTTGTGAATATTTTCTTGTAAGAGTGAGATAAGGCTACAACCTATATAAGGGTTGGCCTTCTCATTCATTTGGCATGGTTGGATTTTGAGAGCTCTCACTCTTTTGGAGCCTAATTGACATATATTTTATGGAGCATTTTGAAGTGTAAAGGACTTCTTCTCTTGGGTTTGTTGATGGCTTAATCTTTGAGGTATCTTGTATTTTTTGGAATTGTAAGATTTATTTATTTAGTCCATAAGAAGGGTAGCATTACTCCATTGGTTTATCATGCTTTAGCTTTGTAGATTGATTGAAGTATTTGGCATCCATAGGAGGGGTACTCACCAATTTTGCATAGGCTAAGGGTGAGCTAGATAGATAGGTTGAAGGTGTATGTTAAAAGCTACTCTTCCTTGGTGAAATTTGCAAGAAGCTTCAACTATTTGGGGTAGGAATTTGGCATGCAATTTGTAGGGGTTCTAGTCAAACACATACAAACAAGGCCTTAGGGAGTGTTGTACGCCAAAATGCACACCAACAGCAGAAATCTTTCAAAAGCTGTCTCTTCACTACAAGTGAGAGAAGTGTGGCCTTGGGGGCAAACAATGAGCTAGGTGTTGTCACCTAAATCCCAGCGCCTCCATTTAGGCTAACTCCTAACGAAGCCAAGGGGGGTAGTCCCTACAAAGAGTTTCACTAAGGCTCTTATATGTTTTAAAGTTTTAAGTGTATGGTGATGTGGATGGGTGTTTTTTAGGAGTTTATTGATTGATGATGACCACAATTATAGAAATGAAAACAAGATAATAAGCAATCCACGTTGCGTTATAAGAGTACAAGATCAACAGTATATCAAAGACTTGAAAAAATGAGATAGCATCCACAGATAAATGATTTTAAAAGAACAAATGGCCCAACAATATAGATATATGAAAAACACAACAACTAGACCAGTGCCTTATGTAGTCAAAAATATGTGTAGTGTAGGGGGATGTTGAAAAGTAAGTCTTTGAATGTAGCTATTCGTGAGATCGTTATGCAAATTATCTTTGTAAATTGTAAGTTTTAGGTGGTCTTGATTATTAGGCTAAGAACAAGGATATCAAAAGTCTGGAAATAGTACTGGTGACCTCTTAGATGATAGGTCGAAGCCGCCCAGATTGCAAAAAGGGTAAGTGTTCAATTGGCTTGACCATCCTTGAGTCTGACAGCGGGATTTCGGCTCCACCTGTTTCAGGAAACAACCTCAGTATTTTTCGAAGGGCAATCCCGGTTCATTGGTTGGGGTAAAGTTTTATTAAATTATCACTTGTGAGATTAGCAAATCCAACACCTTTCTGAGTACTAGCCCAACCCTTTCAGATTGGCAGAGCATACGGGTGTTGGATAATCGACCAAGATAAATTAATTATGAAGGGGTATGAGTTGGAAAATTTTATTATTAGAGCACAGTTCAACTCTCCGATAGAGAGCGCTCTTGACTTAATCTTAAGACCAAAGTTCAAGAGAATTTAATTAATCTAAGTGCCTAATGCAAGGGAAATGCAATAAATACTATGCTCTCCGACAGAGAGTGCTCTTGACTTGGATTTGGCCAAGTTCAAGAGGCTTTAGTTCTTTTTATGAAAAAGAAGCAGTTGTAGTTTGAAGAACAAAATGAAGCTTAAGAAACTGAAAGTGAAATGACAGATACTTAAAAGAAACAAGATGATGGCAGTAATAATAACTGTAAAAGACTTAGTGTTCTACCAAACAAGATTAATCTAAAGGTGGGTTCTACCTCCGAACAAGGTTGATCGCTAGAATCACTAGTCCTTGAGACTTTCCAGCTAGCAGGAACTTCGGCAAGGAGGCTAATGGGGAACGAGAAGCTACCACAAAGCTATCTGGCCTTTGGGATGCAATCCCAAAGTTTGCTTACTCTAGTCAAAACTTGGAAATGGAGTACAGAAATAAAATATTAATCTAAGAACTAAAAGAGAAAGAGAAATCTAAGCTAAGCAAAGCACAACACTCTTCCCCAAATGGGGAAGAAGAACCCAAAATAAGTGGAGGACTCCTCCACTTAGCCTTTTATAAATTTGATACAATTGCCTTGGGAAATTACCCTTGTAAGGTCTTTGAAATGAAAATAAACTGAAACGAAACTAAGAATCTATTAATAGCTTTTACAAAGGAGAGTGGTTTTAGATCTTTATGTTTATCATCCTCTTCACTTGTTTTGGATCTCCTTATGGTTTACTTGATGTTTTCTTTGGGTAAAGACCTCCTTGTTTCTCAAAGTCCCTTAACTTTCTTCTTCTTTGAAAGACCTACACAAGTTCAAATTTGGCTAAACAATGCACCCATTAATGTTATTGCAAAACAAATGGACTTTGAAACTAGCTAAGATTAAGATCTGATCTATGAACTTTTAATAAACAAGTGCAAAATTTAAAGTTTTAACTATTGAAGAAGGTAAGATCTAAGCATGAAACAACTCTTAACCAATAACCAAACTAATGCTCTCTTTTTTTGTGTTTACTTGTGTCTTTTTTGAAAGTGGACGAATGGGAAGTAGTGAAAGAAAGGGAAGAGGAAGGCTAAGGTAAAACGAAAGGGAAGCAAAGCTAGAGCAAGGTTGGAGTGAATGGAAGAAGGCCAAATACGAAAGCAAGAAGGTAGGGAAGAACGAGGGTAAGGAGAAGGAATGAGGAGTTGGACGAATAGGAGGAAATGGTAGGGGAATAGGGAGACGAATGGGAGAGGAAGAGAAAAAACGAATGGGAAAAGGAGAGGATGGATGAGTGGGAGAAGGGTTGGACAAGAGGAAGAGATAGTAGGGAAAAAGATGAGGACAAAAGAAGGCAAGAGGGAGGTGAAATGGCTAGAGGAAGAAGGCTTAGCAAGACAAGGACAAAATGGAGATCAAAGAGAAAAATAGAAGGTTTTGAAGAGGTAAACCCTTGAGAACAATGTAACCAAATAGAAGTTTGTTGAATGTTGATGGGAAGAGCTAGATCCTCTAGTTTCTTTGAGTTCAGAAAGCTTGAAACTCCTTTAGCCTTATGTGGAGTGAAGATGTACCTGCAAGAACCTTAAGCTTTGGGCAATATATGTGAAACAAGAATATTTAAGCGAAAAGAACTAGATACATTGTTTGTTTGTGCTAGATTGTTAGCCCTCTTGAAACAAGATCTACAACTTAATAATCTCAAATACAAATGCAAAAACAATATCACCTCATTTATAAGGTGAAGCAATGGCCACCAAGAGCCTCCACGTTTTGACCTCCAAAGTCTCAACTTTATTAATAATCAAAATCGCTTACAAAATGTCCAGAGTTTCTTTGCTCAAAAGTCCATGAGGAATGAGGAAGAAGAGTCTCAGTATATAGCAAAACATAAGAGCTACCCTACCCTAATTCGAATTGGCTTGAATGGAGCCAATACCACCTAACAGAAGTCGAATTCCAATCAACATCAAGTCACAGCGAGCTTGGAGTGGAAGACCACCAAACAACTCGAGTTCAAAGTCTACATGGATGGGGAGGTGGCCTCCACCTAGGCAAGGCGCCCCCCATCCCATTCTTGGAATAATCACCATCCATTTAACATGTGCCATGTGGAAAAACTCGAGCTCCAAGGAAGTTGACGTGAGCAAGCTTGGAGAAGGCGTGAGTGTTTAGTAGGTGGCTTGGAGTTTAACCACACCTTGATTGCAGTCATGGTAGTTGAGAGTGGGAGGTGGCCTCCACCTAGGCAAGGCGCCCCCACTCCCATTAAATGTAACTCAATCACCAACCCAAACTCATTTAATATCCATTCCACATCACTAATTCGAGCTTGCATGCATGGAGGGCGAATTCTTCTGAAGCTAATCTCTTGTGCTGACTGGAGAGTTGACTGAAGCTCAGTGGAGTTGATTGGAATCATCTTAAATGACAGGTGCCATGTCAAAGGGCCTTTTATTTTATTCAAATTGACTTATTTTGAAGAGATTTGGATTATCTCCAAAATATTCAATTTTATTATTTTAATCAATAATTTCTCTATAACTGGGTTTTTTGACAAATTATTAATTATGAGGCCTAATTAACATCCGAAACGTAGGATAAACTGGTCCAGGGATCATGAATGATTTTTGGATTAAGTTTGAAGCCTTCAATCACTGAATTCGGATCCCGGATGACTGACATATTACAAAATGAAATTTCTCTATTTACACTATAGAGAAATTTATTAAAAATTAAAAATAATTAAAAACCCAAATCCGACGCCTCTGGTAAAAATATTTCGAAAAATTTGCTGAGAGTCCTAGAGACTTGGGACATGACCAAAACCTATTCTAATAGTGTCTAGTAGGCTTATATACATTAGTTGGACTCTAATAACCCCCCATGGCTCAGATTTTCAAAATCGGGCATTCCAGCTTTGGAGGAAGCGGGAGAAAACCTCATCGATTATAGCTCGCCTATAGGCAAAGTATAATTGACAAGGGAAAAAACTCCCTGGAATACCTTAGTTGCTTAATCAAGTCATGGGGAACCGAGACACTCAGAATCTTACTAGCACACTTTATTACAAACCCCATGGGGCCATGGTCATGTCGATTGAAAACAAAAACTGGCTAGGCACAAATGCTGGATCATCTGATACACTGGAGTACAAACATTCATCATATTTGTCAAATGGCGGCTCTTCGGATAATCCAACTATGGTACAAATAAGTTGGTAACAGGGAGATCATCATGAGGCTCCATATGCCCTGGGGATTGGCTCTAGTTTTCATAACCCTCCCATCACCTATACTACAAAGAAAGACCTCAAGTTTTGCTAAGGCTAACTCTTCAAATCACCATGTGCCCTCATTGATTTAGCCTAGCAATCCTATCTAGGGAAGCCCCCCTCGAATTGGTGAAGAGCCAACCAGAAGTGCAGAGAGGTGATTATTGAGGTGACAATGGGCAACACCTCTAAGTTATAGTTGGGCTAGTTGTGTTCTTTGGGGCTTTAACTATACTTGCTAGTGCTGTTACATGTTTCATTTTTTCCTTAATTCCATAAATCATCCAAAGAGAGATACTTTAGATTTCTAGCACAGAGGCCTTAATCCCCTATAGATTATTTTAAAAGATGACAATGAAACAAAGGAGGTTTTTGTGTTTTCAAAGGCCAAATCTTTGAAGACAGAAAGGGATCTAATGTAGATAAAGCTCCATATGGATGGCTGCCCATATAGTTCAGGAGTTTGTGGATCTTGGGAATTATGCCCTTACGAGGATCATGAGACAATTTGATGGAGCAATGTGGATGTAGCTCAATATGGATTGTTGTCCAATAATTTGGGAGACTCGTAATTAGAAATTCAGGGAAATGGAATCTAGGAACTCCAGAATTCGACTCAGGAGCTACACCTTTACGAGGATTACAAGGTTGCTTGATGGAGCTCCGCCTGGTCCAAGAACTCTTTTGAAAAGAAGCTACTTAAGACTTCAATAATGTAATAAAGTCCCATTCATATAAGTGACTAGTAAAATGATAGTTAGATAATATTAAATAAGGTAGTTACATTGTAACGGTAGCACAACTACCTAGCCAATGACATAAAAGGGGATCAACCCCATTGTATCAAATGATTTTATTGTAATGAAAGCATATTTTACGTTAGTCCATTTTTATCATGTCTACAATCTTTGATGTGTTTAAAAGTTTAACAATAGTACAAATATAAAAAAAAGCGTAGATGAGATACTTGATCTTTAGAAAGCCACATTTCACACAGCTTTATAATAACATATATGGATCAGTGAATGCAATACCTTGCAGAAGGGGATATATTTTTATCCTTTCATGATTCATGAATGTCTATATACATCTTGATTTGGTCCAAAGTTTCTCTGAAATATAAAACTGATAGGAGCTACTTCAAAAGATATACCCAGGATATGAATGCTCTATTTTTTGTTCTACCAACTTACCAAGTGCAAACTGAAATTTCAGCCAACCTAGCTGACTTAATTTTGGTAGGGAATCTACACAGCAATGCAGCATCCACTTGTTTGAACAGGGAATAACATATAAAAAGGCAATGTGGATTTCGAATAAGGAGGAATGTAATTGCTTTAGTATTTCCGTGATTTAGATTGCTACAGAAAGTGTTAATTCCGTTGCTCTTAAGTTCTAACGTGTAGCCCTTTACTTACCTAGGAGGGCAAGTTGATCATGAAGGTAGGGGCTCATCACTCCAGGAGTTGCAATGCTATTTTTTGGCCAGTGTAAGGTGTGACAGTTATTCCAAATTCCTTACACAGTTATGACAGATTCCTTGTACATGCATGAGTAGGGCACATTACTTGAGAGATTCCTCTAGACACATGGCAGATTATTCCTTTCATGTAAGAACTGTCTGATAGGTCTGGACTCTGGTGCATTGCTTAGGTGAGATTCTCTTGCATATGGGGCACTCCTTTCTAGGGCTGTTTTTAACCAGTTCTTTTATAACTGTTTTTCCCCTCTTTTGTCAAGTTTGACTAAGTCAAGGAGGGCGCACTAATTACGGTTTCATTAATGCATGAGTGAGTAGTTAGTATGCGAGAGAGAGTGAAGGCTTGTGAGAAGCCATTGTAGTCCATCTTGGACAGTGTTGTAATATTTCTATTGTGTGAATGATAAGATAGTATTCGCTGCTCCAAATCTTCATTTAGTTGTTCGCTACATTCAAGCTGCAGATTTGTCAAACCTAGTATCTATTGTTTGTGCCTACGTTCCTGAGTTTTCTATTCAGCATATTTGTGAATGCAGATCAAAAGTTTTAATTGGTATTTCCAGACTTTAATTTTTTAGTGGTAGGAAATTCTTGCAGATCTGTGTATCATGTGGATGTAATATTACAACATGGTACTGTAGCTGTGCACCTGAAATCTTCCAAGATCCATATATGAAGGCTGATGCCTGTGAGAGGCAGCTGTCAGAGGATATCAGTGGGTGTGTTGCCCTAGCTGCTCCTTAAATTGGAGTGTTTCAAAATCTATAATAGGTTGCTGATTTGAGTTCTTTTC
Organism: Larix kaempferi; assembly: GCA_027924585.1. NCBI lineage: Eukaryota > Viridiplantae > Streptophyta > Pinopsida > Pinales > Pinaceae > Larix > Larix kaempferi. Next base: position 14,831,363 of record BSBM01001002.1, on the reverse strand, counting down.
TGGCTAGCTTGTTTTGTTGAAGTTGTGATTCAAGGAGTTAAAGGCGTGGTGTCCACATCAGAGTGCAGAGAAAGGGACTGGTTGGAGGGTGCCTCCATCTTCACTTTCTAATGAACATAAATATGTATACATTAAAGTGCCAATAACAATATCAATAAATAATAATTAGTGAAGTGACATTCTAAAGGCATGACCTAGTGAAGCAACATGACCTCTCAACCATGGTGACCAGTCAATGTGTATATAAGTATACTGTCCCATGGCATTGTAATCATATCTTATCTATTCATTCATATTCTTATTCAAAAATTTATTATTTGTCCTATATGGGTTTCTGTTCTCTGTCCTTATGTTGGATATTTGCTAGTAAATGAACTGTTTCTAATTTCATTGGTATCACAGTCAATTCTGATCCAGGCCTTTGGCCACACTCTTTCAGACCTTGTCTGATTCATCCCTTGGCCAACCCCCATTTTTAGAGTTTCTCTAAATTGTCAGGTCTTTGACCACAAAGCTGGCCCTTGGCCATTTACATTTCAGAAATTTCAGTAAAGAAAATCCACTGCAAGGAAAATCTCAAGGAAAATTTGAGGAAATATTGAAGAAAACCAGAAATCAAAGAAAACATATTACAAAAAGAGAGTTGTCAAGAAGAAATCAATACTCGTAACTCAGAGAAGACAAAACAAGGTAGAGTCAGAGACAAACGTTTGAAATAAGAAGAATCTATGTAATTGGTAGAGATGGAATTCAATTACCGTGGCTCCAAAAATCGACAAAATCAAAACTATTAAAAACAGATCAGGATATCAATTCAGGATCTACATATCATCGTTGGCACAATTGCAGAAAGTTGAAGGCAAAATTGATTAACCAGTGTTAAGGGTTGTTGTTTACATATTCTTTAGGAGGATAGCACTGGTTACTTGCCACGATCTGCACAGAAACCCACCCTCGATTCGTCTGATATAGAATCTATACACTTTACAGAGGGAGTAACAACAATCAGGAACGTGGCCACCCAAATCATGTTCCATGAAATATGCATGAAGCAATGTGGTAAAAGCGCGCACAGATAAAACATCCAAGAGAAAGATAAGGCCCAAGAAAGGAGGGCACCTCCATCAAATGAGGATGAGTGATAAGTCAAGCTCCAATAACAAAACCCCTAATGCTCTCTCAAGAGTAGCGCTCAAATAGAAGGGTCAATAATCGATGAACAAAACCCTAGATCTAGGGTTTGACCCCCCTAGATCTCTCCAATGCCAAACGACCTCCAAGAAATGTGTATAGATAACCCCCAAGAGTGAGCGCTAGGCCAAAGAATGCATGCCAAGTGTGGAAGAGGCATTCCAATGATGAACGCCCTCCAAGAAAAGCCTCAATAAGTGTGCCATGAATCCTCAAAAGGTGGACACTATCTCCGAAAGGCATCAAATATCAATAAAAGTGGAACACTACCCTCCAATAAAATAAGGAATGGCATGTAGAGTGAACCAAAGATGAACGCTCCCTCAAAAAGCATATGAGAATGTGCATGTGTCCCACACAATGGCAAAGAAATGTGTGCAATCCCTTCCTCCAAGTGGAATGCTCTAATATAATGGCATAGATATGTGTGTGGCAACCATCTTCCAAGAGAGTGTTCCATTAATTAAGGCTAGGGATGAGTCAAAGTGGCCTTCCCAAGTGAACACTCCAACAAACCATGCATAGAAGAATGTGAATGTGGCCGCCTCAAAGGAGGGGACACTCATCAAAGATGATCAACATGAGTGTAGAACAAGCAAAAGGTTGCATCCATACATCAAGGCGTCAAACCCTCAACCAACAAATAGGTCCATAACAGCTCATCAATAATAGGGAATAACCTCAAAATATGTGCAATGAGTGATGTCCACATACAACCAACCTCCATACCAACCCATCAATCCATGAACCAAGGAGGCCATTAATCAATGATAAGAGCATCAAGGAAGATGTGTCCAACCGAGCTAACCACCTCATGAGAAATGGGACAGCCCCTTCCACAAGCCTCCACATGTGCCAAGGATAACAAATAAAGGGGAGCACTCAACTCAAAATGGCAAACTATGGAACCAAGGTTTCATCCACATGCCTAAAGGCAAGAGCGCTCTACAAGGAGAGGCCTCCAAAAGGAAACCATACCCTTCGTACAGACCAATCCAAGAGACAAAGGCCAAGCACGCCAATTTGCAGATTCATGAACATGGTAAAAATGTTGCTTAACACTGGAACTCAGAGCTGGAATATACCTGGGAGCTTCTCTACCACAGATATACCTCTCCAATTGCTGCTTGACAATGAAACAGGTTGTAAACCTTGCCACTGATCAACCAATCTGTAACAAATTCTGCCACAAATGCGCCTTCCTTTTTTCTGCAGCTACACATAATAGCCCTGGAAAATATGCCCAGGCTGCTCTCTGTTTAACGTGCTGAGACAGGTATGCAATGGGGAATTAACAATCCTAAAACAGTGACAGATCAGAGATGATAAAAAGCAGCAACAAAGGTAATTCTGTATGGGATTTTAGGACAGACTTCCAGCAGTCCCTTAAAGCAATATTTGGGATCTGTGACTTGGATCTGTGCCAGGAACTGTAACATCTTTTTCTCTGCATGGTCAGCTGGCCAGGACATTCATTAATAAATTTCAAACAAGATTTTATTTTGGCAATGCTGATCTGTCCATCAAACAATTTTGTCTCTGCTGCTTGCCACTGTGTAAAGGTCCCATATTTAACTCATGGCAGATTTATAAAACACTCCACAAACAATGACTACTTGCTGTATGAGATGCTAGAACATAACCCTTCTTGCCAAGAGAAAATTGTCCCTATCATAATGCCACAACACCCCAACAAGCTAGATTATCCACGCAGAATACCATTTTATCAAGAGAAGTGATGGGCACTGATGTTAACCAAGGGTTTAAGAATGAGGACGCTCTAAGGAAATATCCTTTATAAGCCATCTATAAGTGCAATCTACTTCCAATAAGCTAGAGTGCTTCCTCAAAATGAGAGGTTAAACCATCATGCACATGCTCGAAGAGGAAGCGTTCTATGGAAAAACACCAATGATATATCCTCAAGCCTAAACCAAGCCCTTTAGACTAAGGCGCTCTCATAAAAGAGCTTCCAAGTGCCAGCATATCATGTGAGCATGCCAAGCGCTCTACTAACCTGGATGGTATATGTTATCAAGAAATTATATCAAACTCAAAAAGCTAGGGCACTCTGTCAATGAAGCAAGTGGAACATCATCGTCAATGATGTCATGTGAGCAAGCCAAGCGCTCTACTAACCTGGATGGTATATGTTATCAAGAAATTATATCAAACTCAAAAAGCTAGGGTACTCTGTCAATGAAGCAAGTGGAACATCGTCGTCGATCATGAAAGGCAATAACAAGCAAGTACTCCATCAAAACATCCAAGGCATCATCACAAGGGTCAAGAAAAACTGTAGCACCAACAACCCAAGGCCATCCAAATCTCCATTAACATGTAACCCCTTGCTGAAAATGCAAAATTGGGGGGTTAACACTAACACCTACCACATGGAAATAACAGGACATTGCAATCTATTTGTAACATATCTTGTCAACATTAATATTGAGGTCAAAACACAAATTAGAAATGGATCCATGACTAACATCCAAAACAATCAACAATTTTTTGAAATGTCAAACTTATAAAATAGACAACTCCATAGGAATTTCCAATCATTCACCATTTTTCCACATTTCACGTGTAATTTAGAGGTAGTAAAGGTAGAGTTCAGAAGTAATACCTCTTCCTTCAACAAATTATGGAGCTCCTCTTTGCAATCATCTAACCGCCGAAGATCTGAGCTATCCACTACCCACACCAACCCATCTGTCTGCTCGAAATAATTCCTCCAGTATGATCGTATAGTTTTTTGCCCACCAACATCCCAAATATTGAGACGGTAGCTGCTCTATTACAAGGAAAATGAACATGAATGAGCTAAACAAGTCATAGTTATATATTTTAATTTTAATGAAACAAACATGCTCAAGGACAATTAATGCTTAAAGAAGTTTTGCATTCAAACTGGAACTATAACTGACAGTGTTCAAATTACAATAAATTTAAAACTAAGAGGAAATGATGCTTAAGAATACCAATTAAAGAACATAAATAACTAGTTGCTTCTCAAAAAAATCAACTTGCTAAACTGGGCCTTGTGAAAGCAGTCTATACTAGAAACATGCTTTGCACTCAAAGATATTCAAGTCCCTAAACAAAGTGCAACCGTAGAGGCACTTAGGAAGGTTTCCCAATGTCACCATTGCAACTCTTCCTCTCACTTTAGGTCGGCTCTCCACCGGCACAAGGGGGGGACCCTAGAAACATCGGTTTATAATATTCTTAGAATTTAGGGGATGGTGGATTGCCAAGCCCAGTGCCTATCCAATGAGCGATGGAGTTAGGATCAACAATCAAGAAGATTCAAATAGTATGAAAGGAGCTGTAGTTAAGTTGTTATAATTTGTTACCTCCTAGACCTCCACTCAAAGATATCAAGTCCCTGAACAAAGTGCAACTCTAGAGGCACTTAGAAAGGTTGCCCACTATCACCACACAGCAACTCATCCTCACTTTTGGCTGGCTCTCCTCCGGCACAAGGGGGGGAACACTAGAAACAGATGTTTAATATATTCTTAAAGGATGGTGGACTGCCAAGACCAGTTCCTATCCAATGGGAGATGGAATCAAGATCAACAATCAATAGGGTTCTAACCGTATAGAAGGAGGCACACTTAGGCTATTATACATGCTCTAACTAACCATATCGATCTACTTCAATATGCAGAAAGTTAAAAAAGGGCCCTTCCAAAGATGCTCCTCACAACAAGAATCAACCAAGTACTAACATGTAACCATAAATAATTAAAGGACAGCCATATATGAAACCATAAAAGTAGACAAGAGTAGGGAGCCTTCTTTATAGAACGAACAGCTAACAATACATCATTCTTCAAGTATGATTTCACCCAGAAATCAAGAGGGCCTTAAATGTACCACACTTTAACCTTCAACCCTAGCTAGGCAAGCCCTCAAAAAGGAGTTAACATCCCTAACCGGAATGTTACAGCAGCAAATATCCTTCAATAAGCACAATGATTACAGCAATACAAAGGAAGGGTTTTACCTTGTTACCACTCAAACTAGCAGTCATAAATAAGCAGCACGATGTAGACTAAATGCTAGTGATTGGTAAGCATGTGGAAGAGGTCTAGGCCCAAATGTCACCACAACCCAGCCTCTTAACTTCTTCGGGTAACTCCTAAACCCAGGGGAGAGCCCTAAATGATCCCTGCAAACATCACACATGCAAATACCTTTCCATGACCTTGTAACTAGATCAGTGCCTTGTGTGGAGTCAAACAATATATAAAGAAGACAACTTGACCTATTCAATGAGTTAGTTCAATAGCTAATCATGCATATCATCATTCACCTTACAATTTCACAGATTCCAATGCAACTCACATATACCAATGCACCTCCACGTATCCCAAGACAACCCTCAAAAAGGTGTGCTCTGAGGAAAAGAGGAAGGAGGAGGCTAGGGCAAAGCCCTAGGTGAAGTCAAAACCCTAATGTGGCCCAAGGTAAGTGAGATATAGAGTTCTCACGCTTCCCAATGCACTAGGCCAAAATGAGATGCCCTTCAAGATCTGTGGACAATTCAACTAGGAAGAAATTGAGGAGTGGACCCGATTTTGCAAATTCCAAATATTTTAAGGTTTTTAAATTTATGTAAATTTTTAGGGCTTTTTGACAATATATGATTTTTAGGGTTTTTTACACATAAAATGGGGATGCCCTTCAAGATCTGTGGATAAATCCACTAGGTCCAATTGGTAGGGAGGACCAAAATTACAAACTCGCAGCTATTTTTGGAGTTATGAATTTTCTAATTTTTAGGATTTTTACTGTTTCTAGGGTTTTCTTATTTTTAGGGGTTATATGAAAATGCAACTAACTAACATGAAAATGCAGCCTAACTATAATACATTAAATGCTGAAATTTTGAGTAAAAATGACAAGAGAAGGGGATATGATTATTGTCTCAATCCCTAGGGCATTGAGAGATCATGGCTAGTGTCTCTCTCTTGAGATGTTCCTCTAGCACTTGCAAGCTAGGGATTCACCTAGCAACCTCTAGGGTTCGATATGTGAGCCTTACTAAGGCAAATGGAGAAGTCCAAGGCCCCAAAAGCAATAGGAAACCCTTATGCAAGACGTATCCTTCACACAAAGTTGATAGAATATTGGTATAAAAAGCCCACCATTCAATCCACATAGAAACATAACTTACCAACATTCAACAAGATATGAGCAAAGAAGAAGCTTTAGGTCACTCTTGTGCATGTGTTATTCCAACAAGTCTATCATCAACCATAGCATGTGCAAGAAAGAAGCCCTAGATCATTCATCCATCCACCATCAAGCAAAGAGAATCATCCCAAGAGAAGTGCAGATCACCAAAGAGACTCAAAGAGTAGGAGAAAGAGAAAATAATACATATTAGAACCCTTGTCTTATGATTTACAATGAATGAGATAGGTTATATTTATACCTTTCTCACTAGAATATTTTAATTTTGAGCCTACAAGCCTAAATAATAAAATAATATTAATTTTAGGGTAAAGTCTACAAAATAAAGGAATTTTACCCTAAATTATACAAAAATAATTAAAAAAAGCTAAAATAATCAGAGAAATGGCTTCACTTGATGAAATAGTGAGTCAGGGGGGATGTCATGCCCCATCTAACCCCAAAGTGATGAAAGTCCCTCAACGCCCCCCCTCCATGGCATTGTAGGTTCAATTGGTGCGCAACAGTTGCAAGAAGGGCGCACTAGGCTGGAGGCATCAGAGGAGGGGTCTTTGGAAGCTGGAAAAGGTCCAAGTGGGTGCAAGAAGGTGTGCTAGGAGGAGACAACAATCCTTTACAAAGTGCAAGCACCTCTACAAGTCAAATAACCAGGATGGGCATGTTCCTCGGTGGGTCACCCCCAGAATCCCTGGAGCACCAACCCATGGGCATAAAGCCTTGTATGGTGGGGATATCCACACACCGAAGGGGCAGTGAACAAAGCCACTAAGCCAAGTACTTCTGAGAGTGAAACCAAAGGGGTTGGCCATGTCCATGTTAGGATATTTAGACACTTAGGAGTTAGTTAAGATCAACTTGTGTAATATATCCGTTAGGAAAAGTGTGTTTCTTTAGTATGCATTTGGAAATATTTAATCCGACGGTCACGATATGTTGTGATCCGACGGCTCAACTTCTCTTAGATCATACCTAACCTTGATTCGTGGCTTAACACCCGATTGGTCCATGATTTCTATTTAAAGAGCATGGAGGGTCATTGTCTAGTTGATCGATTATGAGAAGCTCATTTGTAACTTTCTTTCTTTGCATAATAAATTGCTCCGTAGAAATTATTTGGCCGAAGCCGTGGAGTGTTTCCCTCTCGAGGGTTTAAACCACGTCAAAACATCGGTGTGTTAATCTGTGATCTATTTGTGTGAAGTGGTTGCTCTTGGTGTTCGGTCCTTTGGGAGTACCCTGTGTACCCGAACATGATATCAGAGCTTTTATGAAGAGCCACTTCCAGTTATGATCTAGATCTTGAACTGTTGTTGCCGAAACTTGAAAGGGTTTCTAGTTCTGGTATTTCTATGCATTTATGGGCTGTGGGAGGTGTTCCATTGCGTCCGGAGCGCCGTTTCCATTAGGAAATAGTTTCTGTTTGATCGAAAACGGTTTCCGGTTGCTTCAGAAACACATATTTCATCAAATCTGAAGATATAATGTTACAGTGACGCTTTTTTTTTTAAATATCTCATATTTTATCAGTTTTTATTATTAGATTTTTTTAGTTTCGGATTGTTGCTTTCTCTGTCTGCGTATGCTCTTTGTCGTGCCCCTTGTGCGATCTCGACGAATCAGAAACAGAAAGGGAAAAGGTTTTTCTCGGCTGTGTATGCTCTTTGTCGTGCACCTTGCGCGATCTCAGCAAATCAGAAACAGAGAGAAAACGTAGACTTTCCAGGAAAGCTAACGAGATCTAACCCCAATATTGTGGAAAAGTTTTTTTGTTTCGGTTTGTGGTGTGATTTGCAGGAAAAAAGGCAAGCACGGAAACCGAGAGAGAAGAGTTAAAAAGAAAAAACCCTTCCTCCTTCCCATATTTTATATACCTTTTAATCTAGCTCACTTGATTCAAAGTTGCTTTATTCCTTAATAGGTCTTGAGTTCAAGTCTTAGGAAATTACTTTTAAAAGAAAAAGTGCATGCAATTTCTATTTTCAAGTTACTTTATTGTAAAAGCGCATCTCACTTAAATAATAAAAAATAAAATCAAAAGTAAGTCACTTAAGTTCCTTTTTTTTATTGCTGCACTATTTAAAGTAACATCATTGTAAAAATGAAATCACTTATTTTACAAAAGTGATTCACTCAAAAGCAACTTTCTTGTAAGTGATTTTCAAAGGTTCATCTTGGGAAGAGGGGGGTTCTTTTTTTTTGCTGGACATTCTCTAGCTGCCACATCACTATTGGGGACATCTTCAACATTTTCTTTGTTCAAGCATAACTTCATCATACAGAGTCCGTTTTCAGTGCCATTTTCTTTGAAACCGCCTATTTTTTTGAGCTCTTCACATCCAGACTGTTGGTTTCTACTTTTACAGCCATTAATTTACAAATATGGCCGCCCCTTGTGATATTCTACTTACCAGTTCCAACTATTTGTCATGGAAATCTCGTATGGAGGATGTTCTACGAAGTAGAGGACTTTTCAGAATTACCTCAAGGAAATAAACAGAACCTACTGATGATGATAAGAAAATCAAATGGGCAAATAGATGTGACGAAGCTCGTGGATTGATTGGGATGTCAATCTCTACTGATTTGCGATTCCACATATCTGGAATTGATGAACCTGATGCTGCTTGGGACAAGTTGGAATCTGTGTTTCGTAAACACAATGAAATTCGAGGTCACCAACTCGAAAATGAGTTGATTTCTTTAAATCCAAGTGATTTTTCATGCATACAAGATTATTTATCTAAGTACAAAACTCTTAAACTCTTATGTGAAGAATGCAAGATTAAGAGGGAAGACAAACAATGCATTTATCATATTCTTTCCAAACTTGGACCTGCATATTCTGTTTTTGTATCTACATTTTACTCCATGAAAGAATCCTTGAATGAAGCTAGCTATCAAGAGCCTAGTCTTGAATCCTTTTGTGATTCATTGATTAGAGAGCAAGATAAGCTCATCCATCTTGGAATAATTAACAATGCAGATACATCTAGGAAAGCCTTATTGTCCCAACAGAAAGAAAAGTCCAAGCCTCCCAAGAAACAAAATTTTCGCAATAATAAGTCAAACAAGGGTCCCAAACCCTCTCAGTCAGCTCCTTTAAAAAATGACAAAGGATCCAAGCCAAAAGGCAAGAAGACTGAGCGTCATTGCAACTATTGCGGGAAAGATAATCATGCTGAATCTAAATGTTTCAAGAAGATGGCAGCCTTGGAAGCAGCAATGAAGAAGCACCACATCAGCCTAAATTCGCCTTCAGAATCTACCTCTCATGGACATGCACTTTGTGCTTCTGGTTATTCTTATAATGCATCTTCTTCTTCTACTTCAAATGAATGGCTCATTGATTCTGGAGCATCTTATCATATGGCTAAGGATCAAGCCATCTTTTCTACTATGCATGAATGTAACACCAAACAAATATTTGTTGGTGATGATAGATCTCTAAGTGTTGTAGGAGCTGGAACAGTTCCAGTAGATAATGGTCATTTCAGTGATGTACTATGTGTTCCAAGAATTTCCTGCAATTTGTTATCAGTCTATCAAATCACTCATTCTGGTGAAGGTAAAACTGTGACGTTTACACCTCACCAAGTTGTAATCAAGGATTTTAAAGATCCTCAACAGGTCCTAGCTACCGGAATTGTTGATGATATTACCAAGTTGTACAAATTTAACAACTTTGGGTCATCACCTTTTCCTTCAGTTTTTGTTGCTCATAGTGATAATTTGAGCAAACTTTGGCATAAGCGATTTGGTCACTTAAATTATCGCTCATTGCAACAACTATGTAAAGACAATATGGTGACAGGTCTTCCGATAGTATCTTACAGGGATGGTGTTTGTTCCGGTTGTGTACTCGGAAAACATCATCGGGACAGTTTTGACAAACGTGCCTTCTGGCACGCCTCAGGTTCCCTTGGAGCTTGTGCATAGTGACTTGTGTGGTCCTCTTCCATCTGCTTCCTTTTCTGGTTTCAAATATTTCTTAACTTTCATTAATGATTACACCAGACGCACTTGAGTTTATTTCCTAAAACTTAAGAGCGAAATATTTAACATGTTTTCGGCCTACAAGGCCCTTGTTGAAAAACAATCTGGTCATCAAATTATTAAGTTAAGATCCGACAATGGAGGAGAATATGTTAACAAGAAGTTCACTACTTTTTGCACTGAACAAGGAATCCAACAACAACACATTGTTCCATATACACCACAACAAAATGGTGTAGCTGAACGGAAGAACCGCACTTTAAAAGAAATGGCTAATTGTATGATCCAATCGAAGGGACTAAGTCTTCAATTTTGGGCTGAAGCCATCAATTGTGCAAATTACATAGTTAATCGCACCCCCACTAAAGCTTTACAAGGTATCACACCGGAAGAAGCATGGAGTAAAATTAAACCAGATGTAAGTCACTTCCGTGTGTTTGGTAGTGAAGCATGGGCTCACATTCCAGATGAAAAACGGAAAGCATTGCAGCCTAAAAGTGAAAAGTGCATATTTGTTGGATATTCTGAAGATGTAAAAGATTATAGACTTCTTCAACCACATTCTCATGATGTAATCATTACAAGAGATGTTAAATTTGATGAAAATCTCTTGGCATGTGAGCCTAACTCGGCAATTGTGCCATCTTTGGCTTGCGAGCATGATTCGGCGATTGTGCCTTCTTCTTCTTCCAACTTTCTTGACAGGTTTCCAACTCCAGTTTCTGATGATGACAGTGAGGATGAAAATCCAGCTCCGCCTGCTCATGTTCCTCCAGTTGCACCAGCACAAGTGCTTCCTCGATGGGTCCGTTCAACATGTGAAGCAGCTGGTGACCTTGCCGGTGATCCTAGAGATCAACGTCGAACACGTTCTCAATTTCAGCGAGCCTCTTCTCTTTTGGCTCAAGTTTCCGAGAATCATGATCCAGAAACTTTTGCAGAAGCTTCAGGAAATCCAGATTGGGATGCAGCTATGGATGAAGAATATCGTTCCTTAATGGTGAACGATACTTGGGATCTTGTACCTCTTCCAAAAGGAAGAAAACTTGTCAGATGTAAATGGGTCTACAGAACTAAGTATGCATCAGATGGAAGTGTTGAAAGACTTAAGGCAAGGTTAGTTGCCAAAGGTTTTTCCCAAGTTGAAGGGATTGACTACAATGAAACTTTTGCTCCTGTCGCAAAAATGAACTCCATCCACCTTGTTCTTTCCCTTGCAGCCTTACATAACTGGGAAGTCCATCAAATGGATGTCAAGTCTACGTTCTTACATGGTGATTTACTGGAGGAAATTTACATGGAACAACCTCCTGGATATGTTCAGAATAACTCTAGCCTTGTCTGCCGCCTTAAGAAATCCTTATATGGCCTTAAGCAAGCTCCTAGCGCTTGGTATGCCAAAATGGATAGCTTTCTCCTTGACACTGGTTTTTCTAGATGCCATTTTGACCCCAATGTCTATACCAAGAAAGTAGGAAACCATCTCATCATACTTGTTCTATATGTTGATGACCTTATTCTTACTGGTAGTGACCCTCAGCTTATAACCCATGTGAAATCCAGTCTTAAGCAAAATTTTGAAATGTCAGACTTAAGACATTTGCATTATTTTCTTGGTCTCCAAGTCCTGCAAACCAAAGAAGGAATCTTTCTTTCTCAATCTAAGTATGCTTGTGACCTTCTTCGTCGCTTTCACATGGAAGATTGTACACCAGCCCCTTCTCCCTTCCAGTCTGGAGTCAAACTTTCTGCCACTTGTACTTCACCTGAAGTAGATGCCACCTTGTATCGTCAGCTTGTTGATAGTCTCTTATACTTGACTCATTCCCGTCCTGACCTTTCCTTTGTCGTTGGTCATGTTGCCCGTTATATGCAAACACCTCATGAAAGTCACTGGAAAGCAGCTAAAAGAATACTTCAATATATTCGAGGTACAATTCAGTTTGGGATTCATTACAGTACAGGGGGGAAACCTTTATTGGTTGGTTTCACTAATTCAGATTGGGCCGGCGATCCTGATGATCGAAAGTCTACTGCAGGTTATGTTTTCAGTCTGGGATCTGGACCTGTCACTTGGGCTTGTAAGAAACAACAAGCTCTTGCTCTTTCTTCAGCAGAGGCAAAATATCGAGCCGCAGTTAATGCCAATCAGGAAGCTTTATGGCTTCGACAGATCCTTTCAGAGTTTGGATTCGAGCAGCAACAGCCTACTCCACTTTGGTGCGACAATCAAAGTGCCATCAAGCTTGCCAAAGATCCAGTCCTACATCAACGCAGCAAACACATTGAGCTACATATGCACTTCATCAGAAATCTTGTTCATGACCGTGTTCTTGAAGTGCTCTTTTGTCCTACAAATGATCAAGTTGCAAACATCTTCACCAAGTCTCTTACAAAAGCGAAGTTTTCTAAACTTCGATCTATGTTAGGAGTTCAGGAACTTGTCATTAAGGGGGGATAGGCTCTAATGCCTCCTTCCTTCTCCTAACTTTTGTAAATCCTTCAATCCTATCCCAAGTTGTTCTTAAGGGGGGATGTTAAGATATTTAGACACTTAGGAGTTAGTTAAAATCAACTTGTGTAATATATCCGTTAGGAAAAGTGTGTTTCTTTAGTATGCATTTGTAAATATTTAATCTGACGGTCACGATATGTTGTGATCCGACGGCTCAACTTCTCTTAGATCATACCTAACCTTGATCCGTGGTTTAACACCCGATTGGTCCATGATCTCTATTTAAAGAGCATGGAGGGTCATTGTCTAGTTGATCGATTATGAGAAGCTCATTTGTAACTTTCTTTCTTTGCATAATAAATTGCTCCGTAGAAGCTATTTGGCCGGGGCCGTGGAGTGTTTCCCTCTCGAGGGTTTAAACCACATCAAAACATCGGTGTGTTGATCTGTGATCTATTTGTGTGAAGTGGTTGCTCTTGGTGTTCGGTCCATTGGGAGTACCCTGTGTACCCGAACAGTCCAATCCAGGGGGTAAATAGCCCCCAAACCAAATATCCATACAATAAATCCCACTTTGGCTTGTACATTCAAAATTTTGACCCCCCGCTCTAGCCTCAGCCTCGCTGGAACTCTGTAGTAGCTCTGGCACGTAACACACCTCAACCCTAACATCCTCTCATTGGAGCCAAAAGCTACCCTTCTTCAAAAAGATTATTCCAGCAGATCTATACTAGTAATTTCGAGCCATCAAATTGATCCAAGAAAACAAAGAAAAATGAAGAACCTCACATTGAAATGCCCTTTAACTTCTTCCTCCTATCTTCAACGAGGCTTGGAGTGGATCTTCCCCACAACTAGTGCCTATGCCATGGGAGATGGAATCAAGATCAAATCAATAGGGTTCGAATAGTATGAAACGAAGCATAGTTAGGCTATTACACATGCTCTAACTAACCGCATCAATCTACTTCAATATGCAGAAAACTAAAGAAGAGCCCTTCAAAAGATACTCCTCACAACAAGAATCAACCAAGTAATAGAGTGCAACCATAAATAATTTAAGGGACAGACACATTTGAAACCATAAAAGAAGTAGACAAGAGTAGGAAGCCTTCTTTATAGAACAAACAATTAACAATACATCATTCTTAAGTATGATTTCACTCAAAAAACAAGAGGGCCTTAAATGTGCCACACTTTAACCTTAAACCCTAGCTAGGGCAGCCCTCAAAAAGGAGTGAACATCAATAACCGGAATGTTACAGGAGTAAATATCCTTCAATAAACACAACAATTACAGCCAGACAATGGGAGGGTTTTCACCTCAACCCTGGCATCCTCTTATTGAAGCCAAAAACTGCCCTTCTACAAAGATTATTCCAGCAGATCTGTACTAGTAATTTCCAGCCATCAAATTGATCCAAGAAAACAAAGAAAAATGAAGAACCTCACATGAAATGTCCTTTAACTTCTTCTTCCCAATAGATCTCCAATGAAGCTTGGAGGGGATCTCCCACTCAACCAGTGCCCATGCAATGTGAGATGGAGTCAAGATCAACTATCAATAGGGTTTGAACAGTATGGTAGAAAGCATAGTTAAGCCTATTACACATGCTCAAACTAACCACATCAATCTACTTCAATATGCAGAAAAGTAAATAAGGGCCCTTCAAAAGATGCTCCTCACAACAAGAAACAACCAAGAAATAATGTGCAGCCATAAATAATTAAAGGATAGACACATTTGAAACCATAAAAGAAGTAGACAAGAGTAGGAAGCCTTCTTTATAGAGTGAACAGTTAACAATACATCATTCTTTTTAAGTATAATTTCAGCCAAAAATCAAAAGGGCCTTAAATGTGCCACACTTCAACCTTCAACCCTAGCTAGGGCATCCCTCAAAAAGGAGTGAACACCCCTAAACGGAATGTTACTGCAGCAAATATCCTTCAATAAACACAATGATTACAGCAAGACAAAGGGAGCGTTTCACCTCAACCATGATATCCTCTTATTGGAGCCAAAAAATGCCCTTCTACAAAGATTATTCTAGCAGATCTGTACAAGTAATTTCCAGCCATCAAATTGATCCAAGAAAACAAAGAAAATTGAAGAACCTCACATTGAAATGCCCTTTAACTTCTTCCTCCCAATAGATCTTCAATGAAGCTTGGAGGGGATCTCCCACACAACCAACCATGCATGTTGCAAAGTCACTTTATAAAGAAGGTTTGAGTTTCTAATGTTAAATTGACTTTATGAGAAAATTAAAAAGGTGGGTGAAATAATTTAAGTGCTCATTAATTATTTAAATGATGTGCATTAAATTCCTTTAATGAGAAAAGGTGAGCATTTAATGAGAGCCATAGATCTCATCAAGTCAAGATCTAATCCTAGCCATGGATTTAGAGGGAGGTGGTTACCTCAAACAATTCAAACCTAATTCATTGTTCACTTTCCAAATGAGAATTTTGGAGAAGAGGAGCAAGAGAAGAGAGGTCGAAGTTTCGAACCCTAGAGAGAGAGAGAGAGAAACCTAGCACAGAAATCGAGAAGCTTGAGATGGGCATGATTTCCAAGGAGGGCACGAATTCCAAGAAATCCATTCAGTCATCATTGCTATGCACAGAAATCGAGGTAAAATATCTGAGTTTGTTGGTATAATTAACAAGACTGTACTGCTGAGTAAATGTTAGCACGTGTGGAGGTCGTACACTTGCAGGCTGGACACAAATTTCGATGAAGAAGGGTACAGTTTTCGAGGCTGGAAATTGCCACAATTTTCCATAAAAGAGACAGGTCGTACAGCAGAGAATTTAAGGCAGTCCGTACAGTGACTGTTTGGCACATTTTCCAAGGCCGTACAGCAGAAATAAATGCTGGCACGTGTGGATCAAATCACTGTCAGTGAGGTTCAGAAATATTGTTGAGTTTGACATGTTTTTCGAGATTAAAAGTTGAGATAAGTATTGTTGTTCTGTTTTAGTAATTTGTCTAAAAGAATAAAATTTCTCTCCTCTCAGGTTTTCCCTTCGGGGTTTTTCCTTAGCCAATTTGGCTAAAATTTTGAGTCTTAAAAATTTGTGGTTTGGCTGTCATTTAAATTTCTGAATTGTTAAAAGTTGAAAAGATTTCCATGTGTTTCAAGAAAGATTGAATTTTCATGCATGTAAATATAATTTGCAGATATGGGGTTTGGGCATTAAACTTCATGTGAAAACCAAAACTTGAAACCGGGTTGGGAATCCTAAAATTTTCATGGTATTAGAGCTGAAATAAAGGACAGAAATAATCCTCAGAGAGAAATTTCAGACTTGGAAGAGAAGGGAGAACAGTTGGTTAGTGAAGGAAACAGGTTCTTGGACTGATTGGAGTTATGGCCACTGGGCTTAGGAAAACAAGATAGGCCACTGGGCTTAGGAAAACAAGATAGGCTGGATGGGGCTGTAAATTTTAGCCCATGGAAGGCTAGAATAGTATTGATACTGGAAGAAAATGAACTATGGAATATAATCAACAATACTACAGCACATACAGTTACAATTCCTACCGATTCTACAGATAAGGCTGCTTTTCTCAAAAAGGATGTAAAAGCAAGAAGTATCATACTTGATGCCGTGAAGGATCATGTGATCCCACATATTATAGGTAAAGACCATGCATTTCAGATGTGGACCGCCTTAACTAATCTTTACCAAAGTTCAAATGAAAACAGAAAGATGGTATTGAAAGAAAAGTTGAAAGGCATTCGCGTGAACAAGGGTGAAAAAATGGCTTCATAGCTTACTAGGATCAAATGGGTTAGAGATGAACTCGGAGCAGTTGGGGAGATTGTACAAGGCAGTGAGTTGGTACGGACACCATTGAATGGCGTGACAAAGCCATGGGGTATATTTGTAGGCTCCGTAGTTGCTCGTGAGCATATGCCTTCGTGGGATCGTCTCTGGGACGACTTAATTCAAGAGGAGACCCGGAGAGGGTATGTACAGGGTAGTTCGTCTTATAGTAGGGAAGATGAAGAAAATGTAGCATTGGCAACGAAGGGAAAGAAGAAGAAGTTCAAGAAGGGCCCTAAGGGTGGGGCTAGGCAGCAGAGTGGCGAGCAAAAGAAAGACATGAGCAAAGTCAAATGCTTTGCTTGCCACAAGTTTGGACACTATGTTGGACAGTGTCCGAACAAGAAGAAGAAGAAACAGCAGATGGCAGCAGCAGCTGACATTGATGGGTTTGTTGCACGATTTGAGGGAGAGTTTTCTCTCTATGCTCGTTGTACAGAGGGAGCATCTATCACCAACAGTGATGTGGAGGATCGAATAGAGTATTCCTTACTGGTTGGTCATCCGTTGAGTGCTTCCACCACTCCTTCCACTTGGTACATTGACAGTGGGGCTTCGAGCCATATGACAGGTGTACGACACATGTTCTCTGAGATGATTGAGATTGGCTTGAGCTTGGAGATGGTGTTGGGTGATGATACTATTGTGAGAGTAGTTGGGCGTGGGACTATCAGCTTTTAGAGGGAGTCCATGGAGCCATGACCTTGAGGGATGTCTTATACGTCCCTGGGATGAAGAAGAACCTTGTTTCAGTTTCCACTATTGAGGACAAGGGCTTTGGAGTGTATGTCCTAGATGGGAAAGTGTATGTCTTTCCCAAAGCAGTAGGACCATCTGCTTCATATGCCATTGAGTTAGATGTGGGAAACTGTACAAGCTTCACTTCCAGCCTCATCATGCATTTTCCCACACTAGCAGTAGCAGTGAGTTGTGTGAGCTGTGGCACAGGAGGATGGCCCATCTTCATCATTCAGCTTTGAGGTTGTTAAGGGAGATGACTACAGGTTTACCGCAGTTCAGCACAGGGCAGAGTGGTGTGTGTAGAGGGTGTGCTTTGGGAGAGTACACCAAGACTGCTTTTCCAAGCAGTGATAGTAGATCAGGAGGATTGCTTGATTTGATACATTTTAATTTATGTGGACCCATGTCTTCTCCTTCATTGACAGGTTTTGAGTACTATGTCACTTTCATTGATGATTACTCCAGGTAGATTTGGATCTACTTCCTGAAAAACAAGAAATCTAAATAAGTCTTGAAGAGGTTCCAAGAGTTCAAAGCTATTGTGGAGAACCAAACAGGGAGGAGGATTCGGGTACTCAGATCAGACAATGGGAGTGAGTATACCTCCAAGGAGTTTGATGAGTTTTGCAGACAGGAGGGGATCAGGAGGCAATTGACTGTTTCATGTACTCCACAACAGAATGGAGTTGCCAAAAGGAAGAACAGAGCTATAGTGGGAGCAGCTAAAGCCATGTTGCATGATCAGAGTCTTCCTTTCTTTCTATGGGTTGAGGCCTGTAATACTACTATTTATGTGCAGAACAGGAGTCCACACCGTGCCATGGGGTGTAAGACTCCTGAGGAGATGTTCACCGAAAAGAAGCCTGAGATAGGCCACTTCCGCATATTTGGATGCTTTACATATTCTCATGTCCCTTCTAAGAAGAGGAGAAAGTTAGAGCCCACTACAGAGAAAGGCATCTTTGTTGGCTACGATGAGACTTCGAAGGCCTTCCGCATATACCTTCCTACACAAAGGAAAGTTGTGGTGAGGAGGGAGGTGAGATTTGAGGAGGAGCGGGCCTTCAGAAAGTCTTGTGAGTCAGAGATGGAGGAGCAGCAGATTATTACTCCACAGGTGACAGCATCTCAAAGTTCAGCTAGTCAGGGTGTAGGGTCACAGATTTCAAGGGTGATTGGTCCACAAGTTTCAAGATCTTCAGGTTCAGGGACTCAGTCTACAGAGACTTATGGTACAAGGACAGGTTCTCGAATCACGGATTCACAGGTTTCACCTTTACGTGATTCGTGTTCACATGGTTTTGGTTCACCAGGCACAGGATCTCAGAACACAGGTACTTCTTGTTAAGATTATATGCTACTAAAGACTAAATTCTAACTTCATGAGCATTTAATACATTTTCACAATAGCAGCATGAAGAGGATCTCTGAAAGACACACAATCACAAGGTACACAACAATTTATCTTGGGAAACCCTCAAGGGGAAGAAAACCCAGCAAAACTTCCACAATATAGATTACCAAAGTACAATGCCCAAAGAAATAAGTCTCATAAAAGGGAGAGACAAAACCCAAACACAAGAGCCAAGAACAATCCTCCTTCTCCTTCAAAATCCTTCCTCTTCCTCTCTTGCGCAATACTTGAGTGAGTGAATGGTGCAAATGAGAGGGAGACACTCTCTATTTATACTTTACTTTTCACTTGACCTTTTAACCTAACTGGATCGCCCTCACTAACTTGACTGGGTCAACCTCTCTAGGGAGACTCAAAACAATATTTATATTACATTCTTTTGGGTACTAATTACCCGACTTACAATGGAGGTTTTACCTCATGACTTTTATAGGACCTTTTACATTAAAGACATCTCCCGAAGGAGGAATAATACAAGTAGAATATTCTTCGGAGTTGCATTATTTCAACACTCCCCTTTAACAAGAAGGGTATTCTACTGACAACAACAACAACAGGTGTGGCTCTACACAATATCATCGGAAGGAGGGAGGAGGAGGCATCATCAACAACATCTGGAACATTGGTTGGTACATCTATAAATCATTGGAAGTTCTTCAACAGCATCAGTATAAGCAACTGGAACAGCTTGTTGTAACATCATCAACATCTGCAGCACGGATCTGGAACATCGTCATCTGCAGCACGAAGCTGGAGCATCATCATCATCTTCAGTACAAAGCTGAAGTATCATCATTTGCAGCACATCAGTATAAGAACTGATACAACAACAACGTTAGCACGAGGTTGGCTCATCAACACAAAGCTGGAATAATATCATCATCAACAACTACATTATCTCTGGCAATAGGTGCATCAACAACCAATATGATCCTTCCTCTTGGAATTTCGGGATCAAGCTCAACAGGAGTGATCCTTCCTTTCGGAATTACAGGATTCAGTCCAACAACACCGGTGATCCTTCCTTTCGGAATTACAGGATCATGGACAATCCTTCCTTTCGGAATTACGGGATTCAGTCCAACAACACTGGTGATCCTTCCTTTCGGAATTACGGGATCATGGACAATCCTTCATTTCGAAATTACGGGATTAAATCCAACAACACTGGTGATCCTTCCCCTTTCGGAATTACCGGATCATGGACAATCCTTCCTTTCGGAATTACGAGATTCAGTCCAACAACATCTGTGGTGCTCAAACAATCCTTCCTGTCGGAATTACGGGATCTGGTCCTACACGGAAGATCCTTCCGGTCGGAATTACGGGATCTGGTCCTACACGGAAGATCCTTCCGGTCGAAATTACGGGATCTGGTCCTACACGGACGATCCTTCCTGTCGAAATTACCGGACTCAGTCTTTACAGAGCTACCACTACTGATCACAGCACACAGGCACTCGGACGATCCTTCCTTTCGGAATTACGAGATCATTTTCCACCACTCACATCTTAGACAATCCTTCCTTTCGGTCTGAGAATTCAATCCCAACTGAGCTATCATAGTATCATCAACACTACTCCCCCTTTCAAGGGAAGTCCTTACGGACTACACCAATCTTGTCACAAAAATGTTCAAACTTCACAAGAGACAGAGGCTTAGTCAACACATCTGCAACTTGCTCATTTGTGCTCACATATTGGAGCTTTATAGCTGCCTTCTGCACCATATCTCGAATGTAGAAATACCGGATTTCTATGTGCTTCGACTTATCATGGAACATGGGGTTCTCTGTAGCTTTGGTTATCACATAGAATCATTGTGGTATCCAACTCTAGATCGAATAGACTTGATAACAACTTATGAAGCCATATGGCTTCACAACTGGCGGAACAAGCTGCAATATATTCCGCTTCTGCAGTGTTGAGAGCAACACTGGACTGTTTCCTGCTTAGTCATGAGATCATGCCTGACCCCAGACTAAAACATCCATCCGAAGTGCTCTTTCTATCTAAGACACTTCCTGCCCAATCTGAATATGTATGATCATACAGTCTGAAGTCATGATCTCTAGTATAACTGAGACCATAGTCTACCGTACCTTTTAGGTACCTCATCACATGCTTTGTAGCTACAAGGTACCTCATCATAGTATCATCAACACTACTCCCCCTTTCAAGGGAAGTCCTTACGGACTACACCAATCTTGTCACAAAAATGTTCAAACTTCACAAGAGACAGAGGCTTAGTCAACACATCTGCAACTTGCTCATTTGTGCTCACATATTGGAGCTTTATAGCTGCCTTCTGCACCATATCTCGAATGTAGAAATACCGGATTTCTATGTGCTTCGACTTATCATGGAACATGGGGTTCTCTGTAGCTTTGGTTATCACATAGAATCATTGTGGTATCCAACTCTAGATCGAATAGACTTGATAACAACTTATGAAGCCATATGGCTTCACAACTGGCGGAACAAGCTGCAATATATTCCGCTTCTGCAGTGTTGAGAGCAACACTGGACTGTTTCCTGCTTAGTCATGAGATCATGCCTGACCCCAGACTAAAACATCCATCCGAAGTGCTCTTTCTATCTAAGACACTTCCTGCCCAATCTGAATATGTATGATCATACAGTCTGAAGTCATGATCTCTAGTATAACTGAGACCATAGTCTACCGTACCTTTTAGGTACCTCATCACATGCTTTGTAGCTACAAGGTGAACACGTATGGGCTCAACCAAATACTGACTCAAGGTGTTCATAGCAAAGCATATACATCAATAACCCAATAATCTGTCTGTATAGTGTCACATCCACTAACTCTGACGAAGCATTAGTCAACAACTTCAAATTTGTGGCCATGGTTTTACTTTCCAACATATCAAACCTTTTCAGGATTTCTACTGCATACTGGGCCAAACAACCTTTGCCACAAATAGGGACTAAGTGAAAGTGTCTCTCCATCTGTACTGTAGTCACTCCCTCTGAAGCGAAGTTTTACTGCTCCTTCTATAACTGAGCACTACCTCCCTCTGCATCTTGTACTCTCTATATCGGGACATTCTGCACTGGAGTGACTGGTAGCCTTCTCTTCTGATGATACTCTGTGTATCCATCTATTTCATCTTTCTAGATCACTGGATACCAGGATCTCGAACTCTGTTGCAGGATCTCGTTCTCTCTTGCACCCATCTATGAGCTTCTCATCTTCAACCTTGTAACAAAGGTTGATGTCTCATCACTCTAGGTGATCCTTGATCTCATCATTCTATCCCATGGGTGCCTTTTGAGTCCGTACAAAGCCTTCTTTGATTTGTGCACATGTGGTTCTCTATAGAGAGTCATGAATCCTGGAGGTTGTTCGATATCTTCTTCTACTTCGATTACACCATTTATCTAGTGTAATATTCATCACTGAGGAAGTGTGTCTGGCCACTAGAGCAACATCTCGTCATAGTCAACTCCCTCTTTCTGAGAGAACCCTTGCTTTATACTTTTGTAGTATACTTGATTTCATAAGTCTTGTTGAATGTTATATTTTAATCATCGTCACTTGTTCTACAGAACAAGTCTCATCATTCTTCGTTTGTAGGTGATTGTACACGATATTTCCTACTAGTCAAATTTAGTGGCATGGTTAGAAACATTTCATGGTTTCCAATGACAAATTCTTATGCATAAAAACATAGGTCACACTGTCATGCAATTATCTTAGCCAATGCTTCAACACAACATTCATCCATACGGTAACTTTCTATATGCCTTCCATCTCTACCAAAACATTATTAAGAGCGTGCACTACTCTGAATGTCAACAAAGAGATTTCATTAAAGATAAGTAGCAATGGAATGTTGTACAGCACCATAGGCCACTTACCCATCACATGCAAATCAATTCAAACATTCTAACATGCATAATACACGTCCTAAATCTAGGAATATAAATATGTACACGACTGAACAATACAGGAAATGACAATTCAAATACTTATCTTTGTTTGTTTGGTAGGATCTCTTTTGATCCTAGTCTCCTAGAAGGGATTACTGGAATGTCTGATGACGAGCTCTACTCCATCATCTAATAATGTTGATCAAGTCTTCTACACCATAGGTTTGTAGTATCATAAATCAAAATTGCTTCTAAGTGAACTTTCAGTTTATATGAGTCATCTTCTTTTGTCCCAATCTGCATCTTCTATAAAACTTCATCATCTATAAAAGCAACTCTAAACTCTTTCTTATTTAAAGCTGAGATATAGCACATCCTTCATCTTCATCGAGGTTTCTGAATCAAGCTTGTATGTGGCTTCTCCTATTCCCTTAGTGAAACTTTCTGAGGGGAGACCTTTTCTTCAAGATTGGAGAAAGTGCTTTGAAGCACCATTATTATAAGACATATTCTTCAATTTCTTCCTTTGGTAACTTCCTGGGAGGTTGTCATGTCCCAAATTTTGCATTGGGTCACAATGGCCTAAGCCCATTGGTCATATTCATGAGAATTTGTCAAATTGATGCTAAGGGTCAAATAATTGCCAAAGAGGAAAATTACTAGTTTCCTAGGTTGGGGGTGGAAGCTTTGGGATTGGAATAAGGGGGATAATAAATGATGTGTGGACATTAGAATAGCATAAATATTTAATAAAGGAGCTAAATAAATATATACAAGTGAAAATCAATGTGGCATTTGATCATGAAGACACATGGAGGAAGTGGGACCCACAAAAGCTAGATTTTCTATGCCACATGGCATCCTCCTCTTGTCAATTCGAATCCATAAGAAGACCAAGGGTCTTAGGATGAGTTGGAAGGTCAATATACTTGGCATGAATCAATTAAAATCGAATTGGAGTGGAAGAGTAACTCCCATGTTAGAGGAAGAGGCATTTTGGATATAGTGAGACACTTGGACTAGATTCCCTAGCTCTATGACAACAATGATGAAGATGCTAATACACCTATGACACAAATCAGACCTAAAGGCTGACATATGACATATATGACATGTCAGGGCTAAAAATAGCCTCCAAGAGGGCGCTCAAGGGAGTTAGGGCAGCTAAGATGCTTCCACATGTGATTTGGTGGAAGTGGGAGACTAGGAATTGTTGTACAAGTGGCATTCTTTGGAATCTCTTCCCAACTTGAGTTGGAATGCATCTCTTGGAAAGAATTCGACCCATAGAGAGCTTGGAAACTTTATAAATGTCAATAACAAAGAATGAAACCAGCTTTTGATCATTTGTAGAATTTGCAATTGCATTTGTGGGGAGGGAGAGCTAGTGGATGACTAGTTTCTTGCCTTAGCCAATTTCGAGGATGAAAGATTCCCATCCAAGTTGGTAATTGGAAAGGCCATTCAGACCTTTCATTTGGAGCTTTAATGGAGTCATTGGTTGCAGGTGTAAGCTACAGGACAGATCATGGTTTCTTCTATTGCAACTCATTCCTTCAACCATTTCCATTTTTCATTGCATATTCTTGATCCTTGAGAGAGGACGTTTTTGGTGAGCTATTGTACTCTTTGGGGGAGCTTCTAATGCCCCATTTCTTTTATAATATGAAGTAAATACTCTGTTCTTCATCTCCAGAAAGTTTCAGGTCGAAATATCAAGTGGTTGTATGTAAAATTGATGATTATTGAGCAAACAGTGACCATTCCCCCACTAGATTGATGTATGCCAATGTATTGATGATGATTTCGAATGGAAGAATGTTTCTATGA
Organism: Larix kaempferi; assembly: GCA_027924585.1. NCBI lineage: Eukaryota > Viridiplantae > Streptophyta > Pinopsida > Pinales > Pinaceae > Larix > Larix kaempferi. Next base: position 14,806,800 of record BSBM01001002.1, on the reverse strand, counting down.
TATATTTATGATGTATGGACTGCCATTGATGAGTATTACAAGTTTCATGTTCAACACTTAAGCATTTGGAGCCATCTTACTCAGTTTTATTTCATTTGAAGAAGATTTAATGTTATTTCCCCCAAGGTCGAAACTAGTCTTCTTGCATCTGATTTAAGGAAGTTATAGCAGACATTAAAAGTTGAATGGTGATGCATATGAGTTCATGTTGATGTCATTTATATGTCCCCTGCTTCCATTCAGAATTTCGAGTTGGATTGAGTGCATTTGGAAAGTCATTTTCATCATCTACCCCTAGGGGATTCGAACCACAATTTTACTAGTAAAACTCCATACATTGATCAGATTTCCAAAGTGAGTTGCAGAAGCCATTTGATGGTTAAAAGACACCTATAAACACCATTTTTTTGTATTAACATCATTCATACACCTACTGGTACAATTTGAGAGCATTTGGAGCTATTTAGAGCCATCTACCATTGGGGGTTTGAAGCTCGAAATTACTAGTAATCTTACCTACTTTGTCCAAATTGTAAATGAATGTGCAGAAGTGTTTTAAGGGTTTTTAAGTATCCATGAGCCTATGTTATATGTATTAATACCACTCAAATACCTTCAAACCCATTATACAATCATTTGGGGTCATTTGGAGACCAAAAGACCAATACTAGTCAAAGAGGAATTGCTAGTCAAACTCCCTACTTTGGACAGAATTAAAAGAGGATTTGCAGAAGTAATCTAAAGGTCATATATCATCCCTGAACATCATATTCAAGTCCTAATATAAGTCATATACCTTCTCAGAAGATTTGGGAGCATTTGGAACAAATTGGAGACCTAGACATCAAAACTAGTCAAAGGTCAAACTAGGGAAAAAAGTGAAAAATTTGCCATTTTAATAAAATTCATAAAAAGGGATATTACAGAGGTTCTTCTTCTTCTTCCTCTTCTTCTTCGGCAAAATGAGCATGATGTCTTTTGTTATTCTTCTTTTTGTATTCTTTTTTTCTTACTGGACAATCTTTAGCAATATGTCTCATCTTATCACAATGATGATAACATTGATAATAAGAGAAGTCTTTATGCTTGTGGCATCCCTTCTTGTATTTCTGAAACTTCTTAGGAGGAGGAAACTCCTTAAGGGTTTCCTTCTTGTACTGAGATTTTCCCTTTCCTCTTTTAGTATGGGTAGCTAGAGCTTGATCATCATCTCTGAGTAGTGCTTCTCGATTTGCCACTCTAGCTTCTTCTTGAACATATTCTTCCCATACAATTTCAAATTGTAGACTTTCCTTTCTTGCACACATTGTCTGGATAAAAGAATCCCAAGGTCTAGTAAGACCATTGAGAGCGATCATCACTAATTCATCTTCATCAAGGTTGTCTCCAATTGCTTCTAGGTGTTCTTTGAATTGAGAAACCCTTGTAAAGTATTCTTGGATAGATTCACCCTGACTCATCTTTGTACTATTGAGTTGGGTTCTCAAATTCAGCTTCCGATTAATGTTCTTTCCCTCATACATTCTTGATAGGGCATCAAACATTTCCTTAGGTGTTTTCTTGGAGGACACTTGAGGAATCAAGTGATCCTTGATGGAATTTGCTATGATCCCCTTGGCTTTAATCATGTCCTTCTTGTGCTTTTCCTTTGCTTCAGCTTCTACGGGTTCTGGCACAGCTTCCTTAACAAACTTCGCAAGATCATTCTCTTCTAGAATGAGTCCAATTCTGTACTTCCAAGCACAAAAAAATTTCTATGCCTTCCAACTTGTCATCAAGCTTAGTGCTTGGGGCCATCTTATCCCAGAGAACAGAAAATGACCAAAAATTGAAATTTCTCAGCAATGAAAATTGGGCTTACCTAGAGATGTGCTTGACTAAGGCAAGTATGTTGGTACAGTCAGTTTCTGAAGAATCCAAAATTTAACCCCTGAAACTGGACTTGCGAAATTTTGGACTGCAGTTTCTGATTTTCTGGTTTTTCTGGTTCCAAGTCAAACTAGGGTTTGACTTTCTGGAAATTCTAGCCACTGAAAAACTTCGATCTAGGTGCCAAAAGATGCGCCTAGGCGGGCCTCACTTCCCAATGCCAATTGCACTCAAAAATTCCTCTTCAATAGGAAGCCCTAATTTTCTTGCCCGGAGAAAGAGAGAGAAATTTAACCTAGTGAAAGCTGCTCTTTTCAGTCTAGCTCTGATACCATGTTAAGATTATATGCTACTAAAGACTAAATTCTAACTTCATGAGCATTTAATACATTTTCACAATAGCAACATAAAGAGGATCTCTGAAAGACACACAATCACAAGGTACACAACAATTTATCATTGGAAACCCTCAAGGGGAAGAAAACCCAACAAAACTTCCACAATATAGATTACCAAAGTACAATGCCCAAAGAAACAAGTCTCATAAAAGGGAGAGACAAAACCCAAACACAAGAGCCAAGAACAATCCTCCTTCTCCTTGAAAATCCTCCCTCTTCCTCTCTTGCGCAATACTTAAGTCAGTGAATGGTGCAAATGAGAGGGAGACACTCTCTATTTATACTTGACCTTTTAACCTAACTGGGTCGCCTCACTAACTTGACTAGGCCGACCTCTCTAGGGAGACTCAAAACAATATTTATATTACATTCTTTTAGGTACTAATGACCTGACTTACATTGGAGGTTTTACCTCATGACTTTTATATGACCTTTTACATTAAAGACATCTCCAGAAGGAGGAATAATACAAGTAGAATATTCTTCAAAGTTACATTATTTCAACACTTCTTTAGGTAGATAGTTGCCAGATGAGGATGTTCAAGAGGAGGGCCTTCCACAGGAAGCTATTTCCAGGAAGAGAAAGCCAAGTTGGCTTAAAGAGCTTGTGAAGGAAGCCGAGGAGTCTGTGGGGCCACCCAAGAGGGAAGTTAGAGAGAGTAGAGCACCAGAGAGGTTTTCCAGTAACATGGCGATGGTGACCAGCTTGCGCGAGTCAGAGCCTTCCACTTTTGAGGAGGCAGCTACACATCAGGTTTGGAGAGATGCCATGATGGAACAGTACAATTCCATGATGAAAAACGAGGTGTGGGAGATAGTCCCAAGACCGGAGGGGAAGTCAGTTGTGACTTCCAAGTGGCTCTACAAGATCAAACATGCTGCAGATGGTAGTGTTGAGAAGTACAAGGCTCGTTTTGTGGCACCAGGGTTCTCACAAGTAGAGGGAGTAGACTATGATGAGACCTTTGCGTCAGTTGCTCGATATTCCTCGATCAGAGCAATGATCTCCATAGTATCAGAGTTGGGTTGGAAGATCCACCAGATAGATGTGAAGACCGCATTTCTCGATGGTCTTTTACGGGAGGAGGTGTACTTAGAGCAGCCACAGGGATTTGTGGTTCATGGGAGAGATTCTCATGTGTGGGGGCTAAAAAAGGCCTTGTATGGACTGAAGCAAGCTCCTCGAGCTTAGTATTCGAGGATTGATTCTTACTTGTTGTCGATTGGACTTCAGAAGAGTGAGGTTGATCCCAACCTATACTTCATTGTAATTGGAGGTGATCCACTCATTCTTCTGCTATATATTGATGACTTGTTTATCACAGGAGAGGAGCATCTTATTGCAGCTTGCAAGAAGGATCTTGCTTCAGAGTTTGAGATGACTAATCTTGGGCTAATGCACTATTATTTGGGGATGGAGATTTCGCAAGAGGATGGACATGTTTTCTTGGGGCAAGGAAAATATGCAGTTGGTGTTCTGAGGAGATTTCAGAGGGAGGCCTGCAGACCGATGTCCACACCTATGATCACCAACTGGAAGACGCATCATGCTTCTGAGGGAGAGTTGGTGGATCCTACCTTATATCGTCAGCTCATAGGATCTTTGATGTATTTGGTCAACACCAGACCAGACTTGTGTTTTGCGAACAAACTCAGTTAGTTCATAGCATACAGGATTTTCTGAGAGCTTCAAAGAGCTCGAATGTCAGCACGTACCTTGATCCTATAGATCCACTTGGAAGTTACAACTGACTTCCCTTCTTGTCTGAGAATCACTTTCCACATATCATTATCCATTATCAGTTGGATATCCTCTGTCATAGTATCTTTCCAAACCTGAAGTTTGGCTATCTCCACATAAGTGAATGATCCTGAATCAGTGACATGGCTACCACTGGAGCACCTTTGGAACCTCTCAATAGGCTCCTCAATGAGATCAACTGAAGGCTTCTTGCCCTTCTCCCTATGCTTCTATGAATGAGATGTCTCATAAGCTTCCATATCTAAGTCACTAGATGACTCCTTGGAACAATGGAAGATCACATCTCCACTTTTCTTTTCTGCAATCACATTCTGCTTGGGAATGAAGAGCACTGAAGGCTCCCTCTTGATCTTTGAATCTTGACAAGGGTTATTCATTAGAACTTTAACAACATGTCCTAAGACCTTACAAAGGTCACCCTCACGAACACCAATCTCAATGGATGAGCTCATATTTTCCACCTTTAGTCCACACTAGTGCCTTTCCTCCTGAGAAGGCTACAAAGAACCCCTTGTCTTTTAAAATTGCCACTGAAAGAACATTCTTCTTTAAACCAAGAACATATAAAATTTCCTCAACATGAATTAACGTACCCGAATCAAGCTTTAAGGCAGTTGCACCAACTCCTTTAATTTCAAAGGTACTCCTATTTCTCATCTCCACTTTCACATTGAACTTCTTGGCCTTGTAACCCACAAGAGCCCTTTTGTATCTAGTCATATGCTTGGTGGCCCCACTATCAATCCACCATGAGTCTAATGAGTTGGAGATGGATCCTGAGAGTGATGAAACCAAGATGAACTCTATTTGATCTTTTTCTTTGATCTCAACCTTATATTTCTTTTGTTGAGGTTCTTCTTCTTCAGTAGCAGCTGAAGCATTATACTTCCCTTTATGTCATTTCCTGTTAGGAGGATTTCTACAATCTTTTGCATAATGACCAAGCTTGCTACAGTTATAACATCTTACTTTTGACTTATGAAAGTACTTACCTTGAGGTCCCTTACCTTTGTTCCGGTGTTGAGGGAAGCTTCTTCCTTTCTTTGTCTTGGCAGCAAGAGCATCATTCCTTCCAGCAGGAGGCCCAGATCTACTCTCGATTCTGCCTTCTTCTTCTAGGAAATCATGCCACAACCTATCAAAGCTTGGTTGTATTTCTATTCCATTGACTATTGCAAGAAATGTCTCCCAAGATGTAGGAAGACCATCTACTGTTGTTTGCACAAGATCATCATCATCTACTTCAACTCCAATTGCCATGAGTTGATCTCTTGCCTAAGCAATCTTTGAGAAGGAGGCAACTGATTCCTTCTCCTCCATCTTCAATGAACGAAGTTGCTTCTTCGAGACTCTCTTCTGAGTAGGTGCCTTCTTTTCATAGAGATTTGCTAGGGCATCAAAGCATTCCTTAGCTATCCTTAGAGGAGTTATCACAGGCATCAAATTGTCTTTAACCGAGTCAAAGATGACCCTCTTAGCTTTGGCTTGCTTCTTCTTGAATGTTGCTCTTCCTTGGGTTGTTGTGGGATCTTCCACAACCCTAGTGACAAATTCATCCAAGTCATTCTTCTCCAAAATATTCAAGACCCTAGCCTTCCATGCATTAAAGTTTGAGGCTCCTTCAATCCTATCTTCTTCTTTCACTGAGTTAGAAGCCATCTCAAACCCTTACAATCAACTTGCCAAGTACGCCTGTAAACCTATAGTCAAGTTGATTAGGACACAAACCCTTACCTTAGGATCTATGTAGATTCTGTTAGCCTGCAAAACAGAGTTAACTACAAGACCTAAGCTCTAATACCATGTTAAATTTTGGTTAGGGTTAGGGTTTGATGCAGAAGAATAAAAAATCAATGTACTTTAATGCAAAAATTACTTTTAACAAACTAATACTAAAACGAAATAGTACAACAGTAAATAGAACTGAAACATAATTTTCATCTCTTTCAACTTTTCATCTTTAACACTACCAAATGGTCACCGTGTTAAAGTAATCTTCAGTAACATGTAATCACTAACAGTAGTATAACTTACACAGTGCTTATTAACAACAAATAAAGAAGATAAGTTTAGGGTACTTACTTGGAGCGTGGAACCCTTCCTATTTTATACTCATAAAATTTTAGTTTCAGAAAAGGAGTGTGCCTCTCAAAGGCCAATTAATCACTAGGAACCAGATGACCCTACTAGAGGGTTAGTACAAACCAGAGAGAGAGAGAGAGGGTTGTAGTATAGTCAATCAAGAACAGTCAAAGACAGTCAAAACTCAGCACAATAGGTCTGAATCTCCGACAACAAAATAAAGCTTCAAGCAAGCAGATCACAGTCAGACTCACTCAGGGATTAGACGCTAATAATGTCTTAACACAGATCAAAATATCAGTCTGGTCAATAGACAAGTCACAACACAAAAGATCAAGTGACTCACAAGTGATCAGACAAGCAGATCTGTCCACAAGTTCAACTCAACACAAAAACAAAATTTGGTCCTCACATATGAGCTGTTGATAAGTAGATCAATGCCAAAGGGACTCACGGTTTCCACATTTGAATAAACAACGGTGTTAGTTCAGACCTTAAGGCCTCACAGCCTACACAAGTGAGCCACCAACAGCCTCTAGGACCTCACGGCTTCCACTAAGAGACACCCAGAAAACAAATCTAGGGTCACAGCCTCCTTCAATCAAGTAGATCAGAGCACAACAGGCAGATCTAGGGTCTCGGCCTCCCCAAACAAGTGGATCGGACCTCTTCAAAAGCACAACAGGCAGATCAGGCCTCTAAACAAAGGATCAAACCTCAAACAAGCATGCAACAGGTAGATCGGGTCTCTTCAGCAGCAGACTGAACCTCTCAACAAACAGATTTGAGCAGTGCGAATTGAAACGGGGTTCAATTGAGCCCACGGCCTTCCTCTAACAGGTCACGGCTAGGGCAGCAGCAGCAGCATAAAGTTCTCAAGTTAACCCTAACATCAGTTTTGTGACATGCAAGTTATCCAGCAGGTGGGCGGCTTCACCACACAACAGAACAATCTTCAAGAAGACTTGACGTCAAGCAGGCAAAGCTGAAATAAAGTGTTGGATGATGGATAAATGAGGAACCAAGATCTCTATATATAGGATAATAAACCTTCTAGAAGGATTATTAAATAATCTTTTAAAATAGGTTAGGGTTCGACATAACTAGGAGGGTACCTCAAAAATAGAAATCACAAAAGATATAAAATTAAAATATAAGTAAAGTGACTTGGGTGGGTACCAACACATTATGGTCAAAACAATAAAGTTACATTTAATAACATATAATAAGTGAGGGTACTATAACCAATCAATATGGTACAAGTCAAAACCATAAAAACAAGAGTGGGTATATTGACCCATAACCCCTAGGACCAAAGGGTGTACCTCAAACGTGGACAAATAACCATAGTACCCATAAGACCAAAAACATTAAAGGTGGTACAAATCAAAAGATAACTCAAGGTGGGTAAATGACCCTATTAACCACAAGTCAAAGACAAGGTACCACAAGACAAATAATCAACAGGGTGTAAGGACCAAAAGTAAATCAACCAAGGTGGAGAAGGTACAACCAGTCATCTCTCTCTCAAATGTACAAATGTTCCATGTAACTTGAAAGTTCATCATCATTGTATAAGGAAGGGTCCACACTTAATTGATGTGATCATGTGGTCCTCTAGACTGCTCCTCGGCTCAAATGTTAGTGGCTCCATCAAGGAGTGGCCAATCCCTTGAGAAGACCATTTAACTCAACCATCTCGAAGACCTAGGAGAAGATGACATCACACATCATCATCTTGGTCCACTGACCAAGATCCACCTGGTTCATTGACCAAGTATGTCACTGCAGGAACTACGTGCTCCTCGTGACCAAGAATCTGCCTAGTCTTGGAACAGGAGTTCTCTGTCTCAACCCGCAGGACCTGCTTGGTCCTCATGACCAAGAAACAGTTTGGTCCCATACTAGAATACCCTAGAGACAAGTAGGGGCCCTAGCCACATGCTAGGGACTTTGCCATGGCATCCTACTTGATCCCCAACCAAGAACCCCAAGAGACAGTTGGGGGCCCTAGGGTACCTTCTAGGGTCTTACTCTTTACTCTGCCTAGTTAACTTGACCAGGAACCCTAGTTAACTAACTAGGGTACCATCCTCTCTGAGAATGGGTCTCGCAGTTGCACAAACTTTAACAATTTTGAATCCTCCATTTTTTAATTCAAGGCATTAATCAACATATAGAATGGTTGATTTATTGATTGGGCTAGATATGGAGGGTAATTGTAGTCAAAACTTCAAATTTCAATGGGTACTGAAAGTTTTGGGTGAAAAATTACAAATCGCAAGTAGATCGTTTAACAAAAATCCTCTAAAAATTCATGGTTTCAAGTGCCCAAATTTACTCTTAAAACCAGCATGAGAGCTAGTGATAAAAATTCGTAATGAAAGAATTCAAGTTCGAGAAATTTTGGGTAGAATTTGAACCATGGTCAAATATATTATAGTGTTGTTAATTGTTGAAAATTACCACTTCTATTAATGGACAGAAATTACTAGTCTCGTTAGCCGACGAAAAAATTCATAGTCAAAAGAAAGGCCAAGTGTAATTTCAGGTTGGCCACCTATCTTGGTGTTAGGATATTCCTATACTCCATCCTAGTCCCACCAGTATTTTGATCATTTACATTTTCAGTCATGCATGCACCTTTTAGGGTTTGCATGCATTCTAGGGTTTGCATGCATTTTGCATGAATCCCAGTCATCAGTCCAGCACCTAGCCCTCAGTTAGCTAGCCCCCAGGAGCTTCTCACTATTCAGTTTTAGCCCTCCAGTTGCTTAATGCGCCCTTCTTCCTTGATTTTAGGGAGCAACTCGCCCTCCTTCACCTACCAGTCCAGTTGTCACTCAGTTACATTCAGTTACAGTCAGTTACACTCAGTTACAGTCAGTTACACTCAGTTACACTCAGTTACAGTCAGTTACACTCAGTTACATTCAGTTACATTCAGTTACACTCAGTTACATTGAGTTACACCTACCAGAGTTAGTTTGACTGATGGTTGACAGTTACTTGAGCATTGATGACTCCACTGATGATGATGAAGACTTCCAGTTGCGCTCCGATGATCATGAGGACACCTAGTTGTGCTCCGATGACACTCCAGTGATCCTTTGATCACTCCATGAAGGCTAATTCGAATTGCCACCTTAGGCATTCGAATTCCTCATGCATTGTACTATTTATATGTCCATTTGTGATTAATAATCTAGTATGACCGAAGTATTATTGCTTCTATCTGAGTTCTACTGTACCATATTATTCTGTTGCTCATTATACTGCATGTATCACTCTTCTTCTATTTTCTTGCTTAATCATAATTATTCTCTTGTGAGATACATCATCTCTTAGATCTGCTGTGAGGATTTTCACACTTGGAACTATGCCAGATGTAAATTCGTACTAGCCACCTATTGCAAAAATTTAAAATTTAAGAAATTATAAAATTTTGAAGTGGACCCCACTAGTACCACGTGAAAGGAGGAATGATGTGGAAGTGCCATGTGGACAAGGGAGTGTGACGTGGACCAACCACGTGGAATCAGTGTACAGGTGGCAACACCAGAAGGAGTCAATTGCATGGGTGGCAGCCACGTAGGATAGACAGGGATCATTATATGTTGTGGATGACCCAAATTAAATTGGGCAAGTCAGATCATTAGATCTGAGCAATTCATGCTTAGGGAGGTGGTCGTACCTTATCTTAAGGTGGTCCTTCCCGAATGGTTAGGATTGAATCGTGTAGGTTTGATCGCTAGATCATGACTGTTCATGCAAAGGAGATGAGCGTACCTTATACAAAGGGGTATTCGTGTGAACGGCTGAGATCTAATTGCACAGGTTGCATCGTGCGATCGTGACCATTTGGCTAGAAAAGATGAGTGTACCTTATACAAAGGGGTATTCGCGCAAACAGCTGAGATCTAATCGCACATGTTGCATCATGTGATCGTGATCGTTCAAGCTAGAAAAGATGATCGTACCTTTTACAAAGGGGTGTCTTACCGGGAAAATTAGCAGGGCTAATTCCCAGTAAGCAAAAATAAGATCAGTGACCCAATGTCACCTCGGTCACCGTTCTAACTTCTTCGGAAGTCGAAACCTCCAAGGAGAAGTATCCTTATGACAACCTATAGAACACTAAGACAACCACAGAACGATATTCTCTATGCAATTCGTAGTTAGACCAGTACCTAAATGGAGTCAACAACATTACAGTCAAATATTCTATGCCAATGCATGCAAGAGATAAGATCCAGACTACCAACAATATAGCCTACTTAGGTCGTCCAATGAGATGTATAGGCAAGCATGCATGTATTAAAATAATCAATATAGGATCAAAAGACTATATTGCCAATACACTTCACCCAAACCAAAAATGCATTGAGTGATCGTTGACGATGTCATTAATAAAATGCTGAGCGTATGCCACACCAATTGACTTGCTGAGCCGTAAGTATGATATGTTATATCAGCAGAAGTAGATATGCATTTGTTAACCAAGGTTTTACCATACTAACAATCAAAATCAATGCAAGGATCTAAGTTACCACAGAAATAAAGTTTCCAGCTGTCAATTATGGAATATTAAGAACTGTAATAGTAACTACTATCAATAACTAACAATACACCAAAATGTTAAGTTAATCAATTTCAAATCTGCGTGTGAACTTCAGTAGAGCAGCATGTGAGATAAACCAAAATATTACTTTCACGATGAATGATATATATACTGAACCAAGTGAAATAAAACCTTGTGTGAATCAGATATTTAAGATTACTTTCCAGCTCACTGAATCAAGTGTATTAAGCAGAATTAGATGCAACTGCAAAGGTAATTAAGCAAATAAGTGTCATCTACATAATATAACGGATGAGGTCTCTATTCTTAGCTATGCCCAAGCGAACATAAGTCTGTAGAAAACGCTTATCAAACCAGCTGGACCATTATCATCAACGTTATCAATATACAGTCAATTGTCTCAGATCTAAAAGTGACCACAGTTAGCAATTTAACCTTGTAACAGGGTTCTCCACAATCAGCAATATAAGAGGCTAAACATATACCACACCATAAAAACTACTTTCCAGCGTTGATTTCCTTATGTTTGTAAGCATTAGTAGTATTATAATAACCACGTATATATGTCTTGTTATCTCAATTTGTGTTTTGCACAGATGGGAGATAAAAAAAGCTCACACCAGGGCTGCCAAAGGGCAGTCCTGTGTAAAAAGAGGGGGCTGCGGATAGGAGAGGGCCGTGGAGGATGAGAGCAGCAAAATTAGGGCTGAGTTAGGGCTCGGGTTAGGAGAAGAAGGTAAGGCCATGGGAGTTGAAAAGGTAGAGTAGGACTGAGGTAGGGCTTTAGGGTTGCTAAAAAGGGTAGGCAAAGGCCACGGTGGAAGGAGGAAAGGGCAGCCAGAATGGACACAATTTGGGAGAAGGAATGGAGGCCGCAGCAGAGGGAGGCCTCGGCAGTGGAGAAATGAGTGGAGAGTGGGAGCCGCGAGGAAGGGAGCAGCCAAGAAGGCCACGGGCAGCAGAGGAAAGGGGACCGGGGATTGGAGAGGGAAGACCGAGGTCAAGCTCGGGGGTGGAAGTGGAGCAGTGAGTAGGTGGGAGCTCGGATGGAGCTGCAGGTTTGACGCGGAGAGGAGGCAGAGAAGCGCCGCGAGTCGCGTGGGAGGCTGAGTGTAAAGGAAAACGCGGATAGTAAAGGAGCGGTGGCGAAGGTAATGAAGGGGCCGCGACGGGAAGAGCGCAGCACGAAGAGAAAAGGCCAAAGCAGAGGGAGTTGCGGAAGTGATGGAGGGAACGGCTGCAAAAGGGAGCGGACTAGGGCAGCGAAGAGAAAGCCGCGATGGGTTAGCGAGGAGATGAACGGGGAGCAGCAGAGGAGGGTTACGACAGGTCCGAGGGGCTCTAGGAGAGGGCCGAGGGTGGAAAAGAAGGGAGCTGTAGAAGGCCGAATGAGCTGCAAGAGAGTTCTAGGGCTACTACTAACGCAAAAAAGGGTTTTTTAAATCAGTTTTTTAGAATAAAAATCAGACCTTTAAAAGAATAAAACTCAAAAATTTTAAAGAATAAACTCAGATAAATTAAAATAAAGACTAATTAACATAGTAAAAATCTAGGTTAAAAATAATATTTACAAATACAAACATATAAAACTCATATTTTAAATAAATAATTAAGCCTAAACATAGTAATTACCCATTAACCTAGCTAACAATAATAATTACACATGTACAACTTCAGAATTTTAAGTTTAAAGAAAAGATGAACAACTAGGGTTTTCGAGAGAGAGCTAATCACCAAGCCTAGGGCATCAATGAGAGGAGTAACCCTCCTTGAAATGGTACTTGGCAAGCTTGGACAACTAGGGCTCACCTCTACAATCTCTAGGATTCGTAGAGGAACCCTAGCTCGAGCAAGACTTAAAGACCTAAAGCTCAAGCTTGATTGCAATGGTGATCAATGACGAAAATGACATGCAAATCAAGAGAAAATGAAGCAACAATGGCTTCCATCCAACCCTAACAAGCATCACTTTCATACATTTGACAGAGAGACATCAAACAAATAGTATAGATACCTCCAAGTGCATGTGTCAAGCAAACAACTCTAGCTTCACCTTAGCAATGGCATGAACAATAGTAAACTTCCAAGAAATGCTTCAAACTTGCAAAATAACCTTCATCAAGGAGTGCATCCCTTCAAAGAGCCCTAGTTAGGACAAATAGCAGACATAATGATCTTATCCCAAAAAGTTGATGTCTAAAAATGAAGTGAGGAGATCTTATTTATATGATCTCACACCCACTTTACACAAAAAAGGTCAATTTAATATTTAAAAAAGTCAACTTAAAAATATAACAAAAATAATATAAAATAATCTAAAGATGGCCTATTGTAGGCTACCTGGGTATTTTACCCCCTAGGTGCTAAAATATGCTAAACAAGGCCAAATTTGACGAAACTGAAGGTCGTACTGTGCAGGGGGGGTCGTCATGCCCCAACTAACCGCAATAGTGATGAAAACCCTCAACGCCCCCCCCTTTTTAGCAAGCAAACAATCTGCCAAGAGGATGACGTCATCCTCTAAAGGAGGGCCCAGAGGGAGGGCCCTGCTAAACTGGAGGACCAGGAGGGTGCTGGAGGTGCTCTAGAAGATAAGAGTGGGTCTCAGTGCTGGAACAACTGCCGCTGGAGTGTTGAAACAAGGTGGGGGTCATGTGACTCAGTGACCCACCCCTAGAAGACCCGAACACCAACCTCAGAGTTTCAAACCCTTTTATGAGGCAGTCAGCGATGCCATTAAGCCATAGTACTTCCATAGAGAAGCCAGAGGGTCTGGCCATGCCCCAACCTCAGAATGAACTGGCTAAACACCCCTCCTGGTCAGAAAAACGACACCCTCTCCCTGGGGTACCCCTACAGGGGCGTTGGTGCTAGTACCATCGTAACAGGGTGTTCACCTTATACAAAGGGGTGTTCGCACAAATGACTGAGATTTAATCACGCATGTTCCATCGTGCGATCGTGATTGTTCGCGCGTGAAAAGAAGATCATACCTTATCCTTAGGGGTGTCACCATGAACGACCCAGATATGATCACGCAAATTGGATTGACGACTCAAATCTCATCGCCAGAAAATGTTAATATAGTGTTCGGAATGGACAAGATTGATCGAAAAAATAAAGGTAGTGGTTTCAATGCTTGGTTTCCAAGTACTAGAAATTGGGAAATGACACCGAACTTACGTGCCAGATTGCACGATATGAAAAGATTTACAAAAAAAAAATGTAAGCCCCTTGACCCCAGTCGTTGTCCGTGAGACATTAAGGACTTCAAGAATTTCCTTGTGGTGATAACCTGATTGACGAGAATGGAAATGTTGCACTGTGCTATCAGTTCGGGAATAAGTTTGTTATAAAAACTGCTAAAAATTCTAAGTCTGGAGAAAATAAAAAAGTTAAAAGTTGACAATTCCAGAATTTAATAGAAATTGGATGATGCATTAGAACAGAAATCTGAAAGTGTTCAAGTACTCAAAATCTTATGGGCTATCAGCACCCCTATATTAAAGTTTTTCCATTTCTTGATAGATTTTCCTCTACAAGTCTCTGAAGTTGGTCTCCAAGATTAAGTACAGCTACATGAACAGTGCAAAATTGGCTAAAATTGCTAATTTTGGAGAGTTGTAACTTTCATCTCCGAGTTTAGAAATTGCAATGGGAGCAGTTGGAAAGAGTATCGACATGAGGATAAATAATAGCAATTAGATCTGAAGTATGTATGTTATACCCTCTCAAAAATTGGACAAGAAAAGGGCATGTGGTTATAATTTGACAAAATTGTCAAATTAATAATTTCTAGAATTCTTATATATGCATGAATTTTTTATTGAGTTTTGGAAATAAAGTTTAACTAACAGATTTGATGTAGGAACAGATTGCAGATATCAAGCACAGGTCTCAGAAGTGAGCCTTTTGAGATTCAAAGCAGCTACAGAAACAGGGCAGAATTGCGAAAAAAGTGCTAACTTTGGGGAAAATGTAATTTTTAGCTCAAAACCTAGAATTAAGCATATCTATAGTCAGTGGAAAGGTAATGTAAAGGATAATATAACAAATAGATCTGATTTTCGATATATGTTTCTTCTTATTTGAGAAAGTGCACAAAACAAAGCCTATTAGCTTAATTAGACAAGGAAGAGTACAACAAATTGGGCGAATTTACAAATTTTGGAGGAATGTAATTGTTCATTGTAAGATCAAAATTGGGTGTGGCTATAGTCATTGGAAAGTTGATCTAGAAAATAATAAAATGGAAGAATTCTGAATTCAAAGTATGTTTCTTATTATTTTATAAGGCAAGCAAAACAAAGCATTTAGGCTTGAATTGACAAGACAGTTGTCAATCTAATAAATTTTGGGAAAGAGTTGTATGGTGATATAGGAGTGTATCAGAGGTCAAATTGGCTAAGTATAATGGTATGAACACTATTATGATTCTCTCACAATTAAGCAGATGCACAGTTGGGAAAGCAAGTAGAGTAAATTATTGGCTAACTGGAAAGGTGCAAGATTAAACCAAGTAGGGTTGAATGCTTGGTATATGGAGTATTAATTACTGAACAATAACAATATGTCTTATTAAGAAGGAAGAAAGATATCAATAATGGTTGTTGGTGTCTTGAATAATAATGCATTCCAAGTATTGCTGGGGATTAGTATGTACAATTTGAACTCCAAGACATATCCAATGGAGCTTCTATTGATTGGAGTGGACATGGTATGTCATGATGGAATACATAGAAAAAGTAGTAAAGTTTCCCACAGGTAGAGAAGATAAATGGGGATTCATGGCCCTTATAGTGGGTTGTTGTGTACAACCAAGCAACAATAATAACTAACGGCATCATGGAACAGATCAGCATGTAAGGAACAGGGAACATACCATTGGGTAAAGGGCAATGCATCTCATATGGGAGATGAGTGAATTACCCATGTGGATAAGTGCAAGCATGCTCGAAAGAGTTGCAGGATATGGACCAGCAACTTATGTGTAAAGAATAAGAAGATGTGACAAACTTCCACTCAAATGGAAGCTACTAATTGATGGAATAAGACATTCCAATGGGTGGATCTGTCATGTGGTGAGGAATTGTGGTGAAGAATTTGATGGAAAAATGAAGGACAACTCCATAATTGAATGGAACCTAAAGACAACAACATAAGCTAATATAGTGACTTTTGAAATAGAATTATGGAGAGGTCATACAAGTGAAAAGTGAAATTGAACTTAGCATGGCTTGAAAAAGAGAGTGGAATTTTGAAGGATTCCTAATGGAGATGGAATGGAACTCTTTATAGCACTATGAAGCATAGTGGAAAAAATCGCCGAAAAATCGGCGATGTCCCGAAAAATCGCGAGATTTTCGGGACGCTGATTTTTTCCGGCAAAAAAATCGCGAGATTTTGAAAAAATCGGGAATCGCAAGATGTTCAAAAAATCGCACCACGATAGATCGTCGGCGTTTATCGGGCAAGTTAAAGGTGATTTGAAGGGTATGTTTTGGGTCATTTCGACTTGGAGAAAGAACAGAGCCTTTACCAAGCAGGGTTAGAGTCTTCAGCGAGCAGGGTTAGAGTCTTCGGCGAGAAATTACATGCCCAGTTAGAGTCAGCGAGCAAGGTTAGAGTCTTCAGCGCCGGTTAGGGTTCACACCGAAGCTTTCCAAGCAAGGAGGGTGCTTCGAAGTTCAAAACGTGGTCTGTAAAATAGTAAATCGCGGTCTGCAACAGGGTTTCCGTTTGATTACTGTGAAGGACGGCCAGCTTCAACGCAAGAGGAGGTCGCATTCTTGGCTTACAAGCCCCAATTCCATCCACGGGTTCAACTTCCTCCACAAGTGCGTGAAGGTCTGTAACTGCAACACACAGGTTAGTTAAGTTTTAACATTTTATTTTTTAATTTTTAAAATTTTTATTATCAAAGATTAATAAATCTCCAAAGTTAATTTTTAACTCTGAAAGTTTAATAAATCTCCAAAAAAATTATTAACAAAGATTAATAAATCTCCAAAGATTAATTTTTAAAACTTAATCATATAATAATTATTAATAAATCTTTATCTAGATTCTAAATTAAATACCAAGACTGAAATAAATGAAAAAATCCATTTTCCCATGAAATAAATGAAAAATTAAAATACCAGGACTGATTTTAGAGGACTGATTTTTTAAAGTTTAACTTTAAAGTTTAAAGTTTTAAACCAGCATGTTGTTAGCCTTTTCCTATCGTGCCATTAATGTCTTTTTTTTGTTTTTTTGTGCCTCAGGTTTGATTTGTGAGGCTATCAATTTCCATTGCAAAAATGCCAAAGGCATTGGACACATTTTGGCAATATGGGGAGCCTGAAGATGGAACAAATCGGCAACGATTGATTTGCAAATTGTGTGGGCAACATATGACAGGAGGCATTAGCAGGTTGAAGTACCATTTGGCAAAACTCCCTGGCAATGATGTGGGGCTTTGTAGTGCAGTTACCCCCGAGATTATGAGAAGTGCCCATGATGCAATTCACTCAAAGGATAGAAGAAGGGAAGAGTCAGCTGCAAATAGAGTTGAACTTCCAGCTGGTGGAGTGGCTAGGAGTTCAGGGACACATGATCATCACACGGAGGCTAGTGGTAGGGGCTCCATGGCCATGGATTCACTTAGCATGAGGGATGCCTCATCTTTCTTTGTTCCACAAACCGGAAGTGGTGCTCAACCTTCCATCAAGTCTATGCTTAAAAAAAGGAGAAGAAAGAAGCAGATAGGCTTATGGGGAGGATGCTTTTCTGGAGCGACTTACCTCTTACCATCACAAGAAACAATCCCTTTTTTGAGCCAATGTGTGATGCCATTGCTATTGTTGGCCCAGGGTACAAGTGCCCTACATATGAGGAGATTCAGGGGCCTATTCTTCAAGCAGAGAAGAAGGACATCAACACTAGATTGGAGGAATTCAAAGAGTCATGGGAGATCTCAAGATGCACATTGATGTCCGATGGTTGGACAGATAAGAAGGGTAGGACCCTTATCAATTTCTTGGTACATTTCCCTAAAGGTACCATGTTTATCAAATCCGTTGATGCATCGGCACAGATAAAAGAAGCAGCATTGTTATGTGAATTGTTGGATGGGGTCCTCTAGGAGATCGGTTTGCACAATGTGGTGCAGATCATAACAGATAATGCAGCTAATTATGTGGATGCTGGTAGATTGCTTATGGAGAGGCATCCCTCATTATTTTGGACTCCATGCGCAGCACATTGTATTGATTTGATGCTGGAGGATGTGGGGAAAATTACCTTCATGAAGGAGGTCATTGATCAAGCTAGGAGTATGACCAAATTCATACATAACCATGCTTTTGTTCTTAGCCTCATGAGGAGATGCACAAGAGACAGGGAGTTGCTGCATCCTGGAATCAGACGGTTTTCCACCAACTTCATTTCTCTTCAGTCTTTGCTTCGAGTCCAGTTTGAGCTGAAGCAAATGTTTGTTTGTGATGAGTGGCATGATTGCACATATAGCAGGAGAGAGGATGGGAGGGCCATTGCCAGATTGGTGTACACCGACTCCTTTTGGGAAGGAGTGGAGGAAGTGTGCTCAATTAGTGAACCTTTGGTAAAGGTTCTGAGATTAGTTGACAGTGATAAGCCCGTTATGGGCTATTTGTATGAGGCCATGGATAGGGCCAAAGAGGCTATTCGGTCTTATTATGTGGGGAAGGGTACCCCTGGATTCAATAGACACATGATGCTATGGGATTTGATTGATACCCGTTGGACCGGGATGCTCCATCGACCTATTCATGCAGCTGCACTTTACCTCAATCCCTTCCTTCTGGGAGAAGCCACATGCCACAAATCTCACCTTGTGTTTCTCTATGTTGCCATCTGCAGCATGCTTGATCTTGTAGATCCACTTGGAAGTCACAACAGACTTCCCTACTGGTCTTGAGACCACATCCCAAACATCATTCTTCATGATCGACTGGTACTCCTCGATCATGGCGTCCTTCCATTCTTTCCTTTCTGTCGCTTCTTCATAGTTGGCAGGTTCTTTGTTAATGATGTCGCATAGCAGGGCTACATAACTGGAGAATGGTCTCGGTCTCTTGCTTTCTCTATGCATTCCTTCTGGAGTGCCATATCTCTCTACATCTTGAATTGCTTCTCGTACCCATGTTGGTTTCCTCTTGTGAGAATTCTTCTCACGTGGTGGATCTACAGGTTCCTGTGGGTCTTCCATCTCACGTTCTTCATATTCTTCTGGAACCGCTTCTTCCAATACTGTATTTCTGATCCTGGGAACTTTAGGTTCTTCAATAGGTAGTTTTCTGATGTATGTTGAGTCTTCGTCACTTGTTCTTCGAAACAAGTCTCTCTTGTAGGTGATGTTATACGATCTTTCCTACAAGTCAAGTTCAATTGCATGATTAGAAGCATCTCATAGTTTTCAGAACAAATTCTTACGCATAAAGACATAGGTCATATAGTCATGCAATTATCTTAGACAATGATTCAATACAACATATATCCATATCCCGTAACTTTCTAGATGCCTTCCATCTCTACCAGAACATTGTTAAGAGTGTGCACTACTCCAACATGTCAGCAAAGAGGTTTCAATCTAGATAAGTAGCAATGGAGCAATGTTGCGGTACGTGGGTACGTGGGGTACGTGGACACGAGTATCCGGTACGGCTAGAAGCTTCGTACAAATTTACAGGAAACGTCAAGTTGGGAGCGGCAATAATATAATATATTAAATTTTAATATATATTAAAAAAACATAAATTTTAATATATATTAAAAAAACATAAATTTATTAAATTATCAGTTTAATTTTTTAACTTTTTGTCATTTTGTCTATTTTAAAAGTTAACTATAATGTTCAAAGATTGCATAATGGACATTGTCAATTAAAATTCTAATTAATTTATGTATGACAAATTTGAAATTTATTTCTTAAAAAGTCAAATTATTCAAGTGACAAGTACAACTTTAAAAACAAAAAACCACACAAATCATATTGATATTGATTTGGCAAAATGCCCAAAGTAGTACATATTCCAAAATGGCAAAATGCCCAGTGGCCAAAATATATCAATAAAAGTATGAAGCTAAGATGATCATAAAGTATGATCTTCAGCTTCAAGAATGTCCATATAAGCCTGAGCCTCACTAGGTACTGGTACTGCATCATCATCATCATCATTGCAAACATCAATGGCATTTATGGGTATGCCAACCAACCCTGCATCTGGTAAAGGATTTTCATCATCATCATCAATTTGGGCAGCATCTTCAGCATTCACATCCCACCATGCTACAAGACCTTCTAAATACTCAGGTTGCTTCCTTGAACGAAGCCGAAGACTACTATGCACATAAACAAGTTTCTCTGCTCTCTTAGAGGTGAGCCTGTTCCTCTTAACAGAGTGGATGAAACTATAAGTGGACCAATTGCTTTCAGCAACAGAGGAACTAGCAACTTGAGATAACAAACGTGAGGCAAGCTTTCGAAGCTCTGGGACTTGGCCCCCATACATTCTCCACCATCCAAGGGGCTTCTTCTAAGCATATTTCTTGATGTCCCTCTTTGCCTCTTGAGTAAATGTCGAGGGGCTTAAAGTACCAAAATCAATAAATTGCTCCCTTATCACACTTGCTTCATCTGGTGTATACATCTTACTTATGGCATCAAGAAATCCTTGTTTTACTTCTTCATCATCAATAGGAAGAACTCTATTTGGTCTTTCCATATACCACTTTGGATTAAGGGCATATGCAGCCATGTGAAGAGAAGTATTGAGTTTGTTCCATCTTTTTTCTATCAACTTGTGGATTTCATTGAAAAAATCCAAAGAGGGGTTTCTTTGACGAATGATGTGCTTTACCTTGTCCACCATGGTATCAATACATTCATATATTTCCCCAAGACTAGGGGAATCTGAATCTGCATACCTAATCAACTCCACAATTGGAGCTGTGAAAGAAACAACATATCTACATTCAACCCACCAATCCTCGTTAAGAAGCATTTCTTTTATCTTCTTTGCTTGAGGTGATTTAGACTCAGTCCATGCATTCCACTCTTGACAGACAACTGTTGCTTGTAAAGATACATACATCTCAGCCATATGCTCAAGCAAAATAAAGTATGTAGCATATCTTGTCTCTGCAGGTTTTAGAAAATTCTTCTTTGCATGCATCCTATAAATTGCCAAGGAAGCATGGTGGTTGCAAATAAACATTTGTGCATCTCTTGCATCTAAAATGATTTTTGCAATCCATTGTATTTTTCCAATATCTTTTAAGACATTGTTAAGGGCATGCACACAACAAGGAGTCCAAAAGATATGCCTGTATCGACTTTGGACCATCAATCCTGCTACTCTACAAACAGGGGCTACATCTGTGATCACATGTACCACATTTGAAGGGCCAACCTCTTCAATTGCATCCTTTCACATTTCAAACATGAATGTAGCGTCTTTGTATTTTCCACTACAATCAATTGCCTTTAAAAAGTAAGGCCCTTCTGGTGATGTGATAATAACATTCAACAAAGGTCTTGATTGAATATATGTCCAACCATCCATGACAACTGAACAACCTGAATGGACCCAAGATTGCTTGAGGTCCTCCGATAACACTTGCATTCTTGTCACCCCCCTATCTAACAATGAACTCCTCATTTTGTTATAACCCGGGGGTACATATCCTGATCCTGCAGCATGGATTTTTTGCACCATCATTTTATATTGTGGTGAACGGGTAGCATTAAATGGAATTCCATTTGCCATAAAAAAATCTGATATAGCATCATCTGCCTCATCCCTGTGCACCATATTGTACATTTTCAAAATGGAATCATTTACATCACTCTTTTTCTTAGTACTAGAACCCCCCCCCCCCCATAGAGTCAATTGGAAAGTGGGTTTCCTCATTGATTGAAGAATCATTGTTAGATGGGGAGAAACCTTGATCTCTACCTCTCTTATTACTATTAGTATTAGGGGATGCAGAGCTACCATCACTATTACAATTGGTGTTTCCCTTGCAGTCCATGTGAAGCTTAGCCATCTCCATCCTTTGCTCAAGGCTGCATGTGCATGACTTCACTCCTAACCCAGGTATGGATAAGAGATGATGCCATACTCTAGTATAGCTACCCTTAAATACATGTCCACATAAAGTACACTCCCATTCCTCACAACCCCCACTATTTTTTCTCTTGTTTTGAGTTATCTTCTTCACAAAATTCATTAAGGGTTTCTTGGAAGTGTTGCTTGCTTGAGTTTGAGTGGCTGGCTCCTGCTGTTGAGCTTGTGGAGGTCTCATGCTGCTGTCACCACATTCATTTTCCAACTCTCTGTCCATGGCTGGTAAACTGAAAATTAAAAATACAATCAAAGATTCAAAAGTTAATGAAAAATTAAAAAATGAAAGAACAGTCTAGACTCTACAATCTGATCTGTAATACTAACCAATCAAGTTATCAACATATGCCATAAGTTTGTTAACAGAAACACTCGACAGTTAAGAAATAAGAATCAAACTAAATACTTAATACTATAATAGTTTGTTGACAGTTAGGTGGTTGGCATGAAAATGGGACTGTCATATTTTTTTTGCTCTAAGAATTAAATAAAATTATAAAAATATTAAAAAAATTAAAATTACAGAGCATAAACTAAATACTAAAAATAAAATAGAATATAAATTAAATTAAATTTATTATTGTTCAAGCAATCAGCGCAAATATTGCTCAAGGCAATCAACAACATAATATTTACAATCTGCGATTCTGCACTCACCCGCACCGAAATCTAAGCACAAAGGGCATCAAAGTTTCAAACAAATAAAAAATTAAAATTTTAAAAACGCAATAAGCTTCGGCTCAATCAAAATACAAAACTGAAAACTATGGATCTGTTTCAATATTTTATTAGTTAACGTCCACTCATAAACTTGACTATTAGTAATCTGAGAAGCACAATCAATTGCAGCAATTGCATTCTTAGCATATGCCATATATGTACCAAGGGTTTTATAATTTTATTTGATGCCAATAGACTACAACTGGAGCAGCAAAAACTTAATGATGAGCATGAATGGAATCTTGTAAAACTGTTATGATCCAAATTACCAAACCAACATAATAAAATAGTATTAGTCTATTACGTAACACTGAAATGTCTAAAGTTGTCATTGTAAACATTAATGAATAATCAGTGAAATGTTCCATTATTAAAAATTTAAATAAACATTTGTGCAAATAAAAATAAAAAATACAGAGCACAAATGTTTAAAAAATAAAATTACAGAGAATATGGCAAATGCTCTTCAATTACAGAGCATTTAGAATTTTAGAATATTTCAATTTTATAAATTATTAAATTCATACCTGGACTGTGTATCCAAACAGTGCAGCCCTTCAAACTTGAATTTCAGATTTCCTGGGCAAATGCTGGATTGAAGTCGTCACACTGTTGAATTGAAGGCGAAAGCAGAAGCTATTCGAGATTCCTGGGCAAATGCTGGATTGAAGCCGTCACACTGCTGAATTGAAGGCGAAAGCAGAAGCTATCCGAGATTCCTGGGCGAATGTACTGCACTCAGCAATGCAAACCGAAACTATGAAACATTGAAAACCGAAAGTTGAAAGTTGAAACCCAACCTAGAAATGGAAACCAGCAACGCATAAATGAAAACTAAAAGTCTGAAACCCAACTCACCAATCGAAAGTTGGAAACCGAAACCCAACTCAGAAATGGAAACCGAGGCTCACTCAGCAATCGGAAAAACACGGGCTCGCTCAGCAATCGGTCTCCACTGAAAAACGCGGGCCGGCTCACTCAGCAATCGGACGCGGGCTCACTCCAATGAGAAATCGACGCAGGCTCACTCAGCGATGGACTCACGCGAGCTCACTCAGCATACTCAGCAATCGGGCTCGGCTCACTACACTGAGAAATGGACGCGGGCTCACTTAGTGATGGACTGAGATTCACTCGATTCACTCAGAAATGGATGCGGGCTCACTCACTCAACAATGGATTGAGATTCGCTTAGCTCGACTGTGATTTTTAGAGAAGGGGATGGCTGATTATAACGCCTTCATCCAGT
Organism: Larix kaempferi; assembly: GCA_027924585.1. Classification (NCBI taxonomy): domain Eukaryota; kingdom Viridiplantae; phylum Streptophyta; class Pinopsida; order Pinales; family Pinaceae; genus Larix; species Larix kaempferi. The sequence continues at coordinate 14,782,991 of BSBM01001002.1, read as the reverse complement.
TCTTCCTTGCCTCCACGTATAGGGTTTCTTTCCCGCGATTTTTTTTTACCTATCTTGTTGGCGCCTTTTCTTTTGCCCGCGAATTTGTTTTAGGATTTTAGCTTATGGCTTGGGTACTCGTGGTTGGGAGCTTGAGGAAGCTCTCGATCCATCGGGAGCCTCTCAAAGCTCCTCGATGGATCGGGAGCTTCTACAAGCTCCCAGTCACAAGTACCTTAAGGAACTCGTATCTGGAGCTTCCATTTACCTTCTGCGAAGTACCCGAAAAGCTCCCGAGTACCCGATGAAGTACCCGGCTCTTTTGGAGCGTTTCGTACCAGCTCCAAAGCTCCCAGGTACGCGGGAACGCAGGGTACGCCATTTCTAAGGGTAGGGAGCGGTACCCGTGCAACACAGCAATGGAATGTTGTACAGTACCATAGGCCACATACCCATTACTTGCATATTAGTAGTATCTTGTTCATTAATGCAACATGCAAGATATACATCCTAAATCTAGGAACATAAGTATGTACATGACTGAACAACATCATTTAAGTAATCATATATACAAGAAATGACAATTCAAATACTTATCTTTGTTTGGTTGTTGGGTGGACTCCCTCTCAATCTTTGCTTCCCTGCAGGAACTGCTAGAGTGTGCTCCCTCTTGATCTTTGCTTCCTTGCAGGAACTACTGGAGTCTCTGATAGTGTGCACCTTAACCAATGCTCAAAATGGATAAGAGGTTCTTCCATAGATTATTGATCCTTATTTGTTTTCTGCTATGTTGCACGGGGACCCGTCCCCCCCAAAATTCCTTCCGTTCCCTGCGTTTCCGAGTTCCGGGGACTTTGGAACTCCTCGGAAACGTCCCCAATTCATCGGGGACTCCATTGGGGACTCGGGGACTTATCGGCCGTTCCCTAACCGTACCCGGAAATTTTGGGAACTTTTTAGTGAAGTCCCTCGACCAATCGGGGACTCCTGGACGTCCCTCGACCTGCACACAAAAAATTAAACATTTAATTAGTAATTACTAAAATTTTATTTAAAACTAAAACTAAAACCAAAAATTGAATACCTAAAAACTAAAACTACGTTACCCTATCCTCTAACCCGCGGGCTTTCACTCTGCGAGCTCCCTGTTTGCACAACGTTGTACAACAAACAGCGGCAGGGGTCGTGGCTCTCCTATTCCCCTGTGGTCACAGCACGCAGCAGGTCGTGTCCCTGTGGTCGCGGCTCCCCTCTTGAGTCTCAGCTCGTTGCTCTTTGCAGAGCTCATTTCACAGCCAACTCCTAAGTATTCCATTGTTGCACAGCTCGTGGCTCTTTGGTCCGAACTGCTACAGCTACAGGGTACGTAAATAAAAAAATTATTTTGATTGTGTTTTACTGTTTTTAAAATTTTTAAATTTCCTTATTAAGTATGATTTTTTTTGTGCAAAACTCAGAAACTGTCACTGAATATCAGACAGATATTGAATTTAAAAAATTAAATTTCAGAGACTATGATGATCGTTTAAGTTTTAACTTTTTTTTGTTAAAAAAATTAAATTTTAAAACATAATTTACTCATGGATGATAGTCCAAATGGGAAAATGCCCAAAATGCCCAAAAACATAATTTTTGGGCATTTTGTAGTTTTTGGGCTTATGTTTCATGAATGATTCATATGCTCTAGAGTCTAGACTTTTAAATTTAAATTTAAATCTTTAAGTTTACTATTTTTCTGATATAGTTTGCATGGAAGTTGTTTTAATCTTGTTATGTTATGTACACTACAATGATTGTTAATTTGTTATGATAATTGTTATTATTGAGATAATAATTGAGATTGCATGTAGATCATTCATGGATAATTGATAAATATAATGATTATGGATACATTTTATTTTTTAATATAATCTGAAGCACTATTATTAATTATATAATAATAATTTTTTAATTTATATTTTTTAATTTTTATATTATATAATTGCCGTCCCCAACCTGCCGTCCCCTGAAAAATTGGGGGTGCACTCTAGCCGTTCCGGAAACTCGTCCCCACGTCCCCCGCGTTCCCCCGTCCCCCAGGCCAGTGCAACATAGGTTTTCTGGAGTCCAACTCTGCAGTAGCTTCTTCTACTCCTTTCATGTAAGACTGAAAGTCATCTCTAGCTTCACCTTATGAGGTGGAACCTTCTAAATAAACCCTTGTAGCTAGTTACCTTCATTACAATACATATTCTTCATCACTTGAAGAATCTTCACTGTCTTCTTTGGTTCTCTTCCTTAGAGGTTCATCATCCTCTGTAGTGTGAGCATGATGTCTTTTCTTGTTGTTCTTCTTCTTGTGGGAGTTGATTTTGTTCCTGGGACAATCTCTGGAGTAGTGCCCCTTCTCATCACAAGTATAACATCGAATGTGAGAAAGATCTCTCTTGGATCCTCCAAGGTTATCCCTCTAATTTTGGTGATGGTGTTTACCCTTCTTGTGATGAGGATGCTCCCTCTTGTTATTGTTCTTCCTGATGTGTGTTGTGAGAGCCTAGTCTTCATTACCCATCTTTTCTTCTCGAGCTACAATTCGAGCTTCTTCTCCTCCCACAGCCTACTGAAGGTGATCAACTTTCTTCTTGCACAGATTCCTTGGATGAAGGAATCCCATGACTTAGGAAGACCATTCAAGGTGGTCATCACTATTTCGCCATTCTCTATATCTTCTCCCACAGCTTCAAGTTGTTCTTTTATCTGAGAGACCCTTGTAAAGTAGGATTGCATGGTCTCTGCATTTTGTATCTTGACATTCTTCAATTGGTTCCTCAATGTCATCTTCCTATTTATATTCCTCCCCTCAAATAAGGTGGTCAAGGCATCAAACATCTCTTTAGGTGTCTTCAAAGATGACACATGTGGTATGAGATGGTCCTTGATAGATCTGCAATGATTCTCTTAACCTTAACCAGGTTCTTCTTGTGTAAGGCTTTAGCCTCATCTCCCTCTGAAACTGGAAGCTCTTCATTCACATAGGTGTCCAATTCATTCTCTTCTAGGACAAGCCCAATCCTATACTTCCATGCTCGGAAGTTATCAGCCCCTTCAAGCTTATCCTTAAGTTTGGTGTGGTGAGACATCTTTAATGAGAAACTCAAATGGAAATAGAAAAGCTTTAGGTCTTACCACTGGATCTGGAACTGGCTGGGCTAGGGTTTGTCAAAGAAACCCTAATTTTCCAAAGTTGGAACTTCTGGTTGGACAGATAGATGTGATTCCTCAAGGAGAGTTGTCCAATGTACTCACTTCCATAAATCAGTGAACATAAACCCAAAATATCTGATGCCCTAGTTTTCCTCCAGCAGTAGTGACGAGCCGAAAAATGAAAATTCTCAAAATTGAATTCTGCTTTCACAAGAAGATTCTCCTGGATGAGGCGAGTATGCTGGTGCACTTGGTTTCTGAAGATTCCAAAAATTGACCCCTCAAAAGTGACTTGCGAATTTTGGACCTGCAGTTTCTGGTCCTCTCTGGTTTTTTGGTTTTTCTGGTCCAGAGTCAAACTAGGGTTTGACTTATCCCAGGGTTCTACCCAACCAAAAACTTCGATCTTGGTCTCTAAATTTCGATTTTGATGAGGAGGATCTCCCTGTGCTGAAAACACTCCAAAATTCCTCTTCTGTGAAAAGCCCTAATTTCCCGCAGCAATGATAGGCCGAAAATTGAAAATGCTCAGAATCAATTTATGTTTCGATAGAAAGATGCGCCTTCCTTAGGTGAGTTAGCCTAGCCTCCTTTTGTTGATGATCTGTGGAGAGAAACCCAAAAATTAAGAAGCCCTAGCTTCTGCAGCTGCACAATGTCTTCTTCTTAGGTTAGCTCTGATACCATGTTAGATTTTCACAATTTAATTCAAGATTATCTAGGATCTTATCTGAGAGAATAACATGCACAGCAATTCAAACACAAGAGACAAGAGACAAAGAATTTCATCGGGGAAACCATAAAGGAGAAAACCCCGCAACTTTCTCAGAGATAGAATGAGCAACAATACAATAAACCCCAAAAGTAGAAATGGTCTCCAGCAGCTTCTCTCTTCTTCACTTGTGTGAACTTGTCCTCCTACTCACTTATGCGAACTTGATGAGTGAGTGAATGATGAAATAGAGAGGAGCACCCTCTCTATTTATACTTTATCTTTCACTTAGCCTTAACCCAAACAGGTTGACCCCTAAGTGTAACTGACTGAGCCGACTTCTCTAGGAGACTCTAATAACCCATGAAAGACTCAACTCTGGGGTCAATGCCCCGTCATACAATGGAAGGTTAACCTCATTTGACTTTACATGACCCAAATACAATAATGACTTCTCTCCGACCAGAGGAATAAACATCTTCGTCGGAGGTACAATAATAAAATACAAATACAATATAAAATATACAAGTGAATATCTTCCGACGTTACAATTACATTAACAAAAGATGTATTGGTTATACCTAATTTATGCACCTCATGTAAGCTTATGCTGTCATACCCTTATTGGTGAATGGATGGCTCATGTCTTGTTCATAGAATGATAGACATAAATATGGATATGAGAACTGAATGCATGATTGGGTGTTTTTCCCATGAATGAGATTGTTTTGTGTTGATTAACTCTGCAGGCTATGATATGTTAATCTAGCTTAGTGTCATTCTTTATGTTGCTTATGTATTATCCTTCACCCTGCTAAGGGATGGTTAGTCTTCACATGAACTCTGGGAAAAGATAGAGTTGAACCTTGATATGTTTCAGAATATCTCTGTAGGTCTGGTGAAGGTGGAAATCTTGGAAGGAAGGGCAGAGTTCCCCTGCTGTAGAATTATGTGACTTAAGTGGGATTCCTGAACAGAAGTTCAGTTGGAGTCTTAGCTTGCTTGGATTACTTTGATGGGGGTGGGAATTGCACCATTGGATAGAGCTCTCCAAGAGCTTTCCAACGGTTCCAGCCTTGTTCCATTTGGTCCAAGGAGGCGAAAGATATGACCTTGGAAAGTTTGGATGAACTTGGGGGTATTTCCACAATTCCGCATCCGCAATACGGATTGCGGAATGCGGATCAGGTCGTTGCGGAAAGCCTATTTGTGGGTGCGGATGGCATGCTTCTGGTTGCCTGTGTATTAAATTATGTTTATGGGCAAATAATGAAAATTATGAAGTTGTTAACTAGATGTATAAAAGAAAAATTTATTTTTATAGTTTTATACTGTAAATTGTTTGTGTGTGTAACGCGGGTACGTTACAATAAAACACACACGCACCTTCAAACTTTGTTTTCTTGCCACTAAGAACACATCACAAATACAACTATCATTGACCCATAAAACACAGAGGCAGCTTCAAACTTAGTTTTTTAAAGTAAGCTTGCAACTAAAAAGCATCACAAAAACAACAGTCATAAGGAAAGGGACCTATAAAACACACATGCAGACACCTCCAAGCAATATTAGTACCAAAGTGAGAGAGGTTGCTATCACTCACATTTTCAGTGTGTCGCATGCGTAGTGCTTCATAAACCAGTCTTACCTTAAAACTGTGCCAATGTGAAAAAAAATACAGTATGTGTGCACTTACCATACTAGTATAGTCACTTCTCATTCATAACAGTTTCTCTCAGGCATCTTATCAGTTTTGAAATAGATTGAATTTGAACATGTTATAACTTATAAACATTCTTCACAAGGGGAAGAAGAAGAGAAGTATTACTGTGGAATTACCATACTAGTATAGTCACTTCTCATTCATAACAGTTTCTCTCAGGCATCTTATCAGTTTTGAAATAGAAGAGAAGTATTAATGTGGAGGGATATGCTACTGTAGCAAGATACTGTGTAACAGCACATGTGAGGCAGGAAGTTATCATATCAACTTGGGGACTTGCACCCTAAAGACAGGTTCCAGATTGGCAAAGGTTTTGCTGTGAGTAATGTCTTATAAAGCATATTAGTTTCACAATTTCCTATATGGGGGATTATTTGCAGCACACAATCCAACAGCGATATTAACATTCATGATTTAGAAGAGGAAGAGCATTAATTTAGAAAAAAATCTCAACATAGGATGTGCCATGATTCCTATTACCAAGATAGCCTGTAATCTCACATAGATAACAACCAAAGACAAAGACAACCAACAAGATATAAATTATAGCATGAATATAGAAATTATAAATATTATTGCAAAGACCCTCGGAAATTTTAACTCCGAAACTAGGTACCTCTTATATTCAATTGTTTTAATGTTGAAGCCCAGAGTAGGACTGATACCACTAGTGTCCTCGCCATTGATTCGCATCACAATAGTAGTCTTACCTGCATTGTCAAGACCCCTGAAATGGCAGATCAATTTTCTGAATGGATGAATAACAACCAAATAGCATTTTCTACCATGAAAATAACTTAACCCGTATATCCACAAACAGATGATGAGAAATATTTGAATGAGACTTACACCATGAGAATCCGCATCTCTTTCTCCTTCTTCTTGACCTTCCTGATAATGCTGAGAAGCCCCATTGCTACTCGTATCGGCTTGCTTGTTCGGCAGATGAGGATACAGGTTTTGAAAACGCGATATGTTTCTCTATAGGGGAATAGCTGGTTTATTTACATTAGGATTTAGACTAATGTAAAAAATAATGGGGTTGTGGGGGCAAAACTCCTTAACTACATGGTGCTAAGTCACCGGATTCGGCGAGTCTCCTGTAGACTATAATGACAACTCTCCAAAGTTTGAAACCCGCTCGCACGGCCTGTTCGCTCTTGCCCTCCGGTTCACTTGTCGTGAATGTTTTTAAAATACATGTTTAATGTGTTTAAAACTTTAATCATTTGCTATGGTTTTAAGTTTTAACATATTGAATTTTATTAAAAAATTTCATATATGTTTTTATTTTCAAATTTTGTTTAAAATTTCATTTATTGATATACTGTTTTTTAAATATATGTTCTAAGTATTTAATGGTTAAAGGTGGTATAGTTTATCATATTAATTTTATTTAAAAGAATTATATTTTTTTTTTCAAATTTTATAGGCTCTCGAATTTAATGCCGAATTTTATCACCAAAGCCGAACTTCAAGGTTGTCAAATTCGAACCAGGTGAATTAGCCTTAAAGTAGGATATGTTATTAATTACAAAACTAAAGAGGGTCGATACTATTTGATATCGAAATCATTTGAAATGTCGCTTTTACAACTCAACCGGCCCATAGAAATAGATTAGCTAAAGCATAGATGTACAGAGAGTGAGGGTTAAATTTTATATTTATCCACTTACAACTATCCATATATATATTCAACTAAAAGTATTAGAAGTTAATTAGGTAGACTTCACATTTACACTTGGGCACGGTTTGTTCTTTTAATGCTTGGTAAACAATCTGGATGAAACTCCATCAAGGATGGTAAGGGATGATGATAGCACAAAAAGCGTGGATAATGGGACAGGACCAACAATGACATTGTTCATACTTAGTAATTAATATGGATCCAACAATGTTAATGGAGTGAATGGTAGCCACTTGCCACCATACGCACTTAGTAATCCTCAATTCTACGAATAATGACAAGCAAACCTAGCAACATGCACAATGAACCCAATGAGTGGACTATAGAAAGAACCTAATTCATGTTGCACATGTCACCTCTGAGCATGGAAATCCCTAGATCTCAATTGGTGCATTTTAAACCACAATCAAAGCCATACCAAAGAGAGGGCCCAGGGAACCATTTGAGAAATCAATCTTGGATCTATCTCCTTATATTGTGGTAAAGATAGGTTGTATTATTCAGTGTAAAGTTGTTGAGTTGCACATCTTGAGTTGTAATAGCCTCAACCATATTATCATATGTGAAAGCAATGCCTCCCATAATCAACATGCTGACTTAAGGTTATCTATAATGAAGTCCAGGACAACATGGTGCATTGTTGAGTAGCATCTATTGAGTTGTAATAGCCGCAGCCATATTTTCATATGTGAACACCTTACCTCCCATGGTCAACATGTCGACTCAAGGTGTTATCTATAACAAAGTCTAGGACGGCATGGTGCAAAACCCTCCAATTGCACAATTCAAAGCAAGGAAGACAAGGTGGCATTCCTAACCGTTGCGGGAGTTGTAGGAGTTAAACATGCAATAGTTTTCATTTCACATGTAAAATCTACCCCGGTTCAAGTTTACGTTTATTGACTACATAGTATTTCTCCTCTCATAAAAATGTGGTTATTTGGTCTAAATTTCATTACAAAATGAAGTCGGTTTTTAATCGCAAACATAAGACATATTGGGAAATCAAATCTCAAAGCATGATATGTATTGCATCAACTAAATGTCCATATAGTTATTTTTGTATTTTACGATGGAGATACATCTCTTTTTGTTTTTGTTTTTTAGTTCATGAGGTTATAAATGACTAGCCTTGCCATTTCCTATTAAGGTAGAAAAACGAGTTAATTTTCTTTCCTTCTTTGTATGGCCGAAATAATGGAAGACAAGATGGAAGATATTTTAATCATAAAAATTTAGTTTAAATTGTTTTTATTTGAAAATATTGTATATATCAAATCTATTATTAAATTATATATATCAGATTACATAATCCAAGTGTGTTAAGGGTTATTTAAACATAATCCAACCATAATAAGTTTTAAATTGTTACATCCATCTTTATAATTTCCTTAAGCACCATAAGTATGACCTTCTACCTTCCTTATGAAAATGTACAAATTATGAATTGCATCACTCATGTTAAAGCATTTTAAAGGCTTTATCGTGACCCTAGTAACATTTTGATTTTGGGTTTGATTTCTTGTAAGTTTCTTGCATACATTTTTGTCAATTTTATGGCATTCTAGCCCAAAATGAAGATAGAATATAAAATCGAAACAACTTTATCCAGTATCTAATTGCTTTCAATTGCTTATTATATAGCACCACAACATTTGGCGTCCAAATTCGACGTTCATTCAACATTTTTAATGTCAGCTAAGCATTAAACATTAGTTTACCTCTCATCAAGCACACATGAAGACATAGGGTCAATCCATTATCCCTTAAGTGACAATGAATCATTCTAGCTAGACTTTGTTTTCTCGATGTCTCATCAACGTGATCTCGATGTATGGTCAACATCTTCAAAACCATACCACAAAGTTGAACAAAGCAAAAAAATAAAATAAAAATAAAAGTGTCTCTTAAGCAACGTCGGGTCGACGTTTAAGCGACGAAAAAAACAATGCTTAAGAAACATACAATCGATGTCGCTTACTTTTGATTCGATGATTGTGTCATAGTACCGACATCTAATCGACGTCCTAGATGTTACTTAAGAGACGTTGATCCAACGTCGTCCCTTTCAATTCGATGCTTGGGAAGTCGCTTAAGCGACACATAATGGCCATGAAAAAAACACTATTGCTCGAGACTGAAAATTAGTATGGGTAGTGGTTATATATATATATATATATATATATATATATATAAATGGATCACTGTCCTAAATAAGGATACTAACATAAAAGTAACATTGCTTTATATATATTATATATAAATGGATCACTATCCTAAATAAGGATACTAACATAAAAGTAGGTCACAACCTAAAGAGTATGTAGGTATGACTAAATAACCCTAGTGATCATCGTTAGATGGTCATAAAGCTCCATAAAGGATAACAAATGAGTTCAAATAGTGTGTGAAAACTCCTATCTTGTAGTAAGAATAACCCATTAAGGTTAATGAAGGTGATGTTAATGCTTATAATGCACTAGTGGGAGTATGCCATGCAAGCCAAAAAGAAAAGATAAATAAGAGAGTTGAGAGTTAGATTGAGAGAGATGTCTGTATCATACCTAATCTTTTAATAGATGACTAATGTGAGCCTTGTGATATGTCCTTTCCTAGTTTTTAGTGTGTTGTCATCACTTAAGGATAATGTAGACTACACCATCTACTCAAGTGTAAGATGTTGGGCCTATACATGATGCAAAAGGAAATATTTTGTGGATATTGACATGTGAAAGGGAGTAGGTCAAGACTATTTAAGGAGCACCAATGAGATCTCTTATCTTTGTGAATGAATTTATCTCCACTATTGGTTTCTCATTATATAAAATGGCCAATACCAACATGTGAAGGGACCAAAGATTTCCTAAGATAGACATGCAACTTTGAACAAATGTTAGGGATCTTTGGTTCTTGATATGTAAAAGGGACATAAGTGTGTACTTCAACAATGTCCATGTTTTATTCAACACGGAGTAAGTAAGCTTGGAGTAAAGACAAATGACCAAACCCAAAATGGGTGCCATTGAATTATAGACCAAATGGGGAATGCACTCAAGATGAGAAAGCATACACATTGGTGCTATTGAGTTAAACCAAATGGGGAATGTAATAAAAATACCAAAACATGCACACATTAAATTAGGGATGAATTAAAGAGAATGTCACTTCTACTAATAAGAGAAGTGCACTTTTTTGTCAAATTTCAATAATGAAAATTTTGTTTAAATTGTTTTTATTTGAAAATATTGCACATACCAAATCTATTATTAAATTAAATGTGGGCTAAATATGTCGCTATTTTTTGGAAGGGTTTATTGATATTCTCCTTGTGTTTTTTCGACTGTGAGTTATCATGCTTTCTCTATACTTGGTAATGGCTTCCATTTATCATAACATACATCTATATTTTGAAGGGGTCCAACCGCTCCAAGAACTGCGAAGCTCTGTATTTTGAAAATAATCTTAAGTTCTGTAGATCTAAGCTTGACCACGCAGCTATGGTTTCCTTGGATCAGGAGGAACCCCCTGATTTGGACCCATTGAATGATGCTTTCAAGCATTTGGCGGATTCGCAGCAAGTGAACACTAGATCAAGATCAGATGCAGTTCAGCGAAGAAGAAACCCATTAGACTAGCAGAAAGAGACCTGGTCGGATTATTCACTGGAATTTGGCCTTCTACTAGGGTTATGGAGTCGTGGATAAATAAAAACTGGCAACCCCCCTAACTGGTAGGATGCAATGTTATTTTTGTGGCAAACGATACTATGTTTTCCATTTTGAATTTAAAGAGGATCTTGATTTAATTTTCTGCAATGGTCCTTATGTTATGGGCCCCCGTGGCATGTATCTTAATAGCTAGAGTTTATCTTTTGATCCTGAAAAAGATATTCCCACTGTCGTTCCAGTCTAGGTCAAATTACATCATCTCCCTCTTCATTGTTGGTTTGACGAAGTTCTAGCAGCTATTGAAAACTTGTTAGGTCGATACATTAACAAATATGAACCTAAATCCTCTTTGTTCTCATGTGCCCGAATCTGTGTTGAAGTGGACTTAAATAAGGGCCTTCCTGAGGTAGTAAATCTGGTCATGGATAGTTGGTCCCATGAACAAAAAGTTGACTATGACCAATTACCTTTCAAATGTAAAAAGTGTCATGAATACGGCCACTTTGCCAGGAATTGCACAAAATCCGAGGTAAAAGAAGTATAAAAAGAGCCTGCTAAGGAATGGCAGATTGTTCATCGTAAGGGGAAAAGGCAGATAAATGTGAATGATGGAAGCCATCCAAAAACTTCAAACTTGAACAAATTTCAGTCTCTTGTCAATGTGGAGAGCCATGTAGTTCAAAAAATGAAGATAGATCAGAATGATCCTAAAGTAATACAAACGTTCTCTCATTCTGTTATAAAAGAAATAGGTAATGAAAAAGTTGTATTATTCTTGTATGAGACTCCAGTAATTGAAATAATTGCCCAACCTACTCAGGAGCGGAAAGAAGGAGCAGAGGAGGAAGAAGGACAACATTTTGAAGAAAGTCAGGCAATCAATTTAACTCAAGAAGATTCCTCAGATGAAATTGAAGAGGATAGATCGATAGGTAAAAAATATGGTAGGAGATCTAGGAAAACACTAAGGGAAGAAGAAGCTGACCGAGAAAAGCAATTGGGAAAGCAGACTTCTCTTGACTCGCTTATTAAGGGGTCAACAGTAAGTAAGAAAGGGAAAAAAGGGGATGCCAGAGGAAAATATGGCTCTCAAGTAAAAAAATAATGAACATTGTCTCTTGGAACTGCAGAGGATTAGGAGGGAAACCAAAGGTGGACACAGTGAAGAATATGATACATAAAGAACGTCTCTCTCTCCTTCTACTCAAAGAGACTAAATCGGAATCCATCGAAGTAATTCAAGTTTTTCAAAATATTTGGAAAATGGCACAGGAATTGCTAAAAGTTATGTTGGAGCTTCCAGAGGTTTAGCTCTGTTTTGGGACAAAAATAAATTTGCTCTAAGGCATCAAAGAGAGGAATGGCATTGGATAATGGCAGAATTGGAAAATCTTGACAGTCACAAGATCTTTAAAATCTGTAATGTATATGGTCCAGCACATTACTATTTAAAGCCTACGTTATGGGATTCCTTAAATTCATTGAGAGAAAGTCATTGTAGCATTATTGTTGGCGACTTTAATGTCACCATTTCACACAAAGAAAGGAGAGTAAGTACCCTTGTAAGAGATCCATTTGGTGAGATTCTTGAAGATTTAATGGAGGACCTAGACCTAGTTGATGTAAAGCCAACAAAAGGTAATTTTACTTGGACTAATCATTGAATTGGCCCTAGGCATATTGCTTCTCGCCTTGATAGGTTTCTTGCAAGTCGCTCTCTTTTGCATTCGGGCTTTCTTATGCAAGTTCATATTGTTCCTTCTACTGCCTTTGACCATAGCCCAATATGTTTATCTATTGAAGAAATGGAAAAACAAGGTCCTATCTCTGTCTGGTCTAACCCTTTGTGGCTAAAGCAATCACAAGTGCTTCAAATCATTGAAAAAACATGGAATATGTATGTTAAAGGATCCCATTCCTATATCTAGGAATCTAAGCTCCAAGCAGTGGAAGTTGAACTCTAAAAGTGGGCAAAGTTATATTACAGATCTCCACAACAAGACAAAATTAAATATCAAAGTGAATTAAGTAATCTCCAGGATTATATGGAAACGACAGATGTTACCCCAGAGCTGTTATAGCGAGAGCAGCATGTAAGTCTGAAATTAAATGAAGCTTTTCAACAAGAAGAAGAGAGTTGGCACCATAATTCTTGAGCTCTCTGGTTGGAAGCGGGAGACAAAAACACAATTTTTTTTCATAATCAAGCAAAAATCAGGCTGAAAAAATGTTATTTGTGAAATAAAAATAGAAGAGGGAGTGAGTATCTCTTGTCTCTCTGAAATTCAACATGAGGAATTCACTCATTTTAAAAATTTATACACAGAACAAGGGGGAAAATATTCCATTTCCAAAGAAGAATTATTAGAAAATGTGCCTTTCTCGATCTCTGATGTTGAGAATAAATTGCTAAATAATTATATTTCAGAGATAGAGGCTTTTGCAATGATTCATGGACTAGGATTGGACAAGTCCCCTGGACCGGATGGGTTCATAATTAACTTCTACAATGTTTGTTGGCCTATAATTAAGTCATATCTTTGCAAAATGTTGAATTGGACAAAAGGTAGGGAGAAAATAGGAGAAGCAACAAACTGCTCTTTTTTGGCCTTTATCCCTAAAGAAGCTCGTCCTATGTCTCTCTCTCGCTTTAGACTTATTTCCCTTTGCAACTTGTCTTATAAAATCTTGATGAAAATCTTAGCTAATCGTATAAAGCCCCTTCTCCCTCAATTAATTCCAGAAGGAAAAGGTGGCTTTGTTAAATAAAGACTATTGTGGACAACATTGTCCTGATTCAAGAAGCAATCCATTCTAGTGTGTTAAAAAAGAGCAGGGAATGGCTATCAAACTAGACATGGCTAATGCATTTGATAGAGTTCGGCATAGTTTTCTCTTTCAGGTCCTTCAAAGATTTGGGTTCTCCCCTTTATTCATTAAATGGATAAAATCCTACATTAGTCGACCTTGGATTGCTCCATTGATAAATGTCAGGCCTACTGATTTTTTTCAGGCTTCTAGAGGACTATGTCAAGGATGTCCTCTTTCTCCTTTTCTTTATATCCTTATGGCAGAAAATTTGGGAAGAAAACTCCTGAAGGAAAGGGATGAAGGTAGACTAAGCGGAATTCGAATATCAAGAGGGATCAAATCTGTAAATAATGCTTAGTTTGCTAATAACACAGACTTATTTGGTGGTGCTTCAGTAATTAATGCCGCAAATTCAAACAAACTCTAGATCACTTCTTACATGCTTAAGGAGGAGAGGTAAATAAGAACAAGTGTAATATCTTTGGATGGAATGTCCCCATTTAGCTTATGCAAACCCTATCACGTGAATTAGGATTTGTTGGTCACTCCAATTGGACGTCCTTCAAGTACCTTGGCATTCCAATAGCCCAAAAGAAAGCAAAAAATTCAAAATGGGAGGCAATTTTACAGAAAATAAAAGATAAAATTCATAGCTAGGGTATGCAATGGTTAAACTTTGTTGTTAAAGTGGTCCTAATCAGGTTTGTTCTCTCTTCCTTACCTCTTTATCAATGTTCTTCTATTCTAGCACCAAAAGGAATAATGCAAAAACTTGATAAATATTTAAGGAACTTTTATGGCAAGGAGGAAAAGTCAATACAAAAAAAATTCATTTGGTAAAGTGGAGCTCAGTCAAAGCTCCAAAACGCCATGGTGGGTTTGACATTAGAGACCCAGTTGTGATGAATGCAGTGATGAATGTAGTGATGAATGTAGTGATGGGTGCTAAACTTGCATGGAATTTGGTTTATGGAGAAACAGCTTGGTGGAAAAGCATATTCAAGAAAAAACACCTCTCAGGTTCTAGATTAAGATGTCTTGATAACTATAATTGGGATCAAGATGGTTCGAACATATGGAGACTCTTCAAGACAGGTGGAAAAATTATTCAAGATGGTGTTTACTGGATCCCAGGCAATGGGAAACATATAAGCATATAGAGTGATTCCATCTTAGGTGATAATCCTCTATCTCAAAATGTTGATCTTTTGGATATAAAAAACTGGTTTTGTGAAATTGGAATCAATATTATGTTTGATATTTCAACTTGAGATGAAAATGGAAATTGGCATAACTGGAAAAATGTAGAACTACCATCTCCCCTTCATTCCTCTCTTGATAAAGTTCTTCATCGTCTACATGGTGCTGCCCCGATCAACATTAACACTAAATATTCTAGAGGTTGGGGTAAGAAAGGTACTTATTCTGTTAAAGAAGGGTATGAAAAGCTATATATGCAGCAGCCGCATCCCCCCTTTTCAAGACTGTGGTCTAAGGTTTGGAATCAAGATGGAATCCCGAAGGTCGACATTTTCTGCTGGACTCTTGGTCATGGGAAAATTTTAACTGCTGAGAATTTAAAAAAAAGACATATAAAAGGGTAAAGACTCATATGAGACAATTCCTCACCTCTTCTTCCATTGCAACTATATTAAGCAGTTTTGGTACAATATCATGAAGGAATTACTCAAGTCCATAGATTTACCAGAAGCCCGAAATGGGTATTTTATTAACTGGAGTGATAAATATCTTGGTAGTTTGTTGAAGAAGACTTTTTTGTCTCGAATTTGGTTTGCCCTTCCAAAGTATGTTTTTTTATAAAGTTTGGGTAGCAATAAATCATGGAATTTTTTAAAACAAGATGATTGTTGCAGCTAATACAACAATCTTTGCCCATTCTCTCTTGGCTGAATTTATTCAAAGGTTTTCTTCCAAGAACTTTAAGCATGAACCTTGGTCTCTGGAAGAAGATTCATGGATAAAGTCCTTTATTTCTCAAAATTGGTTCCAGAATCAAAGAAATGGAATGCATGTTCAGGTTCCTTCTTGGCAATTGAATATGACACGGGATGAATTTCAAAAATGGTTACAGGGTATCCAGTCTCATGTCCTTTTCTTCGATGGATCTTCAAAGGGAAATCCTGCGGTTGTTGGTGCGGGGGGGGAAGGGGGGTCATTTATGAAAAGTTGGGTTGGCTCATGTGGTTGAGTGCTGTGAAAAGCAAGCAGAAGGTCTCGGGGTCAAATCCTCGAGTGGATTTGCATATAAAAGGCATCACTTGATGCCTCACTATGATATATATATATATATATATATATAGCGTTACTTTATATATATTATATATAAATGGATCACTATCCACTATCCTATATAAAGATACTAACAGAAACTTAGGTCACAACCTGAAGAGTATGTAGGTATGACTAAAGAGCCCCAGATGATCATCGTTAGATGATTATCAAGTTCCATAAAGGATAACAAATGAGTTCAAATATTAGGTGCGAAAACTCCTCTCTTGTAATAAGAATAACCCATAAAGGTTAATGAAGGTGATGTTAATGCATATAATGTACTAGTGGGACTATGCCATGCAAGCAGCAAAAAAAAGATAAAGAAGAGAGTTGAAAGAGAGATTGAGAAAGAGGTGCATGTATTGTACCTACTCTTATAAGTGATGGTTGATGTGAGCCTCGTTACATGTTCTTTCCTAATTTTTAGTGTATAGTCATTACAGAAGGATAATGTAGACTACACCATCTACTCAAGTGTAAGATGTTCGGCCTAGACATGATGCAAATGTAAAATATTTTGTGGATAAGGCCATGTGAAAGGGAGGAGGTCAAGACTAGCTAAGGACCACCAATAATATCTCTTATATTAGTGAACAACTTTATCTCCGCTACTAGTTTCTTATCATATAAAATGGCCAACAACAACATGTGAAAGGACCAAAGAATTCCTAAGGTAGACATTCAACTTTTAACAAATGTTAGGGCTCTTTAGTTCTTACTATATGTAGAAGGGAAATAAGTGCATACTTCAACAATGTCCATGTTTTATTCAACACGTAGTAAGTAATCTTAGAGTGAAGACAAATGACCAAACCCAAAATGGGTGCCATTGAATTATAGACCAAATGGGGAATGAACAAAAGACAAGAAAACGTACACATTGGTGCTATTGCGTTAAACAAAACAGGGAATATAATAAAAATGACAAAACATAAACACATTAAATTGGGGATGAATTCAAGACAATATCACTTCTACTAATAAGAGAAGTGCAATTTTTTTGCAAATTTATAGACTAAAGATCTCCATTATTCAGTGTGATGCTTATGGATCTTATGCTAGTATGCAATAAGAAGTTGATACTAATACTTAACTACTTTAAATAAATTTACAACTAATAAACTAAAATATTGAAGAGCTGACTTTGATTATAATTCATATAGTTAGCCCCAAAAATGTGTTATAACAATCAACTTGATGGTTTTTTTTTAGGAACAATTCACGAGAAACCCTCAGGCACTTCCCCCCATTTCGAGGATGGTACCCAAGGTAAACTGTTTAGGAGCAGTTAATTGCACCCTAACCTGCTGGGGACATCAAGTGAGGCCCTTGCTAAGCCACATGTGGATTTGACACTGGGACCTTCTGCTTGAATAATACAGTACTCAACCACTTGGCTAAACCAACGCACTCAACTTGATGGTTTGCTAAAATGCACTGTATGAATATTCAACTAAATATATAAAAAAATCCTTTGGCTTCTTCCCTTATATAAATCCTTACTTCATCCTTTAAGCAATGTCAGGGATACTGTACTTTTTTTTAACATAAGTAACAAAAAGATACAAAGGATGAATATGGACCAATATAATACCATGTTGTAATTGGTATAAGCTATTTTGAAAGTGGAACTTGAACATTAGTTGTTAGTGACATCTATAGTGAAATCCATCAATGTTAAGGGGACCTGGAAGGTTGTCCTCGTAATTAAACGAAGTTTGTCCTCGTAATTAAACACACCAAGGAATCCCATTGGAAATAAATACTAGTGGGACAAATCTATTTAATCTCTATTGATCACCCCGATTTTGGTGAAATTTGTTGACACTTATGTTTTGAAAACAATTTGGAAAACCTGGGAAGAAATAACGCAATTTCGACCATGGAGGAAATTCTATATTTCCATTTAATGATCATTGTTTGTCGTGGTCCCCTCTTCTATTGCATGAAAGAATAACTTTTGGTAAATAATCCTAACTTTCAACCTTGATAATGTTTAAGAGAGGCATACATTGAGCCAAAGAATTGGTAAACAGTGAGACAAGGGAATGGATCCATTGGCTATAACATAAGTGAAAATTTAATCTACCCATTGTCAATAAGTTTATATAGGAATGAGTGCGGAGCCCAATTTTCGAAGAATCATATGCTTAAGATGCATGGTTAATCCCCCAAGCCTCGTGGAAGGACTATAAATGGGGTTGTTCTACAACCTTCTCCAAGTATAATCTAACATGTGTTTGCTTATGCCTCTACTACAGGCCTATGGAAATCTAGTCAAATAAAGTTTGATGAGTGAAGTCCAAGGATTAGACTCGGATGCTTAGTTTGAAGAGACTTTGGAAGTTTCTCCTAGAAGTCAAAGTTGTTATGTTTTCCTAGTTTTTAATCATAGGGGACTAACCAACATGTAAAAATCTCTCTTACACAATAATTCAAAAGGCATAGTTCTCTTAGTGCAGATGGCGCTTGTCCGTAGAACACTTGTTTTGGTGTTGTCCTCTAATGGAATTTGTGTGTGCATGGGTTGGTTCCTTGTGTAAGTCCTACCTCCCAGGTTGTATTACATGGAAAGCTATGATCCTGGTAGATCAATTGCCTTGGGCAATATAGTTTAACTCAACGTAAATGCTTTTTGAATTGAATACATTTGAAGAAGATATTTAATGGTAGTGAGTCTTCTTGCACACTCTCTTAATATGATAGTGCACGAAGTCATGCTAGTCTAGTCGTACAGGTCATTATGTAGCTCCCTATGATCCACATGGAACTATGCCAATTACAACAACTTCTAGAATTTTATATTAAGGCATGTATTTCAACCTCAATAATGTTTAAGAGAGGCATATAATGAGCCAAAGAATTGGTCATAGTAAGATGTTTTGGTATAAGCCAACCTACTTTATATGGTTGTAGTCCAATACTAATATATCATGGTTTTAAAGATGAGTGAATCTTAGTGTTTGTGCCCAAAATATTAGGAACTAGACCAAATTAAACATTATCGCTTGGATCATATTAGTTTCGTTTCTCCACATCATAAACCTCCATTCCTTTGGATGGATTATTGATTATATTTATCTTTATTTTCTTATTTTTGGCATAGTTCTCTTTGATACATTATTTAGTTGGTTGATATGTGATGTAAGATCATCCCAGGGTATTTGTGGAGGGTATCGTTGAAGATGAGTTGTTTCAACCTTACATGAAAAAAATAATTGCATAGGAAGAATATTTTGGAGAGAAGATGAGAATTTCCTATAAAAAATAGGGGAGGGGGGAGGTTTTAAATACATGGTGGAAGAAGTCAATCAAAGGCCACACACATGTGTAATATATTTGAACCAACAAATATACATCACGTTATTTCTATGTGAATCACAAATACAAACCTCTATAACATCCCCAATTACTCCAAGATTGAGCTTCATTTATCACTAGCAATAAATTTCAATTCAATGCACTTTTGTGCTAAGCTAAGAAGTCTCACCAGTGCCTACATAAACGCAATCACAACAAAAAGGAAGAATGAGTTGTGTCCCAAACACATTCCAAAGGATCTATTAATATTTTTTGTTTCTAAATAGACAAATTTTTATTTATAAACCATGAGTACACTTGTTGCATTGTTACAATGGATTTCAACCAAGAGATTTTTGTCCTTTCATATCCAAGGGAATGAGATCTTCTACAACATAAGGCCTACAAGAAATCATGATAGAATAACAAGTGTATATGATGGACTAATTAGGTAAAATAAACATGCACTAAATTATGTAAGATATTGTAAAAAGAAGAATACCTGAATCATCGAGAGAATCACAGAGTTGGCAATAAAACATAACATGGCAAATGCTTGCGTGAAAACCAAATGAAATGATTGCAAAACAAGCCATGACTGAACACCACTACTTATACCTGCAAGAGAAGCCACAAATATCAATTACCATATGATTTGATATGCATATGACAAAAAATAAGAAAACATAGGAACTCAATCATGAAAACCTAATTATAAACTATTTAAGGGTTGAACTCGATAATTGGTTG
This sequence comes from Larix kaempferi, assembly GCA_027924585.1. NCBI lineage: Eukaryota > Viridiplantae > Streptophyta > Pinopsida > Pinales > Pinaceae > Larix > Larix kaempferi. Next base: position 14,762,883 of record BSBM01001002.1, on the reverse strand, counting down.
ATGATTGGGCAGTTCCATTACTAACTTGAGATTCTCTTGGTTTTGAGAATGCTTTATTCTCTATTTATGGGTCCAACCATGAGAAGGTGGAAGCTCATATGCCCCCTCCCCCCCCTTAAATCATTCTCGTTCCCCCATACCCAATTCAATTAGTAAACAATGCACACACACAACATAATGGCAAAGAAAAAAACAAACCACCATATATAACAATGTTAAAGGTGACAATAAAGAACATCAAAAGTGCGATGTATATGTCAAAATGTATGAATCCCACAACACGTTTCTCTAGTACGTTATTTCCTCCTAGTTTTTCTTTTTCTTTGTAAGAAGGTCCACATTTTTATGTTAGCATCTCCGTTTTGATGCTCTTATTCTCTCGTTCTAGTTGGTGGTTGTTGAGTATGCAAAATATGCCCGTGCATTGGTTGATCAATTGGACCCACATCTACAATCAAAGCAAACCATTTATAAGTCACCTCATTCATATTATATGAACTTCAAACATATAAATTCTAAGTCACATTGTTTACAATACATGGTGTAGTAGACACAATGCTAGGGTCAACCTCTAATTGATCGACACCAACACCCTAAAAAATGGGAGTTTCATCCCTAAAAACACATTTGTTTGCTTGCAATAACACTCATAGTTATCTTATAATCCATAAACCATAAACACATTTTAATTAACCATTCAAAATATACTTAACTTATTTACCTCCTCAGTGACAGTAGAAGTATTATGTGCCTTGCCATTCTTAATATCGACCAAGGCTTTATATCCTCCTGTTAAGGCGATTTTTGAATCCTTGTTAGGGGCTGTTAGGAACCCGTGTCAACCCTTCTCTTTACTTTGTTAGTATATTGTTGTTGGACGCATATGCTTTGTAAGTTGTCCCGTAGTATTTGTTGATCCATAGTTTGTATTAGCCCATGGTATTGACCCATAGTATTGGACGCATATGATTTGTAAGTCATCCCGTAGTATTATATGTCCCATGGTATTGACCCATAGTATTGGACGCATATGATTTGTAAGTCATCCCGTAGTATTATATGTCCCATGGTATTGACCCATAGTATTGGGCATAGACTTAGTATATAAGTGTGTGTTGAGGCCAATGAAGGTATCGTGAAGTTATTTGTATTGAGCTTGCTCAAAGGAGGTTGCCCCCTCGAAGTGGCCTGCGATTAATAAAGCGATTCTGAGTTATGTTATTTATGTTATCTCATGTATTTTCATTAATTAATTGTTGCAGGTTCTTCACATCTAGTATTAGAGCACTTTCTTGGGCTCGTTGGGTGAAATTTCTGCCAAAATATTTTTTTTCGCATTTGTTGCAGGTTCGGATATGGGAATAATCCCTATCCGCATAACTATGGGAAGTACTTGGGAATAAGCCCTAAAACTCATTGTGAGGAGTACCACATGAACCCCAAAGTAGCTGGCCCATTGAGAGGACCTGCCAGTGAAAAGGGCACTAACCCCTACCTGATTGACTAGTTCCCACCCGTGAGGTAAACCAAGAGTTGCCATTTGTGGAAAAGCGGTTATCAGTTTTACCTGAGCCGTGGAGTGAGGGGTACTGCCCCAATACGCAAGTTGTCAGACAACATTGGTGGCCCAGTGAATCCCCTGAACTGTTAGGAAGTCGAGCATACGGGGTCCATATCTATTTTCAGTTGATAAATCACAGATTTCTTCTGTCCAGAACCGTTGCCGATCACTTCCGTGCCGTTTCAGATCTCTTTGTTGTCGATCCCTCCCGCGTCGTTTCAGATCCATCTATTGCCGATCCATCTATTTTCGATCCCTTCTGTGCCGTAGCAGATCCATTCTAAAATTTTGTTTTTCGTCATATCTCCTTTGTTTTCACTCCATTTCCATTGAAACTTCCTTGACACCCCTGTAATCCCATTCTGCTTCTTTCATTCCTGAGGACCCTATCCCAAATTCCACTTCCCAAAGCCAGAAATCTCACATTTGTCTATTTTTAGGGTTTGCCATAACTTCTTTTATTTTCACCCAATCGCCTTCAAATTTTGCCACCATGTTCATTCCCTATTTCTGCTTCTTTGTCCCTCTTTGACAAATTTTCCCATTCTTTCACCCCGCTTCTGAAATCCTCTTTTTCTGCTTCCCTGTCCATTCAAAAGTGTCCAAAACCTAGTCAAACCCCAATTACCCATCAGAGTTTTTCCCAAATCCAAATTTCTCTTTAATAAATAAGCTTTTGTTTGTGTTTTTCTACCTATTCAAAAAAAAAAAACTCCTGGTTATGGTTGTCACCCGCGCAGGAGCAAAAACCATGGAGGAAGCACTTGCAGCCATCCAAACCAAACTCTAGGATCTAAATGAAAATTTTCTCGACCTCCATCTTGAGCAAGCCATGAACAACAAACGACAGTCCGAGTCTTCATCAAACAATGGGTTCTCTTCTTCCAACAATTTCCATGGTTCGAAGCTTGATTTTCCTCGCTTCAATGGTACTGATCCGACTGGCTGGATCTATCATGCAGAACAGTATTTCAGTATGCGTAATATTTTTGATGTCAACAAAGTTCCACTTGCATCCTTTCATTTGGAACAGGAAGCTCTTCAATGGTACCGTTGGTACATCAAGGCTCACGAAGAGCCAAAATGACTAGATTTTTTCCAGCTCCTTTTGCAACGATTTGGTCCTAGTGCTTTTGATGACTTCACAGGAGCCCTCACTAAACTTCGCCAAATTGGCACTGTGAGAGAGTATCAGACAGAATTTGAGAAACTATCCAATCACACAGAAGGATTGTCTGATGAATTCTATAGGAGTTGTTTTATCAGTGGTCTTAAGGATGAAATCCGCTCAGAGGTTAAAATATTCTGTCCCAACACAATGATGGAAGCCCTGGGGTTGGCTAAGTTGGCAAAAGACAAGATTGCAACCCAACAATGCTCCAAACCCACTTTTGTTCCCTTTTGAAATATGGGTTCTCAACGACCTCCCATCCCGCCAGCTCCTCGACCAACTCCTATCAAGCATTTGTCTGAAACAAAGATGCAAGCACGCAGAGAAAAAGGGCTTTGTTATAATTGTGATGAGAAATTCACTCCGGGACATAGATGTGTTCAGAAAAAGCTCTATCTCTTGTATGTGGATTCTCCACCTGCCTCTGAAATTAGGGAAGAAGCTCCAGATATAATGGATGATCACGTCGACATTCAGGAGCCACCTATTGACCCTCTGTCTCAGGAAGACTACCCAGAGATATCTCTCCATGCTTTAGCCGGAATCACCACCCCCTAAACAATGCAGGTCAGGGGTTACTTCAAGAAGCTTCCTCTTACAATACTCATTGATTCTGGTAGCACTCATAACTTCATTGACCCTCGGATCGCCCAACAGGCTGATTGTTTTGTCCATCCTTGCTCCAACTTTGAAGTAATGGTTGCCAATGGGGTCACCTTACCTTGCAAGGGGAAGTGTCACGATGTGCGTATCTCTCTGGAAGATTATAACCTGCGCTCTGACATGTTTGCCTTGTCCTTAGGCTAATGTGATGTGGTTTTGGGCGTTCAATGGTTACGCACTCTTGGCCCCATCTTATGGGATTTTGCTGAACTTTGGATGCAGTTTTCAGTTAATGGGAAACAACACAAATTTACAGGCTTACAACCAGGGTCTCTCCGCATCATCAGTTCACATCGCCTGGAAAAGATCCTTAAAAAGAATTCACATGGTGTCATTGCTCAGCTCCACTCCATTCAGATGCACCCATCAATGGTCTCCACTACTTTCTTGGATAAATATGCAGGTGTCTTTGTTGAACCAGTGGGATTGTCACCTTCAAGAGACCTTTCCGGTAAGAATTTAGCCGCATCTACATCTCAGAAGGAAATGATGGCTATTTTGCATGCAGTACAAAAGTGGCAGCCATACCTATTAGGGAATTATTTCTGCATCAAGACTGATCTCTAGAGTCTGGAAAATTTCCTGGAACAACGAATCTCCTCCCCAGCACCCCTTGAATGGGTTATCCAACTCCTGGGTTATGCCTATGCGATCACTTACAAGAAGGGTAAGGACGATATGGTGGTAGATGCTCCTTCTCGCACAATTGATGACACGATTTCTCTTACAGCTATTTCTTAGCTTGTTCCAAATTGGTTGCAATCTATTCAACATGGCTATCTCTCCTATGAACTCAATGCTTATTCATCGGCAGGGCACTCTGGGTTCCTCAACACGTATGACCGGGAACAATGTAACTTCTTTTGGCAGGGATTGAAAATGACAATTCAACAGATGATTGCTGATTGTGATATTTGCCAGGTCAACAAGGGTGAAACAACACTCCTTTCGGGATTGCTCGAACCCTTGCCCATCCCTACATAGATTTGGACAACTATTTCTATGGATTTCCTCGAAGCGCTCCGGTGGTTCAGTACCACATCTAAAAAGACACCATATGAAGCAGTCTATGGATAGGCACCGCCAGTTCTTCTTCCATACACCCTCAGTAGCTCCCCAGTTTAGGCAATTGACTCGGTTCTTCAAAACCGCGATCAGATTCTTCTCATTCTGCAGGACAATCTTCACATGGCAAGAATTCGACTGAAACAATAAGCGGATCAACACCATTTTGAGTGCACTTTTCACGCAGTTGATATGGTCCTTCTTCATTTACATCCTTCCCAACAATCCTGTTTGAAACTCAAAAGGCGTCAGTGGCCCGGAATGCAACCCGAGGATGCTACAGGAGAACCACTCCTTCAGATTCTGCATCAATTTCCACATCTAAAGCTTTGCTAAGGGAGAGGGGATGTTAGGAACCTGTGTCAACCCTTCTCTTTACTTTGTTAGTATATTGTTGTTGGACGTATATGCTTTGTAAGTCGTCCCGTAGTATTTGTTGATCCATAGTTTGTATTAGCCCATGGTATTGACCCATAGTATTGGACGCATATGCTTTGTAAGTCGTCCTGTAGTATTATATGTCCCATGGTATTCACCCATAGTATTGGGCATATACTTAGTATATAAGTGTGTGTTGAGGCCAATGAAGGTACCATGAAGTTATTTGTATTGAGCTTGCTCAAAGGAGGTTGCCCCCTCGAAGTGGCCTGCGATCAATAAAGCGATTCTGAGTTCTGTTATTTCTGCTATCTCGTGTATTTTAATTAATTAATTGTTGCAGGATAATCCATAAACCACAAACACATTTTAATTAACCATTCAAAATATACTTAACTTATTTACCTCCTTGGTGACAGTAGAAGTATTATGTGCCTTGCCATTCTTAATATCGACCAAGGCTTCATATCCTCCTGTTAAGGCAATTTTTGAATCCTTGTTAGGGGCATAAACCATAGTTGGTTGACTACAAATCATAACATAACACAATTCAGCATTGAAAGCTTTTAAATTATAATTGAACAAATTGATAAGAAAATCTTTTAAATTTTATAAGTACTTACATATCTTCCTTTTATTTTAACATAGCCTCCTGGGCCAAGTTTGTGTTGCCTAACCTTGTCTAATCTAGTCTTGGTGGGATTTGAAGTGTCTTTGACCCTACGAAAATTTTGAAGTGCATGTTAATGTGATTTAGTTAACCAAGACAAATGCATACTTATAAGTTCAATGTATATTAAATTATGTTCACCTTTTTGACTCTCCATCTTTTTGCAACATTCCCTCTTTTTTCATCTTCTTCCCCCGAGCATCCTCCACTAGTGCAACCCACTTGTTTATGGGAATTAGTTCAATATGCTCATAATTAGGGTATAGTGTGAGATTAGTGTGGTAATTGTCTTGCACTTATTTCAAATATTTCCCTGCCATAGAATCAACCATATTTTGGTTGAATACTTGACCAAAAAGCTATGTCATGTATTTCATCAACTCTTTTTTCAAACATTGGCTTTGATATTTATAGCTAGTTCTTATTGTTAATGTTTAAAGAGCAAATGCCTCTTCACGCAATAATTGATAAAACTCATTATTACCTACCATTGCAATCATACATTATGGTTGGAATTTTAAGATGAACATAAAAGTATTCATCGTTGTATAAAATGAAAACAAGATAATGGATTAGTAATTACCATGAATTTTTAATCCCTTCAACAAGGCCAACTCTTCCTACTTGTTTAAAGTAATAGGTAATTCATCAATGCTATTAAAAATTATACCTGGCGATGCACTCATGTCAACAATTGATGCAGGGAGACCTGCAGGGCCGAGAGTAGAGGTTGGAGTAGTGCTAGGTTTTATACTAGATGGGGCACCAACATCAGACCTAGGATTAGGGACACTAGCAACAACACTTGGAGTAGAGGCACTGACAATAGATGTAGGTATGCTTCTCCTTATGGTCAGTGCATCCAATATCAAGAACATCTATAAATAAAAAAACTTTATGTTAAGTACTTTAATTCCTCAAAAATAACATGTTGATGACATTAAAGCAATTGATCGAATCAAATTTCAAGTTTTCATGTGTTGTACTAATTGATTTTTCCAATCAAGTATGTTTATCTTTCCATAATTTCTTCAAATGTATCAACTATTCAAATTTTAAGTTCTTATGTCCAATCCCTAACAAGTGTTCTAATGGAATTGGCTTAGGATCATCATGATAGGCATCATTGTGACAACCATGACTAAGCAATGTGGAAGCCCACAAACAACCAAAAGTTAAGATGGATTAGAACATCAATAAACATTGATAAAAAACCATATAAATGGTATACTAGATTACCGGTCTTGCATCAATTGTTTTCCACATTCAACTCGTGTCTACAGCATGGTATGTTAATTACGAAAAAAATGCATAAATATGATAGAACTAATAACGACGACAATTCAAACACAATATTCAATAAATAACAACCATAAATTGTAAAATATAATCACCACGTTCATTAATTCAGTTCAAATAGTAATAGATCAACAGGTCAATTTAAAAATATCAACCTAGAATACTATGACCATACTGCCATGGAAAACACTTGCCTAAATAACTTGTTGAAGAGGGAAGACATTGATGCAAGCATTTAAAAAATACAAAAATACTTATTCTTAAAACACCTAAACAATCACATTTAACGCACATTCATGCACAAAACAAGTAAACATGTTCTTTATTGCACCGAGAGTAGCAAAGTGCTCTCAACCCAGTACGAGGAGATGTTGTCACATTTGTCACATTACGTTACGTAATTTAACGTTCCCAAGAGTAAAAAGTAATTAAAAAAATTCATATAGGCTCATAACTTATCAAAATAAAAATAATTTAAAAAATTCATGTCGGCTCATAAAAAAAAAAAAAACCAACAAAGATACATCTTAAACCCATATTTTTTTTCTAGAAAAACATGCATTTTTTTGCATTAATAAAACCATTGAATAGCAAGATCTAAAATATTACAGTAGGAGAGTTTATGCCATTTAAGGCAGAAGTATAAAAGAGAATCAAAATTGATGTTACAGTCCTCCAATTGTGAACAACTTCTACAATTTCTACTAGTATATATTATGTAAAATAGTCCTAAAATCAAGATGCATTTGCAAAGCATAAGAAATTACTCTCTAATTAGATTGTTGGCTACCTCCAAAAGACTATGAATTTATGATGATTTCCACATTTTCTTGCAATTGTTGAATTGTTTCCTCCTCCCTTGGAATACCTTGAACTTCTTTCATTTCACTTTGCTAATCCAAGACTATAATTATGGAGCTATGACTCTCATTGTTGACTGTGTTTTGAAGAGGTTCCACTGCTTCTTTGAGGGTTATTATATGCTGACACTACGCACCCACGACTTTTGTTGTAGTGGCATTTTGCATTCTCAATTCTTGTACCCGAGTTGTGAGGGATTGGATTACTATAATATTGCTCTTTATTTGCTCCTTCAGACGTTTGACAACTTTCATGAAAACCTAATTATAAACTATTTAAGGGTTGAACTCAATAATTGGTTGATGATGTGGCAATTCCGTTACTAACTTGAGCTTCTCTTGGTTTTGAGAATGATTTATTCTCTATTGATGGGGCCAACCACGAGAAGGTGGAAGCTCATGTGCCCCCCCCTTGCATCACTTTTGTTCCCCCATACCCAATTCAATTAGTAAACAATGCACACACACAACATAGTGGCAAAGAAAAAAAACCACCCTATCTAACAATATTAAAGGTGACAGTAAAGAACATCAAAATTACGATGTATATGTCAAAATGTGTCAATCATACAACACATTTATCTACTACGTTATTTCCTCCTAGTTCTTTTTCTTTTTAGGAATGTCAACATTTTTTATGTTAGCATCTTTGTCTTGATGCTCTTCTTCTCTCGATTTAGTTGGTGGTTGTTGAGTATGCAAAATACGCCTATGCATTCGCTGATTAATAGGACCGACATATACAATCAAATAAAACCATTTATAAGTCACCTCATTCATATTATATGAACTCAAAATATATAATTTCTAAGTCACATTGTTTATAGTACATGGTGTAGTAGACATAGTGCTAGGGTCAACCTCTAGTTGATCGACACCAACAACCTAAAAAATGGGTGTTTCATCCCTAAAAACATATTTGTTTGCCTGTAATAACACTTATAGTTATCTTATAATCCATAAACCACAAACACATTTATAATTAACCATCCAAAATATACTTAACTTATTTACCTCCTCGCTGACAATAAAAGTATTATGTGCCTTGCCATTCTTCATTTCGACCAAGGCTTTATATCCTCATGTACAAGCAATTTTTGAGTCCTCGTTAGTGGGCATAACACCATAGTCGGTTGACTACAAATCATAACATAATTAAGTAAGGGAAGCTTTTAGATTATAATTGAACAAATCCATAAGAAAATCTTTTACATTTTATAAGTACTCACCTATCTTCCTTTTATTTTAACATAGCCTCCTGGGCCAAGTTTGTCTTGCCTAGCCTTGTCCAATCTAGTCTAGGTGGCCTTCAAAGTGTCTTTGAGCCTACAAATATTTTGTAGTGCATGTTAATGTGATTTAGTCAATAAAGTCAAATGCATACTTGTAAGTTCAATGTATATTATATCATGTTTACCTTTCTGACTCTCCATCTTTTTGCAACATTCCCTCTTTTTCATCTTCTTCTCCCTAGCATCCTCCACTAGTGCAACCCACTTGTTTATGGGAATTAGTGCAGGATGCTCATAATTAGGGTATAGTGTGAGATTAGTGTGGTAATTGTTCGACACTTATTTCAAATACTTCCGTGCCATAGAATCAACCATATTTTGGTTGAATACTTGACCAAAAAGCTATGTCATGTATTTCATCAACTCTTTTTTAAAACATTGGCTTTGATATTTATAGCTAGTTCTCATTGTCAATGATAAGAGAGAAAATGCCTCTTTGTGCAAGATAAAACTCATTATTACCTACAATTGCAATCATATATTATGGTTAGACTTGTAAGATGAACATAAAAATATTCATCATTGTTAAAATGAAAATAAGATAACATATTAGTAATTACCATGAATTTTTAATCCCTTCAACAAGGCTAACTCTTTGTCCATTTGTAAAGTATTAGGTAATTCGTCAATGTTATTGACAGTTATTCCTGGTGATGCACTCATATCGACAATTGATGCAGGGAGACCTGCAGGACTAGGAGTAGAGGTTGGAGTAGTGCTAGGTTCCATACTAGATGGGGCACCAACATCAGACTTAGGACTAGGGACACTAACAACAACATTTGTAGTAGAGGCACTGACAATAGATGTATGTATGCTTCTCCCTACGGTCAGGGCATCTGATCTCAAGAACATCTATAAATAAAACAACTTTGTGTCAAGTACTTTAATTCCTCAAAATTAATATGTTGATGACATTAAAGCAATTGATCGAATCAAATTTCAAGTTTTCATATGTTGTACTGATTGGTTTTTCCAATCAAGTATGTTTATCTTTCCATAATTTCTTCAAATGTATCAACTATTCAAATTTTAAGTTCTTATGTCCAATCCCTAACAAATGTTCTAATGGAATTGAAAGGCTTAGGATCACCATGATAGCCATCATCATGACGACCATGACTAAGCAATGTGGAAGCCTACAAACAACCAAAAGTTAAGTTGGATTAAAACATCAATAAGCATTGATAAAAAAAATATAATTGGTATAATATATTACATGCCCTGCATCAATTGTTTTCCACAATCAAACCGTGTCTACAACATGGTATGTTAATTAGGAAAAAGATGCATAAAGAGGATAAAACTAATAACAATGGCAATTCAAACACAATATTCAATAAATAACAACCATAAATTGTAAAATATAATTACCTCGTTCATTAATTTGGTTCAAATTGTAATAGATCAATAGGTCAATTTAAAAAGATCTACCTCGAATACCATGACCGTACTACCATATTAAACAATTGCTTGAATAACTTGCTCAAGAGGGAAGACATTGATCAAGCATTAAAAAAATACAAAAATACTTATTCTAAAAACTGTACCTAAACATTCATCTTTAATGGACATTCATGCACAAAACATGTAAACATATACTTTATTGCACCGAGAGCAACAAAGTGGTCTCAGCCCAGTATGGGGGAGATGTTGTCACGTTTGTCACGTTACGTTACGTAACGTTCCCAAAAGTAAAAAGTAATTTAAAAAATTCATATAAGCTCATAACTTATAAATAATAAAAAATATTTTAAAAAATTCATGTCGGCTCATAAAATAAAGTAAAAAAATTAAAACCAACAAAGATACATCTTAAACCCGATTTTTTTTCCAGAGAAATGGGTATTTTTTCGTATTAATAAAACTGTTGAATAGAAGGATCTAAAATATTACAGTAGGAGAGCTTATGCCATTTAAGGAAGAATTATAAAACATAATCAAAATCGATGTTACAGTCCTCCAATTTTGAACTTCTATAATTTCTAGTGGTATATATTATGTAAAATAGTCCTAAAATCAAGATGCATTTGAAAAGCATAAGAAATTACTCTCTAATTAGATTGTTGGCTACCTCCAGAAGACTGTGAAATTCTAATGATTTCCACATTTTCTTGCAATTGTTGAATAGTTTCCTCCTCCTTTGGAAGACCTTAGACTTCTTACATTGCACTTTGTTGATCCAAGACTAGAATTACGGAGTTATGAATCTAATTGTTGGTTGTGTTTTGCAGAGTGTCCACTGCTTCTTCGAGGGTTATTATATGCTGACGCTGCACACCCATGACTTTTATTGTAGTGGCATTTTGCATTCTCAATTCTTGTACCTGAGTTGTGACGGACTGAATTACTGCAATATTGCTCTTTATTTTCTCCTCCTGACGTTTGAGAGCTTTCCTCAGGTCAACTATCTCATGCATATTTTTATGCAGCTTAGACAATCCATTTTCGAAGCTCCTCTATTGCTATCTAAAATTCTGTTTATTCCTTCCTTGGTACTACTCTTGCTCTTCTCATCTCTATGTGCAGAGACCCATCTCATAATGATAAAGGAAATCTCGAGGATTAGACTAGGGACTTATTTCGTCATTTTCAACAAGCCTGGCATCATATCTTTTATACCTTGCTCTGAATAGGAATGATTTTTCACCATTTTGATCAAAGGTGAACTGAGTCGGTGTCCTATAACCTTTATCTCTCCTCCAACGTTGTTGATCGCTTCATGCCAAATCTTCCTAGAGAATTGAGAGAAGTTGCCAAAGTAATTAGAAAGTTAACCTCCGTTTGTCGAACTATCCCTGAATTGGTGCCCTGGTTTTTGTAATTATGGAATCATAAGGAAATATAGACCCCTGAGTCCTATGCATTACCTATGAGATCCCAGATAGAGATGGTGCAAGCTTTGAGATCATTGTGAGCCTTCTCCCCAACACGATTGTGATGCTTCCCTTCCAACTTGCAAATGTTATATAGAATAATCAAGTTTGGTGTTAAGTGTTATCAGTGTCCCACTTGTGTGAGTAGTATGGATATCGATTTGCTCAATCTGCTTGATATATTGATTGATCTTAATTGCTTGCACTTTGACATTTTATGCATGAAATATTTAGGAAACTTGTCTTATTTTAATGTGACCATTTATGTTGAGAATTCTTGTTGATCTCCTCAAGGTGTTATTAGCTCTTTCTTCCACCTTTTTATTTTGGTTACGAAGAACATGGAAAAATCTTATGTTGTTGAAGTTCTTGGCCTCATTTTTATCCTGATTATCCATATGGATAGAGTAGTGTCCTTAGGAGGGAGGTACTTAGCATAATTTTAATCACGATCTCAGAGTCTCCAATCACAACGATCTTGTCTCGTCCAAGTGAACATGTTTGTAGAAGACCTTAATAAAGAGTTGTCGCTTCTATCTAGTTGTTTGTGGTCTTTCCTAGTCCCCATTCATAGTACAGTTCTTCATGTCCTTCGAGATCATGAATGATCCCCCCTATGCCTACCACCCCTAGATTTCCCCTCGAGGCCCTGTCGAAGAATAAAATGCTCATCTTTGGGAGTTTTTCCAACTATGTAATTTCTCAGATGTAAGCTTCAATTTCCATCTTTTGTTTGATTGTCTTTTTCCCACCTTGTTTATTGTTGGAGGAGGATCCAACATGTCTGTAATCCATTCCTTCTTGTTTTTTTTTATCTATATGTTGAACATTCTGATTTGTTCTTCTCTTGTTCATAATATAGTTTCTCAATAGTCCCTGAGATTTTATGGCTATTTTTCGAGGGAGTTCACGTTGATCTTGAAAAATGGAAGCGTTCCTTGCTAGCCATACCTTTCTGTAGAGATACTTAGGGAATGCATTCCATATCCTCTTGAGAAGTTTATTTTGAAAATATCCTTTATACTTCTTATGTCGGGAGGTGAACATGTCCCCACATCTTATTGGCATTGTCAACCTACTTGGAATTTCCAAGAAGGCAACCTTGTATACCTTGATAGTATAGGGGCATTCTATAAATAAGTGATGGCAAGTTTCCTTAGCCTCTTTGCACAACACACATCTGGACAGACCTTACACTCCTCTTTTTTGAAGATTATCTGTTGTTAAAATTTGATTTTGCACTAGCATCTAGTTGAAAGTGTTGATTTTAGGAAGATTGTCTGGATTCTAGATATGTTTCTGCATTCTTGAGACCAGAGGGAGAGGTAGATTCTAAATATTTGTCATGTATCCTTATTTGACGGAATATCCTTGTTTCCCAATCCTCATGAATTTGATTGATTGTTGATGGGCGTGCATTCAGTTAAAGTACCCTATAGTTCATCCAAGAGATGTCTTAACCTTGGTGGGACGTTAAGGGGCTTCCATCCCATCCATTTTTCATTGTTGTCACTCTAGTTAGAGATGTCAAGAAAAATTTTAAAGCCGCTGTCTTACATCCATTGTTACAAAGGATTGAGGTTTGTTGTAGCTTCAATGGGAGATTTCCCATGATGCTGTCACTCTAGACTTTTAATGTTTTACCGTTGCCTAGATACCAAGTAAAATTTGATTGAAATGAAGGGGAAAACGCTTTTAACAATCTCCAAATTGGAGAGCCTTTGGTCTTCAGAATCGGCATGTCCAAACATCACTTTCTCTTACCCTTGAAATATTTTTTATGTGAGCTATTCTTACACCACTCCAATTTACTAGTGATCGTCCTCCATAATATTTTCGCACCTACGGCTATGTTCATGATGGAAGGGTCTTTGATTCCCAAACCTCCCATGTTTTGGGGGGCTAAGACTGTATTCCAATTGACTAGATGATATTTTTTGGAGTTAGATTTTCCTCCCTACCGAAGGAACCGCTAGGTTTCCATGGAGATCGTTGACATCACCCCTTGGGGGCCAAGAGCGCGAAGCATTTTAATATAGGTAAAGTTGTGAGAACTGACTTAATGAGGACAATACGCCCAGTAGGATTCAACCAATTTGCATCCTATTTATCAAAATTCCCTTTTAGTTTCCTTATTGCATTGCTCCATATTTCCATGTTTGGATTTGACAGAGAGATAGGCATGCCGAGATACTTGAATATCTTCCACTTGTTAGTATAAGGAAATCTCAATATTCTGGCAATGTTTTGCAGATTTATTGTATTGATTCTCCATCCATAGATATTGATTTTGACTTCATTAATTGCCCCTCTAGCTACATCTAAAAAGGAATCCAAGACTATCCTAAATCTTATGGCAATTATTGTGGATTCTCCTCCGAGAAGCAGTGTATCAACGACGAATTGTGAATGATTAAGAGGTTTGACATCTCTAGTAATGGAGATGCCTAGTAGATTTCCCTTAGTTCTTTCTATCTCCAGTTTTCTGCTCAGTTCCTTTGCCATCCTAAGATATAGTGAAGGTGATATTGGGAAGCCTTGCCAGGCCTCGACCGCCTTTGAAGAAGTTGGTGGGCATGTTGTTGAATAAAGGGGCAATTTGTGGACCACTAACACAATCACTTATAATTTTGATATGTTTTTTATCAAAACCAAAATTTTCCATAACTTAAAAAAAAAATGCTAACCTTACACTATCGAAGGTGTTTTCCATATTGATTTTGATCAGCATACATCATTCCTTTCGCTCTTTGCTTGAGTCCACTGCTTATTGCACCATTATTATATTGTCCACAATTTGTCAGTTTTGCATGAATCCTCCCTGATTCTCATCTTTGATGGAAGGCATGATTTTTTTTAATCTGTTTGCCAGTATTTTGCTTAATATTTTGTAGGAAGAGTTGCACAACGATATTGGATGGAATCCTGAGAAGGAAGTGGGCTTTGCCTCTTTGGAGATGAGTGCTAAGAAAGACGAGTTCATCCCTCCACCTAAATTTTGCTTCTTCATGATATTTGCGTACACTTTTTAAAGGTAATTTTTCACAATATCCCAACAAACCTTGTAGAAGTGAACAATGAAGTCGTATGGACCAAGAGCTTTGTCTGATGCTAGTGTCCAATTTGCTTCGACAATTTCATCCTCTTCAATTTCCTTACTCAACTCTATGTTTTCAGCTTCAGTTATCATTGATAGAATATTCTCTAGAAGAGGACAATATGAGCTTATTGGACTAGGTCTTTCTTCAGTGTGCAATTGTTAAAAATGGATCTTGGCCTCCTCCTTGACCTCGATAGAACCTAGGATGAGAGAGTCATACCTAGTTCTAATTTCCATAATCCTATTTCTTTTCTCTCTTATTTTAGCTTGACGATGGAAACAAGAGATATTTTTATCACTCGCTTTGAGCCACAGGCTTCGGGATTTTAGCCTCCATTGCTCCTCTTCTTCTCTCTGAGCTTTATATATATGGTATCCTATCTCTCTTTCTTCCAACTTGATTTGATGGGTAATCTCAACCATCTCCATTTTCTGTTGAGTGGATTCCAATCGAGTGACCAACAACTCAAGCTTTTGAGACGAGTTGATGAAGGACGATTTGGCCCATTCCTTGAGCGCGATCTTGGTGTTTTTTTTTTCCCACACATATAAAGGTGAGCCGATAACCAGACATGCCCAAGTAGAGGAGATAATGTCTATAAAACTAGGATCTTCAATCCATAGGGGATTTAAGCGGAAGGGGATGGGTCCAAGATTATGTTGATATTGAGAATTGAGTAATATAGGCTTGTGATATGATATTGTGGAGGGAATAATGTGATAGGTGTAAGAATGACTACCGGTCAAGAGGTATCTATGAAGAAGGAATCTATCAAATCTAGAGGCTATGTGGACAGGACCCGATCTGCGGTTTGTCTAGGTGTAGCACCCATTAACAGGTTTGAGATCAATCGGGTCCTAATCTCCCATGAAGTCTTCCATGCTTTCTCAAAAAGGATCTCTTACAATGCTCCCACCTCACTTCTCTTTGTTATTTAGAATTGTGTTGAAGTCGCTAGTTACAATGTTGTTTTTTGCCCAAATTGTATTATGTAAATTGTGCAAAGTCTGCCAACAGAGGGTTTTTTCTTAGTATTGAATATGCATATACACATTGAACATGTTTAGAATTTTACCTAAGCTTTGATTGATTAAGGATGTGAGAAGTTAGTGTTGGGTTTGATAGTGGTTATTGAGATTGGGATTCCTTGGATCCCACATGGTGCAAATTTTGCCAAAAGCCCCTCTAGAACTTACTACTTTACATTCACAAATTTTCCAAGTCTTCTTTGCTAAGATTATAATGTCTTATGAACTAAGTTTGGTTTCCTGGATCATAATGATAGCCAATCTATACTTTCTTATTATATCTCTGCATGTTCTTTCTTTTATTATGTTTCCAATTCCTCAACAGTTCTAGGAAATGACTGGCATCATTTAGTCTATCGTGATTTGGTTCCACCCCCATACTAAGGGACCATTTTTCCTCGTGTCTTGGCTATGGTATTGCTTGCGAAGATTTTCTCTATGGTGGATTGGATCCCTGGTGCTTTGTCTTTGTTTTACTCTTCTCTTTTTTCCTTTGACGTCTTTCTACCAACTTTCTTGTGCACTTGTTCTTCTCATAGTGATCCTTCACTTTATTTTGCTTCAAGATTTTGTTAAATTTTCAGAATTTACTTCAATCTGATCTAGGATCTTAACTGAGAGAACAACATGTACATCAAATCTACAGCATATCAATCATGGACACAATAATGCAAGAACACAAGAGACACAGAGTTTACTTGGGGAAAACCATAAAGGTGAAAAACCCCAATAACTTCCTCAGAGATAGATAGAGCAATGATACAACCAGAATACAAGAGATAGTCTTCTCCTAGCAGCAGAGCCTCCTCCTCCACAGGTGCGCCACTCTCCCAAGTGTGAGTGAGAGAATAGAATGTGTAAAATGAGAGAGACACACTCTCTATTTATACACTAACTTGACTTGACCTTTACTCAACTAGGTCGGCCTCAACTTAACCACTTAACATAATGCTGACTGGGCCGACCCCCACTAGGGTGGTCTAATAACCCTTTGACTCACATGGCCGACCCCCAATAGGGTGGTCTAATAACCCTTTGACGCACATGACTTATATAGGGCCGACCCCAACAAGGTGGTCTAATAACCCATCAAGTATAAGTTACGACACTTACAATATAAATGACGACACTTCCGTATAGAGGAATAATAACATCTCTATAGGAATAAAACATACATATATGTGAAATACATTCCGAAGTTACATATACATCAACACTCCCTCTTAACTAGGAAGGTATTTCTCGACACAGGTCTTCTAGCACAAGTCTTCTTCTTTGGATCATCGTCACTGGATAATCGTCATCGAGTCATCATCATCGTCACTGCTGCTGCTATCTCAATCAATCTATGAATCTACTCGTCATAGGAAGTTCTACAGAGCCAGTCCTTTTTCATACTGGATGTAGGCCCACCACCTGCAGGTCTTCGTCATCACTGGCCATACTGTGGAATCCTCAGGACTTATTACGTGCGTCACAAAACCTTGAAAGAGCATCCCAGGCTGTTACGAGCACACAACTCTACCTATAGGATCTCCCAGGGCCATATTATATGTGACCTCACCACAAAACCTCACAAGAGCATCCCAGGCTGTTACAAGCACACAGCTCTACCTATAGGATCTCCCAGGGACAGATTATATGTGGTCACCACAAAACCTCGCAAGAGCATCCCAGGCTGTTACGAGCACACATCTCTACCTATAGGATCTCCCAGGGACATATTATATGTGGTCATGGCAAAACCTCGCAAGAGCATCCCAGGCTGTTACGAGCACACAGCTCTACCTATAGGATCTCCCAGGGACATATTATATGCCATAGGACAAAAACTTGAAAGAGCATCTACCAAATATCCCAGGGCCAGATTATATGCCATAGAAAAAACCTCGAAAGACTATCTACAGATCTCCCAGGGCCAAATTATATGTCCTCCCAGAGCAAAACCTCGAAAGAGCATTTGCTAGATATCCCAGGGCCAAATTATATGCCATAGGCAAAACCTTGAAAGACTATCTGCAAATCTCCCAGGGCCAAATTATATGCTCATCTGCACAACTTGATCCACGGCCATAGAGTATCAACCTGATACTCACCATACATCATCCTGATGTATACATGATCATCCTGATCATCATCATTGCAACATCCTGCTGCAAGTCATTTGGAGCAACATCCTGAAGCTCGTCATCCACGATCATCCTGATCATATCATGCATCTACCTGATGCATACCAAGTATCTACCTGATACATATCATCATACATGATCCAACTGATCATACAATGTATCCACCTGATACAAATACAAATACATGATCCCCCTGATCATACATGATACATATCAACATACATGATCTACCTGATCATACAATGTATCCACCTGATACATATACAGATACATGGTCGAAGCATCCAACATGATGCATATACAAAATACATAAATGATCCAACTGATTATATCCAGCATCCAACATGATGCATACATACATATGCATATAAATGATCCAACTGATCATATCCAGCATCATCCTGATGCATATACAGAGCAGTAACTGGAGCATCGTCCTGATGCTCATCATCCAACACTTACATCCACAGCCATGTGAAGGATCCTCCTTCCAACATGCTTGGAATGGCCTCTGCAAATGTGTCCATCACTTCTTCCTCGAAGTGTCATCAATCCGAAGAACACCAAGCCTCTCTCTGAAGTACTCGAACTTCACTCTGGCTAGTGGTTTCGTCAGCACATCTACAATCTGCTCGTCCGTCGCAATTTACAGGAGCTTCACAGCTCCTCTCTGCACCATATCCCTGATATAGTGATATTTGATCTCTATGTGTTTCGACCTATCATGAAACACTGGGTTCTCAGACAGCTTCACACAACTCTGGTTATCACAAAAGATACCAGTAGCATCCAATGGGAGATCAAATAACTCAGACAGTAGCTTCCGTAGCCATACTGCCTCACAACTAGCTGAACAGGCTGCAACATACTCTGCCTTAGCTATACTCAGTGCTACGCAGGACTGCTTCCTGCTAAACCAAGAGATCACACCTGATCCCATACTGAAGCAGCATCCAGATGTGCTCTTCCTATCTGCAGCACTGCCAGCCCAATCTGAATCAACATAACCCTGCAGGTTAAACTTTTGATTCGCTTCATACTTGAGCCGATAATCCACTGTACCCTTTAGGTACCTCAGAACATGCTTTACAG
The DNA here is from genome assembly GCA_027924585.1 of Larix kaempferi. Taxonomy (NCBI): domain Eukaryota; kingdom Viridiplantae; phylum Streptophyta; class Pinopsida; order Pinales; family Pinaceae; genus Larix; species Larix kaempferi. Next base: position 14,743,698 of record BSBM01001002.1, on the reverse strand, counting down.
CAACCAGGTGAACACTCCTCGGATCCGTCAGGAATCGACTCAATGTGTTCACCGCAAAGCAAATATCTGGTCTTGTGTTCGTCATGTACATCAAGGACCCAATCATCTGACGATACATAGAGACATCAACCGGCTCAGATGAAGCATCACAAAGAAGCTTCAGATTCGATGCCATAGGTGTGGCCATGGCCTTGCAATCCATCATCCCGAACCTCTTTAGGATATCTATTGCATACTTCCCTTGTCCAAGGAAGATTCCATCTGCACTCTACCACACCTCCATGCCAAAAACAAATAGTGCATCATCCCCAAGTTCTTCATCTCGAACTCGGCAGCAAGCTTCCGCTGCGTGTCGGCAATCAATCTATCTTCACCTGTAACAAACAGGTTATCCGCATACAAAAGTAGTATCACTGGATTTCCTTCCTCAACCTTGTAGTAAAGGTTGGAATCTACTTTACTCTTAGTAAAGCCCAAACTGGATAGAACGTTGTCTATCCTACCAAGTTCTGCACACATATATGACTACACCATTCAAGAAGGCTGTCTTGAAATCCATCTGGTGTATCTTCTATTTCATCACTTTTATATTTCTCTATGCTGCCATCTGCAACATGCTTGATCTGATAGTTCCATTTGGAAGTCACAACAGACTTCCCTTCAGCTCTTGGGACCGCATCCCAAACATCGTTCTTCATGATCGACGGATCATGGCATTCTTCCCGTATCCTGGGAACTTCAATATCTTCAATAGATAATTTTGTTGCTTGAACAAATGTTGTAGTCCTTCTTTTGTAGGTGAATGTATACGGTCTTTTCTACAAAACAAGTTAAATTGCATGATTAGAAACATCTCATAATTTTCATACAAATTCTTACACGTAAAGAAATATGTCATACAGTCATGCAATTATCTTAGCCAATGCTTCAATACAACATTTATCCATGTTCCACAACTTTCTAGATGCCTTCTAGTCTCTACCAGAACATTGTTAAGAGTTTGCACTACTCCCAACATGTCAGCAAAGAGGTTTCATTCTAGATAAGTAGCACTGGAATGTTGTACAGTGCCATAGGCCACTTACCCATCACATGCATATTAGTAGTATACTGTTCATTAATGCAATCATTCTAATATGCACAATACATATCCTAAGTCTAGGAACATGAGCATATTCATCATTGAACAATTTTATTTAAACAAACAAATATGCAAGAAATGATAATTAAAAATACTTATCTTTGTTTGGTTGCTGGGTGGACTCCCTTTGAGTCTTTGCTTCCTTGCAGGAGCTGCTGAAGTATCTTATTCTACACCTTTCTGTTGTGGAATGTAGAAAGATGGTCAACTCCCTCTGAATATCTGCATCCTTGCAGAAACTACTGAAGTGTGCTCCTTTGTTTTCTTGCAGGAACAACTGGAGTGTGCTCCCTCGCTTTCTTGCAGGAACAACTGGAGTGTGCTCCCTCTTGATCTTTGCTTCCTGGATTACCTATCCTTGAACTTACATCCATCCTTAATCACTATGCATGCTTATTAGTATCATCATTGTGTTATCCTTGAGGTCTCATACATAATCACACATTTATTAGTATAATCTTAATACTATCAAAACACAATAATCTTAAACATGTATAGTCATGATCATTCACAGATAATAAACATTAGTATTCAAGGTTTCAGGGAAGTCTTCTTTTACTCATGCATATTCTTATTTGATCATAGGACTCTTCTGATTAGTTAAATCATCAATGCATAAACCCGTGATTACTCAAACCTATACCTTCATGATTCTTCTGGTTAGTCATATCATCAATTATGGTAAGAAACATAATATGCATACAGCCATGACTATTCAAATCTATGACTTCATGAATAATCATTATCAACAACACAACAGTATAAGATCCTAACACAAGGTAGGATTCTAGCTTGATATAGGAAAAACATACCTGGATTAGCATGCTAGCTAGTTATGTATAACATACCCGCATAATGTCTTCTGGTTCTCTTCAGTGACTTGTGCTAGTAACATGCATGTCTCATAGGTTAACCATTGTAGGACCAAGTTATACATACCTCGAAAGTAGATCTTCTATGTGATCCATGACAATGGATGAATCTTTGTCTTCATGTCACCATGATCATATGTTCTTGAAGTAGAACATGATTTGTCTTTCTTGGTGTACCTTTTATGTTAGCGAACAACATAAACCTCATACAACATCACAATGCATTAGTACATTCATAAGTGTCAAAACCTTAATCAATTAATATCTTCTATTAAGGTGATACGAAAAATCTAGTAATTAATCAAGATTGTACTGTAATGATATGAAGACAAACATATGATAAAATTAACCATGAAACATACCTGTAAGCCATACCTGTCAAGATTGCTTGTAATCTTCTTATGGAAGGCCTTAGCCTCATCTCCCTCTGAGACAAGAACTTATTCACTTATGCAGGTGACCAATCCATCTTCTTCTAGGATTAACCCAATCCACTTGATTTGCAAGAACTGGACCTGGAGCTGGATTAGGGTTTGTCAAGGAAACCCCAAAAATTCAAAATTTGAATTTCAAACTTCCGAAAGGATAGAAATATGCACCTTGATGAGTTGATCAAGTTGGTATATTCAGAATTTGAAAACTGCAAAGTTTCACCCCTCGAAATTGCCTTTTAGATTTCTGGATTCACTGGGGAGGACCCTGAATTAGGGTTTGAGTTTCCCAGAGCTTCACCCAACCAAAATATTTGATTCAAAGTTCTAAGCTTTGATTTTTCTGAGGAGCTTCCAGCTGTGGTCACAGATTTCCAAAATTCCAAGTTTTGTAGAAGCCCTAATTTTCCATCTTTCCGATCAAAGTCTCGAACCGGGGTTTGATCAAGCCCGACCTTCTGCCCAACCAAAAAATCTGAGCTTGGTCTCTAAATTTCGATTTTGATGAGTAGCATCCAGTCGTGGTCTCCGATTAGAGAAATTCCAACTTTCTCCGAAGCCCTAAATTCCAGAAGCCATGAATGAAGGTGCTAAAAAATAATTCTGTTTTTACAGAAATATGTACCTGATTGTTTCTGGTGTAAATCTGAACTTTTCGATCCACAGGGTCTGAACATTTTTCCTGAGATAGACTGACCTGTTATCTTTCCATCCTGACAGGTCTGACCTCAATTGGATTCTCTGAGAGAGAGTTATGCCAAGTGTCGCAACGTGACCTGTTTATGGGATAATATAGGAGAGCGAACTTGTATGGCGTGCCACATGCCATTGGTTCAACTTCTGGCTCTGAAATTTTTTCTTGAGATAGCCAGACCTGTTATATTTCCATATCGATAGGTCTGACCTCAATTGGATTCTCTGAGAGAGATTTATGCCAAGTGTCGCAACGTGACCTGTTTATGGGATAATACAGGAGAGCGAACTTGTACGGTGTGCCACGTATCACTGGTTCAACTTCGGCCTCTGAAAATTTTTATTGAGATATTACAGTCTGTGTACTACCTGTGACTTTTTACGAAATTTCATTTGGAGCTTCCTAGCCCAAGTTATGACCTTTTTCCCAAGGTCACCTGATTTTGACTCAGATATGGAAGAGGCAGAAACCCTATATTGTACATATCATAAATCACAAAGGGCAACGAATTAGAGGTTGTCCTTTGGACACAAGGTACATGGGGATCTGATCTTCGACCTGTAAAAGTTTCAGATCCGAAAACTTCTCCAAAATGGATTTATAGCGAAAGTGCTACGATGACTGGTTTTTGCTATATCAAGCCCTAGCATCGTAAGTGCAACAAGTGTCATACATGCCATATCATGCCTTCTTTCAGGCTAGCTCTGATACCATGTTAAATTTTCAGAATTTACTTCAATCTGATCTAGGATCTTAACTGAGAGAACAACATGTACATCAAATCTACAGCATATCAATCATGGACACAATAATGCAAGCACACAAGAGACACAGAGTTTACTTGGGGAAAACCATAAAGGTGAAAAACCCCAATAACTTCCTCAGAGATAGATAGAGCAATGATACAACCAGAATACAAGAGATAGTCTTCTCCTAGCAGCAGAGCCTCCTCCTCCACAAGTGCGCCACTCTCCCAAGTGTGAGTGAGAGAATAGAATGTGTAAAATGAGAGAGACACACTCTCTATTTATACACTAACTTGACTTGACCTTTACTCAACTAGGTCGGCCTCAACTTAACCACTTAACATAATGCTGACTGGGTCGACCCCCACTAGGGTGGTCTAATAACTCTTTGACCCACATGGCCGACCCCCAATAGGGTGGTCTAATAACCCTTTGACCCACATGGCCGACCCCCAATAGGGTGGTCTAATAACCCTTTGACCCACATGATTTATATAGGGCCGACCCCAACAAGGTGGTCTAATAACCCATCAAGTATAAGTTACGACACTTACAATATAAATGACAACACTTCTGTATAGAGGAATAATAACATCTCTATAGGAATACAATATACATATATGTGAAATACATTCTGAAGTTACATATACATCAACAGATTTTGGGAAGCCTCTGATATTGTAATAATTCTAATGGGTAGAACTGGAATATTTGGCAGATATGCTAGATCTGCTAGTTCTTGGACATCATCATTGAAGGAATAGGTGAAAGGAGGAGGGATCTGCTACAAGAGAGGGGAATGAGGGGGTTCTTTTTTCAGAGTTCATAATCTCTTTAATCGAGGTATCTTCTTGATGTAATGCTGGAAATTTATTAGCGCTATAGTAAGTGATACTAGGGTGAGGAGATCCTTGTACTGCTACTGCATATGATGTGGGTCATGGATAGGATTGAGAATAAATTTGGGTAGGATTTGAGGTTGAATAAGGAGCTCCCTGAATCAGATTAAGGGAGGATGAAGGAAGTCCAGAGGCCATTGCTTGTTTCCTTGGATTTTGTTTTCTCTTCGCTCTCTACCATGGTTCTTCTGTATCAGTTGTTGCATCTAAAGGAATTTGATTTTGTTTGCAATTTTTTGTGACGTGTCCATACTCATGGAAGGTTTTTCATTTGAAGGTTAGTTGTTCATGATCAAATTTTTGTAAATACTTCTAGGTATGCAAATGGAACGATTGCTTCCGGTAACCCCTTTTCTAGATCTACTTTGACACATATCCTATCACATGCAAACATTCCCTTTTTGGGCTTTGATTTTTCAATGCACTTCCTGATATTGTTCCCGATTTATCTCAAAGAATCATCCCTCCAATAATGAAGGGGAAAATGTGAAATCCTAACCCATACTGAGACGGATTAGGGCACATCCAGTTCCAGATCAAAGTCTGGCATCCATCTATTGAGATACATTCCTTTATTCTCATAGAAATACGACCCGTTTATGAAGATTAGGTCTCTATATGATCGAATCTCAAACATAAAGGCATAAAATCCTATGTCACAAAAGACATGTGAAAGCTTTCATGGATCAATATTGCCTAATTTTTTTTTAACCCAATTTTCCATGTTCCTCGGCGATGGCTAGATTCTAGTGAATTATCTGATTAGACCTCTGGTAGTAAGAGCTAGTGCCATTGATCTCGAAGATGCATGTGGTAGTTCCACCTTTGGCATGCCATCTAACTTTTTAATGAATTTGGAGGGTTGTGATTTTTTTTTGGGAGTGAGGGAAGAGTTCAAAGCTTGGAAGGGGAGTTCATCTTCACTTGGGGAAGGGGGGTGGCCCCCTCCAGAGGCCATTTCCATTGCAACTGATTCCAGTTCATCTTAACTTGGGGAGGGGTAGAGGCCCCCTCTAGAGGCTGCTTCCATTGCAACTAACTAGTATGTTGATTCATGCCCCTATCACTGGTCACGTAGAGTGCAGGCAGTCCATAAAATTCAAAAGAACTTTTCAGTGATCATGATTTTTATCTGCCCTAAACTTGTATCTATTAAGGACCGAGAGGGATCTAATTTCTTGAAGTGTAATTTTTTTTATCTTAAATTTTTTACATGTCAAAAAAAATTACACCTCAAGAAATTGGATCCCTTTTAGTTCTTAATAGATCGAAGTTTAAGATGGATGTATGTCAGTTATTTTCATCCAAAGAAGTGCCCTTATGGAATTCATAATCATCATCATTAAAAAATACACATTATTGTTCCCCACAGGTGCACCATATTGGATGATCATATTCTATTCCATCTAGCACATAATTCAAGAGTGCATCTTGAAAATTCTTTATATCAATGGATGACTAGCCCATTTTTAATTTGGCCTTAGTGGTTGGTTGAAATGATGCCATGGGGCACCTATAGTTCGCTTGGCCACACAAATTTATTTTCTAAGCTTGCTCTTGCAATAATAGGTGATAGAGAGTATGTTAATGCGGCTGATAAGAATTATATTGCGGACTTGACAAAGTTAACGCCATAATCCTAAAGATGATTTAGCTAGGTATGTTTTTGCATCGAGAGTAGCGAGGTGCTCTACAACCCAGTATGGGGAAGATGTTGTAACATGTAATACTGTGTAATGTTATGTAACATGCCATTCCCATTCAAAAAAATGCAAATGATGTCGACTTATACAAAAAAATAAATTATATTGATTTCATTTTAAACCCAGATATATCGAGCACCCAGAGCGATCAAATATATTAAGGTGTAAATTTTTTCTTAATGTGTAAAAATTTAAGATAAAAAAATTACACCTCAAGAAATTGGATCCCTCTTGATGCTTGATAGATCCAGGTTTAGGATGGATCTATGCTGGTCTTAAAATATCAATTTATTAATTTGTATATTTAGAAGATAATTCATCCTTGTCATTGTGCTTATGCTTTTAAGGACACATGGCATGTTGAGATAAGTTTGAAAAGATTATAAACACTATGCCTCTCACCTTTTTTGTAATCTTTCTTTTTGTATTAATAAAATTATGTGTTTGAGGACACTTGGTGAAATTATCATGATATCAAAGCCATGGTGATGAGAAGGCTACTCTAACGATGAAGAGGATTCCAAATCTCAAATTGGATATCTTCGTCATCCAAAGGAGAATTGCCAATAAGGCATTTTTTATTGTATTGTTCATAATCAAGAATTTTTATTTTTATTTTTTTTAAGATTATTTTTTTTCATTGGAACATGTCATGGGGAAACACTTAAGTACTTCCCCTCGTTTTGAGGATGGTACCCAAGGTAAACGATCGGCCCTGATTACAGGGCCTAACCCGATGGGGACATCAAGTGAGGCCCTTATATAGCAATGTATAGCCACCCGGGGTTTGACCCCGAGACCTTATGCTCACAACTTTCAACACTCAACCACTTGAGCTATCTCATCGGGCTTTTTTTGAAGATATTGATTTGCAAGATCATAATTTTTAGATTTGTTTTGAAACTATTTATTTTAAGTATGCAAATTGAAAGTTTCCAATCTCATAGACCTATTGTAAATCCTGGAAATTGTAGATCTCAAAAGAAATATGTTTTTTAAATCTCTTCATTGTAAAATTTCTCAATTGCTCATATCAATTATTGAGGCAAAATTGAATTTATCATGTGGTTCAAGAGATTGGTGATTAGTATGTTTAGTATAAGAGATTTGTAATTTGATTCTATAGATATGCAATCTACCTCCAAAATAAAGATATCAAATTGACAACCTAGTTTGTCCAAGGGTTCTATGATTTGTCATAATTCTCAACTTTCTTCTAATTCAAAGATATTGCAATAAGAGGGAACCCTAGATATGATATCCTCCCTTTCCCTTGCAACAATGATATAATAAATGATACATGATATCCAAAGTTTGGTCCTTTGCTGATTCCACTAATTACCTAAGAAGGATTCTTCCAAGGGAAGAGTGCTCTAGATAAACTTGATAATAATAATAATAATCTATTTTTAAGATCACCACCAAGCGAGACACCAATTTGGTGTATGAGACCCCCTTGTTTGCGGGACAAGGGACCCCCTTGACACAACAATGTAACTACTAAATTCAAAAAAGGTTTACATACTCTACCCCCCTCTGGATTTGAACCTATGACCTCTTAGGAAGACACAATCCGCTAGGGCACCAATAAAACTATGTAGCCCCTTTGATACCAATAGAGCTTGCAAATTGAGTTTCTATACCATCCTTGTTGGTCACAAGAAGATACAACCTCCCATCCTCTTCTATCAGATATACAAATACACATGCCACATATCTCAAAGTTGATTTGAATCACTCACAAAGAGCACTACGAAGAGTCCAGTTCACCGTATTTTTTATCTGTTCATGACTATAGGCCCAACACGATTATAGATCCATGCACTTTGTAGTAGCAGCTTCCATATCCAAACATATCTACATGATTATATGTGTATTTTCTTGTCATTTATTGTAGTTAGATTCTTACTATTATTGCAATTCTTTACATGTGGTGAAGTAGCATTGAAGAATTGCAATTGAAAATCCCATACATATTTCCAATTGAGACAAATACTTCAAAGTTGAAATTCCATCGATTTCCAAGCTTTTAAAGCTAGTTGGTGTATAGATTAGACACACTCCCAATAATATGAGAATTAATGAATGAGATAAACTCTTCACAAGCCCTTCTATAAGCAGTGGTAGAAGGAATTTATTCAACAACCAAGTGGACAAAGATCTACGCTTCTAAGATTGCGACCTTCCTTGACCTCGAGTGTTCTACTCGCTCGATCTTGGAGATTTCTGAAAGTATCTTGGATAGGTTACTTCATCGAAAACCTTATGAAGAAATGCAACATTTCAAAAGCTTGAGTGCGTGCTTGGATGTCCATTTTCCATTGAAAAACATTAAGGTTTGATGAGTTGAATGTTTTCATGGTGCATATTTTTGGAGTAAGCTAATCGTTACATTATTTGCACTTTTTCGACAACTTTTATCAAAATACGGTGATGCGATTTTTGTTGAAATCATAATTTTCATTGTTGGAATTGCAATTTTGATTGCATAAATGAATTCAACATGCCTAAATTACCTGTAGGCACCCCCAGTATGCAATCCCAACAACCTAAAACTACTTTCATTCAAATTTTGGTTGAAAAATCATCAAAAAATGGGTGCAAATCATCTAAACATTATTCCCATATGTTTAATCCATAACCGTCAATTTGGAATATCTCGATTTTAATGAATATTGCTAAAAAAGGATCATTATTTTAATACTTTTATGTAAAAATTTGAAATCTTACTTTTTGAAGGAGCATATAATAAAATAGTAAGGTAAGGAGCTTATAAAAAGTGTTTTTAAATTGCTCAAACAATTCTAAGCACTATGGAGAATCATAAGGATATATGTATGTTTTTGTTTTGTTTTGTTTTTTAAATTGGAGTCTCAGGGGTAAAAAATCCTTTTTTCCTTCATTAAATTTTTTGAGAGATACAAGGGTTGTTGTAATTTGAAACTTTTGTTTAAAAATAGGATTATTTATTTCATATTGTAATTGAAGAAATTGAACATTTTGTTCAACTCAAAGGAGTCAAAAAATCATTTTATATCAAAGATGATTATTTCGTCAAATTTTGAAAGTTCGTAAGCCATACTTGTAATTTCAAATCAAAACATTGATAAGGGTGAAGTGAAATACTCTATCAATGAAATTTTACATGAGGCTATAAGAGGGTCAAGACCAAGCCTCTAGAGGGCTTTGTTACAAGTTGTACAATGACTATTGTGCTTGAGACTCTTCATTCTTTGACTGTGTGCACGTGGTAAAGCAACTTGTCATGTTTAAATTGGTAAATTTATTCATCGATTCAAGCAAATTAGATTGACCCAAGAACAATAAGAATTGGAGATGTCAGATGCAAAACATCTTAATTTATAGTGAGTTATGGAAATATGTCTGTAATTGTGATAAAGCTACTAGTAATCCTAATGATGCTAGGGAGTTGGCAAAATGGGATTTGAAAGATGAAAAGGCACTTGCACTTTTAAGGTCTTCTATCAAAGATGAAATGTTTATGCATATAGAAAATGTAATTGATGCTTGGAATGCATGGCAAATCTTCAAACACATGTTTGATACTCAAATGAAATCAAAATGGGTTGATCTCCACATAAATCTTCTCCAACAAAGTTTAGTTGAAGGGGGAGATGTTTTAGATTACATCTTTCACTTAAAAAGCATATGGCTTAAAATAGTCAAATGTGGGTTTAATTATGTGGAAGAAAGTTTATGACCTCCATATCGTTCAATGGTTTGTGTAATACCCCCAGTTTTGACTTGGAATGTTTTTAACCAAAATTATGTAAATGATGTAAATATGCTAGTATGGATTCCTGGTGCGGAGCTCAAGGCCAAGGCCTAACTAGTGAATGGATAGGCATGTATGATGAATATATTTTCATATGGACTGTATGGTTGGCTTGTCATGTGAACACTAAATATATGTAAATATTATGTTGCATAAATAATAAAATGGCCCAAGATGGTTGTATAAAGAGCACTAGAGGGGATATGATTCCACCAGAGGGGAAGAGGAGAGGGGGCATATGGGAGACTAAATCCTTTATTGCCAAGTGTCAAACTTATAACTCATCCTATTTTTTCCATGTGAATTAAACGAGACAATCACCTTCTCTTGACTATTTACAATCATTGAATGCATGTGTGAGGTTGGTGGGAAAAGCCACCTCATGCAGTTATTGAAGCATGGGGCTGATTGCGCTTTTATGACAGTTCTGTCAGCTGCTAGAAGTCAGTATGTAGCTGTTAGGAATCCTTTTTGCTATGGTAAGAAGCTATGCCAGTTGTCTTTTAACCATTATCTCATATCCTATATTGGAGTCAACCCTGATTATCTCATTCTTTCAGGTAGATCTACACTAGGCATAGCTCTCGATTTCTATTCATGACCATTACCAGACTATGTATAACCCATAAATTTGAATTTAGAGACAACACTACAGATTTGGAAGGAAAAATAAATGGTTGTAGGTGAGCACAGAGGTTGGGCAAGCTAGGAACCCTTACCACTGAATTATGATGCTCATAGATGCTTGCGAAGCCACAAAATAAGGCTATAGGTGGTTCTCCAAAAGAATATAGCGGGTTGGTCTCCTTCTATGCACACACTGAAAGTACTCGACAAGATGGATCGCCCAAGAGAACTATGGATCGGTGGAGGGGATGCCTGAGCCCATAATTGTGTTGTGTGGGGCAGGTATTGTTGGAGCCAAGTCTATGATGGTTGAATGAGATCCCTGTAGAGATCCGTATGAGCATTTGGCTAAGCATAGAGAGCAAAACGGGTTGTGGACTGAGAGAGAAGCCTGTATGAGTTTATTTTGCCTTGGTGGCCTCATAGCCCGCTTTGGGGGTGGCATCTTAGCATAAATAGTATATGCTAGACGTAGTGCTTATAGTTGGGTGGAAAATCACTCTTACACAACTAGTTGCTTGGATCTACGTTGGATAAAGATAAGTGTTCCTTTGTATTTGAGTACGTAATGTTTTATTTGAGGCCTACGATGATAATGTTGGTAAATACATGCTAGATGTGTGTGGATAGAGTTTATTTCCGCCGTGTATTTTCATTATGCATCTGTACACATATTTTAAATGTCATGAATTGATATTATGACTAAGGGGCGTTGGTGAAATTTAGAAGTTTGTAGTTCGTTAATGTCTCATCCCATTGGTCGGATTGGGTGAAGGGGACGTTATAGAGTGGTATCAGAACTTCTGTTTGCAATACCAGAGCTGTATGGACCAGAGATATAGAGTTACAGGCAGAAATTGGAAATGGTTTGTAGAAATAAGTTTCTATTAAGTGACAAATAAGGGCCCAGGAGTAAATTCGAATTAATTCCCCTTATTGTCTAATTAAAATTTGGGAAATTTTTAGTTGAGCCCCACTTGTGCCACATGAACGGTTGATGTGGAAGAGCCACGTAGGCCGGAGGTCCGACGTGGTGGGGCCGCATGGGTAGAAGATTCTATGTGGACCAGCCATATCAGATCCGGGTGCATGGGTGACTGCATGTGGCGGAGTGTGAAGGCGGAAGGAGATTAGACCACCAGGATCAAGATCGATGGCTAATAGTGGTTCTGGCTTGCGAAGATGCATGAGGTTTAATTTAATGGGCACAATCCTGAAACAAAAACCGCTGAGGTGGTGTGTCAGTTGCTTGTGTGTTCATGCTCGTAAAAGAAGTTTCAGGAAACCATTTTCTCAAGGATCCTAAAACCACTTTTTGTCCACCCTGCAATGATTAGAAGTGGGGAGATGTGACATACAACGATGTGTTGTGTAGTGATGTCAGGAACGATGGGACTCCCTTTTTAGTCATGTCAGTATTGGAAGATCGTGCATATTTGATCGATTACCAACACTCTCTCAAGCTCATGAACTTGCATAGTAGTTAAATTCATTGGCATGAGGCTAAAAAGAAAATTGCTTTGTTGACGTGTCGCCCTCTCATGCATTCAGGCTCGTAAAATTTGTTTTGGGAAACCACTTAACCAAGGATCCTGAAACCACTTATGTCCGATAAGTGGTAATATGATGTGGGTGGGCTTCAGAGATGCACGAATCACAGGAAAAACAAGTTTCTCCACATATGGATTTCAAGTGCCATAAATCGAAGGATGGCACTGATCTTATGCGCTAGATTGCACGAAATCGAAGGATTTACAAAAAACAAACGAGGGTGTTTCCATCGACCTACCCTGAAGTAGGGGGAAAGGCCCCATTGAACCCCATTTTTTTAAAATCTACAAAGTTGGTTCTCGAGTTCAAATGCGGCTATGAACAATTAGAGTTTGAAGGGGTGATTCAGATATTTATGTAATTTTACAGAAATTGATAATATGGGTTGTTCCCAGAATGCATGAAAATAATTTTATAATTTTTTGAGAATATAATAAATCTAACAAATGCGTTTATAAGAACACGTTTTACATATTTAGAATCATATTAGTGACTGTTAAGGGTCAGCATTGAGTATAGTGCAGTTGGGAAATCTTTGGGTTTGGATGGTCCAAGAAGGTCATCATCATGGATGATGCATAGGGTCCCTATGAAGTTGAAATATATGTCATGGGAGATAATATATAGATTGAGAATGAAAATATAGAATCCAATGGAAGAAGAAACCAAGTGACTCCCCTAAACATTGCATAAACCTGATATGAGGAGCCTAAGGGTCGAACTGCAGAGCAAACAATGAAAGGTTGATTAGAGCTCAAGAAGAACATAATCAACTGAATGCAACTATGATTCAAAAACTAACAAACATTCAAAGGAATATTAACCATGGGAATTATTTAGAGAATTAGGAAAAGTGTGGGAGTAGCTCAAGGAGACATTCCCAAAATAGGTGCCATAGTTCAAGAAGGATTTCTAGATATAATACTTATACTCTGGAAATATCTTCTAGTGAGTCATTTGACTCTAGAGAATCCATTGAAGGTTAAAGCTCTTCATATCATAGGAATAGGAGGAAGAGGCCTTCCAAGAACAACTCACATGGAGAATTTAAGAAGGACAAACCTCCTACATTTGATGGTGAAGTAAAATTTGGTCAATAAGCTGAGGCTTGGCTTCTTGGGATGAGGAAGTATTTCTAAGTCCAAGACTGCTTAGGAGATACGAAGGAAAGAATAACTATGTTCAATCTGAATGGAAGAGCATCAATGTGGTGGTATCATCTTAGGCAAGTAAAGAGGATCAATAAAAGGAAGATTGTGTGGAAGCAGTTCAAGAAGTACTTCAAGGAAAAGTACCTCTCTTATAGCTACTATGATGGAAAAATCAAAGAGTTCCATGAGTTGAAATTGAGACAAATGACTATGGAGGAATATGCAAATAAATTCGTGGAGCTGCTGAGATATGTCAAGTATATTAGAGATTATAAGGTTTAATTCAATGTTTTCTAAGTGGGCTACCTCAGTCATATAAATACATAATTGAGTTTGATGAACCTCGAACACTAGAGGAGACCATAAGAAAGGGAAAGTATAGTTATGATCAAAACAAAAGCAAAAAAGAATTCCATAAGGCATGGAAGGACAAGAAAAATGAGAAGTTTGACCAAAGTAAGAAGGGGTTCAAACCTCCTCGTTTCAGAAATCAGCCAATGAAACCACCACAGGGTCTGACTAAGCCAACTAGAATGATGAGAGACAAGCCAAAAGATCCACTTCAATGCTGGAGACATGGAGAGGACCATATGCTTAGAATCTGTCCACATAAGAATGGGAGTGCAAAGCAAGTTCACAACATCCAAGAAGCTGAAACTGTGGGTCAGGTGGCAAGGACCATCCCTAGAATCTATGCAGCACTAGAGGACCTCCAAGCAGACCATCAATCAAATGTGGTTGAAGTTGAAGGTAAGATCACTAAGAAATCTATTTCTATTTTGATTGACCTTGGATCTACTCATAGTTATATCACTCCTAACATTGTTGAGATTTGTGCTTTTAAGAAATCAAAGCATAGTACATCATGGTTAGTCCAACTATCCACTGGAACCAAGAGAAAGGTTAGTGAAATGGTGGAGAGATGTCCATTGGAAATGGATGGACTATTCACTTATGCAAATTTAAAATTTTGCCACTTGGTTCCTATGATATTCTCATTGGAATGGACTAGGTGGAAGCACATAGAGTTGAACTTGATTTCTACAACAAGGCTTTTGAATGCATTGATGAAGAAGGAAATACAAGGGTTGCAAAGGGCATTCCAAAGGCAGTTTCTATTAGGGATATTTCATCCATTCAATTGAAGAAGTTCTATACGAAAGGTTGCAAATTATACGCAGCCCATGTTTTGGAGAAAACATAAAAAGAAATTCCCATGTTGGAAGACCATTATGTGCTACAATAATTTAGGGATGTGTTTCCCGATGAAGCGCCATGACTTACTCCAAAGAGGAACATTGATTTTACAATTGATCTTGTTCCAGGAGTTGCACTAGTTTCTAAGATGCCTTATAGGATGAGTACACAATAATGATTGGAGCTGAAAATGCAATTGCAAAAATTGTTGGAAAATAAGTACATTTGTCCAAGTGTGTCTCCGTGGGGAGCACCCATACTATTTGTGAAAAATAAATATGGGACACTCAAGTTATGTATTGATTACAAGAAGTTAAATAAAGTTACAGTGAAGAACAAATACATATTGCCTCGAATCGATGACCTTTTTAATCAAATGAGAGGGGCAAAGGTATTTTCAAAAATTGATTTGAGGTATAGTTACCATGAAGTGAGAATCAAGGAAGAAGACATTCACAAGACAACCTTTAGTACAAGGTATGGGCAGTATGGGTTTGTGGTGGTTCCATTTGGTCCCACTAATGCACCAACTACATTAATGTGTCTCGTTGATAGTGTTTTTAGAAGGTATTTGGACAAGTTTGTTATTGTTTTTCAAGATGACATTCTTATCTATTATAGGAATGAAGAAAAGCATGAAGAACATTTGAGAATGGATTTGTGATTGTTAAGGGAGCATAAGTTGTATGCCAAGCTAAGCAAATGTGATTTCTACAAAAAAATAAATTCATTATTTGGGTCACATTATTTCAGAGGAAGGAATATTAGTTGATCCGGAAAGATTGAAGCCATCATGAATTGGACAAATCCAAGGAATGTGACAGATATAAGATCTTTTATGGGTCTTGTTGGTTACTACAGAAGGTTCATTGAAGGATTCTCCAAGATTGCACACCCAACCACTTCTTTGCAAAAGAAGGGGATAAAAGTTGAGTGGACACCAAAATGTGAAGAAAGCTTCTAGTTGTTGAAGAAGCTTCTCACCAATGCTCCTATTTTGAAAATTGAAAACCCATAAAATGATTTTGTGGTGTGTACATATGCATGTAAACAAGGACTTAGAGGAGTTCTTATGCAAGATAACCATGTGGTATGCTACTAGTTTAGAAAATTTAAATAGCATGAGAAGAACTATGCTACCCATGATTTAGAGCTTGCAGTCATAGTGCACACTTTGAAAATGTGGAGGCATTATTTAATGGGTAGAAAATTTGAGCTAAGGACAAACCAATGTGGTTTGAAATATTTATTTAAGCAACCAACAATAAATGCTAGGAAAGCTAGATGGTTGGAATTTTTATGTGAATTTTATTTTGAGATCAAACACATAAAGGGTGAGGAAAATAAAGTGGCTGATGCACTTAGCAAAAAAGTACATTCAGTGCATGTTGCAACCATTAGTACCTGCCAATCAGATTTGAGGCAATAGATTGTCAAATATATTGCTGAAGATGAACTATATGTGCAAATAAAGGACAAATTACAACAACATAAATTAGAAAATAGGTATGAAGGTTACCATTTAGGGCGACATACTTCTTATTTATAAAAACATAATTTATATTCCAAATGTGGCAGACTCGAGGAGAATTGTTATGGATGAAATCCATAAAACACAATATTCCGGTCACCAAGGATACCAGAAAACAATTGCTATAGCCAGGAAGCAATATTTTTGGACGAGAATGAAAAAGGACATTGGTTAGTATATTTATAAGTGTATGAAAGGTCAGCAAGTGAAAGTTGAACATCAACACCCAACAGGTTTGTTGCATCCTTTTCCAATTCCATAATGGAAATGGGAAGTGATTTCCATGGATTTTATTACAGGGTTGCCAATGACAGTGACACAACATGATTCCATCATGGTTGTGGTGGATAAATTATCTAAGACAACACACTTTATACTGGTTAAATACACATATAAAACAAATGCCATTGCAAAAATTTTCACGGAGGATATTTTCATGTTGCATGGGTTGCCTAAGGAAATAAATTCAGACAGGGATATCGTGTTCACCTCAAATTTTTGGAAAAGTATTTTTGCATATTTGGGTACACAACTGAATTTTAGCACTTCCTACCATCCACAAACAGATGGGAAAACAGAAAGAGTAAATCATGTGCTTGAAGACATGCTTCAAATGTATGTGATGGATAAACCATCGAAGTGGGAAGATTATCTACACATGGTAGAGTCTGCATACTTACCCCCGATTATTTATTGGGTTAAGATATTGTAGAATGGATTCATGTCTGCAATGATGACAATGCGTCGAATGAGAATATAAGATCATATCCTCTAAAATCATGGATTGATGCTAGAGCCAACTTCTCCACATGTGGATATCGCAATTTCGGTCTGGTTAACTTCTCCCGCTGAAATAGTAAATCATGTGTTCCTGACATCGATGATCTTCCTATACCCAAACCATATTGATGGTAGACTCGAAAGGTGGGAGATATAGAAGAAAATACCTATTGTAGTCCGATGGAGTCAACAATGGGGTCGACAGCAAGGCCTTTTTCAAGGCTTCAAATGACCATTGAGCAACCTCATCCCATATAAAAGGCAATCCTTTTTTTCAAAAGGTGCATGAAACATTTTGTAATCTCAACATAGTTAGCAATAAATCTTTGTAATACATTTTACTTTTCTTGCAAACTTTGGGGTTGTCTAATGTTCTCCGGGGGAGGAAACTAATCTATAGTTTTAACTTTTGTTGAACGGATTTTGCATTTTCATAAGTTTTAATCTTATGCTCAACTATCATAGGGTCAATCTATGAAATTTCTTCACAAATCCAAGCAAATACATTGTGAAACTCTTAGAAAAGATCGGTATATATTTTAAATTATTTAGGAGAAAAATATGTTCCAATCATATCATTTTCCACAACACTAGGGGTATTAGGGATATCTATAGGCACGGTCTTCGAAATGATGGCCATGTTTCCTTTTGTATATACCTCACTAAACGAAAGGGAATTATGATAGAAATCAAAATCTCTAGAGACAGTCAAACCCTTTGCTCAGCTTCCAACTTACTTAACTTGGGGAGGAAATACAATCTATGGTGAATATCATCTCAAGCCCTCTTAGAGCTAGTCACGGCTTCAATAATAGTCTCTTCAGAGGGCAAGACTATATCTATGGAGTCTTGGGAAGTTGAAGAGCTAAAGGCCCAAATGGGTAAGGTAAATTGGTCAAGTTCTTCCTAGGGAGGAGTAAACTAATCAATGTCTATTGTAGTAGCTTGAATAGATTGATAAGAAATCTCAGCTGCAACCAATGGCATAACCACTCCAACATTTCCTTCTTCATTTTTTGAAGTGGCCAAACTAGGTAAGATCCAAGGATCATTTTTTAAATAGGTCATTTTGAACAAAGCCAAGCACTATGTCTCAAAACCCCTACTTGATGATGAATCATTGGGATCTAATGCAACTAATGAAATTGCATTAATAAGATGAGAGTCAATATAAACAATGGGCAAAGGAGGGACACAGCTTCCCATTAGTGCAGAATATAGTCCAACACTGATATTTTTGTACATGCTCACAACATTATCCACCATTAGAACATTTGATCCTAAGGTGGTAGATGAATTGGACCATAAGTATGACAATTAGTCGATGGTGATCATTTGTCCTTGGTGATGGAATCAAATCATTCAAAAGATTAAAAATACCACCACAATCATGTCATATTCCAAATTGCATCCCAATAGAAGGTTGTAATCTAATGTGACATCAACAACGTTGACTTCTACTAGGATTATCTTACCCCCCAATTCAATAGGGAAAGAGGGTATAATTATGTGAGGTCTAAAGGATCAACCATCAAATGTGATTAACATGGTGGGAGATGGAACAATAATTGAAAAACCTTAATCTCTCCAACATGAAATAAACATTACTCATGTTGACACTCCCTCATCAACAACATTATGGAAGATGTTAGTACCATGAGACAACACCTAAATTTGTAACATAACGTGATGAGAAAGACATGGATTATGATTGTCCACATCAAAAGTAATCAAGTGTGCATTATATTCATCAAACCTAACTATGGCCGATATCAAAGCCTTATGTTGCATTGCGCAACTCTGAAGAACCTCTAAAGCAGACATGGAACATGGTGCCTAGAATAAATTCTCAACTGTACTATAGTTCTTGGTAGGCCTTGCATTATAATACGTGCATATATTCATAATAAACCCTTGGGAGGGTGAGGCATTACATCTAGTATTAGTTTTTCTAATATTTGGAGAGAAGGTGATGTCCCTAACAAAGAAACTTCTTTGTCCTTGGAACCAAACTTGAAAGCATCATAGTTATGTGCCTTAATGGTATGAACATTTATTTCACATTCATACATGTAAATGATAGCATTAGATTAGTATTTCCCCCTTAAGGAGGGGCACCCTGGTTCCCCCCTTGCATGAGTGTGATAGGAAAAAGAATTGCAACAATAGAAACTGAATCCCTTGGCTCATTACTTAAATGATCAACCTTCGAATTCATACAAACTTAAGAGGTACCATGCACTATGTATGTAGTTGCAAAGGAATAATTCGTCCAACGGCATAAGTGAAATATATTCTAACAATATAAATGAAATTTAATATAATAAACAAGAAATGAAATCTATTCCAAAATAGAAATGAAATCTAATATAATCAACTGAAAAGCTTCTACAACAAACTTCAAATGACTGCTAACTACAGTTTCCATGAGTGTAAGATCCAAATATTCCACTTGGAACTTAGTTCCTCACTAGCTCCTTCAGGGGCAAGCATAGGGCGACCTTTCACGTTCAGTTGTGATAGCTTTCAATGAAATCCCCCCTTACTCTATCTTCAAGTTACTAGATACAGACATTCAAAAGCTATGAGTTCCATGCAAGTGATCAAAACAAGCAGAGGGATAACATTAACCAAGTTGAATGATGAATTCATACATAAAGTAAATGACACGAACAACATAAATGGATTTTAATCTAATAAACATGAAATGAAATATACTCTAAAACATGTAAAGTAAATGACATAAGCAACATAAATCTAACTATGGAAAGGATAAACAAAACAAATCTATTCAAAGGAAATGTGAAAAAAATCTAGGAAAATTGCATAATTACTATGGAAAACATAGAAAACGTAGAATTACTACAAAATGTAGAAAACACAAAAATGTAAAACTTCTACATAAAACACATAGATTTATACATTTTCTGTAATCCGAATTTAAAAATTATAAAACCAAGTAAACGACTAAAGGAAAATGCATGAAAGGGTCCTCAGTACTTCCCTTGACAGGGCCCAACCCAAGGGAGCTACTGGAACGCTTGCTAAACTAACCAATTCAAAGTTAAATCAAAACTAATTTTTTCATTAACAATCTACCATTAAAACAGGGCAGCAAGCTGCCTCTTACAAATTCGCCTTGACTAGCAAGGGATGAATGGAAATTTTTTTGAGAGAAGATTAATAATAGATAAGCTAACCTCACAAATCAAATCCTACTTCTATTTGTACTTGAATAAACTCCAAACTGCCCATGCAATCAACTCCTTGATTTAAGGAATCTGTTAACTAGAAATCAACATTCCAACTTTGTGGGATTGACTCCCCTTCTTAGGAATTCGACTTGGCCTCCATGATTTCGACTTGAGATGATGTTGAGTCCTTCTTTATGTGCTGGAAGCTCATGAGAACAATTAGAAACTATCCCATGCAATCAGCTCCTTGATTTGTGGAAGTTGTTCCCCAGTTAATTAGAAATCAACATGCTAACTTCATGTTATTGATTCTTCCTTGAAAAATTCGCCCTAGCTTCCATAATTTAGACCTTGGATGACCATTAAGTCCTTATTTATGTGGTGGCATCTCATGAGAATAGTTAGGGGACATAATCCCTTAAATTACTCCACTAATCTCTAGTTTGACTAGTGAACTCATTGAAAGAGATTTGAGCTGGTTGTTGTGACTTGATCTCTTTCATTTAACTTTTGAATAACCTCCACCTACACCTCCATAACAAATGAATAATACTTTGACAAATATTATCCCATTATCTCATTAAATAAATCAAATGAATAAACAAATTAGGGAACAATACTAAATAGTGTCAAGCTATTAATTAAAGCAAACATGCATTAGTTTAATATCCCTCGCTCTTGACCTCCCTATTGTTGGAATCTATGTGATGTAAATATGTAATTGTGTAATTGTGTAAATATGTAATTATGTAATATGTAATTGTAATTTACCAAGGCGCCGTTAGTGAACGATGTATCATTGTTATGATTTTGTGGTTAAACCATGTGTTAGCTAAAGCACGGTGACATCATGTATATGATGTAAAATGCAAATGATAAATTAATGAAAATAGATCTAGGGAGTTGAATGTACAAGAAACTAAACGAGGGGCTACAATATCCTTATGAGATGGAAAGCCTTGCGAACCCACTTAATGATGAACGAGCATCATCATAGTACCTTTGAGTGTTGAAAGGAAATTGACTTGCTATTACTTGCTTAGTAGCATAAAGTCAATAAGTATGATTATGAGCCCTCTAATAGTTCATGAGTGTGCTTAAGAAGAGGTGAATGTTCCCTTGTTCGCCTCTAAGTTTAAACAAGCTAATACCAAGTTTAATACCCCTGGATGAAAAACTATATGTCGGGGACATAACAAGCTAATATTAGTATTATATATGGCATTCTTGTCATAATAAGCCTATGTTATATAGGAACTAAATTATTATTCAAAAATATACGACAATCATTCTGTGATTAAAATAAGTGTTATTTTCTAATGATACGGGGAGAAGATATATTTATGGAAGATAAGAATTTATTATTAATATAAAATGGATAAGAAGGACAAATTTCATTTCAGTGTGATTTAATTATTTAAAATCATCATTGTATTTATAATATATATATGTAGAATATATGTATTAAATTTTTTAATTGAATTGAATGAAGAATCTACATTATATATATATATAGCCATTTTTGTTTTTCCAAAGAAAAAATGTATTATTCATAGAGAATAACATAGACTGTCCAAGAAGGACTTATATCACTGTTATTCGAGCTTACATTTCAATACATCAACACCTCATATAAACCATGATCTTTACGTAAAGATTCTCATTTTTATTCATCAAGATTTTTACATACAAAACTGCACCAGTGAAAGTTTTCATCCTTGGCTCCCATCAGTCCTTCATTATCTTGAAGGGTCCAAATTGAAAACAAAACGCAAAAATGAAATCAACCTGTCCTTCCATTCTCAAGCTATGATCTCATACGAACCGATAAACTGGACAAGAGATTCCACCCCCTTCATCTTCAATTATCATTTGACCTGGTTCAAGTAGTAAGGCATTTTTTGAGAGCTGATCAACTTTTGTATTAAGCTCTTTGTATACATGTTTAAAGGATAAAGATTCGAAACTCCTCATCAAGATTTGAATTGCTGTTAGCAGATGATGGAGATGAGGCGCCTTTATTTGGATCCTTTGATTTTCCCAGTCAACTACAGTCTTAGAATCACCAAATATCTGCAACTTGCTACAGTTCCTAGAGATTGCCACCTTTAAGACTACCCATAAAGATGGAAATTCCACCTTGCTATTTGAGCAATGGCCCGGGGCAAACACGATTTTTATTTTGTGACTTTATGTTTTAAACAAAATTGCCCCCGATCCTCTTAACATAGGAGTACCTTGGCTAGCGCCATTGAAGAAATCCCATGCTGGATGTTTATTGATTGCTGGAGGGACTATGGTTCTTCTTTTAACCACCTTCTGCTTCATCTTGTGTTCCCGAGTCCACTGCACAATCAACGTTGTGGTTACCTCCTGTGGAATGAAGTGATCCTGGAAGATAGCGGTGTTTCTTTCCCACCATATGCCATAACTGAAAGAAGACAAGAAAGCATCAAAAGAGCACACTGCGGGTTCCTTCCACCATTTTTTATAGCACTGCTCCAGACTCGCGTTGATCTCATCAGTGGATGCTTTTAATTCCTTAGATGCAATCCTCCATACCATCTCTGCATATGAACAATAAACAAATAGGTGATAAATGTTTTCATCATCCTTTTGACACAGTGAGCACCAGTTTGTCCCAATCCATCCATGTTTAATTATATTTTCCCAGGTTAATAATTTACAACTCAAAGCAAGCCACAAAACAATTTTGGATTTTAACATTCCTGAAGCTTTCCACAGCTTAGACCACCACCATTCAGTTATGCCCCAAAATTCAATTTTCATCCTAGAGTCATACCCCAACTTGGCCGTATATTCTCCCGAAGAACTATTCTTTTACCATACTAATGAATCCTTCAAGCTCTCATCCATATGGATGAAAATCCACACCAATTTATTGATGAAACAAGACCATTCCTTGGCTACTTCACCACTTGGACTAATAGAATTTGCGGATTTCCAACCTTCTCTGCCCTAAGCTTGTGGGTGTTGGGCCTGAGCATCTGCTAAAACCTTCAAACCTTTTCCCCTCAGCGACTCTATAACATCTCTTGACAACATATAATCATTTACTACCCCTTCCCAAGGGTCTTCGCCTAACCGGATGCTTTTCCCATTGCCCACCTTCCAAACCAACCAATTGTTCACTAGAGGAAAGGCAAGAGACAACGCTTTCCAACCAATAGAACCATTCTTGAAGGTCTTTACAGGAAGTCTCAACCACTCTTTCAAAGAGGAGTTAGGACAATATTTAGAAATCATGATCCATCCCCAAATTGAATGGGAATTTTGAGTGAGCCTCCACATAGATTTTGCTGCAAGAGAATGACAAAAAAGGACTGGGTTTTTTATTCCCCATCCCCCTAACTCCTCGGGGTTGGCTAAGACTGACCATTTAACCAAAAGGGATACCTTCTGATTGCTTACTAGCCATCCATAAAAAGGAGAAGCAAAGCTTTTTTATTTTGTTTAAAATGCCTTTCGAGATGTAGGCTATAGATGCCAAATAAACTGGAATGCTTTGTAAGACTTCCTTCAGCAGAACTAGTCTCCCTCCTCTCGATAGGAAGCGATTTGCCGAACAAGAAATCCTAGCTTCCACCTTTTTAAATAACCATATCCAATCCTTGAAAGCATAATAGTTGGGGTTTTAATATAGAACCCAAGTATTTGAAACCTTCTATGATGGATTTCATAGGAAAGGGGACTAAAGTTTGCATTCTGGCTCGATCTTCCTCAGAAATTTGGTTTATCAGTAGATTGGACTTGTCTATATTCATCACCATTCCCGTTGCTTTCCTGTAGAGCTGAAGTAAATTCTCTAATGTATTCAGATTTTATGTAGTGCCTTCACCAAACAAGAGTACATCATCCACAAATTGGACATGGGTGACCTCTTCTTTTGCTGAAACTTTAAATCCTTTCAAGACCCCTGAATATTTGGATTTATGAACCATTCTACTCAGAGCTTCTGCTATTAATACGAATGGGAAAGGTGAGAATAGACATCCTTGTCTTAATCCTTAAGAGGCCCAAAAAAAGGAGGAGGGGGAACCATTAATTAACACTGCAAAAGATGCAGACTGAATGCATCCCATTATCTAATTCACAAAATCCACTGAGATCCCGATCTAAATCAAAATTAGCCTAAGGAAAGTCCGATTAAACCTATCATAAGCCTTTGATAAATCCAACTTTAAAGCAAAAGCTCGTAATTTCTCCTTATGAATGGTTTCCTGGGCTATTGAGATAGCATCATGGATCTTCCTATTAAACAAGAAACCAAATTCCTCCTATGTGATTATCTTACTGAGGACTGGCTTTAACCTCTGAGCAATCATCTTAGATACTAGCTTATATATAACATTACAACAAGATATAGGCCTGAAATCTTCATAGGAGACATGATTTTGTTTTTTCGGGATCAAAGCCAAGAAAGTCATATTCATCGCACCAAGCACCTTACGAGAACGTTGAGATTCTTGAATGACCTTCAACAAATCATCCTTCACCAAGGCATAAAATCCTTGAAAAAACTCGACTGAGAATCCATCGGGCCCTGGGCTTTTCCCTTTCTAGAAGGAGTGAAGGACAAAATTTAATTCTTCCTCTGTTATCTCCTTTGTTAAGGCCTCATTCATATCTTTAGTAACCAATTTGTGGAAAAGCCAAAGGATATGGAGCATTTCTTGAATCAGTAAACCCTCCTATTCTTGGAATAGATTCTTGAAATAGATGCTTGAAATATGAAACTCCTGCCTCTGCTTTGTCCTTGAAAGAGCTTACTAATTCATCTTGCAAGTTGTTTATCTCCTTGATCGTATTTATGCTCTTCCTGTGTGAGGCAAAATTGTGAAAAAACTTAGTGTTGTTATCTCCTTCCAAAATCCAAACTGCCTTGCTTTTAAGTCTCTAAACATGTTCTTCTTGAGCTAGCAGTTAGTTTCTTTTAACTTCCAATGACTTGAATGCCTCCAACTCGTCATCCGTAAATACCCTAGCAACATTTTGTGCATAAGCGTCAAAGATTTTGAGCTCTACCTCTTTGAGATCCCTTTGAAAGTTAGCTCTAAAATCTTTGTCCCACTTCTTGGATACTTTTTTGAGTTTGAAAAGGTTATCCACCAGTTGTTTCATATAGGAAACTGAAGGATTATACTGTAGCGGGATCCACATTTCTTCAACCAGTTTCCTGTACTCTTCTTCTTTTAACCAAATAGGGTTGAACTTGAAAGGGGGAGGGGGTTTCTTTTCCCGCTTCTCAATTGAAAGAAGAACTTGAATATGATAAGAAATTCCTCCTACCTCCACCCAAGAATGTACCACTATAGAACCAACCAATTTTTTTTCTAAAATTATAAAACGATCCAGGCGCTTTGAGATGGTAGAGTCCCCATTCCTTCTATTCCGCCACGTCGGTTCCAATTTAACTGGATATACATCTGTCATATTTTTTTATTCAAAAAAAGACTGAAAAAGTTGCTAAGATTGTCTGGCTTGACCAACTCTCCCCATAGCTATCTTTCAAAAAGAGTAAGATTAAGATCCCCTCCCAATACTATATTCTAAGCTTCCAAAAGACCATCTTCAACAATCGATTCCAAGAAAACCCGACGATTATTGAAAGGAGCATATATATTCAAGATTGAAAATGTTTCACCAGTCTCCTTATCTTCTAGGATAGTATTAATTACCGACTTGTGGTAACTAATAGAGATGGCCTTAGCAAATGGAGACCATGCAGAAGTTAGTCCTCCTGAAATCTCATCCGAGTTTGAATACGCAAATTCCCAATCTTTTAACCACCGGCTTAAGCACTCCTGTGATTTTTGTCCCTCCATCATAGTTTATTGAATGAGAATAATTGTAGGATTTAGCCTTTTAATCATCCTTTTAAGGGAAATTTGCTTGGGCGAGCCCCCTAACCCCCTCACATTGAAAGTTAAACAAATCATTGGGTAACCCCTAACTGGGCCTTCCCTACTCCAAGGGCCTGAACAATAGTAGATTTTTTGCCATTTAAAATGTCAACCGCTGCTTGATTTTTGGCCTTTACCATAAATGATTTTCTACCCAAGGTTACCTTAAGCTGAGGGTTTAGAGCCAACCCTCACGAAGAGGGTTCCTAAAGCTCCTTTCTAGCCACTTTAGAGCGAGTATTATACACTTTGGAAGGTACAAGGGGCTGACCTTTTAGTCGGTTAATAAGGGGGGAATCAACCGAAGGGTTACAAACCGGGGGAAGGGAACCAAATTCCAGAGGGGAACACGAGGTTAATTCGTGGTAAGAATCATTTTCCAACTGCTCCTTAAACCGGGGAGATGAAACAAGAGAATGGGCGGGAAACAAAATAGTAGAAGGAGGAGCATTAGTAAATAGCGGCTTACCAGGAGATGACGAACTATTATCCAGACTTTGAGTAGTTTACTCCACTTTTCCTACGTCCTCGCCTTCGTTCTCCGTTCTGCTACCTTTTCCATCATCCATACCGATGTCCTTATGAGCTGGAAGCTGAGAGGGTTTTGGAACCCAAATTTTCTTACGTGGTTGATATCCTTGAACCTAATTGGGACAGTTCTTAACCAGGTGTCCAACTTGCCTACATGCAAATCATCTAAAAGGTATCTTCCAATAGTCCAAGTGTTGACACTATAAGCTACCATGCATATTAGATTTGATCTCTTCATAAATCCCATCTCTTAGGTCCAATTCTACTAAAATCTTTGCACACTTCCTATCGACCTTCCGTTCCCAGTTCTTTTCCAGAGTGACTAGCTTCCCAAGTTTTCCTCCGATTGCTTCTAAGATCGATTTTTTCCAAAAGACCATCGGTAAGCTCGGAAGGATGACCCAAACCTGTTGACCGTTCTGTGGTTCTCTTTTTGCGTAAAAATTCACTTCCCATTCTTTCAACAGGAGACCCAACGACCCCCATGTCCAATTGCATTCCAACAACTTCCTCTTATCGTCTTCAAGTACTACTCTGAAAAGCATCCACCCCCGGGACATAATATGGAAATTGGGCAACTGTTTTACGACCTAACTCCAATTAGATTCCATCCATGAACGTAGAGCCATTTATCCCACCACCTTTCCACAGAAGCGTCCAAAAAGTGCAGTCTTGGGATAGTTCGAAATTTATTCAATTCCGATCTCTTTTCCTACTGAAAGTGAAGATTTTTCCTTTTTGGCTTTCGCACCTCTCCTTGGATTTGGGACCTTCTTGGACTCCTTACCGGAGGTGACGATGCCATCATTATTTGCAGTGGCTGTGGTACCTACATTAACTACCTTCGGAGATAAACCTTCCCTAAGATCTGACAGGACCCCTTCCGGGACCTTACACCTTCTCTCATGATCTCTGCTAAAGATCGGTAATCCAGGCGACATTGTGTCATAATCAACTTCGTCAAGCTCCATTATTATCGAGATAAGAATGCAGGAAGGCTGATGTAAGGGTGAGCTTAAGGCAGAAAAAAACATGAAAGGACCCAGATACGGAATGATGGTCTGACGTCAGGGGGCTGCTGGACTGGGAGAAGAGAAAGGAGGGATCCTGACTGGAAAAGAAATAGGACGAATAGCATGAGCGAGGGAAAAAAACTGAAAATCTCCATTAGTGGAAAACGGAAAAACCGAACTTCTTCACTACCACCTTCACACGTGTCCTTGAACCGTAGGAACCTCCGAAGCCGCAAAGATCCATTGCGCCCCCTCCTTATATATATAACCATTACATAAATACACAAGGAGATAAATGATCATATATTGGATTTTTTACAAGCATGTTATTTTAACTAGAAGCGGTTAGTTAAAAGAATGCTTTAAAAAAAAAGAAACAAACTTAGTAATAGGCCATACGGTTAGGGTTTGTAGACTCAACCGCCACACAAGCGGTTGGAAGCAAGAAACCCCTTCCATCTCTTTGGAGGATGGACTGTTTAGGGGTGGTACAGTGCGACTTATGGATGAAAATTCTTTGCTATAAGTATAGTGTAAGATTCAGTTAAGAGAGAGTTAGACTCTATGCAGTTGGATTTGTAGTTTTGGAATTCCTGCGTGAAGAGAGAGCTATCTCTACCCGAAGAGAGGGCTACGGGGGTGGATGGAGTCTCTTCCATTGATCTTCTTTCATTTGTAAATAGGATGGAGGGAGGTTGCAGGGGAAATAAAGGAAGGTTTGATGATAGAAATGAGGTGAATCTAGTAAAATTCCGCCAAGGCGCCATTAAAAAGAATAGTCTCCCCTTCAGTGGTACTACTATTTGGAAGGACGACTTCTTTATGACTTTACCAAGTTCCAATTGTTTTGTGCTTAAATATAATTGTTACGTTCTTAGTAATCCAATTATAGCTTGAAAGAGAGTATTTGGGGAGAGATTACCATAAGAGTTGGGGTTCTCAGCGTTAAGTATTTATTTAGAATGATGATTATAATACATAGATAACTCACAACCTTTTCATTAGATGGAATTCCCACGTCTTACTGTTGGAACTGTTTTTATATGCAATCAAATATTTAGAATGATGGCATCGATGACCTCTAGATAGGGCGTCGACGTCTTACTGTTGGTGATGTTATACTTAGGTGGTGTGCAAATCACAAATGGTGGACTCTAGATAGAGAGCCAACGCCATAATTGAGAACTGTTGTTTTATATATTTTACATGCAATTTGCATTACATCGATGAAGCAATATGTTAACTAGAGGACCAAAACCTCTATAAAATCCCTTAGAAAAATGTATAAATTATGTTATGATTCAACAACCCCTTCAAGGAGGGGATGACTCCTTTGTATATAATATCTAGTTGTTGAGTAAATGTGAAGTAGAGCAGAGAACTAACTCTCTTCTTTATACATTAATTGATGATTTTTTGGTTTGAGAACCATTCCCAATGCGAAGGGTTTGCAATCATTATATTGGTTGAGAACCAAATCACTGATTTATGAATTTATTCTTCGAAAGTTATTGAGGAATCTTGTAAATGTTTGATGCCTCTTTTGTTAGTGGATACCTTTCCCAGCTTGGGGTGGCCTCTCAGATCAAAGTATATAGGCTGTCAAAGTGCCTACGGTTTGGTGGAAAGTTCCAACTACACATTCAGTCGCCCGGGACTTCTTGTTAGAGATAAATATTTATTATTTGTTTTGTCATTTTCGATTGTTAAAGAATGTAATGTTCAATTATGATGATAGTTACTGTTGAGTTGAAATGATTAACCAATAGATACTTAATAATAAAGCCAAGATAGATGTGTTGAGTTGTTTAAGAATGTGCAAATGTTCCTTATCTTTTATAATACCATTATTCATTTATGTTGTTAGTAAATAATGAAAATTGTAATGATTAACTATTCTAATGATATAGAAGAGATTTGGAAACAAGTGAAGAATCAAGTTGAGAGCTGATTCTAGATAAATATATACTAATGTCATTGTTCAATAGTTACAAATAAAATAAATATCATGCTTAGTGAATGTTACATGTTGATGGCATGCATATACCGCCAATCTTCATAAGATTAAATGTGGATATATGGAATTATGATAATTAACAATTAATAAGGGATGTGAGGGGCATCAATTGCCACTCACATCCCTTATAGTAATATGTTTGGATATGCTCAAAATGATAGAGGTTATGCATTATCGTTTATCTTGGATACACACACACACTTAATATGCTCTAGACAGATTCACCATACACATCATAAAGGTTATTGCATATGTGTGCATTATGCGACCTCAATATTCTCGAATGGCTATGTCATCAACTTGATGTTTATGTTATGTTATTAGTTACATGACTAATTCCAAGTTGATGTAGAAGTGTGAGATGTACTGTATGATTATGAAACTTTGGGAATTAGTATTCTATTAAGTGTGTTATCTCACCTTGATTAGATTATAAGGAAGACAAATTTGATACCCCTTACTCCAATTGGATAACTGTGGGTAATGGGTATGTTACAATTGGATTTTAGGAAGAATGTAAAAGTTAAATTAATTTGGTCCATTTTAATTCCTTATTCCTCCTCATAAGCCTTTCACGTTCCATTATATGGGCCAAATAATGTGCCTTTTTAGGGGCTCATCAAAGTACATGGTTATTGGGGACCCCAACAATGAGCTTATGGTCTTGCAGAGGGAAATGATTTGTTAGCAAAATAGGTTTTTGAGTGGCATCCTGATGCACCAACAAGCATTACACTTCCTCAATTTTTAGGCATTGATGAGTAAGGTGATATTCCTATAATAACTTGAAAGAGAATTTCACTTTGTTCTTGTTTTTTTTGACCCGCACCAACATTATTATTGCCATACCCTTGCTTCTTGTTTTTTCCTTTATTTTTTCCTCCAACTTGCTAGTTTCCTTTCTTATTAGAGAATTGAATTGAAAGGATGATGGAGGATCATGAAGGGCTTCTGGTGCAAGCATTATTTTGAGGATCAGTTGTCATGTTAGTATACATGGACATTTATCCCATTTAACTAGATACTTGGGTCATTGAGGCATTCTCAACATAATCAATCACACCATCATCAAATGGTCTTGGATTTGGCTTCATTGGGTCCATCTTGGCACACGATGCAATTGAAAAATATCATAAAGAACCATGGACCGAGAGTTAAATAAATCTAGCTATTGGGCTCTAACAATGGCACATTCTTCAATCATAACCCCAAATCAATCTACTAGAAAAGCATTAAGAATTTGTGGCTTAATCATCCACTTCCTCCTTCACCATTCATGGATGCGATTAGAGATACAATTTATGATGTTTTATTTAAAGGACATTAATAGTTCTTTCCTAGTTTCATACTAGAATAATAATTGAAAGTGTGTGGGAAATTTCATATATAGGGAAGTAGAGTTACAACAAGAAGATCTTGAGAGCTCTTTATACCACTTGGAAACACTGCAAAATTCTCAACCTGGTGTTGTCATCTATCAAAGAGTTCAAGGAACACCAAATATGGAATGTCATTGCATGTTTTAGATATCTTTGCCAACCTTCTCTTCAAACTTTGGAATTTTCAAGGGAAACTTTTTTGGGATGGGAGGCTAGCTAGGATTATCTTGCACCCCATCATTGGTGAGCTTTGCCAAATATGGGAGATCTAGTGTCATAAGAAATGACACTTGGGCATGGGCAAACAAATTTCACAAGATTTGGGGTTCCCCCATTGCAATATTGTACATTGTATTTCCTCCAAAGAAGCTGCCTCCTAATGGATTTGCAGTACTTGGAGTGTAAGGTGTGTACATCTTAAACCCTGTATTTTGCGAAAAAATACTATTGATTAAATTCCCTATTCCTTGAAAAGTGGCAATTTTGACTGGGAAACCAAATGATGAAAAGTGACTAGTCCCTAGAGAGGGTGTGGACGTTGGAATGTGCCCATTTTCGAAGGAAAATGAGATAATGGAGCTACCCATTTATACATTCAGGTTTGGGAAAATAGGAGGGGTCATAACATTGAAGGTTGGCATACGAAACAAGAAGGGGCCTTTACTCCGAGGAAAAATGGACAAAGAGCCAATCCCACTATCGAGAGTACCCACAAGGATAGGCCCTATAGGTGTCCTAGAGATAGGAGGATTAATGCCCTAACAATATGTTAGGCACATAAATATTATTACCCCTAATAGGGACACTAGTCAAGGGACATAAGTGCTCCCAATAGATGGCATACTAGCAATAGTACTCATATTATTCCCCTAATATTTTAGAGGATTTAGATGGGGGATTTAATTTCTATCAAATAAGTATACTTAGTGTAGAAGGATAGGGGTCTAAGGATAAGTCAGAGGAGGATTGAAATTAACCATAAGTGGCCCAAGAATATCCTTAGTGTCAAGAGGCCCAAAATGACCACTAGGATGAGGGGTAGAATCCCTTCTAGGTCTTGTCAAATCCCCTTCATTATTCTTCCATTCAAGGCCTTGAAATTTATTTTGGCTAAAATTCTCTTTCAGGATTGTTTATAATTTATTGATTATCTTCTCCTTGTACTCTGGCAAGTTTGTTGGGATTAATCATTTGTCTGATTGAGGGAATATCCATGATTTTTGGAGAAAGACCTCTAGTCCTTCAAGAATGATGTAGTGGTTGGTTAGCCACCTTGAACTGTTCAAATCAAACAAGCATAACCTAAGCAGTCTATCTCAAACAAGCGCTCCACTGCAAAAACTCCTAAGACCACCAAAGACCATTATGAAGTGATAAGGCCCCAAATACCGAATTGATTAAGATACGATAAAAAAGACCTTTTGGAAGTCAGCCTGGGATAATTAAGGCCCAAGTACAACCAATGAAGGAAGGAGAGATAGTTATAGTAACTCTCTTTTAAGAGTCACCCAAGGTGCGAGTACCATCGCAAAGACATAAACCCTCCAAGGGAGTTGAGGTGCATGTTATAATTCTATCTAAGGTAGCAGAATAACTTCCCACTTACAGTCGTCTGGGTGAAAAACCTAGGAGAGGAAGCTATGGTTACCACTTCACAATTGATAGTTTGGTGGAATAGTCATGGGTCAGGTGTGTGCCTATTGGTAGAGACTACATGATTGAACCTTGAGCTTGAAACTCTAAAGAGAAATAGTGTTATCTTGAGCACTTGCCACTTCAACTAAAGCTCTCGTACATGCATATTCCACTAAGAAAGCACTAAGGGGATAATCTCAATCACTTACTCAACTTGACCCTATGCTTGACACATGTGTGAGGTACACTTTTGTAACAAATGTAGCTTGTTACTAATGGGTTGTATGCTCAACTACTAAAATTCTAGTTTCAATGCGGCCTTGGAGAATTTACTCTCCAATCCTACAACCAAGGCCCTAAAACCTAGACTACTATAGGTTTTCTATCAAAGAAAAACAAGTCTAGTTCATTTTAGTTATTATTTATTTTAGATGTTGTTTACTCGAAGAAAGTGGATATGAAACTTGATGATGTTTTTTACTCAAATAAGGGCACAACACTTATAAATATATTCACAATTTAATGAAACAAACTGTACTAAATATCTCACTAAAACTGCATGCTTCAACCAATTTGTGAAAAAATGCAAGAACAAAGAGATCAATGTCTTGGATGCCTATATGATACACTATCTTTTTCTTTTTCCAATTAATGATGCAAAACCAAAACACCAATCACTAAGAACGTGATTTAAAAAAAAATGTAACATTGCACCTAAAACATACAAGAACACGCATTATTTTTCTTTTCAATACAATGGCAATGCAATAAAAACAAGGAATATGAATTTGGAATCAACCAAACATGTAGCCAAGAACACCCCTTAGCTTGAAGGAGCCAATAAAATTCATTGAAAAACACCTCAAGCAACAAATTTCTCCCTAAGGGGGATTGGTCGAAGATGAGAAGGGAAAGGCGCGGTGCAGGGTTTAGGGCAATTAACAGCTTCAAGGTTTTGTCGGTAGTTGCAGGGGTTTTCAAATCGCTTCGTAGCTTGGGGATCAACATGGGGGAGTCGTCAGGGGAGGGTTCGTGACCCCACCCATCATAACAAAGGAAAAGGGGTTTAGGAATATACAAAGATGGATACCTCTTTGAGAATGGGAGGAGAAGGATCAAGTGGGATTAAGGATCAACAGAGGAACACAAGAGAATCTAGGAGAGTGGGGCAATGCATGCCTAAAACTGCAACGATCCCATATATGTAGATTAAATCCGAAGGTCTCAAATCTCATATTCAATATATGAAGGACCATGCATTCATAGGGAAATTTGTAGGTATCTGGCCATTTGAAAAGGATTTAACTTGGTTGATTAATAGGATGTGGAAACCCAAAGGGAATTACGATATGCAATTGGGAGCAAACCGATTATTTAGAGTCATTTCTTTAATTTTGAGGATCAAAACAGGATTATGGATGGAGGGCCATATTTCTTTAACTCACCAGGATTGGTTGTAAGACCATGGAAGGAATGCTCTAACCCGGACAAGGATAATTTAATTCCTTGCCGACATAATACTAGAGGGAAGAGCTCATAGAGGATCCCAAGAATGTGATAGGAACCTTCATGAAAGCTTTAGAGAAAACCAAAATGGTGAGGTACATTTCCTATACGAGGATATGCATTTATATGGACTTATCTAAAGATATTCCAGAGGTGATCAATCTATCCTGGGAGGATGGGAAACAGATACAACCCATGGATTATGAAAATATTCCTTTCAGATGCAGAAACGAACATGGACATCTCTTTAGGGACTGTCCCTTGAACTTTCCTTCGGTGTCGACAAAGAACAAGGAACATAAGGATGCTGAAGGGTTTACCAAGGTAAATAGAAGGAAATGACATGTGAGGAGAGGATCAGTACCAGAGGTCCACAAGAAACCGCAAACAGTTAATAGATTCGAGACTTTGAATCAAGATCCAAAGAATACCCAGGTCTCTGGAGAAAAGGAAGGGGAAGGAGGGAAAACCGAACAAGCAAAAGGAGAGGAAGGAACAATGGAAATCTTAAAGGATTGATAAGAGTGTGAGGATATTGACATGTATATTGAAGGGACCGAAGATCTAGAGATAAGGGATTTAGATATGGATGGAATAGAGATTGCATGCTCTAATATGGAAACAAGCTACATTCCTTCTTAATAGGTACGTCTAATAAGAGAGGCAATACTTAAGACTACACCCTCAAAGAATCTGAGGGTAGTATCAGAACCCCTCAAAGAAAATGATGGAAATAAGAAGAGTATCAGTGAAAAAAGAGGAAGAAGAACTAATAGACAAAGGATCAAGTAGGTGGGAGAGAAATTGGTGGATTCAGGTCAACACCCTACCATCAAGGAGGCATTCCAAGCCATTGCCAAATCCCTACAATAAAAATGATTTCATGGAACATTAGGGGCTTGAACAACCTTAAAAAGGGAAGAATTCTGAAGAGGAAGATTGAGACTCTGAGAAACAAATAGTGATGATGATACAAGAAACAAAGTCTTCAGAAGGTGAGCTCATAGCAGTGGGAATAAAGATCTAGATAGGTAGTGAAATGATTGTCATTGATGCTGCTAGGGCGGCTGGAGGCCTAGTGATTTGGTGGAATCCCCAAGAGGTAAATATGTCAAAAAATTTAGCCACAATGCATACTGTTTCAACAGAATTCCATGTGATAGGGACGAATGTTAGAGGAATTATTTCTAATGTCTATGATCCATATCAATCCCCCCTTAAGGAAGGTTTTTCAAATTCTTTAGAATGCTTAAGTGGGTGGGTTTGGAAGAGACATTGGATAATAGGAGGTGATTTCAACCTAATCAAGAGTTTAAAGGGAAAAAAGGGTGGGTAAAGGCTTTTAAATAACTCAAATATCAGATTTGGAGAAATTTTGGAGAACCTACAATTAGTGGATGCCAGAACATAAAACAACCTATACACTTGGAACAATAAGCATATTGGAGAGAGACATATTGCTGCCAGACTAGATAGCTTCTTGGTCTTGGAGTTCATTTTGATGGGGGAGAGGAGAACTTGTAACATCCCTACTATGAAAAATTGCTCAAATTGGACCCAATTTTGAACTTGGATTGGTGAACTCTAGCTGCTCCAAAAGCATCCAAATGATTTTGAATTTTATAGGGAGGGTCTTGGGAGGACTTAGGACACCCTAATTCATCCCTTATACTATTAGACACTCGCTAGAATCATTTAGAGTCCGCAACTTTCAAGGAGGAAGGAAGGGGAATAAAACTAGTTCAATTCGTTGGTTGAAAACTCCACTAGGCTAGTGAGTTTTTGACCTTCCAAACACTATACGACCTTCCCTATTTTCTGATATGAGACTTGGCTATGTTAGAGGACCTCAAGGTAAACACATATGCATCATTAAATCAGGTTTTAGGGTCATCTATACCTTCCAAAAATATAGCAGGTTATATGACATATAAATGGTGGGAAAATGGTCAAGAAAGGACATAAGTTTATGACACACTCTTTAGTAAAAATTCAAGGGTATCCACACAAAATTTTGGTGATACATTTTACTCCATATGCAGCTCGAAAATTATGCTAAACCTCAGAAAAATTCT
Organism: Larix kaempferi; assembly: GCA_027924585.1. Taxonomy (NCBI): domain Eukaryota; kingdom Viridiplantae; phylum Streptophyta; class Pinopsida; order Pinales; family Pinaceae; genus Larix; species Larix kaempferi. The sequence goes on along the minus strand of BSBM01001002.1, from coordinate 14,707,305 downwards.
GATATTAAACAGATACAAAGTCATTCCAAAACACCATGAGAAACAAGAGAGGAAACTAACTCGAATTTTGTTTTTTCTCATAAATATTACATGGAATGTATGGTAATTCGAGCTATGGCTCTCATATGCAGTCCATTACAATGATATACATAAAATAACATGAAAATGGATTCGAAATATCAGTCATTACAATCTTTATGCAGCTATAAGTGCTCCATCACACGTATACATGGATATTGAGAGAGTTTTGAGAGAAAGAAAGTAGGACATGAAATCGAACTCAAAGAGGGATTGAACCTGCATCAAAACATCTCCATGAAGCTCTGTAGAGAGGTTTGAATGGCCTCTCCTCCAACCAACTTGGATAGGATTATTTCACCCATGAAATTGGTTCTAAGGCAGGGAGGATGAACATCCACCGTGCAAGGACAAGCTAAGCTCTCCAAAAGTGCAAATGAGAAATGAACAAAAGCTGCTCTGCTTTATCCCCCTTCTCTTTTATCAAACTCCAATGGTATCCATATCTTGAATTCCCTCCAAGAGTCTTCACTCAACTCGAGTTAGGGAGAGATTCTCATAGAAGACACTTGTCCACTTCTTTCTTGCATTCCTCTTCCCCCAATTCAAATGGGGAATATTGTTTGACCATAACCCCCCCTATGCATTGTCTTGGTGGCTATTTTTAGCCTTCATATGTTATATGTGTCATAGGTCTTCAATTAGTGCTGAATTTGTCATATTTGTCATAGATTCTCCATCATTGTTGTCATAGATGCCCGAGAATCCATGGGAGTTACTCTTCCACTCTAATCCAATATTCCTAGATTCATGCCATGAATAATGCCTCTTCAACTCCCCAAGAATGTTACACTCGACCTTGGACTCAAATTGGTGAGAGAATGATGCCAAGTGTATTAGAGAATCTTGCCACATGTGGTTCCCACAACATCTTATGCACCCTCATGACCAAATGCCACCTTATTTTTCCTTTATTATTATTTATTTGACCCAATTAATGTGAATTTGCAGGTCTAAAAGTCCATTTGGGGTATTATAGGTCCCATATTCCAAATTTTAATGTTTCCACCCCAACCTAGGGAACTAGACGATTGGTGGAAATTTTCCTTCATCAAATTTATTTGGATGGGGACATTACAAAAGTATTAGCCCTGATTTTTCCAGCAACAGGTTCATACCACTTGTCAATTAGCCTGATATGGGGAAGAGTTTGAGAGCACCTGAGGAGACACTTTCATTGTGAACAGTTTTGGATATCCAATCTAGACTTTTCAGAGAAGGTAAATAAATGGTGGAACGACTATGCTGCGACTAGTGGTACCTTGATGTACAAATTTCAACAAAAAATAAAAATATAAAAGAGAAGGTGAAAAAATGGAATAAGGATTCCTTTGGGAATATCTTCTAGGAAAAAAGGAGCCTATAAAACCAATTGGAGGAATTGCAAAAATATATAATGGAAAATGGATATATAGAGGGGTTGAAGATGAAGGAGACTAACCTGCTGGCGCAACTGGACAATAGAAAAATCCAAGATGATTTGCTCTGGGAAAAAAAGTCAAGGAATATGTGGCTAAAGGAAGGAGACCGGAACACCAAGTTTTTCCACAGGAAAACAATCCAATATAGACAGATGAATAGATTTATTTGACTCAAAACATAAGAGGGGAACTATGTGGAATCACAGGAGGATATAGAGAAAGAACTTAATACCTTTTTCATGTATCTTCTGGAAGAACAAATTCAAGATAGGATCCCTCACATAGATAGAGCTGTTGAACATATACTAGCCTTGATCACTTCGGAGCACAATGAGCTCCTAATGAGGCCGATTGAAATACCCAAGTTAGAATAAGTTGTAAAGATGATGGAAGAAGGAAAGGCACCAAGGCCTGATGGTTTCACAACAAATTTTTTTCACTCATGTTGGGATATGCTGAAGGAAGAAATGCTAGAAAATGTGTAGGATTCTAGGAAAACAGGGGGGGTTCTGATAGCTTTCAACTCCACCTTTTTATCCCTGATTCATAAGGAAAATGGAGTTGACAAGCCTAGCAAATTCATACCAATAGCATTATGCAATTTCATATACAAGATTAACAAAGGTTATAGTGAATCGACTAAAACCCCTGCTGCCTCTAATTCTATCCCCAGAGCATGCAGGTTATGTGGAGGGTAGGCAGATGCTAAATGGAATTATACTCACTCATGAAGTTATTAACTCTTTAAAGGTGAAAAAAAACCCAGGTATGCTTATAAAATTGGACCTCTTTAAGTCCTATGATAAATTGTTAAATTTTGAGCATTAATTCACAATACTCTAGGATCTTTACTGAGAGAATAACATGTACAATATATCAATGCATATCAATCATAACAAGCATGTCAATCATCACAAGAAGCAAAAGCATGAGAGACAATAGACACAGAGTTTTCGTGGGGAAAACCCTAAGGTGAAAAACCCCACAACTTCCTCAGAGATAGATAGAGCAATAACTCAAACAAAGTAAAACCAAATACACAGAGATAGACTCCTCCTAGCAGTTGAACCTCCTCCTCACAAGTGCGCCACTTTCGGAGTGAAGGAAGAATGAGTTTCTGAGTGATCCAAATAGAGATCTCTCGATCTCTATTTATACTTGTCCTGTTTTCCCAATAACCTTATGGGGCCGACTTGTCTATCTAGGTACATCAACCATATATTATATAAATCAGGGCCGACCCCACATATGGTTGTCTAATAACCCATCGGCAAGTTAACACACTTGCGACACTTGTCAATACACATGATGACACTTCTGTATAGAGGAATGACACATCTCTATAGGAGTACAATAATATATAAATGAAATACATAGATGAAATACATTCCGAAGTTACATATACATCAACACTCCCTCTTAACTAGGAAGGTATTTCTCGACACAGATCTACTAGCACAAGTCTTCTTCTCTGGATCATCGTCATCGATGCATCGTCCTTGAATCATCGTCATCGTCACTGCTGCTGCTATCTCAAACAATCTCTGAATCTACTTGTCATAGGAAGTTCTACAGAGCCAATACTTTTTCATACTGGATGTAGGCCCACCATATGCAGGTCTTCATCATCACTGGCCATACTGTGGAATTATCAGGACTTATTACGTGCGTCACAAAACCTGGAGGTAGCATCCCAGGCAATTACGAGCACACAGCTCTACCTGTCGGATCTCCCAGGAGCACATTACATGTGACCCATCACAAAACCTAGTTGAAGCATCCCAGGCTGTTACGAGCACACAGCTCTACCTGTCGGATCTCCCAGGAGCACATTACACACCACAAAACCTCGCTGAAGCATCCCAGGCTATTACGAGCACACATCTCTACCTGTCGGATCTCCCAGGAGCACATTACATGTGGTCCACCACAAAACCTGGCTGAAGCATCTGAGGCCTTTTTCATCCTGTCCAGATCTCCCAGGAGCATATTACATGTGGTCATGGAAATGCCTCGAAAGAGCATCTGAGGCCTTTTTCATCCTGTCTAGATATCCCGGGTCCACTTACATGCCATAGGACAATGCCTCGAAAGAGCATCTGAGGCCTTTTTCATCCTGTCCAGATCTCCCAGGTCTACTTACATGTCCTCCCAGAGCAATGCCTCGAAAGAGCATTTGAGGCCTTTTTCATCCTGTCCAAATCTCCCAGGTCTACTTACATGCTCATCTGCATAACCTGTCCACGGCCACAGAGTATCAACCTGATACTCTCCATACATCATCCTGATGTACACATGATCATCCCGATCATCATCTCTGTATTGTCTCGATGCATGTCATTTGGAGAAGCTCGTCATCCACGATCATCCTGATCATACAATGCATCTACCTGATGCATACCAAGTATCTACCTGATACATATCACCATACACAGTGTATCCACCTGATACATACATAGATACATGATCCACACAATGTATCTACCTGATACATATCAACATACATGATCTACCTGATCATATAACGTATCCACCTGATACATATAAAGATACATGGTCCAAGCATCCAACATGATGCATACATACATAAATGATCCAACTGATCATATCCAACATCCAACATGATGCGTACATACATAAATGATCCAATTGATCATATCCAACATCCAACATGATGTGTACATACATAAATGATCCAACTGATCATATCCGACATCCAACATGATGCGTACATACATAAATGATCCAACTGATCATATCCAACATGATGCATACACATACATACAAATGTAAATGATCCAACTGGTCATACAGAGCAGAAAACTAGAACATCATCCTGATGCTCATCATCCAACGGTTACAGCCATGTGAAGGATCCCCCTTCCACCATGCTAGGAATGGCTACAGCAAATGTCTCCATCACTTCTTCCTCGAAGTGTCATCGATCTGAAGAACACCAAGCCTCTCTCTGAAGTACTCGAACTTCACTCTAGGTAGTGGCTTCGTCAACACATCTGCAATATGCTCATCTGTCGCAACATACAGGAGCTTCACTGCTCCCCTCTGCACCATATCCCTGATATAGTGATATTTGATCTCTATGTGTTTCGACCTGTCGTGGAACACCGGGTTCTCAGACAACTTCACAAAACTCTGGTTGTCACAGAAGATACCAGTAGCCTCCAACGGTAGATCAAATAACTCAGACAGTAGCTTCCTCAGCCATACTGCCTCACAACTAGCCGAACAAGCTGCAACATACTCTACTTCGGCTGTACTCAGTGCTACGCAGGACTGCTTCCTGCTAAACCAAGAGATCACACCTGGTCCCATACTGAAGAAACACCTAGAAGTGCTCTTCCTATCTGTAGCACTGCCTGCCCAATCTAAATAAACATAACCCTGCAGGTTAAACTTTTGATTCGCATCATACTTGATCCCATAATCAACTGTACCCTTTAGGTACCTCAAAATATGCTTTACAGCAACCAGGTGAACACTCCTCGGATCTGTTAGGAACTGGCTCAATGTGTTCACCGCAAAGCAAATATCTGGTCTCGTATTCGTCAGGTACATCAAGAACCCAATCATCTGATGATACATAGAGACATCCACCGGCTCAGATGAAGCATCACAAAGAAGCTTCAGATTCGATGCCATAGGTGTGGCCATGGCCTTGCAATCCATCATCTTGAACCTCTTCAGGATATCTACTGCATACTTCCCTTGTACAAGGAAGATCCCATCTGCACTCTGCCACACCTCCATACCTAGGAAATAATGCATCATCCCTAAGTCCTTCATATCGAACTCGGCAGCAAGCTTCCTCTTTGTATCGGCAATCAATCTGTCATCTCCTGTTTCAAACAGGTCATCTACATACAGGAGTAGAATCACATGATTTCCTTCCTCAACCTTTTAGTAAAGGTTGGAATATGCTTTACTCTTGGTAAATCCCAAACTAGATAGGAAACTGTCCATCCTACCATACCAAGTTCTAGGAGCTTGCTTCAAGACATACAAGGCTTTCTTCAATCTGCACACATGTGACTCCTTGTCATGTGTTTCAAAACAGAGTGGTTGCTCCACATACACTTCCTCTTCGACTACACCATTCAAGAAGGAAGTCTTGACATCCATCTGGTGTATCTTCCATTTCATCACTGTAGCCAGGGCAAGTACTAATCTAATGGAAGTGTATCTTCATAGTCTATTCCCTCTTTTTGAGAGAAGCCACGAGCTATGAATCTTGCCTTGTATTTTTCTATGCTGCCATCTGCAGCATGCTTGATCTTGTAAATCCATTTGGAAGTCACAACAGACTTCCCTTCAAGTCTTGGGACAACATCCCAAACATCATTCTTCATTATTGATTGGTATTCCTCGACCATGGCATCCTTCCATTCTTTTCTTTCCACTGCTTATTCATAACTGGAAGGTTCTTTGTTCATGATATCACAGAGTAAAGCAACATAGCTGGTATGTGATCTTGTTCTCTTCTTTGCTCTGTGTTCTTCTTCTGGAATGCCATATCTTTCTGCATCTTCAATGAGCTCTCTAGCCCATGCAGGTTTCCTCTTGTGAGAGTCCTTCTCACGAGGTGGATCTACAGGTTCTTGTGGATCTTCAATTTCACAATCAACATTTGGAATTGCTTCAGTCATGGTAGTGTCTTGAAATCTAGTTTCCTTGGGTTCTTCATAATCTTCAACATGTGTCTTCCTTGATTTGATGAATGCTGAGTTTTCATCAAATGTTACATCCCTGCTGACATCAATTTTCTTGAACCCTGGAAAGTATATTCTGTAAGCCTTCGAGCTTTCACTGTAATCCACAAAGATACCCTTCTTTCCTGAAGGATCCAACTTGGTCCTCTTTTCCTTTGGGACATGTGTATATACTGGACAACCAAATATTTTGATATGGCTGACCTCAGGTTTCTTACCAGAGAAGACCTCTTCTGGTGTCTTGTTGTCCAATATCTTGTGGGGTGTTCTGTTCTGCACATATACAGCTGTCCTAGCTGCTTCTGCCCATAGATGCATCGGTAGATCCTGTTCATGCAGCATTTCCCTTGCTGCTTCCATAATTGTTCAATTCTTTCTTTCTGCAACTCCATTTTTTCGTGGATTGTAAGGAGCAGTCAACTCCCTCTTAATCCCTGAATCACTGCATAACTTCTTGAAGTCACCTGAAGTGAATTCTCCACCATTTTCAGATCTGAATGTTTTGATCTTCTTATCAGTTTGCTTCTCCATCAAGGTTTTGAATTCCTTGAACTTATCAAACACTTCATCTTTGTTCTTCAAGAAGTAGACCCAAGTCTTCCTGGAAAAGTCATCAATGAAAGAGACATAGTAAACATACCCACTCAGAGAACTGGATGACATCGGACCACATACATCGGAGTGGATAATTTCCAAGATATCTTTTGCCTTGATTTCACTGCTTGGAAATGCTTTCTTTATGTTCTTTCCTTTTGCACATCCTTTGCAAACACCTTCATGTTTGATCTTGATTTCAGGAAGACCCTCTACAACCTTGCTTGCAATTAGAAGTGCCCTATAGTGCACATGAGCAAGTCTTCTATGCCAAAGTTCACTTGGCTCCATGGATTCATGCACCATGGCATGTTCAGGTTGTCCCTTTAGTTTATACAATCCCCCCTCTTGCTCTCCAATCACTATTGCATCATCTATGGTTTTTCCCTTTGGCCACATTAGAACTTGGCCATCCACAAATGCAACCCTCATACCTTTTGCATCCAATGCGGATATGGAGAGTAGGTTCTTCTTGAGCCCAGGTACATACAAAACATCTTTCATCTTCAAATACTTCCCAGAGTCTAGATTGTAGGAGGCCTCACCACTTCCTTTGATATGGTATTGGTAGTCATCCCCAAGTTTCACCTTATGGGGTGATTCATGTTCAGATAGATTAGCAAAGGATTCTTTAAACCCAGTCATGTGCTTTGAAGCCCCATTGTCAATAAGCCAATCATTGCAACCATGAGAGATAGTACCTGTGAGAGCAGAGATTAGAACATACTCTTCTTCGCTTGATGAGTCATCATCATCACTTTCTGCTTTAGCCTTCTTCTTGGGAGGTTCATCATCCTCAGTAGCATGAGCATGGTACCTTCTTTTGCTACCCTTCTTCTTCTTGTTGAAGTTGTTGTTGTCCTTCTTGTTCTTGGGACAATTTATGGCAATATGTCCCTTTTCATTACAGGTGAAGCATATTCTCCTTTCTTTATGGTGATGTGAATATTTCTTGAAGTGAGATGGCTCTCTCTTGGACTTCCCTTTCTTGGTGTGAGCTGTGAGAGCTTGATCTTCATTCCCCATCTTTTCTTCTTGTGCCACAAGCCTTGATTCTTCTTGTGAGCATTCTTCCTGTAGTCTGCTGAAGGATACCGACTTCTTTCTTGCACAGATTCCTTGAATAAAGGAGTCCCATGACCTGGGTAGGCCATTCAGAGTGGTCATGACAACTTCACCATTCTCCACCATTTCATCCACTGTTTCTAGTTGTTCCTTGATCTGAGAGACCCTAGAAAAATAAGATTGAATGGATTCTCCATTTTGAAGTTTTACCCCTTTCAATTGGTTCCGCAGAGTCATCTTCTGATTTATGTTCTTCCCTTCAAATAGCTTGGATAGTGAATCAAACATCTCTTTGGGTGTCTTCAGAGATGACACATGGGGGATGAGATGGTCCTTGATAGAATCAGCAATGATTCTCTTTGCCTTGACCAAGTTCTTCTTATGCAATATCTTAGCCTCTTCATCCTTTGGGATAGGGATGTCTTCTTTTACATATGAGTCCAACTCATTCTCTTCCAGGATTAACCCAATCCTATACTTCCAGGATCAGAAGTTATCAGCCCCTTCAAGCTTATCCTCAAGCTTGGTGTGGTGAGACATCTTAAAGAGTACTTAAAATGGAAATAGAAAAGATTTAGGTCTTACCACTTGACTTGCTGAAAACTGGATCTGGTCCCGGATTAGGGTTTGTCAGAGAAACCCTAAAAATTAAAAATATGAATTTCAACTTTATGAAAGGGTAGAAAGATGTGCCTTGATGAGCTGATCATCCTGGTGTATTCAGAATTTGAGATCTGCAAAGCTTGACCCTTCAGAAATGCCTTTTTGTCTTCCCAGGTTCACTGAGGAGGACCCTGAATTAGGGTTTGAGTTTCCCGGAGATTTACCAAGCCAAAAATCTTGATACAAAGCTCTAAAATTCGATTTTTGCAAGGAGCTTCCAGCCATGTCTTCAGATTCCAGAAATTCCTATTTTTGTGGTAACCCTAATTTTTAGGGCCAAATCTGAAAATGCTCAGAATTGAATTCTGATTGGACAGATAGATTCTCCTTGATGAGTAGATTCAATCTACTATACTGCTTTTCCAAACTCTGTGGAGAGAAACCCAATAAACAAGAACCCTTGGTTTCCATCACTGCACAATGTCTTCTTCTCAGGTTAGATCTGATACCATGTTAAATTTTGAGCATTAATTCACATACTCTAGGATCTTTACTGAGAAAATAACATGTATAGTATATCAATGCATATCAATCATAACAAGCATGTCAATCATCACAAGAAGCAAAAGCATGAGAGACAATAGACACAGAGTTTCTATGGGAAAAACCTTAAGGTGAAAAACCGCACAACTTCCTCAGAGATAGATAGAGCAATAGCTCAACCAAAGTACAACCAAATACACAGAGATAGACTCCTCCTAGCAGTTGAACCTCCTCCTCACAAATGCGCCACTTTCCGAGTGAAGGAAGAATGAGTTTCTGAGTGATCCAAATAGAGATCTCCCGATCTCTATTTATACTTGTCTTGTTTTCCAAATAACCTTATGGGGCCGACTTGTCTAGCTAGGTACATCAACCATATATTATATAAATCAGGGCCAACCCCACACATGGTGGTCTAATAACCCATCGACAAGTTAACACACTTGCGACACTTGTCAATACACATGACGACACTTCCGTATAGAGGAATGACACATCTCTATAGGAGTACAATAATATATAAAGGAAATACATAGATGAAATACATTCCGAAGTTACATATACATCAACATAAATTGAGTTGGCAATTTATGGGAAGAATGATTTAGGATTTTGGGTTTCAGGATACCTGGATCAGGTGGATTTTACAGCTCTCTTCGTCAACATTCTTCTCCATACTTTTCAATGGCACTCCGTCTTCCCCTTTCTAACTTTGCAAACTCAATTATCATATCAAATATGCTAAGGATATTTTCCCAATGATGTGATCATATTGTTCTACTATCGTTCCAGGTGGTTATATGCTAAATTAATTCACTCTAGAGGTGGCCAGTTTTTAGAGGAGACTTAATAGCTCAACCATGGTTAGTATTACATCACACACCATACATGCTTCAACATGCAAAGCATCACCTCAACACATGCGTCACCACCTCAACACATGAGGATATGTCTTGACACACAAGACCTTATCCTTGACAATAAATATTTCTTACCTCCATCTGTTCCGCAAGAGCGAGGTTCTCTTTTTTGGAGGCAACATATTTGCTCTTGATTCTCCATTCTTCTTGTAGGAAATCATGCCACAGTCCCTCAAAGTTAGGTTTCACTCCTCGACCATTTGCTGCAGTCAAGAATGTCTCCCATGAGGATGGAAGGCCATTGACATCAGTCTGAATGAGATCATCATCATCAATCGTCACACAAATGCTCATGAGTTGATCTCTTACTTGAGAGATATTTGTGAAGAAGGAAGCCACAACTTCATCCTTTTCCATCTTCAAATTTTGAAGCTTTTTCTTCAATGCTCTCTTTTTACTGGGTGCCTTCTTCTCATAAATATTTGTCAAAGTGTCGAACCATTCCTTTGCAGTCTTCAATGGAGTAATCATAGGCATCAAGTTGTCTTTCACAGAATCATTAATGATTCTCTTTGATTTGGATTGATTCTTCTTGAAGGTAATGCGCTCTGAATTAGAATTAGGCTCGTCAATAACACTGGATACATATCCATCCAAATCATGCTCTTCCAGGATATTCAAGATCCTGGCCTTCTAAGTATTGAAGTTTGAAGTTCCTTCAAGACAGTCTTCCGATCTCACTGAGATTGAAGCCATTGTTCTTCAAGTACTGTGATCACTCAGGATCTATGTAGGCTCAAGATTGATTCCAGAACTTAGCTCTTCCATGCCCTAAGCTCTGATACCATGTTAATTTTTTTATCTTTAATTCAGATTTGCAATAATACTTGAAATCAAATAACAATCATACACATAAGAAATCACATTCGACACATGAATTTACCTTGGGGAAACCCTCTATGACTTGAGGGAAAAAACCTTAGCAAAACCTTCCTTAGTATATTGATAGATAACAAAGAATGTATTTTACATCAAGCACCCCCGATGCAATTATAGATGAAGATAAAGATAGATATAAAAGAGAGACTCAAGATAATACTTCTCCAATCAACCAACTTGCTAATAATAATCACATGCACAAAAATACTTCATAGAATGATCCGGATTTATGCAGGAACGAAATAAGATAGCACATACAGAATCATATACAGAGATATATTCCAAAGAACACAGTGATACACTAAACACATATTCTATTAAATAGCGGAAATAGAACAGACTGTAAAATATAATAGCTAGAATGGTGGTAGCTATCTTTGAGAAAAGATGTGGCCGCTATGCTCATTTGTGCCAAGATGAATACAATGAGGCTCTGAAGGCCCTTTTACAATACCCAAAATCCAAAACCCTAACCCCGGAAGATGAGAAGCCAACAGTTTTGTGGACCCTGTTTTGGGTAGTTTGGTGTATCAACTTCCCGAGGGAGTAACTTTGGCATACGATCTCCGTTCGGGGCTCACGATAGCTTGTTGGAAAGATATGTTCGAGGACTACGCTAAAGAATGAAAATAAATGCATTCATTGAGCAAGATTCCATAAAAAACATCGTTTAGGGCCTCAAAACGGCTCCAGAATTTCAGGACCCGAAAAACTGCTAAAAATAGTAAATTACCAAAATTGCCAGAAGACTGTTTAGAGCCAGTTGGAAGAGGTGGGTTACCACCGATATCCACCTGGATCAAGGACTGTTTTGAGCCAGTTGGAAGAGGTCGGTCACCACTGATATTATTCTGGATCAATCCTCCCTCCTTTGGAAGCAATGGCCTCCATTGCATCAAATCCCTTATCATATGTCGAACTGTGTGTTGAGTTGAGCTCCTGGTGTGGCATTTGCTGAAGCGAAAAGGTTGCCTTTCTTTGAAATCTTTAGAGGGCTGTAATTGTTGTTGTTGGATGCGCTGGAGCTGTTCAACAATTTTGGTTGTTGTGGTATCCTTGGTCTACACTGGTGTGGATGGTTTCTTTTTGGAGGAACACCTTGAATGCATGGCCTTGCACTGCAGAGGTACTCGAATAGGCGGTGCTGCACTGAATTTTTGTTTTTCTTGTTTCTGCTGAGTATAGGGATAATGTGCAGAGGTTGTGGATGTCTCTGCGATCTGATGTTCTCCTTTAGTGGAAATTGCCAATAGGGAAAATTTTCTAGTGTGGGAGATTGTCTTCCTGCCCTGCTTGGTTGGGGTAGGTGAAACTGTCTCTGGTATCCGATAGAGTTGTCCTCCCAAAGTGACAATGACACTACAAGGTCGGGATTCATATACAACATGACGCTTCCACATATATGGATGTCCTAAAAGAACATCACATACTTCAAGTGGGGCCACATCACACAATACCTCATCTTTGAAGGGCTTGATGCCGTATGGTAGGCGACATTGATGATTGATGCGGATCCCTCATCCTTGGCTTAGCCAACCAATGGTGTATGGTTGCAGGTGTGGTGTTATTGGTAGCTCCAATCTCTTGATGACTTCTGCTGAGATCAGGTTCTTTTGGCTGCCGCTGTCCACAACAAAGTGTAGGGGAATTCCCTTCACCCACATTTGTGAGTGGAAAAGGCGCTCCTCTGCCTCCGACTCTTCAGGTTCCTCTGGTTGAATCTGCGTGGTGGCAACATCGGCACTGGGTTCTACATCAATGATCTGCTTCCCTTTTTGTGTGACTGTGAAATTAGGTTCTGAGTCAGAATCGAAACTGGGATCTGATTCTGAAGCTTGGATCTCAACCACCAATGACTGTTTTGAGTGACATTCATCAGTGTTGTGCCAGGGGCTTTTGTGGAACTCACCCCACTTCCCAGTGTCCTTCTTTATCTTTTCGTTACCCTTCTTCGCTTGTGGTTGGGACTGGTTGTCCTTTCCCTGCCCTGTGTTCTATGAGCTAGAGTTTCCCTTGCCCTGCTTCTGTGCAGGTCCGAAGTCACGCTTGTTCTTTTGCTGAAATTTCTGCTCAATTTTGACAAAATATTGATAGGCGGATCCGAGTGAAGAGATTTCCAGGAAATCCATCTCTGTTCGTATGTACCGGTGTAGGCCACTGCGATATTTCAGTACTAGGTGCCGCTCAGAGTCCTTGATACCTAGCTTTGTGCGCAAGGTATGAAATTTGTTGGTGTACTCCGACACCGTTTGGTCCCTCTCTTGATGTAGAATGGTCCATTTTGCGTACTGGTCATCATAGTTTCCCACAGGGTAATATTGTTCCTTAACATCATCTATGAAAGAGGCCCAAGTGAGATCGTAATCAAACAATCCAGACTTGTCTGATGAGTTTTGCTCACAATAAGTTTCCCACCAATTTTTGACATGGGGGACAGCCTTGAGGAGCGCAAAGATGATCTTTTCCCTGTCGTAAAAATTGTGGACAGAGAAATACCCTTTTAGTAGATTCAACCATTTATCTAGGGCACTGACATCGATCTGGCCTTCAAATAAAGGGATATCAAAATTAACTTGTACCTTGAAGGGAGTCGCATCTCTGAAACGACTACTCGTTGAAGGTGTATCTATCGCCGTCAGCATGCGTTAAAGGATTTGGGTGAAATTATCCATCATCTCATTCCTCTGTCGCGCGAGGGATTCCTCGAGCAACAATTTGATAGGCTCTCCTGCTCCGTCGTCTCTCTTTTCATCCGCCATGGGAGGCCGTTTGGGGCGGCAAGAGTGATCTTCCCCAAGTGAAACTAGTTCGAGACCCAACTCTCTGTATCCTGACCTCGTCGAGGACATGCACCAAGAAACAATCAAAGAGCAGATTGCTCTGATACCACTGATCCAGATTTATGCAGGAACGAAATAAGATAACACATACAGAATCGTATACAGAGATATATTGCAAAGAACACAGTGATACAGTAAACACATATTCTATTAAATAGCGGAAATAGAACAGACTGTAAAATACAATAGCTAGAATGGTGGTAGTTATCTCTGAGAAGAGATGTGGCCGCTATGCTCATTCGTGCCAAGATGAATACAATGAGGCTCTGAAGGCCCTTTTACAATACCCAAAATCCAAAACCCTAACCCCGGAAGATGAGAAGCCAACAGTTTTGTGGACCCCGTTTTGGGTAGTTTGGTGTATCAACTTCCCGGGGGCGTAACTTTGGCATACGATCTCTGTTTGGGGCGCACGATAGCTCGTTGGAAAGATCTATCCGAGGAATACGCTTAAAAACATAAATGGATACATTTGTTGAGCAAGATTCCACAAAAAACGTCGTTTAGGGCCTCAAAACGGCTCGAGAAGTCCAGGACCCGAAAAACTGCTAAAAATAGTAAATTACCAAAATTGCTAGAAGACTGTTTAGAGCCAGTTGGAAGAAGTGGGTCACCATCGATATCCACCTGGATCAATGAATTTTTTGAGCCAGTTGGAAGAGGTGGGTCGCCACCGATATCCACCTGTATCATAGAAATTTGCTCCAACTTTGGAGACATCAATCTTGCATGGAGAAGTGTGCCCCACTTCTCATACAATGCATTAACTCACTGAATTGACTTTAGGATGAACTCGCCCCTTAACTGAAATATTTCCCACTTAGTTAGGTGGCTGCTTAAGTGCCATCATGCAATTGTCGCAACTGAAGTGTTGTCTTTTAGTTTAACACAAGTGTCGTCTTTTAGTTTAACATAAGTGTCCTCATGCAATAACACTTAATTAACTAGATATTCTTTGTTATCACTTAGTTAACTCTCTTAACTAAAATCTTTCTTGTTAACATCATTGAAGTGATCAATTCGAGTTCTCCTTTGATTGACTGAAGTCTTCTTTGTTAATATCACTGAAGTTTAACAATTTGAATTCTCTCTTAATTAATTATTTATGTGCAATTCAAATTCTCTCTTAATTAATTATTTATGTGCAATTCAAATTCTCTCTTAATTAATTATTTATGTGCAATTCAAATTCTCTCATATCTTAGCACAACTTATCTTTATCTCTTGTCTTATCTACATGGTACACGTATGACAACTTTATTATCATATCAAATATACTAAGGATATTTTGCCATTGATGTGATCATATTTTTCTACTATCGTTCCAAGTGGTTATATGCTAAAGCAATTCACTCTAGAGGTGGCCAGTCTCTAGAGGATACTTAATAGATCAACCATAGTTAGTAGTACATCACACACCATACATGCTTCAACATGCAAAGAATCACCTCAACACATGAGGATTTGTCTTGAGACACAAGACATTAAACTTGAGTAGCAAGACTGTACAACATCATCACTTTGACATACAAAGAACTTGCCTCAACACATGAAGCTTAACCATTCTTGAGTCCAACTCAAGATTCTTATCCAAGTTTCCTGAGTCCAACTCAGGATCCTATAACGCACTACCTCGACACGCGAGGCTCAATTTGGAAACACAAGATTGACCTAGAGAATGATTCATGATGTTGTAACTTTAACAATAAAAAATTAGAAGCTTGCAACATTCCTTTTTATGGAGAGGCTCTGAGGATCACCATAAATGGGATTTGGTGGATTGGAATATAGTTTGTACCCCAAAATTGTTGGGGGGCCTAGGTCTTAGAGATCCATAGGTAAGTAATGAATTTATGGGAGCTAAAATATGGTGGCACTGGGTCACTCATGCCAATGAACCTTGGGCACAAATGTGGCATGAGAAATATGAGAAGGACCAGGAAAAGAAAAACTTGATTTGGTTTGCGGAGGATATACCGAGATCACATATTTGGAGAGCAACACAAAGAAACATAAGGATGATTTAACAACACATTTTTTTGGAAATTCAAAATGGTGAATTGA
Source organism: Larix kaempferi (assembly GCA_027924585.1). Classification (NCBI taxonomy): domain Eukaryota; kingdom Viridiplantae; phylum Streptophyta; class Pinopsida; order Pinales; family Pinaceae; genus Larix; species Larix kaempferi. The sequence goes on along the minus strand of BSBM01001002.1, from coordinate 14,691,571 downwards.
CTTTTTTTTTTTTTTTTTTTGGACTCATGGAAACAATCTCCTTGTATTTATGAATCCGCTAATTCATTGATCCTTTTGGTGAATCCTGAGGAGAATAATTTGGTGAAGGTAAAGGATATGTGGGAGATAGGAAATCCAGATGGACCCTTCCAACTGTGGAAGAATGTGGCATCCAGAAGGACTTGTGGCAAAGGTGGCATCCTCAAGAAAATGTCCAGGACATGTGGGACCTCCTTCAAGGGATCAAAATTAATCTTCAACACGACCTATACAAGTTAAGATGGGGATACTCCCCTTCATGAGACTTCAATTTAAAGGAAGCTACTTATTTACATACATGATACAATTGGATACCAAGAGAAACAAAGTGGAGGAAATTTTGGAAAGAAAATCTATGGACTAAAGTGGCATTGTTCCTATGACACTTAGTTTGTCGAATAATTCTCACATGGGAGAATATTTTGAAGAGGGGATTTATAGGTCTGACCTGGTGCTGTATGTGTAACAAAGAGGGGGAAACAATAGAAAATCTACTAGATGGGTGTGAATTTTACTCAGTACTCTGGGAGAAGGGGGAGATGATATTTCAATGCTCAGATAGAGTTAATGGGAACCCTGTCAATTCTATTGTGGAAGGGACTCAAAGAAACCTTTTAAGAACCCCTCACTCAATCGTATATGGGAAATTTTCCTGGGATTCTTAATGTGGGATATCTGGAAAGAAAGGAACATGCAGATATTTAAAGGGAAGTGGAGGAAGGAGGAAGAGGTATGGGTCACATTGAAGGCTCATGTAAAAGAGACTCTGAAACTAAACTAGTGGGGGGAAGCATATATCCAAGCCGAGATAAACAAAATGAGAATTTTGTAAGATTAGGGAATTAGCACCATCCCTGAGTACATATGTCCAACAAGGATAAGAGCGGGGAAGAGACATAGTCCGAAGATTTGGCAGTGCTCTCAAGAAGGCTCCTTTAAATTAAATTTTGATGGGGCATTGAAAGGAAATCCGGGACCATAATGGTTCAGAGGGGCGATTCACAATCACCAGGGAAGAATAGTGGGACTACTGTGGGGGAATATAGGGGAAGCCATTAACAATGTGGCGGATTTGTATGTCCTTATCAATGGAATTCAATGGGTGATGAGGAAGGGATGGATCCCGACGATCATCGAAGGTGACTCCCAGGTTATCCTTAGTATGGTAGAGAAGATACAATATGGGTTTGCAGTCACCCGAGTTGGTAAGAATTGGCATTTAGAAGCATGCCTGGGGCAATTGGCTACCTTATTGGACACTGCTCCAGCGTTGGCCTTCAACCATGTCAAAATAAAAGGATAATAAGCTTGCCAAATTTCCAGCCAATCACGGTGTTAGGGAAAGGATATCCCTTAGGGAATATGTGTGGGAAGAGATGGAAGAAGGATCCTTTCAAACCAGTTGCTTGGATCTTACGACCAAAGATATGGACACCCCGAATGCGGGTGGAAAAGTGGTACGGGGGCCACATGCAATCGAGGACATGGAAAATGGAGAGGGAGGAGATTTGTCGGAGGTTACACAACCATCTGGAATTAGGTAGGAGGATTAAATATGCAGCATGCGATGGGGGTGGAGTTATGAGGCCAGGGAAGAGAGATGATAATCTCATTCTAGTGGGCAAGACAACTTGGGGGAAGGTGGTAGAGGAATGATGTCGTGGTTAAGGAGGAATGTTTGGGAGCTGAATGATATTTACCCTTAAATAATGGGAACCAATGGTGGTAAGGATGTTGAAGGATGTAGCGCTAGGGATTATATTGAGCTCACAATTAATGATAGTCTAAAGGCCGCAATAAAGCAAGTTAATGGTGGTACTGGCATGAGAGTTTTGATAAAGGTATTTATAGGAAGTATAACAACTATAAACATGAAAGACGAGGAGCATAGACATATTGATGCTCTACTAGTGCGAAGGAGGATTGAAGCGTAGGAAATTTGGATGGTGGCGACGACTCCTTGCCAGCATATATACAACCGACGTGGGGGAAGAGGTAGAGGTGAGAGGAGCCACGTTGAAGGTGACGGGGGCAAGAGTTCACGGAGGGGATTCCCATTCAAATCGATGAAACAATTTTGATAATGGAGGACGAGAAAATGCAGTCGAAGATAGAGGATCAGGGATTGGTTGTGGTTCTAAGCCCTTACTAGGTGATGAGGGAAATATTGGCAAGAACTATGATGGAACGAGAGAGTTTTGACGACCTCGTGACTCAAATTATCAATAATATGAAGGAGGACATGCTAATAAATTTAGTTGATATGGAAGGGGTTATGGACCTTTCAATCACCATTCGGTGTGATTAGACTCCCCTTTGACGGTTCCTATTCAATCAAAGCTAGTTCACGTGGAGAATTCACCAAAGGACGGTATGCCTCCAGCAGCAGGCAAAGGGTAATGCTTGTTTTTTCTGTTTGAGTCTAAGTCTGTCTGAGCGATGTAGAAACAAATTATACAAATTACACAAATTTTTCTGTTTGTGCTACTCACCTGCATATCTCATAAGTTAAGCATTGTAGAAACAAATTATACATACCTCGTAAGTAGAGATTCTATGTGATCAATGGCTATGGATGAGTCTTTGTCTTCATGTCACCATGGTCATACGTTCTCGATCTAGAACTTGATTTGTCTTTCTTGATGTACCTTTCATGTTAGCGGACAACATCATCCTCATACAACACCACAGTGCATTAGTACAATCATAAGTGTCATAACCCTAATCAATGAATGTCTTCTATCATTCACATGCATTGATACTTTTACTAAGGTGATAAGACAAGTCTAAAATTAATCAAGATTGTACTAACCTCAATAATATGAAGATAAACTTAATCATGAACATATTTCAAAACATACCTGTATCTCCTCAAGTCATACCTATGAGGATTGCTTGTAGAATTCTTATGGAAGGCCTTAGCCTCATCTCCCTCTGGAGCTGGAACTTCTTCACTTATGTAGGTGTCCAATTCATTATCTTCTAGGATTAACCCAATCCACTTTGATTTGCTGAAACTGGATCTGGAACTGGCTAGGGTTTGACAGAGAAACCCTAAAAATCCAAACTTGGAATTTCAAACTTATGTTTGGACAGGGAGATGCAATTGACTGAGGCGAGCAAGCTGGTGTGCTTAGATTTTGAAAAATCCAAAAATTGACCCTGCAAAATTGACCTGTGAGTTTCGGATCTGCAGCTTCTGTCAAATTCTGGTTTTCTGGTCAAAATCCCGAACTAGGGTTTGATAGAGCCCCGGGTTCTACCCAACCAAAAAATTCGATCTTGGTCTCTAAATTTCAATTTTGCTGAGGAGAGCAATCCTATGCTGAGAGCACTCCAAAATTTCACTTCTTTCAAAAGCCCTAATTTCCCGCAGCAGTGATAAGCCAAAAATGAAAATGCTCATAATCCAATTTTGTTTTGACAGAAATATATACCATATTGATTTTGGCACATATCTGAAATTTCGGATCCTCAGGGTCTGAAACTTCGGCCTTTGCTAGATTGACCTGTCATCTTTCCAACCTCACATATCTGAGCTTCAATGGATTCTCCATGAGAGAGATATGCTATGTGTCGCAACATGACCTGTTTATGGGATGAAACAATATAGCGAACTTGTACGGAGTGCCACGTGTCACTGTTTCAACTTTGGCCTCTGAAACTACAGTCTGTTCCCTAAATTCCACATATTACGAAATTCCATTTGGAGATTCCTAGCCTGAGATATGACCTCTGTGCCCAGGTCACCTATTTAGGGATGCATTCTGGAAGAGGCAGAAACCCTAACTTGTACTAATCATATCTCACAAAGTACAACGAATCTGAGGTTGATATTCAGACACAAGGTACATGAACATTTCATCTTCAGCCTGTAAAAGTTTTAGATCCTGAACCTTTGCCAAAATGGATTTATATCGAAAGTTCCACGATGACTAGTTTTTACTATACCAAGCCGTAGGTTCCAATTTGTCGCAAGTGCAACAAGTGTCGTAAATGCCATACAATGCCTTCCTTCAGGCTAGCTCTGATACCATGTTATTTTTTCATCATTTAATTCAATATGATCTAGGATCTTAACTGAGAGAACAACATGTACATCATATCAAACACAAGAGACAAGAGACACAAAGCATTTCACCGGGGAAAACCAAGAAGGTGAAAAACCCCTCAACTTCCTCAGAGATAGAATGAGCACCAATACAAAGATCACAAAGATCAAACCCAAAATATAGATGTCTCCAGTAGCTACTCCTCCTCCACTTGTGTGCACTCCTCTCTCTCAACTATGCAAGTTGGATGAGTGAGTAAATGGATAAACAGAGAGGTGCTCCTCTCTATTTATACTTTACCTTTACTTGCCTTTTACTCTAACTGGGCCGACCTCCCTTAGGAGAGTCTAATAAACCATTACCACTTGTCACTAGTCCGACCCCACTAGGGTGGTCTAATAACCCTTTAAATCATATAGGGCGGACCCCACCAAGGTGGTCTAATAACCCATTGAGTATAAGTTACGACACTTACAATGTAACTTGCGACACTTGCAAATACAAATGATGACACTTCCAATCGGAGGAATAATACATCTCTGTTGGGGATACAATAAAGTACAAATGTAATAGATACAATTTACAAGTGAATATCTTCCAAAGTTACAAATACATCAACACAATGTTCAAGGGATTGGGATCCCCTCTAAACAAAGACCTCTAAATTGACTGGTAAATTTAAATTGTCACTTAGTTTTGTTTATTCAAGAAACTATGTGTTCGGTAACAAATGCTTTAAAAATGATCAAAAAATGGTATCTGGAGTGGTATTTTCTTATTGTTGACGCGGTTGGGAACTTTGGTGGTCTGGAATTGGGTTGGAGAGACTCCTTATCTCTCCTTTCCTCAGAAGTTTCTTCACACTTTATCCTAGCCACTTTTTTTTCCAATCCTCTGAATATTACTGTTAATCTGGTTAACCTTTATGTCCCTTCTCATGAAAGGAAATATTTTTGGGAAAACCTTTTTGCTAGTGGCCTTTTATCTCAAACAAACCTCATCTTGGGTGGGGATCTAAAACTTACCTTTTTTGGTAGTGAAATTTGGGGTCAAAATGCTAGGAAAGATCCTCTAATAGTGTATTTTACACACCATTTTGAATCCCTTTTTCTAGTTGATGTGGAGCCTAAAATTATTGGGCCTACTTGGTCAAACAAACGTTTTGGAGAAAACTAGATCTCAAAAAAATTAGACAGGTTTTTCCTCAGTGAAAATATTCTGTTAGTTGTGGATCACATGCCTATTTTGCTAGAGTTGGCTTCAGTTCCAAACAAACCTCCTTCTCCTTTCAAATTTATTCCCCACTAGTTAACATATGAGGATTTTAGGTCTTTAGTCATTGAGAATTTGTGGATTTTTTTATCCTAGCTCCTTGTACATTGTTATGGAATGTTTTCAAAAGAATTTAATGAATATCAAACCTTTGATAAAAAATTGGGTTAAAAAAAACCTTTGCTGATTCAAAAAAGGAATTAGTCTCGATTGAAGCACAAATTGCCAAGAAGATAGGAAGACTCTTAGTTGGATCCCTCCCTCCAAAAATGATGGTAGACTTAGATTCTATGGAATTGGAAAAGTGTAGGATCATGGCTTGGCAGGAAGCAAAGTGGCGTATGAAGAGTAGGCCCCTATGGTTATCAGAAGGAGAAAAAAATACTGCATTTTTTCATAGGTATGCTAAAGGTATGAAGGCTTTGAACGCCACCTAGAATGTTAGAAATTGGGAAGAAGAAGAGTGTTTGGACTTCAAATCGATTGCTAAGGCAGCTAAAGAGCACAATAAAATTCTATATATAGAACCCCCACGGGGAAATATGAGGGATGTTTTAGCTTTGGATTCCATTTTTGATCATGATAGCAAATCCTCAACTGCTAGGTCACAAAAGAAGAAGTTAAAAATGTTATTTTCTCCTTTTAGAAAGGTAAATCCCCGGGACCATATGGATGGCCTATGGATTTCTATACATGGATTTAGGATTTGTTGGGAAATGATATTACAACCATGTTCGAGGAATCTCAGATTGATGGGAAAGTTCACATGACTTTTAATTCCACTTTTATAGCAAATATCCCAAAGGAGGATTTTCCCACTAGTTTTTAACACTATAGTCCTATCTCACTCTACAATTTTATATATACAATAATATCAAAAGTCATTGCAGGTTGTCTTAAGCTGATTCTATCAAAGAATATTTCCCCTTAGTAGTTTGGATTCCTGGATGTAAGGAATATCCATGATGCAATTGGTATTGCTTAGGAAGTGCTTCATACATTCCATTCTAAATCCCGCTCAATGTTTGTGCTAAAATTGGGTCTATCAAAGGCATTCGATAAGGTAAAATGGATTTTCCTCCGCCTAATCCTTATATAGGTTGTTTTCCCTCATTAGTTTATCAATTGGATCAAAGCATGCTATTCAAGTGTATCCTATGCAGTTATTGTAAATGGATCTCCATCCTCTTTTTTCAATCCCACTCAGGGTCCCTGACAAGGCTGTCCGCTATCTTTGCTCCTATTCTTGTTGACCATAGAAGATTTAAGTAGACATATCAACAACAAGCATTCTCTTGGCAATATGCAGGGGGTAAAAATTTCTTCGGCCCTCTCTAATATTCAAATATTATTTGTTGATGATATTTTAATATTCGAGTCTCCATGTCCTGGAGAAGCGAAATGCTTGGAAATAATTTTAAGATTATTTTCTTCATCTATGGGAATGGAGATCAGTGTGCATAAATATTCTCTTCACTATCACTCAGTGAGTGAGAATATGAAAATCTTAATTAAAAAATACCTTCCTTTTAAGGTGCTCCCTTCGGTAGTTTGCTTCAAGTATCTTGTCTTTCTTCTAAAAGTAACTGACTATCGAATTAAGGACTGGAAATGGTTCATTGAGAAAATTAAGAAAATGATTACATCCTGGTACCATTGAAGGATTTATTTGGCTGGAAGAGTCACTCTGATCAAAAGTGTCTTGGAGTCTATTCTGGTTTTTTAGATGTCTCTCACCTACATTCCAAAAGCTGTTATTAGTTCTATAAGGAATATTTGTGTAGCCTATCTTTGGGATAGTAAGGAAGATCGATGTAGTTATCCTCTCTGTAAATGGGACTCTTTATGTCTCTCCAATTATTTTGGTGGTTTGGGATTCAAATATTTAAATATTTGCTCTACAACACTCAAAGCTAAAATCCTTTGGAGGTTGATATCCCAAAAAGGTCTTTAGCAAGATATTTTGTTACAAAAGTATATTTCTCCCAGATCGATCACCTCATGGATTCTTTCCTTGACTAAAATTAGTATGGGATCCCTTTTTGGCATTCAATGTGTTTGTGCTAAAAAATGTTCCCTGACTGCAGAAAGAGCATGGCTAGCACATCTTGGAATTGAGTGATTGATTTGAGTTTAATAAGTGGATCAGCAAGACCGAATGAGAAAGAGAAAGGATAGTAAGCTAACTGTGGATCAAATATATTCCATTGGGCATGGAGTCAAAACTTGAATCTCAATGGCTTATAGCTAATAACTGGCTAAATTCCTTTATAATAACTCTGAGGCAAGGTAAGTATCATGCTCAGTGCATAAAGTGATGAAAGACAATTTGAAATGAAGAAACAACCCACTGCAAAAGATGCATCTATCAAGGATGAATCTCTAACACAGCCTTAGAATAATTAACTTAAAGAGTGATTATAAATAGAGCATCCAATAGTGATGAATTCTGAAAACAACCATTAACACATAACAGGTATAATCAATGATGGAGAGGAGCACCAAACAGATGAATTCCTTCACCAAACTACAGAGTATACCGAGAGATAGAACACAGATATGAATGTAGACAAAAGAAATACATACTGAACAATAATACCGTAATGAAACTCAGGTTAAGAAAGAAAGAACTTCTGTATTAACTGCAAAAAGATAAACAAACTTCGATACAATCCATAAATCTTCTTCTCACTTTAGCTTGAATCCCCCCTACAACTCTCTCGAGCCTCTCGGCTGGAAATTTCTCTCCTCTATATCTCTCGAACTTCTGCTGATTAAATAAGAATGAAATGAAACATAACTGAAACTGAATGTCTTTGCTGGCCGCAACTCTAGAAAAACATGTTTAAAGAACCCACAAAATCTCTCAGATCCTTCACGTTTTTAGGAAAAAAACTCACGAGTAAGCTAAATAAGGTCCTTCTGCAAAAAAACCCATGTATTGGATTTTTGATATCCGCCTTCATTTACTCGCATTTTGTTAAAACAAATCACTTCCTAAATATTGACAAAAATTTTGTGATCTTCATCAAATTTCCATCACCTGTGTTCAATCTTGTAACTACTAGTAAAAAATGCTTAGCTCGATCTTCTAGAACCCGATTTATTTTGAAATACTCAACTTCTGTTTGATATGTTGTCCTAGAAGCTTTGGATTGGTACTCATTTTAGCAAATACCATGGATTGGTACTTCCAGGTGCTATGTAATACCATGTTCTTATGTTCTTGGGACTGCTAGGTATTTATGAGGGCAATGAATAATGATGGCCATCGAATTATACTTCTGAACCGCTCCTTCAATTCTGAATGGGGTTCCAACAAACTCTTGTGGATAAGTAAGATTATAAAGTTCTTTCATTTGGAAATTATAAAGATAACCTTGACCTCGAGAATTCAACAAGCTATTCATGAGAATTGTGTCATAACCAATGAAACCATTGCTAAGAAGCTGTTGCCACCAAGTTGACACCAAAACTCATGGATTTGGCCATTCCGATAGCGAGAACCGAGATCCCTCATTCCATGCGCACTGCTGGAAAGTAAAAATTTTGTAGGACAAATCTGGTAACAACATCTAGCTCTGGCTGGGGATGGATTCCTCCCTACGAGGCTCCAAGAACATGAAGACCCCGTGCATTCTCTTGAAACAATCTTTGACACCTAAAATTTGTTCTACTCATCAAGCTCCGAAATGATCCTGCCCTGCGAACTAAGGTTGCTCTGCTCTTGAGAATAAGAAGCACCAATATTCTATCTCCATCGGGTTGGAGTCTTTCATCTCATTCCCAACCTATTCCAAACCCTATAAACTTGCTCTTCTAACAAACTTAAAGCACACTATAAACTAAAAGAAATGATTGAAGCATCAAGCTTATTTATTTACAATTTCTACACCTAGCTTTTAGACACCAAGCTGATCATTTATATACAAACTTCCAATGCAGCCAAGCAAAGATTGGACTGCCAAATTGACTGTCTTCTTTGCAACTGAATGAAAAGATGCATAAATAATATAAACTTTGCAAGAAAGACTGAATTAGTAGCTTATACATGCTGCTGTAATTTGTTTGCAGGCCTAAAGCTGCAACATTAAAGACTCCTGGAAATATTTATTCCATATAAGTGGCCACCGAATCTTGAAAAACATGACAGAGTTCTAACTGATATAGAAGACCATATTGCTGATCTACAATTTCCGATTCATTCATGAACCCATAATCCTCTTGAAACAACCCATGGATATCACTCGTCTTGTTACAATCAAAGACAACCACAAATTCTTGAAACCATGGATTTATTTCCTGGGCAGGAAATATTTGAGCATCTTTTAAAATATCAAGATAATAATGAGAATCAAGAGGATGTAATACACTTTTATTAATTCAAAGAGCTGGAGGCTGTATGACACTTTTATTAAGTCGAAGAGATGCTACATCATGCACGATGAGATTTGGTTTCTGCTGCAAAGTTTCTTTATACATCTGATTAGTATAAATATCTTCAACTTCATTCTCTGCCTGTAAATGAAACCCTTGACCAAAACTTGAATGAATAAAACTCTGAAAGTGATCATAAGTCAAGAATGGCAGCTGATTTCTTATATCAACAGTAAGCTGCTGAGGAGCAACAACTTCTTCTTCACAACATGATAATCTCATAACAGGAGCTAGGAAATTTCTACTATGATGAACTGAAAGTATATTATCATCTAAAAAGTCATCAAACTGATTTGAAGAATGACCACAAGCATCACTTATATCCTTGTTCATAGGAAAATCTGAAAATGATGAAGAAAGCTATCCCAAATCTGAATTATACTTACATTCTTCTTTCTATTCATAAGCTTGTATATGTTCAACATGAGCTTGATCTCGAAGCATTTTGCAAGCTCGAATGTTCTCCTCGAGTTCTTTAGCATCCTCAAACAATTGTTGCAATGATGAAGATTTCCTTTCGAACAGGGAAAAGACAAGATCTGAATGCTGAGCCATCACATAATATACCATGGAAACAATCTCAGTGGGCCTGATCTCCAAGGGCATACTATGATAAACACTGCAAAACCTTATGTTGAAGACAACCAAAGCTTCTTCCTTTCCTCTCTTCAAAGTACAAAAATCAGTGAGGTACTGATCAAAAGATCTGTTCTCTCCCCAATATCTTGAAAAAGCATCATATAACTCGGCCCATGAACCAATAGAACCAACTTTTATATTTTTAAACCACAAAGCAGCATCTCCAACCAAAGATTTGCAAAACAACCTCAAAACACCATCCTCATGTACCATTTCAAAATTATCAATGAAATTCTCAAAAGCTCCCAAATGTTTCTCAGCTGAAACATGATCTTCTCCAGAAAACCGGGGAAGATACTCAAAGAAATCAAGAGGATAAGGATTAAGGTGATATGGCAACCTCAAAGGTTTAAACAACTTATTTCTGATTTTAGTTTGAAAAGTAGTAGGTTGAACATGAGGATTAACAGGCTGATGGCAAGGCTCACTAATAATGGCATAAGATGCTGAGATCTGAGAAGGTTTTGAAACGATTTCAACCTCCTCGAGGTTACATGGCTGATCAAACTCAGAAGGGATCTGAATACAAAGCTCATCCTTATGAACAGGCTGGGGTGAATATATAGGATCAACATCAACAACATAAGGAGGCTACAAATTTTTCTCTTCTAAAGATGGATATACGAAGGTAGGTTGATGATCATCCGAATAAACAAAACAAAAGATGATCCTCTTAATGTGTGAAGGGAAAAGCTGAAATGAGTTGATAAATAAAAACAAAAGTTCATGAAGAAAGCTCATGAACTGATACCTGGTTTTACACTTCAACCCCTTCATCTTCTGTCAGCAGGATTCTTCCAAGTGAAGTCTTTAATCGTGGAGTCGCCAGGTAGATGATTGCAGTCGATCTCTATGTCCTCTCTTGTCTGCCATCGAGAGTTAGATATGTGTCATTGTGGTTCTTATCGGGGAAGATAATCCTCACTTCCGTCCCCGACAACGGCGCCAAAATATGTTTGTGCTAAAAAATGTTCCCTAACTGCAGAAGGATCATGGCTAGCACATCTTGGAATTGAGTGATTGATTTGAGTTTAATAAGTGGATCAACAAGACCGAATGAGAAAGAGAAAGGGCAGTAAGCTAACTGTGGATCAAAGATATTCCATTGGGCATGGAGTCAAAACTTGAATCTCAATGGCTTATAGCTAATAACTGGCTAAATTCCTTTATAATAACTCTGAGGCAAGGTAAGTATCATGTTCAGTGCATAAAGTGATGAAGGACAATTTGAAATGAAGAAACAACCCACTGCAAAAGAGGCATCTATCAAGGATGAATCTCTAACACAGCCTTAGAAGAATTAACTTAAAGAGTGATTATAAATAGAGCATCCAACAGTGATGAATTCTGAAAACAACCATTAACACATAACAGGTATAATCAATGATGGAGAGGAGCACCAAACAGATGAATTCCTTCACCAAACTACAGAGTATACCGAGAGATAGAACACAGATATGAATGTAGACAAAAGAAATACATACTGAACAATAATACCGTAATGAAACTCAGGTTAAGAAAGAAAGAGCTTTTGTATTAACTACAAAAAGATAAACAAACTTCGATACACTCCATAAATCTTCTTCTCGCTTTAGCTTGAATCCCCCCTACAGCTCTCTCGAGCCTCTCAGATGGAACCTTCTTTCAATATCTCTCAAACTTCTGCTGATTTAATAAGTAATGAAATGAAACAAAACTAAAATTGAATGTCTTTGCTGGCCGCAACTCTAGAAAAATGTGTTTAAAGAACCCACGAAATCTCTCAGATCCTTCTTGTTTTTAGGAAAAAACTCATGAGTAAGCTAAATAAGGTCCTTCTGCAAAAAACCCATGTCTTGGATTTTTGATATCCGCCTTCATTTACTCGCAGTTTGTTAAAACAAATCACTTCCTAAATATTGACGAAAAATTTGTGATCTTCATCAAATTTCCATCATCTGTCATCAATCTTGTAACTACTAGTAAAAAATGCTTAGCTCGATCTTCTAGAACCCGATTTATTTTGAAATACTCAACTTCTGTTTGATATGTTGTCCTAGAAGCTCGGGATCGGTACTCATTTTAGCAAATACTTAAAGATTGCTTAACTGCCAGCTGCTTCCAGGTGCTATGTAATACTGTGTTCTTATGTTCTTGGGACTGTTGGGTATTTATGAGGGCAATGATAATGATGGCCATCGAATTATACTTCTCATCCGCTCCTTCAATTTTGAATGGGGTTCCAACAAATTCTTGTGGATAAGTAAGATTATAAAGTTCTTTCATTTGGAAATTATAAAGATAACCTTGACCTCGAGAAGTCAACAAGCTATTCATGAGAATTGTGTCATAACCAATGAAACCATTTCTAAGAAGTTGTTGCCACCAGGTTGACACCAAAACTCATGGATTTGGCCATTCTAGCAGCGAGAATCGAGATCCCTCATTGCATGCGCACTGCTGGAAAGTAAAATTTTTGTAGGACAAATCTGGTGACAACACAATGCAAAAATATCATTCCCTTATCACAAAAAATATTACATGGTGTTCGGGGAAGGGAGACAACATTTTTCTTGGATCAGAACCTATTGTTGGAATTGATCAAGTGGAGTTGCTATTAGAAGATTTCGTTTCTTACCTAAATAATGTAGGTTACATATTTCTAAAGGACAATTTTAGGCCAGAATCAGTCACTCTTTGGTCGTCAGGTTTTCCTCCAACTCTTCAACTACATATCCCTGAAGTTTATATTCTCCAATGGGATACATACTCTGTGAGTCCGAATCATTCGTGCTTTTCTCTTATCCAAGAAGACGACAAATTTGTATGGATATTAAATGGTAATGATGGTGATTAGAAGGTCAAAACTGGTTATCAAGTGCTTTTAACCTTCCATCTAGATGAGGTGGTCATATCTAAATGGAAGGCCTTTTGGAAACTATTATCTCCCCCAAAGGTAAAGTTATACTTTAGGATAGTTTTACCAAACAATCAGCTTACTTGGGACAATCTTCAGAGGAGGGGGATTGCTGGTCACGGTATTTGTTATCTTTGTAAAGAAGCACCATAATCGATCAATCATTTACTAATTCACCACCATTTTTCAAAATAAATTTGGTGTGTTGCTCAAGCTCTGAGAGATATCCCTTAATGGGCTGGTGATTCCATTTTACAGGCCTAGGAAAACTGGAAATCAAGTGGAAGGTATTCATATTTTTCTTCTCTCCCATTGAATATGAGTTAGTGCTTATGGGTTACTCGCAATGATACAATTTTCAAGGATGTAATTCCCTCCCCTATTGTAGCCTTCCATCATTTGAAATATTCTCTCCCAAATTCTCCTCCATCAAAGAATAAAAATCCAAAAAGAATTATAAATGATTTGGTAATCGATAGATTAGTCTCCTTTGGTTTTTGTGATGGTGCATATCAGGGGAATCCAGGAAGAAGTGGTGCAGCTGGATACATAATATTCATTGGTATCCATTTGAATTATAAAAGAGGAACATAGAAAAATTCAAATAATTATGCTGAGGTTATGTGCTTGGTTTTGCTCCTTTCTCTTGCTTTGGAAAATAATATCTCTACCATCAATATCTTCTCGGACTTGCTTTTGGTGGTAAATTGGTTTATGGAGAAATATCGCTACTCAAATATTCGTCTGTATCCATTTACCAAGAGAGGTATGGGCTTTAAATCTAGATTCTCCTTGTTAGTACCAACATCCGTAACACAGTTGGATGAAGACAACACCGCAGCTTGCGAGCTAAGTTGGTTTTCCAATCAGGGATCGAAGCTTTTGGGCGCGAGAGGATGGAAGGAAAGGTTGCTTGACCATTCAAAAATTAATCGATTGATGAGTTAAAATCAAATATTCAATAAAAAATCGTGGTCTGAAATAAATCAACGGTCGATATTTCATTCAGGGGACCGAAGTGCACGATGTTTATTGAGCTCAGGGCGCCCCTGAATAGAAACCACCAAGGCCACGCATCAACCTCAAGATCTTTCAGGGCTCGAAAAGTGGTCTCCCTGAACTGCTTTTCTTGAGCCCTAAAACGACTAAGAAGGTGCCACCATGGTATTATAGCCGTGAGTCATTAGCAGGTGATCTGTCAGAGAAAAAGGGCCCAATATTTGTAGATACATTGCACACTAATTTTGAGATGCTTAATTTCCTTTAAGCCATTTTCAGAGCTCTGCCAAAGACCAATTTTGAGCATTATTCCGAGTTGGATATGTCCCTCAGAGAGCTAAGGGTTTTCCAATATCCTATGGGAAAATATTGGAAAAATATCACAAGAGTTCTGCATATACATCAACTAGAAAGGACTTCAATGGAACAATCAGCGGTTGGATCATATTAAGTGCAATAGGACATTCCTCCACCTCAACAAGGAGGACCAAAGTCTCCTATGCCGATGAGTTATCAACAAGTTTAACATATATACTTTTTGTTGTAACTTTTTTTGTTTGTAATAACCAAAAGCCCTTGGTTATAACAGACTTGATGTAATTTTTGTAAATCCCATAGAGGCTATATATATAAATAGAGGCAATTGAGCCAAGGGTCGATTCTTTTTGTAAGAAGTATAACTTCGGATGATCTGAGTCTGATCAAGGAATATAAGAAAGAACCTTCAATCCGTGTCTTGGTTTTTGTGGATTCAAAACTCTGATGTGCACAATTAGTACTCTTTTCTTTTTGTGATATCATCCCTCTTCTCATATGTCTTCTATGATTTTCAAAGTTAGAATTGATTCAAATATGAGTGTTCTTGGATTCAAGTATTGTTTCTAGATGATTTATGTTGTGAAGTATTCATGATATAAAAATTTGGTTATATCATCCTCATAACAATTGGGTTCTGCTTTGTGGTCATTTTGTTATAACTATTGAATTCCTTTGGCTCAGTACGTTTTCTGTATACATGAGATAAAGATTTACTTTTAACAAGTACGTTCTCTCATGAAATTCCATTAACAAAATTCACTCAAGTTTTTACTGACATATCAGAAGTGTTGCCGACATTATACTAAGCCTGATTATCATCATTATATTCAACAACAATAATATGATTTTTTGATTAAGTATTGAAAAAGATAAACAATGAAACTTATTGATGCCTAGGAACAGTTCTAAAAACAACCTTAGAACGTCTCTGGGACTAACATCTTTTTTGGCGCTGTTGTCGGGGAATCAAAGCAAGAAGATCAATCTTCCCCGGGGACAACAACAAATCATACGCTCCTGATTTCGTAGTGGAAGAAATCAGGAAATAGGCTGTGAAATCCACTTGGCGGATCCACCAAAGTAAACCTAGAATCTGGACCCATACATACACGCCAAAACCATAACCACGAATAATTTGTGTCCCTACAAGATCTTGTCTCCTGGAGACATAGACGTGGAAAATATTAGTCCACTTCACCTGGCCATCACCGATGAATCTTCTCTTCTCCTTTATTTGACCCTCATTTCATTAAATCCAAGTTCATTTTCCAAACTCCTGAAAGAGAGTCATCTCCCCAAAATCCCAATACTTCGTTTGGTCTACCTAGCTCGTAGGCTATTTCCACTGAAAGCGGAGAATCTTGGACTCATAAAAATACACTCAAATGGCCTTTATTACTCCTCAAGCTAAAAGGTTAATTACCAGTCACCTCATGCCAGGAGGAGGAGGTGGCAGAGGGCCACCACCACCCATAACACCTCGATGGGAGGCTAGCCGACATGGACCTCTACAATTTCCTACACCTTTAAATGATATGCCTTCCCACTATCTGAACCTGTTACCTAAGTATGATGGTAGTAAGGGAACATTTGCAAAAGATCATGTAGATCGCTTTCAAGATTTTACTAATAACATTCTTATCGACCATGATGATGTATTCATGAGAGTCTTCGCCCAATCATTAGAGGGAGAATCCAGAAAATGGTTCAGATCACTACCTAACGCTTCCATCAGAACTATGGAAAATATCGAAATCACTTTCATCAAGAAGTGGGGAATTAAGCATGATAACTTGTATTATCTAACATAATTTTATGCCCTAAGAAAGAACACTTCTAAAACTGTGGTAGATTTTACTACAAGATTCAACAAAGTCTATTACAGAATCCTCGAGGATATCCAACCTACAGAAGCAGCAACCCGAGCTACATAAGCAGGATATTTTCCATCCGATTTCGCCATCATGCTAAGAGAAAGGAGATCACCCTCCTTTAGTATAATGCAAGATGATTCTATAGATGTTGAAGGAAATATGAGGGTGGGAGGCAAGATAAAATTGACTAATTATGCTGAGCAAAAAGACAAAGGTAAAGTCAAATAAGAGAGTATCTCCTTAGTAGTTAAAGACTCTGAAGAAGCAAAGATTGAAGAAATGACCCGCATTATAAAAAACCTGTCAAATAAAGTTACAAGAATGGAATTGGAAAGTAGCAGTCCTAACAGGAAGTCTCCGCTTGTCCTCCCACTCAGTTCAAAAGACCTTACAATCCTCATATGACATACCGAGAAATGAGAAATGAAGAACAACCATTAAGGAAACCAGTCAGAGATAGTGATAACAATATGATCGAAATACCCGGGGAAGAAATTTATGAGGAAGTCGAAGAACAATTGAATTGGATGGAAGAAGAATCCTACTTAATGCATCTCACTAGAGACGACTATGAAAACTCCTTTTTTCATGGCCAAGTTGCCGAAAATCATAAGAATCCTCGAGGAAGTGACGCATCCTCTAGTGAATATCCGCTATTCCCAAACACTCTACAGGCGGAGTTGCAAAGGAAATATGATCTTAGGCCTAGGCCAGAGTCAGTCACTAGACCGAACAATAATCCTAAGAACTCTCCCCAGAAGCTGGCCCGATCCCAATCTTCCCAAGCGTCTCCCATGATAAAGAATAGTGACCTGTCAAAGGACAAATATAATAAAGCCCCTGTCTCTTACGACCAAGATAAAGCAAACGTCATCCCCCACAAAAAGCTGGAACTAGAGCCTAAAGAGTACAAAGAAAACAATATGGCTTTTAGTCTGGAACATGAATTGAGCAAACTAAAGATAGATGTCCCTTTGTTCGAACTGATAAAAAATCCTCTCTACCATAAACAAATCTATAGGATGTTGCACAAAGCTGAGACTATTGACCAACAAGATGCTATAAATCTAAACGATGAATCCCCATCTTTTCAATGTGGTCCCCATATCGATGACAAAGAAGAGCCCACTGCCCCTTTTTACATTACCCTTAATGTACATGATAAAATCCTCCACACCTGTATGCTAGATTCCGGAGCCTCCCACAATTTAATGCCAAAAGCTATCATGGAACAATTGAGACTAGAGATTACCAGGCCGTATCATGCTCTCTACAGTTTTGACTCCAGGAAGGTAAAATGCATAGGTATGATAAAAGATGTTGTAGTCAATATCTCCCAATTACCAACCAAAAGTGTAATGATGGACGTGGTAGTAGTAGATGTCCCAACAAAATATGGTATGCTTCTATCAAGAAGATGGGCTAAAAAAATTGAAAGGTACTATGCAGATGGATATGAAATACGCTAAAGTACCCGTATTTGTTGGGGAAACTAGACGCCTATATAGAGAAGCTATGTTTGCTTATGTGATAAGTGACCAAGATAGTCCTATGAATTATCCTATATACGCAACCGATGAGGATATGGGATGTTATATGTTGTCACTAGGTGAGCCCTCTGAAAAGGAAATTGTGCAACCTCAAGTGACTAAACCTATTAATGAAGATAGCCGAAATCAAGTTTGGAAACTATATTTTGACGGAGCCTCATCCAAAGAGGAATCCGAGGCTGGCGCAATACTATCCTCACCAATAGGGGAAGAGATTAGGTTGTCTTATAAGCTAGATTTTGATATTACTAACAATGTTGTTGAATATGAGGCCCTCATCCTAGGCCTCAGAGCTGCTAAAGAATTGAGAATCACTAAGCTGGAAGTCTTTGGAGACTCTGAGTTGGTGGTAAATCAGATCAAAGGTATTTATCAAACAAAACATCCAAGGCTTAGGGATTACCGAAATCTTGTTTGGGATCTTATTGAGGATTTCTTGGACACTTTCAATATAAATTTTGTCCCAAGGGAGTGCAACCAACAGGTTGATTCATTGACCCTAACAACTAGCACTTTTAAACCTCCCAAAAAACCAAAGTTGAAGTATGAAGTAGAAATGCGATATCGCCCCTCTATTCCTGACAATATAAAAAATTGGCAAGTCTTCGAGGGCGATCAATAGATCAAACGCTTTTTGTAGCTTATGGATGAGTTTTCAGGTACTAATATAGACAATGATGAAGAAGATGAAAGGGAAAATACCCTATAGAAAGAAGAGGGAACAACCCCTGGATTAACGCAACATATTGCTGGTCACAAGATTCTTCAACTAAAGAATAACTACATCCCTAAGGGTATAGTTCCTCTAGAACAATTGTTTGACAAGAATGAGATTCTGGTGAAACCAACAGTGCAACCAACTACTGAGGCTATACATGAAGTGAACGTTGGTACACCCCGAAAGAACCAAAATTCATAAAACTTTCATAGTCCCTGACAACCGAGCAAAGGCAAAGGTATAAAGACATTTTTGTAGAGTACATAGACATCTTTTCCTAGAAGTATGAAGATTTGAAAACTTATGATACGACTATCATACAACACAGGATCCCACTAAAGCCAGATGCTAAGCCAATAAAGCAAACGTTAAGGTAAGTGAATCCTATTTTACTGCCAGTGATTGAAAAGGAAGTGAGAAAATTGCTTGATGCGAAAATCATTATTCCTCTCATATATTCAGAATGGGTAGCAAACCTAGTACCAGCCAGGAAGAAAAAAAGGAGAAATTCGTTTTTGTGTTGATTTCAGGAATCTCAATAAATGCTCCTTAAAGGATAATTACCCTCTACCCAAAATGGATCCTATCCTTCAGAAGGTGGTTGGGTCAACTAGAGTGTCTAGGATGGATAGATTTTCAGGCTATAACCAAATTTCCATGCAGCTAGATGATAGGGAAAACATAACTTTTACCACACCATGGGGAACTTTCATGTATGATAAAATGCCCTTTGGTCTTACTAACACTGGCGCAACTTTTCAAAGAGCCATGGATATAGCATTCATCGGTGAAAAGGACAAGTTTATTTTTATATATCTAGATGATATGACAGTATTCTCAAAAACTGATTAATATCATCTTCAACATCTAAATCAAACCTTCAGGAAATGCAGAAAATTCAGTTTGTCTCTAAATCCTAAAAAATATTTTTTTTGCAATGACAGAGGGAAAGTTTTTGGGACACATTATTTCCAAAGATGGCGTCAAGATAGATCCTGATAGAGTGGCTACCATAAAATTTATTGATCTTCCAAGGAATAAAGAGGAGGTACAGTCTTTTATCGGCAAAATAAAATTTCTACGAAGGTTCATTCCCAAATTTGCTGAAATAATGAAAGGAATCACTGACATGTTAAGAAAAAATCCTGAGATCAAATGGACAACAACTGCAAGGGATTATTTTAAACAGATAAAGGATGCCTTAGGAGAATCACATGTTTTAATCAGTCCCGACTACACAAAGGAGTTTCTTATATTCTCACTTGCCTCTGAGGTTACCATTTCTCCAGTCCTCCTACAGAAAAATGGTGAAGGACACGAACAACCCATTGCCTTTATTAGCTGAGCATTGAGAGAAGCCGGGCTAAAATACAACACGATGGAAAAAAGGCATATGCACTATTAAAAGCTCTTAAATAATTCAGGAACTACGTCTTGCACTCTAAGATCATCGCCTATGTACCTAGGAGCACCATCAAGGATATACTGTGTCAACCAGACAACGAAGGAAGGAGGGGAAAATGGATCTCCAAAATCCAGGAATATGACATGGAAATTAAGCCTACCAAGCTGGTAAAAGGACAAGGATTATCCAAATTCCTAGCTGAGTCAAACTATCAAGCTCTTGATATAAAATTGATATATCGAATACCTAGACAGCAAGAAGAAGGTATTCAACAAAATCTCCCTGTCAATATTTCTGAAAAGTTTGCTTATTCAGAGTGGTACAAGGATATTGTTTACTATCTCCAACATCTGACTTGTCCTCCTGACCTAGATAAATCCAAAATGAGATCTCTTAAATTCAAGGCTATCAAGTATTTCATTTTAGATGGATACATCTTTTGGAAAGAACCCCTCATAACTCTATTGAATTGTGTAGTCGAATAAGAAACTGAAGGCATAATAGTAGAATTCCACAAAGGCATGTGTGGAGGACACCATGCATGGACAACCACTACCTACAAGGTCCTTTGAGTTGTATATATTTGGCATACATTGTTCGCTGATGCTAATAACATCGTTAGAGCATGTAGAGAATGTCAAATATTTGCTGGAAAGCAGAAGCTCTGACTATTGCCCCTCAAACCAATCAAAGTAGAAGCACATTTTCTACAGTGGGGCATTGATTTCATAGGAGAGATAAACCCCCATTCCAGTGGCCAACACAGATTGATTCTTACGGCTACTGACTATTTCACGAAATGGGTGGAGGAAATTCCAACAAGAAACGATAATGATATAGTCATAATAAATTTCCTAGAAGAAAATATTCTAGCAAGATTCAGTTGCCCCAAAAAGATCATTACAGACAACGCCCAGGATTTTAAATCCTCCAAAATGATGAGTTTTTGCTAAACATTGAATTAACTCATTCGACAACTTATTACCCCCAAGGAAATGGCTTGGAAGAATCCTCTAATAAAAGCTTAGTGACCATCATTAAGAAGATGTTGGATACAAATAAAAAGTCTTGGGACTCCCAGCTAAAATTTGCACTATGGGCAGATAGAATCAGTGTCAAACGTGCTATAGGCACTTCACCTTTCCAACTTGTTTATGGAAAAGAAGCAGTCCTTCTTATTCAGATTGGTTTACCAGTGATGAAACTATTACATCCAGAGCACGAGGAACCAAATTATATGGAGAGAAGGATTCATCAACTGATCGAAATTCAGCAGGTTAGGGAGCAACTGGACGACACAACCAAGATACACCAAGACAAGATTAAGGCAACTTTTGAACGGAGATCCATAACTCGTGATTTTCAACATGGAGACCTTGTTCTGAAATGGGATGCTAGAAGGGAAAAGAGATCTAAGCATGGGAAATTTGACAACTTGTGGCTGGGTCCATTCAAGGTTTTTGCAATCCATGACAATAACACTTATGAACTGACACAACTCAACCATGAAATCTTCGGAAATCTTGTAAACGGGAGATTTATGAAACGTTTTTTCAGTACTGATCTCTATCTTGCTCTATCAATGATCCTCTGTATCATTTATGTAATATATGTCTTTTGCCTTTTTCCTCTCATGTCCTCTATTATTTGATTTACAAAATTTTAGGGACAGATATGACTCCACAACCTAATGTACTTAAAGGCACTAGTCTACAGTTCTCAGCCTCTTCCGAAGAAAAAGGCTGTCGCCACTGAAGCCAATTTTAGTACCAACATCTGTAACATGGTTGGATGAAGACAACAACGTAGATTGTGAGCTAAGATGGTTTTCCGATCAGGGATAAGAGCTTTTGGGCACAGGAGGATGTAAGGAAAGGTTGCTTGCCCATTCAAAAATTAATCGATTGATGAGTTAAAATCAAATCTTCAATTGAAAATCGCGGCCTGAAATAAATCAACGGTCGATATTTCATTTAGGGGCCTGAAGTGCATGATGTTTATTGAGCTCAGGGTGCCACTAAATAAAAACCACCAAGGCCACGCGTAAGCCTCATGATCATTTAGGGCTGGAAAATAGGTCTCCCCAAACTGCTTTTCTTGAGCCCTGAAACCATTAAGAGGCCGCCACCGTGGTATTGCAGCCGTGATCCGTTAGCAGGTGATGTGTCAGAGAAAAGGGGCCCAATATTTGTAGATAAACCGCGCACTAATTTTGAGATGCTTAATCGCCTTCAAGCCATTTTTACAGATCTTCCAAAGCCCACTTTTGAGCATTATTCCGAGTTAGATATGTCCCTCAGAGAGCTAAGGGTTTTCCAATATCCTATGGGCAAAGATTGGAAAAATATCACAAGAGTTCTGCATATACAACAACTAGAAAGGACTTCAGTGGCACAATCAATGGTTGGAAAATCTTTAGCGCAACAAAACATTCCTCCACCTCAGCAAGGAGGACCCCAGTCTCCTATGCCGACAAGTCATCAACAAGTTTAACAGACAGACTTTTTGTTGTAACTATTTCTGTTTGTAATAACCAAAATCCGTTGGGTTATAATAGACTTGATGCAATTTTTGTAAAGCCCATAGAGGCTATATATATAGATAGAGGCAATTGAGCCAAGGGTTGATTCTCTTTGTAAGAAGTATAACTTCAGATGATCTGAGTCTGATCAAGGAATATAAGAAAGAACCTTCAAGCTTTATCTTGGTTTCTTTTGATTCAAAAATATGATGTGCACAATTAATACTCTTTTCTTTTTGTGATATCATCCCTCTTTTCATATGTCTTCTATGATTGGCAAAGTTAGCATTGATTCAAATATGAGTGTTCTTGGATTCAAGTATTGTTTCTAGATGATTTATGTTGTGAAGTATTCATGATATAAAAATATGGTTATATCATCCTCATAACGATTGGGTTCGGCTTTATGGTCATTTTGTTATAACTACTGAATTCCTATGGCTCAATACGTTTTCTATATACATGAGATAAAGATTTACTTTCAGCAAGTACCTTCTCTCATGACATTCCATTAACACAATTCACTCAATTTTTCACTGACATATCATAAGTGCTGCACTCATTGTACTAAGCTTGATTATCATCACTATATTCAATAACAATAATATGATTTTTTGAGTAAGTATTGAAAAAGATAAACATTGAAACTTATTGATGCCTAGTCACAGTTCTAAAAACAACCTTAGAACGTTTATGGGACTAACACTCCTTATGCTCCTTGTCCCATATCCACAGAGAACATAATACAATTGCAGACTCTCTTGCGAAGGAAGTAGTTTTATTAGAGGACGGTCAGCTACAGGTGCAAATATCAATGATTGCAGATCGCCTAGAAAGTCAGGTTCAGTCACAGGTTTCCACAACCCAAGTATTGTAGACATATGGTTGAGAAACTTCTCCCATAATTTGTCTATTTTTTTTTATCGATTTTATTGGATCGAGGCTTCTCTTCATTTTTCTATGATAACGATTGAGCATTGCTTCCTATTATGGCTATATTAGTTGTATATTTTCAGACCGGGGTGAGCAAGGATCCCCTTTATTTATTTATTTTTGTCATAGATGAGATTTATCTCTTTGTATTGATCATATGAACTCTATGAATTTTTTTTTCCAGATGTATGCTTAGCCTTAGGCTATTCATGATGTAATTTTCTCTTTAAAAATAATAAAATTACAAGCTTTTTTTCTTTAGAAACACACACACATAAACACGTTCAAAATTAAAAAAACCAGAACAATGTATTTAATTAAATCAAGATGCCTCAATGCACCACAACATATGGCGCACTTATTAGAAAAGCACTTATAAATAGAGACACTTCATTACGGCTTACTATCAAGAGCAATGAAGTAGAGTAAAAAAGATATCAAAGATTTTTTTTCATTTTTACTTCTCTTCAGTGCTTTTAGTGATATAAACATAGGATCTTACTCTGTTGTATGGATGCCCTAATACTAGTCTAACTTTGTTGCCTAATTATTCAATTCATATGCTTCGTCACTATGTTTCAAAGTTTCACATAGCACTTTCAAATTTGTTTTGTTTATTTTTTTCTATTTGGAAATGATGCCTCCTTGGCTCGCAAGAGAATAGGTAAATTGCTTCTTGTATACCCATTTACACTTTTATCAAATAAAAAATTAAAATTTGTCAAAATTTTTATATTTTTTTAGAATTTTAAATAAAAAAGTATGTGGTGTATTAGATTGGTTCTGCTTGCACTGAATACTATGGTGCATCTTGTAAATTTATAAGACACAACAAAAGTGGTGTGTCATGTTTTAAGAATCACACTATGACAATATAAAACAATTAAAATTATTTTAGATGTGGCATCCATAACGATGGTTCTCAATATAAAAAATGCAACATCTAGGTGCAAGTTTTTAAAGTATGTCAAATTTACCAATGCTTTAGAAAATGTATCAAGTACTATGCATAGAGTTCCCACATTCTCAAAGAATTGTTGGCTCCTTAATTTTTCATGGATCATAGTCACAAAAGATTACGCGAAGAATAATGCAAAAGTTGTGGAATCCATTGAAGATTGCAACGATATCTTGTCCACTCCCATGACTATAAAAGTGCAAGACATGAAGGCATCAAGACATTGAGAGATGAGAGCATCCGCCAATCAACAAGCCGAAGAAAATGCATCAATAGAATCTAAGTTTGGGTTTTGTATTCGGGTCATGGGATTGTGGCTTTTTTCCAATGTATAAAGTTTTGCGACAGGTCATTCCATAGACTGAGGATGATGGTCGTAGAGCCAACTATATGAATTGTAATTAATATCATTGAATTAATAGAGATGAAGATTTATTGGACACCAAACTTTCTATGTGTATCATGAATGCTGTGGATGTTATTTGTTGTTTCTATTCTTTGCTTTATGATGGTTTCATAACTCTATATGAATGATTATGAACATACAATGAATGACTGTTGCAGAATGGTGTAAGAATGAATCCCCGTATCAGTTTACCCTTGCAGTTAACCATACTTATCTTAAACAGGTGTAGGCAGTTCTTGAGGTGATACCTTCTCCTTCACGAGATTGAATACGCCAACACATTAGACTACAACGGACCCCTTTGTTGGCACTTGCGCAACAACCCCGATCTTATTTATTTTTGCACCAACAAATGGTTTTATTTTTGGGACTTGGTTTCTAACACGAAGTCATTAACTGCATGGATACACTAGTCCTAAAGAGAAGGATCTAGGATTGGTGGGAAAAGAGGTTCGAAGACTTTGTATTACAAGAAGCTAAGTTGCAAGTGTGGGATTCCCAGAAGCTCAGATAATATATCCTTTACAAAGGACTAGTATTTGGTTAGTACGAAGTTTTGTTGGTTGATCTCCTTATAAAATTATTCAAGTGGTTGAAAATACTTATGAAATCCCCAAAAAACGACAATCAATGGAAAGGAACTGTGTAATGGACTTGTAGAGATTTAGTAGCCTTGCATCAGCTAGATATTTCGCTAACGAGCGCTACCAACTTATGGGTAAAAATTACTTCGACAAGATATATTGTGGAATTTGCACCTAAAAATAACTAGTCTATATCTAAAGCCAAAGAAAATATCAAGAAGGGAGCAAGAGGAATATTTCTCAAGGAAATTCCATTGTGGATCAAGGTTTATAATATGGTTGAATACAAAGTTTTTCCACTTAACTTAATCAAAATGGAGGAGTAAAACCCTCATTCTACTGGGGGTGTGGTCAGGGTGATGGTGTTGTTGGAATATTCTAACCATCTTACCTTGGTTTTGCATGCTTTGCATGCATGCATGCAGCACTCCATGCATCCATGCATTGGTAGTTGAGTCTCCTATCACCTAGTCCTTAATTTAGGCCCCATAGAGCTTAACTTTGGTCATCATTAGCCCTCTTATCCACTCAGAGCGCCTTGGTTACATCAATGAAGTCCAAAGGTTCCCTCATGCATGATTTTAGGAGTTAGCACATTTAGTTCCATGATTTAGGGTGCCTTGTCCCCTTGATTGACTAGTTAACTGACTACTACACCTAGTTTCACTGCCGCTGAGTGTATGAGAACCTATTTTGACCACTACAAGTCAGTATTTCAACCCCTTAGAGTCTCATCCCATAATTTCTATCCCCAATGACTCAGTCATGTGCCAGTCCACCTCAGTTGACTATCTATTCATCATTGGTGGCCACTGGACCTTATCAGGAGATGGTTCCAATGCAAACTAAGCCTGCCACTTGTGTGGATTCCAAATGCCTCTTTAGTCTCATGAATTTCTCCTTTGGAGATGTATTATTTATGTACACATTTTACTGAATAATAATGTAATGGAAGTTTTTCCAATTGATTATTCATTCTCTTGTGTTATAACACCGTTTTTTCTTCTCTATTTTTCTTGCTCAATTCTTTTGATCTCTGTTGGACTTAGTGTGAATTTTATCTTTGTCTCTAGATCTTTATGAGAATCTCACAAAATATCACATGGTATCATATATTTTCTGATCAAAGTAATCTTCCAAAGGGTTTTTCAGATCTTTTTTGTGTAGGTATTCTACAACAACTTCCATGGATCTGAAAGCAATTCCTCCTCTCTCTCCATTCAACTATGATGAGTGGAAACCAAAGATGATATCATATTTGAAGAGGTAGGGTGTTTTTGATATGTGTATTGATGTTATGAGAGATTTTTATTCCTATGAAGAGGAGAATGATTGGTTAAATGAATGTGTCAGAGCCTTTGGAGCAATGTGTATTTCTATGTCTCCTAGTATGCGCTGCCTCATGGAAACTACTGAATATCCAAGTGATCTATGGGCCCAAATGGACAAAGAATTTGGCAAGCAGAATGAAGATATTGGTGCAAATTATTTGGAGAACGATCCCAGTGATACCTCCTTAAGTGTTCTCTCTAATTATGTCTCAGCCTCAAGTATCTCTCATGATGAAGTTGTTCAAGATGAAGAAGAAGCTGCAAATTCAACACAGAAATTTCCTATTGAAGACATTCCTTCCTTTGTTGCTCTAGAAGTTGAAGATAGTTTCGAATTGTCTCCTTCCCATGTAGTTGATGCATAATAAAGTGATACAACTAATGAAGTTGATCCTTTTGGAGAGATTATCCATTCCTCACTCATGTTCTCAATGTCTTCTATTTCGAATTTTGAGCAAGATATGTCAGTTACTACTCTAGAGGTTGAAGAGAGTTTCAAATTCTATACTTCCCATGAGTCTGCTGGTGTGCATAATGATGATCTAATGAATTTTTTGGAGGTTAAATAAGAGTTTTGAGGTGATTTATTCACCCTCCTTGATGATATGCTTCCTATGAACTTCTATTTGATCACTGGCACACGTTATTAGAGTTTCAATGAAGATGGAGGACACTACCATTCGCTTGGGTTCAAGTCTCAAGCACATTTTGGTGATTTTGGTTTTGATCTCACCCCTGCTGGTTCAAAGGAGATATTAAAGAACCATCTACACATTCTTGGAGTTGATCCTATTTCAGCTGGTTCGAATTACAAATTCCAAGATGATATTCATATTTTTGAATTTGTTCTCACCATGTTTGGTATGCAGAGCAAGTTTAGAAAGCCTCCAGATCTGCTTGCATCCACTGAAGGAGAATTCAAGTGCATGTTTTTAGAGCATGATCCACTTCTTCCCAAGAGGAAGATACCTCTAGACATATGATTAAGCATAACACCTACTTGAGTTTGAAGAAATTGATTTTTTGGTGTGTTTTATGTCCATCTTTAGGGGGGGTTATCTTCCCACAGGGTTTTCCCTCTTTACTCACTTAAATGGACTAACAAATTTGTAAAGGGTGACCTTTGGTCTTAGTTACCAGGGACCTATTTCTGATCTTTCTTCACATAGTTAGGATTAAGGGGGGGTGTTGGAATATTCTAACCATGTCATCTTGGTTTTGCATGCATTCATGCATTCCATGCATCCATGCATTATTAGTTGAGTCTCCAAGCACCTAGTCCTTAATTTAGCCCCCCTAGAGCTTAATTTTGGTCATCATTATCCCTCTTATCCACTTAGAGCACCTTGGTTACATCACTAAAGTCCAAAGGCGCCCTCATGCATGATTTTAGGAGTTAGCACAATCAGTTCCATGATTTAGGGTGCTTTGTCCCCTTGATTGACTATTTAACTGACCGCTACACCTAGTTTCACTGCCACTAAGTGTAGGAGCACCTATTTTGACCACTACAAGTCAATATTTCACCCCCTTGGAGTCTCATCCCCTAATTTCTAGCCCCAATGACTCAGTCATGCTCCAGTCCACCTCAGTTGACTAGCCATTCATCATCGGTGGCCAGTGGACCTTATCGGGAGATGGTTCCAATGCAAGCTAAGCCTTCCACTTGTGTGGATTCCAAATTCCTATTTAGGCTCACGAATTTCTCCTTTGGATATGTATTATTTATGTTCACATTTTATTGAATAATAATGTAATGGAATTTTTTTCCAATTGATTCTTCATTCTTTTGTGTTGTAACATAGTTTTTTCTTCTCTATTTTTCCCACTCAATTATTTTGATCTCTGTTAGACTTAGTGTGAATTTTATGTTTGTCTCTAGATCTCTATGAGAATCTCACAAAATATCACAGTTGCTAAGTAGCAGAAAGTAGGAATTTCGCACAATGGGGGGAAGGTCTAATAATGATGCCAGGGATGGGCGTGTATCCAGAAGATCGACAATGACAATTTGTGAAAAGTGGTGGAAGATACATATGAGAAAAGTAAATAAAAGAAGTGTGCAATTATAAGATGAGTTTCGAAATGGTGAGAACATCGAGGAAGGAGTAAGTGAGTTACGAGAAATGAAACGATGAGAAGAAATTGACATTTCATTGTTGAGAGGAAGAGGAATAGAGGTGTATGACAACTCAACAAGGAGATGCTATGTATAAGGTGTGCTTGTTGTGAATGAGGAAACATACTACGAAGTTTAGTTACCAAGTATCAGATCGTTGGAATAGTTGTTTGAGCCATCTCTTAAAGATGTTGCGAAACAATTAGAATTGTCCAAAACTGTGGAAATCAATGTAACCCAAGAAAATGATCCCTCCATTGTTGCGAAAAGGGATGATGGAAAAAATTACATCAGCATGCCCCCAACTATCCCCCGGGTTCCCTTACAAAATTTGGTAATTCCTTTTCATAATCTTGTTTTACAGTTGCCTTGGTACAATCAAATAGTTTGTAGTCTTAGTAGTATACAAGTTGGTACATTAGTAAGTGGAAGTAGTAGTGGTTTAAACCAATATAATAGTAGTAGCATTGTGTCTTAGCCCAAGCCCTAAGGATTTTTGTTGATAGGACCTTGAGTCACCAGTATGACTAGGGTACAAGCAAGTTCATATATGAAGTGCCTAGAATTCCAGGGAAGAGGAAATGAAGTAGATGAGAAACAACACTAGTTCCTCTGTGAATCTATTTGGAACTCTAAAGGGGCGCCCTTGCCTCAAAGTTGATTGAATTCGAGACCATGTTGCATGAAAGAGTGCTCTAGTGGTATATGAATTTGATAGAATGGAGGGATTTCAATACTCCAAATATAACATTATAAGAAGTAAAGCGATTGTTTTTGGATGAGTTTCAGATACCCAAATCAGAACAAGAAGGAATTGTAGAGTTGAGGGAAATATGATATATACAAGGAGAATATATCTAGGATTATGTGCAACGATTTAAGGATGTTCTGGCCAAGCTTTCCTTCCCTGTGCATGATACACACCATAAGGAATGGTTCATTCAAGGATTGTTACCATTGAATTGAGTCTTGTTATCGCAATGAGTTGTTGCCTCACCTCAAGCTACTTTAGAATAGGAAATGAAGATTGAAGCAGTGACTAAATATTTGGGTAGAGTTTTGACAAGAGCATAATTGTCTACTGCTGATTTATTGCAAGTGTAGAGTCAGATTGCTTCTTTAATTGAAAATATTCAAGAATTGAGTATACCTATGCCAAGTTGAGCGTAATCATGGTGCATGCGGGAAGGTCATCACACATTAGAATGTCAACATTTGAGGGGACCAATAACACTTCCAGGAGGTCCATTTACTGGTTGTCCAAGTGCAGGTGTTGAAAAAATAGTTGTGTCAAAGTGAATCCAAGCAACCAGATACCCAACCTATAAGAATCTTCCAAATCCTTCCATGAACGACTATTGTGAAATATGAAAGGCATTCGAACTTCAACCACGACTATATCCCTTTTGCAGAATTTTTCCTCAGTACCAAACATGATATATTGTGAATTTTGTGTGGGTCTACCATGCATAGAACATAGAAGTGTAGGGGCTTGGATTCCTTGACATAAATACTAGACTGATCCATATATCAAATATCATATCAGCAGTACCCTTATGAAAGAGGAGGTGGTGGAGGACATGGATGAGTTGGAAGTTTTGGAAGAGGAGGAGGATGCACAAGTCCAACCCGCTGCCACAACTGTAACGAGTTAAGACATCTAGCACGCGATTATTCTCTCCCTAGAAGACCATGGTGCAACTACTGTAGAATCAACACCCATAGTATTGAAGAATGTCCAGATCTTATTGCAAAATGAGAAGATTAGATGCAACAATAAGTGAACTTAATCAACTCTGAGCCTTAGAGAGACCATAGTCCAGTAGGTTTTTTTGTCACCCAGGGAGGAGATAGAATAAGTGCATATTTGGATGGTCAAGGGTTACCCAATATCCATAAAGAAACTTTGCAAGTATAGAAGTTTTATCCAGTACACCAAAAAGTGATTTTTAGGGATGCCATTGAAATGTTTCAGTGTATGCCCACTCGATTGGCCAGAGTTGTGGGACCATCCCAATATGCTATGGTAGATGACGTGCCACCTCTAAGGAGTTGCGAAAGAAATACAGATCCAGGTTCCTTAGGTAAGATAAAATAACCTATCTCCTTGTGGTTTAGTTTATTGGCAGGCATTTGGGAGAATTAAGGTGTAGCTTGCAAATTGCAGAAAACTATTCGCGTGCTTTCTAGTGTTGCGAAAGAAGATGAAGAAATATGTGCCCCTCTTCCTGAAATAAAAACTCAGCTCATGTAGAAGGGAAGGAAGAAAAGGAATGGATGGGAATTTAGATTGGATGCCCAAATCCATGGATACGATACTAAGGATGTGATGTCAACATACTTCCAAAGAAGATTGGGAAGCAATGGGTTTCCCTTCCCTTATTTACCCTCCTATTTAGTTGTGAATGGATAACTAGTATCACATCTTTCCTATTAGCCGATTGGAGAATGTCGAAGTGGAACTAGCAAGTGTAAATACCATTAATGATTTCAAAGCAATTGATATCATGGGTGAAACTGATCCATATCTAGCCTTATTGGGGATGTAATGGGATTATGAAAATTATGGTGTGATCGACCTAAAGAATGGAACTATGAACTTTGAAGTTGATGGTATGAATTTTATGCAACCTATGAGCCTGCTCCAGGGGCAGAGGTACACCTAACCAGTACATGAGAATATGGAATGATATGTTATAGATGACATTTACTCTTCGATGACAGGGAAAATGGAGGATTATGTGAATCCTACAGTAGATGGCTCTGTTAGTTGGAGAAACATTCACTTTTTTTACAACGAAAACGAAGAAGCATTGGATGATTGGCAGAATGTGCGGCATGAAATATCTTCTCGACACTGTGCCATGATAAAGTCCGTTCAATGGATCATAGTAGAAGTTCCGTATCCTCATATATATGATGGAATAAATAAATTGAGGGTTTTCTACAGAAAATAAATACCCATGTTGCGAAAAATATGTGATGAATGTTTTGTATACGAAATTCATAGGTACTCCCACAAGATGGTGGGTGGTACATAGGGATGATATACCTAATTGGACTGCAACCGAGATAGCTCTAATACTCCGGTTTAAATCTTAGAAGCATGAAACTATGTTGTTGAAATTTATATGGGCACGATAGATCCATTTGTTCACATCGATCAATGTGAGCGTTAATGTAACACCGATGCATTGCATTGAAAATTTTGGGTTCACCAGTTCTTCCACGAATTGGGGCCCATTCTTGAGGCTTTGTACTCGTATGAAGAGACACAAAGACAAATGAGTTGTTGGAGGAAATTGAGTACACATTTCTACCAGGATATCTCTTTTGTGGCAACATCTAATCCTATTACGGATGCTCTGAAAGTGATTTGGGAAACTTTGTTCATTGACAAGCGATGAAATGTGGGAAGCCCATACATATTCCCACTCCATCAAGAATTGAATAGATTACTTGTCCCTATAACATTTGCAGCATCTAAATTTCAACAAATTTGAAGGATCCCGTGAAGTACAACAACAGAAGCCAAAAGAAGCTGGGGGTTTTTACATGTAGCCTCTGCAGTTGTCGAAAGTCAATATTGGTATGAAATAAAAATATAAAATTGCAGCTATAGGATATTACTGGGATGAGGAAATGATATCAGAGATAATATCACTCCTACAAGAGTATGAAGACTTATTCTCGTAGAGTTTCACGAAGCTCAAATGAATCCAAGTTAATTTAGGCAAAATGAAGATTGTGCTGAAACATGATGCAAAACCTATGAAGCATTGACCCTATTGATTTAGTCCCTGAATTAATGAAAAAGTGAAGAAGGAAATTGACCAGATGCTAAATGTTGGTTTGATTTACCCCGTAGATGAATCTAATTCAATTAGTGCATTCATGATCTAAGTAAGAAAGACAATGAAGATATCATAGTCTATGTCAATTATAAAATTTTGAATTCCACATGTGATCATGACCCATTTTTGCATCCTTTAGCAACAAATTTCTAGATCAATTTGTCGGGAATGAGTCCTATTATTTTACAGATGGATTCTTAGGATATCACCAGGTACACATTGCAGAAAAAGATAAGAAGAAGACACAATTTACTACAGAGTGGGGATCCTTTGCTTATAATGTCATGCCCTTTGGATTGAAGAATGTGCTTGCAATCTTTTGACGGATTATCATAGCAAATTTCAATGAATTTATGCATAAGTTCCTAGAGCCATATTTGGAAGAGTGGACAGTCTACAATTTACTCAAAGGCTATGTGGCCCAAATCCAGTTAATGTTGGATCATTTCACAATCATTTCCGCCAAATGTAGATTTCCTTGAACTTGCGGAAATGCAATTTTTTTGTACCTTTCGACAACTTGTTGGGTCACATTGTTTACCATGATGGATTCTTGGTAGACCTTGCTAAAATTGATGTCATTGTAAATTTACCATCCCCATATTCTCTTAAGCAATTGAGATCTACTTTGGGCCATACAGGTTACTATAGACACTTCATCCACAACTATGCTTCCATTACGACTCCTTTGGAACAACTTCCGAAGAAGGAAGTAGCATTCATATGGACTAAAGATTGTGAAAAATATTTTGTAATCGTAAGGATAAAATGGTCAATGCATCAATTATTACATTTCCTTATTGGGTAAAAGAATTGCATGTACATGTGAACTCCTCAGGTATTTCCCTTGGAGCTACCTTGGCACAACCTAGGGAAGATGAGATTGATCACCCTATCTATTTTGTTAGCAGGAATATATCACAGGTCAAGAACAACTACACCACGACATAAAGGAAGGATTGGTGATGATTTATGCTCTCTAGAAGTTCTTCCACTACTTTTTGGGAGGAAACTTTAACTTCTTCACAGATCATTCGACTCTCAAATATTTAGTGAATAATCCTGTGCTGGAAGGATGGATTTATATATGGTTGCTCTTGTTCCAGGAGTTTTCTTTTGAAGTAATTTCCAAGCTTCGAAAGTATAACCATGGACTTGATCATCTTTCACAACTAGAAATAGGTGAATCTAAATGATTGATTGATGACTAGTTTCCTGATGCACCCTTGTTCATAGTTTGTGCCATCCCAAATCACTTAGAAGAAATTTCTTTGTTCCTAACAACATGAATGGCCCCATAATACTATACTGCAACACATAAACATCACCTTGTCATACGAGCCTTGAAATATCAACTAATCACATGATAACTATACAAGCTCGAGATTGATGGTATCTTACATCGATGTGTCTTGGATCATGAATGAAAAGTTATTTTATGGGAATTCCATGTAGGATTTGCGGGAGGCCACATCAGAGGAGAATCTACTAGAAGGAAATTGTTACAAGTAGGATAGTGGTGGCAAACTATTTTTAAGGATGCTAAATCCTATCTAGAGCATGTGATGTATGCTAGTGAGTTGAGAGGCCTTGTCGAGATGAGCTCCCATTTCATCTAATTCATGCTCTTCAACCATTTGAGAAGTGGGTAGTTGATTTTATTGGCCCCATTAACCCTCACGTGAAGCATTCGAAATTCCATTATATATTTATTGCAACAAACTATCTAACAAAGTGGGTTGAAGCAACACTAGTACATGATTTTTCCGCATAAACAATAGCTCGATTCATCTATAATAATATCGGTATTCACTTTGGGTGTCCCAAAATACTCACCAACGACCAAGGTATGAATTTCATGAGCAATGCAATTAGAACATTAATAAAGGAAATTCTAACACAACATCATAAGAGCATCCCATACCACCCACAATCAAATGGCACTATTGAATCTTTTAATAAGATTCTGGAAACATGATTAGCTAAGTTATGTTACGCAAATTGAGATGGTTGGGATGATTGGGTTCCTGCACTACTATGGGCATACTAAACCACAATGAAGAAATTACACAAGCATATCTGTTTCCAATTGGTGTATGGAAGAGGAGCAGTAGTTCCTTCCACATTTGTCATTCCCAGTATGTACATCATGCATGCCACTCACATGACCGACAGAGATTTACTTGCAGGAAGTGTAGCCGAATTAATGGAATTAGAAGAGTCCCGCTTTCTAACTGATTATCATGCAACAATAAAGAAATAAATACAGAAGACCTGGAACGATCACCACATCAAGAGAAAGCACTTTGCAAAAGGTGACCATGTTCTACTATATGACAACAAATTCTTGAAACATCCAGGAAAACTTTAGATTCATTGGATGGGACCATTTATTGTAGTGGAAATCAAGGATTTTGGTTCTGTTAAGCTTGCAAAACTTGATGGAGTTCTCAAACAAGAATGGGTGAATGGCGCATGCCTGAAGCCCTATATTTATACTCAGTAATACAGTAAGCTAGAACTATTGTCATGTGGAGTGAGTTAGGATAAGAGTTAGTGTTTTTATTCTGCTTTTGGTTATTGCACTAGTTAGTTTGATTTTTCAACTAGTCATCTATGTTTTATGTTCCATATTGCAAGTTTTGAGTTAGATAGGTTAGACCATTGTGGCCGGAGGAACCCAATGTATTCAGTTGTTTATCACCATCTAGAAGTTGCATCGCACCACCGATGTAGTTGTTCAAAATCAAAGAGCTGTTAAGGCATGCTTAGACTACTTCAAATATTCACATTTAAAGATTGATCACATCCTGTGTGAAATCGTTGGTTAAGATATTCTCATTTAAGGTTTGAGAACGTCAAATCCCCACTACATCCACCATTAATGAAGTGTCAAATTCCCTTGCTCTCATGATTAAACATTTAAACTAACTAAGTCCCAATCTGTTAGCCACTTTGAACCTTTAAGAATTAAATAACTTTCGAACTAGATCCCTTTCTGAAACTAGAGCAATGTGAGCACATAACTATTTCCTGAACCCTAGTTCAGATTGTAAACCAACGCCATCTACCAAACATGGGGAAAGTAGTAGCAACTAAGGAATCCAGAAGTAAGGATTCAACCAAACAAAAAGAATCCCTCCACGCAAAATCGATCGATCCCAGGGTCGGTATTATTGGGGATTTGCAGGGGAAAGTCAACCAGACCAGATTTGTTGACTGTGAATTTTCAGATGGGGACCTCTATCCTGATATGAGCCCCAAATTCTACATGGTCTATGCCCCATTTGAGAATGGAGATATAGTGCCAACTCGGAAACATGTATTTGAGTGACTAAGGAACTCCACTTTGATGAACCTAAAGGACTTACCCGTGTTTGGCACAATATGAGAAGTGATCAAATGAATTAAATTTATGATTAGCATGGTGCATGGCCATTCCTTATGGCTAGACCGCTAGTACCTGATTCATGTTGACGATATCCACATACTGACATGGTTTTCCACGACTGACAAGGACATATCTATAACATTCCAGGGGGAACACAAGTGAAGCAGGGCACATATAGAGACGAGCTTGTATGATAAATATTGAACAAAGCACGGGGACAAGGGTGCAATTATCATAGAAATCAATAGCCCATAGGTGACTATTACCTATCATCTCATTGCCGGTAGAGCATTGGGGAAATATATAGAGGGAGAATGCACGCTTGATACCATCTTAGTAGTGGAATTCTGCATCCAATGTATCTAGTTAAATTAGTGCAAGTACCTCATGGACAAGTTGTTCTAGGCCTGCATAGACTCACATACATTTGGAGGGTATTTCATATTTGGATACTTACCAGTGGCCTTTGTGATGTGGAAATGGAAGACACCAAAGGGGCATGAATTTACATCCCCTGAAGACCAACAATTTGAAGCCCAATGCTTTGACCCATGGATGAGTCACCATGATGACACCAATGCGTCTTTCAAAGATAATTCCTTTAGCTAGTGGTACAATGATATGGTGTCTGCTGCTTCTGTAAATATTCCACGACAGATACTTAACAACTACACCATAAATATCTGGTTCTAAATCAACTAGGATCATACCTTCTTGTATCTATGGGGAGTTGAGACAAAATATTTCAAGGAAAAGGTGTTGCCCTTTTTCATATCTCCTGAAATGTTTGACAAAGAAGTCACTAGATGGATGAGCGTCACCACCATGAAGACACCCAAAGGTATTGTATATTTATTCCCCACTTCTCTGTTTATTGTTGGACAAAGTGCAAGGCATATACTGTGCTTGCAAGATATTTATTCAATTCACCAACCACAACCCCACTCCCCCTACCAACATCCACTCATGTTACTAAACCTCTCACAACCAAGCCACCTAGTCTCACTATTCTCTTTCTTAGCCTCCCACCTCCTACTATCACCACTTCCCTACTTGAGTTCCAACCCCCTATTGCACAAATACAGTCATTCCCCTCATATTGCTTCCTTCCCCTTCCCACAAAAAATCTTTCAGTTCTGTACAAGAAACCCTTGAATCCTTCCTGGAATAGGAACATAAAGACCCTATTATTAACATCCTAGATGATCCAATCTCCTCAATTCATGATATCCCAGGATTTCTAGTTCGACTTGATATTTGAACACACAACCAAGTCAAAGACAAAGAACAACAATCTACTTCTTCACCTACATGCTTAGGGGAAATCATCGATGATACATTGATCCAGAAAGCAGATCAGTTACCTAGTAGCATAGGTGACAATGGCAAACAATAGGAAGACTCACCACTATAGTTAGGGGGCAAGGAATAAATTCCACCATTGGAAGATTATTCTATGGAATAAGAAGAAATCAAACATATATTGAAGAAGCAGCCAGCCTCTCCACCTTCTTCTTATTCAATAGACAATGCATCAGTGCAAGCAAACGTACAACAAATAGTACAAAATAGCGAGCACTATCGCGTATACTTCATATGTACCTAGAATAGACTGAAATTGTTCCATATCTAAGTGAAACAAAACAATAGAGGATCATGCAACATTGAAATTAATAGTAGGAAATTGATACCCAAACACTTGAGAAATATGCAAATTCTATAGCTAGTGGACTACCCCTGTGCACACTTTCCTTAGGTCTTGTGATACTTGATTTTCCAGGCTACTCTACGCATTAACTGTTTGAGCAGATCAAGAGAACGACAATAGAAGTAGAACACAAACTCATCGGGGAAGAGAATGGACACACTGCACTTCAAGAATCACACGATGAGGCCAGGTTGGAGAATGCTATCGAGGAGAAGGACCAAGAACATTAGGCCCACCTAGTAGTGGAACAGATAGTGACAATACTCCAATACAAACTGTAGTAGTTGTGGCCTCGATCCTCCAACATGTCCCTGTTGTGCCTAAAGAGATATTGCTTGCTGCCTAAGAAGAGAGCCTTCAACTCCTTTGTGAGTCCTAGCAATTATTTGAAGCATACAAAGAAGAATTGCAAAAAGAGGTGGTGATAGCAAGAATCCATGGTGATGCACAACAAAAATAGTTGATGGCACAAGTTCCTTCATTAATCGAATAAGTCTCTAGCACTTGAGACTTCTTGCAACAAACAACCTAACACAATCAAGAAAACTTCTCCACCTTAAATGATTGCGTTTGCATACTGGAGAAGAAACATTGGCTAGTAAAAGTCTTGTGTTAGAAGCTCAGGAAGCTCAATGATGAAGCCAAGACTATCACTAATCCTCTATAGTAGTAGTGGAAGTATGAGGATGCACAACAACTTGAATACAAGATTGATCAACTCCATGAAAAATTGGTTTCCACTAAGAAGACTCTCCGTAAGTTAAAATTAGAGGCACAAACAACATACCTCCAAGTATAACAACTAAACCTATTTGCGGATGTAGAGTGGACACAGATGGAGCATCAGAAGCCCACTACGCTAGATAGTGAGAAGGCCTAGGATTTATTAGTTGGTTTTGCTACCCAAGTTTCCATTGGATTTATGGTTAGAAGCAGTGCTCAAATCCATAGAGAATCTCTTGGTTCATTTTACCTATTTCGACGAGCGTACTCTTAGAAATGAAGACAAGCGGAATGGGAGGGTACTTATTGAGATGGATATCAATAAATATTTGCTGTCTGGAGGTGGTTTGGAAGGAACACCGATTTATTCAAGCACTTGACTATTAGAGTCTTCCTTTTAAGTGTTTCTCTTGTAGGAAAGATGGTCACTTAAAGTGTTGATGTCCTTCTCCTATTACGAGGAGGAAAAAGAAATGCACTAGTCCCTTTAGGGATCAGGTCCCGATTGAAAGTATTTTGGCTCCACCAACTATAAATTCCGTGGAAGGACTTGTGGGAAAGGACATGCTCCATTCCACTTCCTCAGATATTTCAAGTAAGGGTTGTTAAGTGAATAAGGAGGAGCTCTCTTGGCTCAAAGGTACATGTATGGTTTCTTCATCTCATATCCCTTTGAAGGATTATGGTCTTGTTTCAATAGTGATTGCTTCTACTTTACCCCTAGATCAATAGGCACCTCTGGGTGAAGGGCGAGGGGTTTATGGTGATCCTATGTGGGGGGTTAGGTGATCTTGTTTAGGTCTTGGATATTGTCCTTCAGTGGGTCTAGAGCCTATAAAATATTTTGAGAAGCCGGATTCAGATACTCCTAGGTACCAACTTCGATCTTTGAAATCCAAAGGTGAAAATGAACATGGGATTGTAGAAGGAGGTCTTTCTATGTTAGTTGAGCATCATGATAATCCTGGGTTAAAATCAAATTTTTCTAAATAAAAAATTAAATGATAAAAAGAGATCTTGTAAGGGTAGTAGTAGACCATTTCCCAGGTTCTTATAGCAGATAAGTCTGTAGTTGTGGTTCCCTCATGATTATTCTCTCTTTGAACATGCGTGGGATAGGGGGGCATCCGAAACATATTTCCCTCCAAATATTATTTTCTCTTCACAAGCCAAATATAGTTCTTCAAGAAACCATGGTCTCAGGGGATAGGGCAATTGAGATTTTATCTCACCTTTTTCCTGGGTGGAGCTACTGTGCCTCTGATGCTACATGCCATTTAGGAAGTTTATTATCGACAAGGAATAAATATTTGAGGTTTTGAATTCCAAAATTTGTGATACAAGCATTATGTTGGAAGGGGTTGATAAAATAATCGGGAAGGTCTTTAATATTTTTAATCTTTATGGTTTGTATGTAGATCAGAAATATTTTTGGGAGTCGTTGGATGACCAAGGCTTTTTTATAATCATAATCCAATTCTCGAGGGTGATTTGAGCTTAACCCTTTTAGGTAGAGAATATTGGGGAGAATATGTGAGGTAATATACCTTGACCCACTTATTTCAAAATATGTTTGATAAAGAAAATCTAGTCGATGTGGAATCGATTGGACATGCTTGTACCTGACGAAATGGTCGTAGCGGCTCTGCTTGGGTTTCAAAGAGATTGGATAGATTTTTAGTCATGGCATATCTTGGATAGGGGTGGATGGTTCTTATTACCATTTCCCTATATTTATTTAGTTTAGATTTGGAAGATAAGAATCTGCCAGGGATATCCAAATTCAACCAAGCTTGTTTAAGAGAGGAGTCCTTCTGTTGTTTGGTGATTGAAAACTGGCATTTCTATGATCCAAGTTTAGTAGACTCAGGCTTTAGCTATGGATTAGCTAGAATAAATATTAAAATTTAGTAAGAAATTAGTGTTGGATTGGGAAAAGTTACCTCAGACTAATCGACATGCCTATATCCTTAAGATTAAAGATAAAATCACAATATTTCTCTTCATAAATCTATATTTTTACTTTTACCCTTTTTTTTTCTTGAGACGAATTGGATGGAATTTGATTCATAGAGGAGAAGAAGCTTTACCTTATGTCAGTTGAGGAATCAATGTGACTTTTGAAAAGTAGGGTCATCACATTGGCGGAGGGGGACAATAATATGAATTTTTTTCATAAATTTGTTAAGTATTGAAAAGTGGTCAACTTGATTTGGGAGTTGGAACGATCATATGGTGATTAATTCTGATCTTTTAAGGATTTAGCGGATGCCAAGGTGGCACATTTTAAAGAATTGTTGAAATAACGATTGACTAGTTACATTGTTGCGAAAATGTGAGTAATAATATTATTCCCTCGGTTCTTTTATCTGGAAGCAAATGTTATGAATGAAAGCCCTAGTTTTTGTGAAGGAAGAAGGAAAATAGTCTAGGACTTGATGGATGGATGGTTGGAATTTTTCTTGGGTTCTATGAATTCTTGGGGATTGAGATCCTTAGGGTGGTGGAGGAGTATAAATTTTTTGGGATGGTTTCTAGGGCACTCAATGCAACCTTTATAGATTTGATTTTGAAGCAATTGAAGCCTGCATATTTTCATGATTTTCACTTGATTTCCCTATGTAATCTAATTTATAAGGCAATTGCTAAAATTATTGCTAACATGCTTAAAGGTGTCCTTTCATTATTTATGTCAAAACAAAAATACATGTTTCTTTTTGATTGCCATATCTTAGATGATATAGGATATGCTCAAGAAGGCCTCCACACTATAAAGTTGAAAAAGATGACAGTGTTAGTTACGAAGCTTGACTTGGATAAGGAAATAATAAGGTAGATTGGGTGTTCCTTTGATTGGTACTGTTCTAG
The DNA here is from genome assembly GCA_027924585.1 of Larix kaempferi. Classification (NCBI taxonomy): domain Eukaryota; kingdom Viridiplantae; phylum Streptophyta; class Pinopsida; order Pinales; family Pinaceae; genus Larix; species Larix kaempferi. The sequence continues at coordinate 14,649,976 of BSBM01001002.1, read as the reverse complement.
ATCAACTTGAGTGTGGGGGTGGTGAATCAGATCATGATTTTTGTGTCCACGAAAAACTTCATGGTATAATTTAATCAATGGTTCACCATCAAGGTTCCTTAAAGTGTCTTTGGTTTGCTTTAAGGCTATCCACTTTCCCCCTTTTTGTTCTTGTTGACTGTTGAAAGTCTCAGTTGGCTCATTATAGTAGCCAAAAGTCTTTGGTTTGCTTTAAGGCTATCCACTTTCCCCCTTTTTGTTCTTGTTGACTGTTGAAAGTCTCAGTTGGCTCATTATAGTAGCCAAAACATAAGGCTACATTAAAGGGGTATTGATGGCCGAGAATGTTTCTTTGACATACCTCCTCTTCATTGATGATGTTCTATTGTTTTTGGGTAGGAATGGTTAGAGAATGGAGAACTTATCATCGATTGTTAATGGAATTTTGTCTTGTGACTGGCATGGAGACAAGTTTATCAAAATCACTCATTCTTCTAAATGGAATTTCCCATGAAGTGGAAATATAGATCTAGTTTTTGTTCTTGTTCAGGTATGAACCTATTGAAAAGTGTTTAAAGTTTCTCGATTATTTGTTAAATCCAAATGATTATTGATTTGTGGATTGGAAGTGGTTTCTGAACAAAATCGAAATGTGGGTCAATTTTTGGTGTTTAAGGTGGTTATCCATCAATGACCAATTAGTTTTATTGAATTTTGTTCTTGAGATCATTGCTATTTATTGTCTCTATTTGGATCATGTTCCCAAAAGTATCCTTTATAACCTGCACCATTTTGTTTTCGATTTTTGTGGACAAGAAATAAGCCGAAGGAGGGATATCCGATGGTGAGTTGGAAATATTTAGCAAAGTCGAATAAATTCTATGGACGGAGGATTAAAAAAATTGGAAAGATTTAGGAAATCCAAATAAATTCTATGGATGGGGGATTAAAAAAATATATTTGTTTGGAAGGTCGTTGGCTTCCAGGAGCCTTTGGAGATTGCTGTTTGATGACTAATTATGGGGCACTCATGAAATTTAAATATTTCAACTCTATATCGGTTTAAAAGTGGATAAAAACTAAATCCAAATATTACAAAGGTGCATCAAATATCCAGAAATGTCTAGAGCATGATTTCTCAATTGTGGGTCAATGGATTACATGAAAAAATGGAAGAGGTTCTTAGGTTTGTATTGGAGAGGACCCATGGGTTGGGGAGGCATACATGTATCTAATATCACCAGACTTACAACCTTATTTGAATCAGCGCGGTGTGTTGTCACTTGTGGTTGTGGTTGATCAGGGAGGTTGTACTTGTAATGTAGATTTGCAATTATGGCCATTAGCTGAGGTGCTCAGACTTTATAAAAATTTAGCAGAGGAATGGGAGATTTACGTCCGAAAACTAACTTATAACACAATTACCTTGAAAGATGAATATGATGAGTTGGTATGAGCATGGAATTCAATGAATGGAGCACTAATTGATAAGCTGACATATGAGGATTTGTCTTATGAAGGTGGTGAACCAGTGATAAATTGGTGGTGGTATTTACTTTGGAAATGGAAGGGTCTATTAAATATGAGACTCTTCGCATAGGAATTAATGGCTAACTAGAATTGACATGGGATAATGGTTATAAATGAGGGTGACATGGTCCTAATTGGTGTACTATTTGTAATATGGATGTAGAGACAGTGGATAATATTTTTGTGTATTTCCTGTATGTGAAGCAGGTTTGGAAGGAATCCTTTTGTTTATTGAAATATCTAGGTACTTGGAATGAGGAGACTATAGAATATTGTATGAAGTCTTGTGTACAAGATTGACAACTAAATACTTATAAGGATATTTTGAATTATGTTTTATAGGGAATTTGGTTGCAGTGAAATCAGGAGCTCTTAGATGGTAAGGGACAAGATTCTATAGTAGTTGCAGCTAATATAGTGGCTATATTTAATAAACAAAGAAATGGATCAACATATTTGTCTTCTCATCCTCAATAGGCCCTTGAAATTAACCAAGAAATAACTTGGAGTTATTTTTATGGAGCTTGTCAAGGGGCCTAAAGGAAGTGTGGTGTTGGAATTTCTTTATATTTAAATTCTGACCATTTTTATCCTTTTAAAAATGGGAGTAGGATGTGGCACAAATACTAGAACCGAATTGATTGCTCTGTGGGATTTGTTAGTTTTCGTCTTTAGAAAAGGCATTCAACAACTTCAGGTATTGGATGATTCTCCAGTTATAGTTTATTAGTTCGACAAGAACGCTCATTTGGATAATATTTCCTTGTAGGGATGGCAAAGTTATATTAGGATGGTTCATGAATCCTTTGTTTCAATTGAAATTTCACATATATATCAAAGTTTTAATCAATAGGACAAAAATTTGTCAAAATAGGCCTATCTCTTGATGACATAATCATGATCATCAAGGATGTGTGTGGGGGGGGTTGGGCTCCGTGATTCCTAGATCAGGTTCTATTGATGAGCGAAGGCTCATAAACTTTATGGAAATATCCAAGCTTGATCAAGTTTTGATCATGTTTGTTTTGGATTTGGTGATAGTACTGGATGCTATTTTTGTAGACATGATGGTTCATTTTTGTAAGTGTAATTGGTTTAAAAACTTGTCCCCTTTAAATTCTAGCTCTCGTACTTAGGCTCTTTTTGGGTAGAACATGGTTTTTGAATATTTTGATTTCCTATGGAAATAACATATGTATGGATTTTCCCTGGATATATATATATATGTTTTATAATTTTAATTTGTTGTGTGTGTGTGTGTAATAATTTTGTTCATGAATCAGAGACATTAATGACAATGGTGACAAAAAAAACAGGAGGAGGTCGACCCATACAACTTTGTACATGAGTGAGAGGCTCAATAGAGGGAAATAAATATGTATCCTTTCCCTATTCCACCATAGAAACATGCCCTTTTGAGAAATATTGGGTTCTTCAAGTTTTATGAAGCTACATCCCTCAAGGGGAACATGTTCCTATTGATGCAATTGATTTCTTGTTGGGATCACACTAGGTAGGCATTTAAGGTCAATTTTTATTTGTTTTACCGACCCACAAAGGAGGATATTTATTTTATTGCTAGGTCATCTAGGAGGGGGAATGATTTCCCCCTTTCCCCTAATATTCCACCGAATGTTGCAAGAGAGAGTCAACTAGTATATGTGTAGAGATATGTTAGTATGGACCACATTGACCTTAGTGAATTTGAGGTTGCTAGTGTCCAGGTTCATTTGGATACAGTTGAGGTAGATCAGGTTAGGTTCCTATCACTTTTGGTCATGAAACTGACACACTCTTCCTATGAAGGGAAGCACGTTAGTTTTTATTTTATGTATTATATAGATAATTTATATTGGAGGTTGATATTGATTAGGTGGTCAACCATTCTTTTGTCACAATTTTTCTTTTCCCAATATCGTTGTTGAGGTATTTTTTTATGGGATGCCATTCTTATCATTTGCATTAGATTTATTTCTTGAGAGGTTTCTGATCACTTTATTAACATACCATATCCTCCCTCCTAGTTCAATGATTGATGTGCATATGAACATGTCGGGGCAGATGTTGCGTAAGAGAGTCCAGTGAATGTGGTCATGAAGGATGGTGGATTCAAAGGTTTTGGATTTGTTAGCTAGTGAGGATGATCCTATCTTTGATCCTGTAGAGTACTCATAAGCGAGCATGGACTGGATAAGATGTGAAAACATACTATTTAATCAGGTCAACCCATCAAATGATAAAGGTAATAATATCATTACATTTTGATTAATTTAATTGCATATATTTTGCTCCTATTTAATGCACATGAAATTTGTTGTAACATTTATTAAAATTTTATAATTATTGTTGCTTACTATTTGTAGATATCGAGACACATGTTGGGGAGGTGTCCTGCTCACATGGTGATTAGATGGTTGAGGTTGACCCCATCAACAACCTTAGGTTCAGAGACCCAAGATTCCATGGAGGCCAAATCATAGATACTTTACTGAGGTGATGGATTGCATGTGTACCCTAATGGCTAGGCATGAAGCAATACCTCTACACGTTCAAGAGATCATGTGGTTCCTTCTGATATCAAAGATATGGTTCTCCCTTCCTTGTGACATGATTTTAATGATGCATCATGTTATCAACTCCATCAACCTAATTGGGAGGTTGAGGGATCATGCTTGGACAACTTCATCTAGTTCATCTTCTAAGGATGATGATGCTCATCCACCACCTGATATTTCACTAGACCGAACAACATCCCCTCATCCTCCACTAGAAATGCCACCACTCCCTCAACCTTCACCCGATAGAGCATTGGGCTGAACACCATCTCCTCATCCTCTACTAGATTGATCATCATCCTTTCATCCTCCACCATATGACCACCATCCCTTCATCCTTCACCTGACTAAGAACTAGACCCAACATATTTTCATCCTCTATCAAACTACCCATTAGCCCCTCATTCTCCACCATAATGAAATCATCCCCTCCTTTACTTGACTAAGCACTATATCAACCATAATCTCCTCATCCTCTACCAAACCAACCACCATCCCCTCATCCTCCATGAGACTAACCATTATACCCTCATCCTTCATCCAACTGAGCACTAGATTGAACGCTATCTCCTTATCCTTTGGTATACTGACCTCCATCCCCTCATCCTCCGCTGGAAAGAACACCATCCTCTCATCCTTCACCTGAATGATGTTGGGATATTAAGACAGTTATGATTTAGTTAAGATCAACTTGGTATAATGTATCTTTAGGTAAAGCGTGTTTCTTTAGTATGCATTTGTACATATGTAATCCGACGGTCATGATATGTTATGGACATAGAGTAATCCGACGATTCATTCTCACCTTGATATTAATGACCATTGATCTGTGGCTTAACACCCGATTGGTCCATGATCTCTATTTAAAGAGCATGGAGGGTCATCTTGTCGATGACTGATTGTGAGAAATTCATTGTAACATTCTTTTTCTTTTGCATAATAATATTGCCTCAAGTAGCTATTTGTTTGGGGTCGTGGACTGTTTCCCTCTTCAAGGGTTTTTACCACATAAAATCCTGGTGTGTTGATGTGTGATATATTTGTGTGAGAGGTTACTCAAAGTGTTTGATCTTTTGGAAATATCCCGTGTTAGTCGAACTCAAAGCTCTTATAAAGTTATGCTCGTTGATTATCGAGATCTTGAACTGATATTGTCGAGGGCATCAATAAATTTATGGTTATGATATTTATATGTATTTTTGTGATGAAATAGCTCTTCCATTGTGTCTGGAGTGTTTCTTTTAGTTAGAAATACTTTTTTATTTTATTTAAAAAGGTTTTGATTTGCCCAAGATATGACTATTTTACCAAATCTAGAGTTTCCGAATTTTGTTTTTTGTTTTTGTGTGGTTGTGTAAAGTGCCTTGCAAGCCAAAAATCAACAAGGTTTTTTGGGTAGGCCTGATCTTCCAACAACAACAACAATTGTCTTCCATAATATTACTATATCTTTTCCTTAGCTCACTTGGTTTAAAGTTACTTTTAAAAGTAAGAGGTATTGGGTACAAGTCCTTCTTTTTGTTACGTTTTTTAAAAAGTTCATGTAACTTTAAATTATAAAGTAACTATATTGTAAAAGTGCTTCCCACTTGTTTTATATAATAATAATAATAATAATAATATATTTTTAAGGTCACAACAACAACAACAACAACAACAATATATTTTTAAGGTCAAAACAACAACAACAACAACAATAATATATTTTTAAGGTCACAACCAAGCCAAACCAATTTTGGTGTATGAGACCCCCTTATTTGTGGGACAAGGGACCCTGCTTCGTGTAGCGATTTGAATGCTAAAGTCTACGGAGGTGTACATACACTTTCCTCCTCTGGATTTGAACCTATGATTTCCTAGGATGAAACACATGTTCTTATCCATTAGGTCACTTATTTTGAAGCAAATTATTTGTAAAATGGAGCTTATAGGAAAAAATAGTAAAGGGGGGGATTCTTTACTGCATTTTTTTTTTCTCTCATCACCACATGGATCAACATTTTCCTTCCACGTGGCTCCTTTGCTCTTTTTTATGCCTTTCTTCAAAAGGGCATAAATTTAGCATCCAAAGTCCATTTTCAATGTCGTTTTTCTTGAAACTGCCTATTTTTTTGAGATCTTTTCATCCAAACCATCGGTTTATTATTTTAAATCCATGTTATGTATGTATTTCAATATATCCTCTCCATGTGATATTCTACTAATTACCAATACCTACTACTTCTCATGGAAAATCATATGGAGGATGTTCTATGAAGTAGGGGACTTTACCGGATTACCATGGGAAAAAACAATTGATCCCGATGATGATGATAAGAAAATAAAATGGGCTAATAAATGTGATGAATCCTGTGGATTAATTGGGATTCCAATTTCTAATGATTCACGATTCCACCTTCAAGGAATTGATGAACCATATACGGTTTAGGATAAATTGCAAACTGTGTTTGGTAAACGCAATGAGATTCAAGGTCACCATTTTGAAAATGAATTGATTACCTTGAATCCAAGTGATTTCTCTTGCATTCAAGGATATCTATCTAAGTACAAAACCATTATCCTCTTCATTAAATAATTCAACATAAAAAGGAAAGAAAAGCAACGCATTTTTCATATTATTTCCAAGCTTGGTCCTGCCTATTCTGTTTTTGTATCTACTTTTTACTCCATGAAAGAATCTATGGGGGCACACTATACAAAACCCACTCTTGAATCTTTTTGTGATTCCTTTATTAGAGAGAAAGACACGATCATACATCTTGGATAAATCAACAATGCCGATACATCTTGCAAAGCCTTAGTGGCCCAACATAAGAGAAAAACCAAGAATCACAAGAAGCAACATCCTCACAATAGTAAGCAAAACAAGAGTCCCAAACCCACTCCGCCATATTTCTTCCAATGGTGACAAAGGAACCGAATCGAAAGATAAGAAGACTGAGCACCATTGCAATTTTTTTTGGAAAGATGGTCATGCGGAATACAATTCTTTCATGAAGATGGTATCCTTGGAAGAAACAATGAAGAATCACAACATCAACCTTGATTCGTATTATGAATCTATAACTCATGGACATGCACTTTGTGCTTCTGGTTTTTCCTTCAATGCATCTTCTTCCTCTTCTTCTTATGAGTGTCTCATTGATTCTGGAGCATCTTGTCATATGGCTAAGGATAAGGCCATTTTTAATTCTCGAAATGAATGTAACATCAAACAAATATTTGTTAGTGATGATAGATCTCTTAATGTTGTAGGATCTGGAATAGTTCAGGTATATGATGGTTAGTTCAATGATGTATTATGTGTTCCAAACATTTCCTACAATTTGTTACTAGTTTATCAAATCACTCATTTCGACGAAGGTAAGGCTATAATGTTTACACCTCACATCAATAATTTCAAATAATCTAAGCATGTCCTAGCTATGGAATTGTTGATGATAATACCAAGTTGTATATATTTAACAACTTTGAGTCATCACCCTTTCCCTTCGTTTTTATTGCTCATAGTTATGACTTGAGAAAACTTTGGCATGAGAAATTTGGTCATTTAAACTATCACTCATTGTATTAACTATGTAATCATAAAATGGTGACTAATATTCCTCTCGTCTCTTGCATAGATAATGTTTATCCTGGGTGTGTTCTCGGCAAACATCATCAGGACAATTTTGAAAAACGTGCCTCTTGGCATGCCTTGCCCCCCTTGCAGCTTGTTCACAATGATTTGTGTGCTTTGCTTCCTTTTGATTCTTTTTTTGGATTCACATATTAATTAAATTTCATTTATGATTTATCCATACACACTTGGGTTTAGTTCTTAAAACTTGAGAGTGAAGTTTTTGACAATTTTTTGGCTTACAAGGCCCTTGTAGAGAAACAATCTGGACATTAAACAAACAAGTTGAGGCCATATAATGGAGGCGAATATGTAAATTTTTTTTTACTATTTACTTCATGTAACGTGGAATTCAAATGAAAGATATTGTTCCATATACACCACAACAAAATGGTGTCGATGAGAGAAATAATCACACATTAAAAGAAATGGCTAATTGTATGCTCCAAGCTAAGCGATTAAGTCCTCAATGCTGGGTTGAAGCCATTAATTGTGCCAATTACATATTTAATAACACTCTCCCTAAATATTTAAATATATCACACCAAAAGAGCATGGAGTAACATTAAACTAGATTTCATCCACTTCTGTGTGTTTGATAGCGAAGCATGGGCTCATATTCCTGCTGAAAAACGAAAAATATTGCAGCCTAAAAGTGAAAAGTGCATATTTTTTGGATATTTTGAAGATGTCAAAGGTTATAAACTTCTTCAACCATATTCCCATGATATAATTATTAGAAGATATGTTAAATTTGATGAAAATATATTGTCCTGCGAGCCTAATTTGACATCTATGCCATCTGTTGCATGCGATCCATCTTTGACGCTTGTGCCATCTTCTACTCCCAAATTCCTTGAAAGTGTTCCTACTCTATATTCTGATGATGACAATGAGGATTAAAATCCACCTTCGCTTGCTCATTTTCCTCTAGTTGTACTAGCACAACTACTTCGTCTATGGGCCCGTTCAACATGCGAAGCCACTAGTGATATTGCCGGTGATCCTAGATATCAATGTCGAATGTGTTATTAGTTCCAATGAGACACTTCTCTTTTGGTTCAAGTTTCATACAATCATGATCTAAAGACATTTTTAGAAGATTCAGGCCATCCATATTGGGATATATCTATGGAGGAAGAATATCGTTCCTTAATGGTGAATGATACTTTCCATCTTGTACCTCTTCCGAAAGGAAGAGAACCTATCATATGTAAATGGGTCTACATAACTGAGTATGCATCAAATGGAAGTGTTGAAAGACTGAATGAAATGTTAGTTTACAAAGGATTTTCCCAATTTGTAGGAATTGACTGCAATAAAACCTTTGCCCCTATTGCCAAAATGAACTCCATCCGCCTTGTTCTTTACTTGGGAGGTCCATCAAATGGATTTCAAGTCCACCTTCTTGCATGGGGTTTTATAGGAATAAATTTGCATGCAACAACCTCCTAGCTATGTTTAGAATGACTATAGCCTTGTCTGTAACCTTAAGAAATCCCTACATTCCCTTAAGCAAGGTACTCGAGCCTGGTATACCATAATGGATAGCTTTCTCTTTGACACTAGTTTTTCTAGATGCCATTTTGACCCCAATGTCTCTACCAGAAAGTAGGAAACCATATCATCACCATTGTTCTCTATGTTGATGACCTTATTCGTACTGGTAGTGACCATAAAATTTTAACCCATGTGAAATCCATCCTTAAAAAGACCTTTGAAATGACATATTTAGGAAATTTGCATTATTTTATTGGCCTACAAGTCCTGCAAACCAAAGAAGGAATTTTTCTTTCTCTTTCTAAGTATGCATGTGACCTTCTTAGTTGCTTTCACATGGATTATTGCAAACTTTCCCTATCTCCCTTCCACTCTAGATTCAAACTTTCTACCACTTGCACTTCACCTGAAGTAGATGCCACCTTGTATCTTCAACTAGTTGGTATTCTATTGACTCATACCCAACTTTATATATCCTTTGTTGTTGGTCTTGTTGCTAGGTATATGCAAACACCTTATGAAATCCATTGGAAAGAAACAAAAATGATACTTCGATATATCCAGGGTACAATTTAGTTTGGGATTCATTACAATTCAGGGGGGACTCTTTTGTTGGTTGTTTTCACTGATTCAGATTGGGCCAACGACCTTGATGATTAGAAGTCTACTGTAGGTTATGTTTTCAGCCTTGGTCCGGACCTGTCACTTGGGCTTGTAGAAACAACAAGCTCTTTCTCTCTCTTCAATAGAAGCATAGTATCGAGTAATAGTTAATGCAAGTCAGGAAACTTTGTGGCTTATACAAATCCTTTTAGAGTTTGGATTCAAGCAGTAGCATTCGACTACCCTTTGGTGCGACAATCAAAGTGCCATCAAGATTTCCAAAGATCCAACTCAACATCAACACAAAAAATACATTAAGCTACATATGCACTTCATCAGAAAGCTTGTTTATGATCACATTCTTGAAGTGCTCTTTTGCCCTACAAATGATCATCTTGTAGGCATATTCACAAAATTTCTTACAGAAGTAAAGTTTTCTAAACTTCGATCTATGTTAAGAGTTTAGGAATTTGTCATTAATGGGGGATATGCTCTAATGCCTCCTTCCTTCTCTTATAGTGTCACTTTTGTAGATCCTTCAATCCCATCCCAAGTTGTTCTTAGGGGGGGGTGTTAATATATTAAGATACTTAGGAGTTAGTTAAGATCAACTTGGTATAATGTATATTTAGGTAAAGTGTGTTTCTTTAGTATGCATTTGTACATATCTAATCCGATGTTCATGGTATGTTCTACACATAGAGTGATCTGGTATTTCATTCTCACCTCGATCTTAACAACCATTGATCCATGGTTTAACACTTAATTGGTCCATTATATCTATTTAAAGAGCATGGAGAGTCATTTGGTCGATGATCGATTGTGACAAATCATTGTAACATTAATTTTCTTTTGCATAATAATATTGCCTCAAGTAGCTATTTGGTTGGGGCCGTAAATTACTTCCGTCTTCGAGGGTTTTAACCATGGAAAAACCCGGTGTTTAGATATGTGATATGTTTGTGTGAGCGGATGCTCAAGGTGTTCAGTATTTTGGAAATATCCTGTGTTAGTCGAACAACTAAGCATTAGATTGACCCTCATCTTATCATCTGCTATTAAACAAACCACCATCCCTTCATCCTCCACCATATGGAACACCATCTTTGATTGAGCACCAAAGTGATATAGATGTAGAGGGAGATATATATGAGATGTTACTTTTTTCATTTTTACCTTGTAGAGGTACTAATTTCTCTACCTTTGGTGGTATAGGTACCGATGCCTCTAGCTTTGGTCATGGACCTACCCGATACATGTATATTGGTTGTTGTGATATATATATATATATATATATATATATATATATATATATATATGACGTACTTGCATGATTTTGATATTATTGTTCATGTATATATTTTACATGTTTTCATATAATGTCGATGTTGATATTGTTTGATTTATAAAATGTATTATGCATATGTTAATGAATGTTAATGATTTATACTTTTAATGATTAATGTCTTAAAATTAAAATTTTCATTAATTTTAACAAAATTATAATTATAATAGTTCAATCTAACAAAAATATAATTATTTGTGAAGTCATGATATAATCACTTTACCTCGAATGAAAACTATAAATATATAATAACAATGCAAATAAGCTCAATGTATTGGGATAAATGAAGTTTTGATTATTATTATTATTATTATTATTGCTATACATAGGTAATTTTTTAAGTAATGGTGTATATAGTTTTGAATGATTAGTAATAATTACATAATGATGTGGTCTCATATTTGACTTAATGGAATGATGATGGACTTTGCTTTGGGTTCAAAACATCAACAACAAATACACTGAACTTTTCACAAAAAAATTCCATCTAATATAATCCATCATGTGAATATCATTAGTAATTACATAACTTAAAAATTTCAAGTATGTGTTAACTCTTTTTAACAATTTTCCAAAAGTATTTGTAATAACCCACTTTTGACCCTCCGAATGTATTAAATCAGATTATGCAAAATGATGAAATATGCTATTAATAATTCCTAGTGTAGAGCTCAAGGTCAAGGTCCATCTAGTGAATAACTAGGCATGTATGATATAAATATCCATATATGTGCCATGTAGTTGTCTTATCACAATGATGTAAATTTATCTAAATAGTATTGGAAAATAATAAGATGGTCCAAGATAGTTTTGTAAAGAGCACTAAAGGGGCTATGCTTTCATTAGAGGGGAAAATGAAAGGGGGCCTATCAGAGTGTAGTACCCCTAGTTTTGACTTGGAATGTATTTATCCAAAATTATGTAAATGATGTAAATATGCTAGTGTGAATTCCTAGTGCAGAGCTCAAGTCCAAGGCCCAACTAGTGAATGGATAGGCATGTATGATGTGTATATTTTATTTGGACTGTTTGGTTGGATTTTATGCTGATTTAAAATATATGTAAACATTATGTGCATAAATAATAAAATGGTCCAAGACTGGTTGTGTAAAGAGCACCAAAGGGGCTATGATTCCACCAGAGGGGAAGAGGAAAGGGGGGTCCATGGGCGACTAAATCCTTGCTGCCAAGTGTCAACCCAAGAACTCACCCAAAATTCTGTCATGTGATGAGAATAAGCCAATTATCTCCTTTTTTGACCATTTTCCAATCATTAATGCATGTGTGTGGTTGGTGGGAAAAGTCACCTCATGTAGTTATTGAAGCATGGGACTGATTGCACTTTTGTGACAGTTCTGTCATGATAGAAGTCAGTCTGCAGCTGCCAGGAGTCCTTTCTTCTACTATCAGAAGTTATGTCAGTTGTCTTTTCACCATTTTCTCATATCATTTGGAGTCAACCCTCATTTTCTCATTTTTGCATGCAAATTTGGAATATGTAGAGCTCTCCATTGCTTCCCATGAACTTACCATGCTGTTTTGAACCCATAAATTCAAATTTGGAGACCATGCTGCAGATTTGGAAGTGAAAATTGTTGGTTGTAGGTGGGCAGAGAGGTTGGGCAAGCTAGGAACCCTTACCCATTGAGTTATGCTGCTCATAGTTGATTGAGAAGCCACAAATTGAAGCTACAGGTGGTTCTATAGCATCCAATATCAGATTGGACTTCTTCTATGCACACACTAGAAGCACCCAGCAAGATGGATCACCCAAGAGAACCGTGGATCGGTGAAGGGGATGCTTGAGCTAGAAGAGTGTTGTGTGGGACAGGTATTGTGGAAGCCAAGGATGTGAGGGTTGAGTGAGACCCCTACAGATATATATATGATCATTTGGCAAAGCATAGTGAGCAGAATGGGTTGTGGGCTTAGAGAGAAAATCCTGTAGGTGTTTCCTTTTCCCTGGTGGCCTCATAGCCTAGCTTGGGGGTGGCCTCTTAGCAGAAATAGTATACGTTGGACATAGTTCCTATGGTTGGGTGGAAAATCGCTCTTACATAGCCAGTTGCTTGGATCTGTGTTGGATAAAGATAAGTATTCTCATGCATTTGAATATGAAATGTTTTTATTTTATGCCTGCAATGTTTATGCTTGTATTTGCATGCTAGATGTGTGTGGATAGATTTTAAATTCCACTGTGAATGTTTATTTAAGTTTCTGCACACATATTATTTGTTGAAAATTGTATTATGGAATTGGGGCGAAATTTGAGATCCCGAGTTTCGCTGGCGTCCCCTCCTGATGGTCGGATTGGGTGAGGGTGACATTACACATAGAGTAAATACTCTTTTTCCAAGTGTCATCCTTAGAAATCATCCATTTTCAGCCATGTAACTTAAATAAGCCATTTACTTCCTCTGGATGATCAAATCCAGTCATTGAGTGCACGTGTGAGGTTGGTGGGAAAGTATTCTCATTAAATTATGCAAGCATGGGATGAATATACTTCTTATGACAATTGTAAGAGTCCTACATTCTTTGGTTAGAAGTAATGCCGGTTTTCTTTTCACGAATCCTCATCCCCATAAGAGTCTATCACACATTTTCCATGAAATATCCATATACTATGTAGTTTTCATGTTATTCTCTCCATTTTGAATTACTAGACTAAGGAATTAACCATAAATTAACAAAGTGAAGAGGAAACTATAGACATTAGAGTGAATATGATGTGTGTAGGTGAAAATAGAGGTTTAATGCAGATTTGATGCTCCTTGGATGCTTGAAAATCCATGGATTGATTTTATAGGTAATTATATGAAAGCGTACAACAAATTGGACTCATTCTGCACACATTGAAGAACATTGTAAGGGTTGGTAACTATGTGGGAATGTTGAATAGAGAAAGAGTAGGCCTTTCTTGTGTTGTGTGGGGTAGTGGAAGATAGTTTCATGGTCGGGATGGATGATTGAGATGCATGTAGTGCTATGCGGTGAGTAAGTTGGCTAATCATGAGAGAAAATGGGTTGGACTGAGAGAGAGAGAAGCATGCAATTGTTTCCTTCACCATGATGGCTTCATATCCTATAGCTTGTGGGTGGTATTTGCAGCTAATACCTATGGCTGGGTGGAAATTTTGTCTTACACGACTAGTTGCTTGGATCTTCTTCAATTAAAAGATAAGTGGTTATTGTTGTCTATGAATATGCAAATTATCTTTGCTTCTTATTATGAATACAATTGATTATGAATGTTTGTGTGTGAATATAGTTTTAATTCCATTGCATTTTATATTTTTGCACTTGCACATGCATTTCTTAAATTTTTGTTACTATTGGAGCCTTAAATTGGTTCACAAATTGAATAATGGTCTCCATTGGGTGAAATCTTGTATGAGGGAATCCATAACTACCCATCTAGTTGTTGAATGATGGATGGTGATGTTACATAGTGGTATAAGATATCTTGGTTACAACATCAGGGTTGTATGGACCAGAATCAACGGTTACAAAAATAAATCAAATTTGACAAACAATGTGTTTGATGAAATTACTCTAAGGAATTTGTGGTTTTATTCATAATTTGGTGTCTTTATAGATCCCATGGATTAGATCTTTTCATTATTACCAAGGCTGGAAGTTTTTCTAAGAAAAATTGGTGAGTTTTTTGAAACTCAATAAAAATATCAATTATGTTAGTTAACATGAGTCTAGGTTGATAGACCATGGGTTTGTAGTTTTGTTGGTAGACAGAGGATGATTGACGATTAATATTTTTTTGAGTGGACCAGATCAAAAGATAAGAACCATTCTCATAAATCTAAGTGCATGGAACATAAGACATGGGACATCATTACGAATGACTAAGATTAAGTTGGGCCACCTAGTTTATTATATCATAGTCATCCATGCAAAGGGAAGTGACATGGATTTAAAAAGAGAGATTATTGTGCAAATGACCCAGAATAAATCAAGCAACTCTTATCAACTGATCATGTCCATTTGCATAAAAGAACATAACTAGGGAATAATAGGATGGGTCACGTCGCAAAAAATCCATATTAAATTGAGCGAAATAGATCAATGGATCCTATCCGTTCACACAAAATTATATGATCGAAATTTATAATGAGGGGAATTTTCGTGAATGGATGAGATTATATCACGTAGGTTAGATCTTTAGATCATATTTGTTCATGAAAAAGGACATGATTGTGTGATAGTGCAAGGGGTAATAACATGAATGGTCATGATCTTGCCACATTGGGTAGATCAATGACTCATGAATTCTTACAAGGCATGGTAAAGTTCGAGGCTAGTGGATATGACCCTACTACATGTTAAGAGATGAAACATATATCTAGATATCTAATATCCTTTCTGTAGATCTCTCGATTAGGATAACGCACAACTTGTATGCACCCAGGAGCATGGGAGGGTCATAGCTCCGGGGGTGGATCCCCCAAGGAATTTTTTTTTAGACCTTTCTAGTATATTTCAGTTCCTTTTGGAACGCTCATTTGTATTGTATACATGGTGAGTGATCCCTGACATTGTAATATAAGAGAGATAGCAAAAAGCATTGTAGGTTTTTTTATCGAGTAATAATAAAATATCGAATCTACCATTGCTTGGTGGTTTTACCTACGTACAGTTTGTTTTTTGAAATTTGTAACGACATAACTATTTGAATGGTGGGCATTCAAAAGAATCAAAGTTTTATTTTCGTGATGCGATTTTACGTGTGTCAAATTCAGCATGGGTATTTTTAAAGATGAAAGTAGTTATAAGAAAGAAATATCCCTTGGCTTGTTGTATTAGTGTATTTTTTGAGGATGTTTGGTCTTGCTTCATCTTAAACTAGGTGATTTGCAGTTCATAACATCTTTGAAATAGATGCATCTTATTTGACTATAATTATGGTGATGCTATAATTGTTTCTTGTGCTATAATTGTTGTGTTATAACATTAGTTTGCTATGGGAGTAGGTGTTTAAATTTCGATGATATTCTAACATTATGATCTTTTCAATTTTTAGCATACTTCATGAATGCTGATTTTACGTTCTTTTCGGTTGAATTATAAGCAAGCTGAAAGGATATAAGATTTCATGTGTTGTTTGTTTTAAGAAGCTATTAAAAATTGAAGATGAAATTTATATACGTATATTTGCTATTGGGAGCAACCATTTAAATTTGAATGCTATTCTAGCATTCTGATTTTTGTAATTTTTAATGGACTTGATGAAAGCTAGCTCAATTGTAATTCTACAAAATGCAAAAATTGATATGTTAAGGGGCTCACTAAGGCTGGCAATTGACAAGTGGGTAAGAGTTGAAGTGATCAATATAACATTTAGATGTTTTAATCAATGACTAGGTGGTTAGATATGTTCAGGGTTTCATCGAGGCTGGCAGTTGACAAGTGGGAAAGAGTTGAAGTGATCAATATACTATTTAGATGTTTAAATCAATGGCTAGGTGGTTATATCACTATAACCAAAACATGATGCTCTATAATAGTTTAATGATGGATGATTAACTTAAGAGAGGTATATAATGTAGGTATGTAATTCTTGTGGCATTAATAAATAATGATGGATTTGTTCTTTTCACATTAATGTGTATGATATTTTCGAATGCATCAATATATCATGCTACATAGATATTCCTACATTGAAAAAGCTTTAATATATCATGCTACATAGATATTCCTACATTGAAAAAGCTTTTCCCAAGAGTGGTACACAAATACGGAAATTTAATTTGCAGAACTCTCAATATCCAATAAAGGAACATGTTATACTTTCCAATAATGCAAATAATATAGTGATATAACCACAACCATGGGAAAATATGTCTACAATGATAAAATTATCTAGCAAGCCACTATTTAAGCAAAGGATGACTATTTCCATTGAACTATTGTTATAGCTTATAAGCACACATTGCCCACTACTAATTTTTGGCTCCTTGCCTTCTTTTGATGTCATTTCATTTCCTAGGGCTAGTATTTCATGGGTGAATTGAGATTCATTGTCTTGATGTGATTCAAGTAGTACTTTGGTGTATTTTGTGTGTTACTATTTAAACTAGTAATTATAATATAAGCCAAAAATATGATGACTTGGGTAGTGAAAACCTTGAAACCCTATTAATTCGTTGTTTCCATGTTTCATCCCTAATTTGTCCACTTAAGCTCATATTGGTGTTTCCTAAGAAGCATTTCTTAATTGTTATTTTTCTTTGCAATCCTTTCTTCTAGTGATTACCCAATTCCACTATGGGTGATGATAAGAAGTTATCCTCATCATCCCTAGAACATCGTGTTAGAATCCTTAAGCACCACATGGAATTCTTATAGATTGCCAAAATCCCCTCACGTTGAGAGTCATGTCTAAAACATTCCATAGAGAACATGTGTCATCTTAGTGTGGAATGATGAATAATGGGATGGAAATGGTTTTGTTGGTTAAGAGGTCAAAACCTGAGAACATTATTAAATGAATTGAGAACCATTTGCAATAACCTAGCCAAGTTTTCCTCACATTTCAATTCTTTATGCATCCACTTTGTAACAACCCTCATATACGAACATAGGGAATATTTGATATAATATGATATAATGTAATATAGTATAAGGTAAATAATAAAAAGAAACATGAAAAAGAAGTAACAGAAAGCAAATTTTGCCTAAAGAAATAAATTAAATAAGAAATTAAGAAATTGGGAGAAGGAGGAGATAAAAGGAGGAGAAGAAGTGAAGAGAGGGGTCTTTTTGTCTTTGGGCATCTTGGAAGAGAAGATCTCGAGGAGAGGAAAGCAAGATAGCACTGGAATAGGGTTAATTGTTGGGGGCTCGGGGGCCTCAGCCTTTGGCTGGGGGTTGGTTGGGTGGAGAGTCGTCCCCCCACCCAGTTGCACTATTGGAGCTGTTAGGTAATGGTAGCTGCTAGGTCATCTAACCATGTATGGTTCCTTAATTTTCATAGCATACTGTTGTTACAGATCATTCACTGCATGATGCTTCTTGTTGTATATTGGTTTTTATAGATTTACAGGATATGAGATCCATTGTATTTATCAGATTCTTGTATTGGTTCATAGATCTGTATGCATATTTAATATTATAATGTTATTTAGTAGGTTTTATGAGTTTTAGGGTTCTTACATTTGGTATCAGAGCTTTGGCTCAAATTCTAGGGCCTCTGGAAACTTGTTAGAGATGTTGTTTGCTCCTTCCGAATGATTGTTCTTGATTTCTTTTACATAGAGTTCAATTCCTTCTTATTTAACATTTATTTCTGGTTTAATTTGAATGTACTACACCAATGTGCATAGACTTAAACCATTATGAAAGATTGGCCTGGACTTTGGCCATCTTCACTGCTATTAAACCTGCCTTTGTCTAGGTTTACATGAAGTATATTCAATCTTGCATTAAAATTCTTAACATACATTCTGACTTCTGAAATTGCGCAGATCATTTTCAAATCCCAAATTGCATCATAGGCTCCCTGTCTCCTAAACTATTGAACCTGTCTCACGCATGTCTAACATTTCCTCTACGACCTTCACTGGTGTAATGCATAAGCTTGCATGGCGTGATCTGCAGTTAGGGTTCCTAATCATTTTGTCATTCAGACATACACTGGGCCATACAATGGGGAATGGCCAATGAAGATGCACAAGAAAAATAAAATAAAACAAAATAAATCAAATGTATACCCATCCTTGCTGCATTAATAATTCTCTATATCTATTGTGGTCGTTTACTGATGCGTGGCATTTCTTTTTTCCATCGGTCTCTGCTCGCATGGAGTTCAAAACGTTTTCCTGTCAAATGCCAATGCCTCTCTTGGGCTCAACTTCTGTTTGCTTGTTATTTCATTGTCTAGCATGCATGTGTTAACACCCTTCTTCTGCGTCTAGTTCTTTCTTGCTAGATCCATGTTTCTATCATTAACTGTGCCCTAGGCATCGTTTACTATCAGAACTCTACATGTTCCCTGCCATATATGCCCTCCACTATGCTCATTACTTATAGTTACATGAAGCAACTTGTATTAACTCGTTAAAGGGCAATTATGTGATGTTGGAAATTATAGACATTATAAAAAAATTGTAGTAATTGATAAACCCTAAAACCTTGTGAAGCGACCTGTATTAACTTCTTCCCCTCCTTGTTGCGTGGATTCCCTCCCAGGCGTTCTGGGCATGAAGGATGGTGTTCTTGGCATGCATGGTTTTAAGCCATTCGCTAGATGCCAATTAAATAAATTCCACGTCTTTTGCAATCACTGTTGGTATTCTCTGCAATCACTTAGTGTACCCAATGCTCCAGCACTTAGTGGAGGAAACGGTCCGGAGGATGGCGTGACCAGAGTCCTTATGTTATTTACGTTATCTCCGTATGTTACCAGAAGTCCTTTAATTCCATTCTTTTTATTATCTGATTAATATCTCACTTGTGCTTGCTTTGCCATTTAAATCCTTTAAATCCTTACATGAGATTTACACGTTTCTCACCACGGTGAATATGTTATTGATTTTTTTTCTTTCTCGAATAAAAACTTAAAAAAAATAAAATTAAGGGAATTGCTCTGAAATTCTGTGTAATATGTATACGTTATTGATCTTTACTTTCATTTTTAAATAAAAGAAGAAATTAAGATATTTAGAAAAAGGAATGAGGTTTTAAGAGATACTCATTATATACATTATTGGTTCAATGCTCTTTACACGTCAATCGCCATTTCGGATTACTGTTTATTTCCCATTATTTTATGGGCCATGCAACTTAGTTTTTCATCTCCCATATGTTAGTGGCCATGCAGTTTTCATGTCCCATTATTTTAGCCATGATGCAATTTAGTTTTTAGTAGCCTTTAATGTAAATATTAATTATTACCCGAGCCTTGGTGCATAGTTCTCTGAACTCATTAAACCATACCTTGAGATGTAAAAGCTTAATCCCATTTTTGTCTGGAGCCTATCGCTCTTCTAGATCTTGCAAACCATAGTGAGAGAAATGAGCACATGCAACCAAATATGATTTTCTTGACATCATGATATCCTTCGGACTATTCCACTTTTTGTACACATATATGCCATGAGAAGCAGCTTGATTGCACTATTATGGGGAAATGCTAGTTTGGTGGAAGATCTAATAATGTGTCATAGGTATTCATTACTCCTGTGGTCAACATGTTTCCCTGCGTAATAGTATCGTATGGAAACCAGTAGTATCCAGTGTTGAAGAACTGAGATTTGGGGTATCATTAAAGCCTTTTTAAAGATTATCGCGATGGCCATTCTCTACATATTCGCACTGCGTATGTTCTGTGCACCCAGTTCAACGGTTCTGCAGTCAAATTTCACTTGTGGCTTGTATTTGCATTGGTGTGTCCATCATTTAAACCCTAATACATGTTTTCTATTCCATATGATTTTAAAATTAGTATTTAAAATTGGTATATATTAGATGTTGTTTGTTGCTGGTTTGGAGATCAGTATGTAGCTAACATTTCATAACACTTTTCGGCATGAGGAGGTATCTTGGAGAAAACAAAAGAGGATGGAATGGCACACACACGGGAAGATGCATATTAGGTTTTAAAAAAAAAAAATCCAGAGAAGTAACCTTAAGGGATGAAAGAATGCATGATTTTGTATCAATGCTTATTCACATCCATAAGCAATATTGGTCGAAGATAAGACAACTGAAATGCAAAGAGATTAATGATGAGATAGTTAAAAAAAAAAAATAGTTTCCACTCACCATGCGTGTACTCGAAGAGTATCACTCTAGTTATAGATCTGTGAATTATTATATCCATTTTCTGCATGTTCCTAACTATTTACAACTTGGCCCAGCCATTGTAATTGCATGTATTAATTAGGCAATGATATAAGTATGCACCTTACAGCCTGCTCTACCTAGCGACAGAGAAATGGCTTTGCCAATTCCTCAGGAAGCCCCAGCGTTAAATTCGTGGAGGCTAACATATAGTGCTTGTGTCTAAAACAAAGCCATTTTCCCTTACATGAAAGTGATCCCCACTCATAGGTATGTAGCTGTTCTACCTTATCCAAAGATGTTAAGGTGTATTTTAACTACCGCCCAGACCAACGAAGCTTACCAGACTGTAACAACAGTAAGATCTATGATTTAATATCTATGTAATTATTCAACCGTAGCCCTGGGAAGTGAAGTGTTGAAATGAAAGGAGTCTGGAAGCACTTCAAAGGTAGAGAGGAAGCTGGTTTATGACCATAGATTAAATTAAAGAAACGTGTTAGGTGAAGAATTTAGAGATTTGTTGGGGGTAGAGAGGAAGCTGGTTTATGACCATAGATTAAATTAAAGAAACGTGTTACGTGAAAAATTTAGAGATTTGTTGGGGAATGCAGCTAAATTTTAGCTATTTGCAAGAAATAAAAGTCCAGGTGATTACTCAGGAGACCACCCGCTTGTATATAAAAAAAAACAAAAAAAACAAAACAAAACTAAAACGACCCTCTATTGTAACGACTGTGAGTATTATGGCGCATTAAGGTATCATTCTCCCATGCGTTCATCCCAGGCGTAGGTATGGCTCCCCAAATATTTTATGAGATTAAACGCGAAACACCGCAAGTTGATCTTCCTGCACGCCACCAGGTGGGAAATCAATGAGTTAAGTGCTAGCGAAAGGTGGCCATTAAATGCTCATGCATGCGAATCTCTTTGTTATCCTTCATCTGGTGAATGGGTAACGTTGTAGGTGTTCTTGGTACGTGGAATGTCTCACCTGTCGTCAGGTACTGTATTAATTTCATTGTTTTCAAGAGATTAGGGGTTACATTCACTCTTTTCCTGTAGCTTTCATTCCTTCTTCACTATACATATGTAGTGCTGGGAGATAAGGCCTCCTTTCACAATATTATGATGAGTCTATCTTAAATTAAGTTGGAAATTTCCTTCAACCATTTGCTACAGGAAGAGTTTCATATATCTTCCCATATGTTGCAGATGTCAAGTTACCATACCACTGCCAAACATACTCGTAGATGTTAGGTTCTATGTTTATCTGCCTCTCCAAATGTTGGAATACAACAGTAATAATGGATGCTATCTTGGAAATCAACCTTGCTAAAAGGGCATCACCATTTTGATGGCTGAAATGAACACTTTGCCACAGGGTTCTCCTTATTCTTTCTAGACTGCAATAAGAAACTGCCAATTCTCTGCATGATGATGTTAGAAACAAATTATACCTTCAGCCTCAATCAGATGGTGGAAACAGGTTGTCTTTCGTCACTAGTGCTGGTTTTAAGGTTATTTCAAATATATCCCCTTGTTGGTGGTTCAAAAGCTAAGAAATGTAATAACATTTACAAATAGAATAACATTTACAAAAAGACTCGTCGGAAATAATTTATTTATGTAAAGACTCAAGCTGTCATAATATATTCATACATGAATCTTTTTCATGCTTAGGTTAGTAATGAACAAACATTGAATTTCTCCCTATAGATGGCACTCGATCATGATCGATGTATCCAGTGACCATCAAATAAAGGATGAAGACACCGTTTCTCAAACCTGCCATCATTTGCTTCAACATTAACATTTTGCATTTGACTCGGCAAGCTATAAAACTTTTAATTCTGCCCATAAATCTGTTGCAAATGACCCTGGATAGTGCGAAAATATGTTGAGAATCTGGGCCATATTAATTCTCGAAACAACTGCAACTATTATGTTGCCATCTCTATACACAAACCTAGATCAAAAACATTGTTCTGTACCAATTGAGAGGTCATGAAATAAGCTCTCCATCCATATGAAGGTATGCGAGCTTCATTGAAGCATTGCGAGCTTGTGATTTGCTTAAGTTTTTCAAATGTCCAAACATGTGTGCACATCTACACTACCCCCAAATTCGGACTCCGCCAAGAAGGAACGAAAAAGGCCCCTCCACAAATGGTAATTTAGGCCATTTATTATTTAAAAAAATAAACTACACCCGAAGGTGCCGTGGAGTGTTGCAAACTGCTGCACCCAATCGGTTGCAGAGATTCGACGGGATATTCTTAGGTACCTTGCATCTTTCGACTACATTATCCTGTCCTTTAAGATTTATGTGCAACCAGAATTGTCAAATCACTTTAATAAAGAACAAGGATTTCTATAATTCATCAAATACGTATGAAGAACTGGGTCGAATCGGCAACCTGGAACCAATCCTTTTAGCAAGTCAAGTTGACCAATCTCTCCTTAATGGCGAGTTCTTAATCCATTTATAATATGGGGAGCACTATTCTAGGGATATATAGGGCGCTGAAATTTCCAACCCTAAACATGGGGTCTTGAATGATTTGGAAATGATTTGTCCTATAGCTAAACATGAGCTTCTAATTTAGCCATGGATAGTATTTAAAAAAAAAAAAAAAAACCTCGAACATGGATTTAGGGTAGAAGAAATAACTAACTAAATCCCAACTCCCTCTTTCAAAAAAAATTGACATGACTTCAAAAACCAAACCTAAAGTGAATTCCTTCACAACATTGAGATCAATTTGGCAAATTCAAAAAATATTTTATACACAACTCAACAGAAAACCACGGGGGCTTCACTAGAAGGAAATATAATATCACGTTCATTCATATTGCGGTAGTAAATATTCATGAAAACCTAAAAATTATATTGCTTATATATTAAGGGGCAAAGGGTTTTTTTTATTTAATGTAACAATACAAAAATACTTTGGGGTCTTTTTTATATGGGCAGGCTGACAAATATCCTCCAAATGGAGATGGCGGGATCACGGCCGGATGAGAAATCAGGTTGAGGAAACGCTTGGGCTTACGAATACGCAAGGAAATCGCGTCTTGAGGCATGCTTGAGGCCAAGGGTTCCGTGGTGAAGTGGGTTTCCAGTCGATCGTAGTCGAGAGACAGTGGTCATTGACAGCCAATTGTTACCAATATCACTCAACCAGTTGTTACCAATAGCCTTGGGAGGCTCTAAGCCTCCAGGGTCTGTTATAGCCCTCGATAGGCCTTGGGGGCTTGAATACCCAACCAATCATGCCTATTAAAGGACTTGGGAGGTTTAGTCAGCCTCCTAGATCTTGTTACAGGCCCTGGGGGCTTGGATACTTATCCCACAACAAGCTTAGTTAGCGATTGGGGAACTACAACATGCAATCTAAATGTTGTACTATGTGCATTGGCTCTAGTGACATACAAGAAGTGATCTCCTATCTCTTCATTAGACCATTAGATGTTGCAAATCATAATGATATGTGGTTGAGTAATTACATTGTGGGTGAAGTAATGTGCATCCACAATATACATCGAAAGAAGCAAGGTGCATTGTAGAATGCATGTGGGGTCATAAGAGGGGTATCATATCAATATACTAGGTAGAAATATAAAGAGGTATAAAAAATGTTAATGAAAAAATTGATACATACAATATCTAGTGAAAATAGGGGTATTTTTAAATTGGGAAGACATATTGGGAGGGGGTTAAAAAAATGATTTTCGAAGGTATTTTCCAATATTTAGTGAAATTAGGGGTATTGTTTCATATGCCACGAATGAACGTGCTATGATAGCGGTTTATTGAGTGAAGCCCCCGTGCAGAAAACATAGCTTAAATGAAAAGGAAGAATGAAATTGCTATTCCTACATAGATGTTTGCATTGTATATTACCTATTGTTACGAAGTAGTCGTAACAAACCTTGTTAGTTGAAGTGAGAGAAGAAGAGAATCTATTAGGTGTGAAAATTCATGGTTGGGGTAAGGAAAGTGAGATTAACATATGACTTAGGGAGTAATTTATTATTATTATGAAAATCTTAGTAAAATGGATCACATGATCTTGAGAAATAAGAAGTTGAGTGGATGAACTTCAACCAAAATGGATTACTTATTTTAACATAGTACTTAGGTGATGAAAATATACAAAATTATACTAGTACCTTATAGCCAAGTTAACTGTACCTATATAAAAATAAAAATAAAAATAAATAAAAACTCATTTTCTTATAAGATGAGGAATTACAATCATAATACATGATTAGTAGATGGACAATATCACTTGATGAGAAACAAGAAGAAAATTGATTAAATTAATCTAATTTGAACTTAATCTATATACTGGGCCTCCTCTACACCAGGATATGTGATATTTAGCTACTCATTCCTATACGTTCAAGAAATATTAAGGTGCCTATATATTCCATGTAATGAGTTGGTTAATCGTGAAGTGTTGATATTTATATTCCGTTCTATATATGATATGCTTTAACTTGATGATCATGAGATGAATGTTCATAATAACATCCATCCTTGTGTCACTTGAGAAGACATGTGATTATTAGCAGATGGCTCCATTCCACCTAAGACATATGGTTATTAGGTTGTGCATGTGATACTTCTGGATGTTTCTTCATGATGATATGGTGTTATTACATGTTGTTCTTAGAATGATGCCTTATAGACATGTGAGTCATGGTCATGCATTATTTATGTGAAATTTGATGTTGTTATTTCTAGCCATGAGATTTATAGCAGTGGGTTGTGCATGTGATACTTCCTGATGATGTCATGGTGATTTATAAGATAGATGATGTGTGGAACATAAAATGATATTATTTCGCGATGATATTAATTTAGCATTTTAATAGCTTTATCATGGAATCTAGAGATAAATGACATTATCATGTATTAGTGAGGAATAAGAGATTATATCAGATATTTGGTATATGACATGTTACCATTTCATGCTAATCCGTATTGCTCCCCTTAGAATGCATATTTGATATGATGATGGAATATGTGGGTTTTTAGAATGCATGTTTGATATGATGATGGTTTATGATGGATTATTACTCCATGTTGATAGTACCAATGTTGAAATATGGCATCTTATCATGACATATTAATGAGATGCTTTGTAAAATTATGAAAGTATCAGGACCAGTTAGGTTATAACAATAGCACAAGGCACCTAAATGCATTATATGTTGAAGTTGTCATGAATTATTGTAACAATGGCTTATGAGGTAATGCAATGCAATATGAACTGGCGGCTAGACATTCTTGTTAGCACATGATGCAAGGTTGATCCATGATATATTATTATATTGAGAAATGGTTACTAATGATTATTCATTATGGCAAGTGCTAGTTGTTCCAGGTGATGCACTCAAATAGCCCGATGAGGCTAAGTATTCTATGATTTCGTGGGATCCCATAACCATGAATGAGAATGGCTACTATAAATATATTATGGGCTGGGGGACAAGCCCAACAATTAGCTCTATGCCAACAACGCTTTACTTTTGTACCAGAAGTTGGGAAGGTGGCAGTGCCACAGATACTTCTCGGAGAACTTCTGATGTGACCAAAGTCCACGGTTGGAGACATACTCACCGGGAGGGAGGTTTATGGAGAAGGACTTCTGATGCCTGGAGCTAGTGCCTTGAGGGTACTGGGGAGGATGTTTAGGATAGCCTTCGAGGTGCCTGGGGTATAATGATCCTGATATCAGGATCAGGGGTATCGAGAGTATCCATATCGGGGTACCGGGAACCAGATGCCGGCTAGTACCGATGAGGCCCGGATTTCGTTAGAATCCAATGAGGCCGTATTATTACCAGAAGTTGGGAAGGTGGCGATGCCGCGGTAACTTCCAGAGGAACTTCTGATGCCTACTGTATAATCCGCGGACAGGTTACAGTAGAGGGCCCGTGCCATGGCGAGCGAGACCATCCGGAGTTGGAGGGGAGGTGTAGGGAGGTTGATCGGATGGTATGATTCTCAGGGAGAGGGTGAGTAAGGAAAGAGGAAGTAAACAGACACACAGTCATTAATTATTAATTAATTATCTAATGCTTCTGTATGTATGATGCATGATTGTTTATATGGTTGCATACTAGACTCATAGGGAATTACTTAAGAGCATGTTGTAACTTAGGGCGTTTGATTGTATTAGTGCGGTTTGGGGACTTCTATGTGGTGGCCACACATATAAATCTCTAAACTTCACAATAGCACTAGCTACCTATATACTATAGTATTTACTTGATTGATTGATTGAATAAGTATTGATTTATTGCTTGAAGATTATAACTCCGGGACAAAGTTTCTTGAAGGGGGGAAGTATGTAACAACCCTCATATACGAATATAGGGAATATTTGATATAATATGATATAATGTAATATAGTATAAGGTAAATAATAAAAAGAAACATGAAAAAGAAGTAACGGAAAGCAAATTTTGCATAAAGAAATAAATTAAATAAGAAATTAAGAAATTGGGAGAAGGAGGAGATAAAAGGAGGAGAAGAAGTGAAGAAAGGGGTCTATTTGTCTTTGGGCATCTTGGAAGAGGAGCTTTGGAGGAGAGGAAAGCAAGATAGCACTGGCATAGGGTTAATTGTTGGGGGCTCGGGGGCCTCATCCTTTAGTTGGGGGTTGGTTGGGTGGAGAGTCGTCCCCCCACCTTCAGTTGCACTATTGGAGCTGTCAGGTAATGGTAGCTGCTAAGTCATCTAACCAGGTATGGTTCCTTAATTTTCATAACATACTGTTGATACAGATATTTCATTGCATGATGCTTCTTGTTGTATACTGGTTTTTATAGATTTACAGGATATGAGTGTAAAATTAGTCACATCAGATCTAAATCAATCACAATAGATGAAACTTAGAAAAATTGTGTAAAACTGTGCAAAGCATGCATCAGTGCTCAATATCCAAATGAGAGTGAATAATTACAATACAATACAGTAACAATGACTGAGCAATTCGAATTGACTAAGGAGGTCATTCGAATTACTAAATGGTGTAGCTTGACTCCAACTAGGAGTCCTCATCATCAATCGGTGGTGGTCATCAATGCACAAGAACCAGTCATCCAAGTGTCAATTTGAGTCTAACTGAGTGTAACTGAAGTGTGTAGCACTGATTAAGGGAAGGAGGCTCAGTGGAGGGCGCATGGGAGGCTTAACTGAAGTCAGAACAAGTCATCTAGTCAATCTGGAGGTCCAACGGAGTGAAATAGTCAGTCAGGAGTGAAACTAGCCTCAAATCAAGGAGAATCAGAGCTAACTGAGTGTAACTGAAGTGGTAGGTGAAGAAGTGCGCCCTTCTCTGGCAGTAGGTGAGAAGTGGGCACCTTCATGACTAGGAGGGATGAAACTATGATGTAAGAGGCTCCCAAGTGATAGAATGAAGTGGCTAAGGTGCTGGAGGCATCAACCTGGTGACTGGGATGCATGCAAACCCTAATTGCATGCAAGGTCCTGAAAATGATGATGTGGATATCCGAACACCCCCCCTCAAGCTAGACTATGATGTGCAAAAAATAATGTGGGGCCCTGGTAACTAAGACCAAAGGTCACCCCAATACAACAATCCAAAAAAAATGCTGAAAATAAGCTAAGTGAGGAAAGAGGGAAAACCCAGTGGGAAGAAATCCCCCCCTCAAGCTAAGAACATAATAATGGATCAATCTATCTCCACCATGATGGAACTCACCCCCAACAGTGAATGGAGGTAAGAGAACTTCTTCTCGGTGAAGCTCTTGGTGAAGATGTCTGCAATTTTCTCATCGGTAGGGAAATATTGCAGAATGATGGTGCGATCATGCACCAACTGTCGAATGTAGTGCATATGAATCTCAATGTGTTTGGTCTCTTCCGCTGAACTGGATCTATGGAGATCTTGATAGCACTTTGATTGTCACAAAATAGGATAGTCGAAGTAGTGCCACCAAAACCAAACTCAGAAAGAATACCCTGCAACCAAACTGCCTGAATGCAGGCATTGACTGCCCCTCGATACTCTGCCTCTGCTGAAGAAAGTGCAATGGCTGCCTGCTTTTTGCTGGACCAGCAAATAGGGCCATGACCAATCATGAAAACATAACCGGAAGTGGACTTCCGATCAATGCTATCACCTGCCCAATCTGAATCAGTAAAACCAATGAAATCAAGCTCAGAATCTGCAGCATAATGTATGCCAAAATGTTTCGTACCTTGCACATACTACAAGATCCGCTTGGATGCCCGCCAATGAAGCTCATGGGGCTGCTGCATATACCTTGACACGACACTCACGGCATATGAAATATCAGGCCTTGAGTGTGTCAAGTAAATTAGTGAATCAATCAACTGTCGATACATACTGCAATCTGCAAGCGGTGTAGAATTTCCCTCCTTAAGACTGATTCCTAAGAGGAATGGGAATGGGGATGCCTTACATTCAGCCATATTAAATTTCAATAATAGGTCGGAAGCATATTTTTGCTGATATATAGTGATCCCATCAAAATTTTGAGCTATCTCCAAGCCCAAAAAGTGACTCAGCAAGCCCAAATCGCTCATGTCAAAAGCTAGATTTAAGGCAGTTTTTAGCTTGTTTATTGAAGTAAGAGTGCTACCAGTAATGAGAATATCATCAACATAAAGTACAATAACCAACAAATTACCTTTAACTTGCTGAAGATACACATTCGGATCTGATTTGCATCTTTTGAAATTCTGAGAAAGAAGGAGGGAGTCCATCTTTGCATACCAAGGTCTTGGGGCCTGTTTTAATCCATACAAATATTTCTTCAATCTGCAAACTAATGATGGATCTGATGTGTAGCCTTCTGGCTGCTGCATATATACCTTTTCAACAAGGTCTCCATGTAGAAAATCACTCTTCACATCCATGTGGTGCACTTCCCAGTGCTTGGATGCGGAAATTTCCAAAACAAGGCGGATGGAATCCATCTTTGCAACCGGTGCAAAAGTCTCAGTGTAGTCCACTCCTTGGACTTGGGAGAAACCTTTTGCCACCAACCTTGCTTTGTATTTGCTGATAGATCCATCAGCAACAACTTTCATGAGGTAGACCCATTTACATTTGACTAATTTTCTTCCAGGTGGAAGAGAAACTAGCTCCCATGTATTGTTCTTTTGAAGAGAACTGTACTCTTCATCCATGGCACTTTGCCATCTTGGATCTCGGTGGGCATGATAGTATGTTGTGGGATCTGAACCAGTCATCAAATAACAAATCTCAGGAAGTAATGGATCAGAAATAGAAAGAGACATACCTGCTCTTTGAAAGTCTGCTCTTGTTCGTCTTGGATCAGCAGGATTTCCAATGTTCGAACCAGCAGATTGAAGAGTGTTTTGAGCCCACTTTGGTAACTGAGGAGGATCATAATGGTCGGATTCCGAACCTGATATGTCATGATCATCATGTGCTGCTAAAATATCATAATTATCAGAACCAATACCTTCATTATCGCTGCTCGAATCTTCTTCTGATGAAGGCGGTGAAACGACAGTTTGTTCCTCGACTAGTTGCAATTCTTGAAGCGGTTCTTCAAATTGCACACTGCGCTCTATGAATATCTTTTTAGATCTGATATCCATGAGTTTATATGATTTTGATTCTTCCCCATATCCTATTAGTATGCACTCAATACTTTGTGGATCCAAAGCTCGTCTCTTCTTGGAAGGAATTCTAGCCCATGCGGTAGAGCCAAAAACTCTCAAATTTGACACATCCGGTTTGTGACCAAAGAATGCTTCGAAAGGAGTCATACATTTCACGGATGAATGTGGAACTCGGTTCTGAATGTATGCAGCAACATTGACTGCTTCAGCCCAAATATTTGCATCCAAACCTTTTGATTCAATCATGCAAGTAGCCATCTCTTTCAGTGACCGATTTTTCCTTTCCGCTACACTGTTCTGCTGGGGTGTGTAGGGAACTGTATGTTGGATCTAAATTCCGCTTTGGGCACAAAGTTGCAGCAACTTGGAATTGATATATTCTCCACCATTATCATATCTAAGAGCTTTGATCTTTCTCTCAGTGGTGGTCTCAACAGAAGCCTTAAAATCCTTGAATTTTCCAAGCACTTCTGACTTGTTTTTGAAAACAAAATACCCATGTAAAGCGGGAAAAATCATCAATAAATGTCAAAACATACCTTGAACCATTTAATGACATATTGGGCAGCGGACCACTGATATCAGAATGTATCATCCCCAAAACTGTAGAAGCTCTGCTAGCTTTGCCGTGGTCGAACCTGTGCTCGGGGTGCTTCCCAATAATGCAACCGGTGCATATTCCCTTCGAGGAACGGAGTTGTGGAAGATCATCTACCATGGATTTGTTTGATAACAGCAGAAAATACTTATAATTAATATTTCCAAATATCTCATGCCAAAGCCTACTAACCTCATTACCATGTGTGCGAAGAGCAGTGGGCTTTGCAAGCGGAATAAAGTGTGAAAACTCATAGCATTTTGCAGTGTGGTTCGCCTTTTCGACTGCAATAAGTTTTCCACTTTTGATATCAGAAATTTCAACTATATTAGGGCTGAATGTAACTTGCTTCGGTTCACCAGTGTGTGTCATTTGATACACAGAAAGAATATTTGAAGCCAAGGAAGGCACATAGAGAACATTCTGAAAGCTTCCATGATCTACATGGATTGTACGTTTTCCTTTTGAAGAATTTTTTGAGTCATCTCCCAAATGGATGGGGATGGAGCTGTTTGGATCGAATGAAGAAAAAGAATCAATATTTGCAGCCATATGATTTGAGGCACCCGAATCTATCAAAAGAGTAGTGGGCTTCGAAACAGTTGCCATGAGTGCTTGTCCTCTTTCATGATCATCATTCCTATCCTTCTTCCTTGCACCGCCAGGAAGAGTTATGTTGTTCTTTTCCAAAATGAGGGCCATTTGATCTATAGTCTTCTTCATGCATGGACTTTTGGGATGAAAGCCATGGTTGCAATAAGTACATTTAGATTTTTCCTTACCCTCTTTGCCCTTTTGCTTGAACTTCGAACTGGATGGTGCATCCGTCTGCTTGCCTTTCTCTCTTTGCTTGTGAGGTTCGAATTTGGGATTCTCTTTCTTTTGATTTCCTTTACCATTCGAATTCTTGGGTCCTTGAACAAATAGGGCTGAATCTTTGGAGTTTATGGACCCCATTTGAATCAACTTATCATGCTCTTTTGTGATGGACTCAATGAAGGCATTCAAGGTAGGCATCTTCCAATTCGGGGTAGTTAGCCGACCGGAATTGAAAGTAGAGACAAATACTGAATAGTCCTTACCAAGCTTGGTGAGAATAGAGAGGATCAATTTCTTATCCTCTTTGATAACTCCATTGTTCTTCAACTACAATGTCAAGTGCTTGAATTTTGTGAAAAACTCATTCATGGTCTCAAAATTCTCAGGACTAAGAGCAATCAATTCATTCTCTAATTGAAAATCCCTAGGCTCGTCCTGCTTGCCAAAAAGTGTTTCAAGTTGCTCCCATATAGCTTTTGGAGTCTTCAATCCACTGAGATGGAAGTGAAGATATTTGGAAATAGAGAGGCAAAGAAGACCATAAGCTTCATCAAGCTTGTTGTAGTGTTTTGTCCTTAGCTCCAATTCGAGGCCAATTGCGACTCTATAGTATTCTTTTGAACGTAACATGATCTCCATATCTTCTTTCCAATCAAAATAATTGAAGGGAGTGAGGATAGGCTTTGAAGAAGAGTATTCCATTGCTAGGAGCGAGTGCACTTTGATGTAGAAAGACTTGCCAAAGCAAGGTAGCGAATGCAATTGGAGGAGACAATAACCTGCAAATCACAATCAATACAAGAACAGTGAGGTCGAACAATCCACCCTTTTAGAGTTGCATCACACCTGGGATTGGAGATCAAGCAATGTTGAATGGGTCCAATATATCAAATCCAAGATTTATTGGAAACTCAAGCTTTTGGAGTGGTATTGGAAGTATTTTCAAGCTTTGCTTGCACAGGAGCGAATTCTCTTGAGATCTTTCATGCCAAACTTTTTGCAATTTTGAGCAAATTCACTCAAATCTCCTTGTAGAACACCTGTAGAAAAAAAATCTTGTCCCTGCAATGGCTCTGATACCATGTAAAATTAGTCACAGCAGATCTAATGAACAAGTAAATCAATCACAATAGATGAAACTCAGAAAAATGGTGTAAAATTGTGCAAAGCATGCATCAGTGCTCAATATCCCAATGAGGGTGAATAATTACAATACAATACAGTAACAATGACTGAGCAATTCGATTTGACTAAGGAGGTCATTCGAATTACTGAATGGTGTAGCTTGACTCCAACTAGGAGTCCTCATCATCAATCGGTGGTGGTCATCAATGCACAAGAACCAGTCATCCAGGTGTCAATCTGAGTCTAACTGAGTGTAACAAGTGTAACTGAAGTGTGTAGCACTTATTAAGGGAAGGAGGCTCAATGGAGGGCGCATGGGAGGCTTAACTGAAGTCAGAACAAGTCATCTAGTCAATCTGGAGGTCCAACGGAGTGAAACAGTCAGTCAGGAGTGAAACTAGCCTCAAATCAAGGAGAATCGGAGCTAACTGAGTGTAACTGAAGTGGTAGGTGAAGAAGTGCGCCCTTCTCTAGCAATAGGTGAGAAGTGGGCGCCTTCTTGACTAGGAGGGCTGAAACTCTGATGTAAGAGGCTCCCAGGTGCTAGAATGAAGTGGCTAAGGTGCTGGAGGCATCAACCTGGTGACTGGGATGCATGCAAAATGCATGCACACCCTAATTGCATGCAAGGTCCTGAAAATGATGATGTGGTATCCGAACAATGAGATCCATTGTATTGGTTCATAGATCTGTATGCATATTTAATATTATAATGTTATTTAGTAGGTTTTATGAGTTTTAGGGTTCTTACACACTTCATGGTACAAAATTAATGTCTTCAAATATGGATATGTTATAATTATATATACCATCTCATAGCATACAACCCTAGCTTTTTTTGAACCTTTTGAAATCTTGTTAAAAAGCTTCAACATAAATAGAAAAATGAAATAGTCTTTTGTTTTGGAAATTTGCAACTACAAGAAATGCAACTAGAATGCTCCTCCTTTTCACGTAAGATATATATAGAGGGACTGGTACTATGATAACACCTTTACTCAAATTAGTTCAAAGGAATTCTTGAATAGCTTGTGTAACTATAGTAGTAATTTTCTAGCAAACTTAATAGAAAAATTGTTTGAAGAAAATTTAAGTTAATAAATATTTCTAATAGGTTACAACCAAATTTCGGTCATTCTTCCTTGGTCAAAACCTACTATTGTAAGTTGATATTCAATGTCACATTTGTAGTTGTGATCTCTTATTTTTAAATTTAAATATAGACTTGATAAAAAATTCTACAACCATTCTGGTTTGAGCACATTACTCCATTTCAAATTGATTATTCTACATTCAATTATGGATAAAATGGTATAATATGCCTATACAGAACCTTTTTGCAATATGGATACAAATTTGACTATCACCATGTTACCTAATGGGTACATATAGGTTAAATCTTATATCTTGCATTATATTTTAACCCTACAATGCCTTGCTACTACAATAGAATCTATCACATACTTTGCGTTAGTGCTTGAAATTGTAGGTTGTCTTGAATGTGTCTTTTATTTATAATTGAGATATTGTTAAGGTTATGCAGTATGAAAAGGTGAATACAAAAAATGGAACTAAACATGATTCTTTTACAAAATAAAGACATCAAAATTAAGGCTCTAATTAATGGCCTCAATAAGATGAAGGAAAAAATCATCATGCTACAACAAATATCTATGTATCATCAAAGTCAATTAGGTAACCAATTTCTCTCTACTTTGGAAAAGTTATACATTTTATAATGCTAGGAGGATCTTGGTTTTAGGCCTTCGGAGGTTACAATGAAGGCCATATATAAGACTTTGTAAATTTCTTTCCCAACATATCAGTCACCATTCCAAAGTTTTTAGTATATGGATGAGTATAATATTAGAAGGATCATTCAAAAGGTTGTAGCTAAGCAACTCTAAGGAAGTTTTAACATATACAAGCCCATTGATCCTCATTAACGATAATATGTTTATTCTATTTCTACATATTATATCCAACATGTGATTTACCGTTTTGTTTCTCTACAGATCAATGCTAAAATCATTGCAAGTGAGTGTTTCAACACCATATATTGTTGCCATGTTTATATGGAAATATTGCATTGTTATCTTTAATTTTTATAAATACATTGAAAATTTGCACCATATTCTTACAAGTATTGCATAATTATTGAATATTTAGTTTTGTATAAGATAAAATGATGCATTCTTTCAATAACGTCAATTTCATTAAACTTGGACATATTCTAGTCCAAGTCACTTTGAAGACGGGTCAAAAACAGCTTTTCTAAACCCCAAAATCAAGCAAAATCCGGTTTCAAACGTGCCAAATCCAGGTTCCCAAAGTGCCAAATACGGTTCCGAAAGTGCCAAAACCGGTTCCAAAAGTGCCAAATCCGGTTCCAAAAGTGCCAAATCCGATTCTGAAAGTGCCAAATCCCAGTTGCAAAAGTGCCAAAACTGGTTCCAAAAGTGCCAAAACCAGTTCCAAAAGTGCCAAATTCGGTTCCAAAAGTGCCCAAACTGGTTCCGAAATTGCCAAATCCGTTTCCAAAAGTGCCAAATCCAAGTTCCAAAAGCATACTTTTTCTTTTTATATTGCCACTTTTGAAATTGGTTTTTGCGTTGTTCCGATATGATAAATATGACGGTCATTTGAAGTTGTCAAAAATTTACAAATCACTAAATGAATTGTTGTCTGTATAATATGACGGTCATTTGAAGTTGAATGTCATTAACCAACGTCCCATTTTTGAATGAGGCCTGAGATAAATGAATGAAGGGGTGGCCGACCCTTCTTCTGCTCGCTATTATTTTCATCATAGTTCGAGACTGCAAGAAGGGTGGTTCGATCCTTCTTGTGTTCCCCATTCTGGATACAGGTGAATTGTCGGATATTGGTGTTCACAATTATCTACTAAACAAAGGGGAGGCCGATCCTTCTTGTCAGAAGTCGGAAGTCGGGATAAATATTTTTTACATGTTATAACTTATCCAATGTATCGATCCCTACCATTTAATGCGGAAGTCGGTAGTCAGGAATTGTCGTCCCAACCTTCGTAGATTAAATATTTTTTCATTTCTCTTTTAAATGAAGGGTCGGCCGACCCTTCTTGTGCTTAGTATTGTTCCAGTCTTCACCATTTAGGATATACATGAATTGACAACCTATCCTTCATAGGTTGAATATTTGCACAATTCCCTCATAAATGAAGGGGCGGTCGACCCTTCTTCTGCCCAGTATTATTTTCATACTAGTTCTAGACCGCAAGAAGGGTCGTCCGATCCTTCTTGTGTTCACCATTCTGGATACAGGTGAATTGTTGGATAACTGTGTTCACAACTATCTACTAAACGAAGGGGCGACCAATCCTCAAAGAGAAATCAAAAGCTTTTGAGAAGTTTAAATTTTTTAAAGCAATGGTTGAAAATGATACAAATCTGAAAATCAGATGTTTAAGGTCAGATACAGATAATGGAGGAGAGTTTACCTCAAACGAATTCAATGAGTTTTGTGAAACCTGTTGACACACTATTTTTCAATTTTGAATGGGAAAAATATTGATAAAAATAAGTCTTGATATAATGTAAAAACAATGAGAATATCCCCAAGTCCTGAAAAAAATGGTTCATATGACCATTGCCTATACCAAAAAGGAGCTAAAGAACTGAGCAAAGTGCATTGGAATTCATCCGAAATGATCAATGGTCACGATTGCATTGGAGAAGATCGACGGTGGAAGATGAGTTTCACCGGAAAAGAAGAGAGATGAATAGTGGAATCGAAATACCCCGAAAAACTTAAAGGGTGACGCTAAAGGATAGAAATGATCGACGATTGTTGGCGGGGAAATGGATAGATCGACGACAAGGGAAAGTTTTCACGGTGGAAGAAGCGAGGAGGATAACGAAGATAAAGTGCGCCGAAAATTCAAGTCATGCGGTGTTAAAGGCACACCAAGATCAACGACTATTCGATAAAGGGGAGGTTAGATCGACGACATATAATCTTTTCGTGCTGCCAACATGCACGACGAAATGGAGGTCAGAGTGGTTGTGAAATACCATACTGCTGTACCCGTTTTGTCTCCAAATCATTTCACAATCAGAGAAAGCGGTAAGTAAAACCACCCTCCCGCGTTGCGAAACCACCTTTGCGGGTGTATAAAATACAAGGGCATGTCAAAAGTTGACTTTTGTCTTTTGAATGGCGGAGGATTGGAACATGTCAATACTGCTGGAAAGCGACAAATTATAGTTTTTCAACTTGTCCGTGCTAGGTAGGTCTTCTAAAACTCATGAAAGTAACTAGAAATGTTTACATAATGGAAGGAAGTAGTGAAACAGTCCCTCAGAACGTTGAAACTATGAGGATATAAGAAACCCTAGAGGACAAAGATAGTGACATTCGTGACACCATAGTGGTTAAATTCTCAGTTTCAGAATCAAAAGCAAATTAGAGGTTTTATATAAACAAAATTTGGATGTGCACAATGTTTATAAGTCTCGTTTTATCCATTTTTGTCTAGAACAAGCTTTAGGGTTTCCAGAATTCGTTTCGTGGTGTGCAGTAAATTATTCTCAGAGTGAAAGAGTCATTATGAATTCATCAAGAACGAAAATTCTTTGCCCTGTAAATGTGTCTACCATTAGGAAATCTCTATAAGTACCCCTGTTTTCCTCCCACGACCAAGAATATTTTACCGAAGAATCCCTAGTTAGCCAGTACAGAGAGTCATCTCCTGACACCAAACAAACCTTCATGACCAGTTGCATGAAATATGACCTTTCCATTGATAACACCCCCTATCCACTTGACATTAATTTCTTTGATGAAAATTCACAGTTAGTTTTGTCACTCATTTCACAGTTTTTAGGGTTTTATGATGATTCCATGGTCACAGAGGTCCAGTTAAGTTTGCTTTTTAGATTAAGTGTTGGTAAACTAGAAATGGATTACAGTCAAGTACCCTGCCTTAAATTTGATGAATTCTTGGCTGGGAATATCCACTCTTAGTTAATGAATTTCCACACTTCCATAGATTTCAGATTCCAGACACACCTAATGAAAATGCTCTTGTTTTTGAGTGAAAAAGATTTACATTTCCCACAGTTAGTGTTTTCAGAAATAGTGGAAGACACTATGTTTAATTTTATGAATTTTATTTTATCAGAAGTATACA
This sequence comes from Larix kaempferi, assembly GCA_027924585.1. Taxonomy (NCBI): domain Eukaryota; kingdom Viridiplantae; phylum Streptophyta; class Pinopsida; order Pinales; family Pinaceae; genus Larix; species Larix kaempferi. Next base: position 14,611,677 of record BSBM01001002.1, on the reverse strand, counting down.
GATTGATGTTTGGAGAAAAATTGCCTAGAGTATTATCAAAGATGAAGACCCTGATGCAATTAAGCCCACAAAAATAAATTGGAGACTGGTTTTTACAGAAGCAGTATACATAAATCAGACTTTATGGATTTGTTAAAGAGACCTATATTCTACCAGCCTTTTTGACTCAGAGAGTTTTTTCTTTGGAGTTTATTAGACAGAAATTGACAGTAGAAAATGACCATTTTCTAGCTTTCAGGAAAGCTTCAGATATAAAGTTCCCTTTAAAAATTGGTCCTTTTATCATCAAGAACAAGAATGCTCCCCCTTTTGTAGAAAAACATTTAGAAGCACTGAGTTTTAGGAAAGTGACAACTATTAATTATGATCCTTGTCATGTTATCTAACAGAAGGAAACATAACAAAAATAGATCCTTTGATCACCAAGAGGCTGAAGGATTGGCGAAGATGGCAAATTTACTATAATATGAATCATACATAGAAGTGTCAGGAAGTTCACACGCTCATCCTTCTACCCTGGATAAAGTTTCAGCTGAGTTGGTACCTACCCCAGGAAAGATTGAAGCAACAAGTAAAATAATTTTTTATGAAAGTACTGATATGCAGATGGAGGAAGAAAGATAAGACAAAAGATTAAAATCAAGCCAACAAGATGAAGTAGTTGTATTTGACAAAGAAAAGGGAAAGAAGAAAGAAAAACACTAAGGGTCAGAAATTCAAGTACAGGAATACAAATTTGACGAGGCAAGAGCTACAGGTGATTCTAGCAAATTTCAATCAAGAGATGAAATATATGTAAAATATGGGCAAGACAAACAAACAGCAGTAGAAGCAATGCATAAGTTGTTTCCAAAATTCATGAATGTTGTTGATTCAGAAATTACTCTGATGACGAGCAGAGATCCAACCAAAAATACTTTGAATTTGGTCGTATCGTCTGATGATAAGGTCATAGAAATGAAATTGAATTTGCAGAAGACACCAGTCCCTGATAAAATTCAACTGCATACATAGACTGGAGAGGTGATTTATACTGATTTGATGAAAGCTACTTTAAAAGTGGCAAAACTACAGAATGCAGTGAACAGGCTGGAAATCTAGTTGAGGCAAGAGAAAACAGAGAACAAAGCTCATCAACAACAAATAAAAATATTGCAAGATGACCTGGTGGAGAGAAATGATGAACCAAATAGAGGGGAGGCAAGTAAAAATATTTTAGCTGAGAAAGAAAACACTATCCAATTACTTAAGAAAAAGCTTAAAATTCCAGCAACTTAGTTAATTCAAGCCTCTGAATTAACCGTGTTAGAAAAAGAAAAAGAAATTTTATCTCAAGAATTGGATGACTGTAGAGCTAAATTTCTCAAGTTTGAGGAAAAAGGGGTAAGTTGGGAGAAAGATAGATTGAGTCTTAAGACTCAGATTGAATATCTAAAGGCCAAATTGGAAAATATAGCACAAGAGAAGCAAGGAATATATCAAGGCAACAAAGAAGCAAGCACATATGATATAATTCAAGCTATGTCCCAAGTTAGCTTGAAAGAGGCGGAGATCAAAGAACTAAATGAAGAAAAACAAAGACTAGAAGAGGAAAATCAGAAAAAAGGAAAATGAAATAAAAGAGTTGACAAATAACAATAACGATTTGGTAGGCATAAATCAGAGGTTCATAAGTCAAGTGATAGGACAACTAGCATTGCAAGGTGCTAATCATTTGATTTGGGATTCAATCATCAATGAGGCTGCAAAATTCAGGCCTTATTTAAATTTTATGAAGACAAAGGAAGACATAGCAAATGATAGCTTACAAAGTTGTACAACAATGAGAGAAGTTTTAGATAAGAAACCAAAATATACAACCCAAAATACCATAACTTTCTTAAATACTTTAACAGAAGATGATCTGCAAGCAATGACTATCAACAACAGGGTAACAATCATAACTTGGGCTAGGAGAGTCCTTGGAAAACATTCCCACATTGAGAATGTTCAAGCTAGAGCAGAACAGATGAAGAAACAAGTTGAAGCCTTCAAAAAGGGATTTGAAAATCTAATACAAAAGGGACTGCCTTCTTTTTGGGATGAAAATAATGAGTTAATTTCCCAAGAAAATTATAAGGATTTACTATTTAACATCAGGAGGAATCATGAGAAATTTGAGGGTTTGACTCATGTTCTAACAAGGAAATTTCTACTGAATAAACTCTCAGATGATTTTGAATTTCTAAACCAACCGGCCATGATAGGTGAAAAGATTCCTCCAACTTCCATTGCAGAGCACATAGAGATGAAAGTTCTGGTTAAGGAGATGACTAGTTATGAGGTACCTTCTACAGAGTAATGGAAGACAGTGGAGAGATATGGGAAAATGAAGTTCACCTTGCACACTTGAAGGATACTGTTCGAGAAAGAAGCCATGTCAACATCTACAACCAATAGAAATACATCAAATGTTATATTCTGAGAAATTTTTGAAATTGTATAAATTTTGACCGAAATGGAATGTAATAGTTAGTTTATAATTTTCTATTTTTAGTTATGAAGTAGTTAGGGTTTTACCTCGAGAAGTTTTACAATGTATAAAAGACAAATTTTGGCAATGTAGTAAGTGTTGGAACCCATGAAGAGATACTCGTTTTGTATTGAGCCCTTCAATTTTGAATAAAGATGGCCGAGCAAAGTTGATACATACTTTCAAGAGTAAATGTTCCTGTGTTATTTTATTCAAAGTATTAGAGGTTTTACAATGTATAAAAGACAATTTTTGGCAATGTAGTAAGGGTTGGAACCCGTGAAGAGATACTCGTTTTGTATTGAGCCCTTCAATTTTGAATAAATATGGTCAAGCAGAGTTAATGCATATTTTCAAGAGTAAATATTCATGTGTTATTTTATTCAAAGGATTAAAAAGAATGTGACTGTCCTGTTAATGATAAGCCTATTAACAAATTAACTTATGATGATAATGACTGTTATGTAATTGAAGAATGTGAAACAATATGAATCAAGTAAAGAAATTGATTGATGCATAACCTGCATATAAATCATATGAATGATAAATCAAGCACACAGATTTACATGTTTTATAATTTAACAATACAAAACAGAGTTATTAGACTCGTATGTATGAAAAACCAAAATGAATCAAGGAAACTTGATACACATAACAAAAGAAAGTAAAAGAGAAACTAACTGAAATTATTTAAAGATTGTAAAACATTACAAGTCTCCAAGTACAGAGTGTCTCCAGTTCTCTCCTTTGATGGTTCCCCCCCCCGTTCATGCGATTTTCCAAGGGTAGATTGCCACTTGGAAAATACATCTAAAAGATCATCAACATATTTATACTTTGCATGCTCAAGCTGTAATTGTGCCTTGAAAGTGAAATCCTTGATCTCCCTCTTCTTAGCAATTTACCATTCTGGATCTCCCCCCTCACATTCCTCGGTTAATATCCAGACCTCCTTTTCAGCGTATTCCTCACCACGCAGCCAAATGGAAATTTTTTATTAAAATAATAAACATGCTATGTACATACTTCATATAAAAAATGTTTAGAACCTGATTTTTCCGTTTTGGAAGGCTACTTTTGACACTTCCAATACTTAATCTTGAAATTTTAAAACAAATTTTAGCACTTTCAAACTCTGATTTAGCATTTTCGAACACCAAACTTGACACTTTACAAGAATTATAATCACAGTGAAATTGAACATACTAGTACAAAAAACCATAAGTGTATTATATAGCAAAATACTTTCATTTTCATTTTATTCACAATTGGCCTCACATCATTCATGCCATTCAGGTGTAGCAAGCAAGGCCATAATCGATCTAACAAGAATGTGTCATTGACATCTTGGGAAGTAATTTTTTGTTATAATACAGTTCCCTTCCTCGTTACAAACATGTTTTTCTTTCGAGTCATCTACAATCACTGTATTTGTAGCATTCCAACCATGGATCAAAATGTCCCAAACTTTATTTAACATACTAGCACAAAAAACCATAAGTGTATTATTTAACAAAATACTTTCATTTTCATTTTATTTACAATTGGCAATGTGTCATTGACATCTTGGAAAGTATAAGTTTTTGTTATGATACAATTCCCTTCCTCGTTACAAACATGTTTTTCTTTCGATTCATCTACAATCACTGTATTTGTAGCATCCTAACCATGGATCAAAATGTCCCAAACTTTATTTAACATACTAGTACAAAAAACCATAAGTGTATATTATTTAACAAAATACTTTCATTTTCATTTTATTCACAATTGACAATGTGTCATTAACATCTTGGCAAGTATAAGTTTTTGTTATAATCCAGTTCCCTTCCTCGTTACAAACATGTTTTTCTTTCGAGTCATCTACAATCACTGTATTTGTAGCATTCCAACCATGGATAAAGATGTCCCAAAATTTATTTAACATACTAGTACCATAAGTGTATTATTTAACAAAATACTTTCATTTTCATTTTATTCACAATTGGCAATGTGTCATTGACATCTTGGCAAGTATAAGTTTTTGTTATAATATAGTTCCCTTCCTCGTTACAAACATATTTTTCTTTCGAGTCATCTACAATCACTATAATTGTAGCATCCCAACCATGGATCAAAATGTCCCAAACTTTATTTAAGATACTAGTACAAAAGACCATAAGTGTATTATTTAACGAAATACTTTCATTTTCATTTTATTCACAATTGGCCTCACATCACTCGCATCATTCAGGTGCAGAAAGCAAGGCCATAATCGATTTAATAAGAATGTGTCATTGACATCTTGGAAAGTATAATTTTTTGTTATAATACAGTTCCCTTCCTCGTTACAAACATGTTTTTCTTTCAAGTCATCTACAATCAATGTATTTGTAGCATCCCAACCATGGACCAAAATGTCCCAAAATTTATTTAAAGGCTTGAGAAATACATAAGGATTTCCATCACCCTGATAACCCTCTCTGGCTATGCAAGAACCATATTCTTGTGTTAAAATTACTCTAAATTGTTCCCTTTGCAATCCTATTATTTGTAATAATTCTGGCAAAAACTCGTCAACGTTTTTTTGTTGTGCAGATGTCCATATCCCAACTTCAAATATACTAAAGCATTTTTCAAAAAATTCCCTTAATCCTGGATGTATAAAATAGTACTTTGTTTTTTATTTGATATCCAGTGCTCGTGGCAATCCGAATTTCTTTTTTTATGAAATGTGTGTAACAAAACTCCATTGAAATAAAAAATAATCAATGGTTTACTCGGAAACAATTCTTCTAGTACTATCTGCAAACAAAAAAAACAAACACACAACCCAGCCAATAAAATATTATGGTTCAATGTTTCTAAGTATATTGCTTTCATGGTCAACAATTTTTGAAACACATTACCAGATACATGGTACGATGTCCATAAATAATATGAGAATTGTGCAATAAAACTTACATCAATTAAATATAGAATTTGTCAAAAATATACAAATCACTAAATGATTTTTTTTGTATAATATGACAGTCATTTGAAATTGAATTTCTTTAACCAACTCCCCATTTTTGAACGAGGCCCGAGATAATTCAATAGAGAACACAACATTGTTTTTATAGTTATTTCTCTCTCTTGTGAACCGTCGAATGTCCAACTAGTTGGAATTTTCAAGCAGTTTTCCTTGCTATTATCTGCTGATTGATATTGCCCTTCATCTATAAAGAACATGTCCGTTTTTTATATATATCTCCATATTGGATAAGTACATCTTTGAACGAATTTTTGTATATGTTCGGTACTTCACCAACATTATAGTATGCAGACATTGGGTCTTCACCCCAAATAAATACAAAGTCTTCACTCTTCAACCATTCAAATATACCAAGGAATTTTTTAATTTCCATGTTGTCGAGCGAGGAAAACCACAGAGCAACGTTGAAATTTTCTCTGGAAACACTGATAATATCGGGGCTGAACATCCGCGCATAATAACGATAGAAATTATGGACAGAATGAGGTTGTTTGGAAGAATCTTCAATGTTGGATAACATACGAACTCCAAAGAGCAATCCCTCTACTCCCAGGACCAATAGTGTCTTTTGCGGTGATATCCAGACTACATACAAGAACCGTGACTATATATATAACAACAACAACAACACTTCGTTCATGAAGTTAATGATCACAAACATGCAACTGTAAATGAAGATGTTGATTTCAAAAGATTAATACAAAAATCACCCAAAATTTCATAGATTCAAATGATTTAATAAAAGCATCACACCGAACTAATAATATGTTCGATTCAGACAAAAATAGCAACGTCATCGAAAAAAACAGAAAACACATTGAATTATTTAAAATAGGAAATGATAGGTTACATCTAAAAATAGGCAATGGCAGGTTAGATTTGATGGCTGTCACTCCAACCAGGGGAAGGCATTGAAGGTTTTAATATCAGCTGATTCAAGCATTTTAATAAAACCATGCCAAAGTCGATGTACCAACTCAATATGTGTCCTAGTGGACGATGCAATAAAGGGATTACTCAAAATACAGTTTTCACATGGATGTGCTTTCACACCATCACCCTCCAAAATAATGATTGATGTATTACTTTGTGAAGATTGCACTGGGAACTCCTCCCACACACTCTCCAATTTTTTTTATGTATTTCCTTCTTCATCGTTGGTACGTCTCTCTCAAAACCATAAAAATAAATTTTTTTCCCCATATGATTTTTCTGTACTGCCTGCCCTCAAAATTTTTGTAAACAATGAATTCCCCTCATTGAACCCACATTTAGATGACCAAATCCCAACATTGAATTTGGAAAGACATAATGCCAAAAATTGCATGGCACGTGTTTGTGACTCATATCAAGTTTCTTTGTGTTTAAATTCAAAATCACCAAATTTAGTACTTTCTTCCCCCTTTTTTACTTTTTCCCCTCCAACAATATTTTTCTGATTTCCCTTTTTTTCTCTCTTTTGGAGTCATTTTCTGTGACTTTCTTGCGAAATAGAAAACCTTCCATTTCTAATATCAATAACATTTTTGTATGGGGAGCTGCACAGAAATATTGCTTGTCATTATATATTTCGAAATAAATTTGTTTTATCAATTTATGTAGAAAATATTCTTTGTCTTTTACCTGTCAATTCCATTCCAACATTTGAGCCCTCTCCTGGTTCATTATTGTCCAAGCTCTCGCCTGGTTCATTATTGTCCAACCTCTTTCCTAGTTCATTATTGTCCAAGCTCTCGCATGTTTCATAACTATCCAATGTGATTCATTGGCTAATATCCACGGACATTGTCGATTCCAGCTCTGGTTGTGGATGATCCACATGTTGAATAACAATACAATCATCTTGACCTGGAAATTTGCAGGTATACATTTTATATAATTTTTTGCAAGTACTCAAGGTCACTATCCCCTTTCATAATTTAGTTAATTTAACCACAATCTTTGAAAAATAAATTTTTACCTTCTTGTCCGTCTTGTTCTCCAGTTTGGTAGTTCTTTGTGGATTCTCTATCACATTTAGTGTCGTCCTCATATACTATAATTTGATTGGACGATACCTGAGTGTGCTCTTTATTTGAAGTTGTAGTAGAATAGGAATTTGGAGAATTTATTGAACATAACCGACTGAGAAAAGTAAAATACAATGAAAGAAGACATCTGAAAATGTTAATACAAATACCTTGTTTTATAACTAGTTCATGATAGAAACTGTTCATAAACAACTCTTGTTGTACAGTCTCCACAATAGAAATAACTATTCTATCTGGCGACCTGATCAACGAACGAAGAACTCTACCTCCTGCATACAACAAAAGAACTATACCTCGAGAAGTGACCAGTCTGGAAACTATGTGATCCCAGAATTCCCGTGTCCTTTCTTTTGGAAAAACATGGCTTCTCGAGGTATCGTTGTTAACCTTGGGAAAAGGTAAATCAATCATTGGTAGGCTCTCATCCTTCCAATCCATATCCATTTGAAAAGTGGACAAACTATCCTAATCCCTTCCAATGCTTCTCTGTATAATAGAGAATCCTATAAACAAGTCCTTAGAGAAATCTCTATAAACTCCCTTGGTAGGATTCCGTGTTACCTTTTTCTTTATTTCTTGTTGAAAAGTGTGAAAGCTTTGGAAACCATACAAGAGTTTTCCATATCAGCTAAAAAAATTAAAGCACATGCCGCTTCATTAGATTCTAAGTAGTACAACAACACAAGCATATCTTCTTCTGTCCATGACATATCGCAATTACACATATCAACAACAACCAATTCACAGCTGATTGCCGCACCAAAGAATGCAATGAATCTTAGTGTGTTGACCAAAGATGCAGGATGACAACATTGACAAGCAAACTGTGAACTATCTTTGACGTCGTCAATGGATATACCCATCCCCTCTTTATTGATATATACATATATATATTCAATATTTTCACAACATCATTTAGTAGTTTGGTACCATTATCCTCTTCAAATTCTTTCTTTTTCTTTTTACTTGGAGATTTTGCTTGCTTTTCGGAGCCTAAAATACTGCACAGTTGATGGAGATGATTTGGTGCAATTTTATATATTTAAATGACATTATGGTCAGTGATAATCAGTGATCGATCAGTTTGAACATCATGAACTTTGAAATATTCAACGATCGAATGCCTGGTTGACCTCTCGTCCTTGATTCACTTGAAATATTGCTATAAAGTATTTGCACAAACATTTTTCTCGACTGATGTGCTCATTCAAACCGATCCGTTGATTATATTGTCCGCCATAGCGGTCTATTCATCTTCATCAAGATGACGCAATGGTCTAAAAAAATTAGATCCATGATTCTTTATTTTATTTTGAACATAATCAAGCTGACTGATGCTCTTGGGTGAGCATGGAAAGGAACCACTTTTGTAAAGCTCGAATACAGACATCCATTTGCTCCACAGTCGATCCGATGTCAAAAAAAGAGTTAGCTTGTCTTTAAGGTTGTCCTTTGTTTGAACAACAAAGATATCCATACATTCACCTTGGAAGTTCTGCAAACATATAAAATTGAAGATAATATTTAATTTGCTAATTTCATAACACATGAAGCAATCTAAAGACTTTGATTGATAAGAAGAAAAATTCTATACATGCCAAGCATCACGGGAAACGTTTCCCTTTCTCGGGCGGGATGGCATACTGTAGGATATCCATTTCTCCCTTGCTTTTACAACTTGAGAAATGAATGGAGTGTTTGCAAATTCCTTGTTTGATAAATTTTGTTGTTTGCATAATTTGCTGATAATGTGCCGAGGAACATATTTATGTAGAAGGCGATCTGTTCGATGCCGATACCATGAATGGACCGATTCATATTTATCATTTTCAATGATTTTTTTTCTGCACAGAAATAGTATGCTGCCCATCCAATATATAAAAATTTACTGAAGGCAAATTAATTTCGTCCTCATTTCCAGGAAGAAATCCCAATGTGGTTTCCTTATCGAAAGGAAATAGTATGACATCTCTCAATGTTGTTGTAAATGTATGGAGAAGAGATACAACTATCTTTTGGACGACCTCCTCATCAAATTTTCGATATTGTAACTGCGGAGGCGCAACAACACATCTTGTTACGTCAATAGAAAAAACTTTCTCATTGAAAAAAAAGTATTTGATCTGCTCGTGTTGAACTTCTTTTGAACTTTCGAAGCTCTTAGCCGCTTTCCGCATCATCGCTTTAGAATGACTTGATTTGAGTGGTTTGAAGGAATATTTGTCCACATATTTTACAATATGATGGAGAAATGTTCTTCTATGGTAGATAATAATCTTTTCATGGCCTACGTTTGTCAACTTGTTTTCAATATTCATGTAATGCAATACAGACGAAGTTTTCGCAGCCAGGATTCTTTTCTTCCATACCAACAAAATTCCTTTCTTCAAAGATGACGCGGTATTAATTCCAGACCGATTAGAAACATCATACGAGGGAAAAACCCACCCTTGCTTCGCACAGGAAACCGGATCTAAATCGGGACCACTTTTCATTAGATCTGGTCGAAAATTACAAACCATAATATCATCCTGTAGAATGAAACAATGGTCTCTCTCGACCACTTCAACTTGAACATGCAATAAACTGTCAGGAATGGGATCCACATATGTCAATATTCCAGCTCGAGTTGGAGCTTCTTCCTCATCCAAGCAGAATAGATATAAATCCGGGTACAAATTATTTGGTTCATCCACCTCAACATACCATCCATGCTTGAATAAACCAAGGTTGTTATCTTTTTACAATTCAAGGAACGAGATTTCCTGGTACTGACTAAGGCTCAATAACGAAGACATGTTTTATCTGCAAAACAATAAATATAAAGTAGTTAATATAAGAATGCATACAATGTTTATAATTATAAATTAATGTTTTAATATTAGATGTATACTTGCAAATGTTCATGCTAATGATCGAATGCACATTTTATATAGTCATTTGAGATAGGATCGATCATAGAAGGAGCGATCATCATAGAAGGGGTAGCTGATCCTTCTTGTGCGAAGTCATATGTTATTCTGGCCCCTTCGCCATGGTTACAAAAGCTTGATTCTGTAACCCCCCATATTCGCTTCGGATGAGACTTCAACCTATTTACAAGGTGATGGCGAAGGGGCCAGTGAAAGGGGTTTTGTTGTGTCTACATTTATCTAGTGAATGAAAGGTCGGCCGAACCTTATTGTGCTCAGTATTCTTTCAGTGTTCACCATTCTGCATATACATGAATTTACATCCTAGCCTTTGGAGGTTGAATATTTTTACAATTCCCTCATAAATGAAGGGTAGCCGACACTTCTTGTGCCCAATATTCTATTCATAATAGTTCTAGACTTCAAGAAGGGTCGGTCGATCCTTCTTGTGTTCATGATTCTGGATACAGGTGAATTCACAATTATCTACTAGACGAAGGGGTGACCGATCCTTCTTGTCAGATATTGGAAGTCGAGATAATTTTTTTTTATGTGTTTTAAATTAGCCAATGTCCCGGTCGCCACAGTTACAGAAGCTTGATTCTCTAACCCCCCATATTCGCTTCGGGTGAGACTTGTTCCCTCAACAATGATTCTATCATTTCCAAACCCATACTATGTATGAATAATAACAAGGTATATGGTACTTTATGCATGTTAGAGTGAGAATTCCCAAATTCCTTTGAAATAATTATCACAATCATAGGATCTCAATTGACTTATCCTTTTAGATGCATAAGGCTTTGAGGTGCTATGCACTATGCATGCAACCACAATGTTTATAACTATGGAGATATGTTAAGTTAATAAGTCTTGAATGCTCTATGCTCTATAATGCAACTGTTGAAACATATAACTACTTTTGAATATATAAAACCAACATGATTACTCATTGCAACGATTCAAACATTCATCAGAAAGTAATCCTTCAAAACAATTAACCTATAACTAATAACTATACATTCAAAATTAGTTGAAATTGAACATTATCTGAAGATTAGGACAACAACATAATGAAACTAGGAAGGAACATAAATGTATTAATGGAAAATAGATCAGAAAATCACAATATTGGAAATGTAATCAAACTATGATGACACATAAAAACAAAATCACCCATAATTTGAGAATTAAATTAAGAACTAATGGAAGAACTCACACAACCTATCACTACACTTCATGAAGAATTAGTTCAAGCATTAATTTACTTCATGAAGAACAATTCAAGCATTAATTAAGTTTCTAATGATATTTATGCACCATCCTACATATCCCATGACCAAACCATTATTTATTAATCATTTTCGGGAGTTAGGGTTTCACTTATTGAGTATCGTTGCAAGATTTTGGGTCGCTAGGTCAAATTTGCATATCACCATCTCAACATAAGTAGATAGTGTGCCAACATTTGGATAGTAAAAAATAGGTGTAGGATCTAACAACGTGAAATTTTATTGCTCCGTTCACTTTTTATTCCCTACCAATTCTTTCGCATATATACCTAAAGGTATCCATGCCATGAGTTGCAACTCACCAGAAAACCCAAATTGAAATTGAGCCTCAATTTGATAAACCATTATCTTTGCATTTAGGTTTTCACAGGTAAAGTATGTTGGAGACATGTGTGGATGACCTGCGAATGGTAAAGTGTACTCTACGTACGTTTCGGACCTCAGAGCCGGGTCCATCTTCAGGAGTGAGAGTGTCTCAATGGAATTAGCTGCTTAGGGTATTATAAATAGACCAGAAATTTAATCATTATAGTGTAATCAATGTCGGCCAAGATTAATATTTCCGGCTATTTATGGAATTTCTTATTTCTTAGGTTGTGTATAATCGGTTTCCATGCTGCGCTCAGAATTAAACCATCATCTCTATTGAAGTTTTTAGGGTTATTCTCAATCTCGGTCGCTTCTCGAATCCGCCTTCTATTGTAGTGTTCCTCAATCGCGATTACTTTCGTGTCTTCTATGCGTATTTGGTGGTTACTTATATGGGAGTGCTCAACAACCGCCGAGTTCTTGATCCTTCCATGAGTGATGTCTGTGCAATGTTCTTTTATTATGGTCTTTATTGAGCGACCCTTTTCTCCTATGTACACATCCTCACACGAGCAAGGGATAGAGTAGATGCCTTTCTTTAGCTTAGGATCGATGGGATCTTTGGTCCTGTACAATAGATTTCGTAAGGAATTTGGAGGTGAGAAAATAGTCTTGATATTATTCTTTTTGCGTAGACATCACTCATGGAAGGATCAAGAACTCGGCGGTTGCTGAGCACTCCCATATAAGTAACCACCAGATACGCATAGAAGACACGAAAGTAATCGCGATTGAGGAACACTACAATATAGGGCGGATTCGAGAAGCGATCGATATTGAGAAGAACCCTAAAAACTTCAATAGAGATGATGGTTTAATTCTGAGCGCAGCATGGAAACCGATTATACACAACCTAAGAAATAAGAAATTCCATAAATAGATGGAAATATTAATCTTGGCCGACATTGATTACACTAGAATGATTAAATTTCTGGTCTATTTATAATACCCTAAGTAGCTAATTCCATTGAGACACTCTCACTCCTGAAGATGAACCTGGCTCTGAGGTCCGAAACGTATGTAGAGTACACTTTAACATTTGTAGGTCCTCCACACATGTCTCCAAACCATTATCTTGTTGGACTCGAAATGTCAAATTACCTATAATGGAAGCCTTTTCCCACTTGTCACACAACCATAACATGTTTTACAAGGGAAATTATTGTTAAATGTACAACATCATGAGGCATTCTCCAAACCAATCTTGTGCAACCAAGATTGATCCTCCCGTATAGAGGTGACCACTTTGATTTCCTTCTGTGTAAAGGTTATTCCTCCAGTATATAGGCAATTGATCAAAGTAATGATGTTGTAAATTATTGTCGGACAAAGCTCCAAACTTGTGTGTCAAGTCATGATTCTCATGTGAACCTTCTGTATAAAGGTATCCATGGGATAGACCTCCCGTATAGAGGTGGACCTTCCGTATAAAGGCCATGCTTTACTTGTTAAAAGTATTTAATGTTGTGTGATGTATTATTAACCATGATCACTAGATTGATATTAAGTCTCCTTTAGAGATTTATCACCTCTAAAGTGGATTACTTTAGCATGTGATCATTTGGTCTGGAATAATTTACTATGATCACAACATCTGATAATTCTTCTTAGTACAATGTAATATGATGGATAATTAAAGTTAGCACATATTGACAATGCAGTAAAAGATAAAGAGATAAAGATAAATGCATAGAGAAAAAGAGAATTCGAATTGATAGGGATATGAATAAGTGAACTCGAATTGTCAAGCTTCAGTTAAATCCCAAATGTATGCCTCGATTAACTAAAGAAATCACAGTAGTCACTACAAGTAAATAAATCAGAATGATTTCAGTTAATAATAGTTAAGTAAGTGTTAAATAAGAAGGACTAGTTAACTAAAGTGTTTTCACTTTAGTTAAACTAAAATATGACACTTCAGTAAATCAAGGAGAAATCAAATTGATCACTACAGTGATGTTATCAAGAAAGAAGCAGTTAAAGAGAGTTAACTAAGTGACAACAAAGAAGATATAGTTAACTAAATGTTATTGCATGACGACACTTATGTTAAACTAAAAGATGGCACTTGAGTTGTGAGACTTTCATGATGACACTTAAGTTAGCCACCTAACTAAGTGGGAAATATTTCAATTAAGAGGTGAGTTCATCCTAAGCAACAGTTCAATGAGATAAAGCACTTCATGAGAAATGGGGCACACTTCTTCATGCAAGATTGATACATCCAGTCTGAGGGAGACTTCATCCTGAAGTTAGAAGAATTCGATGCATGAGAAGAATGTATAAATATGTTATACAAGATTGATGAATTCAATTTGAAACGAATTCTCTTCTCCATTGAAGACACCACACTTCTCTTTGTGCAAGTTATTGTTCTTGCTTGTTGTTGATGTGCTGGGGACACTGGAAAACACATTCGATTGATCTCTCTTCTATATTGATTTCATATCTTCACCAAGAGTGTTTGGTGATATATTATATTCCAAAATCAATATGCTATGATGTTGATTATGATTTTCATTGATTTCAAAGGAGCTCATTAATGACAAAGGAATAACCAAGGACTGATGGCAAGGAAAACACAGTGAAAGTCAAAGGAATGACAAAGGAAGTGATGACATGGCATGTATGATGATGTGGCATGTGTGATGAAGCTGGAAAGACACATGATAATGTTCTGGTACTATCATCAAGTCAGTGTTGCAATCTGACAACATTTTGGAAAAGTATGACAAGTTTGTGAAACTTTGGAAATTGACTAAGTATGAAAAAATAGTCAAAACTGCTCTAGGAAAATGCCCGCTATAATTCATGGTTTGAAGATAATGCCCGCACCATCATACCAGGCTATAGCTTGTTGAAGTGGCTATCTAGTCATGGTTTCATTTTTCCTTCATCACCTCTGAGGAGAAAGTTATAGGTCTGCCAAAACAAGATTTTGCACCAGAGGAAGTAAAAATGACTAAGTAGCCTCAGGGAAATGCCCGCCATAAATTATAGGTTAAAGTAAATGCCTGCACCATATGGTCAGGCTGTAGTGTGGTGACTTGTATACCTAACCATGGTCTCATTTTTCCTTAAGCACGTCTGAGGAGAAAGTTATAAATCTGCCTAAATAGAGTTTCAGGATAAAACTTTGGAGAAATTCCTGAAAATGACTAAGTGTTGGAAAACTGGCTTAGGTGGCCTTAAGGAAATGCCCGCCATAATTTGTGAGTTGAAGAAAATTCCCTCACCATATGGGAATCTTGTAGGTTGGTGGTTTGTCTACCTGAATATGTCTTCATATTGTCTTGAAAGTGTCCGAGGGAGAAGTTATGGATCTACCAAAACAGTGTTTTAGGCAGATTGGACCAAGTCTAGGAAAGTGCAAAAATTGTCTAAGTGTAAAATCACTAAAACTGCCTAAGTGACCTCAGTAAAATGCCCTCCATCTCTTGTGTTTGATGTCTTAAATCATCTTGAGAGTATGGATATCTAGAATGTTGTTTGGTGCATCCAACCATGGTCTTAGTTTGTCCAAAGAGTCTATGAAGAAGAAGATATGGATCTGCCAAAAGTGCTACTTAGCTTGATTTGCACTACTTTAGTAAAATGCTCTCCAAGGAGAGACAAAGTAGTCTCAGAGGATGAAATTGGTCTTGATGGATTCACCTTGTTGGCCTCTACCCATTGGGTGTCTCACACTTCAGATTTGATGAAAATAAAAATCTCATCATGTTGACCTAGGGTTTGACAATTTTGTGTAAGTGTTGAATTAACAGGTTGGAAGGCTATTTTCAAATGGCTGCCAGAGGATGTGTGTGTTTCAGAGGCTGAGAGCTTAAAACATGAAGTTTCTAACTTGAAGAAACAAGTAAACTTAATTAGAAGACCACATGAACGAGGCTGATAGCTTAAGACGAGAATGTAGTCTGCTTAGAAAGAAGCTTGATGAAGAAACTACTAAATCAAAATTTGAGAACAACTCAAAGACTTTAGATGAAATATTAAGTAGCCAAAAACCATCAAGTAATAAAACTAGATTAGGTTATGACAAATAAGAGAATCCAGAATGTTTGTCTCCTACACTCCAAGATAGAAAGGAAAGAAGCTATGCTGCTGCACTCAAAAGCCCGATTAAGAAGGATAGTCAGAAGTTTGCTCCCTCCTCTCATAATAAAGATATAATTGATATGATATCTAAAAGATCAATGGCAAGTAGGGTCGAACATATTTTCTTTGGTCATTGCTACACATGTCATAATTTTGGACATATGGCTAGAGAATGTAAGCTAAGGAATAATGCTTCAATGGAAGTTCAAGAACAAAAGAATGGATGGAAGAAGATGGAGGTTGTGAAGCAGGAAGATCAAATATTCCTCAACCATAAAGGAAGGTTCTATGGATATTGTCACTATTGTCACAAGTTTGGTCACAAGGCTATTAATTGCAGAACCAAGGGAAAATATCAAAGTACAGAATCCAAGAAACAAAAAGGGTTAGTAAGTAGGGTACCTCATGGAAAGATGTGGAGAAGAAAGGAAGACTACAAGGAGTCAGAGGAAACACAGATTCCAAGCATCAATGAAGATAATGATCAACATAATAGTGTTGCAAATGAGAATGACATCCATTATGATGGAGAGAAGGATTATGAAATCCTCTTCTAAAAAGGTCTCTCATGACCTAAAAGAGAACCCTGAAAATAGCATTAGAAGGGATCATATACTCAGGGGGAGTAAAATATCAAAAGATTGCAATTGGTAATTGGAAGTAATTAAAATAATTTGGTAAATATAAAAGGCTATCTTAATCAAGGACACAAGAAGTGAGTGACTCCTACAAGAATTGTCTATATACTCTAAAACACAGTAAGGAAGGATTGTTGAAATAAACATTTGGGATTCAGACACATATCAGTTGATGAAGTTCTTTTTGAATTTGCGTCTTGGAAGTATGTATATGAAAGTGTAGCAAAGCCTATTGTTGAAAGTACACTAGAAAGTTCTTACCATAAAAAGGGGGTTTTGATGAATAACAATGATGACATTGGGAGACTCTCGATGAGATGATGTGCAAAGCAGTGCATAGAATTCCAACACTACTCACACATAGAAATTCTTCTTCGAGTAGTCATCACATTGATTTGAAGTAACTATGAAAAACTCATTAATGAAGAATAAGGCAACACTATGATAGGGGGAGTTTATGAACTCATCATCCAGGTCCTCATTTAAAGACTAGCTACAAGATGATCACCAGGTTACCCTAACAAAGTGGTCAGTACCAAGTCCAAAATTAACAAGAGGAAAAGGAGAAAAAGAAGGGTAGTTGTAAAAAGGAAGAAGGATAGAAAACTTTCTATCAAGAAGGTTACAACAAAAGGCATATTAGATTATCCTTTGTCATTGTTGTCAAAGGGGGAGAATGTTTAGATGTTGCCATCAATGCCAAAGGGGGAGAATGTTGATTATGATTGTCATTGATGTTAAAGGAGCTCCGTAATGACAAAGGAATAACCAAGGACTGATGGCAAGGAAAACACAGTGAAAGTCAAAGGAATGACAAAGGAAGTGATGACATGGAATGTATGATGATGTGGAATGTGTGATGAAGCTGGAAAGACACATGATAGTGTTCTGGTACTATCATCAAGTCAGTGTTGCAATCTGACAACATTTTGGAAAAGTATGACAAGTTTGTGAAACTTTGGCAATTGACCAAGTATGAAAAGATAGTCAAAACTGCTCTAGGAAAATGCCCGCCATAATTCATGGTTTGAAGATAATGCCCACACCATCATACCAGGATATAGCTTGTTGAAGTGGATATCTAGTCATGGTTTCATTTTTCCTTCATCACCTCTGAGGAGAAAGTTCCAGGTCTTCCAAAATAGGGTTTTGCACCGGAGGAAGTAAAAATGACTAAGTAGCCTCAGGAAAATGCCCGCCATAAATTATAGGTTAAAGTAAATTCCCGCACCATATGGTCAGGCTGTAGTGTGGTGACTTCTCTACCTAACCATGGTCTCAGTTTTCCTTAATCATGTCTGAGGATAAAGTTATAAATATGCCAAAATAGGGTTTCAGGATAAAACTTTGGAGAAATTCCTGAAAATGACTAAGTGTTGGAAAACTGGCTCAGGTGGCCTTAAGGAAATGCCTGCCATAATTTGTGAGTTGAAGAAAATGACCTCACCATATGGGAATCTTGTAGGTTGGTGGTTTTTCTACTTGACTATGTCTTCATATTGTCTTGAAAGTGTCTGAGGGAGAAGTTATGGATCTACCAAAACAGTGTTTTAGGTAGATTGGACCAAGTCTAGGAAAGTGCAAAAATTGCCTAAGTGTAAAATCACTAAAACTGCCTAAGTGACCTCAGTAAAATGCCCGCCATATCTTGTGGTTAATGTCTTAAATCATATTGAGAGTATGGATCTCTAGAATTTTGTTTGGTGCATCCAACCATGGTCTCAGTTTGTCCAAAGAGTCTATGAAGAAGAAGATATGGATCTGCCAAAAGTGCTACTTAGCTTGATTTGCACTACTTTAGTAAAGTGCCCGCCAAGGAGAGAGAAAGTAGCCTCAGAGGATGAAATTGGTCTTGATGGATTCACCTTGTTGGCCTCTACCCATTGGGTGTCTCACACTTCAGATTTGATGAAAATAAAAATCTCATCATGTTGAATTATTAGGTTGGAAGGCTATTTTCAAATGCCCGCCAGAGGATGTGTGTGTTTCAGAAAATTCAAAAGGTGACATGGACCTGTTCATTGTTGAAGTGTCTATCCATCCATGATCTTAGTTTTTCTTATGGTGATCACATGAGGAAGAAATCAATCTGCCAAAGTGAAGAAAATATGTTTTACATATTAAAGACAAAAATTGTCCAAGTGTCAAAATCACAAGGTTGAAGAGGCATTTGAAAATTCCCGCCAAATATTGTCTGTGTGATGATAATTTCATCAGATGGCATAGGCATGTTCACTAATGATCTAGGAATCTAGCCATGGAGACAATTTCCTCCATGGAGTTCACACGTGTAAATTACACACCTGCCAAAATGAGAAAAATCATGGTACGTATTTGTGCTAGAAATTGCCCCTAGACTACAAAGGGTACAAGCTAGAACAATCTCAAGAAAATGAAAAGGAAATGAATTTGTTTTTTGTAATTTTTGTTTTGAAGGTTTCATTCATATAAAGGAGTAATTTATAACCAAACATATACAACACTAAATCATAAAGAAATAATGAAGAACTGAGATATAAAGATATAAAACACATAGATAAACCATAAGCATTCATTAAGCAAGAAACTGGTTGTGTCCACTAATTCATAAGTATTCACATGAATAATACCTTAATCAAGAAATGAAATCACAAATTAGGTGGTCAAACAGGCCATAAACATAACCAACAAAAAGAGTCTATAAGTGGCTTATATAATGTATTCAGATCAATATCCAGTATTCAAAAAGAACTTACATGAGAGTATATATCATAAGTCTGAGTGTAACACAACATCCTTAGCTCTAATGCCTTTCTTCCGAACAAAAACCAACCCTGCTAGTGTATTGGTTTCCCTATTTTATCATTACAAAATAAAGCAGTTTCATAACCACCTCTTTAGGCCTCAAACTCTTTAATCAGTTACATCTAGCAGTTACATAGACTAACCTTCGAATGACTAAGGAATAGTTAACCAAAAATAACTTCTAACAATTAGAAACAAGATGAAATGTAACAATACTTGGACAATTGTACATTTAGGTGACATTTATAGTTGCTTCGCAGCTTCTGCTAACATAGCTATTCCTTCCAATGCATGAGATTTCTTTTCATGTCGAGCCTGCTCCGTCTCCATGCTTTGAACCATATTTGATAGCACTTTATTTTGTTTGTTCAAATCCTGGATCTGCTTGGAAAATTCTTCAACTTGTACCTTTGCCTGTCCTTTTCTTCTTAAAGCTTCCTTTGCTACTACAATCAACTTTTGATAATGAGCATTTACATCTTCCAGGTCTTCTCTTAGTCTTTTATTTGTAGTCATGAGTCTTTCATTAGATTCATTCAGGAACTTTACTTGTGTCTTATGTTGTTGTACTGTCTTCTTTAAATTTTCTATCTCTGAGTCCATCTGAACATCTCCATGCAATGCTGAATCCTGATCCGAGAGAAATGGGATATCTAATTTCTTGAAAATTAGGTCTTCTTCATGCTTATTCCTCGCTGTTGCTTTTGACAATGGAGCTTTTGAACACATGCCTTGTTCAAAACTAGAAATGATTTCTTCTCCTACAACTTCATCACAGACTTCATCACAGTCTTTGATTACTTCTGATATCATTACATCATCTTCCTATGTAGCTGTTATAACCTGCTCTAATTTTAATTCTTTATTATTATCTCCATCTTCTTCCCTTGAAGAATCTTGGATAATGGTCACCTTCTCCTTCTCTAACTTAGGATTTAAAATCCTCCTCATATTCAGTCTGAGCTTGTTCATGGCTCTGGTTTTAGGTCTCCATTTTGGATTTTCGAGCTCTGCCAGAGATTTCACATTAGCACTAAAATCTGGAATATAGAATATTTTCTCATTGGTATTGACAGTAGGAGAAATTATGGCTGAGCTCTCTTCTTTATAAACATAACTCTGCTTTACCTCTACTGATGTTACAGCTTCTTCCTGATTTGAACCAACTACATTTTCCATTATATTATCTTCAAGAATACATTCATGATCATCCTCCAGTCATGTTTTCCTGCTCTGCACCATTAGGGTTTATGAAATCCTCCTGTAGATTATCATTTTGCAAATTATCTTGTACCATGTCTTCAGCTGCATCCCTTTTGAATTTTTTAACAAAACTAGATTGTTTATTGGGCAGAGGTTTCTTTCCATTCTCACCTTGCTCAGTTACAAACCCTGACTAAAACAAAAAATGGTCCCAACTTTGATTCTTCTTCTGCAAGACTAACAAAACAATCAATTTGATCAAGCCATGATGAAACAGTGACTGGATCGTGTGATCAACGTGACCCTTAACCCTAGCTGACATCTTTTGAAGGTTTTTGAGTAGAAAAAATGGCAAATTCATCTTTGATTGCTGGTTTAGATGAAGAAGAAACCTAATGTGGTATTTAAAAACTGATGCAAACCTTCCCTCACAGGTGAGGTAGCTCTGAACAATTCCTATAACCTCCTTCCATTCTGGCTTGAAATTGTTTAAGTGAACCCCTTTGCTCCAATCAAGGGATGGACAACATGGTAACAGAAATGTGCTTGGGTCAAAATCAAAAGGGGTTTTCTTAAACCATGATTCCCCTTCCATGGGTGCATCGATAACTTCTGCAATTAAAATTTCTGTTAGTTAAAACTTCAACTTATTGAAGCTTACAGTGACATTGGTAAGATTTTGAGCGAAGGTGTGAGTAACATCAACATTAAAGCCTGTAATTCTCTCAAAGAAATAAAACCACCCGACTGCCTTAAACAACGCTGCACATTCAGGAAAATTCGTGGCCCAACTAGTGTTTGTTGGTTCAAAATGACTCAATTTACCACTCTTACCCATAACTTTTGCAGTTATTCACTGACTGGCTTCTTGGAATGAAACAAAATTGGAAATGTTAACAAATCTCAGGATACGTGGCTTCAAAATGAAGAATTCGTGGTTTTCCCTGTCCTCAGCGCTTTCGATGATGAATCATCATGGGCTTTGACAAATGTCATGATATATGGAACAACTGCCTCGAGGTCTCCGAACATCATAGAATGTGATGGGCCAATACTTTCCATGAATCAACCATGATCCTCCATTATTTCGGATTCCAGCAACGCCTTAATGTATGCAGTTTAGTTACCATGCTGCGGGAATGTCTCCATATGAAAATTTTGCAAACAAGCTCAACATAAAGGTTAAATTTTCAACATAGGAGTTAGGGAAAAAATTAGTAAGTATTTTGAAGACCTTTTAAAGAAATGAAACACCTAATAAGCCACTATGTATAACCTAATATAAAGGTAAAACAAAATGAAATAAAGTAATACTCATAACATAGAAAAATGGAAATAAAATCAAAACCATTCAACTTAAACTAAAGAAAAATAAAAGTAATAAGGAATGAAAAATTAAGAAAAAATCAAATAGGGACTAGGTACAATTCCAGTCCTAACAGTATGTCTATTAAAAATGAAATTTGTCTAAGTATTAAAAACAAAAGGTTAAGAGGGCTAAGGATGCCCGCAAGAGTTTGTTGAAGTCCACCGGGGCTTAATTCATGCCCGCAGGGGCTATGGAATGCCCACCAAGGACTAAGGGTAAGCTCAAAAGGGCTCAATATGCTTGCAGGAGGTAATGTTAAGCCCGCAGGGGCTAAGTTAAAGCCCGCAGGGGTTTAGAAATGGCTGCAGGGGCTTAAGGATGCCCGTAGGGGCTAAAGTTAAAGCCATATGGGCTTAAACATGCCCGCAAGGGGCTTGCCTGCATACACCCATGAAGAAGCAAGGAGCTTAGGGTTGTTTCCCGCATAGGGAGAGCCCGCATGGAATGAAGCCCACAGGCCGAAAAATGTCCAAAGAAGTGTTTAATTAATTAAGTAAAAATGTGTAATAAAGATAATTATAAATTAAACGATTAATTATCAGAGATATGGAAAGAAACGAGTATGAAGAGACATAAGATCGAATTGAAGAGGTGCAACAATTAGAGGGTGTGATACATGATATATAAACAGATTTTTGAAGTGGAAAGAGGGTGTCTCGGTTGTGTAGATTGAAGAAGAAGAAAGAATAAAAGACAGAGTTAATAAAAAGAGGCATGTTTGATGAACATAATTAATTTCCAGAATGGAAGGACACGACCACTTAAGAGATTTGTTTGCATTAATGATATTTATAAGCAACATATTGAGTTGAAGAGGGAGTCTCAGAATATTCAGTAATAGAGATTGGAATCCAAGAAAAAATGAAGTGTATGCTGGTTTTTGATGTATATCTGAAGCAACATTAAGATCAGAGGAAGAGACCAAAAAGGTTTGCACATTCAAGAAGAAGAATGGAATGACAGAAGTCAGAGAATAACTGGGAAGAATAGAAGCTGTCTGTAGCCCAGATATTTGTAGCATCAAGAGAAGAAGAAGAAGCTAGAATAAGTATGAAATAATTGAAGACAGAAAGATCTGAAGGTTATAAAAACATATCAGGAAGGTAGGGTGGTTCTAGGGCAGGATACAATCCCGCAAGGGGGTTGTATCCTCCTTCCAACAGTGGCTGGTAAATAGGGTGTTGGTGCATCCTGTCATTTGTAGCTGACAAAGAAGGGTGTTGGTGCATCCTTCAGTTGTAGCTGAGAATTTGGGTGTTGGTGCATCCAGCAAATTGGTGCTTGCAAACTATTGTAAACATAATTTTGTAGTATAGAAAGAGTTCGTGGTTTTCCCAATTGGGCTTCCACGATAAAAATCTGTGTTCTGTGTATCTTGTTGATTCCATGTTTTAAGTAATATTAATAAGTGGTTTAAATTTGTAAAAAGATAACAATACTGATTCACCTCTCCCTCTCAGTATTGGCCAATATTCCAACATGTTGTAAAAGAAAGCATTCGCTGCTATCCATTATATTATACTAAGAAGAATTGTTGGGTTTTTTTTTCTCATAGTTTTGAGGATTTTCGCTGGGGTATATCTTGTGTTATGGTTGTATGAATTTCATGTGATTGAATTGTCTCATTGTTTCAAGTTTCAACATCTAAAATAATTAAAGATCAAAGATCAACCAAATATTAACATGGTATCAAATCTAGGGGCATGAAGGAGTTCAATTTTTCATGCCAGCTAGAGCCTATGTAGATCCTAAGAAGTTGAGCACAAGATTTAAAGACTATGGCATCAATCTCTGTATGACCGGAAGACTGTCTTGAGGGAAACTCAAACTTAAACACTTGTAAGGATAGGATTCTCAACATCCTAGATGAACATAAATTGGATATATACATATCCACTATGGGGGAGGAGCCTACATATAATACCATGTGCATCAAATTTAAAAAGAATCAAGCTAAGGCCAAATAGATAGTCTATGATTCGGTAAAAGATAACTTCATTCCCGTGATCACACCAGTGAAAACCACAAAAGAATGTTATGATACATTGACTAATATATATGAGAAGAAGGCCCCAAATAAAAATAGGGCATTGAAGAACAAGTTACGAAACCTCAAGATGGATAAGGACGAGAAAGTGGCCTCCTTCTTCACTAAGATCTCTCAGGTAAGAGATCAACTTCTTAACATTGGAGTTGTAGTGCATGAAGATGATCTCATCCAAACCACTATTGATGATCTCCCATCTTCATGGGAGACATTCTTGGATGCTATCAATGGCCTAGAAGTGAAACCTGGGTTCAAACTATTGTGGCATGACTATATCCAAGAGGAAGGTGTAACGTCCCCATCCCTCAATCTAGCCATCGGGAGGGGACATTAACTAAACTAGGGGATCTAAATTTCTCCCATAAGAAAAATTATGTATTCATAACAGTAAGAAAATAAACATGTGTGAATATACATAATAAAAATACACAGAGTAAATAATACAATCCACACACACATCATGAAATTTACAGGCATAATTCTAGCATGAATGAAACTAAAAATCATTACACATCAGATACATAATAATGCTATCTTTAAGCAAAGAATATCCAAGCAACTGGTTGAGTAAGAGAAATTTTCCACCCAACCTTAGTCACTCTGTCCAACATATACTCTTTCTGCTGAGAGGTCATCCCCAAGCTGGGTTATGAGGCCACCAGGGAAAAGGAAATACTTACATGCTTCTATCTCTCAACCCACAAACCATTTTTCCCATTGTGCTTATCCAAAAATCTCAACCAGATCTCTACAGGGGTATCACTAAGCCATCATAGCCATAAAAATCCTTCCAACTGCCCCACACAACATAAGGAAGGCATTTCCCTTAACTGATCCAAAATTTCCTCAGGAAATCCAACCCTAAAGTGCTTACCAGTGTGTGTAGTAAGAGTCCAACTTGTTGTATGCTAATGGAGAACCTCCTGCAACATTAATTCATGGATTCTCAAGCATCCAAGAGTAGCAGAACTCAATGGGTAAAGGTTCCTATCTTTCCCAACCTCCATGCTCACCTACAACCATCTATTTTCCCTTCCAAAAATGTTGATCTATCTTCAAATTCAAATTTCTAGGTTAAAAATAGTCTGGTAATGGACGTGAAAAACAATGGAAAAATCTACATAGTGTAGGAACATGCATGAGAGAATGATAAAAAGAGTGTTGACTCTAAGGATATGAGGTAAGGGTGAAAATAAAACTGACGTAGCTTCTTACCATAGAGTAAATAGGACTGCTGACAACTAACATAACTGTCACAACCCCCATGCTTTAATAACTACATGAATTCACTTTTCCCACCAACCTCACATATGCATTCAATGATTGGATCTAATAGTCGAAAGAAGGTAATTGGCTTATTTAAGACACATGGAAAATTTTGGTTTAGTTCTAAGGTTGACACTTGGAAACATAGGATTTGGTTTCCCCATAGGCCCCCTTCCTCTTCCCCTCTAGTGGAATCATAGCCCCTCTAGTGCTCTTTACACAACCATCTTGGAGCATTTTATTAATTTCCAACATAATATTTACATGCATTTCGAATTGGCATAGTAAGCCAATCATATGGTCCAAATAAAAATATATACCTCATACATTCCTAGTCATTCACTAGTTGGTCCTTGGCCTTGAGCTCCACACTAGGAATCCAGACCAACATATTCACATCATTTACATAATTTTGATTAAATACATTCCAAGTCAAACATGGGGTATTACAATCCCCTCCCCCTTGTAATAACACCATCCTCGGTGTTTGCTCAAAATCAGAACAAAAATGGATATGCATCTTTCATGGCATCCTCCAATTCCCACGTAGCCTCATTGGGACCAAAGTGCTTCCATTGCACCTTTACTTGTTCGATGGATCAGTTTTGGAGCAATGTTACCTTCCCGTATAGGATGCATAGTGGATCGGTTTGGAACTCTCCCTCGGGTTCCACCTGAATCACATCCCTATCAATCACATGGTTAGGATCATGTACATATTTCTTAAGCAAAGAAACATGAAAAACACTATGAGCTTTAGTACTAGCAGGAAATGCAATTCTATATGCAATTGGACCTATCCTTTCAATCACTTCAAATGGCCCACAATATCTTGGTGACATCTTGGCACAAATTCCAATCTTCAAGGAACTCTTCCTTGGCCTCACTCTAAGGTAAACATGATCCCCAACACTGAATTCTCTATGCATTCTATTCTTATCTACATAGATTTTATGCCTATCTTGGACTGCCTTTAAATTATTACTAATTTTCAAAACCTCGTGTTCCATTTCCTTAAGCAATGCTATCCCAATTACAATTTGGTTTACTAGATTATCCCATGTCACTGGTTTCCCGCACTTTCTGCCATATACAACTTAAAATGGACTCATGTCCAATGAATCTTGCTGCCCATTGCTATATGCAAACTCTACCAAGTGTAGATAATCTTCCCACTTGGAGGGTTTTTCCATCACATACATGTGAAGCATGTCCTCAAGAACCTGATTTACTCTTTCTTTTTGTCCATCTGTTTGTGGATGGTAGGAAGCAATGATGATTTAGGGGCGAAATTTAGTCTATGGGCTATTTGACCATGTTTTTTTCCCAAAAAAGATTCGCCAATTTGCATTTTTTGAAGCCCCATTTCACCCAATTTTGATGGGGTAAACTTTTTTCACTCTTAAAATCACCAAATTATTATATAAACTATATAAAATCCTTAGAAATTGAAATAATTTTAGAAAAATATCGCCAAATATTTTATAGTTGACATTTTAGGAATTGGTAAGATTCGCCAAGGTTTATACACTTTTAAATAAGTATGGGTCCTTAAAATTATCCCTGGTAGGAAGTGCTAAAATTCAGTTGTGTTCCCAAGTCTACAAAAAAGAATTTTTCAAAAATTTAAAGTAAATTTTGTATTTCTATATGAAATTATTGCCTTAGGCAATCCATGTAATCTGAAAATTTCATTCATGAAAATATTTGCATGGCATCTACTTGTGGATTTAACTAGAATATATTTCTTCATCCCTAGCCAAATATTGTTTCCTAGATGTAGCAATTGTTTTTTGATATCGTGGGGTAGAATATGGAATTTTATGGATTTCATCCATAAAAATTCTCCTCAAGTATGCCACATTTGGAATATAAATTATGTTTTTATAAATAAGAAGTCCATCCTCTTCCAAATGATACCCTTCATACCTCTTTTCAAAATTATGTTGCTGTAATTTTTCCTTTATTTGCACATATAATTCATCCTCAACAAGAGAATTAACAATCTGTTGTCTTAAATTTGATTGGCAAGTTGTGATGGTTACCACATGCATTTCATGCATCCTTCTGCTAAGTGCATCAACCACTTTATTCTCTTTTCATTTTATGTGTTTGATCTCAAAATCAAACTCACATAAAAATTCCAGCTATCTAGCTTGCTTGGCATTTAATGTTGGCTACTCAAATAAATATTTCAGACCACAATGGTTTGTCCGCAACTCGAATTTTCTACCCATTAGATAATGTCTCCACATTTTTAAGGCATGCACTATGGTTGCAAGTTCCAAATCATGTGTGGCATAATTTATTTCACGCTCCTTCAATTTTCTGGACTCATAACATACCACATAATTTTCTTGCATACGAACTCCTCCAAGTCCTTTTTTACATGCATTTGTACACACAACAAATTCATTTTCTAGGTCTGCAATTTTCAGAATTGGATGACTTGTAAGAAGATTCTTCAACAGCTGGAAGCTTTCCTCACACTTCTGGGTCCATTCAAATTTTGCTCCCTTCTTTTGCAAAGAATTAATTGGGTGTGCAACCTTGGAGAATCCTTCAATAAATCTTCTATAGTAACCATCAAGACCCATAAAATATCTCACATCTGTCACATTCATTAAAAGTTGGCCAATGCATAATGGCTTCAATCTTCTCCAGATCCATTGATATTCTAAATTGAAACATAATCAATTGGTATTTATCCTCTTGGGATTAGAGGGTGGTCCCCCTTTCTCGCTCGCATAGAAGTGAACCTGATTCAAACACGCCGCGTTTGACTGAAATAATCGAACCATGAGGCTATATACAGGGTTATCACGTTCTTTGGCAAGATCTTCCAACCTTTTCATTCACTAGAATGCCTACCTATCTGAAATAATGTGACCCAAATAATGAATTTATTTTTATAAAAATCACATTTCCTTAGATTTGCATATAACTTATACTCCCTTAACAATTGCAAATCCATTCTCAAATGTTCTTCATGCTCCTTTTCATTCTTAGAGTAAATAAGAATGTCATCTAGAAAAACAAGAACAAACTTGTCCAAATATTTGTGGAAAATTCTATTCATGAGACACATGAAGGTAGCTGGTGCATTACTGAGACCAAATGGCACCACTACAAATTCATAGTGTCCATAGCTTGTTCTAAATGTTGTCTTGTGAATATATTATTCCTTGATCCTTACTTGATGGTAATCATACTTCAAGTCTATCTTTGAAAATACCTTTGCCTCTTTCATTTGATAAAAAAGATCATCAATTCGAGGCAATGGGTACTTGTTTTTCACCGTCACTTTATTCAACTGCCTGTAATCAATACACAACATGAGTGTACCATCTTTCTTCTTTACAATTAGTACCGGTGCTCCCCATGGATACAGACTTGGCCCTATGTACTTCTTTTCCAATAATTCTTGCAACTACATTTTCAAATCTAATAATTTTGGGGTGCTCATCCTGTAAGGTGTCTTAGACACTAGTGAAACTCCTGGAACAAGATCAATTGTGAAATCAATGTCCCTCTTGGTAGGTAGTCCTGGCACTTCATTGGGAAACACATCCTCGAATTCTTGTAGCACATGATAGTCCTCCAATATTGGAATTTCATTTTCTGATTTTTCCAATTTATGGGATGCATACAATTGACAACCTTTCCTACAAAACTTCTTTAGTTGCATGGCCGAAATGTGCCTAACTCAAATTTGATTTGGAATTCCTTTCACAATCCTTGGGTGTCCTTCATTATCATTGAATTCAAAAATCTTGTTGTAGAAGTCAAGTTAACTCTGTGTGATTCCAACTAGTCTATTCCAATGAGAATGTTATATGAACCAAGTGGTAAAAAATTCAGATCTGCACAAGTGGACAGTCCACCCATCTCTAATGGACACTTCTCCACCATTTCACTAATTTTTCTCTTAGTTCATGTGGCTAGTTGAACCAAACATGATTTACTATGCTTGGTTTTCTTAAAAGCACAAATATCAACAATTTTATGACTGATATAACGGTGAGTATATCCAGGGTCAATCAAAATAGAAATAGATTTCTTAGCAATCTTACCTTCAATCTCAACCATAATTGATTGATGCTCTGCTTGGTGGTCCTCTAGTGCTGCATAAATCCTAGGGACAATCCTTTCCACTTGACCCATAGTTTCATCCTCTTGGATGTTGTGAACTTCTTTGCACTCCCATTCTGATGTGGAAAATTTCTAAGCAAATGGTCCTCTCTACATCCCCAACATTGAAGTGGCTCTCTTGGCTTGTCTCCCATCATCCTATCTGGATTTATCACAACTTGTGGTGGCTTCCTTAGTTGATTTATGGAATGAGGAGGCTTGAACCCCTTCTTCTTTTTCTAAAACTTCTCATTCTTCTTGTCCTTCCATGCCTTATGGAAATATGGATTTCTTTTGGTTTGATCATAACAATACTTAGCCTTTCTTATGGTCTCATCTAGAGTTTGAGGCTCATCAAACTCAATTTTATCTTTGTAGGATTGAGGAAGTCCACTTAGAAAACAATGAATTTTGACTTTATCATCCCTGATATACTTGACATACCTCGAAAGCTCCAAACATTTATTTTCATATTCCTCCATAGTCATTTTCCCCAACTTCAACTCATGGAATTCTTTAATTTTTCCATCATAGTACCTATCAGAGAGGTAATTTTGCTTGAAGTATTTCTTGAATTGCTTCCACACTATCTTCATTTCATTTATCTTCTTCACTTGCCTAAGGTGATCCCACCATATAGGTTCTCTTCCATTCAGATTGAAGATAGCCACTCTTGATTTCATATTTCCAGAGTAGTCTTGAACTTGGGTATATTTCCTCATCCCAAGTAGCCAAGCCTCAGCTTCTTGACCAGATTTTATCTCACCATCAAATGTAGGAGGTTTGTGTCAAGCACTCTATATGCAGATAAATTGTTACCAATACACACAGAGTATATGAGATTTATTGTCAACCTGAGAAAGTCTTTTTATTTCAAAGGATAAGTGCACAATCTATGCTTAAACACCAAACCATTAGAATTGAATACTTTTATCTTCTTTCATCTATGTTCATCCCAAAGATCTATGCAATCCCAATTGCCTTCTAACTGCTACACTTCAATTCTTCTCTATCATGCATCAATAAGAAATGGTATCAAATCTAATCAATAATTGCAGGAAAGAAATCTCATTCATATTCTAGAACAATCACCTGTCTGATCTAATCGCTCTGGAAAATCATAAGGCTTAAACTGAACATTAATCTAGAAATCCAATTACAAAGGATTGAGTCAATTGTTCTAAGAAATTGAATTGCAGAATGGAAATCAAGCAACACACAACAAGAAAGATAAATTGCAAGGGCTCATGGGATCACAACTTAGCTGCAAGATGAACAAGGCTGTATATAATTGTCACACGAATTGCATAAAGTCTCTACTCAGTCGACTGTAACTCTGTATTACTTGCCAAATTCAAGGGACTCTAATATTAATTGTACTGAAAATCCACACCATAAATATTACTGCTGCGTACAAAAGGAAAAAGCATCACACAACAATAAATTCAAAATCCTATTTTAACTCAGCAATCTCTGTGGAAGACGGGCCCAGTCTTCACACAGAGACGCTGGCTGAACAACACGAATTCCTTTAGCTCAGAAGTAACCCCTTATATTAACAGAAGAACGATTACACAGTTTTTGCTCGGCTGCTAATACAATGAATTAATTGTCTGCTGTTCAACCCCCTGGGTTGAGGCAACTCCCCATATTTATACATACAAATCATAACATCAATCCTATAATCGGGCAGCCATGAAGATCTCTGATCTTCAGGCGCCCTAAATAAATAGCTGTTACAATACGTGGCAGAACAGAAACATCAAAACATGAGAAAGTTATCAATTGAACCAAGAGTGGCGGTCCTTCCAGCTCACAGCTAGACTCGAGCAGCAACATACTCAAGATAGCGCATTCTGTTACAGCTGTGCCTTAATTGATGATTCGATCCCAAGGATCCCTTTACAAGCAACGAACATCCCTTCTTTCACGACTTGTTCAGCCCCGATCTTCCTGCAGTCCATTTATCTCAACTACCTTCATAAATCGTAACATGTTAGCACAATTGAGAGATGCACAGCTTTAATTATCACAATCATAAGCATTAATAAAATAGAACAATGATCAGTCATACCTCGGTAATTTGGGGAATAAGGTAAGGACAATAGGTCTGATTGCCATGATAAATGTTGTAGGACAGGGGCAGGAAAGATGATTAATGATGATTAAAAAGGGCCAATTCTGGGCTCAACATCTCCCCCCAACTACCCTGTTGCATGTCCTCATGCAACAACCTGCATTATTCAAAATCCGAGTCCTGTACTGAGCTCTATCCATGGAGAGAGAAAGAATTGTAGGAAACCCAGGCACCTTATCTATCTTTTGAATAGCCTCTGTGAGTAACCCAACATCTTCCTTCATCACTGTTCCCCTTCCACTGCTAATTGCTGGTATCTGGAAATGCAGTTAGTGTAGTGGGAATCTTCCTACAGTCTCATTATGCTGTGCCTGGGGGCTTAGAAGGCAATCCTTAATCTGAATCTAAATCAATAACATTCCTAGGAGGGAGAAGCACTGGTTCTTGTGGGACAGTGTCTTCTAGCACATCTAAGTTTAATAAGAGAGTTGCTGGTTCTTGTGTGACAACAACATCCTTTAGGCTCTCTTCAACAACTACCATCATTGCTTTTAGAGACACTGGTTCTTGTGTAGCAGTGTCTTCCTTGTCCTTCTGCTGCTGAGATTGGATCTCTTTCTCATTGTGCAGCTCCTCCTCCAAAATTTTGGTGTCACCTGAGCATGGTGTCTGTACCTATTCATCTTCTCCCCATTGTGTATCGGGAATGAAATCCACTCCAGGTTTATCTTTTAAATGAAATTTAGGAGCTCCTGTTGCAGCTTCCAAGGATGTTGGTTCTTGTGTAGCAACATCCTGGCTTGCCTCTTCATCCTCCTGTTGTTGCAACTCTTCTCCTATGAGATCTGTGTCATGGGAGTCTTCTGGGGTTACAACCCAGAGTTCATCATTGAATTCCAGAGTGTCCTCTGTCCCGGGTTCTTCTCCCACTTGTTTGGCTGATTGGACAAGTAAATTCAGGTTTGCTGGTTCTTATGTTACAGCATCCTGTTCCAGTTTATCACTGTCCTGCCTTTGTGCCTCTTCTTCTAAAATTTCTGTGTCCTGGGAGCATTCTGGGGTCACAGTATGGAATTCTTCATTGGCCTCCAGAGTGACCTCCATTCCAGGTTCGTCTCCCAACTGTTCTATAATCTCTGTATCATGAGAACATTATGGAGTTGCCATATATTCTTTATTAGGCTCCAGAGTGTCCTCCATCCCATGTTCTTCTCCTATCTGTTCTCTAATCTCTGTATCATGGGAAGTAGTAGCTTCAGCAAGGATATTGAAAGATGCTGGTTCTTGTGTGACAACACCTTCTTTTTCTGCTGCTTCCTTTATTGTGGCCGCGGGCTGTTGTGCTGAATAAGTGCTAAGTTTGATTTTGTGGCCTGCTTCCTTGAAGATTTCTCCACAGATGGGACAGAGTATTCGTTCATCCTCCTGCCCAGCTTCAGCAGAATCTGATCCCTCCAGTTGTTCTACAGCCTCTATCAGTGTGTACATTTTTCTTTCACCCTGCTTTCTGCAGGTTTCCTTCCAGATTTCCAACTCCATTCTAAGTATTTGGAGATCCTCTTTCAACATTGCGTTCTCAGCCAGAAGTCCTTCAATTCCAGGTTCTTCCTCCACTGGCCTTTGTGGAGCATCCATCGGTCTTGGTACAAGGATTGGGGGCTCAACCTGTGCCTCTAAGGTTGCCCATATTTTCCTGGCTGCCTCTGCTGCTGTGGCTGATCGAGTTCTTTTCTTTCTAATTGGTGCTATTAGGTTAAATTCATTGGTGGCTCTCTTTCTTTTCTTTTGTGGTGTTTTCTTTTGTGGTGTTTCCTTCTGTGGAGCTTCCTTCTGTGGAGCTGGTACATAGGGGATCAAAGATGAGGTCGAGGGAATGTGTTCTTTCCTCTCATGCTGTTCTTCTTCAATTACAGCTCCTCCTCCTACCCACTCTGGTGAAGACTCAATTGTTACCAGCTCAATGTCTTCTTCCATTTCCCAGGCTCTGTCATCTTCAGGTTCCATTGTCGCAGCATTTGATGCTGCTCCAATTTCACCTTCTGCTGTCGGAGCTTCCCTGTTATCTGGGTTTCCCACAAAGGTTTTATCTACACCATCGCCCAATGGCTCTGTTTGTGCCTCCAATTGCTCTTCTTCAAATGCAGTTTCATCCCCCAATGGCTCTGCCTGTGCCGGAGGTTCATCTCCCCCGAATGGCTCTGGTTGTGCCCCTGGTTGTTCTTCTACTGTGGTTTCACCCACCTCGGATGGTCCTGCTTGTGCCCCCGATTGCTGTTCCTCTTCCATTTCATCCCTCCCCCCAACTTCAATGGAGGAACTCCGGTCCTCCTGTTGTGGTGGAACCTGTATTTGCTGCAACGGGACAACCCGCAAGGGAACATGTTGCTGAGGTTGGGTGATGAATTGTTCCCAAGTTATATGATGTTGGGAAAGGGTTCTTACAATGATTAATTTGATAAGGCCATGGTGGGTAAGAGAGGAGAGTGGGTGCTTAGCAGACTGAACAAATGCCGCCATATGACGCAAGTCGTGCAGTAAATAAAATGGAATGTTCAATAAAATGCCGTGGCGGAGATGAGAAAGCAAAAGAAGTTCAGAGTTATACACAGTTTGATATATACCTTCACAAGTAATGTACTTCTTGAGAAAGACAGCAACCTGGTCCCATGGCCGCGGCAGTGAGTTCAGTGCAATCCCTCTTCTAGATGCTTCAACTTGCTCTCCTGCGAGTAAAAATTCTTCTCGTGCAATCGTTGCAGGGACTCGGCGGTTAAACCATGGTTTTCCCACCATCGGGATGGCTGTAACCTCGGATATAATGGGCTCGGAGACTTCTATACGCAGCCCCCACACCATAGAGTGAGTTTTAGTAAGATTCAAAGCAAATTGCAGGGCTGCGTCCCGATCGAATCCGTCCAGTCGCTCAAAGAATTCGAGCTAGCCGGCAGCTTGAAAAATGGCAAGAACTTGAATATTTCGCCTGAGTTCCCGTGTATTGAAAGGTTCATGGCGAACTGGAATCCCCATGGTCCTGGATACAAGCTGAAGTCGCTATTCCATAGACTACAGGATCCCATAATGGAAGTTGCAGCACAGAGGATGCACGAATCGCTGAGCGGAGATGTTGAGAGAATGGGCAAATTTGGAAAGTTGAGCACAGAGAAGCGTTTGAAATTTCCATGCCGAATTGGGGAAGGTGGTAGTTATTAGTGTTTACGTCGTACGAGGGAAAGGTTTAATTGGGTATAATGGTGGTACGAGTGAAGGTACGACTAATATCGTTTAAATGATATCAATGCTTAATCACGTGATAAATGAAAGCCATACCTCATAAAACTGTGCGTCGGAATGCTGCGAAAAATGGTGGAGCATGCAGTTGGTGACGTTGCGGAGCCGAACTCGTGCACAGTCAGACGTGTGATCATAATGACTCGGATAAGGTATAATATCTTCCGCTGGTGAAACACAAACCATCGCGTCCTCGGGGTCGGAATGATGAGTTCGCCGGCAAGACTGAGGTGAATCAGCACCATGATTTAGCAGGTTTGGAACAATTCTTCTGTTAACACGGAAGTTACCACTGCAAGTTGCCAAAAAAATGATAGCACGGCCGACGAAAAAGATGTTGCAGTCGCCAAAAACAAATATGTTGCAGCCGCCGGGAAAGAAGTTGCAGCCACCGGCAAAGAATTCACGGCAGCCAGGAAAAGGATTTACGGCATCGGGAAAAATTACGGCTGTCACGGAAAAGTTTTACAGCGGCGGGAAAAGTTTTACAACTGTGGGAAATATGTTGCAGCCTGTCGGAAAAGTTGTTGCAGCTACGGGAAAATGTTTGCGGCTGCCGGAAAATAGTTCACGTCCGTCGGAAAAAGTTCACATTTGCCGGAAAAAAGATTTTACCGGTGGACGGAAAATGATAACGCAGCCGCTGGGAAATGACGTGGCAATCGCTGGGAAATGAGATGGCGGCGGCTGGGACATGGTGTTGCAGCTGCCGAAAAAGATGTTGCAGCTGCCGGAAAAGACTGACGGCAACCGGGAAAAAGGATATTACGATCGCTGGGAAATGAGGGTGGCAGCCGCTGGGAAATGAGGGTGGCAGCGGCTGGGACATGATGTTGCAGCTGCCGAAAAAGATGTTGCAGCTGCCGATGTTGCAGCTGCCAGAAAGTAGTTGGAGCTGACGGGAAAAAGGATTTGCGGCCGCAGGGAAATGAGGTGGCGGGCCGTTGGAACATGAGGTGGCAGCCGCTAGGAAATGAGGTGGCAGCTGCGGAAAAAGATGTTGTAGCTGCCAGAAAAGATTGACGGCAGGCGGAAAAAAGGATATTACGGCTGCTGGGAAATGAGGGTGGCAGCTGCTGGGGAATGAGATGGCAGCCGATGGGGAATGATGCTGCAGCTGCAGAAAAAGATGTTGCAGCTGCTAGAAAAGAGGATTTGCGGCCGCGGGAAAAATGTTTTACAGTAGATGGGAAACGATATCGCGGTTGCCAGAAAAGATGTTGCAGCTACCGGAAAAGATGTTGCAGCTGTCGATATGTCGCAGCTGCCAGATTTTTTTTTTTTTTTTTTTTTTACAGGGAGAATTTTGCTTGATGGGCCCAATCTGATTGTTCTCCTGGCGCTTCCCTGAAATTTTTTGAAAAAAATAACAGCAAACGAAAAAGATCAAATGCAAGGAAAAAAAAACAACAATTATAAGCTACAGCAGGAAATTATTTATGTACAGAAAATACGATTTTTAGTTTAAGGATTGGCAAAGGCAGAGAGAAATTCCTGTTCTGGTGCCAGCTGATAATCTGGATCGGCGGTAATTTGCGAAATGAATGCATCTTTCGAGATGGTCTTACGATACAGTCGCAGTCTGTGGCCATTAGTAAGTAATGATATACGGTTTTCATCAATGGTCACCAGGCGAACAGTGCCATTGTCAAATACCCTGTCGACCAAATATGGGCCCAACCATCTTGTACGTAATTTTTCTTTAAAATCCTTCTTGAATCTGGAGTCGTATAATAGCGCCCAGTCTCCTTCACGGAAGATTTTCTTTTTGATGAATCAGTCATGCCAATTGGATCTCTGTTGCTGAAGCAACACAGTCTGGTCTACTGTAGCTAACCGTTTCTCATCCAGTTCATTTAATTGATTCAATCTTCTCTTCTGGGCTTCTGTTACATCCAGATTCATTTCGGTGGCTGTTTTCAGGGTCTTGATCTCAAATTCAATTGGAAAGATGGCACTCTTCCCATACACCAGATCATAGGGAGAAAACCCTGTGGTGTTGCGCCAAGTTGTGCGATATGCCCACAGTGCTTCTGGAAGCTTGTCAGCCCAATCCTTTCGATGGCTTTTAACTGTTTTAGTAAGGATTTCTTCAATAACTTTATTAGTACTTTCCACCTGACCATTGGCCTGGGGGTGGTAAGGTGAAGCTATCCTATGCTGCACATGATACTTCCGGAGCAAGGATTCAAATTGGTGTGAGATGAATTGCGGTCCCCCATCGGTAACTACTTCCTTTGGTACCCCAAAGCGGGTAAAGATTTCACTGTACAGAAAATCAATCACCGCTTGGTCATTAGCCTTAGCTAAAGCTACAGCTTCTACCCACTTGGTCATGTAATCTGTACACACCAGAATGTAAACCTTCTGTATGGAAGGAGGGCTTATAGGGCTAACAAAATCCAATGCCCATCTATCAAACGGTTCTAGTACCACTTGGGGCTGTAAAGGCATCTGATCTGTTTTATTAGGTTGGCCCATCCTTTGGCAGCTGTCACAGGACTAAACATATCTTTTAGCGTCCCTGAACAATGTCGACCAATAGTAGCCCATCCGCAGCGCTTTATGCCCTGTTCTTTTGTCTGCAAAGTGTCCTCCACAAGGTTCATCATGACAGGCCTTCAGTATATGAAAGATCTCATCTTCCCTTACACATCTCCTAATCTCAAGATCGGGTCCTGTGTAAAAGAGATGACCATTGAGCCAACAATACCTGGCACTTTGCTAGATGATTTTTCTCTTCTCTCGTTTAGACATATGTGGCGGGAGATTTCCTGCAACCAAATAATTAGCAACGTCTGCATACCAGGGGAAATGAGCTGAGAGTGCGAATAGATGCTCATCTGGAAAAGAATCCTCAACAGGCGAACTGTCATCACTGTTAGTAAAACGTGATAAAAAATCAGCAACAACATTTTCTTTTCCAGGTTTATCTATAATGGTAATATCAAATTCCTGTAATAATAAAAGCCACCTGGTTACTCTGGCATTGGTGACAGGTTTGTTCATCAAATACTTAATGGCAGAGTGGTCAGTGTGCACAAATGTAGGATACCCAGTAATGTAATGCCTAAATTTATTAATAGAATAAACAATAGCAAGGAATTCTTTTTCAGTAACAGTATAATTAAGTTCAGCAGGGGCTAAGTTTTTACTAACATAGTAGATGGCATAAGGTACTTGACCATCCTGCTGTCCTAATACTGCTCCAATGGCGGTATCAGAAGCATCTGAAGAAATGTGGAAGGGTATGGTCCAATTGGGTCCCCTTAGGATAGGGGCTGTGGACAGCTTCTCTTTAAGCTTATCAAACGCTGTCTGGCATGCTTTACTCCATGCAAACTGTGCATCCTTCATTAACAACGAAAACAAAGGGGAAGCAAGTTTGGAGAAGTTTTCTATAAATCTCCTGTAATATCCAGCATGTCCCAGAAAACTTCGCACCTCTTTCTGAGTTGAAGGAGTTGGTATATTTTTTATCACCTTAATTTTTGAAGGATCCACCTGAATGCCATCGGTAGAGATGAAATGTCCTAATACCACCCCCTCACTCATCATCATATGACATTTTCAGTACTTAATGAGAGGCGAGCTTGTTCACAGCGAATTAAAACCTTCTTTAAATTTTCCAGTGCTTCCTCAAAATCCTTGCCATAAGGAGTAAAATCATCCATAAAGACTTCCATACTATCATTAACCAATTCAGAGAAGATGCTAATTACAGCTCTTTGGAACGTTGCTGGTGCATTACATAAGCCAAAGGGAAGCACCCTGTAGGCAAACGTTCCCCAGGGGCAAGTGAAGGTGGTTTTATCCTAGTCTTCAGGAGCAATCTGAATTTGGTTGTACCCGCTAAACCCATCCAAGAAGGAAAATAATTTTTTTCCTGATAGGGTATCAAGTACCTGGTCGATAAAGGGCAGAGGGAAGTGATCCTTTTGCGTAGCTTTGTTCAGCTCCCTATAATCAACACAGACTCTCCACTTACCATTTTTCTTGGGCACAATTACAAGTGGGGAAACCCACTCACTATCTGAAATAGGATAGATAAATCCTGCTTCCAAAAGTTTCTGGATTTCCTCCACTATATCCCTCAGATTGGGGTTCATGCGTCGTTGAGGTTGACACACAGGCCGGGAGTCATTTTTGATATAAATATGGTGGGTGCACAGATTAGAGGGAATACCTCGCATATCTGTATACTCCCAGGCGAATGCCCCCTTTCGTTCCTTTAAGAGACTGATTAGGCGCCTCTGTTCCTCTGAGGAGAGGCCAGGGTTGATATTCAAAGTTCTTCCAGGCTCTACCTCAATAGGAATGCTTTTTGAATTTTTCAAAACTGGGATTATGTTTGTATCACCAACTAATGTTTCCTCCATAATATTTTCTTGTTCTTCCTTACCAAGGGTAATGTTTAGGATTTAATAGACTTCTTTATCCACTGAAGCAGGTTCGCTAATGAAATTACTGATGGCATCGTCTTCTGTTTCGTTTTTAAAAGTTAAGGCCTTCCCTATTGTTAATAGTGGCTGAACATCCTCCTCCTCTTCCTGTTCTATCCAAAGGGAAGTTTCAGCTTCTAGACTCGGCCATGATGGAGGATACAGGGTGAGGTTTTTGGTTTCCATACCATCAGATATAGGCATGGACCCC
Organism: Larix kaempferi; assembly: GCA_027924585.1. Taxonomy (NCBI): domain Eukaryota; kingdom Viridiplantae; phylum Streptophyta; class Pinopsida; order Pinales; family Pinaceae; genus Larix; species Larix kaempferi. The sequence continues at coordinate 14,572,001 of BSBM01001002.1, read as the reverse complement.
GATCGACAGCTGATGCAAGCATCAGCTGTGGCCAACCAAGGCCTCCCCAGGATCAATGGGTGTCCCCCCAGCTGTGATTTTGGTTGTAATACCAAAAAGTTGGCAGGGTATTCCCATGAGTCTACTGAGATGACAAGATCGTCCAGAATCCCTTCGGGTCTGATGGTGGATCTGTCTTCCAATTCTAAAATGGTAGGGGTCGGTCTAATATTAGTGAATCCAAGCTTCTTTACAGTCTCAATTGTTATGACATTGATTGCTGCACCTAAATCTACTAGCACGTTGGGTATCTGCGTCTGTCCTATATGTACAGTGATAGTAGGATTGCCAGGGTCGTCATACTTGGTCACAGGGGTTTTTCCTGTCATCAAAGCAGATAAATTCCCTATGACGTGAACAGTGGGAGGATCTCTGGGCTTCCTTCCTGGTCTTTTAGTGCACAAGTCCCGAACAGTTCTAGCATAAATAGGTACGTCTTGAAGAGCTTGCAAAAGGGGGATCTTAACATAAAGATTCTTCAACTCTCCTAGGAGATTGAACTGAGGTTGCCCCCCTATTTTTGGTAGCATTAGTCTCTCAGGGTATGGTGGTTGCCTTACCAGCTGGGTAGGCTGCGTATTATCCGATTTCTCGTTTAATGTTTCAGCCGTCCCATCTAAGGGATGCTCAGTACCTTCAGTGATAGGAACCGGATCGAATGGGTGCTGGGAACTCTCTCCTTTGTCATGCACAGAAGGTGGAATATCTTCTGTAATTACAGGTTCTATTATCTTCCCAGATCGTAGACGAATATCATTACAAGGTACAGGGGAGAGAGAGTAGGCCGGCATATTGAGAGTTTCCAATTGATGGACTGTTTTATTATTCGGGTTAGGATTAGGTTGGGCAGGCAGCTGAGGCTGTATTGGTATATTAGGAACATGATTATTCTGCAGCTGCAGCTGCGACTGCTGAGGTGGGTATTGAGGATATTGAGGAAATTGAGGATATGGAGGAGAATATGGTAACTGCTGGGGTGGAGGTGGTTGAGGAAACTGGTTCCCAGGATGGAAGTTCCTCCATCCAGGAGACCATGACGTAGGTTGATGTGGTGGCTGTGTCCAAGGACTCCATGAGTTATAATTTTGCATTGCAGGTTGAGAAGGATTCCACTGAGCATAATTTGAAGGGAATTGTGTATTCACATTTTGCATGTTATTATTCCAATTGTTCATATTATTCAAAAATGGAAATGAGTCTGGAGACATACCTTGATTTCGAGGCTACCAAGGTTTCTTCTGTGCAGTGAAATAGGCTGATTCCACTTCTGGAGTTGATGCCTGCAGAACAGCCTTCACTTGGGGAAGTGTGGGACATTCTTTCATGTCATGGTTCAGCTCGCACAGCTGACATACTTGTATTTTGTCAAGAGGGCATTCTTTCAGTGGATGATTCTTTCTACATCGGGGACAAAACACACCTAGTGTGAGATCCTCCACTGCCTATCTTTGTTTGGCCTTCAGGACATCAATCTCCGAAGAGATGGAGCTCATCATTTCTGTTTTAAAATTTTCAAGAAGATTGCCTATTTCTGCACGTGTAGCTCCTCCATTGGATGAATTCTGAGTTCTGTCGAAGACATCACGTTCCAGCTTATCTTGTTTATCCCGCTTATTATTCCTGGAAGATCCCCTGGAGTATCTCTTAAATAATTCCACAATCGTCTCAAAAGGTTCTTTGGAGATATCTCCCTTTCCTAACAGATTTAACATGTCTAAACAATCATCCCTGATCCCTCGAAGCAAGATTATCTTGAGCACATCCAGCCCCATGTTTGTCTGCCCGGCTCTTTGCACATTGTACAACAGCCTTTCTACAAAATCCTCCAGACTTTCATCCTCCTTCTGCACCATCTTGAATAATTCCTCTCTTTTGTCCCTGGTGTTGCAATATTCTTGATATTTTTCCAGGAACACTTGCTTCATCTTATTCCAATTAGCAACAGTTCCTCCCCCAAGGCTCATGAACCATCGTAATGCATTGTCCTTCAGGGTGGCAGGAAAAAGTTTCAGCTTTTGGGCATCTGTGACATAATCATAGCTGCGACAGAGGATATCAAATTCAAAAAGGAATTCGCCTGGATCTTCTGCCAACCTGCCATGGAAGCGAGGAAACACCGATGGTGAGATGTTCTTCATAGGAGCTGTCCCTTCTAGCTGCTGTATTGGAAATTGTAATGTAGCCGTAGTTCCTTCTGGCAGGGAGTCATTTTCATGATGGTATTCTACCACTGCTTCTTCATCTTCGTTCTCATGTCTGTTATTCATCTTTTCTTCTGTATCCTCTTCTTCGTTCGTTCCTGCATTCTTTACCTCAGTTGTAACAGCTGCGTATTCTTCAGTTGTAGCAGCTGCGCATTCTTCAGTTGTAATAGCTGCGTATTCTTCAGTTGTAGCAGCTGCGTATTCTTCAGTTGTAACAACTGCGTATTCTTTAGTTGGAACAACTGAATCAACTGTACCTTCTTTAGCAGGGGTATATGAGGGAATCACGTCTGCTCCTGTATTTTCCACCGTGGATCCTGACGCTGACGCTCCAGGATCAGCAGGGCTTCTTCTGATAGGAGTTTCCCGTTGACAAGTCCTGGTAGCTGAATCAGTTATGTCAACAAGATCGTCGATGAATGTCCTTCTGCCCAACAGTGGTCCTCGACCACGACCCGAACCACCTGCGCTGTTAGTATTTTGTGGGGTTTTGGGAGTTGGGAGGTGATCGCATTTTACCCTCCTTGTATTCATGTGAAGCATATCATTTCAGCAAAGAAGAGACTGACTGAAAACAATTATCAGATGCAACTAATGACTAGTGTTTAATTTTTATCCTTCCCCGGCAACGGCGCCAAAATGTCAAGCACTCTATATGCAGATAAATTGTTACCAATACACACAAAGTATATGAGATTTATTGTCAACCCGAGAAAGTCTTTTTATTTCAAAGGATAAGTGCACAATCTATGCTTAAACACCAAACCATTAGAATTGAATACTTTTATCTTCTATCATCTATGTTCATCCCAAAGATCTATGCAATCCCAATTGCCTTCTAACTGCTACACTTCAATTCTTCTCTATCATGCATCAATAAGAAATGGTATCAAATCTAATCAATAATTGCAGGAAAGAAATCTCATTCATATTCTAGAACAATCACCTGTCTGATCTAATCGCTCTGGAAAATCATAAGGCTTAAACTGAACATTAATCTAGAAATCCAATTACAAAGGATTGAGTCAACTGTTTTAAGAAATTGAATTGCAGAATGGAAATCAAGCAACACACAACAGGAAAGATAAATTGCAAGGGCTCATGGGATCACAACTTAGCTGCAAGATGAACAAGGCTGTATATAATTGTCACACGAATTGCATAAAGTCTCTACTCAGTCGACTGTAACTCTGTATTACTTGCCAAATTCAAGGGACTCTAATATTAATTGTACTGAAAATCCACACCATAAATATTACTGCTACGTACAAAAGGAAAAAACATCACACAACAATAAATTCAAAATCCTATTTTAACTCAGCAATCTCTGTGGAAGACGGGCCCAGTCTTCACACAGAGACGCTGGCTGAACAACATGAATTCCTTTAGCTCAGAAGTAACCCCTTATATTAACAGAAGAACGATTACACAGTTTTGCTCGGCTGCTAATACAATGAATTAATTGTCTGCTGTTCAACCCCCTGGGTCGAGGCAACTCCCCATATTTATACATACAAATCATAACATCAATCCTATAATCGGGCAGCCATGAAGATCTCTGATCTTCAGGCGCCCTAAATAAATAGCTGTTACAATACGTGGCAGAACAGAAACATCAAAACATGAGAAAGTTATCAATTGACCCAAGAGTGGCGGTCCTTCCAGCTCACAGCTAGACTCGAGCAGCAACATACTCAAGATAGCGCATTCTGTTACAGCTGTGCCTTAATTGATGATTCAAGCCCAAGGATCCCTTTACAAGCAACGAACATCCCTTCTTTCACGACTTGTTCAGCCCCGATCTTCCTGCAGTCCATTTATCTCAACTACCTTCATAAATCGTAACATGTTAGCACAATTGAGAGATGCACAACTTTAATTATCACAATCATAAGCATTAATAAAATAAAACAATGATCAGTCATACCTTGGTAATTTGGGGAATAAGGTAAGGACAATAGGTCTGATTGCCATGATAAATGTTGTAGGACAGGGGCAAGAAAGATGATTAATGATGATTAAAAAGGGCCAATTCTGGGCTCAACAGTTTTCAGCAAATAAAGTGGTAAGACCTAATAACTTTTCTATTTCCATTTGAAGTACTCTTTAAGATGTCTCACCACACGAAGCTTGAGGATAAGCTTGAAGGGGCTGATAATTTCTGAGCTTGGAAGTATAGGATTGGGTTAATCCTAAAAGAGAATGAGTTGGACACTTACATAAGTGAAGAGGTTCCAGTTCTAGAGGGAGAAGAGGCTAAGGCCTTACATAAGAAGAACTTGGTCAAAGCCAAGAGAATCATTGTTGATTCTATTAAAGACCATCTCATACCCCATGTGTCTTCCCTAAAGACACCTAAGGAGATGTTTGACTCTTTGACTAAGTTGTTTGAAGGAAAGAACATAAATCAGAAGATGACTTTGCAGAACCAATTGAAAGGGGTAACGATCCAGAATGGAGAGACCATTCAATCCTAATTTTCTAAGGTCTCTCAAATCAAGGAACAACTTGAAGCTGTGGATGAAGTAGTGGAGAATGGATAAATTGTCATGACCACTTTGAATGGCCTACCTAGGTCATGGGACTCCTTCATCCAAGGAATCTGTGCAAGAAAGAAATTGATCTCTTTCAGTAGACTGTGGGAGGAATGTCCACAAGAAGAAGCTAGGCTTGTGGCCCGAGAAGAAAAGATGGGAAATGAAGATAAAGCTCTCACAACACACACCAAGAAAGGTAAGTCCAAAAGGGAGCAATCTTATCACAAGAGAGCTCCACACCACCATCAAAGAGATAAGAAATATTTGAGGTGCTTTACTTGTAATGAGAAGGGACACTTTTCCTCAGATTGTCCCAAGAACAAAAAGAAAAACAACAACAACAACAACTTCAACAAGAAGAAGAAGAGCAACAAGAAGAGATATCATGCTCATGTTGCTGAGGATGATGAACCTCCCAAGAAAAAGACTAGGGAAGAAAGTGAAGATTCATCAAGTGATGAGGAATATGTTATAATCTCTGCTCTCACAGGTACTATCTCTCATGGATGTGATGATTGGATTATTGATAATGGGGCTTCCAAACACATGACTGGGTTTAAAGAATCCTTTATAGATCTATCTGAACATGAGTCACCTCATAAGGTGAAACTTGGGGATGACTGTCAATATCCTATAAAAGGAAGTGGTGAAGCCTCCTACAAGCTAGACTCTGGGTAGTCTTTGAAGATGAAATATGTTCTATATGTACCTGGACTCAAGAAGAATCTTCTCTCCATATCATCTTTGGATGCAAAAGTAATGAGAGTTGCATTTGTGGATGGCCAATTTCTCATGTGGCCAAAGGGTAAGACCATAGATGATGCAATAGTAATTGGAGAGAAAGAGGGAGGATTGTACAAATTGAAGGGACAACCTGAACATGCCATGGTACATGAATCCATGGAGCCAAGTGAACTTTGGCATAGAAGGATTGCACACATTCACTATAGAGAACTCCCAATTGCAAGCAAAGCTATAGAAGGTCTTCCTGAAATCCAGTCAAAGCATGAAGACATTTGCAAAGGATGTGCAAAAGGAAAGAACACCAAGAAAGCATTTCCAAGCATTGAAAGCAAAGCAAAATGAATCTTGGAGATTATCCACTCCGATGTATGTAGACCAATGTCATCCAGTTTTCTGAGTGGGTATGTATATTATGTCTCATTCATTGATGATTTCTCTAGGAAGACTTGGGTTTACTTCTTGAAGAATAAAGATGAAGTATTTGATAAGTTCAAGGAATTAAAAACCTTGATAGAAAATCAAATTGATAAGAATATCAAGACCTTCAGATCCGACAATGGCGGAGAATTCACTTCAGGAGATTTCAAGAAGTTATGGAGTGACTCAGGGATTAAGAGGGAGTTGACCACTCCTTACAATCCACAACAATAATGGGGTTGTAGAAAGGAAGAATAGAACTATCATGGAAGCAGCACGGGCAATGCTTCATGACCAGGATCTGCCTATGCACCTATGGGCAGAAGCAGCTAGGACAACTGTATATGTACAGAACATAACACCTCACAAGATACTTGACAACAAGACACCAGAAGAATTTTTCTCTGGTAAGAAACCTGAAGTTAGCCATCTCAGGATATTTGGCTGTCCAATATACACACACATTCCAAAGGAAAAGAGGACAAATCTAGATCCTTCAGGAAAGAAGGGAATCTTTGTGGGTTACAGTGAAAGCTCGAAGGAATACATAATCTACTTTCCAAGGTTCAAGAAGATTGACATCAGCAGGGATTAACATTTGATGAAGACTCATCATACATCAAATCAAGGAAGACACCTGTTGAAGACAATGAAGAACCAAAGGTAACCAAATTTCAAGACACCACTATGAATGAAGCAATTCCAGAAGAAGATCGTGAAATTGAAGATCCACAAGAACCTGTAGATCCACCCCGTGAGAAGAAATCTCACAAGAGGAAACCTGCATGGAATAGAGAGCTCATTCAAGATGCAGAAAGGTATGGCATTCCAGAAGAGGAACACAGAGAAAGGAAAAGGAAAAGGTCACACACCAGTTATGTTGCCTTACTCTGTGACATTATGAACAAAGAACCTTCCACTTATGAAGAAGCAACGTAAAAGAAAGAATGGAAGGATGCCATGGTTGAGGAATACCAGTTGATCATGAAGAATGATGTTTGGGATGTGGTCCCAAGACCTGAAGGGAAGCCTGTTGTGACTTCCAAGTGGATCTATAAGATCAAGCATGCTGCAGATGGCTGTATAGAGAAATACAAGGCAAGGTTTGTAGCTCGTGGCTTCTCCCAGAAAGAGGGAATAGATTATGAAGAGACTTTTGCTCCTATATCCAGATACACTTCCATTAGGACAGTACTTTCTATGGCTGCAGTGATGAAGTGGAATATACACCAGATGGATGTCAAGACAACTTTCTTCAATGGTGTAGTTGAAGAGGAAGTTTATGTGGAGCAGCCACTTGGTTTTGAGACACATGACAGGGAGTCATATGTGTGCAGGTTGAAGAAAGCCTTGTATGGCTTGAAGCAAGCTCCTAGGACTTGGTATGGTAGGATAGACAACTTTGTATCCAGTTTGGGCTTTACCAAGAGTAAAGTAGATTCCAGCCTTTACTATAAGGTTGAGGAAGGAAATCCAATGATACTACTATTGTATGTGGATGACCTGTTTGTTACAAGTGAGGATAGATTGATTGCCGATACGAAGAGGAAGCTTGCTGCCGAGTTCGAGATGAAGGACTTGGGGATGATGCACTAATTTCTAGGCATGGAGGTGTGGCAGAGTGCAGATGGAATATTCCTTGGACAAGGGAAGTATGCAGTAGAGATCCTGAAGCGGTTCGGGATGATGGACTGCAAGGCCATGGACACACCTATGGCATCGAACCTCAAGCTTCTGTGTGATGCTTCATTTGAGTCGGTTGATGTCACGGTGTATCATCAGATGATTGGGTCCTTGATGTACCTGACAAACACGAGACCAGATATTTGCTTTGCGGTGAACACATTGAGCCAGTTCCTGACGGATCCGAGAGGTGTTCACCTGGTTGCTGTAAATCATATTCTGAGGTACCTGAAGGGTACGGTTGATTATGGGATCAAGTATGATGCAAATCAAAAGTTTAACCTGGAGGGTTATGTTGATTCAGATTGGGAAGGCAGTGCTACAGATAGGAAGAGCACTTCAGGGTGCTGCTTCAGTATGGGATCAGGTGTGATCTTTTGGTTTAGCAGGAAGCAGTCCCATGTAGCACTGAGTACAGTCGAAGCAGAGTATGTTGTAGCTTGTTCGGCTAGTTGTGAGGCAGTATGGCTGAGGAAGCTACTGTCTGAGTTATTTGATCTCCCGTTGGATTCTACTTGTATATTTTGTGACAACCAGAGTTGTGTAAAGTTGTCTAAGAACCCCGTGTTCCATGACAGGTCGAAGCACATTGAGATCAAATATCACTATTTCAGGGATATGGTGCAGAGAAGAGCAGTGAAGCTCCTGTATGTTGCGACGGATGAGCAGGTTGCAGATGTATTGACGAAACCACTAGCCAGAGTGAATTTTGAGTACTTCAGAGAGAGGCTTGGTGTTCTTCAGATTGAAGATACTTCGAGGAAGAAGTGATGGGACACATTTGCAGGATCCATTCCAAGCATGGTGGTAGGAGGATCCTTCCCATGGCTGTGGATGTAAGCGTTGTGTGATGAGCATCAGGAAGATGCTCCAGATGATATGCATCAGGGTGATGCTGTGACGATGACCAGGATGATCATGTGATGATGATATGCATTAGGACGATGATGTGACGATGATCAGGATGATCATGCGATGATGATATGCATCAGGACGATGCTGTGACGATGATCATGATGATCATGCGATGATGATATGCATCAGGATGATGCTGTGACGATGATCAGGATGATCATGTGATGATGTGCATCAGGACGATGTATGGTATGATGATTATCAGTATGATAATGAGTATCAGGATGATACTCCGTGGCCGTGGACAGGTTGTGCAATAAGCATATAATCTTGCCTTGGGAGATTTGCAGATACTCTTGCGAGGTTTTGCCTATGGCATGTAATAGTTCCCTGGGAGATCTGGCAAATGCTCTTTCAAGGTTTTACTTTGGGAGGACATATAATATTTCCCTAGGAGATCCGATAGGTTGAGCAGTAAGTTTGTAATCAGTCCTGGGATGCTCTTTCAAGATTTTGTCTTGTGGCATATAATATTTCCTTGGGAGATCTGATAGGTTGAGCTGTGTGCTCGTAATCAGTCATGGGATGATCTTTCAAGGTTTTTCCAAGACCACATGTAAGATTGCCCTGGGAGATCCGATAGGTTGAGCTGTGTGCTCGTAATCAGTCCTGGGATGCTCTTTCGAGGTTTTGTTGTGGTCACATATAATATTTCTCTGGGATATCTGATAGGTTGAGCAGTAAGCTCATAATTAGTCCTGGGATGCTCTTTCGAGGTTTTGTGATGCACATAATTAGTCCTGAGGATTCCACAGTATGGCCAGAGATGATGAAGACCTACAGGAGACTAGGCCTACATCTAACATGAAAAAGGGCTGGCTCTATAGAAATTCCTATGACGAGAAGAATTCAGAGATAGCCTAGTGATCGAGATGTCAAGTACAGGAGCAATGATGATGATGATGCTCCGTGATCCAGTGATGATGATCCAGCTCCAGAATTGATAACTTGCGCTAATATGTATTGATGACCTGTGTCTAGAGAATACCTTCCTAGTTAAGAGGGAGTGTTGATGTATTTGTAACTTCAGAAGATATTCACTTGTATATTACATTTGTACTTTATTGTATATCCAACAAAGATGTATTATTCCTCTAATTGGAAGTGTAGTCATTTGTATTTGCAAGTGTCGCAAGTTACATTGTAAGTGTTGTCAGTTATATTGATGGGTTATTAGACCACCAGTGTGGGGTTGGCCCTAGTTAGGTCATGTGGTTGGGTTATTAGGATTCCTTAGGAAGTCGGCCCTGTTGGTTTATTGGCAGGTCAAGTCAGTGTATAAATAGTGGGTGTGCCTCTCTCATTCTATTCATTCACTCACTTCTCAAGCTCGCATAGCTAAGAGAGAAAGTGGCGCACAAGTGGAGGAGGAAGAGTATCGGCTAGAGACATCTCTTTGGGTTTGATCATTGTGATCTTGTATTGTGGCTTATTCTATCTATGAGGAAGTTGCGGGGTTTTTCACCTTCTTGGTTTCCCCCGAGGAAACTCTGTGTCTCTTGTGTGCTTGTTATTGTGCTTATGATTGATATGTTGTACATGTTATTCTCTTAGTATGATCTTGAATGATAATGGAATGAAATTATCGAAAAATTAACAAACTCAACCATTATGGTTGACTCTTTTTTCTTGAAATTCTATTGGTTCTTGAATTCAATGGCTTGTTTTCTTATAAGGCCCATTTTAGACCCCAAATTTTCTCTAATGATTTTTCTACTTCTGCCAGCCATAGAAAACAAAAAAAAATTATGCATTCTTGTAGCATCCACCCTCATAATACGAAATGTGACTAATTTATGTTGCTCTAATGGCCTCTACTGAACCCCACATCCAACTTTGTTGATTAAAAAAAATAAAATGGGGGTCAAGGGGGATTTCCCCCTTGACCCCCATAAGCAAATATGATTTTCTGTTGATGTGGCAAGGGGGCCAACGTGGCCTGACATGTGCACATCGATGTGTACGGAAGGTCCCACATGTAACCCTGTGATGTGGCCATGTCACCTTCTTCCCACCACTAATCCACCACACCACCATACACTCGACCTCAGGCATTAGCGGTTTTCCCTTTTACCGTAAGTGGTAACGCGCCCCCGCGAGGAGGTTTTGGAAAACAACTCTTGGGGAGTTGTTATCAATCAAATAGTGACACACACCCCAAGTGGTTTTGGGCACAACGTGACCCTCATCCTTTTTTATCTGTCATGTACTTTATCGGCGTGCAATGGGTCTAGGATGTTGATCTTCCATAAGATCTGACGGTCAGATCTTCGCCCGTCCATTGCTAACCACCATGCACTTTCCCAAGGCACTACAAGCCACGACCATTGATTTTCCCTTACATCGAACGACTAGAGATTCGCTCGCCCTCTATTAATCGTTGTGCATATTACTAATGCGTTATCCACCAAAACCGTTGATCTGCCTTATCATTCAACGATTGGATCTTCATCCGCCCCCGCACTTCATCATCTACGATGACCCATATATGGGCTTGATGTGGTGGGTCCAAATCATACCTTAGTCCCACATAGATCCTCCATGTCACTCATCCATGTGGCATGGGTGGGGTCCACATAAAATTACCAAAAGTATTAAAATTTTGAATTTGTATGAGATTTTAATTTGGGGGGAAAGGCTTGTTACGAAATTAACTTTGGCCCTTATCTATCATTTAACAGAACTCGACCTTTACAGAAGTATTTCATTTGCAACTCATATTTTTTCCTGTAACTCCACATTCCTAGCCCATACATCTCTAGTATTGCAACCAGAAGCTCTGATACCACTCTGTAACGTCCCCATCCCTCAATCTGCCCAACAGGAGGGGACATTAACTAAACCAGGGCCTCCAAATTCCCCCCATAAGAAGAATTACGTATTCATAACAGTAAGAAAATAAAAATGTGTGCAGATACATAATAAAAATACACATTGGAAATAATACAATCCACACACACATCATGCAATTTACAGGCATAATTCTGGCATGAATGCAGCTAAAAATCATTACACATCAGATACATAAGAATATTTATCTTTAAGCAAAGAAGAGCCAAGCAACTGGTTGTGTAAGAGCAATTTTCCACCCAACCTTAGGCACTCTGTCCAGCATATACTCTTTCTACTGAGAGGCCACCCCCAAGCTGGGCTATGATGCTACAAGGGAAAAGGAAACACCCACAGGATTCTATCTCGCGGCCCAAAACCCATTCTGCTCATTGTGCTTAGCAAAAAATATCAACTAGAGCTCTACAAGGGTATCACTAAGCCATCACATCCATGGCACTCCTTCCAACTGCCCCACACAACACAAGGAAGGAATTTTCCTTCATTGATCCATAGTTTCCTTAGGAAATACAACCCTTACAATGCTTACCAGTGTGTGCAGTAACAGTCCAACCTGCTCTATGCTAATGGAGAACCTCCTGTACCATTAATTCATGGATTCTCAAGCATCCAAGAGTAACAGAACTCAAGGGGTAAAGGTTCCCATATTTCCCAACCTCCATCATCACCTACAACCATCTATTTTCCCTTCCAACAATCCAACTCTCTCTTCAAATTCGAATTTATAGGTTAAAAACAGTCTGGTAATGGACATGAACATCAATGGAAAACTCTACGTAGTGTAGGAACATGCATGAGAGAATGATCAAAAGAGTGTTGAATCCAAGGATACGCGGTAAGGGTGAAAAGACAATTGACATAGATTCTAACCATAGAAGAAATATGATTTCTCACAACTGACATAACTGTCACAACCCTCATGATTTAATAACTACATGAAGTGAATTTTCCCACCAACCTCACATATGCATTCAATGATTGGATTTAATAGTCAAGAGAAGGTAATTGGTTTATTTAAGACACATGGAAAATTTTGGATGAGTTATAAGGTTTACACTTGGCATCCTAGGATTTGGTTTCCCCATAGGCATACTTCATCTTCCCCTCTGGTGGAATCATAGCCCCTCTAGTCACTCTTTACACAGCCATCTTGGACCATTTTATTAATTTCCAACATAATATTTACATACATTTCGAACTGGCATAGTAAATCAATCATATGGTCCAAATAAAAATATATACCTCATACATGCCTAGTTATTCACAAGTTGGGCCTTGGATTTTGGCTCCACACAAGGAATCCATACTAGCATATTCACATCATTTACATAATTTTGATTAAATACATTCCAATTCAAAACTGGGGGTATTACAAAAGGGCGAATCCAGAGCAAAGCTATGTGCAATAAAGAAGAAAATCTTTCCCTCACGGTAAGAATGATGAAAGGAAAGAAACCCTTCTTCCAAAATAAGTTCTCTCATCGAAAGAAGAAGGAGTTCAATGAAGTCTTTGACAAGTTAAAATATATATGCTACAATTTCAACAGGAAAGGTCATTTCTCAAGAGAGTGCAAAGCAAAGCAGAAAGGAAATTTTCTTGCTTCTACCGCCATAGAAGATGAAACCACTCAAAATAATGCATCCAAAGAAAAGGAGATAAGAAGGGATTTTTACTTTGTCTCATCCCTTTTGAGATCCATCATCACAATTGCAGACACATGGTTGATTGAAAGTGGTGCATCCAAACATATGACTGGTTACAAGAGTGCCATCACTGACTTAAAGCATAAAAAGTTCACATGCATGGTAGAGTTGGGGGACAACTCAACATATTCGATCCAAGGAGTTGGATCCACCTCATTCCAGCTGAGTACTGATTATATTTTACATGTGGAGGAAATTCTATATGTTCCAGGATTGAAGAAGAACCTCCTGTCAATTTTGGTTCTTGAAGACAAAGGCTTCCAAGTTATCTTCATGGATAACAAAGCACTTTTATGGCTGAAGAACAAAAGCCTGGAATCTGTTGTTGTGATTGGATTTCAAGAGGGAGGACTCTACAAGGTACCTGGGAAGTACATTCAAGATATGATTCACCACACTATGAGTCCATGCGAGCTATGGCACCGAAGGCTTGGACACCTACACTAAAAGTGCTATCAGGACGTCAAAATATGGTAAAAGGTATGTCTGTATTTGATTTTAAGCATGATAGTGTATGTCGGGGTTGTGAACTTGGGAAGAATGTTAAGAATTTTTTTTCCAACAATACTGCTACATCTAAAGGGATTTTAGATTTAATGGATTCTAATGTATGTGGTCCCATGTCATCCCCCTCCCTGAGTCGCTTCATATATTATGTACTGTTCATAGATGATTTTTCTAGGAAGTCATGGATTTATTTCATGAAGGCTAAAAGTGAAACTCTTTGCAAATTTAAAGAGTTTAAATCCCTAGTTGAAAATCAGAAAGAAAAGCACATCTGTGCATTAAGGTATGATAAAGGATGTGAATTTGATTCACATGCATTTAATGAGATATGTAGTGATGTAGGAATATGTAGTCAGTTAACAATACCCTACAATTATCAGCAAAATGGGGTTGCTGAAAGGAAAAACAGAACCATATGTGAGGCTGCAAAATCCATGATGCATGATTCAGATATGTCTACCTCATTATGTGCAGAAGCCACCAGTATAGTGTTAGGATATTCCTATACTCCATCCTAGTCCCACCATTATTTTGATCATTTACATTTTCAGTCATGCATGCACCTTTAGGGTTTGCATGCATTCTAGGGTTTGCATGCATTTTGCATGCATCCCAGTCATCAGTCCAACACCTAGCCCTCAGTTAGCCAGCCCCCAGGAGTTTCTCACTATTCAGTTTTAGCCCTCCAGTTGCTTAATGCGCCCTTCTTCCTTGATTTTAGGGAGCAACTCGCCCTTCTTCACCTACCAATCCAGTTGTCACTCAGTCACACTCAGTTATAGTCAGTTACACTCAGTTAAAGTCAGTTACAGCCAGTTACACTCAGTTACAGTCAGTTACACTTAGTTACATTGAGTTACACTCAGTTACACCTACCAGAGTTAGTTTGACTGATGGTTGACAGTTACTTGAGCATTGATGACTCCACTGATGATGATGAAGACTTCCAGTTGCGCTCCGATGATCATGAGGACACCTAGTTGTGCTCCGATGACACTCTATTGATATTATGATCACTCTGAGAGGCTAATTCGAATTGCCACCTTAGGCATTCGAATCCTCTCTACCATTGTACTATTTATTTGTCCATACTGTGATTAATTAATTAGTGTGTGTGAAGTATTATTGCTTCTATCTGAGTTCTACTGTACCATATTATTATGTTGCTCATTATACTGTATTGTTCACTCTTCTTCTATTTTCCTGCTTAATCATAATTACTCTTGTGAGGTATACATCATCTCTTAGTTCTATTGTGAGGATTTTCACATATAGTTGTGTACATCCAGAATAGAATCCCGCATGTCATTCTAGATGAGAAGACACCTGAAGAAGTTTTTACCGGTGAGAAGTTATACATATCACACTTGAGGATCTTCGGGAGTCCAATATACATTCATGTATCGAAAGAAAAGAGAACAAAGATGGAGCCTTTTGGAAATAAAGGAACCTTTGTGGGTTATAGCAAGTCATCAAAAGTATACCAAATATATGTACCTAGTGAGAGACACATTGAAATCATCTGAAATGTTACCTTCCATGAGGAAGCTGCTTTCAAAAGATCGAAAGAGATTCAATGTGATTAAGAAATGGAGGATCCGAAGTCTGATTCTCCCCCTTTAGAGTTTGAGAGGGAGAAACCAAAAAATTCCTCAGATTCGCTAGCTCCTGAAGAACCAGTAGAACTGATTGAGAGGTCACTTGATGAACCTCCCGCTAAAATAATATCTTCTTGGTGCCGATATATCTTACAAAATGCATAGAATCACGGAGAACCAACGGGCTCATCCAAAGAGTGCAAGCAACCTAACAGATATTTAGGTTATGTTTCACTGATGAGTCACATCAATGATTCAGAACCATCCTCATATGAAGAAGCTACAAAGCATCAAGTTTGGAAATATGAAATGACAGAAGAGTACAACTCTATAACGAAGAATGATGTTTGGGAGGTTGTTCCCAAACCTGATGGGAAGTCCATTGTGACTTCCATATGAATTTACAAGATAAATCATGTTGCAGATGGTAGCATTGAGAAGTATAAAGAGAGATTCATTGGCAAAGTTTTCTCTTAGAAAGAAGGCATCGATTATGATGATACCTTTGCTTCTTTGGCAAGGTACACCACAATCCAAGAAATGATTTCACTTGCATATGTTCTAGGATGGGAACTTCACCAGATGGATGTGAAGACAACCTTCCTCAATGGTGAGGTTGAGGAAGAGGTTTATATTCAGCATCCTGAAGGATTTGTGGTGCATGGGAAGGAGTCACATGTTTTCAAGATAAATAAATCTCTATATGGGATTAAGAAATACCCCAGGGCTTGGTACTCCATAATTGATAGCTACCTTTAGAAACTGGGCTTCTGTAAGAGTGAAGTTGATCCAGATATGTACTTCAAAATAGTGAAGAACCAATCGTTGATTTTGGTTCTGTATGTTGATGATTTGTTTCTCACTAGAGAGGAACATGTGATTGCTTGGTGCAAGAGGGAGCTCAACTCAAAGTTTGAGATGAAAGACTTAGGTCTGATGCACTACTTTCTTGGCCTTGAGATTTGGAAAAGAAAAGATGAAAATTTTCTATCTCAAGGTAAGTACACTGTGGATATATTGTGTAGGTTTGGTGTGATAGATTGCAAATATATGACTACATCGATGGTTTCCAATTTGAGGAAAATTCATGAGTCAAGAGATGGATAAGATCCAATAGATCCCACTTTGTATAGACAACTTATAGGCTCACTAATGTACTTGATACATTCGAGGCATGATATATGTTATGCTGTGAGCATTATGAGTGAATTTATGTATGATTTGAGACACAGACACTGGATAGATACTAAGCATGTGCTTAGGTACATTCGAGGTACAATTTCATATGGACTTAGATATGCCTCCAATGTGTTGATGTATATGTAACTTTGGAATGTATTTCACATATATGTATATTGTATTCCTATAGAGATGGTATTATTCCTCTATACGGAAGTGTTTGTATTCCTATAGAGATGTTATTATTCCTCTATACGGAAGTGTCGTTATTTATATTGTAAGTGTCGTAACTTATACTTGATGGGTTATTAGACCACCTTGTTGGGGTCGGCCCTGTATAAGTCATGTGGGTTAAAGGGTTATTAGACCACCCTATTGGGGGTCGGCCCAGTCAACATTATGTTATGTGGTTAAGTTAAGGCCGACCTAGTAAAGGTTATTAGGCAAGTAAAGTCAAGTATAAATAGAGTGCGGGAGGCACTCTATTTGATCATTTCTATTCTCACACACACTCTTTGGAGAGTGGCGCACTTATGGAGGAGGAGAATCTGCTTCTAGGAGATGTCTATCTCTTATGCTTGGGTTGTTTCATTGCTCTATCTATCTCTGAGGAAGTTATTGGGGTTTTTCACCTTTATGGTTTTCCCCAAGTAAACTCTGTGTCTCTTGTGTGCTTGCATTATTGTGTCCATGATTGATATGCTATAGATATGATGTACATGTTGTTCTCTTAGTTAAGATACTAGATCATATTGAAGTAAATTCTGAAAAAATACATGGTATCAGAGCTAGCCTGAAAGAAGGTATGGTATGGCATGTATGACACTTGTTGCACTTGCGATGCTAGGGCTTGATATAGAAAAAACCAGTCATCATAGAACTTTCACTATAAATCCATTTTGGCGAATTTTTCGGATCTGAAACTTTTACAGGTCGAATATAAGATCCCCATGTACCTTGTGTCCAAAGGAAAACTTTTAATTTGCTATAATTTGTGTTTTATGATCTGTACAATCTAGGGTTTCTGCTTCTTCCAGATCTGAGTCATAAACAGGTGACCTAGGAAAAAAGGTCATAACTTGGGCTAGGAAGATCCAAATGAAATTTAGTAAAAAGTGACAGGTAGTGCACGGACTTTACTTTCTCAAGTAACGTTTTTAGAGGCCGACACTGAACTAGTGACACGTGGCACTCCGTAGAAGTTCACTCTCCTGTTTTATCCCATAAACAGGTCACGTTGCAACACTTAGCATAACTCTCTCTCAAAGAATCCATTTGATGTCAGACCTGTGGGGTTGGAAATATGACAAGTCAGGATACCAAAGGAAACCTTTTCAGGCCCTTTGGATCGGAAAGTTCGGAGTTACACCAGAAACAATCAAGTGCATATTTCTGTCAAAACAGAATTGGATTTTGAGCACCTTCACTCATGGCTCCGGGAATTAGGGTTTCGGAGAAAGTTGGTATTTTTGTAATCGGAGACCACGGCTGAATACTACTCATCAAAATCGAAATTTAGAGACCAAGATCAAATTTTTTGGTTGGGTAGAAGGCTGGGCTTGATCAAACCCTAGTTCGGGACTTTGATCGGAAAAGTGGAAAATTAGGGCTTCTGCAAAAGTTGGAATTTTTGAAGTCTGTGACCACGGCTGGAAGCTCCTCAGAAAAATCAAAGTTTAGAGCTTTGGATTGAACCTTTTGGTTGGGAAGAAGGGTGGGCTTTATCAAACCCTAGTTCGGGATCCTGTCTAGAAGATCCGGAAGTCTCAAAGGCAATTTTGAGGGGTGAAACTTTGCAGTTTTCAAATTCTGAGTATACCAGGTTGATCAGCTCATCAAGGATTATCTTTCTATCCTTTCAGAAGTTTGAAATTCAAAGTTTGAATTTTTAGGGTTTCCTTGACAAACCCCAATCCAGCTCCAGATCCAGTTTCTGCAAATCAAGTGGATTGGGTTAATTCTAGAAGAAAATGGATTGGTCACCTGCATAAGTGAAGAAGTTCCTGTTTCAGAGGGAAATGAGGCTAAGGCCTTACATAAGAAGATTACAAGAAATCTCGACAGGTATGACTTACAGGTATTTTTCGAATTCTGTTCATGGTTAAGTTTATGATATGTTTGTCTTCATATCATTACGGTTAGTACAATCTTGATTAATTACTAGACTTGTCGTATCACCTTAATAAAATTATGAATACATGATAGAAGATATTCATTGATTAAGGTTTTGACACTTATGATTGTACTAATGCATTGTGATGTTGTATGAGGTTTATGTTGTTCGCTAACATGAAATGTACACCAAGAAAGAAAAATCATGTTCTACTTCAAGAAAATATGATCATGGTGACATGAAGACAAAGATTCATCCATTGTCATGGATCACATAGAAGATCTACTTACGAGGTATGTATAACTTGGTTCTACAATGGTTAACTTATGAGACATGCAGGTTACTAGCACAAGTCATTGAAGAGAACCAGGAGACATCATGCGGGTATGTTAGACATAACTAGCTAACATAGTAATCCAGGTATGTTTTTCCTATATCAAGTTAGAATATTACTTTGTGTTAGGATCCCTTATATAAGTATACTTGGTATGATTGGTTATGTTTATTCATAAAGTTAGAGATGTAAGAAATCAAGGGTTTATGCATATTATGTCTCTTATCTTGATTGATGATTTGACTAACCAGAAGAGTTCTATGATCAAATAAGAATATGCATGAGTAAAAGAAGTCTTCCCTGAAACCTTGAATACTAATGTTTATTATTTGTGTTTGAAATGATCATGACTATACATGTTTAAGATTATTGTGTTTTGATAGTATTAAGATTATACTAATGAATGTGTGATTATGTATGAGACCTCGAGGATAACACAATGATGATACTAATAAGCATGCATAGTGATTAAGGATGGATATAAGTTCAAGGACAGGTAATACAGGAAACAAAGATCAAGAGGGAGCACACTTCAGTAGTTTCTGCAAGGATGCAGATATTCAGAGGGAGTTGACCACTTCTCACAATCCACATCAGAATGGAGTTACAGAAAGGAAGCAAAGACTGAGAGGGAGTCAACCCTACAACCAAACAAAAATAAGTATTTTAATTGTCATTTCTTGCATATTTGTTTGTTTAAATAATATTGTTCAATGATGTATATGCTTATGTTCCTAGACTTAGGGTGTGTATTATGCATATTAGAATAATTGCAGTAATGAACAATATACTACTAATTTGCATATGATGGGTAAGTGGCCTATGGCACTGTACAACATTCCATTGCTACTTATCTAGAATGAAACCTCTTTGCTGCCATATTGGGAGTTGTGCACACTCTTAACAATGTTCTTGTAGAGATTGGAAGGCATCTAGAAAGTTACAGGATATGGATAAATGTTGTATTGAAGCATTGCCTAAAGATAATTGCATGACTGTATGACATATTTATTCAGATGTAAGAATTTGTTCTGAAAACTATGAGATGTTTCTAATCATGCAATTTAACTTGTTTTGTAGGAAAGATCGTATACCATCACCTACAAAAGAAGGACTACAACATTTGTTCAGCAACAAAGTTATCTATTGAAAATATTGAAGATATTGAAGTTCCTAGGATCTGGGAAGAATGCCATGATCGAGGAGTACCAGTCGATCATGAAGATGTTTGGGATGCAGTCCCAAGACCTGAAGAGAAGTCTGTAGTGACTTCCAAGTGGATCTACAAGATCAAGCATGCTGCAGATGGCAGCATAGAGAAATACAAAACGAGGTTTGTAGCTCGTGGCTTCTCCCAGAAAAAGGGGATTGAGTATGAAGAGACTTATACACCTATAGCCAGGCACACTTCCATCAGATCAGTACTTGCTCTAGCTGCAGTGATGAAAATGGAAGATACACCAGATGGATGTCAAGACAGCTTTCTTGAATGGTGTAGTCGAAGAGGAAGTGTATGTGGAGCAGCCACTTGGTTTTGAGACACATGACGGGAAGTCATATATGTGCAGAACTTGGTATGGTAGGATAGATAGCTTTCTATCCAGTTTGGGCTTTACCAAGAGTAAATCGGATTCCAACCTTTACTACAAGGTTGAGGAAAGCAATCCAGTGATACTACTTTTGTATGTGGATAACCTGTTTATTACAGGTGAGGATAGATTGATTGCTGGCATGCAACGGAAGCTTGCTGCCGAGTTCGAGATGAAGAACTTGGGGATGATGCACTACTTTCTAGGCATGGAGGTGTGGCAGAGTGCAGATGGAGCTTACTTGGACAAGGGAAGTTTGCAGTAGAGATATTGAAGAGGTTTTGGATGATGGACTGCAAGGCCATGGCCACACCTATGGCATCGAACCTGAATCTTTTGTGTCATGCTTCATCTGATCCGGTTGATGTCACGATGTATCATCAGATGAATGGGTCCTTGATGTACCTGATGAACACGAGACCAGATATGTGCTTTGCGGTGAACACCTTGAGCCAGTACTTGACAGATGTGAGACATGTTCACCTGATAGCTGCCAAGGATATTCTGAGGTACCTGAAGGGTACATCTAACTATGGGCTCAAGTATGAGGTGAATCAAAAGTTTAACCTGGAGGGTTATGTTGATTCGGATTGGGAATGAAGTGCCATTGATCGGAAGAGCACTTTGGGGTGCTGCTTCAGGATGGGATCTGGTATGATTTCTTGGTTTAGTAGGAAGCAGTCCTGTGTGGCACTGAGTACAGCTGAAGCAGAGTATGTCGCAGCTTGTTTGGCTAGTTGTGAGGCAGTATGGATTAGGAAGCTACTGTCTGATTTGTTTGATCTCCAGCTGAGTGCTACTTTTATATATTGCGACAACCAGAGTTGTGTGCAGTTTTCGGAGAACCCAGTGTTCCATGACAAGTCGAAGCACATTGAGATCAAGTATCACTATATCAGGGATATGGTGGAGAGAGGAGCAGTGAAGCTCCTGTATGTTGTGACGGATGAGCAGATTGTAGATGTACTGACGAAACCACTAGCCAGAGTGAAGTTCAAGTACTTCAGAGAGAGGCTTGGTGTTCTTCAAGTTGACGACACTTCGAGGAAGAAGTGATGGACACATTTGCTGAAGCCATTCCAAGCATGGTGAGAGGAGGATCCTTCCATGGCTATGGATGTAAGCGCTGGATGATGAGCATCAGGATGATGCTCTAGTTACTGCTCTATATATGCATCATGCTGGATGCTGGATATGATCAGTTGGATCATTTATATGTATGTATGCTGGATATGATCAGTTGGATCATTTATATGTATGTATGCATCATGTTGGATGCTGGATATGATCAGTTGGATCATGTGTATGTATATGTAGATGTATTAGGTGGATACATTGTATGATCAGGTATATCATGTATGTTGATATGTATCAGATATGATCAGGTGGATCATGTATTTTTATATGTATCAGGTGGATATATTGTATGATCAGGTAGATCATGTATGATGATATGTATCAAGTAGATACTGTGTATGCATCAGGTGGATGCATTGTATGATCATGGATGATGAGCTTCAGGATGTTGCTCCAGATGACATGCATCAGGATGATGCAGTGATGATGATCAGGATGATGTATGGTGAGTATCAGGTTGATACCCTGTGGTCGTGGATAGGTTGTGCATATAAGCATATAATAACGCCCTGGGAGGTTTGCAGATTGTCTTGCTAGGTTTTTCCACTGGCATATAATAGCTCCCTGGGAGATCTGGCAAATGCTCTTTCGAGGTTTTGCTTTGGGAGGACATATAATAGTGCACTGGGAGGTTTGAAGATTCTCTTGCTAGGTTTTTCCGCTGGCATATAATAGCTCCCTGGGATATCTGGAAAATGCTCTTTCGAGGTTTTGTCCTATGGCATATAATAGCGCCTTGGGAGATCCGATAGGTTGGGATGTGTTCCCGTAATAAGTCCTGGGATGCTCTTTCGAGGTTTTTCCATGACCACATGTAATATCACCCTGGGAGATCCGATAGGTTGGGATGTGTTCCCGTAATAAGTCCTGGGATGCTCTTGTGAGGTTTTGTGGTGACCACATATAATAGCGCCCTGGGAGATTCGATAGGTTGAGCTGTGTGCTCGTAATCAGTCCTAGAATTCTCTTTCAAGGTTTTGTGGTGGGGTCACATGTAATAGATCCCTAGGAGATCCGATAGGTTGGGCTGTGTGCCCATAATAAGTCCTGGGATGCTCTTGCAAGGTTTTGTGACGCACGTAATAAGTCCTGAGGATTCCACAGTATGGCCAGTGACGATGAAGACCTGCAGGTGGTGGGCCTACATCCAGTATGAAAAAGGACTGGATCTGTAGAAATTCCTATGACGAGTAGATTCAGAGATTGATTGACATATCAACAGCAGTGATGATGACGATGATTTGATGACGATGATCAGTGGTAGTAGTCACAAATAGTCAAAAGTCAGTCAAATGAGTCTAACTTAGTCTAACTGAACCATGTGAGCATAAATCAGGGGATGGAGACTCCAAGGAGGGCACATGAGGCTGTCAGTAGGTCAAGTGGCACTCCAAAAGAGACGAATGGGAGCTACAGTCAGTTAAACTGAGCAATAAATGCACGAACCGGTCAATCAATGCTCTAACTAACTATCAATGATCCAAATGGTGTAGTAGGGCGCATATGTCATCCAGGTGAGGAAAAAAAGGCACATCAGGTAGGTAGGAGGGCTACTGAGGGATGTAGACAGGCTCTAGGGGGATGAAAATAGGCTCCAGATGCTGGGGAGACCACCATACTAATGACTGGATGCATGCAGACATGAAAATATAAAAAATGACGGTGAGAATATTCCAACATCCCTCTGCAAGACATACTATGAGGAATCAACATAAGGAACTAATAGTAGGACCCTGGTGACTGAGACCAAAGGTCACCCCATACAACAATCTAAATAATAAAGTGAGGAAAGAGGGAAAACCCAGTGGGAAGAAAGCCCTCCCTCAAAATAGACTGAAGGATTCTAATGTAGCATGGCATCACTCACCCCAAGAAGAGATCTAAGGTAAGTGAATCTCTTCACCATGAATATCTTGGTGAAGATATCTGCAATCTGTTCTTCTGTAGGACAGTAGAGAAGTGTGATGGTACTTCCATGCACTAATCCTCGAATTTAATGCATGTGTATCTCAATATGTTTGGTTCTCTGTCTCAGAACCAGATCCGTGGAGATCCTGATGGCACTCTGATTGTCACAATAGATGACTGGTGGAGTACTGAATCGAATCCCAAACTCTGACAAGATGCCTCACAACCAGATGCAATGTGTGGTTGCATTCACAACACCTCTATACTCGGCCTCAGCTGAAGAAAGAGCTAAAGCAGTCTTCTTTTTGCTCAACCAACAAATAGGTCCATATCCAATCATGAAACAAAACCAGATGTAGACTTCCAATCTGAGCTATCTCCATCCCAATCAAAATAAGTATACTCAACTAGGTTCAAAGGAGACCCAACTGCATAGAAAATACCATGTGCCTTTGTCCCTTGCACATAATGCAATATCCTCTTTGCTACTTTACAGTGAAGCTCATGAGGCTCCTACATGTATCTGGAGATAGCACTGACTGCATAGGATAGATCAAGTTGAGTATGTGTAAGAAACAAAAGACTCCCAATAAACTACCGATACAAAGTACTATCCACCAAAGGTGTAGAAGAACCATCCTCAAGGCTGATCCCTGAAAGAAAGGGAAATGATGTTGGTTTGCATTCGCTCATATGAAATCTATCAAGTAGATCTAATGCATATTTGGACTATGCAACTCTGATTCCTGAATCACTCGGAGTGATTTCAAGACCAAGAAATTGCTTTAGAAGTCCCAAATCTGACATAGAGAAGGAGTCGTGCAAAGCAGTTTTGATAGATCTAATGCATAAATTATTGCTCCCAGTAATCAACAAATCATCAACATAAAGAACAATAATAAGTAGGGAGTTACCATCATGCCTCATGTAGACATTTGAATCTGATTTGCATCTCTGCAAATCTTGTGAAAGTAAGAAGGAATCCATCTTGGCATACCAAGCTCGGGGAGCTTGCTTAAGCCCATACAAGGACTTCCTCAATCTGCACACAAGTGAAGGATCATCAATATACCCCTCAAGTTGATTCATGTAGATATCCTCCTCTAGATATCCATAAAGGAAAGCACTCTTGACATCCATGTGATGCACTTCCCAATGCTTGGATGAAGCAAGAGCAAGAACAAGACAGATGGAATCCATCTTAGAAACATGTGCGAATGTCTCAGAATAGTCAATCCCATGAACTTGGGAGAAACCCCTTGCAACCAATCTATCCTTATACTTGCTTGTGACTCCATCAGATTCCATCTTTGTTCTGTATATCCACTTGCATTGAACAAGATTCCTCCCAGGTGGGAGAGAGACAAGCTACCAAGTCTCATTTATTTGAAGAGATTGATACTCTTCTTCCATAGCTGCTACCCATATTGGATCTTGGGAGGCCTCAAAGAATGTTTTTGGATCAGATCCAATCATAAGAAAGCATCTCTTAGATAGAAATGGATCTGTAGGAGAGAATGCAACTCTTGTATCTTGGATATCAATGGTGGAAGCAGGAGAGGTGGTGGACCATCTAGCAATAGGAGTTGAAACAATAGGTGCTAGATCTTCAGGTTCTTTTGGATCTGTATCTAGCATTCACACTTCTTCATGAATCATATTTTTCTCAATCTTCTTTGATGGATATTTTCCATTCAAGCAACCTTTGCAGGTGCCTTGGGAAAATATGAGATTGGGTAGACCTTCAACTACCTTTTGAATTTGCATGTCTTTCAAGTGTGTGTAGTTGAGATTCCCAAATATTTCATGCCATAGCCTACTCTCTTCATTTTCATGAGTGTGAAGAGAAGACTATTTGGAGAGAGGAATAAAGTGAGAGAACTCATAGAGTTTCGAATTGTGGTTTGCAACACCTTTTGCAATGCTTTTTCCTGAAACCATGTCTTGTATTTCGACCTCATTTAGAGAGAACATCACCCTCTTGGGCTCTCCATTATGGGTCATTTGGTAGAACGAAAGTAGATTGGCAGTAAGTGTAGGAACATAGAGTACATCGGAGAAGTATCCATGATCAAGCTTGATCCTTCCAATCTCCTTAGATGAGACCTCATAATCATTCCCCAACATGATGGAAGGGCCAACTGTGCATTCGAAACCAGTGAAGAGATATTTGGAGGAAGACATTTGTCTTGATGCTCCTGAATCTATGATGAAGGAGTACTCTCTGGATGCTCCTTCCATGAGAGCATGGCATCTCTCCTTGTCCTTAGATCTAGAAGGTTCAACTTATTTATTCCTAGCACATGCAGGTACTGGGAGGTTATTCTTTTCAAGTAACTAAGCCATCATGTCTATAGTCTTATTCATACAAGAACTCTCAGGATGAAATCCTCTATTGCAATAGGTACATTTGGATTTATCCATTTGAGAATTCTTGGTATTCTTGGAATTCGAAGCCCCTTCTAACTGATAGGGAGCCTCCTTTTTCTTCTTCTCATTCGACTTCCTGTCAAAAAAAAATTTCTTTCCCTTGACATTCCCTCTATTCACCTCAGCAACTGCAAGTGCTGAATCCATATTGGGTTTTATCATTCCCATTTGAATCAACTTCTCCTCCTCTTGTGTGAGAGACTAGATGAAGTCATCAAGGCTTGGAAAATTCCATTTTGGGATGGATAGCTTCGTTGAATGAAAGGTGGAGACAAATACTAAGTACAGTTAGGGCCCAATTTTGACAGTATGGAAAGGATGAGCTACTTCTCTTCCTTCTCTATTCCATATCTATTCAATTGTGAAATCAGATTTTAAAACTTGGTAAGAAACTCATTGATGAAGTCGAAGTTGCAAGGGATCAGTGAGATTAACTCATTTTCCAACTTGTGACCTTTCAAGTCATCTTTCTATCCAAGAAGAGATTCGAGCTTGTCCCAAACTTCTTTTGGAGTGGCTAGATCTATGCCATGAAAATGGAGGCCTTTAGAAATGCTGAGGAGTAGCAGTCCTACTGCTTCATCAAGTTTATCCAAGTACTTGGATTTATCTACTGCACCAGTGGGCTCAACTGCATTGCCATTCAATACTCTAGAGAGGCTCTTGTACTTCATGAAGATGTCCATCTTGGCCTTCCATTCAAAATAATTGAATGAATTCATTTTTAGATCCATAGGTAGCTGTTGAAGTCGAATTGATGATGAATTCAAATGATGAAATAAACCTGCAAAATAAATGAAATTGTTGATGGAGATTTGCTGCAAATCGAGAGAACACTACCTTAGGACAATGAGCACATGTGACTAGATCCGTCACACCTGGATAGAAATCGTTGGATTTCTCTAGTGAATTCAATACAATTGCACCAGGAATTGCTGTGGAAATCCATAGGCTTCTGGTGCTCAATGAATTGCTGCAACTGATGCAATGGCTACAGCTGCTACTGCTGCAATTCGAATAGATTCCTCCATCTTTGATACCATGTAATAATTTGTAGGATAGATCACAGAGCTAGAGAAAATATTACTAATCTCAGTCAAGAATTGCAGAGAAGAAAGAAGAATAGATGAATCAATATCACTCATGAAAACAGAAATGGAGAAATCTGCATTATAATCATACATCAGCTGTAAGATGGCACTGTGAAAACTGAATACAATGATATGACTTTCAAGTGAATTCGAATAGGACAAAGTTCATTCGAATTCTCCTCAGTGTGTAGCTTGGATAGCATTAGAGACATCATCCAATCAATGGTAGTAGTCACAAATAGTCAAAAGTCAGTCAAATGTGTCTAACTTAGTCTAACTGAACCATGTGAGCACAAATCAGGGGATGGAGACTCCAAGGAGGGTGCATGAGGTTGTCAGTAGGTCAAGTGGCACTCTGAAAGAGACAACTGGGAGCTATAGTCAGTTAAATTGAGCAATAAATCCAATAACTCGTCAATCAATGCTCTAACTGACTGTCAATGATCCAAGTGGTGTAGTACGATGCATATGTCATCTACGTGAGGAAAAAAAGGCGCATCAGGTAGGTAGGAGGTCTACTGAGGGTTGTAGACAAGCTCTAGAGGGATGAAAATAGGCTCCAGGTAATGGGGAGACCACCATACTGATGATTGGATGCATGCAGAATGCATGCAGGCATGCAAATATAAAAAATGATGGTGAGAATATTCCAACAGGATCAACTATGATATGTTGGTCTAGCAGGAAACAGGGCTCCTTAGCCCAGAGCACTACATAAGAAAAATACATAACTGCTAGTTTATCCTTCCAAGAAGCAGTGTGTCTCAGAAAGCTACTTGCAGGGTTGTTCGATGAAAAGCTTAAGCCTGCAGTTATTAGGTGTGACAATCAGAGTTGCATCAAGCTTTGCAAAAACCCAGTGTTTAATGACAAGTCAAAGCACATTGAAATGAAGTATCACTTCATCCAAGACATGGTCCAGAAAGGTACAATGAAACTTCAGTACATTGCTACTAATGAGTAGATTGCATATTTGTTAATAAAGCCTCTATCAGTGACGAAGTTCAGATACTTCCAAGACAATATTGGTATGGAAGAAAATGCCTCCCTCGATGAGAAGGAGTGTTAAATGTACAACATTAGGACAAATTCTCAAAACCAATCGTGTGCAACCAAGATTGATCCTCATGTATAGTGGCGAACACTTTGTTTTCCTTCCATGTAAAGGTTATTCCTCCCATAAATAGGTAATTGATCAAAGTAATGATATTGTAAAGTCTTGTTGGACAAGGCTCCGGACTTGTGTGTCAAATTATGATTCTCATGTGAACCTTATGTATAAAGGTATCCATGGGATGGACCTCCCGTATATAGGTGGACCTTCCGTATAAAGGTCATTCTTTACATGTTAAAAACATTTAATGTTGTGTGATGTATTATTAACCATGATTACCAGATTGCTATTAAGTCTCCTTTAGAGATTGATCACCTCTAAAGTGAATTACTTTAGCATACGATAATTTGGTCCAGAATACTATACTACGATCATAGCATCTGATAATTGTTCTTAGTATAATGTAATGTGATGGATAATTAAAGTTAGCACATATTGTCCATGCGGTAAAAGATAAAGAGATAAAGATAAATGCATATATAAAAAGAGAATTCAAATTGATCAGGATATGACTAAGTGAACTCAAATTTTCAAGCTTCAATTAAATCCCCAATGTACGCCTCAGTTAACTAAAGAACTCACAGTGGTCACTACAAGTAAATCAATCAACATGATTTCAGTTAATAATAGTTAACTAAGTGTTAAATAAGAAGGACTAGTTAACTAAAGTGTTTTCACTTTAGTTAAACTAAAATACGACACTTCAGTAAATCAAGGAGAACTCGAATTGATCACTACAGTGATGTTATCAAGAAAGAATCAGTTAAAGAGAGTTAACTAAGTGACAACAAAAAATATCTAGTTAACTAAGTGTTGACGATACTTATGTTAAACTAAAAGACGACACTTGAATTGTGACACTTGCATGACGAAACTTAAGTTAGCCACCTAACTAAGTGGGAAATATTTCAGTTAAGAGGTGAGATCATCCTAAGAGACAATTCAGTGAGATAAAGAATTGCATGAGAAGTGGGGCGCACTTATAAATGCAAGATTGATACATTCAGTATGAGGGCGAGTTCATCCTGAAGTTAGAAGAAGTCGATGCATGAGAAGAATGTATAAATATGTTATATGGTATTGATGAATTCAATGTGAAGTGAATTCTCTTATCCATTGAGGGAAAGGTTCTTCTCTTTGTGCAAGTTATTGTTCTTGCTTGTTATTGATGTGCGGGGCACATTGGAAAACACATCTGATTCATCTCTCTTATGTATTGATTTCATACCTTCACCAGAGTGTTTGGTGATCTATTATATTCCAAAAGAAATATGCTATGTTGTAAAAGAAAGCATTCTTTGCTATCCATTATATTCTACTGAGAAGAATTGTTGGGGTTTTTTTCTCATAGTTTTGAGGATTTTCCCCAGTGTATATATTGTGTTACGGTTGTATGAATTTCATGTGATTGAATTGTATCATTGTTTCAAGTTTCGACATCTAAAAGAATTAAATATCAAAGATCAACCAAATATTAACAATTATGAAGCTAGGGTTTCCTTGCTGAGGAACACTACAAGAATTTGGATCTAGGGTTAAATTTTCAAATTTCCATACACTACAAGAATTTGGATCTAGTATTAAAATTTCAAATTTCCATCGCAAGTATCATTGGATAGCATGTCAATATTCGAATGACCAAAATAGAAGTGTAGGACTTTTTTAAAAATATAATTTTATTTTTTTGTTCATTTTATGTCCTTGAGACAACTTTTACAATGTACATGTATCCCTAAAGGGATCTACGCCATTAGTTGCAACTTACAATAAATCCCAAATCGATCTTTGATGTTAAGAACCATCACCTATGTTGAGATTGATATATATGATTTACTTTAAAGGTGTCCTTCTCCCTCTTATACCATGACCATAAAGTGTATTATTAGGAATTTTCTAGAGCTAGTGTTTCACTAATTGAGTGGTTGAAGAACTCCACTATTATGTCCACCTGGTAACAAACTTTCAAATTATGATATCAAATGGTGGGATGGAAAAATGTGGGGTTCGTTGTGAAAATGTGAGGCTCCTATTGGGTTATTATCATATCAAAACCCATATGTTGGCCATCATTATGGGTGGCTGTGATATAGTTTTATGGAATAATGGATACACACATTGGGGATAGTTACCATGGAATTCAAGGAATCATACTTGAGCTTTAATCAGACTCTCATACTCACACCCTAAAAGGGATCTAGGAAATCTCCTTTGAAATCATACATTCTCATTGGATGGAAAATTATTAAAGAAAGACCACTCTAGAATTATTACCACTTCCATGCATAAAGGATTTGGACAACACCACACCAGAAATACATTCTAAATTACAAAAGTGTTTGAACAAACATCAGCAGGTCCTTGAGACACCAAAGGGTTTACCCCCATTTGAAGGCGAGCATGATCATGATATACCCTTGATTTTGGGTAGTCAACCACCAAATGTACATCCATATCAAAACCCATTTTCACAAAATAATGAAATTGGGAGGATCACTCAGGATCTACTAGAGGCAAGATTCACTCATCCTATCACTAGCCCATATTCATCCCCAATGATCATGGTTTTAAAGCAAGAAGGGAATGGGCAGATGTGTCCTAATTTTTGTGCCTTTTCATGTAACAAAGCAACATCAAAATCCTTTTCAATTTTAAAGAATGTCATGTGCACCACTCTCATCTTAGCTATGCCTAATTTTACAAAATACCTTTGTATTGGAATGTGATGCTTCCAGAAAGGGTTTGGGTGCAATCTTAAGGCAATATAGACGACCCTTAGCATTCACCAGCAAGTAGTGGGATAATAGGGTTTTGGAAAGTTTACTTACAAGGAATATATGATGGCCATCCTACATGCATTTGAAACATGGAGACAATATATCCTAGGGAATCATTTCTAGATATATCACCATTGCTTGAATTTATTTTTGGAACAAAGGTTGTCATTCTCAAAGAAACATAAATGGGTCATTAAGATGCTTGGATATTATTACGAGATCATCTACAAAAAGGAAAAAGATAATGTTGTGGAAAATGCTTTATTAAGTATATATGAGGAAGAGGGATCCCACTTTGACGTATATTCTCTAGTGTAGGAATGGAGAAAAAGAACGACAAGAATGGCTCACTAACGTTACTACATCTCAACTCATCAAGCAACTTAAGGAAGATCCTTACATTAACAAGCTATCCAAAAACCCTTTAGAAAAGTTTTACAACCCATATTAGATTGTTAAAGGCATGGGTTAGGTGGATTACAACTCAACACTCCAAGCATACCCCAACATCTACCTAGTATTTCATGTGTTTTGTTTGAAGAAGGGTGTGGGTTAGAATTGTTGAGTTCAAAATCCATTACCAGAAATTGATGCGGAAGGATACATTTGGCTTCATCTTACAACTATTTTGGTCACATGAGAGTGTCACCTACACCAACACACAGTCAATGAATTTCTACCCTAGTGGAAATATATGTAGCTAGAAGATGCTACTTGGAAAACATCAACCCTTTTACAAAAATTTCCCATCTCTAGATTTGAGGACAAGCCCTATTTTGAAGGGGGGGGATGTTAGGGTCCTACCCTAACCCCCCAAATTTATCAATGTACAAGGCCATAAGGCCCATGGGTGGTGTCATTATGGTGTCACTAATATAAAAGGGATTTCCTTATTGAAGAAAGGCCCCTTGGTGGTTGACCCTCATTATGAGCGGGAGCATAACTAGTTTGGACTTTAGCTATTGAAGCACTATATATAGAGTAGTAAGATATGTAATGTTTAGTAAAAAATGATCAATGTATTTGGATATTTTCTCTTGGAGGTTTCCCCTTCAAGAGTGAATATGGCTACCTATTTTTTCTATTCTCACTTGTGTTTTCTACGTTTTGTCTTAATTTCTAGGTTTACGTATATTATATTGCGGATGAAATAAATGTATGAATACAAATCATTTTGAAGGGAAAAAACTCATTTTACAATGCATCATATGCATAAAAAAGATGATATCTAAAGCTATGCCTCCTTGAATATATATATGAGACAAATGATACAATTACAATTAAGGTCCTAGTTGATCAATAAATACAATACTAATATAATAATAGAAATGTAATGCCAATATTTCTAGGGGATAACCTGGACCTCCCATTTAAGAAAGTGTTGTCCTCAACAATTGATTAATTGTGGATGTTTCTACATGAATTACTCATTTTCCCATATCACCTCTTCTATTGGGAAGTTCTTCCACGTGATGAAGTGCTTAGTAATTGCTCAATTTTACAATTTTTTGATATGTGTTTCAAGGATTGTTTCAAGTTCTAGTATGATTTTCCGTTATTCATCAATATTTGGTAGAATAGTATGAAATATGATCTTGTCATTAATTACCTTTTTCAAGAAAAAAATATGGAATACAAGATGTACACATGAATATGGAAGCAAGTCCAATTTGTAATCCATACTTCCAATTCTCTGCAACACCTTATAGGGACCATAGTAGTTGCATGCTACTTTATTTTCATTCTTTTGTTGCTTAAGTGACATCTGTTTGTATTATTGTAGCCTAAAAAATCCCAATCACCCAATTCAAATTTCCTTTCACTACAATGTTGATATGTTATTTGTTTCATTCTATTGTGTGATATATCTAAGTTGTATTTCAATAGTTGGAGAACCTCTTGTTGGTGCTCTATGTGATCCTCCATTACTTGAACCTTAACTTTCTCTTCCAAGTATGACGTGCTGGAAGGAGGATGATAGCCATAAAGTGCCATAAAAAGTGACATTTTTTGGTAAGTATGGAAGGACGTGTTTTACCACCATTTTCCCAAAGGAAACCACTTTACCCATTATGTTTGATTATCATATGAAAAATGGAGATACCCTTCTATACATTTATTCACAAATTTAATTTGCCAATAATATTGAGGATGGTAAGAGGATTTGTGAGCCAATTGAGTGTCCAAACAAGAAAATATTTCCTTCAAAAAATTACCAATGAAAATTGGATCTCTATAACTTACATAATCTTGTGGATTCCATGTATATTTTGAATTGTTTCCATGAATTTTGCATCTATTGTACTTGATTTAAAGGGATGAGAAAGAGGGAGGAAATAAGCATAATTTGTAAGTCGATGATGGAATTATTTCCTTTAGACTTTGGTAGACCTGTGATAAAATCCATTGATACCTCTTCCCAATACTGACTCGATATGGATAATGTTCGTAGAATATCTAGTGTCTTGATTGTCACTCCCTTATTCTATTGGAAAACCAAAAATTATTTCACAAAATTTTGGACATTAGTTTTAAGATCTTCCTAGAAAAAGTCTTTCTTGATCATGTGCTAAGTTTTCAAGAACCTTGAATTTCATCCTATAGGATAAGTGTGTGATTCCAAAAGGACCTTCTATTTGAGTTGGGAATTCTTACATAAATAATGTAAGTGATCTTGGTACCATAGTAAATAATTCTTCCACACAAATTTATCTAATGTATTGGGGTCCTCTTGTAGTTTTTGAATTATCTTGCATTCCTTATGATCCTACATCCATCCTATCCTTGCATATTCCATTGAATCAAATTGTGGAAAGGAAATGGCATTAAGTAAGCCCACCATGTCTTCTTAGTTCCTTCAAAGTGCATCTGCCACCACATTTTTTTTTCATTTTTTGTAGATAATTTCAAAGGAATAACCTATAATATTTGTAACACTTTTTTGTTTCTATCCTAAACTTAATTTTTGTTCTATGAACTAATTAATGCTATCATGATTTATTATTAACTTGAATTGTATTTTTATTAGGTAAGAGTGTCATCTCTTGATTGTGTGCAATATGGCCAACGTTTCATTTTCATAAATTGGTTTGAGTAAGTTTTTTTTGCTTTAAGTTGGAAACTTTCAAATGCAAGGGGCCTTCCTTCTTGCTTTAAAATTTCAGCAATACCATGCTCTAAGGAATTACATTCCACAATAAATGTTTTTGTGAAGCCAGGTGTGGATAATACAAGAGCTATACACATGCCTTTTTAATTTTTTCAAAAGCTTTGGTTGCTTATTGAGTTTAATAAAATTCCTCATTTTTCAATAATGTTGTTAAATGTGATATTATTTGACCATAATTATTGATGAACTTGCACTCGTAGCCTATAAATCCTAAGAATCCTCTAATATTCTTCAAGGTTTTGGGAACTATCCATTCCATAGTAGCTTTAATTTTTTGAGGGTACACCTTCACTAGTAATGAGATATAATATGATCCAAATATTCCAATTCATAAACCCCAAAGGAACACTTAGAAGCATGTGAATATAGTTGTTTCTTCTACAATAGTTTTAATACCATGTCAACATATTGCATGCTCTTCCCAATATTTTCTATAGATTAGTATATCATTGAAAAATACTCAAACAAATTTCATGAGAAAGGTTTTAAAAATATATTTCACGAAGCTTTGAAATGTGGAGGGTGCATTGGTAAGGACAAATGGCATCATCAAAATTTATAATGACCTTAGTGTGTTCTTAAGGATGTTTTCATAATGTCTTCTTGCCTCATTCTGATGTGTTGATATCCCGAAATGGGATCCAACTTGGTAAATAAATTTACTCTCTATAATTCATCTAATAATTCACCATTGACAAGAATACGAAAATGATCTTTAATGGTCATCTTGATAAGCTCTTTATAATCTAGAGACATATGCCATGAACCCTCCTTTTTATAAACCATCACCACTAGTGCAGAGAAAGCACTTTGTCTAGGTTGAATCATGCCAACATCTAAC
This sequence comes from Larix kaempferi, assembly GCA_027924585.1. Lineage (NCBI taxonomy): Eukaryota > Viridiplantae > Streptophyta > Pinopsida > Pinales > Pinaceae > Larix > Larix kaempferi. The sequence goes on along the minus strand of BSBM01001002.1, from coordinate 14,537,124 downwards.
ATTTCTTCAACCATATTCTCAATATCACTCTTTTGTGCGTATGGTTACCTATAAAGTTTTATGTTAGGTGGTACACTTCCTAGTTGCAAGTAAATAACATTGTCATGATATCTAACGGGTCGAATACCTTTAGGAATTTCTCCAAATACCTTGGGATTATTGTTAATAACTCCTTGTAGATCCATTGTAATAGAGGGTATGGATTCTTGAACATCTGTTGAGCACAATTGCACAATTACACCATGGTGTCCCTTTTTTAGAAATTGTGTCATGTTGTGAGAGCTTATCACTTTACAATGTTTCCCTAGAATACCTATGTGTTGAATTTTGTTTCCTTTTGAGGATTACCTCATAAAAATATCTTAAAAATTAAGATCCATTGTTCTCAATAATTGTAACCATTGGACCCCTAATACAACATCAACACCACCCATTTGGATCACAATCACTGGACTATCCAATAAATAATCCCTCATCGTAAGCTTAATACTATGGCAATTCCCTGGAAAATTATGATAACTCCATCTGCAATTATAACTTGAAACTCTAGTGTTGGATATATAAATCAATTGAGAAGTTTGGCTAGTTTGCAATTAATGAAGTTATGGATACTACCAAACTACCAATATCAATAAACATTGTTTCCTTTTTCTTTTCGATATATCATTCTATCTTGATACTTTTAGTGCTAATTCCAACCAATACATGGAAATATATGGTTGGATTAGTATTTTCTAGTTCTACCTCTTTAGACTATTCTAGTTCTGTGTAATGTTCCCATTCAAATAAATCTCAAGGAGAGAAAATCCCACCAATCTACTAGTTTCCTAGGTTGGGGTGGAGACATTAATTGGAATAAGGAGACTAATAAACACCAAATGGACTTTAGCTTGACATAAATATAGTAAGAGGGGATAAATAAATATTTATGATGAGAAAATAGGATGGCACTTGGTCATGGAGACACATTGGTGGTGTGGGACCCACACAAAGCTAGATTCCCCATGCCACATGGCATTCCACTCTCACCCATTCGAATCCAAGGTGGAGTCCACTATTCTTGGGGAAGTTGGAAGGGAATAATACTTGGCATGAGTCAATGAGGTCAAAATGTAGAGTAAGATTAACTCCCATGGAAGAGGAAGAGGCATTTTGGAGCTAGTGGGACACTTGGGATAGATTCCCTAGCTTCTATGACACCAATGATGAAGATTCCTATGACACTTATGACAAAATCAGACCTGATGGCTGAAATCTGACATACATGACATGTCAGGGATAACAATAGCCTCCAAGAAGGCGCACAAGGGAGTTAGGGCAGCTAAAGAGACACCTATTCGAATTGAGTTAAGGAGGAGGCTAGAATTGGAGGGACAAGTGGCATACTTTGGAATCTCTTCCCAATTCGAGTTGGCATGAAACTCATGGATGGAATTCGAGTTAAGGAATCCTTAGGAAGTTTATAAAAGTCAAGAACAAAGAAAGGGAGGGAATTTTTATCATTTTACATTTTTCATTTGGAGAGGAGAGCTAGTAGAGTGTTATTCTACTTGCCTTAGCACCAATTTCGAGGGTGAAAGATTCCCATCCTAATTGGAAATTGGAGAGACCATTCAGACCTTTCATTTGGAGCTACAATGGATTCCTTTGCTACAAGTTGAAGCTACATGGCATCTCATGGTCACATCTCTTTCAGCTTTCTTCTAAAAAGGGAAGAACTCAGAAGAAAGAAATTGTGTTACACATGCTTCCAACCATGGGTACCAAGGCATAAATGTGCCAAGGGGAAAGCACAATACATTGAAGTATTTTTTGATAATGATGAGTATGAAGGGGGTATGGAGGAATAAGGAAATATTTCATACCAAGAAGAGAGATATGATACAACATAATAATGGAAACAAGAATAAAATCATCCTTCACCTAAAAAAGGAAGGATGGCAGTACTTTCAACAGTGCCTCATTTTCACACTATTCGATGCAAGGGAGTGTTACAAGGACAAAGGGTATCGGTATTGGTAGATGGAGGAGCCACACATAAATTCATTGATGCAAACATGGTGGAGAGGAGGAAGCTACCTACCAAGCCATTCGATGTCTTCATAGTCATCATTCCAGGTCACAATACTATGGAGTGCAAAACATGGATTCCAAAGCTAGAAATCACCATAGGTAATTCCACTTTTTTTGATATATTTTATGCGGTTGATGTTGCTAATAGTGGTATTGTGAGTGAAATGGTTGTACTCTATAGGGGATCATACAGTGAAATATCAAATTCCTGAAATGAAATTCAAAGATTCAGAAGGAAAACAAAGGGTTGTGAGAGGGCAGCACACCTATCCGAATCAAGTAGTGACTTCCCACAGTATGAGGTCCATATTGAGGCATGGAGATATTGAATAGGCTGTTGAATGTTGCATCACTTCACCCAAACCAAAAATAAATATTTCAGAACATCCAAAGGAGATAAGGCAGCTACTCCACAAATATGAAAATGTTTTTGGAGACCTCCCTTCTGGGAGGCCGCTTGATAGAGGAGTTGAGCACAACATTGTTTTGGAAGTGGGAACTTCACCTATCCAAATCCAACCATATAGAAATCCCAAAAATTTCAGAGAGGAGATTGAAAAGGCTATTCAAGAACTCTTGGAGTTGGGACTCATTAGACCAAGCTATAGTCGCTATGCTTCTTCAGTGGTTTTGGTGAAGAAGAAGGATGGGATCTTGAGAATGTGCATTGATTTTAGAGCCCTCAACAAAAAGACAATAAAAAATAGATATCCCATCCCAAGAATATATGAGCTCGTGGATGAGATACATGGAGCAAAATTCTTCTAAAAAATTGATCTTAGATCTGGTTACCATCAAATTCGAATGAAGGAGGAGGATGTGCATAAAACAACTTTCAGGTGTCACTATGGCCATTTTCAGTTTCTTGTCATGCCTTTTGGGTTGACCAATGCTCCAGCCACATTTCAATCATGCATGAATCAAATATTTTGCAAACAGCTCCGTAATTTTGTTTTGGTTTTCTTTGATGACATTCTCATTTACAGCAAAACATGGGAGGAACACTTGCACCATCTAGAAGTTGTCTTGAAAATTTTGCATGAACAGTCTTTGTTTGCTAAGTTGTCCAAGTGTGAATTTGGGCTGAAAGAAGTTTTATATATTGTGCACATCATTGGGAAAGATGGAGTGAAGGTGAATTTGGAAAAAATAAGAGCTATTCTTGAATGGCCATCACCCAAAAACATCACAGCATTGAGAGGCTTCATTGAAATATGTACTTACTATAGAAAATTTGTGAAAGGGTTCTCTAAATTAACTGCTCCACTTACTGATTTGACCAAGAAAGATGCTTTCAAGTGGAATGAAGAGGTTGAAAAGGATTTCCAAAAAATTAAAGAGGGAATGAGTAGTTGTCCATTACTTGCATTGCCTGATTTTACTAAACCATTTGTCTTGGAATGTGATGCATTAGGAGAAGGGATAAGGGCTATCCTAAAACAAAATCAACACCACATAGCTTTTGAGAGCAGAAAGTTGCAGCCACATGATAAGATCTATTCTATTTATGGCAAAGAAATGTTAGCCATCATGCATACCTTGGCCAATTTTAGACAATACTTGGTGGGAAACAAGTGTGTGGTCAAAACTGACCATAACAGTTTGAAGCATTTTCTCGCACAAAAGGACCTCAATGAAAGGAAACAAAAGTGGGTAAGCAAAGTCCAAGATTTTGATTTTGACATTGAATGTGTTAAGGGGAAAAATAATATTGTAGCAGATGCATTATCTAGAAGACCATCATTCTCTCTTATGGACATTTTAAAAGATTGGAAAAATATGTTAATAGTTGAATATGCCAAAGATAGTTTTGCTTGTGGTGTGTTAGATGGGGTCAAAGGTGATGATAGGTATAAGGTTTTGGATGGTATCATCTACTACAAGGATATAATATACTTGGTTCTTGGTTCAAATCTCAAGCACAATACTTTGAAGGAAGCTCATGACTCTCCTTTAGCTAGCCATCCTGGTTTTTTCAAAACATATAGACAACTAAGGGAAAGGTTCTTTTGGAAAGGGATGAAAGAGGATGTTATAAAATATGTGAATGAATGCAATTCATGTCATCAAAAAAAAATCTGAACATACACATCCTGCTGGTCTATTGCAACCATTGCCCATTCCACAACAAAAATGGGAAAGTGTCTCCATGGATTTCATCATAGGTTTTCCCAAGGATTTGGGTAAGGATTGCATTTATGTTGTGGTGGATAGAATCACTAAATTTGCTCATTTATTTGATGTTACATCATCTTTTACTGCTGCACAAGTGGTTGATCTATTCTTTAGAGAAATTTTCAAATTGCATGGACTTCCCAAGAACATTGTGAGTGATAGAGATAATAGATTTATGGGTGCCTTTTGGAAAGAACTTTTCAAGTTGGTTGGCACTAAATTGACTCCAAGAACAAGTTACCATCCTCAAACTGATGGCCAAACAGAAAGAGTGAATCAATGGTTGGAAGGGTACTTGAGGAGCTATGTTGGTGAGCAGCAGAAAACATGGGTGAAATGGCTACATTTGGGTGAGTTTTGCTACAACACTACCTTCCATATGTCCATTGGCATGTATCCTTTCAAAGAACTATATGGTTATGAAGCATTTACCTTTGTTTAGCACATATTTGGTGATATTAGAGCCCCAAAATCTAAATATTGGGTGGAGTAAAGTCAAGATATTTTGAAACTCCTAAAAGTCAATCTGCAGGTTTCCCAAAATCAATAGAAATAGTATGTGGATCAACATAGAGTGGAAAGAACTTTTCAAGTAAATGATTTGGTCTATTTGAGGCTACATCCATATAAACAAACATCCTTGAAGGTGAAAGGGTCAGAAAATATCAAACCAAGATACTATGTTCCCTACAAGATAGCTCGAAAAGTTGGGGAGGTGGCTTATGAGTTGGAGCTTCCATAAGGGAGAAAAATTCACAATGTATTTCATGTTTCATGCTTTAAGAAGGCTATTGGTCAGAAAATATATGTTTCAAAAAACATCCCCTCCATTAGATGATGAAGGAGATCTCATACTTATTCCAGAGAAAAAAAAAAAAAAAAATAAAAAATAAAAAATAAAAAATTTGAAGGCAAGATAAAGAAAATTGAGGAGCAGAACCATAAGGGAGTATTTGGTACAATGGAAAGATTTTCCAAGTGAGGATGGCACATGGGAGGAGAAAAAAATATTGCAGCATCATAATTTAGAATTGCTTGAGGGAAATCAATCTTGGGTGGGGAGGACTTTAATGTCCCCATTCAAATAAATCTCAAGGAGAGAAAATCCTACCAATCTACTAGTTTCCTAGGTGGGGGTGGAGATATTAATTTGGAATAAGGAGAATAATAAAAACAAAATGGAATTTATACATAAATATATTAAGAGGGTATAAATAAATATTTATGATGATAACATAGGATGGCACTTGGTCACGGAGACACATTGGTGGTGTGGGAGCCACACAAAGCTAGATTCCCCATGCCACATGGCATTCCACTCTCACCCATTCGAATCCAAGGTGGAGTACACTATTCTTGGGGAAGTTGGAAGGGAATAATACTTGGAATGAATCAATGAGGTCTAAATTTAGAGGAAGAGTAACTCCCATGGAAGAGGAAGAGGCATTTTGGAGCTAGTGGGACACTTGGGCTAGGTTCCCTAGCTTCTATGACACCAATGATGAAGATGCCTATGAAACTTATGAAAAACTCAGACCTGATGGATGCCATGTGACATACATGACATTTCAAGGATAAAAATATCCTCCAAGAAGGAACACAAGGGAGTTAGGGCAGCCAAAGAGACACCTATTCGAATTGAGTGAAGGAGGAGGCTAGAATTGGAGGGACAAGTGGCATACTTTGGAATCTCTTCCCAATTCGAGTTGGCATGAAACTCATGGATGGAATTCGATTTAAGGAAGCCTTAGGAAGTTTATAAAATTCAGGAACAAATAAAGAGAGGGGATTTTGATCATTTTTCATTTCGAGAGGAGAGCTAGTAGAGTGTTATTCTACTTGCCTTAGCACCAATTTTGAGGGTGAAAGATTCCCATCCTAATTGGAAATTGGAGAGGCCATTTAGACCTTTCATTTGGAGCTACAATGGATTCCTTTGTTACAGGTTTAAGCTATAGGGAATCTCGTGGTCACATCTCTTTCATCTTGCTTCTACAACCATTCTTCCATTTCTTGCCATATTCTTGCTCCTTGAGGAGAGGCGCACTTGGTGAGGTGATGATCTATTTGGGATAGTTCTTGAGGCCTCATATCTTTGTAAAATGATATATATACTCTGTATTTACTTATCAAAATACTTTCAGGTCGAAATACCAAGTGAAACCATGTAAAAATGCTAAAATATGAATAAATGGTGTCAGTTCCCCAATACCTTGTTATTTGCACATGAAGTGGTATCAAAATCGAATGGTTCAGTCAAACTCTGATATATTATTGTTGTATGGAGAGCCATTAATATGCTGAATAAGTTTCATGTTTATTAGAGAATAAGTTGGAGCAATATTCTTAAGTTTCATAACCATTTGTGAAGATTTACTATCATTTCCCCCTATGTTGAAGCTAGTTTACAAACATATGATTTTTGGAAGTTGTAGAAGCCTATAGAAACTAATTTATGCTGAATTAGGAAGCCCATTTAAGTCCTTTATCAATACCATGTCTATTTTCTGAAATTTTGGAAGGTATTACAGTGTTTGGGAAGCCATCTTTGTCCCCTACCCTTGGGGGTTTGAACCTCGATTTGACTAGTAAAGTTCCCTATTTTTCCCTAATTATAAATGAATGTTGTAGAAGTGTTTTAAGAGTGTCCAAGCATCCATCGGCCTCATTTACATGTATTAATACATTCCAAACTCATTCAAAACCAATTCGTAACCATTTGGAAGCTGTTGAGTCAATACTAGTCTAAGGGTCGAATTGGTCAAAATTTGCAATTTTCCCTAGTTTTTGCAAAATATTAAAAAGGGACACTACATTCTGGATCGTTTTCCTCTTCACAATCTATGTAGAATAATTTATTCTCATTGTGATTATGCCCCTTATTGTACTTGATACACAATTGAAACATAATCATTTTATCTTATTTCCTCCACTTGTTGAGGCGTCAACCTTATAGGATGAGTGAGGTTAGGGGAGGAAGAATTTCCATCTTTATAGGTGTTATTGGAAACCCTTCTAGTAGCCATATTTTTACTTTCAAATTTCCTAAAATATGTACCTCATGTTGAATTTTCTCCTTTAAAATTCTCATAAAGGGATCCAACAAATTATCCTTTGAAATGTTCTTCACTCTAAGATTTAACTTTTGGAAGTTCTTAATGATATTTGTAACTAGACCTTTTTCCTGAGATTTATCAATCTTCAAAAGAATTTTTTTCTCTTAATATCCCCATAATGTGATATCAATTCATTTTCAAATATAGACCAAGATACAATGGGATCCTTTTTACAATCACAAAGCCACCGGTACCACACAAATTGATTAGGTTCTATATAATGATGTAATAGTTACCTTTTGTAAAGTCGGCATTTGGTGTAGATCAAAGAATTTATCTATTTAAAATATCCATGTTATGGGATCATTATCATTGAACTTCTTAATATCTTTCTTGGGAATGAAGTAGTTCCTTGTTACCAAGTTGAACCCTTAATTAAGTGGATCTTAAAGTAATGAGTGATCATATGTCTAGGACTCAAGCCTCTTGTTCTTTAAGTATGATAGAATTTTTTCATGAGGTGATTGGGAATCCATAATCTATGTTATCCTTGTCCTCTTCTCTAAGAGTTGATGTTTGACGGACAATCTACCAAGAGCAGACTCGAGGCCTGATCTCCCTAGCTCAACGTGAGTCTAGAACAAATAGAGATAGAACATAAATAAATCTCCTAGATCTAATTAGAGATCAAGGAACTAGATATTTTACCTTTTGAATCGCTGATCCTTTCTCCTTGAATGCTTCTCCAAGCTTGATGGTCTTCAGATCTCTGCTGCAAAACCTGTCAAGACAAAGCAACAACACAAGCAGTAAAATGGCATCTACACAATAATAGATCTAAGTAAGCAGTTAAGTAAGCAAACTACACAATATATCATTAACACAATGAGATTTGGTGGAAAGCACTTATATTACTATATTAAAAGGGAAAAACATAGGATGAAGAGATTACAACCAATGACTTAATGTAGCAATCCTTCTCCGATCAAGCCAATGCCAAAGATTCCAAAGGGATGATGGATCTCTTAAGGATGAGTAGAGATCTCTCCTAAGCTAATTTCACCAACGTGCAGATACTATAGAATTCCTCCCCTTGGAATGGGAGTGAGCTTCACTTATATAGGACTAAGTGGATAGGGTAGGTTGAGATATGGTAGGAGAGAAATAGGGGATCCTTCCAAGAGGCTAGGAACCGAATTCCAGCTTCCCCAAAGGCTAGGGATAGGGATACACATCAACTACCTTTGAGAATGGGCTCAAAGAAGCTATTTTAGTCAATTAACTGACATCGTCACAGTCTATAAGAGGACAACTTGCGACGTCACATGTTGCATGAGGACAACCTGCGACGACCTCTCAAAACCTAGTATAAAAGGGTTTGCATCTCTTCCAAGTTAATGACTAAGTCAAGGAAACTTGAGGGATGTTTTACACTGAGTCTCATGATGGTAAGATTTAAGTGTAACAGAATGCCCTCCAAAGCATGAAGCTCTTTGAAACTGGACAGGTGAAATGATTTGACAGAAGGAATGGCAATGGCTCATCGGACGAAGGACATTGCTGCAGTACAACTGACTCTAAGTACACAGTCTCATATGACGTATAACATGGCTGCCGACCAATACAATGCAGATCCATGATAGTAATGACCGACTGAACACAATCATGTCTACTAGACACAAGCGTAGATCCATGATGAGATGATAATACAGCCATGACCAATACAAATGTGGATCCGTGTAATATGACTCAAAACAATCTCCATCGCAACCCAGGTAAAACATGAATCCCCAGGGTCTTCAAGCCGAACCCGCAATGATACGAATCTATCCATGTGATTACAAATGTCTTGAAATCGAACATGGTAGAAACCACTTGATTACCGGTCATTGATGTATACCGTTAACAAGCGCAAGGGAAATCACCATTAATGTCAATGATTCCCAAGGTATCACAATACATATCATCAAGCATGAAAAAATGAGCTAAAGTCAAATGCTGGATGAAATCTTTCAATCAAGAGTCAATTATGTAAAATCATGTTGAAAGCGAGGTAACCTGCCATTGAGACATGCAGGCCCAAGGTACTCGATTGGTTTCTAGATTCAATCCTCGGATGATGATTTGAAGTTGACAAGGATGAACCCGTCGAAGGAAGGCCATGATGAATCCCCCATCATCGACATGAAACACGACAATAAATGTTTGGAGTAGATCGGATGGCACAGTAACATACAAGACTGACTCAGAATAGACCGACATGGTGGAAGGTGTGCTAACTACAGAAAATGAGTGGTGAAAGTATTCTTGAACATGGAGATGGAATGACTTGGCAGTATTGACATAACAAGTACGACACTAACTCCTAATGCAACTGATGATGGAAGCGTTCTTTGAATGACTCAAAGGAGTGACTAGACTCATGAAGTAGGGAAAACGCGAGGACAAACAGATGATCCAAGTGCTGTATGCAAATGAAAATGAGTGCCATGTTCAAGAACGACTAGGTACTGCCACAGATAAAGGGTGTAACATAAAAGATTTCCTTTTTCCCCATCATGAATGATGAGTGCCTCATGTATTTTTAACTAGCTTGATGAGGGTAACCAGATGCTTGGTATAGCTCATCTCATAGATGAGTCCAATCCCAAATATTTTCCGAACCTGGGAGAGGAGGGGTTCATCCCATGACGGGCCCTTCAATGTTAGAGTTTAACGAGTCCATAGAATTTAAACTCGGTCATCATTTCATGTTTAGAGAGTCCGAAAAGAACTAAAGAAGACTCCAACGGTCCTTTTTCGTAAAGTTAGCCTCATCGCCTGAAAAAGGGTAAAACAATGCGGGAGAGGACTCTTCCAGTCATGATTGACTGGAGTATACCTTTTTCGTAAATAGTGCCCCCTGGTCCAAAAAAGGGGTAAACTATCACCAGGGAGACGACCATTCAAATACCTTAACAAGCGTGAACGCGACAAGTTCGCTTGACAATATTTTTGTATTTCGAGAGCCTGAAAAGCGCTTAAAGATAGACTCTGGGGGGGTTCCTTTTCCGTAGGAGTTTAACGAGCCCGGAAAAGTGATAAATCATAACTCGGTAACTTATTCTCATGGTTTTAAGAGCACAAGAAAGAACAAAGACTAAGCTCGTCATCATTAAATAATTAAAATCTAACGGATGAAAAATAACGACAAAATATTCAAGGGGTTGTTCATACCTGAGATGATCGCTACAATGTGAAAACGACGCAAAAGGAACACGTAATGTCTCTTGCATGCTTGGATACTAGGTCAAAAAGGTCAACCAAGCATTCAAATGCAGTAAAAATGATCCAAACTATAGCAAATAACCCAAAGAGCATCTAAATTTGAAAAATAATATTCCGTTTTTGTTTATAAAATAGAGAAAATGACCAAATATAGTTACCATTGTTCATTTGCCAAATTGGGGAGAAGAAAGTGCCATTTGGAGCAGAATTTCATTCGCCGATTTCCGGAGCTACGAGCAACCATTTCACAAGCCGTTCGGAGCAGGTAACCCTAAATCTCAGCCAACATATTTCTAGTGGTTTAGAATTTCATTTTTTGTTCATTTTTAGGGTTTTTGAGTTGATTTGTGCGGAGTTTGTGCACCCTCGGGTCGTCGCAGGTCTCCCTTACGGGAACTGTGATGAACCCGAGTCGTCGTAAATCCTACAAAGGCGTCTTGCGATGATGTCTCCCTATCTACAAAGACGGGGTGTGATGAGGGAAACGTCCATGTACAACTGAAAACCTAGCCCAAAAGAAAAATTTTTAATGGCTTGAGTGAGCTCTAATGATGTTTAAATGCTCCTATTGACAGGTTTGTGGCCGCCAACATGGTTCTAGAGTGGCGCGAGCGAGAACATGAGGTGGATGATGTGAAAGCAACAAATGACCCATTATGTGTGGAGGCATTGAGGAACTTTGGGCTACTAAAGTTCTTCCAGGTCTAGGGCATGAGGGCCCAAGTCCTACTGCTGTAACATATGGTCCGGAGTTGGGACACAGCATAGCAGTACTTCGTGATCAGAGAGCACATACTGACTATAGATGTCAAGGACATCTACTTCTTGACTGGATTGTCCCAGAGGGGGGACACTGTGGATCTTACCAGATCACGGGGGAGTGACCGGACGGTGGATGACTTGATTGTCCAGCATTGTACTCCACAGGCCCATGCCTCTAGTGGGAATATTCCCATCAAAGAGGTGCGAGATCGTGCATTGCATTCTATACTTTTCACCATAGTGAGGATAGCAGGGAGCCAAGCGGCTCATCTAGCTACCAGGTCCCATATGTTGTATGTAGAGGACTGCATGTCTCCGAAGGTGTTAAACTGGTGTGAGGGACTCCTCACCAACCTACGAGCTCAGCTGACCAAGTATCAGCGCGGAGAGCTCAAGAAGTTCGGGTATGGATCGATAGTGATCTCATTCTTGTTGGAGCGGGTTCCCCTCTTACGCCTATAGGTGACTGTGGATGACAGGGATCCCAAGGATCCTCACATGGTCTGATGGACAGAGGTGATGGCCCACCATGGTGGTGGGGGTCCTATCATCGGGTATAGTCCTAGATTCTTCACTTGGATGGAAGGCCAACTACTCATGATAAAGGACTATCCATACAACGGTACAGATTTCAGGGAGGACCCAAACCTCATACTTCCTGAGGGAGCAGAGTGGGGAGACATCGGTAAGAACAACGACCCTTGTACTTTTATTTTGTGTATTTATCATTTTTTTTGTATAGTGATGATGAGTTAATAACATGTGTGTGCAGATGTGGACCCCTCACGGCTAGTGGGAGTCTCACTACTAACGAGGAGAGGAGAGGCACCACCAGTAGCGCCAGACATGCATGATGCCATCGTGGAGATGGATGACGTCTATGAGAACCTTACAAGGTTGACATTGGATGTTCCAAATGCAGCAATAGATGAGTTGTCGAGGCCGATGCAGAGGTACACAGTGGGCGTGACTATGCGTTTTGGTACGCTACTTCGCAAGGTAGCGAAGGTAATTGACTGCTTCCACGTCCAATAGGCGAGAGTTGCGAGGCCTAGGGGTGCACGGGCCAAGCGTCAGGCCTTGTGATGTTATTATGTATGTACTGAGAGCTATGTGAGCCTCATATTTTGTACTACTGAAAGCTATCAGGCTTCATATTTTTGTATAGACTCACTGAAATTCGTCGTGCTTCATACTTTTTGTATCAGCACTACATTATCTTGATTATATATATATACAGACATTTTGGCGGATTTATACTTTATGTGTTTTAATGGATGAATGATGTGATCTTGTTTATGTGTTTTCTTATACAATGAGTTATTTACATGTTATGTATACTTTTACAGTTCATGAATATGCTTATGTGTGTGCAATGTACCAATCTAAGATGAAGTTGGCCATGGAGTCGGCAACTGTGTTCACATCTCGTGGAATGTGCAGGTACTGAATGGATTCGAAGGACCTTTCCAGAAGAAGAACTCGTCTGTAGAGACGGAGTAGAGTAGGATCGCGAATGATGTAAACCCGGTTAAGATGAGAGACCACCAGTTGAGAATCCAAATGGATGACAACATGGTCCATACCCAAATAAATAGCATCGGTTAGGGTTCCAATGACTGCCTGATATTCCGTAGCATTGTTGGTTGCGAAACCTAGACACATTCCTCCTGAGCTGATAAGCTCTCCAGTGGGAGAATAGAGCACCTAGGTTGGCGAAGCAAGGTTACGGGTATGCCGGTTGGAGTCGTCCGCGAATCCGTAGCAAGTTGCCATCTGCACACGAAGACAGAACACGGTATAAGTAACGAAACAAGACCTAAGAACGCAAAAAATCAAAGCGTCACACCACACAAAACACACGCCATGTACAGTATATACAAAGTACTTATGCATGAAAGACTCAGGCATAATACCTCTTCAGGTAAATCCCATTGCGGGGTTCACCTAAAGATATCTCGTCATAGTCTTCAAGCTCGTAGGATCCCTTCTCTAAGATGTGTTTCACTATGTAGGGTCCATGCCACATGGAATCAAACTTTCCTGCCCCCAGCTTATCATGTCTTTGGTCGTATGTAAGGACCAATTCACCTTCGCTATAACCGCGAGGTTCTACTGACTTGTCGTACTGCGCTTTGATGCATTTCTTATGAGCCTCGTTGGCAAGAGCGGCATCGCAGCGAGTCTCGTCGAGTTTAGCTAGGTAAAAGAATCGTTCTTCCTCAGTATTAGTGTTGGGGAGAATTTCAACTGCGAGTTTGAGGGATGGAATCTCACACTCTATCAGAAGGACGACCTCCAGTCCATACAAGTTGGAAGGGAGTAAATCCAGTGGCGGTCTTAACGGAAGTTCGATAAGACCATAGTGCGGAGAAGAGCATATTATGCCAGTTGGACTTGTGCGTACCCACCATGCATTGGATCATGGTTTTCAAGACCTTGTTAATGGCCTCAACTTTTCCATTGGACTGTGGGTAGTACGGTGTTGAGTTTTCATGGCGAAAACCCAATCTAGTGCTCAACTCCTCAACCATATGGTTCATGAAATGAGCCATGGTCGGTAAATATAGCTTGAGGAACTCCAAACCACGTTATAACATGATTAAACATGAAGAGTGTGGTCGTTTTTCCATCATCCGTGTATGTAGGCATAGCCTCGTCCCACTTTGTGAAGTAATCCACGGCTAGTATGACGTAACCATGCCCCCTGGCCGAGGTAGGCTTACAAGGCATGAAGTCGATGCCCCATTTAACAAAGGGGCCAATGGTAATAACCGGGTGTAACGGGGTGGGTTGGGTGTGCTTCTTAGTTCTGAAGTGTTGGCATGGAGGACATTTTTTAACGGCCTCGATACAATCTTTGAAGATAGACGGCCAAAAATATCCGGCGCGAAGTATTTTCTGGGTTGTAGCCATCCCAGAGAGATGACCACCACACGCCCCAGCGTGATAGTCATTTAGAACATGTTCAGCCTCTTCATGAGTGAGACAACAACAAAGAATAGAATCAATACCGTGACGGTACAAAGTATTACTAATGATTAGATAATACTTTGCATGGTGGCATATTCGACGACGTTCGTCCCGCGAGAGTTGGGGGCTAAAACGTTGGGTCTAAAGATATAAAGTGATATCTCCATACCATGGATCAGACGTGCTGATGAGGAACAATGATTTGTATGGAAGAGAATCATTGGGCTCAAAATCGACATCAATCATTAGGCTCAAAATCGACATCAACCCAGGGAAGATCACAGATCAGCTCAGCAAACACCAAAGACTTTTTAGACTTAGCTTTTTCAAAAAGGAGATCAAATTCCTGAAGTATCACGATCTAGCATGAATACTTTCCACCAAGCACCTAACATGTCAAAACGTGGTACATGGGGTTTGAATCGGCAATGATGGTGGTGGTGTGAAGCAAGTTGTAATGTCAAAACTTTTGGACGGCAATGACTACCGCAAGAGCGAGCTTCTCGACATGTGAATAGCGATTTTCAGCGTCAATGAGACCCTTACTTGTGTAGTATATCACATGTTCCCGGGCGTTGTTGTCTTCTTGGACCAAGACCATGGCGATCGTGGTGGCAGAAGCGGAAAGATAAAGGATATAATCCTTGTAGTAATTGGGCGGCTGGAGCATAGGGGCATGCGTGATAGCATGTTTTAAGCTTTCAAAATATTGTTGAGCTTGGTCATCCCATATGAATGGGACATCTTTCTTCATCAATCTCATGTAGCCCTGCATCTTTTGCGTGAAATTACAGACAAAATGCCTTAAGTACGTTACCTTCCCTTGCAAGCTTTGAAGTTCCATTATGTCCATGGGAGGTGGAAGAGCGACGATGGCTGCCACCTTCAGGGGATCAATGTGGATCCCGTCTTTTGAGACTATGAAACCGAGGAGGCGTCCAGACTCGACACAGAAGATGCACTTGTGAGGGTTCAAGCGAATTTTGTACCGCCTGCATCTGAGGAAAACCACCGTCAGATGGTCAATGTGGTACTCGCGCTGTCGTGAATGGGCAGGTAAATTGTCCAAGTAAGGTTCCACAAAGTCCTTCACGTCGTGAAAGGCATACGACATGGCCCTCTGGAATGTGGCACCAGCATTTTTAAGACCAAAAGGGAGCTTGCGATAAGCAAACGTACCCCAAGGACAGATGAAAGCTGTCTTGTGCTGATCAACCAGGTGGATCTCGATTTGGTTGTAGCCAGAAAATCCATCCATAAATGAAAAAATGACACTCCTTGCACAATTGTCGATGATCTGGTCGATAAAGGGAGTCGGTTAATTGTCCTTGGGACAAGCCTTGTTTAGATCCCGATAATCGACGCAGACACAAATGGTACCCTGCTTTTTAGCTACAAGGACAATGTGTGAGACCCATTCTGTCAACGGGATAGGGTAAATAAAACCAGCGTTCAAGATTTTTTCAATCTCTGCCTTGATTGCCGCAATCTTTCAGGGGTACACCGGTCGCAACTTTTGTCAGACTGGTTTAGCGTCAGGATAGGTTTGAATCGTGTGTGAAAAAATAGCGGGGTCTATCCTGGGAATCTCCTCCTAAGTCCAAGCAAACAATACGTCTCGAAATTACTTGAATAAGGCCGTAAACATTGTGATTTCTTCAGGGGAACACTTCTGGCCTAAATGAATGTGTTCCACTACACCAGGTGTAACGATATGTCGACCGAAATGGTAGGCTCAATGTTGGCCAAGTTGCCTTCAAAGTCCGTTTGACATGTAAGTATTGAGGACTGAGAGCAAGCGTAGACATCTAGTGTTAGATGGTGGAAATGCTATTCTCCACAGTATCCAATGAAGGAAGGAAAGACGACCGATGATGGAGGTCTTCCCATGGAGGATCATCCGCACTCATGATTTCCATAATGGACTCGTTAGAATGAAAAGTCTGCAGCAGAGGATCGGGTAGGGATGATGTCCGCTGTAGAGAACAAGAGGTGGAGGCCACAGCTAAGTGGTCCTTTAGAGCTGACTGGATGGCCTCGTACGTGAGTTCGGTGGGTGAAATAGGCATAGTGTCTCCAATCAGGTGCGTGGTGGCTTCATCAAGTACAAGCCATGAATCAGTAGAGGTCGAAATGGATGAAATCTGCGAGGAGATCATGTTCACCGTGGAAACATGATTTGGGGGATCCGAGGTTGGAAAAACGCCCATAAGGGATGAGTCCTTGATGAGTCCAACCCCCACGCTCTCATACTGATGAGAATATTGTCCAAGTAATGGAACATTATGCCCAGATGAGTAGCGGTGTCAGTTGTGCATAAATCATGATGGTTGACAGTAACAATTTGACCTTGATGAGGGAATTGTACTATGCGGAAGACAGATGATGTGACCGCAGTCATGGCGTAAAACCAATTACAACCAAGCAGAATGTTTTAATCTAATGGGGCAGCGACTACTTCCACATTAATGGTTGCGGTCTTTCCCCCCAACTTGACTGCTAAAGCTTGTAACAGCCCATGAGGTTGAAATCCAGGTCCGTCGAATGCCTTTAAGGTGGTAGGAGAACGGTTCAACTCGGGAGAGCCAATGGCTCTCCAACATGAGATCGACATGACTGAAGTAGACGCACCTTCGTCCAAAACGGTACGATGGATTTCTTCCCAACAATGTTTGTGGCAACTTGAAATGCCAACTGATGGGAAAGCCTCGGTTTAAAGTATTCCATTCGGAACATGATGGTATTCGACGAATCCAGATCAACCGCGCCGATGGAAAGGAGGAGAGTCTTGCGCTGGTTAGGACAGTTTTTCAAGACCTCAAGTGTTGACATAGCACAAGGAGCTTGTGCCAGGTCCTCTACAATGTTGTAGTTTTAAGTGACCCGAGCATTGGGATTGAAAATAGACTTTCTAATCGTGCTCTTGGGCGGACGCAACATTGACTCTAAAGAGGGCTTCTCAATGGTGAGAGAAGCAGGCGGTACGGTGACATCGGGGATCGAAGTGGAATCTTTTTCAGTATTACTTCCAACGGGTTCTTTCGGCGGGACGGAGTCATACGAACGAGAATGGGTGTTCAAGTTGATGGTCTCACTACGCATCATGAGCACATGCGCAGTGGAGGATGCTTCTCCTTGGGAAGGAGAGGTGTGTGCAATAAGTTGGTGGTTTTGAGTGGGGAAGGGATGATACCAATGGAGAGAGAAGAAAACGTAAATGTAGAAGAAAGTATATTGAATAATGTAGAAGATGATAAATGCATACAAAGGATTGGGCTTAAATAAGCATGTCTTGCACCTTTTCACCAAAGGGCATGACTATTAATATTAATTATATTTAATATTATTTTATTGTTACATTGCCTTCCCCTTAAGGGAAGCTTTGTCCTCAAAGATTATTTGACGACAATGATTACATGAACTGCCGCATCGTCTCTGATGTGGACACCTTTATGGTATGCTACTGGTGGGTTTTGTCCCTAGTTCTATTTTGAATATATGTTCGATTTTTCTGTTTGGTGGGACCTCCATAGGTATCTTTTGAGACACCTTGCGATGTTTCTGAATCGACTTTTGTACCTCTGGTTGTTTGTCCCTATCTCCTTTACTTGTTAGAAGCTTCATTTCTTGACATTGAAGTATGTACGTTGGCGCGTCCTTCTGAAGTAGATTTTCTATCTGATGTGATGTAACCATTTGTGTCGGCGGTGGTTGGAACCCATATAATTTGTGTGTTTTCCCAAACGCATGGAATTCAATAAAATTCTCTTTGTGATTTGTGGAGTATGTCCCTAAGGTGTGTAACCATTGTATTCCTAATACTACGTCGACTCTTCCCAATGGCACCGCAAAGAAATCTGATTCTAATTTATACTCTTGTATTTGTAACTTGACTTGGTGACATTTCCCTATGTTATCAATCTTCTTACCATCTGCTACCATAACCTTCATGTTAGGAACTGGGAAAACAAATAGGTTAAGTACTTTAGCAAGGTTGACATTAATGAAGTTATGGGTGCTGCCAGAATCGATGAGAACTGTAACATCATTCTTTTTTATATGTCCTCTAAGCTTCAATGTTTGCGGTTGGGAGATTCCAGTAATAGCGGCTAATGAGATTTGTGGGGTGTCATCCTCGATTTTTGTGTGGTAGTCTTGTTGACTCTTTGCATCATTCTTGACTTCCAACTCTGCTTCACAGGCATACAATTTCTTTTGTAAGAATCTATGCTTAGGATCCCATTTGTCTCCACAGAACTTACATTTCCCTTCCTTTATTCTCTGGGCCTCTAAAGTGGGCTTCGCTCCTTCCCTAAGTTGAGGCGGTGTATATCTTGTATTTCCCATGAATTTTGATTGGAGGGGGCTCTTTTCGGAGTCGTCTTGGTCAAAATTTGTATGAACGGATTTGCTTTCAATAATCTTGGCTTTACGTCGTGCTTCCTCCATGGTAGAGATGTTATGTAACTCTAGTTCATCATGGATGTGTTGTTTTAGGCCGTGTATGTAGGTCTGTAGTCGTTGGTCATCGGTTAAATCTGGAACTCGAGTTGAGAGTGCTTCCCATTCACAGGTGTACTCATCGACACTTCTTTTCTGTTGTAACCTTGTGATTTTGGCAAAGAAGTCTTTTTCTTCAACGCCTTGGAATCTTTTAATGAGGTCATTCTTGAAACTAACCCAGTTGTGAGAACAGATTCTTGCAGTTTTCTTCCACCATAAGTACCAGTTGTAAGCGTTTCCTTCTAGATGAATGGCAACATATTTAACTTTATCCTCTTCGTAATGGATATTGTGGATGTCTAAGTATTCCTCGGCTTTGTTAATCCACGCTATGCACTGTCGTTTGTCCCCGTCGTATTTGGGTAGCTCGACTTTCACCCATATTTGGCGTCCTTGTGTATATGAGAATGATGATGACATGTTGAAAGGATCCGACTGCTCTGGTGTTCTGGGAGAGTTGGGATCTTTTGGTACTGGTAATCTTTCCAAGATGGATTTTAAAACTGCCTCATTTTTATTTTGGTTGTCTTGTAGAGTGAGAACGGAATTCTCTATTCGTGACGTGATTTGTGTCCAAGTCGCTGCTAAATTGTCACTGGTTTGATTGATTTTTGCCTGGAGTTCCTCATAGTTCTTCTTAATCTTCTCATTGATTGAATCAAATTGGGCGTTTAATTCACTCATTGATCTGGTGATTGGTGGAATCTTCTTGGCGCTAAACGTGGATTTATTTTTATTTGTTGTACGAAGCTAGCTCGCCATGATTTTTTTTTAAACTAATTATAATAATAATTATTATTATTATAATATAGTTTTTTTTTAAACTTTAATAATAATAAAAAAATAATATTAATATTATTATAATAATAATATAATATTATTTTGTGCAGGGCTTCACGTGGAGCGGGCACGATGGTGGCAGCAGGGGGGCGAGGTGGTGGCGGAGGGAGAGAACATGGAGGAGGAGGAGGCTAGGTGACGGCGGCAGGGGTGATGGAAGGTTGGGAGGTGGGCGCAGAATGGTGGAGGGAGGGAGGTTGGTGACAGGGACGTTGCAGCAAGGGGAGTGGTGTGGGAGCAAGAGGAAGTGGGGGGTGTGAGTAGCCAAGGAGCACAAGTGCGTGGAGCTGCGCAGGGGGTGGTGGGGGTGTGGGGGCTGCAAAGGTGTGGGAGCGAGGGGATGTGACGGATGGATGGCGGGCTCCAGAGGAGAAGACGGGAAGGGGAGTGGGGGGACACGGGGAAGGATGCAGGGCGAGGGCATAGTGAGGAAGCAGTGGGGGAGTTAATCAGTGTAGGGAAGGCGGCGTGGGGGATATGTGGAGAAGGGTGGATGTGGGATGATGTGGAGGGCACAGACGTTGGTGGAGAGGGAAGAGCGCAGAAATGGTGAGCGGGAGGCAGTGCAGGTGTGGAAGAGGATGGGGGAAACAGATGTGGAGGGAAAAACGCATAGTGGAAGAGTGGGCAGGACGAGGGATGGATCAGGCGGCAGAGGAGAAAACGGGGAAGGGGAGGATGGGGAATGGAGCAGGCAGATGGAGAGATGTGGCAGCTGGTGGTGGAGGCGGCGTGAGCGCGTGAGGGAGGTGGCAGCGAAGGTGGAGGGTGCAATGTGGTGGGCTGGTGCTGAGAGCCGAGAGGCTCTGATACCAATGGAGAGAGAAGAAAATGAAAATGTAGAAGAAAGTATATTGAATAATGTAGAAGATGATAAATGCATACAAAGGATTGGGCTTAAATAAGCATGTCTTGCACTTTTTCACCAAAGGGCATGACTATTAATATTAATTATATTTAATATTATGTTATTGTTACAAAGGGATCGTTGATAACTGCGGTAATAGACTTTCCTTTGAGAAACTTCTGAACTTCGTCTCAGTGGGGACATTCTTTGGAGAAATGGTCTCCACCGCACAAATAACAAGGATACTTTAACTTCCTCTTCTGTTTGGTGTCTTCCTGAGTGGGCTTGGGCTCCTGTTGATTAGAATATTTCTTAGGTCTCCCTTTGTTCTTCTTCTTACCACCGGATTTCTAAGATGAAGTTGATTACACAGAATTCACCTCTTCGGTGGAGGCAGGAGTGGTGGACTTGGTAGTGTTGTTGCCAGCTTGTGGTGGTGATGGGGAAGAACCTTGGGGGTTCGATGAGCCACTAGTTTGAATAGAAGGTTCGGAGGCAAGGGAACCAATGATGCCATCAGTTTGTGGTCCCTTGGGTGGTTTCGCAGGATCGTACGTAGGGCGAAGGGCGTCAGGAACAATTTCATACAGTGTGCCGGATTGAGGGTAGACCAAGTCTAAGTAATGGGCATGGGAAATAGCCTGTTCCTCAGTGATGGCTCCCCCCATAGCTACGTCTCGAGCTACGATGGGTAAAAGTGACTTTGTAAACCATTCAGCTAAGATTTGGTCCAGAATATGAGCCTTAATAAGACGTCGTCTTCGCCGCCATTCATGAATATGATCGAAAATATGAGTGGCAGTGTTCTGGCAAAGGGATTTCAATAAGTCCGTACCAGTCTCATAGCGAATGGGTAACTGGAAGTGGGTCAAAAACGACATAGCAAGAGATCGAAAATCGGGAAAAGAATTGGGTGGTAGCTCAATGTACCACTTGGCAGCTGGGCCGGTGAGAGTCCGTTGGAATAACCTAAGACAGATCGAGCCGTCCATCAAGGAGTTGGATGAACACCATAAATGGTAGGTCATCACATGGTTTTTAGGATCCTCACCAGGTTTTCCATCAAATTTGGCGATATATGATGGTAACTTAACCGGAATGGGTGGCCAGTTATGCCCATGGAAAATGGGATCATTCGCCAGATGTTAGGAACCCATGTTAACCCTTCTATTTACTTTGTTAGTATATTGTTGTTGGACGCATATGCTTTGTAAGTCGTCCCGTAGTATTTGTTGATCCATAGTTTGTATTATTGTTGTTGGACGCATATGCTTTGTAAGTCGTCCCATAGTAATTGTTGATCCATATTTTGTATTGGCCCATGGTTTGTATTGACACATGGTATTGATCCATGGTATTGGCGCCTAGACTTAGTATATAAGTTTGTGTTGAGACCAATGAAGGTACCGTGAATTTATTTGTATTGAGCTTGCTCAAAGGAGGTTGCCCCCTCGAAGTGGCCTACGATCAATATAAAAGTGATTCTGATTTCTACTATTTCTACTATCTCGTGTGTTTCATTAATTAGTTATTGCGGGTTCATCACATCTGGTATCAGAGCACTTTCTTGGGCTCACTGGGTGAAATTTCTGCCAAATTTTTTTTTTGCATCTGTCGCAGCTTCGGATCTAGGAATAATCCCTATCTGCTTAACTGTGGGAAGTACTTGGGCATAAGCCCTAAAACTCATTGTGAGGAGTACCACAGGAACCCCGAAGTAGCTGGCCCATTGAGAGGACCTTCCAGCGAAAAGGGCAACGACCCCTACCTAATTGACTAGTTCCCACCCATGAGGTAAACCAAGAGTCGTCGTTTGTGGTAAAGCGGTTATCAATTTTACCTAAGCCGTAGAGTGAGGGATACTGCCCCAATACGCAAGTCGTCAGACAACATTGGTGGCCGAGTGAATCCCCTGAACCGATAGGAAGCCACACATACCTGGGGTCCATATCTATTTTCTGTTGAACTGTTGCCGATCACTTCCGTGCCATTTCAGATCCATTACGCGTCGTTTCAGATCCAGCCGTTTCAGACCCATTCTGATAGTCGTTCCATATCTAGCTGTTTCATATCTATTCTGAAATCCATTTCAGATCTAGCCATTTTTTATCCATTTGGCGTCGTTTCAGATCTATCTGTTTTCGCTCCCTTCCGCGTCGTTGCAGATCTATCTGTTTCTGATCCCTTCCACGCCGTTGCAGATCCATTCCGTTTTTTCGCCATATCTCTTTTGTTTTAACTCTATTTCCCTTTAAACTTCCCATACACCCCTGCAATCCCATTCTACATATTTCATTCCTGAGGACCCTATCCCAAATTCTACTTCCCAAAGCCAGAAATCTCACATTTGTCTATTTTTAGGGTTTGCCATAACTTCTTCAATTTTCACCCACTCGCCTCCAAATTTTTCCACCGTGTTCATTTCCTATTTCTGCTTCTTTGTCCCTTTTTGACAAATTTTCTCATTCTTTTACTCCGCTTCTGAAATCCCCATTTTTTGCTTCCCTGTCCATCAGAAAGTGTCCAAAACATATTCATACCCTAATTACCCATCCGACTTTTTTCCAAATCCAAATTTCCCTTTACTAAATAAGCTTTTGTTTGTGTTTTTCTATCCATTCCCCCCCCCAAAAAAAAAACTCCTGGTTATGGTTGTCACCCGTGCAGGAGCAAAAACCATGGAGGAAGCACTTGCAGCCATCCAAACCAAACTCCAAGATCTGGATGAAAATTTTCTCAGCTTCCATCTTTAGCATTCAGCCATGAACAACAACCGACAACAAGAATCCTCTGCAGCCAATGGGTTCTCTTCTTCCAGCACTTTTCGCGGTCCGAAGCTTGAATTTCCTCGCTTCAATGGTACTGATCCGACTGGATGGATCTATCGTGCAGAACACTATTTCAGTCTGCATAATACTTTTGATGTCCAAAAAGTTCCACTCGCATCCTTTCATTTGGAACAGGAAGCTCTTCAATGGTACCGTTGGTACATCAAGGCTCATGACGAGCCAAAATGGCTAGATTTTTGCCAACTCCTTTTGCGACGAATTGGTCCTAGTGATTTTGATGACTTCACCGAAGCACTCACTAAACTTTGTCAAATTGGCACTGTGAGAGAGTATCAGAAAGAATTTGAGAAACTAGCCAACCATACAGAAGGATTGTCTGATGACTTCTACAAGAGTTGTTTTATCAGTGGTCTTAAGGATGAAATCTTCCCAGAGGTCAAAATGTTCTATCCCAACAAAATGATGGAAGCCCTGGGGTTGGCTAATAGTTTCAGATCGAGATTCGAAGTTCACAGGTAACTTTTGGAGGTCTTTGTTCAAGGGATTAAACACCACCTTAA
This sequence comes from Larix kaempferi, assembly GCA_027924585.1. Classification (NCBI taxonomy): domain Eukaryota; kingdom Viridiplantae; phylum Streptophyta; class Pinopsida; order Pinales; family Pinaceae; genus Larix; species Larix kaempferi. The sequence continues at coordinate 14,513,279 of BSBM01001002.1, read as the reverse complement.
ATTTCAGCACTGCGTTCCATCCGCAAACAAACGGACAGACTGAAAGGGTGAACCAAATATTGGAAGATATGCTCAGAATGTATGTTAAGGATCAACCTGGTAAGTGGGAAGACTACTTGCATTTAGTAGATTTTGCGCATAATAATCACTACCATGCTTCAACCAAACTTAGCCCATTTGAGATCCTTTACGGAAGAAAGTGTAACACATCGGTGTCATGGAGTGATCCGGTTAGCAGGGTCACCTTAGGGCCCGAATTGTTGCAGGAATTAGAACTAATCATGAAGCAAGTACAAGGGAATCTTAAAGCTGCCCAGGATAGACAGAAAAGTCAAGCAGACCTTAAAAGAACTCATAAAGAGTTCCAGGTTGGTGAACATGCTTTTCTTAAGGTAAGGCCGAAAAAGAGTTCCTTAAAATTGGGAAGCTGTGCCAAACTGGCACCCATGTATTGTGGTCCTTTCGAAATCTTGTCCAGAGTTGGACCTGTGGCATATCAATTAGCCTTAACTTCAAACCTCAAAGTCCATAATGTTTTTCACATTTCATTTTTAAAGAAATATGTGCATGATCCTACTCATGTTGTAAATTGGAATAATGTTCAGGTGGAACAAGGCAACGATTTTCTAGTGGAACCGGATTGTATTCTTGCAAGGAAAAAAACTCTACTCCGGAATTGTACGGTTGGCCAAGTAAAAGTGCAATGGAAGCACTATAGTCCAGCAGAGGCTAACTGGAAGTTGGAGAGTAGTATGTGGGATGCATACCCAACTCTGTTCCAGGAACACTCAAGGAGTGAATAAAGCAACATCGAGGATGATGTTGAGGCTTAAGGGGGGGTGTATGTCACCTACCCAATTTTTGAGAATAATTATTTTCTACTATTATCCTTTTTGCAAAAATACTTTGTGTTAAACTATAATTACAAGTTTTGTAATTATGACCAATTAGGTCAAAGATGAATGTAATGACTCATTATTATTATTTAATAAATAAAAATGAGAGACAAACACTCAAGAAAGATGTTACAAGAGTGTCCACTGGCCCACTAGGAGGAATGGAAGTTGTTGGAAGGATTGGGACAGATGGAAGCATGTGCACTCTACCATTAGTTGTTGGTATGGGACAACTCCCCCTAATTTTGTGGCATTTCCCCCTCCAGGTGGAGGGAGGTGAGCAGGTAGCTCACTAATGACCAATTAATTACAAAAAATACCTAGGCAGCCTATAAAGGGCAATTCAAATTGAGCAGGGAGCTCTTACAATGTTTTCTGCAGAAACATTCCTCATGCTCATCAGGTGATGGCTGAGAGATTCGAATAGGGAGGCTATGGATAGTGCAAGTATAAGTCTGCAAATATTATGAGAAAGACAGACCAAAGGTGCTGGTACTGGTCCAATTACTTACTAAGCCTGTAAGGCTGGATAAATTCCTTGCTGCTGCAAGTAGAGGTCCTAAGCTGCAAAACCTTCTTCCTCCTCGTGGATGAGTGGACAGGATCGGGGGTCTTAAGGCAGACATCTTGGCTGCTTGGGAGCAGGTTGGGTGGAACAGGCTTCTTGAGTGATTTGTTCCTCCCATCACACTCAGGTTCTATTCTTTTGTGTTTCTTGGTCAATCGTATGAATGCTCTCATAAAATGGCTTAGAAATATTATTAATGATCAATCGCAGTAAAATGTTAGATCCTAACTAATTTAGATTTGCTGAACTAATAAAATGACTCCTTTGCATTTTTCCCCATACGTGGAGCTGCATCGTACTCCAGTACAGAGAGGTAGCATTAAATTTGTTCAGTTAAAAGTGAAACCTAGCATGCATCTAAATATCTAAACCAAAGAGACCACCCATGCACAGACTTATGTTCCTCATGCATCTTATATTTTAGCAGCTGTAGATTAGATCCTTGCATGCATTGTTTTTACTGTTCAAATCTGTATGTTGAACAACCTACCAGAAACTAGTCATAGCAGTAGGTTCTCTTCTGATTTATGAAGGTGAACATTGTGTTAACAACTAGGGTTTACTGGTCTTCAGTTATTTCTTTAAAGAAAACAATATCAAACATTCTGTTTAACCACATACTCATTCTTTTATTGTTATTTGAATTTGACTAATCGTTATAGAAATTCTTGTCATCACTGTATTATTATTTTGTGCAAAAAAAAAAGGAGTACTGCATTGTTCTTTCATTTTCTCCAGAGTCCAAATTGGACTAATACAGGGAGACAGAATTAAAATAGAAAAACTATTATTTTCATAAGCAATTAAATTAACTGACGAATGCACTGTCGTTTTCTTGTTTTCTGTATTATCAATTGTACGTGACAGAATTTACATCGCAGAATATCATGTTATTAAAAGCAAGAAAAAAACATAGCATTATTGAATTGACAGAGCATGTTACAGTATCTCTACACCCAAACCAGGGTTGACCTATTCTCATCACATTATTATTTACAAACATTTAAACAGCTGCCAAATCAAATGTTTCATTACCATAGATGATCTAACTGTAGAATCAAGATCTATTATTCTTGCTTCCTTAAACATCATTACAGACCAGCAGACTTCATTAACATCGACAGCTAGGGTTTAGCAATTATCACATTCGTATTCAAACAAAACCAACACCTTCCTATTCTCATCTTAACCCATGTATGCACAGATGCAATGTAAGCCAAGTAGATCACTTTCGGCTTGTAGCCACTATTTAAATAAACAACTTAAAACAGGCTTTCATTTACAGATTCGAAAACGAGAGTTTGAAAACACCATACATAGCCATTAAACCCTAAAAAATTATCATTTCCATTTAAATTAACGATGGTTGCATCCTACAGATTTCCGCATTATTTTACTGAAGGTTCCATTCAAAACCCAATGCTATTTACACACATAGCTAATGCTGAAACAAAATTACAGTCAACGTTTCTCTTCCCTTTAGCTTCACAACTTATCTTCCATCAACACAGAAGTACCAAAACGACAGACATCAAACGTTAAAGCTGTAAGACTCTTTGCAAACACGAGGGTTCAACCCTACCAAGCTCGCCGAGCCAAGGAATGGCCGGCCATACATTTTAAACATTTACATCATCTACACTATCAACAAAACTTAAAACAGTAATGTTTCCCCAAATGTTGTAGGCAAGACAAGCCACTGCCATGAAGGCATGCTACCAAAACCCTGCTCATCAAGTCCGATTCCAGGAGAACCACTAGGGAGGGATACCATCGAAGATTACCGGTGGATTCGCTATAGTTCTTCTCCCCATCAACTATTCCGGTACCCTGCTGTTCGCTGAGAGCTACCTGCCAAACAACCATACACTGAGTTAAATATCAATCTTGAAATACGGTGCATGCAACAAAGGAAACCTTAAAATCGTTGGGACTTTACTTTACCTGATTCATGACAGAGGCTTGATGAAGCCAACATCCATCCACTGCGAAGGAGAAACACTCAGCTCGAAGGCCACACTGTGTGATACCTTCTGAAAACTTACAACCCGATTGAAACCCCAGACTTGCAAGCTACTACAACGCCAAATTGACGCACTCATCCAACCTGTGGATTGCCACACCATTTAACTCCAAACTCAGCCTCCATTGATGGCTTTCACCTACAGTTTGAGGACTGATGCCAGTCTCAGGATCGAGCCCGAGGAAGGCTAGAAAAACATCAAAACCCTAAGTGCCTCTCGGCCGGTTGGCCTCACCTCCCAAACCCTACCACTGAAACAATGACCAAGAAAACGCTACAAGATTCCATAAGATACATTAAGGTTCATATCAATCCCAACGCACAACCATCAACGACGGAGATCTAATTTCATTAAGCCACGTTGGAGGGTGGCAGAAGTAGTATTAAATTACTCATCTACCTCCCGAGCCACAAAGTTGCCAATTCTGTTGACACCAGGGCAGGAGGCCCGTTACAACTTAGCATTGCCAAACCTTATCACACGTCGAACATCCACCACGACGTGCACGTAACATTATCCTTAACACGGTGGCCAGGGAAATTAATTGCAAACCCAATCATTTACTACACCCTCGACTTCGTACGCAGGATTTTTGCAGTGCCATCACTCTACCTGCCAACCATACGGATCAACGTTAATAACATCGACATATAAATAATATCAAGGTATAACGTTCCCGGTAGCATATAATAAAGGTCTTATATGTTCCATTTAACCAATTTCGAGCACATTCATAGCATATGAATATCCACCTAGGTCGCGATCAATCATAGGGCATGGATTGACTCCGCCCCAACATATAAAGTTTACTATAAAGTTCATCATAAGGATCATGATAAAGCTCTTAAAGCTTTGTTCACATCATAAGTTATATGAATACACCCTTAGGGTATGGTTGCCACCCAAGGACCCATCGCATACATTGCATGGTAGGGTATTAATGTTTAATGCATCACCATTTTAATCGCCCAGGTAATAGAGACTAGAACCACCTTATCACTCTTTCTATAGTATGCTTAGGACCATGTGCCCTTGTCCTAAAATTGTCTCCGTCAAAATTTATAAAAGAATTATTTTAACAGCCGCAAGTCATTCATGGAATGACCACACGTAAAGTCATAGACATCTAAGGAAAACATTCATAACCAGCACACCCTAAGATTGACGATATCTGCAGTCTTTGAGATAGCCAAGTTCATGTTACAAATTGGAAGGAAACCATACCTGTAGCGTCAAAATCATCAGCAGTTTTTATCACGGTTATTAAACACTCTGAATTTTATCGCTATCTCTTACCTGTGTATCTGCGCATGAAGGACAAGTACAACTCTTTAGCTGAGTAGCTAAGTAAGCCTCGGGGCACCTCGTGGGACCCCTTTCATCATCATCCAGAAAATTTAAACTGTCAGCACTTGTCAAGAAGAATTCTGTTTTCCAAATGCATCACAATTTTCAATCATTCCAGCATATAAATAAAGAACATAATCATTAATTGGATTCATGACGTGTCGCCGACACGATACACCATCAAAAGACAAAAAGACACAGCCATTAAATCATTTCCTACCAAATGTCGCATTTATTAATTACTGCTTTATTAATTATTATTATTTCCGCATTTTACAAATATTAGCTTTTAATGGCGATTTTTTTTTTTTTTTTTTTAATGAAAATATCGATATGTTACATGTGGTATCAGAGCTCATGTTCGAACTCTAGGCCTAAAGATGGTCCAAGAAACACGCAAACATAAAATTTATGACTGTGAAAATTTTCGCTAACTCAAGTTTAAATTATTTTGTCCTATACAGAAAATTTTCTTTGATTTACAGATATGGAAGGATTAGCTGAACACATAAGGGGCAGATTTCCGCCAAACAACCCAAGTATGGAACAATAATTCCAGGGCAATTGGGGTAACGATTCGTCAAAATTATTGCGTGCTTTTCATGAATTAAAAGCAGAGATTTAGTCAGTAAAATAGGACAATGAAAGAATCCTGAGGACACAGGAAGAGCTTAAACAAGCACTGTTCGACCAATATCCAAAATATGAACAGAACCTGGAACATAATTCTAAAACTAAAGAGCTATCCCATGAAGGAAAGAATAAACAAACAGAAACAACTGAAGAAAACAACAACTCAACGTCATCAAGAGCTACCAAACATCCACGTAAAAATAAGCATAACTACTCTAGTGACAGCAGCGAAGGAGACTTTAAGCCAAAAAGAAAAAGGAATAAACAGTACGAACAGATATCCGGTGAATTCAAGAAAATCAATCCCCCAACTTTCAATGGCGAGACAGAAAAAGGAGAGACAACGGAAGCATGGTTGTCCGGCATGAAAAAGTATTTTCAGATCTACGACTATTCGGAATCCTTAAAGGCAAAGATGGCAATTTATAATCTGACCGGGAAGGCAGATATTTGGTGGCAAGACCTTAAAAGGGTAAAAGGTATAAAAGACTGAGATGTGATTTGGAGTACTTTTAAAAGACACTTCAAGAAGAAATTCTTATCTGAGCAGTATTATGAAGAAAAATCCAAAGAATTTTATGATCTGAAACTGGGAACGATGAACATGAAAGAACTGAACAGCAAGTTTTTAAGTTTGCTAAGATATGTGCCATATATGGTGGAAGAAAAACTGAAGGTCCAGAAATACCTAAGTTGTCTACCTTTCCACATCAAGGACAGGATAGAGTACGATAACCCTAAGACACTAGAGGAAGCCATGAGGAAAGCCACTTTTTGCTTCGACCAGAATAAGAAAAGAGAAGGGGTACCTAGCTGGAAAAACCCAAAAGCCAGTAACTTTGAATAGAAAAAGAAGAATTTTAGATATGGTGGCAATTCCAGTTTCCAGAAGAGAAATTTTCAGAATAAAAAATTTCAGCAGAACAGAAATAATCAGCAGCAGAAATTTATAGCACCCAGAAATGTCCCCAATGTTGCTAGGACCAATGAACAGAAGCCACCTATAAAATGCTTTGAGTGCCAAGGGCCCCATTATGCCTCAGACTATCCCCTCAAGAAACGGGCGGCCAACCATATTCACTCCATACAGTCTGAAGCTACTGTAGGATATGTGGAAAGAGAAGTACCCAGAATTAGTGCAGCATTAGACAACCGGCAAGCATAACACCAAGTCTCAATGGTGGAGGTCGAAGGTATGCTGCAAAACCACCCAGTTTCTATTTTAATTGACCCCGGTGCTAGTCTAAGTTATATATCACCAGTTGTTGTAGAAAGACTTGATTTGAAAACAGATAAATTCGATAAATTCTGGTTAGTTAGATTAGCGAAAGGAACAAAAAGAAAGGTTTCTGATTTTGTGGAAAATTATGCTTTATCTATGAATCAACTAACAACGCAGGTTAAGCTAAATATTCTACCATTAGGGTCATATGACATCCTAATCGGTATGGACTGGTTAGAAACCCATCGTGTCATTCTGAATTGTTATGAAAAAAAATTCATTTGCCTGGATGATGAAGGAAAGACAGCAGAGGTAAAAGGCATCCCTAGAAAAACATCCGTTCGACAGATTTCAGCCATGCAAGTGAAAAGGGAAATCAGAAAAGGGTGTCAGATGTTTGTTGTAAATGAAGTGCATGATGAGATAAGTACTAAGGAGGACAAACTGAAATGAGAGAGCACCGGTCATTTTTGTTAAGAAGAAGGATGGTACCCTAAGACTTTGCATAGATTATCGTCAACTGAATGAATGACGATCAAGAATAGGTACCCGCTGCCCCGCATTGACGATCTTTTTCACCAGCTACGCGGAGCAACAGTGTTCTCGAAGATCGATTTACAATCAGGATATCATCAGGTCCGTGTGAAGGATGAAGACATTTTCAAAACAGCCTTTAGAACTCGTTATGGACACATTGAGTTCGTTGTCATGCCGTTTGGATTAACTAATGCACCTGATGTATTTATGTGCTTAATGAACAAAATTCTGCACAAATACTTAGATAAGTTTGCAGTTGTGTTCATCGATGACATTTTGGTATATTCTAAGAACAAGGAAGAGCATGATGAACATCTACGTATCATTCTGCAAGTTCTGAGGGAGCACCAGCTGTATGCTAAGTTCAGCAAATGTGATTTTTACAAGGACAAGATTCAATACTTAGGACACATAATCTCTAAGGAAGGTATTTCGGTTGACCCCACCAAGATAAAGGCCATTAATGAATGGTCGGTTCCTAAGGATGTGACGGATGTGCGATCATTTATGGGCAACACTAGTTATTATAGAAAATTCATTGAGGGGTTTTCCAGGATTGCAAACCCCATAACATCGCTGCAGAAAAAGGGAAAGAACTTTTTCTGGGATCAAAAGTGTGCAGACAGCTTTGTAAAGTTAAAAGAATTGCTGACTTCAGCGCCTATTTTGAGGATTGCAGATCCTAATAAAGATTTTGTAGTATGCACAGATGCGTGCAATGATGGACTGGGAGGAGTCCTAACGCAGGAGGGACATGCTGTAGCATACGAATCAAGAAAACTGAAAATACATGAGAAGAACTATTCCACCTACGACCTAAAATTGTTAGCAGTGATTCATGCCTTGAAATGTGGCGTCACCACCTTATCGGCAGAAAATTTACCTTGATGACGGATAATATGGGGTTGAAATATTTGTTAGATCAAACAAATTTGAATTCCAGGCAAGCCAGATGGATAACTCTTCTGAGTGAGTATGATTTTGAAATTCAACACGTTAAGGGGAAGGAGAATAAAGTTGCCGACACATTAAGTCGTAATGCAATGATACATTTTGTTTCAGCCATCAACACATACACAATAGATTTGGAGGAACATATTTTTGAAGGAATTAAGGAGGATGAGGAATACAGAAAATTACAGGAAAGGACAGCAAAAAACAACTCTAAAAATTCTGTAACAGATTTCAGTTTGAAGGAAAATGGCTTACTGCTACACAAAAACAGATTGTACATACCAAACGTACCAGCAGTAAAAATTCTGATTTTGGATGAGATGCACAAAAGCCACTATTCTTGCCATCCAGGTTACCAAAAAACCATCACAATGCTAAGGAAGGAGTACTACTGGCCCAGGATGAAGGATGAAGTAGCAGAGTATATAGCTAAGTGTTTTGACTGTCAAAAAGTGAAGATGGAACATCAGCATCCTACTGGATTGCTGCAGCCCTTGCCTATACCCAGCTGGAAATGGGAAGTCATAAGTATAGATTTCATCATTGGGTTACCAAAGAATAAAAAACAGCACGACTCCATCATGGTGGTAGTAGACAAACTTAGCAAGGAATCCCATTTTATCCCTGTCAAAACTACCCATAAAGCTCCTGATATCGCGGAGATTTTTATGAAACAAGTTTTTCGACTGCATGGCATACCCAAGGTAATAGTTTCGGACCAAGATTCGAAGTTCACAGGTAACTTTTGGAGGTCTTTGTTCAAGGGGTTAAACACCACCACCTTAAATTTCAGCACCGCGTTCCATCCGCAAACAAACGGACAGACTGAAAGGGTGAACCAGATATTGGAAGACATGCTAAGAATGTATGTTAAGGATCAGCCTGGTAAGTGGGAAGACTACTTGCATTTAGCAGAGTTTGCGTATAATAGTCACTACCATGCTTCATCCAAACTTAGCCCATTTGAGATCCTTTACGGAAGAAAGTGTAACACACCGGTGTCATGGAGTGATCTGGTTAGCAGGGTCACCTTAGGGCCCGAATTGTTGCAGGAATTAGAACTAATCGTGAAGCAAGTACAAGGGAATCTTAAAGCTGCCCAGGATAGACAGAAAATTCAAGCATACCTTAAAAGAACTCATAAAGAGTTCCAGGTTGGTGAACATGTTTTTCTTAAGGTAAGGCCGAAAAAGAGTTCCTTAAAATTGGGAAGTTGCGCCAAACTGGCACCCAGGTATTGTGGTCCTTTCGAAATCTTGTCCAGAGTTGGACTTGTGGCATATCAATTAGCCTTACCTTCAAACCTCAAAGTCCATAATGTTTTTCACATTTCATTTTTAAAGAAATATGTGCATGATCCTACTCATGTTGTAAATTGGAATAATGTTTAGGTGGAACAAGGCGGCGATTTTCCGGTGGAACCGGACTGTATTCTCACAAGGAAAAAAACTCTACTCCGGAACCGCACGGTTGGCCAAGTAAAAGTGCAATGGAAGCACTATAGTCCAGCAGAGGCTACCTGGGAGTTGGAGAGTAGTATGTGGGCTGCATACCCAACTCTGTTCCAGGAACACTCAAGGAGTGAATAAAGCAACATCGAGGACGATGTTGAGGCTTAAGGGGGGGTGTATGTCACCTACCCAATTTTTGAGAATAATTATTTTCTACTATTATCCTTTTTGCAAAAATTTTGTGTTAAATTATAATTACAAGTTTTGTAATTATGACCAATTAGGTCAAATATGAATGTAATGACTCATTATTATTATTTAATAAATAAAAATGGGAGACAAACACTCAAGAAAGTTGTTACAAGAGTGTCCACTGGCCCACTAGGAGGAATGGAAGCTGTTGGAAGGATTGGGACAGATGGCAGCATTTGCAGTCTACCATTAGCTGTTGGCATGGGACAACTCCCCCTAATTTTGTGGCATTTCCCCCTCCAGGTGGAGGGAGGTGAGCAGGTAGCTCACTAATGACCAATTAATTACAAAAAAGACCTAGGCAGCCTATAAAGGGCAATTCGAATTGAGCAGGGAGCTCTTACAATGTTTTCTGCAGAAACATTCCTCATGCTCATTAGGTGATGGCTGAGAGATTCGAATAAGGAGGATGTGGAGAGTGCAAGTATAAGTCTGCAAATATTATGAGAAGGATAGACTAGAGGTGCTGGTGCGGGTCCAATTACTTACTAAGCCTGTAAGGCTGGATAAATTCTTTGTTGCTGCAAGTAGAGGTCCTAAGCTGCAGAACCTTCTTCCTCCTGGTGGATCAGTGGACAGCCTCGGGGGTCCTAAGGCAGACATCTTGGCTGCTTGGGAGCAGATTGGGTGGAACAGGCTTCTTGAGTGCTTTGTTCCTCCCATCACACTCAGGTTCTATTCTTTTTTGTTTCTTGGTCAATCATATGAATGCTCTCAGAAAATGGCTTAGTAATATTATTAATGATCCATAGAAGTAAAATGTTAGATCCTAACTAATTTAGATTTGTTGAACTGATAAAATGACTCCTCTGCATTTTTCCCCATGTGTGGAGCTGCATCGTACTCCAATACAGAGAGGTAGCATTAAATCTGTTCAGTTAAAAGTGAAACCTAGCATGCATCTAAATATCTAAACCAAAGAGACCACCCATGCACAGACTTATGTTCCTCATGCATCTTATATTTTAGCAGTTGTAGATTAGATCCTTGCATGCATTTCTTTTACTGTTCAAATCTGTATGCTGAACAACCTACCAGAAACTAGTCATAGCAGTAGGTTCTCTTCTGATTTCTGAAGGTGAACATTGTGTTAACAAATAGGGTTTACTGGTCTTCAGTTATTTCTTCAAAGAAAACAATATCAAGCATTCTGTTTAACCACATACTCATTCTTTTATTGTTATTTGAATTTGACTAATTGTTATATAAATTCTTGTCATCACTGTATTATTATTTTGTGTAAAAAAAAAAGAGTATTGCATTGTTCTTTCATTTTCTCCAGAGAGTCCAAATTGGACTAATATAGGGAGACAGAATTAAAATAGAAAAACTATTATATTCATAAGCAATTAAATTAACTGACGAATGCACTGTCGTTTTCTTGTTTTCTGTATTATCAACTGTACGTGACAGAATTTACATCGCAGAATATCATGTTATTAAAAGCAAGAAAAAAACATAGCATTATTGAATTGACAGAGCATGTTACAGTATCTCTACACCCAAACCAGGGTTGACCTGTTCTCATCACATTATTATTTACAAACATTTAAACAGCTGCCAAATCAAATGTTTCATTACCATAGATGATCTAACTGTAGAATCAAGATCTATTATTCTTGCTTCCTTAAACATCATTACAGACCAGCAGACTTCATTAACATCGACAGCTAGGGTTTAGCAATTATCACATTCGTATTCAAACAAAACCAACACTGTCCTATTCTCGGCTTAACCCATGTATGCACAGATGCAATGTAAGCCAAGTAGATCACTTTCGGCTTATAGCCACTATTTAAATAAACAACTTAAAACAGGCTTTCATTTACAGATTCGAAAATGAGAGTTTGAAAACACCATACATAGCCATTAAACCCTACACAATTATCATTTCCATTTGAATTAACGATGGTTGCATCCTACATATTGACACATTCTTTTACTGAAGGTTCCATTCAAAACCCAATGCTATTTACAAACACAGCTAATGCCGAAACAAAATTACAGTCAACGTTTCTCTTCCCTTTAGCTTCACACTTAATCTTCCATCAACACAGAAGTACCTAAACGACAAACATCAAACGTTAAAGCTGTAAGACTCTTTGCAAACACGAGGGTTCAACCCTACCAAGCTCATCGAGCCAAGGAATGGTCGACCATACATTTTAAACATTTACATCATCTACACTATCAACAAAACTTAAAACAGTAACGTTTCCCCAAATGCTGCAGGCAAGACAAGCCACTGCCGTGAAGGCGTGCTACCAACACCCTGCTCATCAAGTTCGATTCCAGGAGAACCACTAGGGAGGGATACCACCAAAGCTTACCAGTGGATTCGCTATAGTTCTTCTCCCCATCAACTATTCCGGCACCCTGCTATTGGCCGAGAGCTACCTGCCAAACAACCATACACTGAGTTAAATATCAATCATGAAATACGGTGCATGCAACAAAGGAAACCTTCAAATCGTTGGGACTTTACTGTACCTGAGTCGTGATAGAGGCTTGACGAATCCAACATCCATCCACTGTGAAGGAGAAACACTCAGCTCGAAGGCCACACTATGTGATACCTTCCAAAAACTTACAACCCGATTGAAACCCTAGACTTGCAAGCTACTACAACGCCAAACTGACGCACTCATCCAACCTGTGGATTGCCACACCATTTAAATCCAAACTCGGCCTCCATTGATGGATTTCACCTACAGTTTGAGGACTGATGCTAGTCTCAGGATCGAGCCCGAGGAAGGCTAGAAAAACATCAAAACCCTAAGTGACTCTCGGTCGGTTGGCCTCACCTCCCAAACCCTACCACTGAAACAATGACCAAGAAAACGCTACAAGAATCCATAAGTTACGTTAAGGTTCATCTCAATCCCAACGCACAACCATCAACGATGGAGATCTAATTTCATTAAGCCACGTTGGAGGGTGGCAGAAGTAGTATTAAATTACTCATCTACCTCCCGAGCCACGAAGTTGCCAATTATGTTGACATCAGGGCAGGAGGCCCGTTACAACTCAGCATTGCCAAACCTTATCACACGCCGAACATCCACCACGACGTGCACGTAACATTATCCTTAACACGGTGGCCAGGAAAATTAATTGCAAACCCAATCATTTACTACACCCTCGACTTCGTACGCAGGCTTTTTGCAGTGCCATCACTCTACCTACCAACCATATGGATCAACGTTAATAGCATCGACATATAAATAATATCAAGGTATAACTTTCCCGGTAGCATATAATAAAGGTCTTATATGTTCCATTTAACCAATTTCGAGCACATTCATAGCATATGAATATCCACATAGGTCGCGATCAATCATAGGACATGGATTGACTCCGCCCCAACATATAAAGTTTACTATAAAGTTCATCATAAGGATCATTATAAAGCTCTTAAAGCTTTGTTCACATCATAAGTTATATGAATACACCCTTAGGGTATGGTTGCCACCCAAGGACCCATCGCATACATTGCATGGTAGGGTATTAATGTTTAATGCATCACCATTCTAATCTCCCAGGTAATAGAGACTAGAACCACCTTATCACTCTTTCTATAGTATGCTTAGGACCATGTGCCCTTGTCCTAAAATTGTCACCGTCAAAATTTATAAAAGAATTATTTTAACAGCCGCAAGTCATTCATGGAATGACCACATGTAAAGTCATAGACACCTAAGGAAAACATTCATAACAAGCACACCCTGAGATTGATGATATCTGCAGTCTTTGAGATAGCCAAGTTCATCTTACAAATTGGAAGGAAACCATAGCTGTAGCGTCGAAATCATCAGCAGTTTTTATCACGGTTATTAAACACTCTGAATTTTATCGCTATCTCTTACCTGCGTATCTACGTATGAAGGACGAGTAGAATACTTTAGCTGAGTATATAAGTAAGCCTCGGGGCACCTAGTGGGACTCCTTTCATCATCATCCAGAAAATTTAAACTGTCAGCACTTGTCAAGAAGAATTCTGTTTTCCAAATGCATCACAATTTTCAATCATTCCAGCATATAAATAAAGAACATAATCATTAATTGGATTCATGACGTGTCGCCGACACGATACACCATCAGAAGACAAAAAGACACAGTCATTAAATCATTTCCTACCAAATGTCGCATTTATTAATTACTGCTTTATTAATTATTATTATTTCCGCATTTTACAAATATTAGCTTTTAATGGCGATTTAATTTTTTTTTTTTTATGAAAATATCGGGATGTTACATATTTTGTATTGGCCCATGGTTTGTATTGACACATGGTATTGGCGCCTAGACTTAGTATATAAGTTTGTGTTGAGACCAATGAAGGTACTGTGAAGTTATTTGTATTAAGCTTGCTCAAAGGAGGTTACCCCCTCGAAGTCGCCTGCAATAAATATAAAAGTGATTCTAAGTTCTGTTATTTCTGCTATCTTGTGTGTTTAATTAATTAATTATTGAAGGTTCATCACATCAGACGAGACAAGTCGGGTAAGTCCAAAGTAGCCAAAAAGGGAAGCTGTTGGTTCAGCTGGGGGTACTTATAGTACTGATAGGGCATGTATGGACCGGTAGGACCTTGAATCGACTGATTATAAAGTGTTCTCGAAGGAAACTGACCGTAAGGGGGTGTGCCGCCTAGACCGTAAGTAGGTCCACCACCATAAAAAGGTGGTCCATTACCATAATAAGGTGGATCGTTACCATAAGTTGGGGGCCCTCCTCCGTCGCAGGGAGGGGGTGGGCCGCCTCCAAATGGTGGGGGTCTGCCACTACCGCCAGGATAGGATGGGCCGCCACCGCCTAGACCGAGAGGAGGTGGTCGTCCGCCACCACCGCTGGAATAGGGTGGGCCTCCACCGCCTCCGCCGGGAGGGGGTGGTGGTCCACCGCCGCCGTCGAAAGGGTAAGGGCCTCCTCCGCCACCTCCACCATAGTAGGGTGGTCCTCCAACACCACCACCATAGTAGGGTGGTCCTCCACCACCACCACCATAGTAGGGCGGTCCTCCACCACCACCACCATAGTAGGGAGGTCCTCCACCACCACCACCACCACCACCAGGATGGGATGGTACTCCACCACCACTAGGATGGGATGGTTTGCCACCGCCACCACCACGATGGGATGGTCCTCCTCCACCGCCACCACGATGGGATGGTCCTCCTCCACCGCCACCATGATGGGATGGTCCACCACCACCACCACCAAGATGGGACGGTCCACCACCTCCGACTGAAGGGGGAGGGCCTCCACCTTCGCCACTAGGAGGGGGTGGGCCATGATGGCCGGGATGAGGTGGTCCTCCGCTAGAAGGTAGAGGTCTGCCTCCTTTAGAGTTGTGTGGGGGCCCGCCGCCTCCAATGGGAGGTGGGGGTGGACCAAACGGGGGTGGAGGGACTGTAGGTGGGGGTCCATGTTGTAAAACATTTTGCTATCCCCATAGAGTGTATGGATTTCTGGGGTAGGGTACCCCGTAGAGTGCGTTTCCGGGATCGAGTTGTCTCAACACAGGGTTAAGATAACCTGGATACGTTTGACTCGATGGTGGTTGAATTACATTGGATGGTCCCCCAACATGGGATAATCCCGTAGTGGAAGGTCTGGGAGGTAAGGAATTTCCAACAGAAGGACCAATGGGAACTCTTGCTGTAGTATTATGGTGAAGAGATGGGGGTTTCCCCCCAGCAACAACTTGTTGACCACTAAGTAAAGGTTGACCCAACGTGGGTTGTTGATTATCTACTGTAGAATTAACATTATCGGTAAGGAAGGTAGGGGATAAAGAGTATCATCCCCGCGAGGTTTGTGGTGGGGAAGGAATGGGTAATGTTACCGAGGTAGTAACAGGTGTGTTGGACTGTTGTCCTTCAACGGGTTGAGTCGTCTAAGGTATAGGACTGGTCTCCTGTCTAGGGTGTGTATGTGCAGGAGTTTATGGTTGACCAACCTCAGAGGTGGTCACGTGTTGCGTGGATGATTCTGGTGAATCATAAGATAAAACACGACTTGGGAGTGGTTGATAAGAGTGTAACGTCGGGTCTTCTACCCTTCGTGAAAAACTCTGTCTTCGAATTTCATCACCCCTAGTACGTAATCGCTCCAAGATATCATGAATGGGTCCAAATATTTCTTCAGGGGTAGGCCAACTAGGCGGGGATGCAATGGAAAAATGATCCACTGGGTGGCCTAGATATGATGTCCAATAAGATGCGTCTGGACCAACAGCTGTTGTAGGGCCATCCTGGGGTGGATTTAACCATTCCACTGATCCAGGCTCTCCTGGAAAGACGGGAGGTAAGTCTTGTGGAGTAGAAGTTTGCGCCTCTTCACCCTGTGGGGGGATGGAGGCAGGTGAATCTGGAGGAAACAAATGTGCTCCAATATTCAAAGTAGGGTTTTCTACTTCAGACGACACGACCGTGGCTTGCGGGTCCATCCTTACCCTCGAAATTACCTCTTGGTTAAGGGGATATTCGGGTGGCAAGTTCTGAATCCTATGGGACCTTCTCCAAGGAAAGTCATCCAGAGTGAATGAAACAAAAGTTTCTCCTAGGGAAAGCTAAACAAAAGAAAAGCAATCCAGAAAAATCCTACATAAACTAAGGCCACAAGCAAACTTATGTGATAGGAGTGGATTCAAAGGTCTAGAACCTCACATGATTATCAAGGCTTCGCAAATCACTATATACCGCAGGGTCCAACAGTAAAACATGACAAGGAGGATTGGGACCGTACCCTTACCTGAATACCCGATTACCTGGACGGTACGTGCGTAGTAATCTCCCCGAGTGCTGTTCTCGGTGTATTGCTCTGCCAAGACGGCCAAAAGGTTAACTCAGTTGGTCTTAGGAATCCTAATGGTGTCTCCCGATATACTCAAGGTACGTGGGAGCTCAAATTCGTAGTGGTGCTATCTAATGCACAACCGTACGGCACGAGACCTTCCTATATACTATCGAGTACATGAAACACCTTTCTATATACGCCCAGTACGTGAAACACCTTTCGATATACGCCAAGCACACGAGGTACTTGGTGGGTAAATGAAAGAGCTTCGATATACCTGGTTGGTACGTGAAAGAGCTTCAATATACCGATAAGTACATGGAAGAATACAATACCCCTGGAATACAGTGCTGGAAAGTAACGACAGCTGCCACGTTTTAAGACGTTGGAACACGTCTCTAACTTAACACACAAGTTACTAAAAATTTTACCCTAGTTCTACCGTTAATTTTATCTGGACGATTAGGTGAATGCATGAGGTGAGTACATAAATGTAAACATAATGCAGGCCCTAACTACATGCAAAAAATGTACTTTTCTTTTGATGAACTCTATGTATGGGAAGGAGAAATTTCTTTCCAAGTGATTTTACCAAAGCAACACAATGCAACACAATCCCAAAATCTACCAAATTTGATAAAAAATACTCTTTTCGCTTTTCCATTTTTTCCAAGCAAAACTCAAAAATCAACAAGCATGACAACCAAATCCAAACATTTTCTTTTGTCTTTTTGAATCAAAGTTTAAGAGATGAAAAGAGAGAAATTTCCTATCTAGAGCACTCTAACTTTTCAATTTACTATGATAGCTTAAAAGCACTAAATACCAAAAATGCATACAATTTTCTCAAGCATGGAGTCACTTTTGTAAAAACTTGATCTCATTTGAATTTTTCAAGAAAATGAGTGATTCATAGTTCTCGAAAAAGCACAAATGACTACTTTTTCTTCAAACTTTTCCAAAAGATTGTTGAATGAAAATTCCAATGCATGAATTAATTTCTACAATGATTTCCAAATGAACTTGAAAACAGTAAAAATGATGCACTTTCAATTTCAAATGATATGCCAAGATAACAACTTGATAATAGTGATATTTTTAAGCATGGATAACTGAAAAGAAAGTTAATTTGTAGCACTCTAATACTCAGGAAATCTCAAGCAAAAGACAAGCACTCAAATGGACCGAAAACACTTCAAAACACTCAATCAAACAACTGAATGCAAACAAAGCTTAATGACAAGTGCAAAAATAAGTTTGGGATCAGATCCAATGCAAGGATCAGATCAGGCGAGGAGAGGGGTGATGACAAGGCTAAGTGGATGAAGACGGGGGAAGTCAAAGCGTCCACCACTACCAAGCTTAATCTCATCAAGAAATGAGGCCCAATACAACCCACACAAAAACCAAACACTTTCAACACACTGATCAAAAGGGTCTCTGACTGGATCTTGCAACACAGAGAGGTCTGCACACCAAACCAAAACTCAAATCAAAAAATGGAGGGGGGTGCCTATATGTCGATTCTAACAGATCAACGCAGTTTGTGTGTATACACAGAGCGACCTTCGCAGGTCACTAGTATGGGGATTGCGACGATGCCACAGTACACCAGTGGATGGGTTGCGATGACAGGCCAAAATACAGAGAACAGAGGTCTAATCAATGCTTTGGTTGCACTTCCCAGGTGCGACGGGCGAGATCCGAGTTCAGGAATGAACAAATATCCAAACAGTGAGTAATAAAATGGTTTGAAAATAGCGAGTACAGACTTATAGGAGGACTATAGACTCTTCAAAGTGAAGATCTAATGGTGAAAAAGAATTAGGAGGCAAAATAAAATGTCTTGCAAAAGAAATCAAATGAAAATGGAATTCAAATTGAAAACTAAAAACAACTTACTCCCCAGTATGGTCACCATATTTGTTTGACGGACAATCTACCAAGAGCAGACCCGAGGCCTGATCTCCCTAGCTCAACGTGAGTCTAGAACAAATAGAGACAGAACATAAATAACTCTCCTAGATATAATTAGAGATTAAGGAGCTAGATGCTTTACCTTTTGAATCGTTGATCCTTTCTCCTTGAATGCTGCTCCAAGATTGATGGTCTTCAGATCTCTGCTGCAAAACCTGGCAAGACAAAGCAACAACACAAGCGGTAAAATGACATCTACACAATAATAGATCTAAGTAAGCAGTTAAGTAAGCAAACTACACAATATATCATTAACACAATGAGATTTGGTGGAAAGAACTTATATTACTGTTTTAAAAGGGAAATACATAGGATGAAGAGATTACAACCAATGACTTAACGTAGCAATCCTTCTCCGATCAAGCCAATGCCAAAGTCTCCAAAGGGATGATGGATCTCTCAAGGATGAGTAGAGATCTCTCCTAAGCTAATTTCACCAACGTGCAGATACTATAGACTTCCTCCCCTTGGAATGGGAGTGAACTTCACTTATATAGGACTAAGTGGATAGGGTAGGTTGAGATATGGTAGGAGAGAGATAGGGGATCCTTCTAAGAGGCTAAGAACCGAATTCCAGCTTCCCCAAAGGCTAGGGATAGGGATACACATCAACGACCTTCTAGAATGGGCTCGAAGAATATATTTTAGTCAATTAACACACATCGTCGCAGTCTATAAGAGGACAACCTGCAACGACCTCTCAAAACCTAGTATAAAAGGGTTTGCATCTCTTCCAAGTTAATGACTTAGTCAAGGAAACTTTAGGGATGTTTTACACTAGTCTCATGATGGTAAGATTTAAGTGTAACAGTTGACTCTTGCATGAGTAGGCTAGTTATATCTCACAAGTTCCCCCCTCATGTTTTCAATGTTATTTTTTAGATCAACTTTAATATCCCCTTTGAATATGGAATTAAACTTGGATATACCCTTTGAATGGTTGGAATTAATCATTATTTACCATATTCATGATGTCCACCTTTCTTATCATTTTATTTTCCATGTTCTTTACTCTTTTAGTAAGATTGGATAACCAAAATTCCACATCTTAATTCTCATCTTCTATCATGGATGTGCCTCTAGGAGGTTTAGTGGGCATAAATATTTTTACTACTCTTGTCAATTGAGACCACTAATATTCACTAGAGTTATTTTCTATTTTTTATTATCTATTACACCTTTTGAATCACCCTAAACAAATCTTTCAATAAAAATTTATACAATTTTTAACTTAGCATGCCCTTAAAAACTCTATTTTGTAGGTTGTCTGCGGCTAGTTGATCTTTCTCCTAAAGTATATCTGAAATTTAGGCCTCTATAAGTCTAAAATTTAGGCATGTAGTATCATGGTATGTTTTCTCAATAATTACACATGTTTGATCCAATTATGATAATCCCATAAAAAGTTATGATGACTTTCCCAAAACTTGTTGTTTTTGTCTCTTTCAGAAGAGCACAATTGTACGACTTGCCATATGTCCAACTTTTCTGATATACTTCTAATTTTTTACCACGAACACAATGGTCTATATTATTTATGATGCATCTAGTGCAACACAATTTGGATATTTAAATATTAAAATACAATAGTTTTACCCATAAAACCTATTTGAGACTAGTTCTAGGACTAGTCAATAACCCTAACTTCCACATACTATAACTCTGAAATTATAGTGAACGAAGACATGGAATTTTTACCACAAGTATTTTACTATATCTCTAGATTCTCTTAGAAATTATCATACCCGAAACATACACAAAAATATTATAGCAAAAATAGATTTGATACCAAATGTTATGCACCAAATTCCCAAAATAACATAAAAATAGAAATAAAGAGTAACTCAATGCCTTGAAAATGAAACGGGGAGATGAATAAGAAGCCTCTTCCAAGGAGAAACCTAATTTTACATTGTATCAAATGCACAATATGAGATTACCTCTAAAACTAGGCATGGTTGGTATATATATAGTAGATAAAGTGTACAATTATAGTAAGGTCATAGTCGACCATACATTTACAATTAAGGTCCTAGCTGACTAATAAAGAAAATACTAATATAATAATAGAAATGTAATGTCACAACATATAGGGATTAATAACTTGCACCTAAAAATAACACATTGGAAATGTGAAAAGTCCACTTGCATTATCTGTTATATCTCTATTATACATCCCATCATTAACCAAAGCTTCATACGATATTGAATGGTCTAATCACAACAAATATGGTTAACCACAAGCTTACACAAACAAGAAGGGGATAGAATGTTAGAATTTTAATACTATAAATATGGTAATGTTAGATATTCAAACAATTTATATATTATCACAATAACCATATGCAATAGGATCACTTAAAGATAGACAAGCACAACATAAACAAGAGTACACAAAAATTTATCCCGAGAAAACCCTCTCATGGGAAAAACGCAGCAAAAATTATTCAGTATAGATTCGTCAGCAAGTATAATGGAAATCTCGTACAATAACCCAAGAACAAAGAAACCCAATAATAAGATGTCTTCAATGCAGCTACTATTTATCCCAAGTGAACTTGTCTTTCTCTCTTTACCAATGCGAACTAGCTTGAGTGAGTGATATACAAATGAGCCAGGCACCTCCCTTATTTATATTGATCTTATGGTGATCTTTTTACCTAACTGGGCCAACTTGTTCTTCCCTAACTGGGCCGACTTGACTGGGGCAGTTTTTCCCATTGTTTGCGGGAGTTTACCCACTAGGCCAACTTGTCTATTTTACTTTATTTCTTAAAGTATTTTTACATGATCAAATACAATATGAATATTCCTCGAAGGAAGTACAATAAAAATAAAATAATAATATATTTTGAAGTTACATTCTTCAACACTCCCTCTTAACAAGGAAGGTATTCTTCCAGCACCATCATCATCACCGTTGTTGCGACTCTATATTCTAACCATTGAATTCTGACATATCTCGAATCTATACATCACTAGAAGTTCTGTACAAGCAAACCATCAAGTGGGTCCATCCCAGTAGCCCTCGTTATGTCACCACAGGGACCACCTGCATTACCACACTACATGTCAAGATTATCTCGTGAGTGCAGCCTAGGAGCCTAAATTACGTCACCGAAGTGACTACCCGCTAGCACATTAGATCTCATCATGTGGAGACCAGCAACACGAACCTCGTGAGTATATCCTAGGAGCACAAATTATGTCATCGAAGTGACTACCCATTATCATGTAACATCATGTGGAGAACAACCCAGGACCATGAATTATGTCGCCCAATGATCACCTGCGTATTTTCACATGTTGTGTATTCCCAACATAGCACTAGTAGTCAGGAGGCTCAATTACGTCACCAATGTGACTACCTACTGCATCCTTGTGAGTGTAGTCTTGGATCCCACATTACGTCACCGAAGTGACCACCCAATACCACATCACCTCAAGTGGAGACCCACCCAGGAGCACAAATTACGTCACTACATGACTACCTACGTCTCACACGTTCTATGTTGCTCATCCCTCCCTCTTTCGAGGATCATCGATCTAGACAACTCCAAGCTTGTCCCTAAAGTACTCAAACTTCACTCTCGAAATAGGATTGGTCAACACGTTGGCTATCTGCTCATCTGTCACCACATAATGGATCCTCACTACTCCTGTTTGCACCATATCCCCAAGATAATGGTACCTTATCTCGATGTGCTTCGACTTGTCATGAAACATTGGTTTCTCGTAAAACTTCACACAACTCTGGTTGTCATAGAAAATACAAGTCACCTCTAACTCGAGATCAAAGAATCCTATAAATAAATTTCAAAGCCACACTTATTCGCATCTAGCCGAACAAGTTGCCATGTACTATGCTTCGGTTGTATTGAGTGCCACACATCTGCTTCCCACTGAACTAGGATATCATACCTAATCCCAAACTAAAGCAGCATATTGAAGTTCTCTTCCTTTTTGTGACACTACCGTCCCAATTTGCATCAACATAACCCTGCAGGTTAATCTTATGATCTGTCACATATCTAATCCCATAATCAATCGTGCCCCTCAAGTACCTCAACACATCCATTACCGCAATCAGGTGAACATGTCTCACCTCTACCATGTACTAACTCAATGGGTTCATTGAAAATCATATATCCGGCCTTGTGTTCGTTAAGTACATCAATGAACCAATCATCTGTTTGTATATAGTGTCATCCACTATCTCTAAAGAACTATCACACATCAAATTCAAATTCGATGCCATTGGTGTGGCCATGGCCTTGCAATCCATCATCCCGAATATCTTCAATATATCTACTGTATATTTTCCTTGGCTAAGGAAAATATCTTATGGATCCTTCCACACCTCAAGACCTAAGAAGTAGTGCATCATAACCAAGTCTTTCATCTTGAATTATGCGGCAAGTTTCCTCTTTGTTTCTGCAATGAGCTTCTTGTCACCTATCAGGAAAATTTCATCTACATACAAAAGTAGTATCACTAGTTTCACATCCTCAACCTTGAAGTAAAGGTTGGAATATGCTTTACTCTTGGTAAATCCCAAGCTCGTCATAAATCCATCAATCATGTCATACCACGTCCTAGGT
Organism: Larix kaempferi; assembly: GCA_027924585.1. NCBI lineage: Eukaryota > Viridiplantae > Streptophyta > Pinopsida > Pinales > Pinaceae > Larix > Larix kaempferi. The sequence goes on along the minus strand of BSBM01001002.1, from coordinate 14,490,016 downwards.
GCCTTCTTCAATCCGTAAAATCCCTTCTCTGCCTGACATGTGTCTCAAATCCCAGTGGCTTCTCCACATACACTTCTTCTTCTACTACACCATTCAGAAAAGTTGTCTTCACGTCCATTTGGTGTACCTTCCACTTCATCACTGTAGCTATCTCAAGTATAGCTCTAATAAAAGTGTATCTTGTTGCAAGGGCACATGTCTCATCATAATCAACTCCCTCTTTCTAAGATAAACCATGAACCATTCCTTGTAATTCTGTAGTATGCTTGAATTTGTAAATATTCTAAACAATTATCATCCTTCTCTTGTAGGTCATAGCACACGATTTTTCCTACAAGTCAAATTCAGTCATATGATTAGCAACATTCAATGTAATGACAACTTCTTATGCATAATGTACACATTCATGTAACCTATGCATCTTAGCCAATGCTTCATCACAACACTACAGAAGGTAACTATCTAGATGCCTTCCATCTCTACCATAACATACTATTAAGAGTGTGCACAGCTCTCAACATGTTATCAAAGAGGTTTCATCCTAGACTAGCTCCATCAAGGGCTCATGGGATGTTGTGAAGCACTATAGGCCACTTACCCATAACATGCACTACGTGCCGAATACTTCTAGTCAATCTTAGTCATATATAAATGCATAAAATAAAATTGTATCACATATCTACATGTAATTGTTATGAGAAATATCCTTCAAAATACTTAGGAATTCAAATGACAGTAAATACTTATCTTTCATTTGTTTTGTAGGATCCCTCTTAGTTTTTGCCACCTTGCAGAAGTCATCGTACTTTGCTCCATCATCTGATTCTGAATACCTTGATATTATTCTTCGCCTAGTATGGAAATTTATGTATTCTTCATCCTTGGAATCATGTACTGGATTCAAGATCTCTTTTTTCTTGGAAACAAACACCATCATGTTTTGTCTGGATATAGACCAGTCACCATTTTTCTTATGATTTGTAAAGCCTTGTAGTGTATATATATACAAGCCTTCTATGCCATGAACCAATGCTTGATCTTGTTGACCTTTTAATTTGTACAATCCTCCCTCTTGCTCTCCAATTACTACTGTACCATCAAAAAAATTACCTTGTGAGTGTTGAAGTCAAGACATATTCTTCATTACTTGAGGAATCTTCCCTTGCTTTCTTCTTAACTTGTTCATCATCTTCTGCAGCATGAGCATGATAGCTCTTCTTCTTTCCTTTCTTGTTATGGTATTTGCTTATGGTGCAATCTCTTGCAAGATGTCCCTTTTCATCACAATTGTAACATATGTATTTTGAGTAGTCCTTATGAGGTCTATGATTCTTTTGGAATCTTCTAAGGCTTGATTTCATATTCACCCATCTTCTCTTCTATGGATTCAATTTTGGCTTCCTATTGTGTACAATTATCCCATATCCTATTGAATTTGGTGAGCCTCCTTCTACAACAAATTCCTTGAATAAATGATTCCCATGATCTTAGGATACCATTCAATGTGGTCATCACCAATTCTGCTTCTTCAACATGTTCTCCAATAGCTTCTAATTGTTCTTTGATTTGGGAGACCCTTGTGAAATAGGATTCGATGCTTTCTGAGTTCTGCATCTTCACACCCTTGAGTTGAGTTCTCAAGTTCATCTTCCTATTAATGTTCTTTCCTTCATATCGTCTCTTCAATGCATCAAACATCTCCTTGGGAGTCTTCAATGATGAGATATGGGGGATCAAATGATCCTCGATGGAGTCAACAATGATCCTCTTGTCCCTAATCAAATTATTCTTGTGTCTAGCCTTGTCTTCATCTCCCTTTGGCTCCACAACTTCCTCCTTAACATAGTTGTCCAAATCATTCTCTTCTAGAATGAGTAGTACTCTAGACTTTCAAGCTCGAAAGTTATCGGCTCCTTCAATATTATCCTCAAGATTGGTATTATTTGACATCTTGATAAAATGAGAACCTCAAATGGAAATAAATATAATAGTACTTACAAAATATATTCTCCAACCAAGTGTTTGCTTTAATGTCTTCTGAAATTTGCTTCTTGGTTGACCTAGGGTTTGTTATAGAAACCCTAATTTTGCAACTTTGGAATATTGAAAATCTGAGTAGAGAGACATAAATCCTCCAGCCAAATCTGTGGACGGAAATATCAAAAATAGGATGCCATAGATTTCCCAAGCAGTAGTGACAGGGTCAAAATTCAAAATTCTCAAATATGGAATCTTCGTCCATAGAAAAGTGCGCCCTCCTAGGGAGAATTGATTTTTCCTTCTTTTCAGGCCAATCTATGGTGAAAAGATTCTGGAACATGAAACCCTAGTTTTCACTTCCTGTTAACACCCAAAAAGTGTTCACTACCTCATCTACCTCATTACATGGCTCATTTGTCCATTTTCCTACCATATTTCCCTTTAAAACCCTAAAAATCCCGCTAAAAGGCCTCCAAAAGGCCACAAAACCATCAAAAAAGCCTCAAAAAGGCTAAAAAAACCCCTTTTTCCTCCAAAAATATCCAAAATTCCTCTAAAAATAGCAAAAACCCTTTAAAAAGGGAATATAAAATATAAAATAATGAGGAAAAGGAGGAAAAAAACCCTATACAGCTTCCCTAAACCATATGGTTGCCAAAACCATGGGCCAGCACTCCACCACCAAAAAACTATAAATAGGTGATGGAGACCCCTCATTTCATATCCACAGTCATAAGCACCCTTACTCTGCCAAAATCTCTCTTGAAACCCTAGCTCACCCTTGAGCCACTTTCACCTTGAGAGCCCCTTTTGGCCCATTCCCACCATTGGAGAAAGAGAAGGAGCAAGTTGGAGCTTGGAGCAACCCTCTTGGAGCATTGCAAGAGCTTCACCAACCTCCACATTGGAGGTAAAATTAATACAAAAGCCATTCTTTACATCTTATTTTTTCTGTTTCATGCACATGTTTAGAGTAGTTTATATTTCTGTTTTAGCATTTTAATTTATATTTACTGAACTGCTACTAAGGAGTCCATTCTCCTTAGTAGGTGCTCATTTGCACAAGCTAGGGGTAAAACCCTAGCTACAGTTTTGGCGACTCCCCTAGGTTTGAATTTCTAGTTTTCGTTTAAAAAAAATTAGTTTTCTGCAATAATTTCCCGTTTTTTCCTTTCGGTTGTCCCTTTTGCCTGCCGTAAACCGCATCTTTTCCCTCTGCAGTCGCGTCCGGACCGCGTCTTTCAGGCCTTTACCTGCGACCCGACCGCGGTTCTCAGACTGTTTCTGGCGCCCTGCCGGCGGATTCAAGTCTGTTACCTGCGATCCGACCGCGGCTAATCAGCCTGTTTGCTGCGATCTGACTGCACCTGTCGGCCATTTTCCCGCGTCCTGATTGCGGCTTCCAGCCCCTTTGCTGCGACCCGACTGCGTCTGTTAGCCTTTTTCCCGCGACCTGACTGCCTATTGTTCCCTATTTCCTGCGGTCCGACTGCCTCTATCGGCCAAAAACCCACGTCCTGTCCGCGCCTGTTTCCCTCAAACCCGCGGTCCGACTGCTCAGTTTCGCCACAGACCCGCGGTCTGATTTCTGCATTTTTCCAGTTTTGAACCCAGCCCCCTTTGCTGCAATATTTTCTGCATCTGCACAGCCATCTGTCCTACCTGCAGCCATCCTTCCCTACAGCCTTTTCTGCAACATAATTTATGTACCCTTTACGGAATCTTTTTAAAATTTTAGTATTTTAATTCAGAAAATTTTGCATGTTAAATTTCAGTATTGTTCATTAGAAAGTTGCCCCCCTTGTGGCACTTTTATTTTGGGTTCATCACCTCACGAGCACACACTCTGTCACATAATTCAAGTGAGCCTTAAAAACTACTTAACTCAACCAATATTCTAACCCCACTTGGGGAACACAAAAGAATAACCCCACTCTGTTAGGTAGGATCGGGGGGATAGGCTTCCAATAACACCCCTCGGTTACTTACACTTGAGACATAGCTGTTGTCCAATTAGGGAACCAAAATCCCCTAGTACTTTTTGGCACGGTCACAACCAGTTTACCAGAGGGCCTCTCCCCTAGGAGGGTTGAAGTCACGAGACTGGTTCCGGAGGCCTGAGTGGAATACCGCACTACATTCAGTAACCGAAGGGCTACCTTTCGCAGTTCTCGGGATATCCCTGTATAGGGGTATTGTGGTAAAAGGACCAAACGGAAAATTCACCTTTCTGGACATGTCATGAACGGGGTATCTTAGTTGCCATTCTTCTAGGATTGACTACCCGGTGTCCCTCCCGGTAGGGGGACATCTTATCCACTTGGCTTTCCTATTCATATTGTCTGACTTGGATTTCATCACCTTGCAGAGGATATGTCTAGTTGAGTCAGAATACTTTTTAGTTAGGTGTTTGCATGCTCCCTTACCTCCTTTTGGTCTAGTGAGTCCACCATTTTTTTTATTTTTAGGAAACCTGCTGCTTGTTGGTATTCTAACCATTTTGTTGGTACTCCACTTATTGTAGCACAGCTGTTATAGTAGGTGTTTTGAGTTGGTTGTTGGCCTGAGTGCCTTGTTTTTGAGCTCTCCTTCTGCACACTCGGTTGCATTAGTATTTTTTGAGCTATTTTTTCACTCACCACAATCCCCAGCGATTTGACACCATCTGTCACCATTGAGTCCCCGAGACATTCTCGGCGCCTCAGGGGCGAGCCCCCACAGCATGGTTCACTTGACACCACCCGTCTTAGACACAGATCATCATCCCTTGATACCACTTATCATCGATCTTGAGCCTTGTCACTCGACTCCACTCGTCAGCGACATAGGACTCCGTCACCCGATATTGACGCCCCCTACTTTACCTCCGATTCTGAAGAAGAGTCAGAGAACCCCATTTATACTGCCCCTACTAGCCCCATGGCTGGCGTGACTTCCACTCCTTTCTTGGTAGGGACCATTGGTGGCCCATCCACCACTACACCAGTTACCACACCCGCTGTGGGTATGCCCTCAATGGGGCCCACATCTACCGTTCCCCTCATTGCACCTATTCCCGCAGCTGGAATACCTATCCCCACTCCATCAGTGGCTCACACTACCCATGGTGGTGCAGGACCATCCTATACCACCTTGGTTCCCCCACTTGGGAGCCACATCCCAAATCCTACCCCTCCACTTGGGGGCATTGGCCACAACTTGGTCCAACCCACTACTATGTCACATCCTTCTTCCAGTTTGCCATTCATGGCTAGCCTCAACCTGCCCGACCTAGCTAGATTGACCAACGACCCTATCCAACATGACCCTGCGTGGCCTCACATGCCCACCAATCTCCCCTCTGACATCCCTAAGTTCGAGGGCAAGGCAGGTGAGGACCCACAAAACCACATCATGTCCTTCCATCTATGGTGTTCCTCCAACTCCATAGTGGATGACTCTATTCACCTTCGTCTGTTACAGCGCACCTTCACTGGCTCTGCAGCCAAGTGGTATATCGAGCAACCCCACGGGACCCATGCCACCTTTGCTTCCCTTGCCTCGACCTTCCTGCAGTTCTTCCAGTTACCTGTCTGCTATGATGCGGGCGTTGAGATCCTCCTATCCTGCAGACAAAACACGGTTACCCACATCACGGACCACATTCATGAGTGGCGTCGACGCCGTAGCTTATGCAAGATCAAATTAGACGACCGTATCTTCCTAGATTGGTTCCTCAAATCCCTTCTCCATGTCATTGCTAAGGATGTGGCATCAGAAAGACCCCAATCTGAAGAAGAGGCCATCCTTAAGGCCCAGCAGTTCGACCTCATTTACGCCCAGTCGGGTTATCTCTATACCATTATACCTGACGCCCCTCGCGGCGAGTCCTCCCAGCACGATGCGCCGGGGGCATCCCATGCTGCATATGGCATCATCGGCTGTGTTTCTTCGTATCCCCAACCGTTTTCCATAGCATGTCCTACCCCTGGCCCCGACCTTTCGCAGGCTACCTCACAGTCTGGAGCAACCAACTCGTATGCTCCTCTGGCACATCATCACCATTCTCACGGACCCTCATATAAAACCTCGGTGCTTTGGACACGCACCCCCCGCTTATGCTCCCCCGGCCGCACCTCAGCCCTATTACCACCAGCAGGTTGCACCAGCTCCTGCGCCTTCTCAAGCCCAACCCTCCTATTACCACCAACAGGCTGCACCAGCTCCGGCGCCTTCCCAAGCCCAACCCGCTTATTACCCGCCACAGGCAGCCCCTGCGGCCAACTCACAACCCGCTCCGCAGACCTATCAGTAACCCCCACAAGGTGCTGCACCTGCGCAGCCTCCACCTACATATTATCCACCGCAGCCTGCTCCCGCACCTGCCCAACCTCAGAACCCACCTGCTGCCCAAAGGCAAGTATACGCCCAACAAACGCCTCAGCAAAACCAGAACAACCAGCGCAACCAGGGCCAACAAAACCACGGTAAGGGCCGTAATCGTGGAAACAACCCTCCTCCTGACCAAGGCAGTCAACCTCCTAATCCCCCCGACAACAATAATGCGGCCCCCGCTAACCAAAACCCTGATCGCCCGCCCAAGCAAGCTAAAAACCCTAATTTGCGAACGAAGCATCCTTGTTCTATTTGCGGGGTCTATGGCCACTACACACATGCTTGCCCACACTTGGAGCGAGCTCGGCAACTTTGGGTTGATGATGCCCATCGCCAAGGACATGCAGCTCCTCAAGCGCAGCCCAACCCCCAGCCCCCCCAGCAGCAACCTTTGGTGCTACAAAACCCCTTACCACCCCAAGGCGTAGTGAATGCTCAGCCGTTGGCTCCCCCTCAAGTCAACGCGCCACCACAACAACAATAGATCACATACGCCGCCCCAGATCAACACATGTTTGAGTCAGGTACCCACCACTTGTTGATGATGTCATCCGCTGATGTCAACCTCCAGACTCGTCGGAACCAATATGGCTCCACCTCTGAAGCCCCTCCCATTGATAAAACCACTAACGCTCACCCCACTGATCAGGCGTTACGTATACCTCCACCTCCAATAGATGGCGCTTCCAAAGCACCTCGTTTCCCACTTCGCCGTATCAACAATAACCCCAATGCGCGCGCTGCGTCAAACTACAACATTGTAGATGACTTAGCCCAATCTCCCGCAGCCATGTCTGCGTTAGAAGTCTTGAAGAACTGCCCTTCCCAGCACAAGACTTTACTCTCATCCATTGGGCCTATTGACCCAAATGATTCGAATTTGATGGCATTTGATTTGGGCCAGTCCGAACCCCGCCTGCCTTCCACTTTAGCATTCCAAGTTTCTGTTTCCATTCAGAATCTTGTCATTCATCGGTGCATCATCGATGAAGGTGCCTCCACATGCGTTATGTCCACATTCGTATGGCAGAAGTTGGGATATCCTACCCTTCAGCAGTCCACCACTGCATTACGCGCCTACGACGGTCGTTCGGCTCGGCCCCAAGGTCTCCTAGCTAATGTTCCCGTCCAGTTAGGTGGTAAAACCATCCTCATTGACATAGAGGTCATCAACGCCCAACTTGATTACAACCTCTTACTCGGTCACAGCTACATGTATGCTATGCGGGCGGTAGCTTCCTCTGTCTTTCGTACCATGATGTTCCCCCATGACGGACGTGTGGTCAAGATCGACCAACTTACTTACTATGATCCAAATGCCCCTGCTGCACCCGAAAATGTTCTCCCCGTGGTTGAACAACCTGTTAATGGTGCCGCTACCTCGTTTGTTTCCTCCTTGGGACCTGGAGTTTACTCAGACCCGCCGATGACATCCACCTTCCAATCCATTCCTCCCCCGTCATCTATGCCCGAGGTGTCTAACTTATGTACCCTGTCCCACGATAACCAAACACCTAACAATCAACTACTCTTGTTGCCTAAACCACCATTGGTACCTAGCCACATTGGTGTTACACCTATCCACACAATCCCCTTCCTAGTACCTCCCTCGGGAGTAGTAAGCGCCCCGGTCATGGCTACCCTTAGCCTCCCTGGGTTAACCTTGGGATTACCCGTCTGGTATCTTTCGCCTCTCGTTCCCCCGCCGACACCAAGCGTCGTCCTACAACCGGTGCAACCCATGGCTACTACCACTCAGCCACCCCCCGGGGTCGCTACCCCGTCGTCCTCCACGAATCCCCCTCCTCCTCCCAAATCCACTGGGGGAAGAGTCCCTCAACCCTACACTGTTGTACCACCTCCCAAGACAGTCAAAAACCCCCCCGTGTTTCGTGCTCCTCCCAAATGCTCATTGTGCGATGAGTTAGGCCATGCGACTCATCAATGTCCACAGTTACCTGCATTACAGGAACACATGCAGATGCTTGTCGATGACCCCAATATCCCGGTTGTCAAACTAGATCCAACCCCTAAGCCTCACGACAAATCCCTGCGCACCAACCACCCCTGTGCCATATGCGGTGTTTACGGGCATTACTCACATCACTGTCCCGATCTCCCCGATTACAGAGCAGCTCTCTATGAGATGAACAATCTGGATCTTGAGACGGCACCACCCACCATTGAAGAGATTCACCCCCCGATCCCACCCTCATCCGGGGAGGTCAACACCATTTACATGATCTCTTCAACTACCATTCCCTCGTCAACCGATTTGACGGCCCACATTTTCCGTACTGATGAGGAGATTCTTGAGGCACTCACTGCCCTGGAGTATCCCTGGGATGACTTGCACCATCGTTCGTATTTCCTCCCAGAAGCATCTTCCTCTAGCACCGCTACCCAATTTGCGGTTGAATCCAAAGATTTCCTTCCTACCAAGGTCGACTGGTTTAAGGACCCCATTCCTGCTCTGGATGCCTTTGAGGAAGGTAACATGGCCAATATTTCACCCGTCATCCAAATTGATATCGCTACCCCAGGAGGCACTCCTGAACTCATAACTTTAGGAGCATCCTGCAGTGAGCATGAGATTAAGGAGTACCAAAAACTCTTCCAAGAATTTCGTGATGTCTTTGCCTGGTCTTATACCGAAGTGCCCGATCTTGACCCTGCCATCATAGAGCATCACATTGACACCTCTGAGTCAAGGGCCATAATAGATTACCTCGACCCTGAGATAGGGGGCATGATCACCCATTTTGAACCTTCCCCATCACATCTATCTCAGTGTTTCAATGATCCCATTGTTCCAACCAACACATATGTGATCCACAATCACAAACCCCATGCACATAGCATGGGGACAGGTCATTAACCCTGCTCACTTTTTCACATTTGTGATCTCAACCATGTTTGAGGTCACGTGTCACTTGTATATTTGATTTGATACGCATAGTTCTTTCCTTTGACCATTCCGGAGTCCTTATGACCTCCGTTTTTCGCACCATTTGCACCGCCGGATTCATATTGCCGTGCCCGTGATGATGCTTGAGATCATTTCTCGCTCTCACCAGGACCAATATCAACATTGTGTCCCGACACCCCTTGTCGCCCTGGTTTGCGTGCCACATCGGCCGTAGCCCGTTTTTGATATATTTATATCATCAGATTCATTTTTCCAAGCCGGTGAGGATGCTTGAGATCATTTCTCGCTCCCACCCCCATAGTTTTTGGGTATTTTTCCAAAATGCCCCCCGTCGCCTCGATTTGTGTGCCACATCGGCCGTTATCCATTTTTGACACTATTTATATCGCTGGATTCATTTTTCCGAGCTCGTGATGATGCTTGAGATCATTTCTCGCTCTCACTTGGTACAGTTTCAACATTGTGTCCCGACACCTTGCTGCCTCAGTTTGCGTGCCACATCGGCCGCCATCGGATTGTTCCACATTTTCCCATGAGCCATTCACTCCTGTCATACTGCAAATATTTCATTATTTTGCCACCATTTCATTTACCCCGCAAGGAGGCCCACCAGTGTTCCCCCCCACCCTCGTTCTTGGTCATCATAAATGTCCCTTGATTGAGCACTTCCTCCTTGCCTGGCCATTCCTTTTGTTCGGTATAATTTTATCCCCTTTTCGGGCCGGACAAGTCCTTTACGAAAAAGGCACTTAGGGAGTTTCTGTTAAGCTCTTTTCTGACTCCTAAAACAATGAAAAGATCGTCGAGCAATCTTGCTTCCTTTCATGCTCGTTAAAGTACCTGAAAGGGCGTCTATCTGGTATAAGTTTAACCCTTTTCCGGACCTGGTAGACTAATTACGAAAAAGGAATACTCTAGTCACACCGGCTAGAAGAGTTCTTCATTGCATCCTTTTATGCTTCTTTGGGCCTTGGAGACTAACACACGAAAAAGCAATCCCCTGGAGTCTTCTTATTTGCTTTCAGACTCTCTAAAATTGAAAGCAACCACGAGCATCAACTGTCCTGGGCTCGTAAAATCCACACGACAGTACCATTCCATCATTTCAGAGTCTTCTTATCGCTTTCAGACTCCTTAAAATTGAAAGCACTCACGAGCATGAACTGTCCTGGGCTCGTATAAATCCACACGACAGTACCATTATACACTCACTTCTTCTAGTTCCCTAACCCATGAAGAAGTCCCCCCGTGCCTCTTGGCACTCTGATCGATCATCTCGGCAACACCCCCAATCAGGTCGCCTTTGTTCAGAGTATTCTGCAGTCTCCTGCCATTTTACCCCAGCTTGAGTATCCCTCAGCCCAGTCCCCCTCCCAGATCCAATACAGCTATGATCCCTTTCCCATCAGTCAGTTTCATCTACTGCCCGATCATCCCTGTTATCATACTCTGAACAAAGGAAGTTTGAGTCCACCCACTCTACTTGCCCAGTTGTCCCCCCAGTTTGTCCGTCCTACCATCAGTACTATCACATTTCGGTTCTCCACCTCGCGCTCCTGTCAAGGAAACATCATTTCCTTGATAGTTGCAGGTCTCCCTCTGTCGACGACAGCCCCTCTATTCCAGAGGATAGACCCAGAGGCCCCTGCGCCTTGGACCCATCACCATTTGTGGTGAGTGCCTACGGACCATTTTGAGAGGAATCATCATTGCCTCTCCGAATGGTTGTTTCTCACATGCTCGACTTCAGCACCCTGATCACATCGTTGAGAATCGCGCAGGATTTACATACCTACCATTATTTGTCGAAGACCCCGGATTTCCCCCGACTCTAGCACATTGGTGAGTCACTTCGGAACACCCAGTGGTATGTTCCCGTGGATGTCCGGGCTGCGTTGGTGATTGCATTCGGAATCCATCCAGTTATATGCTTCCTTGAGTACCCAATTCAGTCCCAGATCAGTTTCAGTTCAGTGTACCATTGAGAGTATGACCCTTTGTCACTCTGATCCAGCAGCTCATCAGTTCCTTTGGTACCACACTCAGCAGCACTGTTGTCATTCCGGTGCCTCAGTTCTGCAGTTCAGACATGGTCAGCCCAGCAGTATGTCCCAGATTTGGTGTCCCCTCTGGACTCTTATGATGTACACAGTGGTTCTATATGTATCCTACAGGTCCCCCTTTTTCGGGCCTTACAGTTATTTTTATGTATCTTGATACGAGCATGGGTATGCCCGCCTCGTCCATATATTGAGATTCTTCCTCATTCAGTATTTGAGGTTATGTATATTTCAGGTCCCCATATTTTGGACCCCATTGTTATTATATCTTGATACGAGCATGGGAATGCCCGCCTCGTCCATATGATCAGATGATTCCTCATCCATTATTGAGGTTATGTACTTTTAGTTCTTGCAGTTTGTTCGGGATCATTGTTCCGGGCTTCAGTTTGTTTCTTCTCTTCTCCATACCCCATGAAAACCATATATGACTTATGATGTCCATCGGCCATACGATGAGCTCCTGCCCTCGCACATCAGGGGGCAATCTGTTAACACCCAAAAAGTGTTCACTACCTCATCTACCTCATTACATGTCTCATTTGTCCATTTTCCTACCATATTTCCCTTAAAAACCCTAAAAATCCCACTAAAAAGCCTCCAAAAGGCCACAAAACCATCAAAAAAGCCTCAAAAAGGCTAAAAAACCCCTTTTTCCTCCAAAATATCCAAAATTCCTCTAAAAATAGAAAAAACCTTCTAAAAAGGGAATAAAAAATATAAAATAATGAGGAAAAGGAGGAAAAAACCCTATACAGCTGCCCTAAACCATATGGTTCCCAAAACCATGGGCCAGCACTCCACCACCAAAAAACTATAAATAGGTGATGGAGACCCCTCATTTCATATCCACAGTCATAAGCACCCTTACTCTGCCAAAATCTCTCTTGAAACCCTAGCTCACCCTTGAGCCACTTTCACCTTGAGAGCCTCTTTTGGCCCATTCCCACCATTGGAGAAAGAGAAGGAGCAAGTTGGAGCTTGGAGCAACCCTCTTGGAGCATTGCAAGAGCTTCACCAACCTCCACATTGGAGGTAAAATTAATACAAAAGCCATTCTTTACATCTTATTTTTTCTATTTCATGCACATGTTTAGAGTAGTTTATATTTCTATTTTAGCATTTTAATTTATATTTACTGAACTGCTACTAAGGAGTCCATTCTCCTTAGTAGGTGCTCATTTGCACAAGCTATGGGTAAAACCCTAGCTACACTTCCGACAGTTTCTGTTGCATAAAGTATTCTTTTAGGCTATCTCTGAAACCATGTTATAATTTTAATACTATAAAGATGGTTATGTTAGATCTTCAAACAATTTATATATTATCACAATAACCATATGCAATAGGATCACTAAAAGATAGACAAGCACAACATAAACACGAGTACACAACAATATATCCTGGGAAAACCCTCTCACGAGAAAAACCCAACAAAATTTATTCAGTATAGATTCGTTAGCAAGTACAATGTCAATCTCGTACAATAACCCAAGAACAAAGAAACCCAAGAATAAGATGTCTTCAATGCAACTACTCTTTCTCCCAAGCGAACTTGTCTTTCTCTCTTTACTAATGTGAACTAGCTTGAGTGAGTGATATACAAATGAGCTAGGAGCCTCCCTTATTTATATTGATCTTAAGGTGACATTTTTACCTAACCGGGTCAACTTGTTCTTCCCTAACTGGGCCGACTTGACTGGGACAGATTGCCCATTGTTTGGGGCAGTTTACCCACTAGACCGACTTGTTTATTTTACTTGATTTATTTTAGACTTTTTACATGATCAAATACAATATGAATATTCCTTTAAGGAAGTACAATAAAAATACAATAACAATATCTTCTGAAGTTACATTATTCAACATAGAAAACCCATAAAGAAATACAATTCACATGAAAGAGACAACAAGGTCAATAATATTACAAATTTTGATTTACACTATCTAAGAAGGTGAAGGCACATATTCAATTACAAATTTGTCCATCCTCCCCTAAGACAGAACACCAACACTAAAAGAAATATATTAACATCCAACCCTTTCATAATATTTTTTCTCATCCTAAATAGGAGATGATGGATTGATCACCTTGACATAGTCAAAGATTATTAAGCCTTTTTTAAATTAATATTTATCAACAATAACAAAGTCTTTAATGATTGTTCGATAAATAAGGAGGAAAACACTATGCATTGAGCCCAATAGTTAGTGGTTAAAGTGAAATTTGATAACTTCATGGAAATTTAGATCACCTTGATATAGTCAAAGATGATTACGGCTTTTTACATTACGATTGATTATCAATAACAAGGTCTTTAATGATTGTTCAATAAATAAGGAGGCAAACACTACGCGTTCATCCCAATATCCAGTGGATAAGCTGAAATTCGACAACTTCATGGAAATTAAACATTGAATGTGTGACCAAATCCTTCTTGAATCGTGGCCCATAATTTGCTTCTTCATTATTACTTCCATTAATCATCGCACACATTCACACTAGATATCCTAAACACAAAATTTTCCTTTTCAACTCCTTCAACATAAAGTAATAGTGATTCTAACCTTCATAATAAATACTTGAGGTGTTTTCAATGTGAAATGGGTTCCTATGTATTTGATTTGAAAATGAGCCGACATGCCATGTGGAATTTGTCTATGACCACATCACAGTATTCTCCCTACCTTTGGATTTCCAATGAGCATTCATACACCTCATTTAGTCATCTACAACTCTAGATATGATCCTTTGTAGCTTAGACTTAGATATTGTTAATATAATATGTTAATCACCCCTAGCAGTTTAATATGGACTTTGAAGTTTATACCACATGTACCTGAGCAACAAAGGAATATAACCTTTATAATCCCTAGTGCATATTACTTATATTGTGCAATAGAAAATAAATCTATGCACAAGTTTCCTATTAAAATGTCAGGGTTAATTTTGAACCATCCAAGGCTAACATTCCATCCACAAGCCATTCCAAATTCCTATGGTAGTCTTCCACTAGTCATCACCATGCTTTTTCCACCACATCATTGTCACCTATCTACCTTCCCACCAAGGACTTTCTATCTACTTATCAATCTTGTCCATATCTTGGGTATCATGAGGATGTGAGTGAAGAGCAGTCTAAGACGTTGCACCCTACACAAGAATTTAAAGTGGAGGCGAGATACATAGGTATAGTGGCATGAAAGGTAAGGAAATATAGGAGTGATGCAACGCACATGAATGGATGTGTAGTGGAAATTGTATGAATGAACGTAGGTGAATTCCTTTTCACTCCACATCTCACACAGGAATTCCATGCAAATATGAAGGAAATATATGGAGATAAGGAATGTGGAGGTGATGAAATGGTTTCACTCAAAAAATCAAAAAATTCCTAAGAGAAACATCCACACTACACACCCACACCAAAAATTGGTGTGAAGGTGGGTGTGCTATGAGTGGAGGCAATGGAGTATGTGGACACAAGGGATGTGGAGGTGATGAAAGGATTTCACTCAAAAAATCGACAAAGGCCCGAGGGAGAAAAGGGAAAGAAGGAAACAAAACTTGGTGTGAAGGTGTGTGGATGTGAAGGTGTGTGGACGATTAGTGGAGGTAATGGAATATGTGGAAACAAGGGATGTGGAGGTGATATGTGATGAACCTGCAATAATTAATTAATGCAAATACACAAGATATCAGAAATAACAAAACAGAATCACTTTTATATTGATCACGGGCCACTTCGAGGGGGCAACCTCCTTTGAGCAAGCTCAATACAATTAACTTCACCGTTCCTTCATAGGTCTCGACACACACTTATATACTAATTCTAGGCGCCAATACTATGGGTCGAAACCATGGGCCGTTACAAACTATGGATCAACAATACTATGGGCGAATTACAAAGCATATGCGCCAACAACAATAACACAAACTATTGATCAACAAATACTACGAGACGGCTTACAAAGCATATGCGTCCAATAACAACATACTAACAAAGTAAAGACATGGGTTCCTAACATCCCCTCCCCCTTAAAAAAAGCTTTGTCCTCAAAGCTTTAGATGTGGAAATTGTTGTTGAATCTGAAGGAGTGGTTCCCATGTAGCATCCTCTGGTTGCATGCCGTGCCACTGAATTAAGACCTCTGTGAGAGAGCGAGAGAGAAGTTGACGCGTGCGCCGATTGAGGATGGCCTCTGGCTCCAAAAGGATGGATCCTTCATTATCCAGTTCGGGTAAAATCGTTTGTCCACTGATGTTGGTGCCAAGAACTTTCTTCAGATAAGAGACATGAAAGACTGGATGAATGCGGGAAGAAGGAGGAAGTTCCAATTTATACGCAACGAACCCAATATTCTGAAGAATCCGATATGGCCCATAGAACTTTGGAGCGAGCTTATGACGCCCTTTGAGTTTCAAGGATGATTGTTTTTACGGCTGGAGACGAAGAAAAACCATATCGTCGACTTGAAAAGTGCGCTCAGAACGGTGCTGATCAACTTGTTGCTTCATGCGATTTCTTGCCATGTGAAGATTGTCCCGCAAAATGCGAAGAATCTGATCGCGGTTTCGAAGGACCGTGTCCACTTCCTGAACTGGTGAACTGGTGGGGGTGTATGGAAGAAGAGATGGAGGTGCCTGACCATAGACTGCTTCATATGGGGTCATTTTAGAGGCAGTGTGGTAAGAGGTATTGTAGCACCATTCAGCAAGAGGGAGCCATTTTGCCCACTGATGTTGTTGTTCCGAGGTGAAGCAACGAAGATAAGTTTCCAAGCATTTATTGACAATTTCAGTCTGACCATCTGTTTGTGGGTGATACCCTGAACTCATCTTCAGTTTGGTGCCAGTGTGGCGAAATAGTTCTGTCCAAAAATGACTGGTGAAAGTCGCATCACGATCCGAGACAATGGAAGAAGGGATGCCATGAAGACGAAAGATCTGGTCCAGAAAAATTTGAGCGATGGAGGAGGCTGTATAGGGATGGCTGAGAGCACAAAAATGACTATATTTGGAGAGGTGATCAACCACAACGAGAATCACTGTCTTCCCGCCAGATTTAGGGAGCCCTTCAATGAAATCCATAGAAATATCTGTCCAAATCCGTGTAGGTATGGGCAAGGGTTCAAGCAATCCTGGAAGGAGTGTTGTTTCACCCTTGTTGCGCTGGCAGGTATCACATTCGGCCACCATCTGTTGAATTGTCCTTTTCATGCCCTGCCAAAAGAAGTTACGCCGTGCTCGTTCATACGTTTTGAGGAACCCAGAGTGCCCTGCCGATGGAGAAGCATGGAGTTCGTAGAAGACAGCCTGTTGAAGATCTGTGTTCTGGGGAAGCACCAAACGACCCTTGTATCGCAGAGAAGCACCATCCCAAGAGTAATGTGGTACAGCAGAAGGGTTGTTGGTCAAGCGTTGGATGATTTGAGATAAGGAGAAGTCATTGACATAACCCTGTTGAACAGATTGCAACCAATTTGGAACAGGCATAGAAATAGCTGAAAGAGAACCTTGGGCATCAAATGTGCGAGAAAGAGCATCTGCCACAATATTGTCTTTACCCTTCTTGTAAGTGATCTCATAGTCATAACCCATGAGTTTGCTAACCCATTTCTATTGTGTCGGGGAGGAGACACGCTGGTCCAAGAAATATTTCAGACTCTGGTGATCAGTCTTGATGCAGAAATGATTACCTAATAGGTATGGGCGCCACTTCTGAACTGCATGCAAAATAGCCATCATTTCCTTCTCATAGGTAGAGGCAGCTAAATTCTTACTTGAAAGGGCTTTGCTGGTGAACGCAATGGGGTGTCCATCTTGAAGGAGAACAGCACCAAGTCCATTGCCGCAAGCATCACTCTCAATAGTGAAGGGCTTGGAAAAATCAGGCATAGCTAGCACAGGTGTAGTACACATAGCTTGTTTTAGTTTGTCAAATGCACACTGAGCAGTAGGTGTCCATGTGAAGGCATCTTTTTTCAAAAGAGCAGTTAATGGAGCTGCAATCTTCCCATAATCCTTGACAAACTTGCGGTAGTAGCCAGTCAATCCCAAAAAACCACGAAGGCTCTTGAGTGTCTGAGGCTGCGGCCAATTGTTCATGGCATCAATTTTGGCAGGATCCATGCGAACCCCTTGTGCTGAGATAATGTGCCCGAGATACTCAACTTCCTTCTGTCCAAAAACACATTTAGACTGCTTGGCATGGAGATGATGGTCAGAGAAAAGTTGCATGACAAGATCCAAATGCTGGAGATGTTCATCCCATGTTTTACTGTAGATGAGGATATCATCAAAGAATACCAGAATGAATTTCCACAAGTAGGGTCGAAATATTTTATTCATTAAGGCCTGGAATGTGGAAGGATCATTAGTGAGGCCAAAGGGCATGACCAAAAACTCATAATGGCCATCATGTGTGCGGAAAGCTGTTTTAGGGATATCATCCTCATGAACCCGAATTTGATGATACCCAGAACGAAGATCCAACTTGGAGAAAAAGTGAGCCCCATGAAGCTCATCAAGAAGCTCATCAACAACAGGAATTGGAAACTTATCCTTGATGGTGAGGTGATTAAGTGCTCGGAAGTCAATGCAGAGGCGCCATGACCCATCTTTTTTGCGACCAAGAATAACTGGAGAAGAAAAGGAACTAGTGCTTGGGCGAATAATACCTTGCTTCAATAAGTCCCGAACGAGCATTTCAATCTCCGTTTTTTGGTGAAATGGGTAGCGATAGGGCCTGATGTTGGGAGGAACGCTGCCAGGAAGGAGATGAATACGATGGTCTTCTATCCTGGAAGGTGGCAATCCCACTGGTTCAGCAAAGACACCTGTATATCGATCCAGAATTTGTTGTAGATCCAAAGGAGTAGTGGAGACTTCTGATGGTTGCATCTGGATGGAATGGATCTGAGCGATGACACCATGTGAATTCTTCTTGAGGAGTTTTTCCATGCGATGTGAACTGATGATGCTGAGAGAACCTGGTTGTAATCCTGTCAATGTGTGTTTTTGTCCATTGAGGGAAAACTGCATCCAAAGTTCAGCAAAATCCCATAAGATAGGGCCAAGTGTGCGTAGCCATTGAGCGCCCAAAACCACATCACATCCGCCTAAGGGCAAGGCAAACATGTCAGAGCGCAAGGTATAATCTCCCATAGAGATACGCACATTTCGACACTTCTCTTTGCAAGGTAAGGTGCCCCCATTGGCAACCATGACTTCAAAGTTGGAGCAAGGATGGATAAAACAATCAGCTTGTTTGGCGATCCGAGGGTCAATGAAATTATGAATGCTCCCAGAATCAATGAGTATTGTAAGAGGAAGCTTCTTGAAGTAACCCCTGACCCGCATTGTTTGGGGGGTTGTGATTCCCGCTAAAGCATGGAGAGATATCTCTGGCTGGTCATCCTGAGACGGAGGGTCAATAGGCGGTTCCTGAATGTCGACCGGAGCATCCAGTGTTTCTGGATCTTCGTCACCAATTTCAGAGGCAGGCGGAGACTCCACATCCAAGAGATAGAGCTTTTGCTAAACACATCTATGTCCCCGATTGAATTTCTCATCACAATTATAGCAAAGCCCCTTTTCTCTGCGTGCTTGCATCTCTGTTTCAGACAAACGCTTGATAGGAGTCGTTCAAGGAGCCTGCGGTACAGGTGGTCGCTGAGAACCCATATTTCGGAAGGGAACAAAAGTGGGCTTGGAGCGTTGTTGGGATGCAATCTTGTCTTCTTCCAACTTAGCCAACCCTAGTGCTTCCATCATTGTGTTGGGACAGAACATTTTGACCTCAGAGCGGATGGCATCCTTTAGACCACTGATAAAACAACTCCGGTAAAAGTCATCAGACAATCCTTCGGTGTGGTTGGCTAGATTCTCAAATTCAGTTTGATACTCTCTCACACTGCCAGTTTGGCGAAGTTTAGTGAGGGCTCCTGTGAAGTCATCAAAAGCACTAGGACCAAATCGTTGCAAAAGGAGCTGGCAAAAGTCTGGCCATTTTGGCTCTGGATGAGCCTTGATGTACCAACGGTAGCATTGAAGAGCTTCCTGTTCCAAATGAAAGGATGCCAACGGAACTTTGTTGACATCAAAAGTATTATGCAGACTGAAATACTGTTCTGCACGATAGATCCATCCAGTTGGATCGGTACCATTGAAGCGAGGAAAATCAAGCTTCGGACCACGGAAATTGCTAGAAGAAGAGAACCCATTGTCTGTTGAAGACTCGGACTGCCGTTTGTTGTTCATAGCTGAGTGTTCAAGATGGAGACCGAGAAATTTTTCATCCAGATCTTGGAGTTTGGCTTGGATGGCTGCAAGTGCGTCCTCCATGGTTTTTGCTCCTGCACGGATGACAACCATAACCAGGATTTTTTTTTTTTTTTCTCGGTTGACTGGGTAGGAAAACAAAAACAGCAGCTACTTTAGTAAAGGAAAATCTGGACTTGGGAAAAAATCAGAAGGGTAATTAGGGTTTGACTAGGTTTTGGACACTGTTGGATAGACAGGGAAGCAAAAATGAGGATTTCTGAAGCGGGGTGCAAGAATGGGAAAATTTGGCAGAGGGGAACAAAGAAGCAGAATTCAGAAAGGAACTCTGTGGTAAAATTTGAAGGTGATTGGGTGAAATATGAGGAAGTTATGGCAAACCCTAAAAATAGACAAATGTGAGATTTCGGGCTTTGGGAAGGGGAATTGGGGATAGGGTCCTCAGGACTGAAATATGCAGAATGGGATGACAGGGGTTCCCCGAAAATTTCAAGGGAAACATAGTGAAAATAAGGGAGATATGGAGAAAAAACTGTTTTTTTTTTTTTCATTTCAGACTGGAGCGGCTACGGCTCGAAAGGGATCTGGAACAGCCCTTTTTTTTTTTTTTTTTAGACTGGAGCGGCTACGGCTTGAAAGGGATCTGGAACAGCGCCGAATGGATTGAAAACGGCTGAATCTGGAATGGCTTGCAAAATGGATCTGAAACGGCGCAGCAGTTATCGACAATAGTTCAGCTGAAAGTAGATATGGACCCCAAGTATGTGCGGCTTCCTAACAGTTCAGGGGTTTCACTCGGCCACCAATGTTGTCTGACGGCTTGCGTATTGGGGCAGTACCCCTCACTCCACGGCTCAGGTAAAACTGATAACCGCTTTGCCACAAACGACAGCTCTTGGTTTACCTCACGGGTGGGAACTAGTCAATCAGGTAGGGGTCGTTGCCCTTTTCGCTGGCAGGTCCTCTCAATGGGCCAGCTACTTCGGGGTTCCTGTGGTACTCCTCACAATGATTTTTAGGGCTTATTCCCAAGTACTTCCCACAGTTAAGCGGATAGGGATTATTCCCAAATCCAAACCTACAACAGATGCGAAAAAAATTTGGCAGAAATTTCACCCAACGAGCCCAAGAAAGTGCTCTGATACCAGATGTGATGAACCTGCAATAATTAATTAATGCAAATACACAAGATATCAGAAATAACAGAACAGAATCACTTTTATATTGATCACGGGCCACTTCGAGGGGGAAACCTCCTTTGAGCAAGCTCAATACAATTAACTTCACCGTGCCTTCATAGGTCTTGACACACACTTATATACTAATTTTAGGCGCCAATACTATGGGTCGAAACCATGGGCCGTTACAAACTATGGATCAACAATACTACGGGCGACTTACAAAGCATATGCGCCAACAACAATAACACAAACTATTGATCAACAAATACTACGGGAGGCTCTGATACTAGAATGATACGAACCGTTACACCAAAACCTCGAGATGTTAGTGAAGGCCGCCCACCAGGATCTTAACATGATAAAATGGTTTCACTCAAAAAATCAACGAAACCTTGAGGGAGAAGATGGAAAGAAGGAAAGGGGAAAGGAAAAATAATAGGAAAGAAGGGAAACCCAAGGCTACCAATATCATCATTTTTCTACATTTAGCCAATAAAATTGACCTTGCAATTTTTTTTTGCAGCAAGGCCCCACATTTCTCTACTACTAAATAGGGGACATGACATCTAATTTACTAGTTGTTTATATATAGAGAACAAACCAATTATCATAAACCAAACTACTCTTCAATAGTCAATTAAAAATTCAAAGGAATATTTGCAATGTTTTAAGCTTTGAGAGTGCATCCCTCGATACCAAATACCTAGGTCCCCTTATGAAAAATCCTTTGGATGCAAATATGGATACATCTATTCATTGAGTTTTGAAGAAATGTAATAGTTTCAATTTCCATAATGGTTCACCCTAGTCGAAAAAATTGATCTAATTATAATGGTCCTTCAAGCCAAGTCAAATATATTTATTTTCAACACTTCCACCCAACCAAAGTAGTTGAAGAAATATAGAAAATACAAAAAAAAACTTCTCTAGGAAGAGTGCAATAGGGACACAAATGGCATCTAGTAGCCCAAAAAAATTCTTGTAGGTTGAAACCACTATGGGCTTAGGTTTTAAAGATTTGGAACTACTCAAAGTGGGCCACAAGGGTCAAGGGTAAAATTATTCTAGTGATGATGCAAAGAAGAAACAAGACTAAGGCCAAAATTTGAGAGAAATATGTGTCAATGGCCTATTGGAGAGATCTCAAACACATCAAAAACCAACCTCCGTTCTCAATGACATGGAATAGTTTATGTTAGCAAAGTGAACTTGTGTATCGACTCTTTAATAGGTCAATAATAACAAATGCACTTTCTAAGAGGACATATGAAACCAATACAAACCCTTGGCCAATAACCTTGAAGTAAGCCTCCACCAAAGAGGGATTTGTCATAATAGGGGACTATATAAAAGTCTCCACCAAACAAATATGACTAACTATGACCATAAAAATTCATGTAAACGCCAAATCCTAAATCCAAGGGGCACCAAAATGGTTGATAGGGATAAACTTTGGAACATTCTACAACATAGATAATTATCCTCCAACAAAGACATACATTTTTTCATGGAGACACATCATTTCAAGCAAATTCATAATAAAAAAAGATATGAAATCTTGGCCAACATGAATAAAAATAGTGAAAAGGATCAAATATGGAGCTAAGAGTGGAACATATCTCTTTGACAAAAAATTTCTATAGGTGGGTGATTGAGGATAGATTCCATACTCGATTGAACTTAAGGAGAAGGGGGATCAATGGTTCATAAATGTGAGTTAATTAGGGAAATGAAGAAGATACAAGTCACGTGTCTGGCCATTAGCTATAAGTCTATTCCATTTATGTTCAATATATTAAAATAACATTGTTCAATATATTATTTTCAATATGGATGTAGAATATTCTAAGATAAATCCAAAGCAAAAAAACAATCTAATATGAAGTTAAAGAGATTTTTCCACAAATTGTTGATATCTTTGTTGGAAAGAAAACAACCCTAAATATTTTGTAACGACCTAGGATCCTTTAAATGATGTAAGTTTTACACATCAAATATAACCAAAACTAGAGAAACCAAAGGTATCACTTCTTAAAAAAAAATACAAATAGTGATCCCATCCCTACACCCCCGTACTAATTCATTTTTATGATGTTCCTAAATGGAATCCAACCCTAACTCAATGGGCAGTGTCCTTAAAATATAGAATAGATGAAGTATGCACTTTATTCTCCACAATATAAGAGGGCTACAAACACTAATAAAAAATAATGGGAGCTTTGAGAGGACTAAAAGTGGCTCAAAAGGCACTAAGTAAAAATAATGGGAGATTTGAGAGGACTAAAAGTGGCTCAAAAGGAAAATATTATACATTTGATAGTAGGTCACTTAAAAGAGGGATTTAAAACAAAAAATCCATGAACCAACAAATAATATCCAAAGTAAAGAGATCCCAAAGTGTTTTCCTACTTTTAAAACCATTATATTTTGTCTCATTAAAAAGATTGACGAGGAAGGTGTCAAACTAACTAGCTAGCATTGACATTAATGCAAAGAGAGGAGACATTGATGTAGAGCATGTGGGGAAAATTGAATTTGTATTCATAATGACCAGAATCATGAGGTCTTTATTAAAAACGAAAAGGAGGTTATCTATAATAATGAGATCTCCAATAAGAGATCATGCCTCATGTATAAAGGTCGGGGATAGGTGGTCACATATAACCAAGGTTGCATGGCACCAAGGATGAATTGAAAAATCCAATCAGACTTAGACTATATGAGGCTTTTAACTCACACTCAACTTAGGGCTTGGGATTCAACTTAGATTCAATGAAAAAAAATACAAAAAATAATTGTGAGACATGGGAATGCACCCCTTCTCCCACTCCCAAAGCATGCTCCGAAGGGGATCAAGGTGACAATGTACTCCTGAACTAAATGGGGTAATTCACTGAACTCTCCAATACCAATAGGAAGGACGTCTAAAATTTGTAAAGCAAAGTCCAAATCATCCAAGGAAGTTCTGGAAGGAAAATAGATAACCATTAGTGAGGTTCTTAGAGAAAGAAAAACCCATAGGAAGGTGACCTCATGATCATTATTTCCTTGAATATTAGAGGGGTGGGGATGCCCATAAAAAATTAGACCTCAAAATATTGTTTTCTACCTATCATCCAAATGTAATTCTTCTTCAAGAAAAGACGTGTCTTTGGTTAAAGGATAATGGTATACTGTCTTTAATGCTTACAAATTGGAATTTATGATCCATTGATGATGAGTTTGTCAAAGGGGTTGGAGATAGGATGGAATACTAGTGTTCATGTCATCTCAACTCATATCTTTTGTGCACGTCATTTTAGGAGAAGCCAAGGATTTAGGGAAATTTTTCAATATTGTTAACATATATGGGCCTTATGGGGATAGAAATATTTTTTGAGATCAACCCAAAGAAAAGGAAACCCTGAAATGTGATGGTTTCAGTAGAGGTGGGGATTTGAAACTGACTCTTTAATTAAGGGAATTATGGGGAGAAGTGGTCGGACTTGATCCTTTGGAAAACTACTTCAACCACTTGTTTAAATAAACTAATATGATTAACATTGATCATGTACAATTAGTCCCATCCTAGAGGAACTCAAGGAGGGTAGAAGGAATCTCTAAAAGGACGAACATATTCTTAATGGTAGAAAAATTGGTGGAGGTTTAAAGATACACGTATTAGGTAGGTAATGGTAGCTCATATGATCATCTACATATTCTTCCACAACTAGATAAGGAGGATACAAAACCTCCAAATCATTTTAAATTTAATCATCATTGATTAGCTAAGGAAGAGTTTAGACTTCTTATTACAAAAAATTGGAAATGTTATGATCCCTCTTTAGGAGATTCAACCAGAGTTAAATTTGACTCCAATATCAAACCAGTTAAGATGCTATTAGCAACATGGGAAAGGAAGAAAATCAAGCAGATCTAAAAAAGGGAGAAGCAGACATAACCACTCCCTTTGAAATAATGTCATAAGGGTTTTAAATGATGAAGTGTTTTTATCTTTAAAGATGTTAGAGGACAAAAAAAAATTCACTCTTCAGTAAAGAGGAGGTAGATTGGAGGATGAAAAGAAGAGCCATACAATTAGAAAAGAGAGATAATAACACTAAGTTATTTCAAAATTATGTCAATTTTAGGAAAAGTGTAAATATAATTTTGGAGATTGGTCTTCCTAATGGATCAAAGGAAAAATATTTTGAAGACAATGCAAAAGTTGGAAAATCTCATTTTCACAATCTCTTCAAAGATCCAAAAGCTCCAAACATAGCAAATATCATGAATGTGATGAAGTTTTTCCCAAGTATTTATGACAAAAGGATGAATGAGAGATAAGAAGCAAAATTTACCAATAAGGAACTAAAAGGAGTTTTGTTATCTTTTAAGAACACCAAGATTCCTTTGCCTGATGGTTGGACTGTGTTGTACTATCTAGGCTTCTATGATATGTTAGAAGATGGGATATTAAGAGTGGTGAAGAACCTAAAACTCCAAGTAAGGTGTTGCGGCCTTTTAGTTCAATTTTTATTGATCTAATTCCTAAACATAATGAGCCTATATCCTTCCAAGATTTTAGACCCATATCACTTTGTAATCTTATTTACAAAATCATCTCAAAGATTATAGCAAATAGGCTTAAGGGGATGTCATCCAAAGTGATATTTGAGGAACAATTTGAGTATCTTTTCAATATGCAAATTCATAATGTTGTGGGAACTACCCAAGAGTGTTTACATTCTATCAAATTAGAAAATATTCCATCAAATATGATGAAGATAGACTTAGTTAAGGCTTATGATAAGGTAAATTGGTTGTACATAAGACCAATTATGATACAAATCAGAATGAATCTAAACATGTTTAAGATTCCAAAGTGGGTATCGTCAACCTCCTTTATTTATTAATATTTTTTTCTCCTTCCAATTTCTTCAATGCTTCAAGCGGGCTTAGACAAGGATGTCACTTATCCTCCTTCTTGTTTCTGTTGGTTGTTGAAGGATTAAGCAGATTAATAACAAAAGAAAAAATGGTGGGTTTTATCAAAGGTATTAGAGTGGTGAATTATGTGTCTTTGCCTCCTTTTGTATGTAGATGATATCTTGCTCTTTAGTGACGGTTCTTCGAGAATTAAAGATGTATAACTGGTATTATAGAAACCTATTGGGATGCAAATGGTATGGAGATAAATATTAGTAAATATTGTATGATTTTCAGTGAACTTGGGGCTGAACTAGAAAAACAAATATCACAAGTCCTACCACTCCCTTCAAGTCCTATTTATAGGAGAGTGAAGTATTTGGGTTTCAATTTGAAACCAAATAATTATAGGTATGATGATTGGTTGTGGTTATTTAAAACAATTAAGGAAATTATCTCTTTTTGGTGTCACAAATGGTTATATCATTAAGGAATATTGATACTTGTAAAGACAATATTAGAATGCATCTAAGTTTATTTATTATCTATTGCACATGTCCCTTAAAGAATTCTTGACAATATTAAAAGATGAGCTTTAGTTTTCTCTGGACAGGAAGGAAACAAACAATAGGTATTCAACTTGTCAAGTGGTCAAAACTAGCAAGGCAAAAAGAGGCAAGAGGTTGAGATTTCTTATACTTATATTTCCCACCATAGGCCTTGCAACAATGTTATTAGATGTTATGAGGTTGAAATTACCTAATTGAGTAAAAATCTAATAATTATTTCACAAGGAAATAATTATTTTGTCATAATTTCATAATGATGAAATAAGAATAATTTCATAAGTGAAAAGAAAGTTCATAGTAAGTGGGAAAATAATCATAATTGAGCATGGAACTTGTGCATGAATTGTAATTCCTTAGTTCACATATCATCAAGTCTATTTATGACTTCTTTCCACCTAATTCACATGCTATGAATCCTATCTCCAATCTCTTCCAAATTTCTATAAGAATAGACCAAATCAAGGGGATGAGGGGAGAGGTCCATTTGAGTACCCTCAAGCTAAATAAATTATTTTGGCCTTAAGGTATTTTGTCTTAATATCAACAAAGATACATATCTCTACTTTATATATTTTATGTGGGTTAAGGATATAAAACATCATAGTTTTTATTTTTCCCTTATGCATATGGATATGGAGATGTGAAGATTACTTGGATTGTCCCAAGACTGAATGAACCCAGATGATGGTTACAATAGGTGCCGCAACAAGATAAAGTATAATGTTTGTTGTTTTTCTTTCATTAAATGAAGATCTTCCTTTTTCCCTCTCCAAATATTGTCTTATGATTTCTTTTGGAGAATTGATTTAACCTGATAAGTTTATTAGAAGTTGAAATATATTTCATATTTGTTCTTTTACATGGGGAATCGTATGTTTGTGATGTGGTTGCAGGTCTAGGAATTTAGATCTACTGGAAGACAAGGCAAATCTGGATCGGCAAGTCACAGATCTCATTGGAAAACCTTCATAGTAAGGTATGTTTCTTTCTCATTATTTTAATTACAAAGCACGAATGATTATCTTTTAGGAAAAAAGGATTATTACTCTTTGATGTTGCTCTGTGATAGTCCATCCTAGATATTAGGATAGTTAATCCAAAACAGAACTGGAAACCATACTGGGTAAAACTCCTTTAGTTTTTCTCATTAGTCTTTTTTGTTTTTTTTTCCAACCATATCTAGGGTACATGAGCGTGTCCACTCTCTTTTCTTTGCTTGATTTCTTGTAGATCATTTAGAAAGAGAAACTTTGTTTTCTTCTTTTGGCTTCTAAAGTTTTTTTCTTTTTTTTATTTCCTTTAAAAGAGGGAAAAAGAGGGTGGCAGCTTTCAAATAAAATTTTGTAACTTTTTGTGCAGAATCTGAAGGAATCAACTACATATCTGAGTTCCTCTCAAAAAAGTATCCCAATTCAAACAAAAAAAATTGTCCAAACCTGAGTTGGAAAAGTGGATTTATCATTGATTTAGAATCAATTGTTTTTATATTTTTCTATGATAGTCGCACAGACCGTTGGGATGATATATTTTGATATATACCTCAGACTTCTACCAAACCAACGCAATTAGATATAATATTTTCTAAGCATTCTTTTGACATATATATGATATGTTTATGATTAAACATCTTATTGATTTGTTCTTTTGATTTTATGTGTCATGTCCCAAATTTTGCATTGGGTCACAATGTCCTAAGCACATTGGACATATTCATTAGAGTTTGTCAAATTGATGCTAAGGGTCAAATAATTGCCAAGGAGTAAAATTACTAGTTTCCTAGGTTTGGGGTGGAAGCTTTGGGATTTGGAATAAGGGGAATAATAAATGATGTTTGAACATTAGAATGGAATAAATATTTAATAAAGGATCTAAATAAATATATATAAGTGAAAATCAAAGTGGCATTTGATCATGAAGACACATGGAGGAAGGGGGACCCACATATGGATAGATATCCCCACTCCACTTAGCATTTCATTCTCTCACCAATTCAAATTCAAGGTGAATGGTAACATACCTGGGGGAATTCAAAAGGTATTATTCATTGCATGACTCATACAAGGTCGAAATGTAGAGAAAGAGTAACTCCCATGGAAGAGGAAGAGGCAATTTGGAGCTAGTGAGACACTTGGGCTAGATTCCCTAGCTCTATGACAACAATGATGAAGATGATATGACACCTATGACACAAATCAGACGTGAAGGATAACATATGACATATATGACATGTCAGGGCTAAAAATAGTCTCCAAGAGGGCGCTCAAGGGAGTTAGGGCAGCTAAAATGCTTCCACATGTGATTTGGTGGAAGTGGGAGACTAGGAATTGTTGTACAAGTGGCGTTCTTTGCAATCTCTTCCCAACTTGAGTTTGCATGAGTCTCTTGGAAGGAATTCGACCCATGGAGGAAATTAGAATTTTATAAATGTCAATAACAAAGAATGAAACCATATTTTTATCATTTGCAGAATTTGCAATTGCATTTGTGAAGAGGGAGAGCTAGTGGATGACTAGTTTCTTGTCTTAGCCAATTTCGAGGGTGAAAGATTCCCATCCAAGTTGGTAATTGGAAAGGCCATTCAGACCTTTCATTTGTAGCTTTAATGGATTCTTTATTTTCAGGTGTAAGCTACAAGGAAGCTCATGGTTTCTTCTATTGCAGCTCACTCCTTCAACCATTTCCATTTTTTATGGCATATTCTTGATCCTTGAGGGAGGGCGTTTTTGGTGAGCTATTGTACTCTTTGGGGGAGATTATAATGCCCCATTTATTTTTTAATATGAATTAAATACTCTTTCATTCATCTCCAGGATTTTCAGGTCGAAATTCCAAGTAGAAATGTATAAATCTCATTTTTAATGAAAGAACAGTGCCATTTCCCCACTACCTTATTGTGAACCAATGTAATGTTGATGGATTTGAATGGATAAGTAAACTATTGATGGTTTATTGATGAATGGAATGTTTTTGATTTATTATACAAGTTTCATGTTCAGTGCTCAAGCATTTGAAGTCATTTTACTCAGTTTATTTACATTTGGAGAAGATTTGGTGTCATTTCCCCAAGGGTCGAACTAGTGATTTGTGTTGTTGTTTGGGAGAGGTTTGGAACAGACTTAATAACTAATTAATGGTTCATTTGGGACCTTAATAACATCCTTGAGACATACCCTACCTCTGTTAATAAATTTGAAGGGTTTGGAGGCATTTGGGAAGCCATTTTCAGTACTTACCCTAGGGGGATTTGAACCCCAAATTACTAGTAAAATTGCATACTTGATCCAGAATCTTAAGAGAGTTTGAAGAGGTATTTTGGTGGCCATATATCATCCATGAACATAATATTAAATTCCTAATATCATTGATACACCTTCCTTGAATATTTGAAGGCATACTTGATATACTAGTAAAGTTCCCTACATTGGCCAGAATTGAAAGAGGATTTGCAGAAGTATTTTAAAGGTCCAAAATAATCCATGAAACACAAATTTATGTTCTAACATCATCCATATACCTTCTCAGAATATTTAGGAGCATTTGGGGAAAATTGGAGACCTAGGCATCAAAACTAGTCAAAGGTTGAATTCGGGAAAAAAAGTGAAAATTTGGTCCTTTTAATAAAATTCTTAAAAAGGGACATTACATTATGTCACAGGAGATCATAAATTTTTACATTTCACGTAGGAATCTCTTAGGCGTGATGAATTTGGGAGTGCTTTCATACCATCCTAGAACCAAATCCTAGGCTCTATCAAGCGTCGAGAGGGATCAAATCTCCCGAGGTGCAAACCTCTTCTCAGGTATTGCACTCAAGGATATTTTAAAAGATATCCCTCATATTATTACTTTTTACTTTTTATTATTACATTTTATTTATGGTCGACAATATCGACAAACACTCAACTCACAAGATCTCCCTCATATTATTACTTTTTACTTTTTATTATTACATTTTATTTATGGTCGGCAATATCGACAAACACTCGACTCACAAGATCTCCCTCATATTATTACTTTTTACTTTTTATTATTACATTTTATTTATGGCCGACAATATCGACAAACACTCGACTCACAAGATCTCCCTCATACTGGGTTGTAGAGCGCCTCTCGGCACAATAAAGGAAAAAATTAGAGTGCTTTCATTTGTATGCTCTCATGAAAATCTTAAAAAATTGCTTGCTTTGGTTATAGTGTTTTTTTCAAAAAGTTGCTTCCATTTAGATTTTGAAAGTTCCTTCTTGGTTCTTACGTTTTTCATAAGTTGTTTATGTTCAAGCATCGCTTTCAAAGTGTAAAGTAATAATTTCCATTTGCAAGTATTATTTTTGGCATCTTTTTCATTTGAGAACATCATTGTTTTCTTACTTTTGTATTGCTTTGAGAAACAATAGCCCTTAAAATTAATGTAACTAAAATGAACTAGACTTGTTTTTCCTTGATAGAAAACCAACATTAGTCTAGGTTCTAGGGCCTTGGGTGTAGGTGTGCAGAGTAAATCCTCCAATGCCACTAAAACTAAACTAGGATCTCACTAGTTGAGTGTGAAATCCATTATTAGCAGGAGAAACTTGTTGGGAACGCGCACGAAGTCAAGCTAAGAAGGAAATTTGGATTATCCCATCATTGCTTGCTTGATGGCCTATGTGAATAGAAGAGTTTTAGGTGAAGTCTCCATCCCTAGGGGTGACACCATTTCTATCTGAAATTTCAAGTCTAAGACTTGTTCCTACGTTCCATACCCATTCACAAACACCTGCCCCACGACTATTGTTACACCAAAATCTCGTCATTATGAGTTATGTGTCATTTGTATGCCCTGGTCCCTAAAGTCCCTGAGATAAAACATTGAAAGAGAATTTGGTGTCATTCCCTTTAACTTTATGTGTTCACCCCGACGTGCCATGCTCTCCAGCAAGGTGCGTCAGGTTCAAGGTGACGCACTCTGCAACTTATCAGAGTGCGTATGTGATGCAGTGTGCTCTTGTACAAGGTGTGTTGATCTCTCTTTAGAACATGTTTCCCTTGTGCAAAGTGCATCGTAGTTGGTTAAAATGGATAAAGAGAAGCTTCAAGTGACTTCTCGAAGCTTGGATGGTGTGGAGACTTCTCCATACTTACCTGAAAAAGTGGCATTTGATCCCCTTGTCTAGTGGTATGATCTCTTAAGTCTCTCCCCTAAATCCTCAACCTCTCATATCCCTTTAGCCCTATATATATGAACCCCCTCTCCATTGTTGAGGGTGGAAGGATAGAGTACTTTTATGCTGGTGGAATTTCTCTAGGTGATACTCTTCATCCATTAGGAGGATAAGCATTTGATATTGGAGGCTAGGATTGTTGGAAGGAGGTTATGACATCAAAGCATCGGTCGTAACATCTCTCCCTTTGTACTTATTATTATTACATTTAATATAATTTCTTTCCATAAAATTTGTTGTCTTAATGATGTTTAGGATTAACTTCTTTGAATGTTCATCTAGATCAATTTACATCCATGTGCTTTTATTACATTTTTGTTTCCACATGTTTTGTCTGGTTTTGGAGCTAAAGATATGAAGATCGGGACTTGGACAGCAAGGAGAAAGGAATTGCACACTTAAGGTAAGTCGTCTCTTTCATGTATCTTGAATTTCAATTGATATAGGAAAGGTATTTATGTTATGTATTCATTTGTTCTAGATCTGAACCATTCAGACTAGGGAGATCTATTTAATTATGCTCATACAGATTGTCAGTAAACAAATTTGGCGACCATACTGGGGATAGTAGTCCATGATTTTTGACTTCATTGCATTTTTTGTTTCTTTGATTTATTTCCAATTATCCTCTAGCATCGAACTTGCTTTTTCTTTTTAGATATGACCATCAGAGAGTCTCTGGGCCATCCAGACTCTGTTGAGTATCTTTATTGATCCTTCTACCTTTTTTATTCTTAGAGAATTTTTTTGTTTTTTGTTTAGATCCTGCCCAACGCACCTGGGCCATTCATCAACCGCGTCACTGTAATTCAGACGCACTTATCCTGTTAGCAGACTGCGTCGATGACGCTCTCTGGTAATTTACAGCCAGCGTCACTGATGTGGTTACCCAGTGTGTAGAGCGCGTCATTGGGTCTTCCAACGCTCTGGTACACCCTTGCAGGACGCGTCGCCCTTCATTATTTAGCACTCAATGTAAAAATTCTCAAAGTCGGTTTTTGGTTTAGTTTTTGAATTTCTGTGTGTTTTTTCTTCACTACTGCAGAACCCCCTAGATCCAACATACCTCATCCTTGGCTTAATTTCTGAAGTTTGAATATTGATTTGAGTCCTAGCTAGTCAAGCGGGTGTATCCCTTGTAGTGGGAAATCTCAATCCCCCACGAGCATGCTCAGCCTTGTCACTCCTTATCAGACCATCTGATTTGTTCGATCGGATTTCTAATCCCTCCAATATTTGATTGTTGTGATTTTGCTCAATTTTGTGTGTTTTTGAGATTTTGGGTAATTATTTTTCTTTGAGAATTTCCAATCAATCAAATTTTGTAGTAGCATATTCGCCGATTTTCTGAATATAGGTTTGTAAAGTGGTATAATTCTCAATCTATTGAGTACATAGATTAGAAAATCAAAGTTGTTCATTATCTTCATTTCAAGCTTGTTCCTTGGAATTGTTGTAGAGAACTTTTACGCTTTGGAGCGAGTATTAAGAAGATATTTGAAAAGTTTAGAAGATTATTCGTGGCTTGTATTTTCTTGGTTTTGAAAAGTGATTCATCATTTCCTTGAAAATTCTAAGTGTATTTGAACTTTTGCAAAGCATTCCAAAGATAGTGAAAATCCTCGCATTTTTTCTTTTATTCCCACTTTTTTATCATTATTTTGGAAAATAGGATTTATTGCATTAAAAAGGAAATTCTTCTTTTCATATTTTCGTAGATTCTCGTAGATTCGCTTAACTTGAAAAGACAAAAAGGAAAAAACATTTGGATTTGGCGTGTTATTCATTTTTTCTGTTGGATTATTGAAAACGTGCTTTTGAGTCTTTTTGGTTGATTTTGAAAGTATAGAGGTACTTGTTCATTTCATTATCGAAAACAAAAAATATTTCTCCTTACCTTAGCTAGTTTTCATTGAAGAGAAAAATAAAAGATTTGCATTTTCATGTAGTTAAGATTTGCATATTTATAAATTTCAGTCTACACCTCATGCATTCACTTAATCGTCAAGTTAAAATTTAATGGTAGCATTAGGTTAAAATTGTATAGAAACTTGTGCATTGAGTTACAGATGTGTTCTGGCGTCTTTAAGCGTGGCAGTTGTCATTATTTTCCTGCACTACATCCCGAGGGCTTGTAGTTATTCCACGTACCAATCGGTATATCGAACGGTCTTTCATGTACCTTCGGGTATATATAAAGGTACTTCACGTACTCGATAGTATATCGGAAGGATCCTGTCATGTGGTTGTGCATTAGACAGCACCACTACGGATTTAAGCTCCCACTTACCTTGTGTATATTGGGAGACCCTACTAGGATTCCTGTAACCATCCGAGTTAACCAATTGGTCGTCTTGGCGTGGCAATACACTGAGAACAACAATCGGGGAGCTACTATGCACTTAATATCATGTAGTCGGGTATTACGGTCAGGGGTACGGTCCTAATCCTCCCTGGTTAGCGCTTTGAAAAAGTGGACCAAGTATAACTGTTGGAGCCTGTGGTATATCGTGATTTGTGACACCTTGATAATCCCGTGAGGTTCCAGACCATTGAATCCCACCTACCACATAAGTTTTCTTGCATCGTTATCTTGTGTATATCTTGGAGTGTATTTTTTATTTTTGTATAAAACCCTTAGGAGAAATTTTGGTTCAGTCATTCTGGCTGATCAACCTTTAACAAGATCCCACAAGATTTTAAACTTGCCTCCTGAATATCCCCTTGATCAGGAGGAGAACTCGAGAGAAACCATGGATCATCCTACCACATATGTGTCACATGAAGAAGATACTTCTACCATGGATGCAGGAATGAACTATTCACCTCCCACAAATCCACCTATCATTGATCCTATGGGGCCTTTGATTGTGGAACAACCTGCTTCACACGGAACATCTTTTCATCATTCTATGGAAGGACATCCTGGAGCCACAAACTAGATTTTCAGTTTAACCCAGGACGACCCGGTATCAACAGCTTTTGGTCCAACTGCATCATTTTGGGACACTTCTTTAGGTCAACATGTTTATGATTTTGAGTCACTTCCAACGGTGGAAACTCCACTTCATCATCTTCCTCCATGGATTCCTAATGACATCTATTTTGCACCTGTCTACGCGACCATTGACCGTTTACGAACATTCGGTGAACAAATTAGACGACAAATTTTCCCACCTAGGTCTAATCCGGAAGTACCAACTATTGAACAAAATTCCCCTATCCATTCTCTATATTTTTCTTCACCAAGAATATCTACACCTATCGTGACCACTTACGAACCAGGTTAACCATCGTTCCCGACGAGTACACCTCAAATTCAGGCGACCGGTTCAACACCTTATCCAACCCCAACCACTAGAGGGAAACTTTCTGCCACTATTAACTACGTTAATGGAACGTCACCTCCACCGCCCCCACCCCAAAATTCAAGCGCAGGTTATCATCTACTTGTTAGCCAGCAGTTGATTGGAGGTCATCCCTTAGTTAGTAGTCAACAATTAGCTACGGGTCAACCTACGATTAGTGGTCAACATTCGGTTACTGGGAACACTCCTATAAGTGGACAATTTTCAACTGGGGGGAAACCCCTAGCTAGTGGACCTAATCTAACTTGGGGACATAACCCAGTTAGTGGAAATAACATGAGTGGAGGAAATTCTTCACATTTGAACTATAGTATGGTTGGAATTTCTCTCCCAACCATAGGACAACCTACGTGGACACATCACACGGGAGGGCCATCTACTTGGACCCAACCCCCATGGGGGTATATCTATCTGGGAAATCATAATGCTTCTATAGGACAACATTATCCAGGAAACCTTTTTCCTGGATTACCCTATCCCGGAAACACGAACACCCCATGGGGGCACCATAATGTTCCAGAGCTTGGACCTCCAACCGATGGAACACCCCCACCACCTCCACCACCTGTCCCACCACCTCCCCCACCATTCGTTCCACCACCACCACCGCCACCTTATTATGGAGGAGGAGGACCCCCACCTTTTGGTGAAGGACCACCTTATTCTGGAAGATGCACACCCACACCTTTTGGTGGAGGACCACCTTATTTGTAAGGAGGATGACCCCCACCTTCTAGCGGAGGAACACCTTATTCTGGAGGAGGAGGACCCCCACCTTTCGGCGAAGGACCACCTTATTCTGGAGGAGGACCTCCTTCAGGTCCACCTCCCAACCCAGGAGGCCCACCTCCATATGGCCAATTTCCTACAGGAGGACCTTACAATCAATCCATCCACGATCCTACTAGTACACAGATGCCTTATCAATATTACCAGTATCCACATCCGAACCAACAATTACCATTTATGTCTACATTGGATCTGCCAAACTGCCTCGGTTGACTAACGATCCCATTGAACATGGCATAAATTGGCCTATGATTCATGTGAAGTTACCATCAGATATTCCAAATTTTGATGGCAAGCCAGGTGAGGACCCTAAGAACCACGTTATGACTTATCATTTGTGGTGTTCTTCCAATTCCTTAATGGATGATTCCATCCGTCTGAGGTTATTTCAATGAACCCTTATTGGTACTGCCGCAAAGTGGTACATTGAGTTGCCACTACATTCCTTTTTTGATTTTCGATCTTTAGCTATGTCATTTTTTACTCACTTCCAGCTACCAATTCGCTACGAAACCGATACGGTTCTTTTGACTTCTCTCCGTCAAACCACATCCACTCACATTTCCGATCATATTCATGAGTGGAGGAGGATATGATGTCTTATTAAATCCCCCATTCCGGATCAAATTCTTGTCGATTGGTTCACGAAGTCACTCCTCCCTATCATAGCTAAAGACGTGATTATGGGTGGGGTCGTTACGGAAGAACAAGCCATATCTCGTGCTCATTATTTAGACCTGGTCTATTCCCAATATGGCACCTTATATGATATCAATACTAATTCCCCCCGCCCTACATATGATCCAACAAAACCACCTACAGGACCTCATGTCGATGGCATCATTAGTTTCGTTCATACCCAGTATGCTACACAATCCGGTGGATCATAGAACCATCATAGCTCAACCCCAACCGCGACACAAGATGGAAACAACACCAAACAATCACCCAGCCCTGCTTCCACTAAGAAAGTGAATTCAGTTCAATCTGATTCACCTCAAAAATCGAGTGGTAAAAAGAAGAACAAAGGTAAATCTAAAAATTATTCTAACCAACAGGAGCCAAAAAAAATCCTGAATACAATAAACAAAAGTAGAAGGTTTAATATCCTTATTTACTGTGTGGTGATGATCACTTCACCAAAGAATTCCCACATCGGGAGGAAGTGTAAAAGTTCCTTAAAGGGAACCCCACACCTGCAGTCTTAACTAATCCCTTCCCCACACAGCAACAGCAAATGATTGCACAACAACCATCTCCTTCCCAAGGATAAACATCCACAACCGCTCGTGTTCTCATGATGTGGAGTGAAACAATCAACTTAAATACCCGATCATGTACATATGACTCTACTTCTAACAAGGAATCTAACAATGGTAATCCTGAAAAACCCCCCGTGTCCACATCTAGCATTCCTTCACCTCAAGGTCCTCTCGTCATAGAGAAACCTTTACCAGATTCAGTATTGTGTCGACCCAAGAGAACAATTCAAAAATCCATTTTCAATCCAAATGCTTGGGCTGCTCAAAACTATAATATAGTAGAGGATTTAGCATAAGCTCCTTTTGCTATGTCGACGCTAGAAGTATTACAAAACTATCCCATTCAGCGTAAGACCCTGTTATCCACAATAGGAGTTGTGGATCCATATTCCTCCAACACTATCATGTTCAAGCTAGAGTATTTCAAGCCGAGGCTTTCCCACCAACTTGCGTTTCAAATTGTTACTAACATTTCTAGGAAACAAATTCATCGTACTCTCTTAGATGAAGGATCCTCTACCTCGGTTATCTCGTTTGTTAATTTTTTGAGCATCAATTCAACATACTCTAGGATCTTTACTGAGAGAATAACATGTACAACATATCAAGCATATCAAGCATGTATCAATCATATCAAGCAATCACATAAGACAATGGACACACAGAGTTTCACTGGGGAAAACCATAAAGGTGAAAAACCCCACAACTTCCTCAGAGATAAAAAGAGCAATGATACAACCAAAGTACAAGAGATAGTCTTCTCCTAGCATCTAAACCTCCTCCTCACTTGTGCGCCACTTTCCGAGTAGTGTAGAAGTGAATAATGAGATGATCAAAATAGAGATCTACCGATCTCTATTTATACATGACCCCTCCTACCCAATAACCTAGCAAGGCCGACTTGTCTAACTCAGTCTAATAACCCATGGTTAAACTAATAAGGGCCGACCCCACACTTGGTGGTCTAATAACCCATCACAGCAAGTTACGACACTTGCAACACTTGTCAATACAAATGAGAACACTTCCGTATAGAGGAATAATAACATCTCTATAGGAGTACAATATACATAGGTGAAATACATTCCGAAGTTACAATTACATCAACACTCCCTCTTAACTAGGAAGGTATTTCTTGACACAGATCTGCTAGCACAAGTCTTCTTCTCTGGATCATCGTCACTGGATCATCATCATCGTCACTGTTGCTGCTATCTCAATCAATCTCCAATCTACTCGTCATAGGAAGTTCTACAGAGCCGGTCCTTTTTCATACTGGATGTAGGCTCACCACCTGTAGGTCTTCATCATCACTGGCCATACTGTGGAATCCTATAGACTTATTATGTGCGTCACAATGCCTCGAAAGAGTATCCTAGAAACATTTATGTGCCAAAGCACGACCAGCAAGATCTCCTAGGTCCACTTACATGTGACTGTCACAAAACCTTAAAAGAGTGTCTTGACTAGCAATAACTCTAAAGAGCATCCGAGGCCTTTTACGTGACTAGCACAACCTGTCCGGATCTCCAGGACATATTACATGTGACCCCCACCACAATGCCTCAAAAGAGCATCCCATGACTTATTACGGGCACACAGCCCAACCTATCGGATCTCCCAGGTCTACTTACATGTGGTCATGGCAATGCCTCGAAAGAGAATCCCAGGACTTATTATGGGCACATATCCCAACCTATCGGATCTCCCAAGTCTACTTATATGCCATAGGACAATTCCTTGAAAGAGCATCCCAGGACTTATTACGGGCACACAGCCCAACCTATCGGATCTCCCAGGTCTACTTATATGTCCTCCCAGAGCACTGCCTTGAAAGAGAATCCCAGGACTTATTACGGGCACACAGCCCAAGCTATCGGATCTCCCAGGTCTACTTATATGCTCATATGCACAACATGTCCACGGCCACAGAGTATCAACCTGATACTCACCATACATCAACCTGATGTACATCATCACATGATCATCCTGATACATATCATCTGGAGCAACATCCTGAATCTCATCATCCATGCTCATACTGATCATACAATGCATCCACCTGATGCATACACAGTATCTTCCTGATACATATCATCATACATGATCTACCTGATCATACAATGTATCCACCTGATACATATCAACATACATGATCCACCTGATCATACAACGTATCCACCTGATACATTTACAGATACATATACATGATCCAACTGATCATATCCAGCATCCAACTGATCATAACAAGCATCCAACATGATGCATATACATATACATGATCCAACTGATCATAACAAGAATCCAACATGATGCATATACAGAGCAGTAACTGGAGCATCGTCCTGATGCTCATCATCCAGCGCTTACATCCACAGCCATGGGAAGGATCCTCCTCTCACCATGCTTGGAATGGATTCCAGCAAATGTGTCCATCACTTCTTCCTCGAAGTGTCGTCAATCTGCAGAACACCAAGCCTCTCTCTGAAGTACTCAAACTTCACTCTGGCTAGTGGTTTCGTCAGTAAATCTGCAATATGCTCATCCGTTGCAACATACAGGAGCTTCACTACTCCTCTCTGCACCATATCCCTGATATAGTGATATTTGATCTCAATGTGTTTCGACCTGTCGTGGAACACTGGGTTCTCAGACAGCTTCACACAACTTTGGTTCTCACAAAAGATACCAGTAGCCTCCAATGGGAGATCAAATAACTCAGACAGTAGCTTCCGAAGCCATACTGCCTCACAACTAGCCGAACAAGCTGCAA
Organism: Larix kaempferi; assembly: GCA_027924585.1. Lineage (NCBI taxonomy): Eukaryota > Viridiplantae > Streptophyta > Pinopsida > Pinales > Pinaceae > Larix > Larix kaempferi. The sequence goes on along the minus strand of BSBM01001002.1, from coordinate 14,450,338 downwards.
CATACTCTACTTCGGCTGAACTCAGTGCTACACAAGACTGCTTCCTACTAAACCAAGAGATCACACCTGATCCCATACTGAAGAAACACCCAGATGTGCTCTTCCTATCTGCAGCACTGCCTGCCCAATCTGAATCAACATAACCCTGCAGGTTAAACTTTTGATTCGCATCATACTTTGAGACCATAGTCAATTGTACCCTTCAGGTACCTCAGAATATGCTTTACAGCAACCAAGTGAACACCTCTAGGATCCGTCAGGAACTGGCTCAATGTGTTCACAACAAAGCAAATATCTGGTCTCGTATTCGTCAGGTACATCAAGGACCCAATCATCTGACGATACATCGTGACATCAACCGGATCAGATGAAGCATCATACAGAAGCTTCAGGTTCGATGCCATAGGTGTGGCCATGGCCTTGCAGTTCATCATCCCGAACCTCTTCAGGATCTCTACTGCATACTTCCCTTGTCCAAGGAAGATCCCATCTGCACTCTGCCACACCTCCATGCCTAGAAAATAGTGCATCATCCCCAAGTCCTTCATCTCGAACTTGGAAGCAAGCTTCCTCTTGGTATCGGAAATCAATCCATCGTCACCTGTTACAAACAGGTCATCCACATACAAGAGTAGTATCACAAGATTTCCTTCCTCAACCTTGTAGTAAAGGTTGGAATCGGCTTTACTCTTGGTAAATCCCAAACTGGATAGAAAGCTATCTATCCTACCATACCAATTCCTAGGAGCTTGCTTCAAGCCATACAAGGCTTTCTTCAACCTGCACACATATGACTCCCTGTCATGTGTCTCAAAACCTAGTGGCTGCTCCACATACACTTCCTCCTCGACTACAACATTCAAGAAAGTTGTCTTGAAATCCATTTGTTGTATCTTCCATTTCATCACTGCAGCCAGAGCAAGTACTGATCTAATGGAAGTGTATCTGGCCACAGGAGCAAAAGTCTCTTCATAATCAATCCCTTCTTTCTGGGAGAAGCCACGAGCTACAAATCTTGCTTTGTATTTCTCTATGCTGCCATATGTAGCATGCTTGATCTTGTAGATCCACTTGGAAGTCACAACAGACTTCCCTTCAGGTCTTGGGACTACATCCCATACATTATTCTTCATAATCGACTGGTATTCCTCGACCATGGAATCCTTCCATTCTTTCTTTTCCGCTACTTCTTCATAACTGGAAGGTTCTTTGTTCATAATGTCATAGAGTAAGGCAACATAGTTGGTATGAGATCTAGTTCTCTTCCTTGCTCTGTGTTCTTCTTCTGGAATGCCATACCTTTATGCATCTTGAATGAGCTCTCTAGCCCATGCAAGTTTCCTCTTGTGAGATTTCTCCTCACAAGGTGGATCTACAGGTATTTGTGGATCGTCAACTTCACGATCTACTTCTGGAATTGATTTAGTCATGATGGTGTCTTGAAATCTGTTTTCCTTTGGTTCTTCATGATCTTCAACAGGTGTCCTCTTTGATTTGATGTAAGTTGAGTTTTCATCAAATGTTACATCCCTGCTGACATCAATCTTCTTGAACCCTAGAAAGTATATTCTGTAAGCCTTCAAGCTTTCACTGTAACCCACAAAGATACCCTTCTTTCCTAGAGGATCTAGCTTAGTCCTATTTTCCTTTGGGACATGAGTATATACTGGACAACCAAATATTCTGAGATGACTGACTTCAGGTTTCTTACCAGAGAATACCTCTTCTGGTGTCTTGTTGTCCAATATCTTATGAGGTGTTCTGTTCTGCACATATACAGCTGTCCTAGTTGCTTCTTCCCATAGATGCATAGGAAGATCCTGGTCATGCGGCATTGCCCGTGTTGCTTCCATGATTGTTCTATTCTTCCTTTCTGCAACTCCATTCTGTTGTGGATTGTAGGGAGTAGTCAACTCCCTCTTAATCCCCGAATCACTGCATAGCTTCTTGAAATCACCTGAAGTGAATTCTTCTCCATTGTCGGATCTGAATGTCTTGATCTTCTTATCAGTTTGCTTTTCCATCAAGGCTTTGAATTCCTTGAACTTATCAAATAGTTCATCTTTGTTCTTCAAGAAGTAAACCCAAGTCTTCCTAGAGAAATCATCAATGAAATAGACATAGTATACATACCCACTCAGAGAACTGGATGACATCGGACCGCATACATCAGAGTGGATAATTCCCAAGATCCCTTTAGCCTTGATTTCACTGCTTGGAAATGCCTTCTTTATGTTCTTTCCTTTTGCACATCCTTTGCAAACAACTTCATGCTTGGTCTTGATTTCAGTAAGACCCTCTACAGCTTTACTTGCAATTGGTAGTGCTCTATAGTGCACATGTGCAAGCCTTCTATGCCAAAGTTCACTTGGCTCCATGGATTCATGTACCATGGCATGTTCAGGTTGTCCCTTCAGTTTGTACAACCCTCCCTCTTGCTCTCCAATCACTACTGCATCATTTATAGTTTTACCCTTTGGCCACATTAGGACTTGGCCATCTACAAATGCAACTCTCATGCCTTTGGCATCCAATGCAGATATGGAGAGTAGGTTCTTCTTGAGCCCATGTACATAAAGAACATCTTTTATCTTCAAAGACTTTCCAAATTCTAGGTTGTAGGAGGCTTCACCACTTCCTTTGATAGGATATTGATAGTCATCCCCAAGTTTCACCTTATGGGGTGACTTATGTTCAGATAGATTTACAAAAGATTCTTTCAACCCAATCATGTGTTTGGAAGCCCCACTATCAATAATCCAATCATTACATCCATGAGAGATAGTACCTATGAGAGCAGATATTAGAACATATTCATCTTCACTTGATGAATCATCACTTTCTGCTCTAGCCTTCTTCTTGGGAGGTTCATCATCCTCAGCAGCATGAGCATGATATCTCTTCTTGTTGTTGAAGTTGTTGTTGTTGTCTTTCTTCTTCTTGGGACAATCTGCAGCAAAGTGTCCCTTCTCATTGCAAGTGAAGCATCTAAGATCTTTCTTATGATGGTGGTGTGAAGGTCTTCTGTTATGAGATGACTCCTTCTTGAACTTACCTTTCCTGGTATGTGCTATGAGAGCTTGATCTTCATTCCCCATCTTTTCTTCTCGGGCCAAAAGCCTAGCCTCTTCTTGTGAACATTCCTCCCACAGTCTACTGAAGGAGATCAACTTTCTTCTTGCACATATTCCTTGAATGAAGGAATCCCATGACCTAGGTAGGCCATTCAAAGTGGTCATGACAACTTCACCATTATCCACCACTTCATCCACAGCTTCAAGTTGTTCCTTGATCCGAGAGACCTTAGAGAAATAAGATTGAATGGTCTCTCCATTCTGAAGCTTTACCCCTTTCAATTGATTCCGCAAAGTCATCTTCTGATTTATGTTCTTCCCTTCAAATAGCTTGGTTAGGGAATCAAACATCTCCTTGGGTGTCTTTAGAGATGACACATGTGGAATGAGATGGTCTTTGATGGAATCGGCAATGATCCTCTTTGCCTTGACCAAGTTCTTCTTATGTAAGGCCTTAGCCTCTTCTCCCTTTGGGACAGGGACCTCTTCACTTATGTAAGTGTCCAATTCATTTTCTTCCAGGATTAACCCAATCCTATACTTCCATGCTCGGAAGTTATCATCCCCTTCAAGCTTATCCTCAAGCTTGGTGTGGTCAGACATTTTAATGAGAAACTCAAATGGAAATAAAAGATTTAGGTCTTACCACTTGATTTGCAGAAATTTGGATCTGGTGTTGGATTAGGGTTTGTTAGAGAAACCCTAAAAATTCAAAATGTGAATTTCAACTTTCTGAAAGGATAGAAAGATGTGCCTTGATGAGCTTATCAGCCTGGTATATTCAGAATTTGAAATCTGCAAAGTTTCACCCTTCAGAAATGCCTTTTAGTCTTCCTGGATTCACTAGGGAGGACCCTGAATTAGGGTTTGAGTTTCCCAGAGCTTCACCCAACCAAAAATCTCGATCCAAATCTCTAAACTTAGATTTTTCCAAGGATCTTCCAGCTATGTCCTCATAATTCAGAAATTCCTATTTTTGTGGAAACCCTAAATTTTAGTGCCAAAACTGAAAGTGCTCATAATTGAATTCTGATTAGACAGAAAGATTCTCCTTGATGAGTAGAGTCAATCTACCTTGCTGCCTTTCCAAAATATGTGGAGAGAAACCCAATAAACAAGAAACCCTAGTTTCTGCCACTACACAATGTCTTCTTCTCAGGGAAGCTCTAATACCATGTTAATTTTTTGAGCATCAATTCAACATACTCTAGGATCTTTACTGAGAGAATAATATGTACAGCATATCAATCATATCAAGCATGTATCAAGCATATCAAGCAATCACATAATACAATGGACACACAGAGTTTCATTATGGAAAACCATAAAGGTGAAAAACCCCACAACTTCCTCAGAGATAGAAAGAGCAATGATACAACCAAAGTACAAGAGATAGTCTTCTCCTAGAAGCTGAACCTCCTCCTCACTTATGCGCCACTTTCCGAGTAGTGTAGAAGTGAATAATGAGATGATCAAAATAGAGATCTCCCGATCTCTATTTATACATGACCTGTCCTACCCAATAACCTAGCAGGGCCGACTTGTCTAACTCGGTCTAATAACCCATGGTTAAACTAATAAGGGCCGACCCCACACTCGGTGGTCTAATAACCCATCACAGCAAGTTATGACACTTGCGACACTTGTCAATACAAATGACAACACTTCCATATAGAGGAATAATAACATCTCTATAGGAGTACAATATACATAGGTGAAATAAATTCCGAAGTTACAATTACATCAACAATCCTGTTGGCGAGCCATTCGCTCTCCCGAGTTGAACCATTCCCCCACCACATTGAAATCCTTTGATGGACGTGGTTTTCAACCTCACGGGTTGTTACAATCAATGACCGTCGAGTTGGGCGATAAGACCGTTTCCATTAACACGGAAGTCGTCACTGCCCCGCTGGATTACAACCTATTACTTGGTCAAAACTGGTTTTATGCCATGACCACGGTCACGTCATCCGTCTTCCGCATTGTGCAATTTCCCCACCAAGGGAATATTGTCACTATCGACCAATTATATTTATGTATACCTGACACCACTACTCATCTCGCGGACAATGTCCCTCTTTTATGACACTCTACATAGATATATGAGATTGTGGGGTTAGGACTCCTTAAAGATTCATCCCTCATGGGAGTCTTTCCAACACCATATCCCCCTGCCCATGTTTCCACGGTGAACATGATTTCTTCCTCTCATTACTCGATGGACCAATGGATTGTGCTTGATCCTGATCATTTGGATTCGATTGGAGATGTGATGCCTCTCAGCCCCGCATAAGCTACTTACGAGGCCATCCAATCAGCCCCTGATTTACCAGATGTCCACTCTTCTATGGCATCTACCTCATGTTATTTTCCATTACAGTGGACCTCATCCATACCTAATCCCCTACTCCATACTTTTCATTTTGATGAGTCCATTATGGATATCATGAGTGTGGATGAACCCACATGGGAAGACCTTCACCATAGATCATCCTTCCTTCCGCCATTAGATTCGGTAGAGAAATCCATTGAAACAATTGTTTCACTGGATTTATTTCCTTACCCTCAATCTCCTATCCTAACAGTTGATACGGTAACAGAGGGAAACCTGGATAACATCACGCCTACCTTTCCGATTGACATCTTGGTAAAACCTGGAGTCATGGAACAAATTCACCTAGGACAAACTTGTTCTCCGGAAGAAGTCACTACTTTCGCAACCTTATTTAAGCAATGATGTGGCGTCTTTGCATGGAGCTACGAGGAAATGCCCGAGATTGATCATGCTATTGTTATGCACGAGATTCAAACATATCCCGACGCAAAACCTGTCCAGCAAAAACTCTGCCCTGTGCACCCTAGGAAAACTGGGGCTATTAGAGATAGAAAAGCTATTGAAGGTTGGGTTCATTTATCCCGTTCCCTTAACAGATTGGGTCTCTAATGTAGTCCTTGTTACAAAAAAACAAGGAACTATTATGGTTTGAGTCGATCACAGGGATTTGAATAAGGCTTGTCCCAAGGATAATTACCCTACCCCGTTCATTGACCAAATCATCGACACAACTGTGCCGGAAGCGTCATCTTCTCATTCATGGATGGATTTTCCGGCTATAATCATATTGAGATCCATCCTGCCGACCAACATAAGACGGATTTCATCTGCCCATGGGGTAGGTTTGCATATCGTAAACTCCCTTTTGGCCTTAAAAATGTTAGTGCTACATTCCAGTAGGCTATGTCGTATGCTTTCCACGATGTGAAGGATTTTGTGGAACCCTACTTAGACGATCTCCCCGTTGATTCGAATCGTCGCGACTTCCAAATCGATCATATGAGAGCAGTATTCCTCAGATGTTGACGGTATAATATCCGTTTAAATCCTCATAAGTGCATTTTTTGTGTCGAGTCCGGATGCCTTTTAGGCTTCATCATTTCAAAGGATGGGATCCGTATCGATCCCCTCAAGGTGGAAGCCATTATTTTTTTACCACCGCCTACGGATATTACAGAACTTCAAAGTTTGCAAGGGAAGGAAAACTACCTGAGGCGTTTCATATGTAATTTTGCAAAGAAAACACAGGGATACATGCAGTTTATAAAGAAGGACGTCTCATTCATTTGGGATGATTATGCTCAACAATCCTTCGACAACCTCAAACCTGCCATCACCCATGCACATGTGTTACAACCGCCGAATTACACCAAGGATTATATCCTTTATCTTGTTTCATCCGCTTCCACTATCACTATGGTTTTGGTACATGAAGATAGTCACGCCCAGGAACATGTGATATACAACCTTAGTAAGGGTCTCATTGACTTTGAAACCCGGTATTCACATGTAGAGAAGCTAGCTCTCGTAGCAGTCATTGTTGTACAGAATTTTCGCCATTACATCTTCCTTCGCGCTACCACCATCATCGCTGACTCTAACCCCATGTACCACGTTCTCATGTGCCAGGTACTAGGGGGAAAATATTCGCACTGGATTGTGATTCTTCAAGAATTCGACCTCCGGTTTGAGAATTCCAAATCAAATAAGTCTTTGGTTTTTGCGAAACTTATTTGCGATCTTCCTTGTACTAATCAGCAAACTAAGCCCATGGACTCCCTCCCTGATGAGTCTTTGTTTCTCATCAGTACTTCAGACCCATGGTACAGAGATATCACATTATATCTCCAAACCCAATGCTTCGGTCCTCAACTATCTCGTTATGAACGCTATCATATCCGTCAACACGCAAAGTATTACTTCATCGTTGGTGACACATTATATTGTCGTGGTGTCGATTCTATTCTCCGGCGTTGCTTAACTCATGAGGCGGTTGAGCATGTTCTGAATGATTGCCACTCAGGGGCTTTTGGAAGTCATCTTTCTAGGATGGCTACAGCCTAGAAAATCCTATGTGTTGGATACTATTGGCCTTCCATCTTTAAGGATTGTATTGAAGTCGTCAAGAAGTGTCCTCCCTTTTAGATTTTTCACTATAAAAAGCGCTCACATCCCGCCCCATTACTTCCAGTTATCATCGGCGGTCCCTTTTCCAAATGGGGCATCAACTTCATGCATTGTAAGCCTACCTCGGTCGAGGGGAATGCTTATGTTATTGTCGCAGTCAACTACTTCACCAAGAGGGCTGATTCTATGCCTACGTACAAAGAATATGGCAAAACTGCCGCACTCTTTATGTTCAACCATATCATTTCGTGATTCGGAGTCCCTCAAGCCATTGTCACCGACCATGGATCACATTTTCAAAACAAGATGGTGGATGAACTAAGCGCCAGACTGGGTTTTCGACATGAGAACTCAACTCCCTACTACCCTCAGTCAAATGGACAAGTAGAGGCCATTAACAAGGTCTTGAAAACCATGATTCAGTGTATGGTGGGAACACATAAGTCCAACTGGCATACCATTATTTTTTCATCCCTATGGGTGTATAGGAATTCCGTTAAAACTGTCCCTGGTTTTACACCCTTTCAATTGGTCTACGGACTAGAAGCAATATTACCTATCAAGTGCAAGATTTCGTCTCTAAAACCCGTTGTCGAACTTTTACCAAACACCACTGTCGAAGAAAAATGATTTCTATACTTGGAAAAACTCGATGAAACCCACCATGATGCAGCTCTGGCTAATGAAGCACAAGAAACGCATCAAGACTCAGTACGACAAATCAGTGAAACCTCATATCTTCAACGAGGAATATTTGGTCTTTACTTATGACCAAAAACATGATAAGCTAGGGGCAGGAAAACCTGAGTCTATGTGGCATGATCCATATAAGGTAAAACGTGTTTTGGAAAAGGGAGCTCATGAACTTGAGGATTACGACGGGATATCTTTGGGGGATCCTCGCAATGGGCTCTACCTAAAGCGGTACTATGCCTAAATAATTTATGGATTAGTGCTTTGTATATACTATACATGACGTTTGTTTTGTTTGATGTGACACTTTATTTTGAGTGTGATAGGATCTTTTCATTACACCTATACCATGTTCTGTCTAGATGTGCAGATGGCAACGTGTTTTAGATTCGCAGACGGCGCTAACCGGCACACTCGTAACCTCACTTCGGTAGCTTGGGTATTCTATTCCCCTACTGGAAAACCGATAAGTTCAGGAGGAACTTGCTTAGGATTTGTAACCAACAATGTCGTCGAGTATCATGTGGTAATTGGACTATTGACCAACGCTTGTTCCTTGGGTGTGGACCATCGTGTTATCTATCTCGATTCACAATTAGTGGTCTCCCATCTCAACCGTATCTACGCTATCCATGACCCCTTATTACTCTGTCTATTCCGACGAGTACGTCTCTTGGAGAGGTCCTTTGAGTCAATCCAATACCTACACATTCCGAGAAACATGAACACAGTTGTTGATTCCCTAGCTAATTTCATATTAGATTGATACATTGCACATTCATAAGCATTTTTCATCAAATATGTATAAAATGACATAACATGTAAACTACTCATAGTGTGTAATATAGAATTCATAAGATCCCAAATCATCATAAGAAGACATGATGTATAAAACCACAAAATAGTGTTTTGTATATATATATCATCATGTACAAAAAAGTGGTACTGATACAAAATCTGAATCACATAAGCTTTCAATAGGTCCTAGCTACAAAAATCTGAAGCATATGGATTTCATTACATATATCATACAATGAGCTATCCCCATGGACGCTCGCGATGGAAGATAATAGTCCTAGCTACTCAACAGAGCATCCGACCAAAGCACCTTGAGACTCCAGTTATCTGGTGATGGTAGCTGCGAAGCAAGTCATCAATGGATATGTCAAGAATATCCAACGTCAATCTCTCGAGGTTCTCCTCCGGCTCGTTCATCTCCTCTGCTGCATCCTGATGAGAAGCCACTATATCTCGTACCATTCCTCTTCTCTCAGTAGGATAAGAATCTATCGGGAGAGACGGGCCAACATTTGCATCAAACATGTATGAACCATCAATACTACCCAAAAAAATTAAAATTTTATAAAATGCATAAACACAACAAGAGTTTCATTCTTACCTAGGTCTCCCCATTGCTCCCCCTCGGATAGAACTAAGTCTGGGTCTCCCCTAAATTCAGTACCTGCATACATGAAATCCTCAATCATGAGGAGCTTCCTGCGAAGCCACCTGAAGAAGGTGGGACCATAACTGATAATGGGACCCCCGCCTCCATGGCGGGCCATGACATCTGACCATATAACCATATGAGGATCTCGCAGATCGAGATCATCCAACTCTACCTGTGGTCTCCACAATGGGACTCACTCCAGGAAGAACAAGAGCACGATGGATCTGTATCTGAACTGCTTCAGATCACCCCTGCGGCATTTGGTGAGATTTTCCTTGAGATTGGTGAGGAGTCCCTCACACCAGTTGAAAATCGTCGGTGCCATACACTCAATGGCATAAAGCATATGGGCCTTGGTGGCCTGATGAGCAGCTCTGTTGCCCGCCACCCACTCTATGGTAAAGAGCACAGTACGCAGGGGTCAATCTCAGATCTTCTTGATAGGAATATTCCCAGCAAGCATCTGCATCCCTAGTGTGAAAAATTGAGCCACCAAGCTCTTTGTCACCTGCTCACTACCCCGTGGACCGGATAGTGAAACTGGGGATCCCCTCCTAGACAACCTCGTCAGAAAGTAGATATCTTCCACATCCAAGGTAAGGATGTGGGCACCAACACGAAAATGTTGTTGATATGAATCCCATAATCCGATCAGATAATATAGCAGTTGTACTTGGGCCCTCATGCCCTGTACACAAAATAATTTCAACAATCTGTATCTTTGTAATGCATTCATCGAATGTGGATCATTTGTTTCTTGGGCATCTTCCATTTCGTGCTCCTGTTCTTTCCATACGACCATTGTGCAATCCAAGACCTGTGTAAACATCAAATAAATGAATATTAGAACCTTTCCATTTTGGGATTTTTTGGCCCCATTTTTTTTATTTTTCATTGAGGATCTGCACCGACGCACCCCGCTTTTGCGAACAGTGCGCCAGCGACGCACTTTCTCCATGGGAGAAGCGTGTCAGAGATCCCTCGATGCACTTCCCGGAAGGGGAAAGCGTGTCAGCCAGGGTGCGCTCAATCCCCTCTTTAATGAGCCAAAAAACCTCAAAAAATGATCATTAAACAAGAAATTAATCCACTAGAAAGGTAAAGAGAAAGTTTATGGCCTACCCGTGACTGACGAGGTGAGAAACAGCTGACCGTAGCTCCCGCAATCAACGTTTGAAAATCGGGCTCCAAAGAGGTGTTTTTACTATTCCAACTTGGTAAAAAAAAATTGGTAAATATTTCTTAGTATTTGAATTTTATATAAAAAGAAATGGAATATTCTTTTTTGAATATTTCTTTTATGGGTCTTTTTGCTATAGTTGGTAATCTTTTTGTGTCTTAACATCTTATTGTCGATTCTAACTTAGTTTTTGGAGTTCGCAGATGAATTAAAGCGGTGTTCTAACTTTATTGCCAACCATCGTTGACGTTTCATACTTTCTATCAAGCGTGAACGAGTTGTCGAGCGTTTTTTATGCTATCTTGACGCTCTTCAAAATCAAATATTAACGACATCAAGCTCACTTTTTTTTATTTCTCGTGCTCGTAAAACTATGAGAATAAGTCACCGAGTTATATTTTATCGCTTTTTCAGGCTCGTAAAACTCCCACGAAAAAGGAACCCTTTGGAATTCCTCTTTAAGCTCTTTTCAGAATCCCTAAATATGAAAAGATCTCGTAGTGAACTTGATTCTTTAATGCTTGTAAAAGTATTTGAAAGGTCGTCTTTCTAGTGATAATTTACCCATTTTTTGGACCAAGAGGACTATTTACAAAAAAGCAGCACTTTGGTTAATCATGACTGGAAGATTTCTCTCTCATGTTGTTTTATCATTTTTCGGATGAGAAGACTAACTTTTACGAAAAAGAACCATTTGGAGTCTTTAGTTCTTTTTAGACTCTCTAAACATGAAATGACGCTGAGTTTTTCTTCTCTGGACTTGTTAAAATCTGACATTGAAGGGCCCTTTTTGGGATGAACCCCTCCTATCTTAGGTTCGTAAAATGTATGAGATCGGACTCGTTCGAAGAATGAGCTATACTGAGCATATGTTACCCTCTTCAAGCTCGTTAAAAAACAAAATAGGTACTCATCAATCATGATGCGGATAAGGAACATTAGGGGAATTTTGACGTAAAAAATGGGCCTCAAAACAAAAAATGTACTATCAAAAACAACTTTTAAAGAACCAATCACATTCCAGAGGATGGCATCATCTATATTAGTTGAAGTGGCATTGGTTGAGTTAAAGATGTTTATTTGTCAAATTCTAAATAGTGAATGAAAACCTATAGTAAATCATATCAATGTTGTAAGTAAAGTATTCATAATGAAAGGAGTACTCTTAGATTACTTTTGAATATAATATAAATGTACTAAAGTACCTTAAAGTACTTAGAAAAAAAATACTCTTTACGTTTCAATATAAAATAAATAAATTACAAATACGAAAAAAGTGAATGTTCTATTCAAAATAAAAACTATAAAATTATTTTTTAATAGATAACATATATCTTTAAATAATAAATTATTATTACTAGAAAAAATAAATATTTTATTCAAAATCATATAAATAATTTACATTATATAATATATAATTTTAAAACTTTATTTAAATAAATTATAATATATAAATAAATTTACAATATAATGATAATGTATAATTTATAATAATTTATAATATATTGATGAAGTTTTAAAACCTTATGTAAAAATACGTATTATTCAACTAAAATCAAAATATGTATATAATATATAATTTAAAATTCTTTTAAACTTTAAAAACTTTATTGAATACATACCATTCTATACTTTAATGTTTGACATAATTGATAGGATATTTAAACTTTTAAAACCTTTGGATTTAAACTTTTAAAACCTTTGGATTTAAACTTTTTAAACCTTATGGATATGGTATTCTTATGAAGACTTAATCCATGAATATATTATTTTATTTTAGTATATGATATATAATTTTAAATTTATAAATATGTGATATATGTGAAATAATTACTATTTATATAATATATAATTTTAAATTTAAAAATATTAATATAAATGGAATAAGTTTTATGAGATACAAGATAATAAAACAATAAAAAATAAATTTGTAAAATATATAAATTAAAACAAATAAAAAATAAATGTATTGATTATTAAGTAAATACATAAAATAAATACTTGGTTATCCAAATTATAGATATATAATATCAATACAGATATATAAGTTAATTAAGTATTTTATAAATAAAAATAGATTTAAATAATGTAGATATTTATGTAAATAGATTATTAGTATTTAAATATTGTTAATATTTATACAAATAAATTATTAATTTTTAGTTTTAATAAATTTAAGTTATATTTATATAATAGTTAGTCAACATATTTTATAAATATTGAAATATAATTTGGATTTATATAACTATATGATTGGTTTTTATTTTAAAATAGACAATAATTTATTCATCTGAATTTAATTTATATTTAAAATTCAAAATTCAAAATTCAAAATTATACATATTATTATAATCATATTTTGAATATTGAATAAGTTATATTTCAAAATTCAAAATAATATATTTTATTTTATTTTAGAAGTACATTACTTTTTACTTTATGGGTACACTACTTTTTACTTTATAAGTGCATTCATCATATTATATTCAAAAGCAATTTATGTATTCAAGAGTAATACATTTATTCACATCAAAGAATGATTTTCTTATTGATTTTATTTTAGAGATCTTTTCAATTTAACTTAACCATAGTTACATTGATTGTAGTGTAAAAGGTGAGTTGTGAATATACCTCCCCCAAAAAATGTCTAACTTCTAATATTTTATTATATCTCTTAGGAGGTCCATTTTAGACCTCAAAATTCCCCTAATGAGAGTTTGTGTTTCATTGTAATTATGGCAGTACTTAGTCACTCTTGAACATGGCACTCGTTTGCATATGCATTCAAATACTTGGGTAATCTGCTTGTCTTCAAGTCCCACCAATTCCATGAGTCTTTTCACTCCTTTGAGTCGTCCAAAGAATTCTTCCATAGTCAATTGCATGAGGGTTCGGTTTCATTCTCGTCATGTCAATGCTACCAAGTCATGCCATTTTTGTGTTCAAGAGAGGTATGTTCATCGAGTCAATCTTTGCAGTCATTCTACCTCATATTATGTCGGTCATTCTTGATTCAGTCTCAAGTGTCACTCTACAGTCTGATCTACTCAAAAAAAAATATGATCGTGTTTCATGTCGATTATGGGGGAAACATCAAGGCCCTCCTTCGAACGGTTTATCCTTGTCGACTTCAACACATCATCCGAGGATTAAACCTAGAAACTATTCAAGTACCTTGGCCCTACATGCCTCAATGGCAGGTTACCTCGCTTTCAAATAATAAGTTCACATCATTGACTTCTGATTGAAAGACTCCACTGAGTGTTCAACCTCATGTCATTGATTCACATTCAATGGTATGTACTATGATACCTTGGGGATCATTGACATCAATGGTGATTTCCCTCGCACTTGTTAAAGGTATACATCAATGACCGGTAATCAAGTGGTTTCTACCATGTTTGAATTCAAGACATTGTAATCACATGGTTAGATTCGTATCATTGCAGGTTCGGCTTGAAGACCTTGGGTTAAGTCATGTATCTCGCCCAGGTTGCGATGGATATTTTTTGAGTCGTATTACACGAATCCACTTTTGTATTGGTCGTGGTCGTGTTATCATCTCATCATGGATCTACGATTGTGTTTAGTAACCATGATTGTGTTCAGTTGGTCTTTACTATCATGGATCTGCAATGCATTGGTCGGCAGCCAGGTTATGAGTCAGCTTGAGACATGTATCTCAGAGTCGATTTTACTGCAGAAGATCTTTGTTCGTCACTCCAATCGACAATCCTTACTTCGATTTTTTCCTATTTACAAACCATTTCACCTACCTTATTTTGTCAACTTCATGCTTTGGGGGGCATTCTGTTACACCAAAATCTCATCATCATGAGTTATGTGTCCTCTGTATGCATTAGTCCCTAAAGTCCTTGAGCTAAAACATTGAAAGAGAAGTTGTTTTCATTCCCTTTAACCTTATGTGTTCACCTTGACGCGCCCTGCTCTCCAGCAAGGTGCGGCAAGTTCAAGGTGACGCGCTCTGCACCTTAGCAGAGTGCGTCGGTGATGCATTTTTCTCTTGTACAAGGTGCGTTGATCTCTATCTGGTGCATGTTTCCCTTGTGCAAGGTGCGTCGCAGTTGGTTAGAATGGATAAAGAGAATCTTCGAGCGACTTCTCGAAGCTTGGATGGTGTGGAGACTTATCCCTACTTACCTGAAAAGGTGGCATTCGATCCCCTTGTCTAGTGGGATGATCCTTTAAGCCTCTCCCCTAAATCCTCAACCTCTCATATCCATTTATCCCTATATATATGAACCCCCTCTCCATTGTTAAGGGAGGAAGGATAGAGTAATTTTATGCTGGTGGAATTTCTCTAGGTGATCCTCTTCATCCATTAGGAGGCTAAGCATTTGATCTTGGAGTATAGGATTGTTGGAAGGAGGTTATGACGTCAAAGCATCGGTTGTAACATCTCTCCCTTTGTACTTCTTATTATTACATTTAATACAAGTTCTTTCCATAAACTTTGTTGTGTTAATGATGTTTAGGATTAACTTCTTTGACTGTTGATCTAGATCAATTCACATCCATGTGATTTTATTACTTGTTTGTTTCCACATGTTTTGTCTGGTTTTGCAGCGAAAGATATGAAGATCAGTACTTGGAGCAGCAAGGAGAAAGGAACTGCACACTTAAGGTAAGTCATCTCTTTCATGTATCTTGCATTTCAATTGATTTAGGAAAGGTATTTGTGTTATGTAATCATGTGTTATAGATCTGAACCATTCAGACTAGGGAGATCTATTTGAGTCCGCTCATACAGATTGTCTGTAAACAACTATTCCTCCCAACTCTCAAATGTGATGTGGTAAACTTAGTTTCCTTTCCTAGATTACTCATGGGTGTCTACAAGTAATAATTGCTTGTGGTACCTAAGACAAACGCATAAAAATTGTTTTTTCTCCCTTAAAGGGTGCTTGTCTTCATGAGGGCACTTGCACCTTGGGTGATTGTGGCATGAGGGTTACCATAATTTTCCATCACACCTTTGTTGGTTAGACTTGATCCCTAATCATCCCAAAATGGCCTTCGGAAGGCCCTATTCGACTCTTCGTTGATTTCACTATAGGGAGTTAACCACCCTTTATGAGAGTGGGTTTGCTTGGTTGTATCTTATAGAGACATTTATAGAAGTTTGTTGGTTGCAATCTTTCAACCCCTTAAAATACCTTAGAGAATTTCTTTTTGAACTAGAGGTTATGGCCAAAGTTCCTAAGGATACCAACCAAGGGGCCCATGTACAAGGGGATCCTTGTGCTTTTCCATTCTTTGGAAACATTGGTTTTCGCTTAATGGCAACCTTAAATCATAATGGATTTACCATGGAGCTGCCATTTTTGTTGTTTTCCACTCCAAATGTCATGAATGCTCTTAACGCTTCTCAAATAATCATTTTGTGTCAATATTATCAACACCCTTTGATTTCTTTGCCAGTGAAATATTTTCTTCCTCCAATCTCATCTAGTGAAAGTCTAGCTCCTAGTAACTAGAAGTCTAAAAGGAATAGAAAGAGGAAGAATAAGAAGAAGATGTGAAGACAAAGGGGCATGTCACCAATCACTACAATTCATACTGGAGAAAAGCAACAAACTGCTACAAGTCCTACTGGGAGAAAGCAACCAGCCATTGTAAATCATGTTGGGGGAAAACAACCTGCTAATGCAAGTCATGATTGGAGTATTGATATTGTTGAGAGACCTAAACGAATAGGACACAAGCCTAAGTTCCCATGTAATCTTGCAAGGAAGAGCATCTTACTCATATGTGCCTTGCTACTCCAGAGGTACAAAGAGTGTGGGCCATCTCTTAAGGATCATTTACTCTTGAGCAATCTATGGTTTCCCAACGACCCCATTCAACCTTTGGTTGATAAAGTGGTCGAGTCAATGCAATTTTCGACCAATGCCATTCTTCCCTTGGGAGTGCCAATATTGAAGTGGTCAAACCAATGCAATATTTGGTTGATCCCACTCCTCCCTTGGAGAGTGTTAATATTGAAGTGGTTGAACTGATGAAATATTCTATCAATCCCACTCTTCCTTTGGAGAGTCGTGTGATTACCACTGAAGTATTATTAACTGTCATGAAGTATTATTAACTGTCAATTCATAACATTTTGGACAAGGGGTAAATCCATTCACTTCAAATAATCCCCCACCAAGCTCTAAGATCATTCATTTGACTGGAATAATCTAGTTGGGCATTGCCTTCCTTCTACACCCTTCCAAATAAAGGTTCAAGTACTTAAACATCAAACAATTTTTCAGTGTATTGTAGATGAATGACCCTCTATTAGTATTTTATATGCATATGCTTGGAAATGTTTGGATTCTCCCAACCTTGTGTTAGTTTCCATTCCATTGTTGGCCTTCAATAGAATACCTAGTGAACCTTTGGGATTGCTTCCTCAATTTACTATTTCATTAGGAAGGAAGATTGTCTTAGTTGATTTTAGTGTTATGGAGGGCCCATTGTACTTCACTATGCTCCTTGGGAGAATGTTGTGATGTTTACACTCTTTCATGTGATGCATTTCCCTCACAATAGAATCATGGTCACTATTGATCAGCTCGCTTTTATTGATCCTCCTCTTTACTCAACTTTAGGCCAAGTTTCCCCTTTGGTTGTGTCTAGTGTTTCGATAGACACTACCCTACCAAAGGAGAATTATGCGGCCTTATATCCCATGCATTCAATTGCTCCTGAGAAAGGGCTTATGCATTCATACTCTCCTTTTTGGGACTTGGTTCCAACAATTGACCAAGTGATTTATCCAATGGAGGCATTAGAGCTTATTATCGCCCTTGTTGGTCCAAGTGAATGTCCCGACATATGTTCTCTCTAGGATGACATCCTTCCCTTAGATAAAGCTCTCCTAGAGGCTATGATGGATTCTAAAATTCCTACAGATACTTCCATCCTTTCCAAAGATCATCTCCATGGATTGGACCCAGTTGCAATGATATCCAACCCTGATTTTTCTTTTGAGTTTGATCTCAATGTTTGTGGATCCTCAGACAGTGGCATTTTTTAGTCTTTGGACTATGTCATTGAGTTATGTTGTTCCTGCTAAGTATGTTCCTGTAGACTCTATTCTTGATTTCAGCTTTGATTTTCCTTATGAATCTAATCTTATTGATTGTAGGCCCTCAAGCCTTGGCATTCTTGAGTCTTCACTAGTAGACTCTGCCTTGGCAGGTTATTCTTTAAGGGAAAAGTTTCGCTAATTTGTTATTTTTTTACCATATTTTAAAAAATATATTCACCAATTAGCTTTAAATTCATCTATTTTTTACATAAAATATTATTAAATTGGTAAAATTCACAAAAAAACACCAATTTTAAAAGTATATTATGTTCTTTTTATTAAATATTTGCCTAGATATATATGTACATTATTTTTTCAATACAAATAGTCGCTTAGAATACTATACATAGGTAATACCCTGTGCCTTGGTAATGAATATTTTGGAAGACTATGAAGTTGAAGATACCCATATGAAAGTCACTTGTATTAGATCTTTCATTTTATATTTTTTAAATATGATCATAGTATTGTTGTTTCTTGGATACATGACTATAAGCTATATTCTTGGTTGCTTAGGGATCATGCTTTACACGTTGTCCAATCCGATCAGGTATATTCAGAAGCTTGCATATAGGTTTAGATTTTCCCTCAATTTTCATGCATTTAAACATTTTGCCACCCAAATCTTCTGATGACCATAGCTGTCATTGATGACAACACATTAATGACAAATGCCAAAGGGTGAAACATTGGTGACATGACAAGCATACAAAGTCAAAGCAAGACATGGCAAAGGCCAAAGACATGTCAAGCATGACATGGAAACCAAACATGAAAAGTGTTGGGGACATGGCTTGATGAAGAGATGATATGGAAGAAGCATTAAGGTTGACATGAAGGACATGCATGATGACAAAGGACAATGACATGGAGGACATGCATGATGACAAGGACAATGACATGGAGGACACACATGGTGACATGGCAAGCAAGCTTGACAATGATGATGACATAGTAAGTCAAAGGTTGATGACATGGCCAAGGTAGATGACATGGAAAAGATTGATGACAAGGACACCTTGTGGGAATATGAAGATTCCTTGACGGACATTTGGAGGACAGTTGCGGGCATTTGAAGGCCCCTTGCGGGCATTTGGAGGACATCCTACGAGCATTTTATTAAGGAAGTTGTGGGCATTTCATAGGAGGATATGTAGGCATGTTTAAGGCCCTATGCGGGCATCTCCAAAAGAGTTAATGTGGGCATATCTTGAAGCTTACGCAGGAATTTTTAAAGGACCATTCGGGCATCATTTAGGAGCCCTTGCGGGCATCCCTAAAAGCACTGAAGGCATGGAGAAGGAGCCCTATGCGGGTATTTCCAAATACCCTGCGGGCATCACAGTGGGTGTAAGAAAGTGACCTTGCGGGCATTTTAAAGTGGCATTGCAGGCATCTCAGCAAGGCCCTTGCAGGAATATTTATGAAGGCCCATGTGGGAATATGATGGAATCCCTTGAAGGCATCCTTAAAGGCCCTTGCGAGCATGTCTATAAGCCCTTGCGGGCATTTATGAAGGCCCTTGCGGGAATCACAATATCATGTTAAAGAATCCTTTGCGGGCATAATTAAAGGGTTGTGTGGACATCCAAAATGCATGAAGAAGAGCCTATGCGGGATCCCGATGGAGCATCCCTTGGGCATATGTTGGAGCCTACGAGAACATGTTATAAGGCCCCTTGAGAGAATTTCCAAAAAGACCCTTGCGGGCATTCTGGAAGTGGAGAAAATGACATGGCATAATAATGGCCACCTTAAATAAATCTTTTGATGTTGAAAAAAAAGGGGGGAGGAAAATACAAATGACGTGGCATAAATATCAAATGATTATTTATCTCCCTAATTCAAGGATGGCCACCTTAAATAAATCTCATAATAAAAATAAAAGAGATGTCGGCCTCCAGATCTTGTGGAAAAGAAAAGTATAAATGAGAGACAACTCTTTATTTTTGAATGTGGTTTTTCGATTGAGAAGAAGGATGGGTGAGCTCTGATTTTCGGGGGTTAGAGAAGAAGTCTGAGGAGAATTTAGGGTGCAGCAGAAGAGGAGCAGGAACATAAGTGAAGTAATCTTTTATTTTTCTCTCTCTTATTTTTGGGCTCAACTGAGGCGGCTTCTGAGGATTTCGGGGTGGTGAATTCTGGTTTTCTGGAGCAGCAGATGACCAAGTTTGATGGCAGTCATATGATGACTATGGAAATCAAAATGATGTGCTCATGGACAGAATGATGATGTGCTCATGGACAAAATGATGATGTGATTGGCAACAGGTTAATGGTTAGTTAATGACAGTGATGAAATATGATTTGACATGACAAGAGAAAGCAATGACAATCAAAAGAATATGAGATGAAGTTCATATGACATGTTTGGTACAACAAGGAAATTATCAATGAAGGATTTGGTTATACATATTGATGACTTGATTGATGACAACCTAGTGATATGACAGCTACAAATACATGAGTTTATGACAATGACACCTACAGAAGAAAGTGAAGTGGACAGTATTGACAAGGCAGTGACAAGTTGTTGACAGTGATATGTTGATTGTATGACAGATTGGTTATTGTGACAAGGCATTGATAAGTTGATATGCGTGTGATGACATGATTGATGTTGATCAAAAGTTGATTGAGATAAGCGAACAAAATTGTAAATGCAAGCTAGTCTTGCATCTGAGGTTTGGATACCTCAATCCTTCTTAGTTGGATCTAAGAAAACCAGGTTGGGTCCTGGATTAGGAGTTGGTGCTCTTCTTATCAATTGGTGCTGATTGTAATCGCGAATATTGTTGTCTTCCACATACAACACATATAAAAAAAATTACCAAAAAAATGTTGTGTTCTCTTGTGTTGTGTTACTTGATCTAGTTGATGATATATTCATGATTCATAGTTGATTAGTAGATGGATGCTTATGCAATGATGATGTAAATGGAAGTATAATGCATTGATGAATTTCTTGAATAATAGAAGTTGAAAAAGGAGTTAAATTTCCTACACACTGATTCACCCCCCTCTCAGTGTGACCATTGTGTCCAACAATTGGTATCGGAGCGGGCCTTCACCTCTAGCTTTGCAACCTTGAAGGAGATCTGTGGACACAATTATGGATCCAAAAGAAGAATTCATCAATGATGTTCATATATTTTATGAGAAAGATTATTTCGGTTGGAGGAGTAAGATGAAATCCTACTTGAAAACGTTTAGTGTTTGAGAGATTGTGATCAATCCACCCTCTCCATCCAATAAGAAGGGGAAGGCAGCTGCACATAAAGAAGCAAAGAAGGACAATGCCACAGCCTTGAAGTTTCTCATGGATGGACTTCCAAGTTCAGTCAAAGAAGGTATAGGAGAATACAATTCAGCAAAGGATATATGGTTCAAATTGGAGAGTGAATATCAAAAGGAAAGACAAGACACTGAAAAGGCAGATTAGGAAACAAAAGTCGAGATCACTGAAGATATCAAGCATGAATAAAGGGAAGAATCGGACTCCAGTAAAGGTATGGATACTTCTGATTGTAGTAACTCTATATTCAATGAGGTTGAAAATGCTATTGCAGATAATGATGAAGAATTGTTGAAAGCCAAACAACAAAATGTAAATACTATATTAAACATTGATCTCAGAGCTAATTGGATCCATAAAATTGTTTAACTTAACCAATATGATTTCATGAGGTTTAAGAATACAACCTTTGAATGTTTGGACAATTACCAAAAGAAGAACATGGAACTAAAGGAGTTGCTTAAAAAACTTAAGCATAAAGGAGTAGTGTTGCAGGATCAGCTAGAAGAAAAAGAAGATGAAGCTGAAAGACTTAATATTGAATTGATCAATCAATCTAAAGAACAAGAAGAGATTGGTAAAGATTCAGAAGATCTTGAAGAGACAAGGAAGACCAATATTGATTTGAAAACTCAGTTGAAGGGAGCCAAAAGAATAGAAGAAGTCATGAAGTATCAGCTGGAGGAAAGAGAGAAGACAAACCAGAATCTTGAGATGGAAGTTGTTGATCTCAGAAAGAAGATTGAAAAGTCAAATGCTCATGTGAAGTTCAGAAATAGTTCAGTCATCTTGGATGAGATTTTGGATTGTCAAATATCTCCATTTGAAAAATCCGGCCTTGGATACAACAAAGAAAAAGAAAAATATGAGGTTGGGACATGGTCTCCTGAGACCCCTAAAGCAAGCTCTTCAATGACCAAGAATGGAAGCAAAGCTCCTCAGCAAGAACCTGCACAACATAAAGAAGATTTCAGAAGATCAAGAATACATCAAGAAGTTGGTCCCACTTCTCAAATCAAATTTTTTAAAAGAGAGACAACTCCAAGATGGAACCAGACATCAAGGTATGAATATAATTTCAATGGTTACTGTTATTCATGTAATAGTTTTGGTCACAAGGCTATGGATTGTGCATGCCATGGAAGGAGTGTTGGAAGACGAAATAACACAGTTAGATGCTGGATATGTGACCGAATTGGACATTTAGCTACTAACTGTCACACATTGAGATGTTTTGCATGTAGTGGTTTTGGTCATAAAGCCCAAGAATGTGCAAGCCCAAGAAGACAATCATTGAGAAGTTTTGCATATCCATCAGCAAGGAAAGTAGATGAATCTTGGAAGAAGAACAATGCAAAAAGATTTGAAGACCAAAAGACTAATGATCACAGCCAAGGACATTCTCAGGTATGGGTGAAGAAAAATATTTTTTTAAATCTGAATAAGGTTGACCACAGCAAGGTTGATGGCTTCCATATGGCAAGCCAAACTTAAAGTCTTTTAAATACTTTAAGCACACCTTGATTCAATTAAGGTTGGTGAATTGACTCAAGAGTAAATGATGGTTGCACTAAGCAAAAACAGGTCCAAGGAACGTGGCATGTTGATAGGGGGAGTATGGTTAGCAAATAAGGTGAAACAACCAGGTGATGTTTGAAGAAGTGCTCTTAATGCATGCTTACCTTTTATGAATTTACTAGATAGTTGTTGATGCATCTAGTTTTGGATATGATTGGCAAGATTGTTATTGATATCTGATTATTGGAAACAAAGTTAATTATGATCTAACTGGTTATCGAGATTGTTATCATTATATATGAAGAACAACTGGGAATATTTTCATGGTGAGTAGTACAGGATTTTATACCTGAATTTGGCTATGGCATTCAAGATTAGAAGCAGCATTTTTCAAACCCTGTTGAAGACATAGAAGTAGATCTACAGAATAATCGAAGAACATATTTGAAGGACGAAATCATTAAATGATTTAGTGACAAAGTCAGATAAGATATGACAGAATTTTGATGAAGCTTTAAGGATAAGTTGTTTCAATGGACACAAGCTCAGGGGGATAAATATGGCATACAACAACAAAAACATGGTGCAAAAGCAGCAAAAAAGTTGTACCAAATTTGAAGAGAAAACTTCATCTCAACCTGCTATAACTGAATTAGAAAAATTGGAGAATTTTTTAGGAGTATGTATACTTCTCAACAATTGGTATGAACAATTGAAGATGGCAAGGTACAAGGATGATCTCAAAGAAACACACCAAGCTCAGTCAAAGGGGGAGATTAGCTCATAAAATAAAAGGCCTATATGACAAGGGGAGATCATCCAATGAAGAAGAGAAAACATCTTAGCTTGAATATTACAAGAATAAATATTTTTTGGGGCATTGTGAAGCTATTGAAAGATTAAGGATTGGCCCTTTGGCAATAATGTCAAAGGGGGAGAAAAATTGAAGGAGGGTTGCCATCAATGACAAAGGGGGAGATTGATGACCATAGTTTTCATTGATGACAACACATTAATGACAAAGGCCAAAGGGTGAAAACATTGGTGACATGACAAGCATACAAAGTCAAAGCAAGACATGGCAAAGGACAAAGACATGGAAAGCAAGCATGACAAGTGTTGGGGACATGGCTTGATGAAGAGATGATATGGAAGAAGCATTAAGGTTGACATGAAGTACATGCATGATGATAAAGGACAATGACATGGAGGACATTCATGATTACAAGGACAATGACATGGAGGACAGGCATGGTGACATGGCAAGCAAGCTTGACAAGGATGATGACATAGTAAGTCAAAGGTTGATGATATGGCCAAGGTAGATGACATGGAAAAGATTAATGACAAGGACACCTTGTGGGAATATGAAGATTCCTTGGCGGGCATTTGAAGGCCCCTTGCGGGAATTTGGAGGTCAACTGCAGGCATTTGGAGGACATCCTGCGGGCATTTCATAGGAGGATATGCGGGCATGTTTAAGGCCCTATGCAGGCATCTCCAAAAGAGTTATTGTGGGCATATCTTGAAGCTTACGTGGGAATTTTTGAAGGACCATGTGGGCATCATTTAGGATCCCTTGTGGGCATCCCTAGAAGCACTGAAGGCATGGATAAGGAGCCCTATGCGGGCATTTCCAAATAACCTGTGGGCATCACAGTGGATGTAAGAAAGTGACCTTGCGGGCATTTTAAAGTGGCATTGCGGGCATCTCAGCAAGGCCCTTGCGGGCATCTTTATGAAGGCCCATGTGGACATATGATGGAGTCCCTTGAAGGCATCCTTAAAGGCCCTTGTGAGCATTTATGAAGGCCCTTGCAAGCATCACAATAGCATGTTAAAGAAGCCCTTGCGGGCATAATTAAAGGGTTGTGCGGACATCCAAAAGGCATGAAGAAGAGCCTTTGCAGGCATATGATGGAGCAGCCCTTGGGAATATGTTGGAGCCTATGGGAACATGTTATAAGGCCCCTTGAGGGCATTTCTAAAAATACCCTTGCGGGCATTCTGGAAGTGGAGAAAATGACATGGCATAATAATGGCCACCTTAAATAAATCTTTTGATGTTAAAAAAAGGGGGGGAGGAAAATACAAATGATGTGGCATAAATATCAAATGATTATTTATCTCCCTAATTCAAGGATGGCCACCTTAAATAAATCTCATAATAAAAATAAAAGAGATGTTGGCCTCCAGACCTTGTGGAAAAGAAAAGTATAAATGAGAGACAACTCTTTATTTTTGAATGTGGTTTTTCGGTTGAGAAGAAGGATGGGTGAGCTCTGATTTTTGGGGGTTAGAGAAGAAGTCTGAGGAGAATTTTGGGTGCAGCAACAGACGCGCAGGAAAAAAAATGAAGTAATCTTTTATTTTTCTCTCTGATTTTTGTGCTCAACTGAGGAAGCTTCTGAGGATTTTGGGGTGGTGAATTCTAGTTTTCTGGAGCAGCGGATGACCAAGGTTGATGGCAGTCATATGATGACTATGGACAGCACAATGATGTGCTCATGGACAGAATGATGATGTGCTCATGGACAGAATGATGATGTGATTGGCAGTAGGTTAATGGTTAGTTAATGGCAGTGATGAAATATGATTTGACATGACAAGAGAAAGCAATGACAATCAAAAGAATATGAGATGAAGTTCAGATGACATGTTTGGTACAACAAGGAAATTATCAATGAAGGATTTGGTTATACAGATTGATGACTTGATTGATGACATCACAGTGATATGACAGCTACAAGTACATGAGCTGATGATAGTGGCACCTACAGAAGAAAGTGAAGTGGATAGTATTGACAAGGCAGTGACAAGTTGTTGACAGTGATATGTTGATTGTATGACAGATTGGTTATTGTGACAAGGCAGTGATAAGTTGATATGTGTGTGATGACATGATTGATGTTGATCAAAAGTTGATTGAGATAAGTGAATAGAATTGTAAATGCAAGCTAGTCTTGCATCTGAGGTTTGGAACCTCAATCCTTCTTAGTTGGATCTAAGAAAACCAGGTTGGGTCCTGTATTAGGATTTGGTTCTCTTCTTATTAGTTGGTGTTGATTTTAATCGCAAATATTGTTGTCTTCCACATACAACACATATCAAACAAATTACAAAACAAATGTTGTGTTCTCTTGTGTTGTGTTACTTGATCTAGTTGATGATATATTCATGATTCATAGTTGATTAGTAGATGGATGCTTATGCAATGATGATGTAAATGGAAGTATAATGCATTGATGAATTTCTTGAATAATAGAAGTTGAAAAAGGAGTTAAATTTCCTACACACTGATTCACCCCCCTCTCAGTGTGACCATTGTGTCCAACATCTTCCATAGGGTCAAACTTGTTGGGTATTGGTGTGGCAGGCTTCTCTATTTCCATTTTGCACCAATCCAACATAAGAGCCCACCTAATATGAGATGTTGTAATTAACACCCTCTTGCCATTTTGGTGCCTATGTCGAGTTTTTCCCATAGGCTCAAGAGCCCTTTTAGTTGTAACATGACTTTGAGAAGAAGCCTCATGCATCTCTTATTCATCTATATCTAGCATTCCCTATAGGCTCTCGTTTTTGTTTATTATGCATTTGTCTTTGCTAACAGCTACTTGCACACCTATGCATAATGTTGCATTGCACCTTTCATACCACCATTGCATTCATTATGTTGCTCGTCATTGGAATTTGTTGCATTTGCATTTGAATTATATTTTTGGAAGAAACATGTTGATGAATGTCCACCTCTTGATTGGCATATTTTTTGCATTGTGTTTTGCATAGTTTTGTTCCATATGCTTGGAACATAGTTGCATGCCTTGCATGCTCATTTATTCCACTATATTATGGCATTCTTTTACTCTTTTTAAAACTTTATTAAAATGAAGAAAAAAATGGGTGAAGATGTTAGATCTCCATTTTTTATGTGGCGGCAGTTTTAGTTGTGTCACCCTTGATCAAAGCACCAGGTTTGAGTCCACTTGACAAGTTGGGTCTCAATATTTCCTTAAGAATCCTAACTGTGATCTGTAAATTTGTACTCCTTTGATTGGTTACTCTTCCAATAATTGTGGAGAATCAGATAATGACTCTTGCATCACAGATCTATATCATTGTTCCCATTATGTCAATTGTTTTCCAAGTCACCATTATGTTGTGCTACTATTCAAAGGTTTTCTTTAGTCTGTGGCATTCATTCCTTAGTTTCAATGACTATTCATGTCGGCCTTCCTTGTTGTCAAGTTGCTCCCATGGCATCATCATATCCAATGTTTGACTTGTGCTAGTGTATAAGGTCTCCATTGACTTATCAGTAGCAGGTCGTTTCTCATCGACAATGACACATCGCTCTAAGTGATTGACCTAGAGTCATTGGCACCCTGGGCCTTCTTTCATCGTTGGTAGGTTACCTTGTGATTAGCAAATGACATCTCATCATTGGTCATTGACTGAGTGGTTTCAAATATGTTCAATGACAAGATTTTGGGATTCATGTCATACCTTGGATTCCATTTTCATCATAGGTGGAATTTATCACCTTTGTCAACAACTTTCATTATTGGTTGTTGCTCATAGCGTCTTTTTTGTGTGTTATTCTCATCTGGTGCACACAAGAGACATGATCGACGGTGTTTATGCAAAACTTTTATCCAAGACCTTTCAAAACAAATCAGTTCTCGTTATATGCTCGTGTTGGTTGATGGAAGAAGCCTTAATAGCCTCCCTTCCAACATATATGTTCCCATCAATGTCAACTCATATTTCTCCAAGAGAAGGATTTATAGACCTTTATTGTACCTTGGGGCTTGCAATCATCATTACGAGGTTCCCTCACTATAGAAAATGAGAATACATCAATGTCTCCTATTTGATAGATTTACAAGTGTTGAATGACAACACAACTATTCACACTTGCTAGAATGTATTGAATACCTTCACAATGCATTTGTTAACAATATACGCCAATGTCCAGTAACCAAACGGCATCCCCCATGTTTGACTTCAAATCATTTATTTGCATGGTAAGGATTTGTACAAGATGACGGTTTGGATTGAATACCTGGGGTTGTGGTAGAATTACCATTATTGTTGTTGCTCAAGTTGTGCAAGAACATACCATACACTGTATGACATTGATACTTTATGGAGAATCAGGTTGTCCTTATTTCAGTTCCAATTCTTCTCCTAATGAACATTGAGACGAAGATCCACTTTGTATTTGTTCGTGGCTATGATCTACTTTGACATGGATCCAATGTGTATCTTTTCATGGCCATAACTCAACATCTCATATACTTCATGGATCTGTAATGTTCTTGATTGGCGGCCATGTTTGTTTACACTTGAGCATCGGTATGCCCACCTCGGGGAAGAGAATCATCTGATACATCAGTCTTTGTTGCAAGTACTTTTCTAAGCACGCATCTGTGAACCTCTACCTAAGCCCACTTAACATTTATTTCAGTGAGTTATAATGTATTTTGGTGCCATCAGTTCATGTTCTAACCTCATACATCAAGGGGCATACATTATACTTGTATTTCTCACCATAGTTATTGCAAGGATGTTATTAGGTGTTATGAGGCTAAAATTACATAATTGAGTAAAACTCAATTATGAAAAAAAAGCATTTCATAATTGAGAAAAAAAATCATAATGAGTTGGAAAATGCTCATAGTTGACCATGGAACTTGTGTGTTACTTGTAATTGCTTAGTTCACATACCATCAATCCTATCTACGACTTGTATCTACCAAACTCACATTGCATGAAGCATATCTCCGATCTCTTCTAAATTCCTATAAGAGGCCAAATCAAGGGGATGAGGGAGAGAGTCATTTAAGTACCCTCGTGCTAGAGCAATCATTTTGGTCTTTGGGTATTGTTTTTAGATCCACCAAAAATCATATCTCTACTTTATATCTTCTATGTGGGTTAAGGATTTAAAACATCATAGTTTTTTCCTTTTCTCTTATGCATGTGGAGATGGAGATGTGAAGATTGCTTGGAGTGGCCCACGATCGGAGGAACCCGGATGATGTTTACAAGAGATGCCACAACAATATCAAGTATAATATTTGTTGCTTTTCTTTCATCAAATGAAGATCTTCCTTTTTCTCTCTCCAAATATTGTCTTATGATTTCTTCTGGAGAAATGATTTAACTTGATAAGTAAATTAGAAGTTAAAATATCTTTTAGATTTGCTCATGTATGTGGGGAAAGGAATGTTTATGATGTGTTTGCAGGTCTAGGAATTCATATCTAGGAGTAGACAAGGTGTATCTCGATCAACAAGTCACAAATATCATTGGACAACCTTCATAGTAAGGTAATTTTCTCTCATTCTTTTAATTACAAAGCATGAATGATTAGCTTCTAGGAAAAAATGATTACTACTCTTCAATTCTGCTATGTGATAGTCCACCCCAGTTATTAGGATAGTTTAATCTGAAATAGGGTTTGAATAACATATTATAAGTTTCCATTCAAGCTCTAGCTACAAAAGGCATGTGGAGATTATTTTTCAATGAAGGCTTATGGGGCAAATTCATGAGGAAAAAATATTTCAAAGACAATTATTTGGAGTGGATAAGACTAGAGAGAATATGTCAATTATGTCAACGAAGCCTCTATTGTTTGGAATGGTTTGGTTAGAGCCTTTCCAATTATAGGAAGTTGGGTAGCATGAAAAATAGGACGAGGTGATAGAAGCATGAAAAATAGGACGAGGTGATTAGGGAATGACATTGGTTTGGGTGCAATGGTAACTATAGACTTTCAC
Source organism: Larix kaempferi (assembly GCA_027924585.1). Lineage (NCBI taxonomy): Eukaryota > Viridiplantae > Streptophyta > Pinopsida > Pinales > Pinaceae > Larix > Larix kaempferi. Next base: position 14,420,779 of record BSBM01001002.1, on the reverse strand, counting down.
GAGAGTCGAAAGAAAAACTTCAAGCGCGAGGTTTTAAAAATATAGTAGATATAACCATTAATCCTGGAAATCAATTGAAGATTTGAATTTGCATGATAACTTGGCAGCATAATGGCCAAATTATATTCCTCTATTAAATCATACTGCAATGTTTCTATAAGATCACAAAGATTAACTCAAATTGTCCTGGAACAAATCCACGAGAACTCTTACTACCAAATTAGGATATGAAGCCATGACAGCTCAAGATCTAACTAGCGATAGGATCTAGTGGTGGAGGATGGTTTGGAAACTAATCTAATCACTCAAAGTTGGAATATGCACGTGGCTCGCACTGTCCAACAAGGTTCTCGTTTGGGACAATGGTCAAAAAAGAAACTGGGATGGACCTAATCATTGCATCCATTCAAGGTAGAAGGGGAATATGTTGATCATATTTTTGTCTGTCGTTCCTTCTCCAAATTAGTCTCGAATAATTTCTCCATATGGCACGTGGTTCCAATAAGTGGAGTAAGAAGTCTCTTCTAGAATGTTTTGAATCCTAGATGATAGTACCCTCTATTATGACTCATAAAGCACTACCTTGCTACACACTATGTGGATTATGGATTTGTAGTAACAAGATGATTTTTCAAAGGAGTATCATGGCTTCTGGTCAAGTGTCTCACAAAATTAGACTCTCCTACAAAAAAGGGTGTATATCTCCTAAACTAAAGGTAGCCAAGATTCTCAAGGAATTGGTCATCAATCTCACAAAAGCTATGGGTTTCTTTGATGGTGTTTTTCAAGGACCTCCATATTGCACTTTTTCCCTAAATTATCATCTTCATTTCACTCTCAAATATGGCCCTCGGCTCGATACAAATAATAGAGTAGAATTATTTTCACTTTGTTGTAGATCAAGGATTAAGAGACTTGTAGGTGTTAGGATTTGCCAAGCTATTGATGGACTAGTGTAATGAAAGTGTCATATCACCAATTTGGTCCTAGGCCCTGTTATGAATAGAGTACTTAAGGTAAAATCCCGATTTGATTTTATATCTATCTCTCACATCTTTAGAGAGTTCAATATAAAAGCATACTCTCTCTCAATGTTTTCCCTTTACTTGCAAGAAGGAATTCTGATCTATCAAGAATTATGGGGTGAAATGGCCTCACCAAAATACTCTTTATCCCTTTTATGAGAAGTGAGATGGGATTATGCAAGCAATCTTAGGGGGATTGAGTGTATTCTATTAAAAATTGTTTAATGATAGTCTCAGAAAAAATTTAACCAAAAATGTTGTGATACTTGGAACACTGTAACATGTAGCTATGAGTTAGATTTAAGGACATTTCCAGACTTTGTAAAGAAAATTCGAGGCTCAAAGATGTATATTTTGATTTCAGTTTTAAAATAACAAATATAATGATTTTTTTCTTGTAAAAATAAATAATGGGTGTTGCTTAGAAAGCCAGTGATATTTAGTATTGGTTTTTCAAGTCGTAGTTGCTAGCTTGGTAATACGACACAAAGGAAGCTATTGGAAATTATTATTACACAGTTTATACTTCAGAATTCCTCTTCCATGGCTAGAAGACCCCAAATCTCAATATCTCATTTGTTGAAGTCCATAAATTGTGGCACAACAACTATCATGGAATATTGGTCTCTAATGCAAGTATTAATATTTCATATGGGGGTGTCTCCTTTTACATTGCCCACATGGGCCTTTCTGGACTTCGAGAATAAAAATTCCTTTAATACTTAACAATCTGTAAAATTCTCATTACTCAGGATTCAAAGGAAAACTCCTACGCCATGCTCAAAACTGGATAATAACAAATAACATCACACAAGGAAGAAAAATGGGAATGCAAATTAAAGAGTAAAACTGAGGAATCACTTCAATCCCCAAAGTAAAATGACTAATGAGGAATCACTTCAATCCCCAAAGTAAAATGTGTGCACATTACAAACTGCAAAAGATCAATGGGGCACTTGCTCATAAGCAACAAAAATATAATGCTTGTTTTCAACACCAAGTTATTTTAAGTGATCTTTATGTGGAAAAAACTATTTCATAGTTTATTTTAGGTTAGACTTATAAAAAATCGAAGATCTATTTTCATCCATAATATCCAATTTTCTCACAATTTTGTAATTGCTAAATGATTGAAATTATCTATGTGCTAAACAATTGATGCTCTAATGATTAATCTACTACGGATAACATTTCTATCTTCTAAAAATGTAGTGTTTGTCTACAAGTAGCACAAAAATCTATGATTTAATATTTTATGCAACTAATTTTGCATTTTACACTTCTTTTTAAATATATGTAAAAATATTGTATATGAAATGTTCAGAGGATGCTTCGTTCTTGGGATTCTTTGGGAAGAAGCACTCTTACTTCTTGCTTCAATCCGTGCTCTCACAACACTAGTAACAAATACAAAATATTCAAAATTTGAGAAAAAAAATATTCATGCACAAGGTACAAACATTTAGATGTTAATTAGGTGTAGCTAAACTGGTTATGCAGAAAATTACTACCATTTCGACTTGGGCTCAAATCCCATTGTGACATGTTTTCTCTTAGTGAGCCGATCGTCAATGAATTATAAATGATATGTTGATGGGTTGTTGACCTGGCCTTGTGCCCTTGAAGAATCTAGGGTTTACCCTAGGTACCTGTTAATATTTGGTTCAGTTTTGATCTTTAATTCTTTTAGATTCAGAGACTTAAAGCAATGAGACAATTCAATCCATGGAATTCGTACAACCATAACACAGGATATCCCTTTGGGGAAAATCCTCAAAATTATGAGAACAAAAACCCCAGCAATTATTCTCAATATAATATAATGGATAGTAGAGAATGCTTTCTTTTACAACATAATAGATTGCTTTCGAAAGGTAAGATATCACCAAACACTTTTGATAAAGATACGAAAGCAATAGAGAAGAGAGATCAATCGGATGTGTGCCCAACCAAAAATAACAAGCACGAACAATACCCTGAACAAAGAGAAGCGCCTTGCCTTCAATGGAGAAGAGAATTCACTTCACATTGGATTCATCAATCTCGTATAACATATTTATATATTATTCTCTAATATTTTTATCTTCTAACTTAATGATGAACTCGCCCTCAAACTGGATGTATTAATCTTGCATGCAGAGATGCGCCCCACTTCTCATGTAGTGGTTTATCTCACTGAGCTGTCACTTAGGATGAACTTGCCTCTTAACTGAAAGATTGCTCACTTAGTTAGGTGGCTAACTTAAATGTCGACATGCAAGTGTCACAACTCACGTGTCATCTTTTAGTTTAACATAAGTGTCGTCATGCAATAACACTTAGTTAACTAGATCTTCTTTGTTGTCACTTAGTTAACTCTCTTTAACTAAAATGTCGTCTTTTAGTTTAACTAAAGTGAAAACACATTAGTTAACTAGTCATTCTTATTTAACACTTGGTTAACTGAAATCATGCTAATTGATTTACTTGAAGTGACCACTGTTAGTTCTTTAGTTAACTGAGGCATATATTTCACTGAAGCATTGATACTTAACTGAAGCTTTAACAATTCGAGTTCTCTTTAATTAGCTGAAGTGTTTGCATGGGCAATTTCGAATTCTCTTGATCTCTATGCTTTATCTTTTATTTCTTTATATTTTACTGCATGGTCAATATGTGCTAACTTTAATTATCCATCGCATTACATTATACTAAGAAGAATTATCAGATGCTATGATCATATTATATTATTCCGGACAAAATGATCATATGCTAAAGTAATTCACTTTAGAGGTGATCAATCTCTAAATGAGACTTAATAGCAATCTGGTGATCATGGTTAATAATAGATCATACAACATTAAATGCTTTTAACAAGTAAAGCATGACCTTTATATGGAAGGTCCACCTCTATACGGGAGGTCCACCTCATGGATATCTCTATACGGAAGTTCACATGATAATCATGACTTAACACACAAATCCGGAGTCTTGTCCAACAAGACTTTACAACATCATTACTTTGATCAAGTACCTCTATACAGGAGGAATAACGTTTACATGGAAGGAAATCAAAGTGCTCACCTCTATACGGGAGGATCAATCTTGGATGTACAAGATTGGTTTGGAGAATGTCTCCTGATGTTGTATATTTAACACTCCCTTTCAGCGAGGGAGGCATTCTTTGCCATACCAAGATTGTCTCGGAAGTACCTGAACTTTGTCAATGACAGGGGATTTGTTAACACATATGCAATCTGCTCATCAGTAGCAATGCACTGAAGTTTCACTGTACCCTTCTGGACCATGTATCAGATGAAGTGATACTTCATTTCAATGTGCTTTGAATTGTCATGAAACACTGGGTTTTTAGAAAGCTCGATGCAACTCTGATTGTCACACCTAATAACTGTAGAATCAAGCTTTTCACCGAACAACCCTGCAAGTAGCTTTCTGAGCCACACTACTTCTCGACAGGCAGCACTAGCAGCTATGTATTCTGCTCCAGTAGTGCTCTGGGCTACGGAGCCCTACTTCCTGCTGGACCAAGATATCAGAGTTGATCCTGGGCTATAACAGTAGCTGAATGTACTCTTACAGTCCACAATGCTTCCTCCCCAGTCTGAGTCTATATAACCAACTAACATGACTCCTCCACTAGAGGCATATCTGAGTACATATGAAATTGTACCTCGAAGGTACCTAAGCACATGCTTAGCAGTTGTCCAGTGTCTATCTTGCATCAGACATAAATTGACTCATAATGCTCATGGCATAACATATATCAGGCCTCGAATGTATCAAGTACATTAGCGAGCCTATAAGTTGTCTATACAAAGTGGGATCTACTGGATCTGATCCATAGCCTGGCTCATGAAGTTTCCTCAAATTGGAAACCATCGGTGTAGTCATAGATTTGCAATCTATCATGCCAAACCTGCGCAATATATCCACAGTGTACTTCCCGTGAGATAGAAAATTTTCATCTTTCCTTTGCCAAATCTCAAGGCCAAGAAAGTAGTGCATTAGAGAGCCTTTGGCAACGAATTTGGCTTTATACTTCTCAATGCTACCATCCGCAGCATGCTTTATCTTGTAAACCCATCTGGAAGTCACAATGGACTTCCTGTTAGGTTTGGGAACAACCTCCCAAACATCATTCTTCATTATAGAGTTGTACTCTTTTGTCATTGCATCTTTCCAAACTTGCTGCTTTGCAGCTTCTTCATATGAGGATGGTTTTGAATCACTGATGTGACTCATCAGTGCAACATATCCTGAATATCTGTCAGGTTGTTTGAGCTCTCTGGATGAACCCGCGGGTGCTCCATGTTTCTCTGCGTTTTGTAAGATGTCTCTGCACCAAGCAGATATTTTGGCGGGAGGTTCATCAAGTGACCTCTCAACCAAGTTCTGTTGGTTCTTCAGGAGCTAGCGAATCTGAGGCATCTTCTAGTTTCTCCCTCTCAAACTCTGAAGGGGGGGGATCAGACTCGGCATCCTCCATCTCTGAATCACATTGAATCACTTTCGATCTTTTGAAAGCAGCTTCCTCATGGAAGGTAACATCTCGGCTGACTTCAATGTGTCTCTCACCAGGTATATATATTTGGTATGCTTTGGATGACTCGCTATAACTCAGAAAGGTGACTTTCTTTCCAAAAGGCTCCATCTTTGTTCTCTTTTCTTTTGGTACATGAATGTATACTGGGCTCCCAAAGATCCTAAAGTGTGATATGTCTGGCTTCTCACCAGTAAACACTTCTTCTGGTGTCTTCTCATCTAGAATGGCATGTGGGCTTCTATTTTGGATGTACACAACTGTATGAGTGGCTTCTTCCCATAATGAGGTAGACATATCTTGATCATGCATCATGGCTTTTGCAGCGTGACATATGGTTCTATTCTTCCTTTCGGCAACCCTATTTTGTTGAGGGTTGTATAGTACTGTTAACTATCTACATATTCCTGCATCACTACATAGCTCATTAAATGCATATGAATCAAATTCACCTCCATTACCAGACCTTAATGCATGGATGTGTTTTTCTTTCTGATTTTCAACTAGGGCTTTAAACTCTTTAAATTTGTTGAGTTTCACTTTTAGCCTTCATGAAATAAATCCATGACTTCCTCGAAAAATCATCTATGAACAGTACATAATATAAGAAGCCACTCAAGGAGGGGGATGACATAGGACCACATACATCAGAATGTATTCAATCTAAAATCCCTTTAGATCTAGTAGTACTGCTTGAAAAAAACTTCTTAACATTCTTCCCAAGTGCACAACCTCGACATACACTATCATGCTCAAAATCAAATACGGGCATACTTTTTACTATCTTTTGAAGTCCTAGTAGGGCTTTGTAGTGTATGTGTCCAAGCCTTCGGTGCCATAGCTCGCATGGACTAATAGTGTGGTGAATCATAGCTTGAATGTACTTCTCGGGTACCTTGTAGAGTCCTCCCTCTCGAACTCCAATCATAGTAGCAGATTCTAGGATTTTGTTCTTTGGCCATAAAAGTGTTTTGTTATCCATGAAAATAACTCAAAAGCCTTTGTCTTCAAGAACCGAAACTGAAAAACAGGTTCTTCTTCAAGCCTGAAACATACAGAATGTCCTCCACATGTAGAATATCACTGGTGCTCAACTGGAATGAGGTGGATCCAACTCCTTGGATCGAATAAGTTGAGTTGTCCCCTAACTCTACCATGCATGTGAATTCTTTCTCCTTTAGTTCAGTGATGGCACTCTTGTAACCAGTCATATGTTTGGATGTACCACTGTCAATCAACCATGTGTCTGCATTTGTGATGACGGATCTCGAAAGGGATGAGATAAGGTAATACTCCCTCGTTGTCTCCTTTTCTTTGGATACATTCTTTTGAGTGGTTTCATCTTCTATGGCGGTAGAAGCATGAAACTTTCATTTCTGCTCTGCTCTGCAATCTCTTGAGAAATGACCTTTCTTGTTTCAATTGACGCATCTAGCTTTTGACTTGTCAAAGCCTTTGTTGAACTCCTTCTTTGGATGAGAGAAATTTTGGAAAAAGGGTTTCTTTCCTTTCTTCATTCTTGTCGTGAGGGCAAGGTTTTCTTCATTGACACACACTAACTTGTTCTGGATTCGCCCCTCCTCTTCGAGGCAGTCATGCCACAACCTTTCGAAGTTAGGTTGTACCTCTCGGCCATTTACTGCATCCAATAATGTCTCCCATGAGGATGGGAGACCATCAATAGCGATTTGGAGAAGAACATCTTCATCCACCACTACTCCAATACTAGCAAATTGATCTCTTACTTGAGAGATCTTGGATAAGAAGGAGGCCACTATCTTATCTGTCTCCATCTTTAAGTTTCGAAGCTTATTCTTCAATGCCCTCTTTTGACTTGGGGTCTTCTTCTCATATAGATTAGTTAATGTATCATAACATTCTTTTGCGGTCTTCATCAATGTGATCACGAGCATCAAGTTATCTTTTACCGAATCATAGATGATCTGTTTGGTCTTAGCTTGATTCTTCTTGAAGTTGATGCACTTTGTATTAGATGTAGGCTCCTCCACAACAGTGGATACGTAGCCATCCAAGTCATGTTCCTCTAGGATGTTGAGAATCCTATCCTTCCAAGTGTTGACGTTTGAGGTGCCCTCAAGACAGTCTTTCGGTCGTACAAAGACTGATGCCATAGTCTTCAAATATTGTGCTCAACTTCTAAGGATCAACGTAGGCTATAACTGGCATGCAAAACTAAGCCACTTCACGCCCTAAGCTCTAATACCATGTTAATATTTGGTTGAGCTCTGATCTTTAATTCTTTTAGATGCAGAGACTTGAAGCAATGAGACAATTCAATCAATGAAATTCATGCAACCATAACACTAGATATACCCTGGGAAAATCCTCAAAATTATGAAAACAAAAACCCCGGCAATTCTTCTCAGTGTAATATAATGGATAGCAGAGAATGCTTTTTTTTACAACATAGCAAATTGCTTTCAGAAGATAAGAGATCACCAAACACTCTTGATGAAGATACGAAAGCAATAGAGAAGAGAGATCAATCGGATGTGTGCCCAACACAACAATAACAAGCACGAACAATACCCTGCACAAAGAGAAGTGCCTTGCCTTCAATGGAGAAGAGAATTCGCTTCACATTGGATTCATCAATCCCGTATAACATATTTATACATTCTTCTCTTCTATTTTTATCTTCTAACTTCAGGATGAACTCGCCCTCAAACTGGATGTATTAATCTTGCATGCAGAGGTGCACCCCACTTCTCATGCAGTGGTTTATCTCACTTAGTTGTCACTTAGGATGAACTCGCCTCTTAACTGAAAGCGTGCCCACTTAATTAGGTGGCTAACTTAAGTGTCGACATGCAAGTGTCACAACTCACGTGTCATCTTTTAGTTTAACATAAGTGTCGTCATGCAATAACACTTAGTTAACAAGATCTTCTTTGTTGTCACTTAGTTAACTCTCTTTAACTGAAGTGTCGTCTTTTAGTTTAACTAAAGTGAAAACACTTTAATTAACCGGTCCTTCTTATTTAACACTTAGTTAACTGAAATCATGTTGATTGATTTACTTGAAGTGACCACTGTGAGTTCTTTAGTTAACTGAGACATATCTTTAACTGATGCTTTGACTGAATCATTGATACTTAACTAAAGCTTTAACAATTCGAGTTCTCTTTAATTCGCTGAAGTGTTTGCATGGGCAATTTTGAATTCTCTTGATTTCCATGCTTTATCTTTTATTTCTTTATCTTTTACTGCATGGTCAATATGTGCTAACTTTAATTATCCATCACATTACATTATACTAAGAAGAATTATCGGATGTTGTGATCATATTATATTATTCCAGATCAAATGATCATATGCTAAAGTAATTCACTTTAGAGATGATCAATCTCTAAAGGAGACTTAATAGCAATTTGGTGATCATGGTTAATAGTACATCACGCAACATTAAATGCTTTTAACAAGTAAAGCATGACCTATATACGGAAGGTCCACCTCTATACGAGAGGTCCATCTCATAGATACCTTTATACGGAAGGTTCACATGATAATCATGACTTGGCAAACAAGTCTGGAGTTTTGTCCAACAAGACTTTACAACATCATTACTTTGATCAAGTACCTCTATACGAGAGGAATAACCTTTACACGGAAGGCAATCAAAGTGCTCACCTCTATACGGGAGGATCAATCTTGGTTGTACAAGATTGGTTTGGAGAATGTCTCTTAATGTTGTATATTTAACAGTACCATCCTTAGAATGAGGGGAAGTGCCCGAACATTTTCCCTCGTGATAGATTACCTTAAAAAAATACAAACATTTAAACACCAAAAATGCAAGTTTACTGACTTATACTGCACATAAAGGTATAAGTAGGAAAATCAATCAAGATTTAAAGTTCTGAAAAGGTAATTGATAGATTCAGGCATAATACATAAACAAAGTAAGGCTCTAAATAACCATCACAATCCAAACCCCTTTGAAATCAGCTCCAAGTCAGTGCCAAATCTGCTACAGCAGGATACCGAGCAAGGTATTTTTCACCTCCAAAGCGTCCAGACTCCAAACAATCCAAGTGAGAAGTTGATTCAAGGAAATAAAGGTGAGAGAATCGATTTGTAAGGCAGAAAGGTTAGGGCTTCATCGTTTTCCAAGCATGGGCCCTGTCGACCAGCTGACACTTGTTGAAATATTGTAACTTTTAAGAATATTATATTTGTACTTTATTATTCCGAAGATATTCCATTCCTCCGTGGTGCCCCTTTTGTATATCTGGAGATGTTTATTATTCCGAGAGAATGTGGTAACTAGGGTTATTAGATCTCCCATGTGAGGTCGGCCCTAAGTTAGTTGTTTAGGGGTTATTAGACTCTCTTAGGAGAGGTCGGCCCCCATTAGGGTGAAAAGTCAGTTAGAACACAAGTATAAATAGAGGAGGGTTGTTCCTCATTTATACTATTCATTCACTCACTTGTGATTGGCGCATAGGAGAGAGAGAGGTCTGCATAGGAGGAGAAGGAGCTCTAGTCTTGGACTACATCTTTGTATTAGTTGATTATCTATATTGAGGAAAGCTTTGTTGGGTTTTCTACCCCATGAGGGTTTCCCAGGGTAAATCTTTGTTTATCTTGTGATTGTGTTTCTTTCAGTGATCTTGCTTGTGAAATTAGGCTAAACTTAACATGGTATCAGAGCTAGCCTGAATAGGACATCTTTCACAAGGTGAAAATACCTCTCTCTCCTCCTCCAGTGAAAATTAGGGTTTCTGCAAAAGTTGGTATTTTTGGATTCTGATTGCATGGTTGCATAGCCCTCCTCAAATCGAAGTTTTGAGCCCTAGATCGAACTTTTTGAGTGGGTAGAACTCCGGGAAAATCAAACCCTAGTTTGGGTTTTGGACCAGAATTGCAGAAAACCAGTAAACCAGAAAAGTGCGCATCTGTGCACCAGTGAACCAGAAAAGCTGCGAACCTATGCACCAGTAAACCGGAAAAGTGAAGACCAGAAAACCAGAAATTCTATTGCAGATCCAGAAGATGAAAAGTTGAAGTTTCCAAAAGCAGAACACACCAGTATTCTCAATTCAATCAAGCACATCTCCTGGTAAGTGTTATTCCATCTCTTGAGAAACTTCAATCTCTGTGACCCCCTGGATAAGATGGCTCCAAGCACTAAGCTTGAAGACAAGTTAGAGGGTATAGAGAATTTCCGGGCATGGAAATATAGGATTGGTCTCATTCTTGAAGAGAATGATCTTGCCCAATATATCAAGGATGAGGTTGCAGAACCTGAGGAAGATGAAGCCAAAGAGAAGTATAGGAAGGACTTGATTAGGGCAAAGAGAATCATTGTTGATTCTATTAAAGACCACTTGATTCCCCAAGTGGCATCCAAGAAGACTCCGAAGGAAATGTATGATGCTCTTTCCAGAATGTATGAGGGAAAGAACAACAATAGAAAGATGAACTTGAGAGCTCAATTGAAGAGCACCAAGATGAATAAAGGAGAATCTATTCAAGGCTATTTCTCAAGGGTTTCCCAGTTCAAGGAACAACTAGATGTTATTGGAGATACCCTTGATGAAGATGAACTAGTCATGACTGCTCTAAATGGTCTCACTAGATCTTGGGAGTCATTCATCCAAACTATGTGTGCCAGAAAAGAAAGTATGAAGTTTGATGTGGTATGGGAGGATTGCATTCAAGAAGAAGTTAGGGTTGCCAACAGAGAAGCCTTGCTCAAGGAAGATGACCAAGCCTTGGCCACCCACACCAAGAGAAGAAAGAATCAATCCCACTTCAAGAAGGAAAGTCACAAGGAGTCTCATCCTCCACAAAGATTTCAAAAGAGAAGAGGAACTAATCAAAGAAGAGATTACTCCTCATTCCAATGTTTTACTTGTCACAAAATAGGACACATTGTTAAGGATTGTCCTCTAAAGAAGAAAAAGGGTTTTCACCACAAAAGACATCAAGCTCATCTAGCAGCAGATGACAGTGAAGAAGAGGAGGAGGAAAGGCCTCAAAAGAAAAGATCTCTAGTAGAGGAAGAAGAAGATGCAGAAGAGTATGTTATGTTCTCTGCACTCTCTGGGGCAGTAACACCTGGAGAAGATACATGGCTCATTGATAGTGGTGCTTCAAAGCACATGACAAGTCAAAAGAAGACTCTTTCAAAACTTGAAGAGAAGACCTCTCCACAGAAGGTATCCCTTGGAGATGACTATCAATATCCCATCAAAGGAGTTGGTGAAGCAAGTTACAAGCTTGATTCTGGAACCCTATTGAAGATGAAGGAGATCTTATATGTACCAGGTTTGAAGAAGAACTTACTCTCTATCTCGGCTTTGGATAAGAAAGGCTATAGGGTTGCATTCATAGATGGGCAAGTACTAATGTGGCCCAAAGGAAAATCATTTGAGGATACAATTGTTATTGGTGAAGAGGAAGGAGATCTATACAAACTCAAGGGCCATCCAAAAGTTGCCCTTGTACATGAAGCCACTAACCCAAATGAGCTATGGCATAGGAGGCTTGCTCACATTAACTACAAAGCACTACCTCATGTGAGAAAGGTAGTTATAGGACTTCCAGACTTAAAGATTGATCATGATGGCACATGCAAAGGATGTGCAAAAGGGAAGAATATCAAAAACCCATTTCCAAAGAGTGAAACAAAGACTAAGAGTACCTTGGAATTGATTCATTCAGATGTATGTGGACCAATGCCCTCCACATCCTTGAGTGGATATGAATACCACCTTACATTTATTGATGGCTATTCAAGAAAGACTTGGATATACTTTCTAAAAGGAAAGAATGAAGTCTTTGGAAAGTTCAAGGAGTTCAAAACCTTGATAGAAAATCATTCAGAAAAGAAGATCAAAATACTCGGGACAGATAATAGCGGAAAATATACTTCAAAGGATTTTGAAAACTTTTGTAAAGAAGCTGGAATCAAGAGGGAACTAACCACTCCCTACAATCCTCAACAAAATGGTGTTGCGGAAAGAAAAAATAGAACTATTATGGAAGCAGTAAAGACAATGATACATGATCAAGACCTACCTATGTATCTATGGGCTGAAGCAGCTAGGACAGCAATCTATGTTCAAAATAGACTATCTCATAGTGCTCTTGATTTCAAAACCCCAGAAGAAGTGTTCACAGGAAAGAGACCCGAGGTAAGTCACCTCAAGATATTTGGATGCCCAGTATACATTCACATTCCAAAAGAAAATAGGACCAAGCTGGATCCTTCTGGGAAGAAGGGAATATTTGTTGGATATTGTGAAGCATCCAAAGCATTCAGAATTTACATCCTAGGTTTCCATCATATGGAAATAAGTAGGGATGTGACATTTGATGAAGAAGCAGCTCTCAAGAGATCTAGGAAGTGCAAGTATGAAGAAGTATATGCAGAAAATGCACCTTCTAGAACTGCAGAGGCTGTACCCAACCTTGAAGATGTAACACCTGAAGACCATGACATTTTAGAAGCACAAGAACCCCCTATCACAAACATATCAAGAAAAAGAAGGCCAACATGGGCAAGAGATATTATACTAGGAGCAGAAAAGTATGGAGCTCTTGAAGGCTCCACCAGAGTGAGCAAGAAACCAAAGTCATTTTCCAACTATATGGCTTTGATGTGTGATTTGGTAGATCAAGAACCCACTAGTTATGAAGAGGCATCTCATAAGAAAGAGTGGGTAGAGGCAATGACTGAGGAGTACCAGTCAATAATGAAGAATGATGTTTGGGATATAGTTCCCAAACCTAAAGACAAAAGTGTGGTATCCTCCAAATGGATATACAAAATAAAGCATGTTGTGGATGGTAGCATTGAAAAATATAAGGCAATGTTTGTAGCCAAAGGATTCTCTCAGAAGGAGGGAATTGACTATGAAGAGACATTTGCACCAGCTGCAAGGTACACTTCCATTAGAACCATCGTGGCACTTGCATCCATGATGAAGTGGAAATTACACCAGATGGATGTAAAGACAACTTTCCTGAATGGTGTGGTTGAGGAAGAAGTGTACATAGAACAACCACAAGGATTTGAGATGGAAGATGGAAGAACCCATATGTGCAAACTGAAGAAGGCTTTGTATGGGTTGAAGCAAGCTCCCAGAGCTTGGTATGGAAGAATTGACAGTTTCTTGACAAGCTTGGGCTTTACCAAAAGTAAAGTTGATCCTAATCTTTATCTCAAGGTTATGGATGATGAACCTGTCATATTGTTGCTATATGTGGATGATCTATTTCTGACTGGAAATGAGAAACAAATTATCGAGTCCAAGAAGAAGCTCTCTTCAGAATTTGAGATGAAAGATCTCGGATTGATGCACTACTTCCTAGGTCTGGAAGTATGGCAAGGCCCAGAAGGAATCTTTCTCAACCAGGGTAAGTATGCTGTGGAAATCTTGAAAAGATTCGATATGTTGGAATGCAAAGCCATGGCCACTCCCATGGATTCCAACTTGAAGCTGTTAGCTGATGACTCTTCAGAGTTAGTGGATGTGACTCTGTACAGACAGATTATTGGATCATTAATGTATTTGACGAATACTAGGCCAGATATATGCTTTGCGGTGAACACATTGAGTCAGTATCTAGTGGAACCTAGACAAGTTCACCTGATAGCTGCAAAGCATGTGATGAGGTACCTAAAAGGTACGATAGATTTTGGTCTATGCTATCGTGGAGATCGTGACTTCAAATTGTATGGCTACACAGATGTTGATTGGGCAGGTAGTGTATCAGACACGAAGAGTACATCGGGTGGATGTTATTGTCTAGGATCTACCATGATCTCGTGGTTTAGCAGGAAGCTATCAAGTGTGGCTCTCAGCACAGCTGATGCGGAATATATAGTTGTTTGCTCTACTAGTTGTGAAGCAGTATGGCTTCGGAAGTTGTTATCAGGATTGTTTGACTTAGAGATGGACTCCACTGTGATCCTGTGTAACAACCAGAGCTGTATCAAGATGACAGAGAATCCAGTATTCCATGATAAGTCAAAGCACATAGAGATCCGGTATTTCTATATACGGGATATGGTGCAGAAAGGAGCTATCAAGCTCGAGTATGTGGGCACTGACGAACAAGTTGCTGATATATTGACCAAACCTCTGTCTCGAGTAAAGTTTGAGTATTTCCGAGACAAGCTTGGTGTTGTTCAGAAGGACCCTCCTCGAAAGGGGGAGTGATATGGTCGATGATGATATTTGGATACTGGTATCAATGTGGATACCTGTATCGATGATGAGATTGCCTATATTGACGGTAAGGTCAATGATGAGGATACCTGTGTTGATATGGATACTTGTATCGATGATAAGGATACTTGTATCAATGATGAGGATACATGTGTCGATGATGAGGTTACCTGTTCCAACGATGAGGTTGATGATGAGGTTACCTGTTCCGACGATGAGGTCGATGAAGTGGTACTTAGACTTTGTCTAAAAAGACTATTGGGATTGCATCGTCCTTGGACTTATGTCCTAAAGTGATAGGGATTGATCATCCCGTAAGTGGATCAGGATTGCATCATCCTTGGACTCATGTCCTTAAAGTGATGAGGACTAATCATCCTGTAAGCTGATTCGGGATTGCATCGTCCCTAGACATGGTGAGGTGTCTTAAAAGTGATAAGGACTAATCATCCTGTAAGTTGATTCGGGATTGCATTGTCCCTAGACATGGTGAGGTGTCTTAAAGTGATAAGGACTAATCATCCTGTAAGCTGATTCGGGATTGCATCGTCCCCAGACATGGTGAGGTGTCTTAAAGTGATAAGGATTAATCATCCTGTAAGTTGATTCGGGATTGCATCGTCCCTAGACATGGTGAGATGTCTTAGAGTGATAAGGACTAATCATCCTGTAAGTTGATTTGGGATTGCATCGTCCCTAGACATGGTGAGGTGTCTTAAAGTGATAAGTATTGATCATCCTGTAAGTTGATCTGGATTGTATCGTCCATAGACATGAGAGATGTCTTAAATTGAGAGGGACTAATCATCCCGTAAGCAGATCAGGATTGTATCATCCTTGGACCTATGTCCTAAAGTGAGAGGGATTAATCATCCTGTAATAGGATCTTGTACATTGCAGAGTATGCTACTATGTTGATGTTGTTGATCGAGAGGATCCAAATGTTGATCATGATGGTCTAGATGACGATGTTGTTGATCGTGATGGTCTAGATGACGATGTTGTTGATCGTGATGATCTAGATGACGATGATGTTGATCAGTAGATCCAGATGATGAGGTTGTTGATCGAGTGATCTAGGTGATGATGATGTTGTAGTTGATCGAGTGCTGCAGAAGATGAAGACTCAATACTGACGATGTTGATGTTCCAATATTGATTATGTTCCAATAACTGAATGAGTTACTGTTGATGATGTATAAAGAAAGCTTCCAATGATTTATAGATGTATCATGTATCATGTAGTCGATGATTCCTTGCTCCTGCAGATGTTGTTATAATATCCTTCTCGTTAAGGGGGAGTGTTGAAATATTGTAACTTCTAAGAATATTATATTTGTACTTTATTATTCCGGAGATATTCCATTCCTCCGTGGTGACCCTTTTGTATATCCGGAGATGTTTATTCCTCCAAGAGAATGTGGTAACTAGGGTTATTAGATCTCCCATGTGAGGTCGGCCCTAAGTTAGATGTTTAGGGGTTATTAGACTCTCTTAGGAGAGGTCGGCCCCATTAGGGTGAAAAGTCAGTTAGAACACAAGTATAAATAGAGGAGGGTTGTTCCTCATTTACACCATTCATTCACTTACTTGTGATTGGCGCATAGGAGAGAGAGAGGTCTGCATAGGAGGAGAAGGAGCTCTAGTCTTGGACTACATCTTTCTATTGGTTGATTATCTATATTGAGGAAAGCTTTGCTAGGTTTTCTACCCCATGAGGGTTTCCCAGGGTAAATCTTTGTCTATCTTGTGATTGTGTTTCTTTCAGTGATCTTGCTTGTGAAATTAGGCTAAACTTAACAACACCAAACGCTGACTTCGTTGAGTCACTCATTTCGAGTGTAACTTCAGCTGAGTCCATCAAGTTAGCAGCCGAGTGGGGCCAATTTTGCCCAAACACCAGTCTGCCTTGGTCAGCTCTGATAACACGGGACTAATCACCTGAAGGGATAGATGCACAACGTTCATATAGACGTGGTAATCAAGGAAAGAGGCCTTGAATACCCATCAAATTCAAATATGCCACCTTCATCCTCATCTAGTCATCTAGATCATTTTATCTATCAATGTTTTGCCTCTAGTGCGCTGCCCCTGGACTCTCTTTACTCCACTCATTTTGCTCTACTTTGCTCAACCTGCAATGCAGGGGAGAGAGTAGAGCTATTCTTTAGCCTAGAATACCTTTCTCTAGACCACATTAAAAGAAAAGGCATGCACCATACAAGGAAGGTAAAGGCATGCACCATATGAGGAAGGTGGAACCTTAGGTGGCTACTACAGGGAGATTGAATAGGCAGTCTGTGATAAGGTGGAGAAGAGTTTTAATGATACTATAAAAAGCAGAATAAGTGATTCAGACAGACAACAATTAGAGAAATATGGAAAAAATGAGCATCATACACAGGAAGCAGATTCTGTGGAGGAAAGTTTTAGTGTTACTGTAAAATGCAGATTCATCGATTCACCCAGCCGATAATTAGACGAACAGATAACTATGGAAAAACTGAGCATCATAAGAGGCAGAAAACAAAAGTTACATGAAGGAAACAATTGCATTCACTCAAGATCCTATGACAACTAGTGAATGCTAGAATAAATTTAACTGGCATAACTAAATGTGCGCATGCAACATAATCTAGCAAAATTCGAAATTGAGGTGATTACTAGAATCCATGAAATTCAAAAAGAGCTCCTGGCTAAAATTGAACTTGGTTTCAACAAACTGGAAAGCCAGTGCACATTGAAAGAGCAAAGCTCTGACTGCACACTCAAGAGACCAGCAAATACATTAAAAAGGGAAATTCATGAAGAATAGGCTGCAGATGGAGGAAATGTAAGTAGAGATGATGGATAAAAGGTTTGAAGACGCTGTGGGAAATAAGTTACATGAGGTTAGAGCAGTGGAGAAAGTGAAAAAAAAAAGCTCTCGTGTCAGTATTCAGACAAATTAGCATATATTTGACCCTCGTTGATAATATTGACTTTGGCTTCCCTAGTATAAACAGCTGGTATAACGGCATACTTATTTTTGGTTTGGCAGCAATAAGAATTTGCATACCCCTGTTTTGTACTATTGAAGCATGTCAGATGACTTTCCGTCAGGTTCTGAAAAGAAACCAGAACATGGTTCAAAGCATGGATACTATACTGGCTTCTCTGGTTCTCAGGCCTATCAAGTTTGTATTGTAAATATTCTGTAAACATAATATAATCTCCTTTTTCAATGCTAAAAATAAACGACATATGATTAGCATGTAAACTTAAAATATAAGGTTAAGAAAGACTATACATTGTTTTTTGTAACTCGTTACTTGTCATGATAAAAAAAGCATATAAACTACAACTGGTGCTCCCGGCTTGCCATGATGTAGAAGTTTCCCAATTATGAAAGGAGAGAAACCAACTCAGTTTCTCAGGCTTATCAAGTTTGTATTGTAGAAGTTTCCCAATTATGAAAGGAGAGAAACCAACTCTGATTCTCAGGCTTATCAAGTTTGTATTGTAAATATTGTGTAAACATAATATAATCTCCTTTTTCAATGTTAAAAATAAACGACATATGATTAGCATGTAAACTCAAAATAAAAGGTTAATAAAGACTATACATAGTTTTTTTGTAACTCGTCACTTGTCATGAACAAAAAAGCATATAAACTACAAGTGATGCTCCCGGATTGTCATGATGTAGAAGTTTCCCAACTATGAAAGGAGAGAAACCAATGATACAAACTCTTGAGTCACTCTTCCTTTAGACCTTGTATTGATAACAAAGTGCTCTGGATATTTTCTAAGTAGTGAAAGAAGTCCAATCCACGGTCTCCCCTTACTCTCAGCATCTGCCCAATCATCTGATGTCAAAAATTTCCTTATCCTACTCTGATGCCAAATCCCGCTGTAGTGTTCAAGAAGCTGCACCATGGAAAAAAAAGGTTTAAATTTTTGTGTACATTTCTAACAGCAGTAAAATCTGAAAAATCCCATTCCTAAAAAAAGTCAAAACGGCATGCTATACAAGCAACAAGTGTAAAAGAAACACTCTTTCTACCAATGTTATCAGAACCGGACCGGTCATCAAACTGGTCAAACCCAAAAATCTGAACCGGACCGGAACTAGGAAAAACAAACGGACTGAAAAACCAGTACAAAAAACTCATAAGGTATTCAAATTTTGAAAAAAAAGCATATATATTCATGTGGATCCATATGAATCCAAACCATTATACACAAATATACAAAGTTTCTCATGTATATAGCAAGGGTGCATATAGCTAAAATAGCATATAGAGTGCAATCCATATCTGACCCAAAATACATAAACAAAGAGGCTTTAAATGGCCTCTAGAGTCCAAAAAACTTCATGCTACAACAAATAACTACATATCATCAAAATCATTCCCTATATTGGGATCTACTCATCAATAGCACCCTATGCCCCCCATAGCAAGGGTGCATATAACTAAAATAGAAAGGGTGCCTATAACTAAAATAGCATCAAGTACAATCCATAAAAAAACTTCATGCTACAACAAATAACTACATAACATCAAAATCATTGCCTGTATTGGGATCCTATTCATCAATAGCACCCTATGCCCCCCATAGCAAGGGTGCATATAACTAAAATAGCATCAAGTGCAATCCATATCTGACCCAAAATACATAAACAAAGAGGCTTTAAATGGTCTCTAGAGTCCAAAAAACTTCATGCTACAACAAATAACTACATATCATCAAAATCATTGCCTGTATTAGGATCCTATTTATCAATAGCACCCTATGCCCCCCTCCTCTAAGCTCTAGCCCTTGCCTCTACCTTGAATCTTGAATTTGATCCTCCTAGGACATTAGTCAACACCCTACAATTTTGATGAAACTTCCTAATCCAAGTGTTAAAATAAGGCAGAAAAAGCTTCCCATGTTTAATAAGTGATTTTGCTTGAGTGAAGGGTACATTTTTATTAAGGTCATGACAGAGGAGTTCAAGAATCAACACCACCAACATCAAGGTACATAGAAGGGTTGATGTGATTGATTAAATGCCAATCCCATACCCTCCTACATGATAGAATCCAGTGGAAACATTGCAATCCTGAAATCCTGAAAACTATTAAACCTGTTGAATTTTGAATGGGATCTGAAATTCTACTTTTTGCATATGAAGTCTGATGAGGTTAGAACCACTTTCAAATATCTTGAAACAATTAATGGTAATGTTAAAAATTTAAGTAAAAAGATAGAAATTCCTTTTACTTTAAGAATTTAATATTACCGATGATTACTAGGGTCTAGTGTAATGTCCCCATCCAAATAAATTACATGAAAGGAAAATTCCACCAATCTACTAGTTCCCTAGGTTGGGGTGGAAACATTTAGATTTGGAATAAGGGAGCTATAAGACCCCAAATGAACATTAGATTGACAAATATATATTAAAAGGGGCTAAATAAATATTAATAAGAAGAAAATGAAGTGGCACTTGGTCATGAGGACGCATAGGTGGTGTGGGACCCACACAAGGCAAGATTCTCCATGCCACATGGCTTCCTATTCTCACCCATTCGAATCCAGGGTGGAGTCTAACATTCTTGGGGGAGTTGGAGAGTCATTATACTTGGCATGACTCAATGAGGGTTGAATTGGAGTGAAAGAATAACTCCCATAGAAGAGGAAGAGGCATCTTAGAGGTATTGTGACACTTGGGCTAGATTCCCTAGCTTCTATGACAACAATGATAAAGATTCTACGACACTTATGACAAGGATCAGCCCTGATTGTTGACATCGAACCTATATGACATGTCAGGGCTAAAAATAGCCTCCAAGAGGGCGCACTAGGGAGTTATGGCAGCCAAAGATTCCCCCCATTCAAATTGATGGAAGAGGAAGCCTAAGAAATGTTGGACAAGTGGCACTCATGGGAATCTCTCCCTAATTTGAGTTGGGATGAAGCTCTTGGAGGGAATTCGAACCATGGAAGCCTTGGGAGGTTAATAAAAGTCAAGAAGAAAGAAGACCAGCTTTTGATCATTTCTCATTTTGCAAATTGGAGAGCATAGCTTGTCCATGCAAGTTGAATGTTTATTCTTCTTGCCTTAGTACCAATTTCGAGGGTGAAAGATTCCCATCCTAATTGGCAATTGGAGAGGCCATTCAAATTTCAGACCTTTCATTGGAGCTGCATGAAGTCATTTACTACAGGTTGAAGCTACAGCGTTGCTCGTGACCATTTCTTCTTCAACTTGTTCCCACATCTCTCTCACTTTTCTCTTCATATTCTTGCTCTTGGAGGAAGGGCGCACATGGTGAGATGCTAATCTCTTTGGGGAAGTCCAAGGGGCCCCATTTATTTGTAATATGATATCTACACTCTGTATTTGATGCTCAGCTGAATCTCAGATCGAAATTCCAAGTGAAACTATGTAAAAATGCCAAACTATGTATGAATGGTGCCATTTTCCCCTATATCTTGTTGTAAGAGCTTGAAGTTGTTTGGTATCAAATTGTTTCAGTCAATTTCTGTGATTTTATTGTTGTATGGAGAGCCATTAATGTACTGAAGAAGTTTCATATACATTATACAAGTCCTTGAAACATTTCTCTCAAATTTCATAGCAAGTTATAGCGTTTTTCTATAATTTCCCCCTATGTGAAGACATGTCTACAAATCTCTAATTTATGGGAGTTGCAGCAGCCTTTAGAAACTGATTAGTGATGCATTTGGGTTCCCATTGAAGTCATCTAACTAATCCATGTCTCTATACTGAAAGTTGGGAGGTTTGTATTGCATTTGGGAAGCCATTAGTGACCTCTACCCTTGGGGGTTTGAACCTAGAAATTACTAGTAATTTCTCATTTTTCTCCTGAATTCAAATGAAGGTTGCAGAAGTCTTTTGATAGTGTCTAAGCATCCATTAGGTTCATTTTTATGTCCTAATACCCTTCAAACACGCTCAGACCCAATTCGAAATCCTTAGGAGTCATTTGGAAGCACTTGAGTCCTCACTAGTCCAAGGTTTGAATTTGACCAAAAATTGCAATTTGTCCAAATTGTTAAAGAGGGACACTACAAGTGGTATCAGAGCATGGTCCTTGCACCTGATTTGGGTGACCATTTATGAGGTCAAGAAGTCAGCCCCCACCCTTAGAAACCGAAACTAAAAGTACCTTTGGTGAAGAGGAAGAAGAAGGAGAAGAGATGCTCTCTGTTGAAATTATGACTAAGGATGAGAAAGGAACGTCAGATATGGAAGAGAAAGAGGAGTTTAGGAAATTCATGAAACCATTTTTTGAGGACATGACAAGGCAGATAATGCAAGGGTTCGAATTGATGGTTTTTCAAATTGGAAGCAAATTGGCATTAGGAGGCAGCAATAGTTCTCCTTTCAAGGGAAAGAAGACATTTGGTGAAAGCATTTTCTCAAAGACAGGACCTCACAACCGACCCAATGAATTCCAAAGCTCAATAAGAGATACCACACCCAACTTTCTTGAGCCCAAAGAGGATCCTAACATCCAATATGGAATGAATGAAGTTTTAGCAGAATGGCAGTTGTTGAGTGAAGATTGTAGGAGGACCTTACCATTCGATCAATTCTTTGTTGTCTCAAACAAGCTCAAAATGAGAGGAGGTAACAGAACTCCTTTTCAAAATAAAGAATTGAATTATGTCATAGGTAAAATGCCCCTTCCTACCTTTGATGGCTCATCTCAAAGTTCTGCAAATACTTGGATACAAAAGTTAGATGTATATTTTCAATTGAATCCAATGGTTGAAGAGGATGCTCTAAAAATGGCTATTTTGCATCTTGAGGGAGAAGCCAATGATTGGTGGTTCCATGGAATTAAAACTTTGGGACATAATCAGGTTACAACATATGAAGAATTTGTTAACAGGTTATTGGAAAGATTTGAGCAAAAAGACCCTGAAATGTCTATTAAGGAACTAGCACAGTTGAAGCAAATTGGAACCCCAGATGAGTACATGTTTGGAATTTCAAAAACTATCAGTTAAGGTGGCTAATATATCTATGGTTCGATTGGTATTGCTCTTTACTGAAGGTTTGGCTGAACCTTTGAAGGGTTTAGTTAAAGCCCACAAACCTACTTCATTGAAAGATGCCATGAACATGGCAAGAGATCTGCAAAATGTGCTACCCAAGACAAGGTATCCCCCCAAGCCCAACTTTCCTTCCAAGTTCAGATTTGACAAGAAGCCATGGCAAAAATATGCATTTGGAAAGGACAAGAAAGAGGGACCAAACAAGGAAGAACTTGGAAGAAAGAAACTATGTTACACATGCTTCCAACCATAGGTACCAGGGCATAAATGTGCTAAGGGGAAAGCACAATTCATTGAAGCATTTTCTGATGATGAAGGTGAAGGGGACATGGAGGAAGAAGAACATCTTTCAGCCCAAGAAGAGGGATATGACACAGCAGAAGAAGATCATCCATCACCTAAAAAAGGGAGAATGGCAGTGCTTTCAGGAGTGCCTCGTTTTAACACCATTCGATGCAAGGGAGTGGTACAAGGGCAAAGAGTTTTGGTATTGGTAAATGGAGGAGCCACTCTTAACTTCATTGATGCATCCTTGGTGGAGAGGAGAAAGTTACCTACTGAATCATTCGATGGGTTCACAGTCATCATTCCAGGTAACAATTCTATGGAATGCAAAACATGGATTCCAAACCTACAACTCACCATAGGAAATTACACATTTTCTGATAGCTTTTATGTGGTGGATGTTGCTGATACAAATGTGGTCTTGGAAGTGCAATGGTTGTACTCTATAGGGGAACATACAGTGAACTACCAAATACCTAAAATGAAATTCAAAGATTCGGAAGAAAAACAAAGGGTAGTGAGAAGAATACACACCTATCTGAATCAAGTGGTGTCTTCCCACAATATGAGGTCCATATTAAGGTATGGGGATATTGAATGGGCTGCTGAATGTTTCATCACTTCCCCCAAGCCAAACATAAATATTGCAGAACATCCAAGGGAGATAAGCAAGCTACTACACAAATATGAAAGGGTTTTTGGAGACCTTCCTCCTGGAAGGCCACCAGACAGAGGAGTTGAGCACACCATTGTTTTGGAGGTGCGTACTTCACCTATACAAATACCACCATATAGACACCCAAAAAGGTTCAGAGATGAGATTGAGAAGGCTATTCAAGAGCTCTTGGAATTGGGACTCATTAGACCAAGCTCCAGTCCCTATGCTTCTTCAGTTGTTTTGGTGAAGAAAAAGTATGGAACCCTAAGGATGTGCATTAATTTTAGAGCTCTAAACAAGAAAACAATAAAGAATAGATATCACATCCCTAGAATAGATGAGATCATGGATGAGCTATTTGGAGCAAAGTTCTTCTCCAAAATTGATCTTAGATCTAGTTACCATCAGATTCGAATGAAGGAGGATGTGCAGAAAACTGCTTTCAGATGTCACTATGGTCATTTCGAATTTCTTGTCATGACTTTTGGTTTGACCAATGCTCCAACCACCTTCCAATCATGCATGAACAAAATATTTTGCAAGCAGCTCCGTAAGTTTGTTTTGGTTTTCTTTGATGATATTTTGATTTACAGTAAGACATGGGAGGAACATTTGCACCATTTAGAAGTTGTATTGAAAATCTTGCATGAACAATCCTTGTTTGTTAAGTTGTCCAAGTGTGAATTTGGGTTGAAAGAAGTTTTGTATCTTGGGCACATCATTGGGCAAGATGGAGTAAAGGTGCACTTGGAGAAAATAAAGGCTATTCTTGAATGGCCATCACCCAAGAACATCACTGAATTGAGAGGCTTCATTGGGATATGCACTTACTATAGGAAGTTTGTGAAGGGGTTTTCCAAACTAACTGTTCCCTTTACTGATTTGACGAAGAAGAATGCTTTCAAATGGGATGAAAAAGCTGAAAAAGCTTTCCAAAGAATGAAAGAGATAATGAGTAGTTGTCCAGTACTTGCACTACCAAATTTTTCTAAACCATTTGTTTTGGAATGTGATGCATCGGGAGAAGGAATAGGGGCGGTCCTAAAGGAAAATCAACACCCCATAGCTTTTGAGAGCAAAAAATTACAACCACATGAGAAGCTCTACTCCATATATGACAAAGAAATGTTAGTCATCATGCATGCCTTGGCCAAGTTTAGACAATATCTAGTGGGGAACAAGTTTGTGGTCAAAACTGATCATAACAGTTTAAAGCATTTCCTCACACAAAAGGATCTCAATGAAAGGCAACAAAAATGGGTAAGTAAGGTCCAAGCTTTTGATTTTGACATTGAATATGTAAAAGGGAAGAATAATATTGTAATAGATGCATTGTCTAGGAGACCTTCATTTTCCCTTATGGACATTTTGAAAGATTGGAAAGATATGCTAATAGTAGAGTATGCCAAAGATAGTTTTGCTTGTGATGTGTTAGTGGGGTCAAAGGAGATGATTGATACAAGATATTAAATGGCCTAATCTACTATAAGGACCGAATATACGTGGTTCATGGTTCGAACCTAAAGCACAAGATCTTGAAGGAAGCTCATGATTCTCCTTTAGCAGGCCATCCTGGTTTCTTTAAAACATATAGGCAATTAAGACAAAGGTTCTCTTGGAAAGGGCTGAAGGAAGATGTTCTAAAGTATGTGAATGAATGCAAGATATGTCAGCAAAACAAAGTTGAACACACCCATCCTGCTGGTCTATTGCAACCATTGCCCATTCCAGAACAAAAATGGGAAAGCATCTCAATGGATTTCATCACAGGTTTGCCCAAGGCTTTGGGTAAGGATTGTATTTATGTTGTGGTGGATAAACTCACCAAATTTGCTCATTTCTTTGCTATTACATCATCTTTTACTGCTGCACAAGTGGCTTATCTATTCTTTAGAGATATTTTCAGATTGCATGGACTTCTCAAAAACATTCTGAGTGACAAGGATAGCAGATTTATGAGTGCTTTTTGGCAAGAACTCTTCAAGTTGGTGGGCACTCAATTAACTCCTAGCACAAGCTATCATCCACAAACTAATGGCCAAACAGAAAGGGTGAACCAATGGTTGGAGGGGTACTTAAGGAACTATGTTGGTGAGCAGTGGAAAGCATGGGTTAAATGGCTACACTTGGGTGAGTTTTGCTACAATACTACTTTCCATATGTCCATTGGCATGTCTCCTTTCAAAGCACTTTATGGTTATGAAGTACTCACCTTTGTTGATCACATTTTTTGTGATAGTAGAGCTCCAAAAGCTAAAGATTGGGTTGAGGAAAGTCGAGATTTTGAAACTTTTAAAAGACAATTTGCAGGTTGCCCAAAATCAACAAAAACAGTATGTGGATCAACATAGGAAGGAAAGAATTTTTCAAGTGAATGATTTGGTTTATTTGAGGTTGCAGCCATATAAGCAAACCACCTTAAAAGGGAAAGGATCAGAAAAGCTTAAACCAAGGTTCTATGGTCCATACAAGATAGTTCGAAAGGTTGGGGAGGTGGCTTATGAGATAGAATTTCCGAAAGGTAGCAAAATCCACAATGTATTTCATGTTTCATGTCTTAAAGAAGGCTATTTGTCAGCAAATTTCTATTTCAGAAACACTCCCTCCATTAAATGATGGACAACTCATACTCATAAAAAAAATAAAAAAATAAAAAAAATTTGAAGACAAGAAAAAGAAAATTGAGAAGCAGAACCATAAGAGAATATTTGGTACAATGGAAAGATTTGCCAAGTGAAGATGCCACATGGGAAGAGGAACAAATTTTGCAGCATCCTAATTTAGAATTGCTTGAGGGCAAGCAATCTTGGGTGGGGAGGACTGTAATGTCCCCATCCAAATAAATTACATGAAAGGAAAATTCCACCAATCTACTGGTTCCCTAGGTTGGGGTGGAAACATTTAGATTTGGAATAAGGGAGCTATAAAACCCCAAATGGACATTAGATTGACAAATATATATTAAAAGGGGCTAAATAAATATTAATAAGAAGAAAATGAAGTGGCACTTGGTCATGAGGGCGCATAGGTGGTGTGGGACCCACACAAGGAAAGATTCTCCATGCCACATGGCTTCCTATTCTCACCCATTCGAATCCAAGGTGGATACTAACGTTCTTGGGGGAGTTGGAGAGTCATTATACTTGGCATGACTCAATGAAGGTCGAATTGGAGTGGAAGAATAACTCCCATAGAAGAGGAAGAGGCATCTTAGAGGTATCGTGACACTTGGGCTAGATTCCCTAGCTTCTATGACAACAATGATGAAGATTCTATGACACTTATGACAAGGATCAGACTTGATTGTTGACATCTGACCTATATGACATGTCAGGGCTAAAAATAGCCTCCAAGAGGGTGCACTAGGGAGTTATGGCAACCAAAGATTCCCCCCATTCGAATTGATGGAAGAGGAAGGCTAGGAAATGTTGGACAAGTGGCACTCATGGGAATCTCTCCCTAATTCGAGTTGGGATGAAGCTCTTGGAGGGAATTCGAACCATGGAAGCCTTGGGAGGTTAATAAAAGTCAAGAAGAAAGAAGGAGACAAGCTTTTGATCATTTCTCATTTTGCAAATTGGAGAGCATAGCTTGTCCATGCAAGTTGAATGTTTATTCTTCTTGCCTTAGTACCAATTTCGAGGGTGCAAGATTCTCATCCTAATTGGAAATTGGAGAGGCCATTCAAACCTTTCATTGGAGCTGCATGAAGTCATTTGCTATAGGTTGAAGCTACGGGGCTGCTCGTGACCATTTCTTCTTCAACTTGTTCCCACATCTCTCTCACTTTTCTCTTCATATCCTTGCTCTTGGAGGAAGGGCGCACATGGTGAGATGCTGATCTCTTTGGGGAAATCCAAGGGGCCCCATTTATTTGTAATATGATGTCTACACTCTGTATTTGATGCTCAGATGAATCTCAGATCGAAATTCCAAGTGAAACTATGTAAAAATGCCAAACTATGTATGAATGGTGCCATTTTCCCCTATATCTTGTTGTAAGAGCTTGAAGTTGTTTGGTATCGAATTGTTTCAGTCAATCTCTGTGATTTTATTGTTGTATGGAGAACCATTAATGTACTGAAGAAGTTTCATATACATTATACAAGTCCTTGGAACATTTCTCTCAAATTTCATAGCAAGTTAAAGTGTTTTTCTATCATTTCCCCCTATGTGAAGACATGTCTACAAATCTCTGATTATGGGAGTTGCAGCAGCCTTTAGGAAATGATCAGTGATGCATTTGGGTGCCCATTGAAGTCATCTAAATAATCCATGTCTCTGTACTGGAAGTTGGGAGGGTCATATTGCATTTGGGAAGCCATTAGTGACCTCAACCCTTGGGGGTTTGAACCTCGAAATTACTAGTAATTTCCCATTTTTCTCCTGAATTCAAATGAAGGTTGCAGAAGTCTTTTGATAGTCTCTAAGCATCCATTAGGTTCATTTTTATGTCCTAATACCCTTCAAACACTCTCAGACCCAATTCGAAAGCCTTAGGAGTCATTTGGAAGCACTTGAGTCCTCACTAGTCCAAGGTTCGAATTTGACCAAAAATTGCAATTTTTCCAATTTTTCCAAATTGATAAAAAGGGACACTACGTCTAGGGTTTAGCTTTTTTAATTTATTTTTAAAAATTCATGTTCAAAACCATACCATATGTACTTGTCAAAACCAGTTGGTTTCCTGCAAAACCAATTGGTTTATGCATTTAAGGCCGGTTCTATATGGATCTGACTGGTTTAGGCATAGAATCGGTTGGTTCAATAGGGAACTAGCCTTCTCTAATCTGAAACATTGAACCGGACCGATATGGCCCCAAAACTGGTTGGGCCGACCAGTTTTGCCAGTCCCAGTTTCGTTCCGATAACACTACTTTCTACTCCTACTGAAGACCGTTTTATAAACACATACATTTAGCTTTTATGATTCATACAAGTAGACTATAAACAGGATATATCATATTTACAATGCATATGGCATCTTAAATCAAGAAAAACAATTGGCAAATAGAAATATTTTTTAGACCTTATACAAGGTATATACAAATTCAGTGGTCATTGGTCAGCTCTAAGTACAAATCCTCTACAAAGGTTGCACTACTGAACATTACTGAACAGGGTCAAAGTCAAAGTCAATTATAGCCATTAGAGTTTGCATAGGCATATCAAAAAACATTCAAGTTTGGTTCCTGCACAAGGAAGCACTCTGGCTGAAGAGACACATATTAAAGAAATGTTTAATTAACTAATACTAAACATGCCTATACACTGGACAGTTGTCTCTGATCCAATTTTCTTACAATAAAAATGCATACTTATCCCAGAAAATTTGCATTTATTAGTGTACTGTCTTTGTAGACAAGAATTGCTCATTTGAAGATCCACAGATGTGAGACATGGATGAAGAATGGTAGCAAGAAAGGCTATGAGAAGAAGGAACACTCAGATACAGGAAAGGAGGACTTGAGAAAGATGATATGTTTCTGATGTCACGAGATGGGACATTATGCCAGCCAGGGTCCATTGTTGAGAATGGGGAAGGGAGCGAAACAAGTTGCAGCTGTGACTGTAGCATATGTAAAGGAGGATCCCTCTCAGCTTGAGACTGTCTTTTCCATGGTCTCGTTTTTGTCTTCTAACATTGTGGCTATCATCGGATGGTATGTGGACAAGGAGCTTCAAGACATATGTGATATGACAGGTCATTATTCAGCAAGGTTCAGGAGCAAGAGGGAGGCATAAGTGTGAAGCTAGGCAATGATGCTACTTATCTTGTGAGAGTTGTTGGCTCCATTTCCTTCCAGATGCCTTCTGGTGATGTTCTTGAGTTGATTGATGTTCAATTTGTTCCTAGTTTTAAGAAGAATCTTCTTTTAGTTTCCTATGTGGCATATGTACAGTAAAAAGTTCCATTTTAGGAACAACATTACACCATCAATGATTGTAGTCTAGCTAGTCTGACAACTTCTTCTCAGGTTGCATGTTAATCCAGTGACACTTGTACATTCCAGTGAGATGTTGGATGAGCCTTCAAGTTTTGAGGAGGCTCAACAACATGTAGTAGTGTCCACATCCTCAGTGAGGGCGAGTATACTTCCTAGGAGATATCCTAGTCATATTGCAGTGTTTTCTTCCATCTGTGAGCCTTCTGATTGTCTTGAGACAAAGAGATGTGATACCTTGACGGAGGATGATATTTCGGTTGATTCCGAGACTGCAAAAAAAACAGATTTGTACATGGCAGGTGTTACACCTCATATTGTATGAGGTTTCACATTGTGGGGATGTTTTCAGCTGGTACCTTGGAGCATCTTGATGGACTTGGGGGATCTACATCTTTATGGAGCTTCTTTTCTTCACGATCGGATATTTGTTAAAAATCATTGGTGGAATATGGTCGCTTTTCTATGGTGGATGTTTAGGTTGATGGTCATTCTTGTAAGTTTTAAACCTGTGTAGAGAAGCAAAGCATACAGATTCTTTTAAGCAAAACAGAGATTACACCAAAACATTCACACATAATACACAAAGATTTACCCTGAAAACCCTTAACCGGGAAAACTAGCAAAACTTAGAGCCACACCTCTTACTTTCTCATATTGATTATTAACCACTCACAATACAAATATAGGTATTCTGCAGCATCCAAAACCCTAATACGTTAACCTGGATTAGAAAAGAGACTCTAATCCCTTAACCGGGATTAAATTACATATTTTTAGAAAGAACCCAAAAATAGCCCAAACAAAATTTGAACTCACTTCGCGGAAGGGGGAGGGCATCGGCACCCCCCCCAATAACCCCCCCCTAAGCCAACACTTCGCGCAACGACCGACGCATACGGTAGAGCACTAGATGGAGGGGATCGTCAAGCACGGTCAAAGACGCACCCCCCTACACACACATGCAAAGAATATAACACATACTCAACATTATCCCACTTGTTTTCTTTGCATACAGGGGTACAATATTTTATTGGATCAACAATCTAGGGCACGAATACCCATTACTCCTTTACCTCGAGAGAACTTCTCGGTGCTCATAGATTTTGTCAATGAATCTGCAGCATTCTTCAAAGTGTCGACTTTCTCCAGTAATACCTTGCTTTCAACCATGTCTCTTACAAAGTGAAATTGCACATCAATATGCTTAGTTCTTGAGTGATAAGCAGGGCTCTTTGCCAGGAAGATTGCACTCCGACTGTCATAATCTAACCTTATAGCTTGTTGTTCAAACCCAATGTCCAAACACAATCTCTGCA
Source organism: Larix kaempferi (assembly GCA_027924585.1). Lineage (NCBI taxonomy): Eukaryota > Viridiplantae > Streptophyta > Pinopsida > Pinales > Pinaceae > Larix > Larix kaempferi. Next base: position 14,389,746 of record BSBM01001002.1, on the reverse strand, counting down.
ACCATACAGCCTCTTTACTTGCATGAGTGGCTGCCATGTATTCAACTTCTGTAGTTGATAGGCCACTACAACCTCTCTTACTCATCTAGCTGATAGCACCTCCAAATAGGTTAAATACATACCCAATTGTAGATCTTCTACAATCCAGATCTCCAGCCTAGTCAGCATCAACAAAGACATGCACATTCAACACTCTATCCTGTCCAATTCTTCCTTGATAACAGATTGCACTATCTATTGTTCCACGCAAATACCTGAACACCCTCTTCACAATTTTTCAGCCCTCCTTTCCTAGTTTTGACATATACCTACTCAAAACTCCCACTGCATGGGAAATGCCTGGTCTAGTGCATACCATGCCATACATCAAACTTCCAACTGCACTACCATAAGGAACATGGGGCATGTCTTCTTTTTCTTCTTTAGTCTCGGGACACTATTTTGTAGATAATCTCACACCTACTGGAATAGGAACTTTTACTGGTTTACATTCCTGCATATTAAACCTGTGCAGTATTGTTTCCACATATTTTCTCTGGTTCAACCAAAGTTTCCATTTTGCAAGGTTTTTCTTGATCTCCATCCCCAAGATGAAATTTAGAAGCACTAAGATCCTTCATAACGAACTTGGAGGATAGCTACATTTTCACCTCCTTGATAACCTTCATGTTGTTTCCAGCCAACAACATGTCAACAACATATAGCACTACATAAACAAAAAGTTCTCCAACCTGTTTGCAGTAGACACAGTGATCAGCTTTGCTTCTCACAAATCCCAGTCCCAATATGTATGTGTCGAACTTATGGTACCAAATCCTTGAAGATTTTTTTAGACCATAAAGGGACTTCTTCAACTTGCGAACCAACTGCTTACCCTTTACTGTAAATCCTTTAGGTTGCTTCATGTAGATTTCTTCTTCCAGGTCCCCATGTAGGAACGTCGTCTTCATATCCATCTACTTTACTTCAAGATCAAAAAACAACAACAATAGCAAGAAGGAATCTAATAGAAGTTAATTTTGCAACTAGAGAAAATATTTCACCAAACTCAATTCCCTCTACTTGAGAATATCCCTTTGCTGCCAAGCGAGCTTTGTACTTCTCCACTTTACCTTCTGCATTCAACTTCTTTTTAAACAACCATTTGCTGCCAACGGCTTTTCTTCCAGCTGATAACTAAACTAGATCCCAAGCTTCACTTTTGTCCAAGGCGTCCATCTCTTCAACCACGACTTTCTTCCAGAGATCGCTATCCTCTGAATCAATAACTTCCTTCACATTTCTAGGATTTATCATCAGTAATAGATAAAGGAAAATTAGACCAAAAATCAGGAGGGGAATACCTTTCTAGTTGCCTTCTTTCACGATATGATCTTCTCAAAACTACGGTATGAGGTTCTTCTTCTTCTGATTCAGCTTCTTCTGTTGAGTCAGATTCTTCATCTTCTAACTCGACCTCTATTTTCTCTAGTTCCTTTTCCATTGGAGTCACTTCTTGTTTGGGAACTTCTTTGATCTCCCTAAAGACAACATCTCTACTATAAACAGTCTTCTTAGTTACAGGACTCCGAAGCTTATAACCTTTCAGACAATCTTTATAACCGATAAAGATGCATTTTTCAGCTTTATTATCCAGCTTACTCCTTTTCTCCTTTGGAACATGTACATAAGCATCACAGCCAAAAACTTTCAGATGTTTAATAGAGGGTTTCTTTCAAGTCCATACCTCATGCAGAGTTTTGTCAACCAATTTTGATGTGGGTGATCGATTTACCAAGTAACATGCAATATCCACTGCCTCTACCCAGAATTCTTGTCCTATCCCGGCACTGCTGAGCATGCTCCTTGACTTTTCCATCAGCATCCTATTCATCCTTTCTGCAACTCCATTATGTTGAGGTGTGTATGGAGTATTCTTCTGCCTTGCTATACCGCACTTCTTACAAAATTCCTTAAATTCATTCCCGCAGAACTCCCCACTGTTATCCGTCCTCAACACTTTTATTTTCTTTTTTGTTTGATTCTCTACAAGAGCCTTAAATTCTTTAAACTAAGAAAATACTTCAGAATTATTTCGAATGAAATAAATCCATATGTTCCTTGAGAGATCATCTATAAATGAAACATAATACACAGATCTTCCTAATGACGGAACAGGCACAGGTCCAAACACATCACTATGTATTAACTCTAAAATTCCCTTTGCTCTTGTAGCACCAAATGAAAATCTTACTCTATTATGTTTTCCATATATGCAATGTTCACAGAAGTCAAAATCTAGAGTGCAATCCGACATACCTTTAACCATACCTTAACTTTGTAATTCTTGAAGTCCCTTTTCTCCGATATGCCCCAATCTTTGATTCCATAGTACTGTCTTTTTGCCTGATGCAGTCAGGATTTTGTCTTCTTTATCTCCCCCCTCGTGCACAACAGAACTGTTAAATTCATCGATGATGGTGCTTCCCAATAGTCTATACAAAGTTCTCCTTCGAACTCTCCTCATTAAAACCATTGATCCTTGAACCATTTTGCATTTTCCATTTCCACACACAGTTTGTACACCTATAGCATCCATCTTTCCAACAGATATCAAGTTTTTCGCTAAATTTGGAATGTGTAGTACTCTAGGGAGAGTTCGAATCCTTCCATCCTCAAACTTCAACTTAACTCTTCCACGTCCAATGATATTAGCTGATGAATCATCTCCCAAGAACACATCTCCTCCATCGTACTTCTCATATTCACAAAACCACTCCCTATGAGGGGTCATATGACACAACGCACCCTGAGTCAATCAGCCATATATCACGATCTGAACGATTACCTGTGGAAGCTAGGTACACATCCCCTCCTTCTGAGGAGGAGGTCTTCGCCTCTGTGGCAGGGGTATCCTCAGATCCCTTTGCTTTCTCAACACTCTTAGATTTGCAATCCTTTTTATAGTACCCAACTTTACCGCATTTCCAACACTTCCTTACAAATTTTCCTGGGGATTTAGATCTACCCTTAGATTTAGATCTCCCCCTAGATACCTCATTTTTATTTCTCTCCTAGGGGTGACCTCTCACAGATAAGGCATCCATGCTATGATTATCCATGGCTTTCTACCTCATCTCTTCTGACAATAGGGATTATACTATTTCATCAAATTTAAAGGTTGCTTGACTAGCACCACCTATTGCTACAATTAGGTTAACCAAGGAATCTGGCAAGGAACACAGTAATGTAATCCATTTATCTTCTTCAGCCATTTTAATGCCAATAGAGGTTATTTGACTTACCAGAGTATTGTAGACATTTAGATGCTCTGACACTATGTCGTTTTCATCCATTCTGAGGTGATACAATTTCTTTTGCAAAAACAACTTGTTTACCAGGGATTTTGATTGATACAAGCTCCCTAGCTTCGTCTAAAGCTTTACCGCACTATCTTCTCCAGATACATTCTCCCTAGAGTCTGATAAGCATACTTGGATTGTACTCCTTGTCGTTCTATCTAATTTCTCCCAATCTTCTTTTGACGTTGCAGTGGGTTGTTTACCCGGATCCACAGCAATCCATTGTTATCGATCTACAAGAAGATCCTCCATTTTGACCTTCCATAGCTCAAAGTTCTTGGCATTAAATTTCTCAATCTCGATTCTCGAACTGCTCGCCATTCTCTTTCAATGCACAAATCAACGTTGCAAAGCTCCCATTGAACCCACCTAGATTTATCACAGACCCAAGATCTATCAACCGCATCGAACCCTCAGCAATCAAGGCATCCCCCTGAAGCTAATAACCTGGCTTTGATACCACATGTAAGTTTTAAACCAGTGCAAAGAAGCAAAGCATACAGATTCTTTTAAGCAAAATAGAGATTACACCACAGCATTCACACATAATACACAAAGATTTACCCTGGAAACCCTTAACCGGGAAAACCAGCAAAACTTAGAGCCGCACCTCTCACTTTCTCATATTGATTATTAACCACTCACAAGACAAATATAGGTATTCTGCAGCATCCAAAACCCTAATCCGTTAACCCGGATTAGAAAATAGACTCCAATCCCTTAACCGAGATTAAATTACATATTTTTAGAAAGAACCCAAAAATAGCCCCAAAAAAATTTCAAACTCGCTTCACGGAAGGGGAAGGGCATACGGTAGAGCACTAGATGGAGGGGATCGTCAAGCATGGTCAAAGACGCAACCCCCCCCCCCCACACACACATGCAAAGAATATAACACATACTCAACAATTCTATGGTGGGATGCTACTTTCATGCATTTGCTTCATTCTCTTTACATATGGATGTTTCCTAGTGACTATGCAGTTATCTTTTGTTATTGGTGTCACTAGGAGGGGGTGTTCTACATGGTCACTTTTGGTTGAATGTGTGGTGGGGACATTTTTTATGCTAGATGGAATTAACACTTTTCTCATGTCCCCTTTTCCTTTGGTGTTGATGTGTTGTGGTAGTGCACTTTACCTTGGTGGGATTTGCCTCAGTGATATGACTTAACATTGTAACATTTGCTAGATATCACATAAGGGGGGTGTGTAATGAATGATGTTAGTGCCTTTGTGATGTAATATTTCCTAAGTTTGAGTTAGAGAAGGGGGATACTACATACATTTTTGGTGATCAAGCCCTTTTTTAAGGTTTGATGAGGTATTAATCATGCAATGGTCCTGTGGTGGTGTGCCCTAAGTTCAAAGCCTAGGTAGAGCGTCTAATTTGTCATTATGTTGTTATCATGTTCATGTTGAGGTTGATTTAAGTATTTATCAATTAATTTAGTCCCTTTGAAGGCTAATTACTTGAGCGCCCTCCTTCATTGGTTTGCTTTCACACATGGGAGAGGTTATTTGGAGGTTATGAATGGTTACTCTTGTGGAATCCTCTTCTTTAGCACAAATTCCAAGGCATGTAAATGATTATTTTAGGAGAAGAGTAACAACCTTGGCACACTTCTCTAGGTCACACCCCCCTTGTGCACTTGATTTGGGGAAAATTAGTTAATGGTTTTGGAAACAAAACATGGTTTTGGCACATGCATCCAATATTCTATTGTTTGTTGTTGGTTTGAGGTGGTTACATGGCACATTCTTCTAAGGTGCACCTTTTCAAGGTGGTCTCTTATTTATGTTGCATGGTCAAAGCTACACTTAGCATTATTCTCTCTATTACCTCACAAACCCTCAACTCAAACCCTCAACTCTAGAGATAAAGTTCTAAAATCTCAAGTGAGGCCTTGGAGGAACAAAGAGGGAGGCCACTGTCATCTCGCCAATCCTCTTCTACACTTTCGGTTGGCTCCCATCTGGCACAAAGGGGGCTTTCCTGGGATAGGATTGTTGGAATTTTAAACTATGAAGTGCGAGGTGAAATGAAGAGTTAATTCTAGCAAAACAGTTTTGTGAGTTTATGAAATAAATGTGGATGAATGGAACGGAGGCTAGTGTCTTATCATTGAGCATATGGGGTCAAATCAAAGCTAAATGAGAGACCATCCTAATGAGGGACAATGGATGTTGATGCTGAGATGTACAAGCTACAACAATCCATTCCTTGTAGTCCCAAATTGCAGAAATGAAACTAGAGAGATTACTAAAGCAAAGAAACTCTAATACATATGAAGATTATGGCTATCAATAATATCATTTATATGCACCCACCCAAGAGTAGAGAAGACGTGCAATTATAAACCATACTCTACTAATAACATAAAGGAAACAAGAGGGGCGTTACCAATTTCACACTCCATAAGCATATGTCAAGGTCATTCCAGCAACATGAGAGAAAGCATTATGATCCAGAAGATATCCTCACCCATCAAGTATTGATACTAATGCTTATTGAAATAGTAATGCTCAAGAAGAGTGAAGGAGCCATAACCCTTATGGATCCAGGGTTGGAGGGATTTCCTCAAACCAAATCTGGGCCTTGAAAAATTGAACACCTAGGTAAATGTAAGAAGTGGTGATCTCAATCTCGACCCGCCAAAAATAAAAGTGGTACTTCGATAAAACACGCTTTGTCCCATTGAAGATCATAACCTTGGATTTGCTTAGGTTGACCATCAACTAACGAAGATCACAAAAATTAGAAAAGGCATCATGTTGTCTATGTAATCCCTTTGAGGTAGAAGACAAGAGGACAATGTCATCTACAAAGTGTAGGATGGAGATCAAAACCTGATGAAGAAGGCACCCATCCCCTGGTTGATATGTGCCTAACTCCAACTCATCAATGTATATCCCAAACAAAGTAGGTGAAAGAGGGAAACCCCACTTCACTCCAATGGTGCTCCTAATGAAGTCTGGAACACCATGAACTATACAAATTCGACCATGGACAAACACATAGAGGTGTATGATGGCCATGATGAGAATATCTAGATGCCAATATTTTCGAGCCTGAAATAGAGCCTCCCTCAAGACTAAGTCAAATGCCTTTTGAAAATCGATAAAGAAGCAAAAGACTTTCGAAGAATGGTGTCTCATCTCTTCAATGATGGCTCAGAATGTGAGGATATGATCAATGGTCTAGTGCTCCTGCCTGACCTCTAGCCCTAAGATATCATCTCTCAATTTCCCTGGATAACCGAAGATGGAGGATTGTCACATATAACTTAAAGAAAGTATGGCCCACCATGATTGTCCAATAATTATTTGGATCAAAGTTGGCTCATGACTTGTGAATCGAGTGAATAGTGTCGTGGAGCCATGCCTAAGAAAAAATCAAACAAACAGCATGGTCATACAAATCAGTGATGTAATCAAGAAGTGTTGGTCTACTAGGTTTGAAAGGGTTGGGTTAGAACCCATCATCATCTATTGCTCTGTTAGTGTAAAAGAACAAGTAGCAAACTGTTCGCAGGGGCGAAAAGGGGAGTGGTAACAAGAACAAGAAATTGCCTAAGTACATCATAGAGGGCAATCATATGATTGAACATGGAATGGGAATCAAGATCAAAGGGGAGGATGGACTGGCTAATGAAGATGGTGTGCCCAACAGTTTTAGGGGAATGGCATAGTGTAACTCGCAGTTCACATCTCTGAGAGATCAAGAGATGTTTCTTGTAGCACAAAAGTCCATGCTAGGTTTTGCTAAGGGTGGGGTAGGTAGTGGGATTATGGAGAAGAGTCTGACAGAGTTGTTTATGATGAGTTTTGCAATGATCATCATACCATCGATTCATAGGATTGAATCCATGGCGCATGGTGGTCCAAGAGGGAGCACTAGTAACATGAGGGCAGGAGATGAGAATCACATCCAAAATGGCAAATGAGAGATGAGTATACTTGGAGACAAACTCGAGGGACAAGAAACTAGAGAGAGGAGGAAGCAACGATCAAAGGCGATAGACAAAAGCATCTAAGTCTTTGTCATCAAACAACACTTTGGTGCGAGGGGGGCATGGGGAAGGCTCATGGGGGGGGCAGTGGTCCAACAAGATCAAGGTGATAGAGAACTAGTGGACATAGACGACGAGGCCCTAGTTGGCTAGGACATAGTCGACCATGCTAGCGCCCCCCCCCAAACTATGAGAAAAGCATGTTAAGTTGGAATATGGGAAGCGAGGTACGCCATTCAAGATTAATATATCATAAGAGTCACCAAGGTGCAACCCTATGTAGGACAAAACACATCCTCGAACCTGTAGTGAAGTGGAATCTAACGAGCTTTGGTGTAGTCATTGAATTCACCCACAAGAATAACCCCCCTGAGGCCAAGTGTTGAATAATATTTGTATATAAATCCTAGTAAGGATCCCAATATAAATCCCTACGGAGAGCAAAACTTGAATACATAGGAGGGAAGCAATAAGTTGCAATGAAGATATCAATAGGGTCTAGCCCGAGTGGTTGTGGGATGGAGTGTTATCCTCCAACCCAGGTTCTATTCCCATAAATGACATGTTGAGCTCATAATGAGGATATTGTCGTAATGGTGTTAAGCCCTGTTGTTGACTTGGCCTTTTGCCCTGAAGAATCTAGGGTTTACCCTGGGTACCATCCTTGAAATGAGAAGTGCTTGAGGGTTTTCCCTGGGATAATTAACTAGAAAAGGTTGCAATGAAGATGTCACAAGGGAGAGGTGGTAAACCACAAACCCAAATCCACATGAATCTAGCCTAATCATCTGAAGCCAGTATAGAAACTCTACCTTGGAGGGTGTCATTGACCAAATAGGAAACACCCCTTGAACCCTAGACACTGCTTGAACTTCAAGCCTCTTGTTTACAAATTGATAAGCAATGATATCCTAGGTAAATCAAGATGGGCATGCCAAGGCTATCATGAATCTTGGTAAAAAAATAGAATATTTGATGATCTAAGAGCATCGCAAATTGAACCCGAAGAAGACCAAAGTATTCCATTGCAATTCCAACACCCAATCGAGATCCCCTATAACTCGACTCCCACCCAACGAAGGCATCATTTGGTAGGTCCAAGTCTAGTCCACCCTAGGGGGAGGCCCTAATGACCGCTCTAAGATCTCTAATAATAACCCACTTGCCTGCTTTCCTAGTTGCAGTAACCTGTTCTTAGGATTATTTGAGCTCCGCCACTTGTGATCTTGTAAGTCAACACCAAGGAAAATCCATTGGAGTGAAAAAAGATTTCGCTTGTGTCCTAGGGCTTGCAATCTATCTCCTAAGGACCGGAAAAGGAGGAAAAGTGTGAAATCAAAGCCAAAGCACACATTCTTAGGAGTCAACTCAAGGAGGCCCAACATATTTTGAAGAAAAGAGACCCTCGTCTGCATGGGATTCGGAGGAGAGAAGGATGATGAGAATCCTCTCATCTTCAAGTGTAGCTCTCGAGCTTGCCTAGTGTGTTCCTCTAAAAGTTTTGATTGTACCACTTCTTTGAACTCTACATGGGGGGGGTGTTGTTCCTCACCCTTACCACTTGAAACAGAGATGAGGGTTTCCTATCAAGTCTGGACTTCTTGCTTAAATAAGGCCTATTGCAAACAAATTTCTAACTGCTTGTTCTCAATATCAAGGATTTCCGCATGAAGGGAATCCCCTAGAGGGTGCAAAGTTTCCAGATTCTTGGCATCAATGAGCTATTGTTTTAATATTAAGATTTAGATTGAACCGAGAGATCAACTTGTTGCTATTGATATGAATGTTGAGGATGAGGAATTGATGCCCATAACACTAAATGGGTTCTCTTCAACTTGGGGATCTTTTATTTCGAGTGTCTACATTTTCATATTTAAAATGTCTTTCAATTCTAGTTTAGGCATTATCTTAAACTTTAGGAGATGGTGTTCTAAACTCGGAAAAAGCGCATGGCAAAGGTTAGTATCCAATTTTAGCCTAGGTGTTGTTTCCTAGGCACGATGCTTATGCATGCTTAGGCAAACTATTTTAAGCGAGATTAGGGTTAGGATTTCCTCTCTAACCTAGGTGCACCATATAGATGATCCATATCACTATAAAACCCAAGCCTATTATTTTTAAAAGAAATGCAGTGTACGCCACTAAGATGGTTAAATAGTTTAGGATTTGAGCTTTTACATTGTAATTTCTTTTTTCAATGGATATAAGGAAGATGTCATTGAGAGTTGCAATATGATTGTATTTTCAGACTTACGTGTTGGTAGATCTAGTATTTCTCTATGTCACAGGGTTCGCCGGATTTGAACCTTGAAGTTCGTTCAGCGAACCTCATAAAAAAAGTCAAATTCGTTCAGATTCGGGTTGAAATTCGGTTATGAGATTTACGGTTTCTCCTTTAGAACATGGTTGGCATTCCTTCGAGTATGGATTTCTATGCTGGCGAAACTCCAGATTGATTCGCGAGGGAAGATGTAACGGTGCAGCCCGCATCTCCAAGTGTAAACGCGAATACAGTGCATGGTTTGCATAACAGTCGGCAACGTGGAAAGACTTGGTGGCAATTAGCAGTAGGAAGTGGCAGATTCAAACCTAATCAAATGCTCTCCAGTCTTGACAGTGACTAACCAAATAATCTTCAGTATCGAGGGTGACTGTGACCGTGACGATATTAAAAATTTAAAATGCGATTTTATGGATAGATGACTGTAATTCCGTAACATGTCTTAGTTATAATTCCTAACTAATTCTATAGCATGTCTTAGTTATAGTTTATAAGTTGTAAATAATTTATGAAATTTTTTTATGTATTGTATATTAAATGTTTTTATTTATATATTAAATGTTATAAAGTATTAGATATAAATATATTAAATGTTATGAAGTATTAGATATAAATATATTAAATGTTATTTACTATATATAAAATATAAAAAAAAAACTTTAATATATTATAAAATATTTATATTTTTAAAATAGGTATATGGACAAATCTAAAGGCGAACTCCATTCCGAACTTCATCCTAAAATTTGAACCCGAATCGAATTTAATGGTTCTCGAACCCGAATTCGAACCCGAACCATGTGACATAGGTATTTCTTACATGTTGTCTTGCTAGGTTATCAATTATCAAATTCCTAGATTAGGGTTTAATCTTGTGTATAGCACAAATTTGTTTACCATGCCATCAAAATTTAATATGGTATCAAAGTTGTGCATCTGAAATCTTCCAGAATCTATGTATGGAGAGGATTGTTTCCTATCAGGGGGAGTTTTCAAAGGATTTCAACTGAGTGTGATACTGTAATATCCCAAATTGATATATTCTACTACGATGTAGGGTTTGTTGAGATTCCAAGTGTTGATTTAACAATTTGATCCCAAAGCTTATAGATAATGTACTTGCATGAAAAAGAATAACATCGCATGGTGTTGCATGACCCAAAAACCCCATATATTCAGATCTACATAGTAAATAAGCTCATAAATTATGCATGAACATACCAATGAGGTGTACTGGAGTAGTGGAACATCAAATAGAAGACATGCAAGTCGTGCACAGTGTTTGGTGCAAGTGCATGGAAGCAGTCAAGAAGAGAAGTCACCCATGCAAAAGCTCACACCCTCCTTTGGTCTTCAGATCAATAATATAGCTCTGAAAAGAAGATTTTGAATCTGCTAAGCAACAATAAGGCTTATGATAGCTTGCTCAATGAAATAGGGAAGATATGCGGACCATGCACTAGATCTAGGTCAAGAAATTGGAAGAGCCTCTTGTGTCAATTCGCCCATGCAAGATTCACGCCCTCTTCTGATGGATGATCAAGAATAATAGCTACAGTAGGTGAATAACGGATCTGAGAAGCAGTAATATGATTGATGATAACTCGCCTAGTACATAGAGAGAATGTTGTTGCTCCAAATAATTAGAATATTGCACCTCCATAGATCTCTTGGAATAAGAATGCACCCTCAATGGTGAGACAAGGCCATACGCCTTTGATATGTGAGAAGACAATGCGCCCTCGATGATTGTGCAGCTATAGAAGGCCTGGATCCCTGCAAAGATTGATGAATATGGTGTAATCCTTGAAGTACTACGATAGATCTGGATGATCTATCCCTGGAAGTGACTAGGGTATATTGATTTCGCTACCAAATCCAATTGTTGGCTAAGGGAGTGCGCCCTCAACCCTTATTCGCTCTCAGAGCTCTCGAAACCAAATCTCAACACTGAATAATAACATAAGCATGCTAGGAAAGTTGATTTGCCTTCTTTAATTCTATTTTGACTACATGCAACTCAATTTTTGCATGCCGCATGCAATTTGATTTATGGCTTGCATGTCATGCATGTCACTTGATTCTCGCTCAGGTGGTCCTCTTTCATCTACTAATGACTTAATATCATTACTCAAAGTATTCTTTTATCCCATGTGGCATCAATGATTAGTTAATTCCCTTTTTTCAATACCCACTCAAACCTATGGGAATTAAATAGGTTAGCAAGTTGGTTCCTGTTGCTTAGGCAGAAGAGGACATTATATATAACCTAGCTTCAATGATTATAGTTGATCGGTGCCTAAGATAGGCCCTTGGACCTGTGAGGGATTTGTAGGTGAGATGCCCGTGAGACTCCAATGATTGGAGTGTTGTTTATACCTGAGAGGGGTAATCTATACCTGTGATAGGTTTTTTATTTGTTTTCTTTTCATCTAATCTAGTTGGTTGAGATGTGTTCAAAAGCTACAGAAATGACTAGTTTTAGTCTCATAGAGTGTGACCCGTTAGAGTGCACTTTCAACTTTACACATTGGAAGTGCAAACTACAGATGTTGTTGGAGAAGGTTGAACTTTGAAATTTTGTTGAAGCTAAGGTTACAACTCATAGCAATCACACACAGTTAACCGAACACATCAAGAAGGCAACCAGAGCAAAGAGAATCATATTTTATTTTGTGAAGGACAACTTGAACCCTCACATAGTAGAGAAGAAGTCTACCAAGGATATGTATGAATCATTCTATATCAAAGTGTCAATATTTCTCATAGGATGCTACTTAGGAACAAGCACACCCGCACACACAAGTTACATAGACATGGTTACTAGCAACTTGATGAAGATCACTAAGTTGAGAGATCAACATGTTGCTATTGGGTTGAATGTCAAGGATGAGGAGTTGATTCCCATAAAAGTAAATGGGTTCTCTTCACCTTGGGGATTGTTAATTAAGGGTGTCTACACTCCTAAGAAGCCACCTACCTTTGACAAACTTTGGGATGATTTCATTTAAGACAGAACAAGGATAGAAATAATTTTAGCAAGAGAGGATGAGAACCAAAACTTGGCACTCATCGTGAAGGTTGGAGAGATGGTAAGAAAGGAGGACCCAAGAAAGACGGACGCTTCAAGGTCTTTGAACCAAAGGAAAAAAAACTTGAGACATGTAAAATACTTCAAGTGCCACAAGATGAGCTACTCTGCATCTCAATGTCTTAAATAGAAGCATAAAAGCAAGCGACAACAAGATAAGCAGTTTGCAAGTAGTGTAGAAGATTTTGTTGAAGTGGATGAGTTATCATCCATGCTTAATACAGTTTTCTCAATGGTTGTGTGCCTTTCCACTAAAACCATCTTTGGCATAAGGTGGTATGTGGATAGTGGGGCATCTAGACACATGACCTTCAACAAGAAGGCATTTAGTAGACTATAGGAGCAAGAAGTTGGTATACAAGTGGAGTTGGGTGATGATGCCACATATCTAGTTACTAGAATGGGTTTCGTCTCTTTCCACATGCCATCAAGGGATGTTCTTAAGCTAGATAATGTCTTATATGTTCCTAGTTTGTAAATTTCCTTAAAACTGACTCTTGAGTTACAGCATGCAAGATTTTAATTTTTTTTATAACCCCAAATATTACTATTAACCACAAATGGATTTCTTCACAAATATTGCAGCGGAAAATAAATACTGAGAGAAATAGAAAAGCAATCACATCAATAGAGACACCAATATTTTTGGGTATGAAAACCCCCGAAAAACCCAAGATGGGAAAACCGGTGCAGCAGTCTGAGGAGATATTTTTATTAGCAAGATATAGAACAGTACAATCTAGAAATCGATTTTGCACAACCTGGCAAAATCGTACAACCGAACCTCACAGAGAAAATCCCAACAAGATCGTACGGACCACCTAGGTCAGCGTGTACGGCCCTTGCGTCAGCGTACGGCCCCTGCATCAGCGTACGGCCTCCTGCGTCACCGTACGACCTTCCTGCATCACTCGTACGGCCTCTGCGTCACTCGTACGGTCGGCCCTGGGTTAGCTTGTACGGCCCTCTGCATTAGCTTGTACGGCCTCCCTGCAAACTTGTACGGCATCTTCGATTTGCCTTTGTCACCCTGTCAATCTCTGGATAGAAGTTCTTCAGTCTCACCCTCTGCAAACTTTCTTTCTCACTCTCCGGCTGAAAGCTATGAGCAAGAAATCTCAACTGTGTGTATGTGTCCTCTCCACCAAATCAATCCTTCTTTTACCTCAATGGCCAAGCAAAAACCCTAACTTCCCACTATGGATCAATGGATGAGATTAATGGCCAAGATTAGATTAGCCATCACTTAAATTATTTTCACTTTAACTTTATAAAAAGTAACTCTATTAAGTCAATTAATAATTAGATCACACAATGCACTTTTCCTAAGTCTAAACTTTGGATAAAGGCATTAATCCATTTAGCTTCATGTTTTATGTCTTCTAGCATGCAAGGACACATGCAAATGGTAGAAGACCTTCCTTGTTGCCACTTTCTAACACTCCCTCTCAACGAGGAAGGGATTCGGTAGCAAAGTGACAAAAATGAAAATTCACAAACATGTGACTGCAAAGTGCCTTGCTGAATATGTCTACCACCTGCTCATATGTCTGAATGTACTCCAACTGAATGGTTCCTCTGTACACAGTCTCTCAGGAAGTGGTACCAAATGTCTATGTGTTTGCTCTGGTCACGGAACACTGGATTCTCAAATAGGTCAATGCCACTCTTATTGTCACAGTGAACTACCATAGTCTCCAACTCACTCTCGAATATCCCTGAGAGCAAGTTTCTCAACCACATACCCTCACATGCTGCCATACTGGCTGCCATGTACTCAGCCTCTGCCGAGCTCAATGCAATTGATATTTGCTTCCTGCTGAACCAAGAGACAACCCCTGACCCAATGTTGAAGCAACAAACTGAAGTGCTCTTCCTATCTTCTACACATCCTTCCCAATCAACATCTGTGAAGCCTGCTAACTGTATACTCCCACTGCGCTCATAAACCAATCCATAGTTCACTATGCCTCTGATGTAGCGAAGCACATGCTTCGCAGCTGTACAATGCACTCTCCGAGGGTCCACCATGAACTGACTCAAAGAGTTGACAGCAAAGCTAATGTATGGTCGTGTGTTGTCTGTTGAACAAATACATAAGTGACCCGATAAGCTAGCGATACAATGTAGGATCAAACTCCTCTGAACTCGATGCATCAATCTTCCTCCAGTTGGTAACTAGAGGCGTGGACATGGGTCTACAGTCCTCCATCTTGAATATCTTCAAGATCTCCAATGCATACTTCCCCTAACCAATGAAGAAGCACCCATCTCTCTGCCAAACCTCCAGACCTAGGAAGTAATGCATCAATCCAAGGTCTTTCATCTCAAACTCTACTGCAAGATTAGACTTGCAGTCCTCGATCATCCTCTCATCTCCTGTAAGAAAGAGATCATCCACATATAATACCAGTATGAGAGGTACCTCACCTAATAAAAAGTATAGGTTGTGGTCTGCCTCACTCCGTTGGAATCCCATCTCCCGTAGATAGTTGTCGATCCTCGAGTAGCATGCCCGAGGTGCCTACTTGAGCCCATAAAGAGCTCTATGCAACCTGCATACATGCAACTCCTTGCTCTCCACCTCGAACCCCTGTGGCTGCTCAATAAACACCTCCTCCTCTATAACTTTGTTGAGGAAAGCAGTCTTTACGTCCATCTGATGAACATGCCAACCCATATTTGCTGCCAATGAGAGAATAGTCTGAATAGAGGAATATCTGGCAACAGGGGCGAAGGTCTCCTCGTAGTCAATACCTTCCTTCGGCGAATACCCCTTTGCCACGAAGCACGCCTTATACTTCTCCACGCTTCCGTCTGCTGCATGCTTTACTTCGCAGATCCACCTGGATCCAACCACCCGTTTTCCTTTTGGCCTCGGCACAACCTCCCACACCTGTTTTTTATGATGGAGTCATAGTACATACTCCTCAACCATGGCCTTTTGCCACGCATCATGCTGTGCAGCCTCCTCAAAACTAGAAGGTTCGGAGTTAATCAATTCCGTCATCAGTGCCATATAGCTAAGTCTATCTGGTGGTTTGCTCTGCCTCATGGAGCTATGTGGAAGAGTCACCTGCCTAGAATCCTGAACTGTGGACCTGTACCACCTAGGTCGTGGCCTAGTGTCTACCTCTTGCGGCTGCCGAAAATCCTCTTGCGGCTGCCGGAAATCCTCCTCCTGCTGCGGCTCATCCTCCAAGTCAATGTGCAAAGGATCCTGTCCACCTAACTCCCTCTGACTACTAGAACTTGTGCCCTGTTGATGTAAATGTAACTTCGGAAGATATTCAATTGTATTTTATATTGATATTATTATTGTATTTTATTTTGTACTTCCGATGGAGATGTTTTCGCTTCGTTCGGGAATGTCTTTATTATGTTTGGTCATGCAAAGTCATTGAGGTAAAACCTCCTTTGTAAGTCGAGGCATTAGATCCCCTAAAGTCGAATGTGAAAGGGTTTATAGAGTCTCCCTAGAGAATTCGGCCCAATCAATTTTAGTGAGGTCTACCTAGTTAGGTAAAAGGTCAAGTCAAAAGTAAAGTATAAATAGAGAGCCTTGCTCTCTCATTTGGAGACATTACTCACTCACACAAGTTCGCATAGCAAGGGAGAGAATACAAGTTCATTGGAGGAGAAAGAGATAGAGTTGCAAAAGACATATTTTGGGTTTTCCATTTTTGGCTTGATATTGTATTAGTGACAAATCTATCTTTGAGGAAGTTGCGGGGTTTTCTCCTTTATGGTTTCCCCGAGGAAAACTATTGTGTCTATTGTGTTTTGTTGCGCTTGTTATTCTTTCAGTTAAAGATCCTAGATAACATTGAATTAAAGTACAAACATTAACATGGTATCAGAGCTAACCTGAAAAGAAGACATTGTGCAGCAGCGGGAAACTAGGGCTTCCTAGTCTGAAATCGTCTCTCCACAGATCATCAAGAAAAGGAGGCTAGGCTAACTCGCCCTAGGAGGGCACATCTTTTGGAGGAAGCAGAATCGAATTCCAAGAATTTTCAGTTTTGACCCAGACACTAGTGCCGCGAGAAAACTAGGGCATCAAGCTTTTGGGGTCATCCTCCATCAATTTGGAAAAAGGAGTACATTGGACAACTCACCTTGAAGAGGCGCATCTTCCTATCCAATCAGAAGTTCAATATTCCAACTTTGGAAAATTAGGGTTTCTCTAACAAACCCTAGGCCAGCCAGCTCCAGAACCAGGTTGGGCATCTCAAGTTGGTAAAACCTAAATCTTTGCTATTTCCATTTGAGGTACTCATTCAATATGTCTCACCACACCAAGCTTGAGAATAAGCTTGAGGGAGCAGATAACTTCCGAGCATGGAAGTATAGGATTGCCCTTGTCCTTGAAGAAAATGACTTGGACAAATATGTTAGTGAAGAGGTTCCTGTTGATTAAGTTGTCATTGATGCCAACAGTGTATAGTCATTGATGCCAACATGTCTTGGTGCCCCTTGAGGAGCCCCTGAGGGTTAAGTAATTTTCAGTGTCTAAGGAGACCTTTTGATCTTGTCCAAGCCCAAGTTTGAAGCCCTTGGAGCCCTTGGGGCAATGACAAAAGCCCTGAACACCCTGTAGAGTGTTTAAGTACCCCAAAGATGTTTAACGGTTCCCCAGTTGTTTCTTTGGTTCCCCAGTACCACAACTTATGCCCCAGTACGCTACAAAAGTGTTGAAGAAGTTGCAAGAGTCCAAATGACCCTTTCAGTGGTCATTTGTGTTTATTGAGGTCAGGGTACCCCAGGAGAAGGTGTAGCAACCCCACAGGTGATGTCATGATGGATCTTGACCCTTGGAGGTCTCCTTGTGTGGTTGAGGTGGTTGAAGAAGCCTACGAAGCCCCTTGCTTGATGAAGAAGCCCTTGGACCCACATTTGATGGCTTAATGGTCCTTGTCCCCTTAAAGGTGATGATGTGGTCATTATCGACTTGATGAAGACTTGGAACCCTTGATGAAGATCTTGATGCCCGTGTATCCCTTGTTGGGGTCATGGAACCCTTGGAGATGGTCATTATGCATGAGAAGGTCTGGCACCCACATAAATGGTGGCATGATGATGCTTGGACACTATATGATCATTGATGGTGCATTTGGAAATGATTTGGGTCTTGGAATCCATACATATGGTGGTTTGTAAGCCCATGATTGTTGGAGCCTTTGATATGATAGAATCCTTGGTCATGATGCCCTCATCACTTGGCGATGGAGTCTTATGTGATGGGCTTGAAGTCCATGGAAAGTATCTTGTTTAAATATTATATGATATCCTTGAAAGAGTCCTTGAAACCCTTGCATGTGGTGCCTTGGGTCTTGAACCATGGTGATGTATGGTCCTATTTGTGGTTATATGGCTATTGGGATGTAGATGGAGGTAGAGCCTGTTGGACACACCGAGCACACTGAGAGGGGGGGGGTGAACAGTGTGTATAGCTTTTATTATTTTTTCAACTTTAACAATCAACAACAGCTTGTTCAATCTTATGCAGATTACATCATTCATTAATGCATTATCACATTATCATTATATCATCAAAATTATTAACAATTATAGCTCATCATCATATCTCATCATATCATCATCACATAGGAAGCATAGCAAAACACAGTACACAAGATTTTACGTGGAAACCCAAGTCCTAGGGGAAAAACCATGGAAGCCTTTATAATAATAATTTACCAGCAACAACTGGAAGGAGGCAACAACCCCCTTTGTTACAAAGACTTCAATTCTCCAGCTACAACTGGAAGGAGGCTATAACCCCCTGGTTTACAGGCTACAACCTGAAGGAAGCCTTAGCTCCCTAGATTTCCTTGCCCCGTCCTGCCACCCTGATATGAAGATAGTAACTGAAACTACTGAACCACAAACTTCACTGATCCTGCGGACCTGCTATCCAACACTTGTACCACACTACACAATCTGTACCACACTGCACAACCACTATCACTGCTCATCAACTGACCACTGCTCATCAACTGTTCACTGCTCATCAATTGTCCATTGACCACTACACCACAACTGTTCCACACTACTCATCAACTGACCAATCAATCTGTCTGCACCAATCAATTTGTTGTTCACATCATCCGACTCAGTCAATCTGAGTCTAACCAACTACACACCAAACCCTGAATCTGCTACTGATAACCTCTGCACTCTTATCACTGCCAAATCATCCCTGTATACCAACAAGTCATTTCACTGCCATACACTGCTCATGTACATCCTTGTACACCTCGTCATACACAGTCACTTAACAAATAATCCTTCTCTGCTTCCACTGAACATAAGGCATGCATCGTCATGCATCATCATCATAGGTATGCATCATCGTCATAGGGTATGCATCATCATCATAAAATATGCATAATCGTCATCTCAGTGTGCACCGTGTATGCATCATCAACATCAAGTATACATCATAATGCATAGGAGAGCATCATCACACTATGGTATGCATGTACATCATATTGTATAGGAGTGCATCAACTTCATAGAGTGTACATCATTATCACATGCATTATCATCATAAAGTGTATAATATCATAGCATAAAGGTATGCAACATCATCATCATATCCTCCATAATGACTTCAAATATATATACCAATATATAGGCTCACATACTAATATCAAAGATGAACTCTATCCATGAGAGACATGTGCCATTACAAGAGAAACCCATAAGCATGAGCCATACCTTTTTGAAGATCATAAGGTCAAGAAACAATAGACAAACCAAAAGAAACTCTATATCATGTCATCACATAGCCCTCGTAACAAGATTTCCAACGAGCCAAGAATTTTGTAATTCCGATTCCGTATGAGAAAGTTATGCCAATTTTAGTGAAGATGCCCAAAAATTTCTCCTCCACAAAATTTCGCACTTTTCTCCAAGAGTTGCGAAATTCCAATTGATGAGCAAATGAAATGTTTGATATTCTATTTATATAGGTCGTGGAGGAAATTTATTGCCTCAAACTGGGCCGACATGCAATTCAAAATTACAAATAATTAAATTTTCTTTTGTTTGGTCGGCTCACCCAAAAAGGTGGGGTACACCAACTTCAAAAATTCATATCTCTTCAACCGTAAGGAGTTAGAAGATGCTCCACATATCAATGGAAATGGCTTGACGGGGACTATCTCCCTACGATGGGTTTATTTGCAAATTCTTGGTCTAATACCCTTAAATTATTCAATATGTCTAGGACGTCAAAGACCCCACACATGAGGGTGCCAAAGACCATACCACCAACTACAAGAGTTTCAAAGTCTTCTTCAACATATCAAGGCACGTTCGTGGGCTCTACCTCCATCTACATCCCAATAGCCATATAACCACAAATAGGACCATACATCACCATGGTTCAAGACCCAAGGCACCACATGCAAGGGTTTCAAGGACTCTTTCAAGGATATCATATAATATTTAAACAAGATACTTTCCATGGACTTCAAGCCCATCACATAGGACTCCATCGCCAAGTGATGAGGGGATCAAGCTTTTGGGGTCATCCTCCATCAATTTGGAAAAAGGAGTACATTGAACAACTCGCCTTGAGGAGGCCCATCTTCCTGTCCAATCAGAAGTTCAATATTCCAACTTTGGAAAATTAGGGTTTCTCTAACAAACCCTAGGCCAGCCAGCTCCAGAACCAAGTTGGACATCTCAAGTTGGTAAGACCTAAATCTTTGTTATTCCCATTTGAGGTACTCATTTAATATGTCTCACCACACCAAGCTTGAGGATAAGCTTGAGGGAGCTGATAACTTCCGAGCATGGAAGAGGATTGCCCTTGTCCTTGAAGAAAATGACTTGGACAAATATGTTAGTGAAGAGGTTCCAACACCAGAGGGAGATGAGGCTAAGGCTATCCACAAGAAGAACTTGGTTAAGGCCAAGAGAATTATTGCAGACTCCATTAAGGATCATCTCATCCCACATGTGTCATCCTTGAAGACACCCAAGGAGATGTTCGATGCGTTAACAAGGCTATTCAAAGGGAAGAACATCAATCGGAAGATGACATTAAGGAACCAGCTCAAGAACATAAAGATCCTGAACGCCGAGACCATGAAATCCTATTTCACAAGGGTCTCACAGATCAAGGAGCAACTTGAAGCAGTTGAAGAAAAGGTAGAAGAAGGAGAGATCGTTATGACCACCTTGAATGGTCTCCCAAGATCATGGGACTCATTCATTCAAGGGATATGTGCCAGGAAGAAGTTGATCACATTCAGCAGACTATGGGAAGAGTGTACTCAAGAAGAAGCTCGACTTGTGGCACGAGAAGAGAAGATGGGAGTAAATGATGATCAAGCTCTCACAGTTCACGCTAGAATAAATCACAACAAGAGGGAGCACCACCACCACAACAAGAGGGAGAACCACCAACAAAATAAGAGGGAGAACTACGATAGACAAAGAAGACCCAGAAGAGATCTATCCAACATTAGATGTTATACATGTGATGAGAAGGGACACTACTCCAGAGATTGTCCCAGAAACAGAGGTCCCTCCAAGAAGACAAACAAGAAGAAACATCATGCTCACACCGCGGAAGATGATGAACCTTCAAGGAAAAGAACCAGAGAAGAAGAAATAGATGATTCTTCAAGTGATGAAGAATATGTCCCAATATCAGCACTCACAAGCACTGTTACACATGGGAGCAATGATTGGCTTGTAGATAGTGGAGCTTCCAAGCACATGACGGGATACAAAGAATCATTTGCCAATCTATCTGAGCATGAGTCACCTCATAAGGTGAAACTCGGGGATGATTACCAATACCCCATAAAAGGAAGTGGAGAAGCTTCCTACAAGCTAGACTCTGGAAAATCTCTGAAGATGAAAGATGTTCTATATGTTCCAGGATTAAAGAAGAACCTTCTCTCCATATCAGCACTAGATGCTAAGGGAATGAGGGTTGCATTTGTCGATGGCCAAGTCCTAATATGGCCAAGAGGAAAGACAATAGATGATGCAACAATGATTGGAGAGCAAGAGGGAGGTTTGTACAAGTTGAAGGGCCAACCTGAACAAGCATTGGTTCATGACTCCATGGAACCAAGTGAACTATCGCATAGAAGGCTTGCACATGTGCACTATAGAGCACTACCTATTGCAAGCAAAGCAGTTTCAGGACTTCCAGAAATTCAGACAAGACAATGAAGAAGAACACTCTGTCAGAAACTCCAGTAGCAAGGAAGCAAAGATCAAGAGGGAGTCCACCCAACAAATAAACAAAGATTAGTATTTGAATTGTCATTCCTTGTATATCTAATGTGGTGTACATACTTATGTTCCTAGATTTAGGATATGTATTATGCATATTAGAATATTTGCATCAATGAACAGTACACTACTAATATGCATATGATGGGTAAGTGGCCTATGGTACTGTACAAAATTCCATTGCTACTTATCTAGAATGAAACTTGTTTGCTGACATGTTGGGAGTAGTGCACGCTCTTAACAATGTTCTAGTAGAGATTGAAGGCATCTAGAAAGTTACTGTATGAATGCGGGATATGGATGAATGTTGTGTTGAAGCATTGGCTAAGATAGTTTCATGACTGTGTGACCTATGCATAAGAATTTGTTTTGAAAATTATGAGATGTTTCTAACCACGCAACTAAATTGACTTGTTGGAAAGATCGTGTACCATCACCTACAAGAGAGACTTGTTTCGAAGAACTAGCGACGATGATTCAACTAAAACATTCAAGAAGTCAAGATGAAGAAACTAAAGTTCCTAGAACCAGAGACTCAGTGATGGAAGAAGCGATTCCAGAAGATCATGAAGACCGCGACATGGCAGAACCACAAGAACCTATAGATCCACCTTGTGAAAAGAACTCCCACAAGAGAAGACCAGCATGGGCACGAGAAGCAATACAAGATGCAGAGAAGTATGGCGCTCCAGATGGGATGCATAGAGAAAGCAAGAGACCTAGACCATACTCCAGCTATGTGGCCCTGTTGTGTGACATCATTTGATAAAGAACCTTCCAACTACGAGGAAGCAGCAGAGAAGAAAGAATGGAAGGAGGACATGATCGTGGAGTACCAGTCAATTATGAAGAATGATGTCTGGGAGATAGTTCTGAGACTAGAAGGGAAGTCTATAGTGACTTCGAAGTGGATCTACAAGATCAAGCATGCTGTAGATGGTAGCATTGAGAAACACAAGGAAAGATTTGTGGCACGTGGCTTTCTCCTAGAAAGAAGGCATAGACTACGAGGAGACATTTGCACCTGTAGCGAGATACACTTCCATCAGATCTATACTGGCATTGGCTACAGTAATGAAATGGAAGGTACACCAGATGGACGTCAAGACAGCATTCTTGAATGGTGTAGTAGAAGAGGAAGTGTACGTGGAGCAACCACTGGGATTTGAGACACGTGACAGGAAGACTAATGTGTGCAAATTGAAGAAATCCTTGTACGAATTGAAGCAGGCACCCAGGACGTGGTACGGCAAGATGGACAGTTTCCTGATGAGTTTAGGCTTTACCAAGAGTAAAGCAGATTCCAACCTTTACTTCAAGGTTGAAGGCGGAAGTCCAGTGATACTTCTGCTATATGTACATGACCTGTTTCTTATAGGTGAGGATGAGCTAATTGCAGATGTGAAGAGGAGGCTTGCCGCAAAATTCGAGATGAAGGACCTGGGGATGATGCATTATTTCTTAGGCACGGAGGTGTAGCAAAGTGCAGATGGGATCTTCCTTGGTCAAGGAAAGTATGCAGTGGAGATTTTGAAGAGGTTCGGAATGATGGGCTGCAAGGCTATGGCCACACCAATGGCATCAAAATGTAAGCTACTGTGTGATGCTTCCTCATAAACAGTTGAGGCCACGATGTATAGTTAGATGATTGGTTTGTTGATGTACCTGACGAACACAAGACCAGACATATGCTTTGTTGTGAACACCCTAAGCCAGTTCCTGACGGATCTGAGACATGTTCACCTGATTGCCGCAAAGCATACATTGAGGTACCTGAGGGGTTGTTATCAGATCTATGTTAACTGGAGCTACCATACTGCAGACTGTGTGGCCAAGGACCACACAGTACTTTTTTTTCCAGATCAAAGATCCGATGCCTTCAGAGGGGGCACACAGTTTTGTTCAGATTGCCCCGAGCAGATGTATCAGAGGGGACAGATGGTTGTACAGTGGTCCAGACATGTTACTTAGCATTTACCGCAGGGTCACCCTTCCTTGCCAGGCTTTGATATGAGCCCATTGAGACAGTTGCCTAGTCTTGCTTTGATTGAGACTATCAAATAGTATTGCTGGTTTACTATTTGTGCCCGGATTCAGCAGAGATCTAGTTCAGAGACAGCCTCAGCAGCAGGTATATGGTGCGGCAGGTATTGCATTTGATGTATATTGCTCATGATTGTTGGTTAGACTTGTTTATACATGATAGTACACCAACTCTACATATGATGATTGATTTGGTGATCTAGCTATTGTTATGACATATGATTGGGCCCTTGTGATGTCAGTCCACCCCTTCCTAGTAGGCCCCTGTATATGCACACCGGGTCACACCCCTACTCTTGGTATAGACTTGGTCACTTAGTCCCCCTTAGGAAGCTGACTTTGGATCCACCTTCACCTTCTCCATCCATCCGACTCATACATGACATTCTTTCTCGACTTGGATTCTGATTTGTGACTTTGAGGATCCCTTTCCCCACTGATCTCTGAGTATGCCATGATTCCCTATCTATTGTGCCTCGGCTCTTTAGTGTGTGAGATGCACTCTCAAACCTGGGATTTGCTCCTGTCGGTTGCCCCTGATGTTGCAATGCAGTTAGGATTGTGTAGCCTCACCGGGTGTTCCCCATTGATCATTGAAGCATGTATTGCTCACCCCCATTACTTTGCAGTATGAGCACCATGATTATATCTATTGAGATATGTATGTAGCCCAAAAGGGCCTTGATGTAAATTGAAGAAATGAAGAAATGTAAAGCAAGCCAAAAAGGCTTTTTGTAAATGTAAATCTAGCCAAAAAAGGGCTAAGTATGAAACTCATTGTAAAATCCATGCAATGTGTTTGTAAACACACATGGACACAGGTCAGCCGTACATGTCAGCATTTGTAGTGGTTATTCCTCAAATAGTCCTACGGGGCAAGGAGGTGAGAGGGAGCAAGGGACAAGCTCAAGATTGTCCCCTAGAGTCTCAAGTTACGTTTTGTCGGACACCCAGTTTGGCGGCTCTAGAAAAGAACCTCACAGAGTCTTCAGGCACGGATGTGAGTTGTGAGATACTTGTTAGATGACCAGTGGCGGTTTCCCTGCACTATACCCATTTGTGAGGCACCGCCCTTCCCCATGTTTTGTCATGGTATACTTATCTCAGTGGACCCCACTTTCCTGAGTTATCCGAAAGGTCACATGATCCTCATCCGTGTCATCCCTTATCCTTCGCCATGTATTCCGCATCACCCAAAGTCAGCTAGGTGGTCAAGTCTATAGGTTGTGCATAGCAGTTGAGTCTTTTGGATGTGGTGGGCCCACCTCACCTGGGGCCTTGTATTTTCCGAGATTTAATGCAGTTTTTTATCACCATTTTATTGTCATATTGTTTAGTAATGTACTAACTTGTATAAGGAAGCCTTCCGCTTCATGATTGCATACAGGTATTCAGCTAGCACTATTGTTGACCAGATTTGACTTGGTCAAACTAGGTTGACCAGGCCAAAAATGGGCCCGAAAAAATGTTGCAACCGGAATTTCGATTTTGGTCAATTATTATCTACAGGGGACCCATATGAGCCTCCAAGTTACAGAATGCAAAAAGATCGAGGCGTTTGTGAGATTTTTAATTATTACTGGTCATTAATGACCTGTTTTAATTAAAAATCATGGATTTTGGGCAAATAATGCCTAAGTGATGGATCGGGGTCGTTCGAGTGGTCATTCCTACTATTTTTGGGGTCCACGATCACATTGCAGCAGACGGTTCGGCAATCCGGGCACTCTAGGTGGGTCAAAAGCCCAAATTTCATCTTCAGCAATAAAAACCAGCAATAAAATACATGGAAAATCAGAAATTGACAAAGGCAACTATAGCAAAGGGTAAAAATCAATGGTTGGCAAATAAAGGGGTGATTCCTCAGGTAAATTGGTAATGTTTAACATGGCATTTGTACATCGTGGGTCCCTCCATTGGGCCAGCTCTCTAGATCGGTCAAATTTCCCCCATGGGGGTGTTTTTCCTCCTTGGCAAATTCATTTTTTGTGATGATGTGTATTGTGGGACCTTGGTATAGTGAGTTGGAGGGATAAAACACCCTATAGACACCCCCCAACCACATTGTATGTATTGTAGGGGCCCCACAAGGGGACCCCCTCTCCACTTGTGCGCTATCCTTGGGCAATTCGCACCCCCTCCATGAGCTCATCTCCACCCTCGATTTGGTGATTGGGAGAGTCAATCCCAGCCATAGGTTTTGGGGGGAAATGAAGCTAGGGTTTGAGCCATCTCTATAAGAGAATGAGCTCTCCCCATTGTTGCCTCTCTTGGCACATTTGTACACTTGAGTTTTTGATGATATAGAGCCATTCTTCCACACTTCTTGAGAGTTTTATGGATGGATTATGTGTTGCTTGACTAATATCTAGTCTTTCATAGCTTTGTTGAGTTGCTAGTACGTTGTTTCCATATTGTCCTTGGCCAACGATTTGCAGGTGAAGAGCTCAGCTGGAGGAGGGCGCAGTTTTTGGAGTGGGAACCCCACAACTGCTCAAATTCTTCAAAGTATCAACAAGGGAGTTGTTATTGCATTTTCGCCTTTCAATTCTCTCATTCTATGTCATTTTACTTGTTGGTTTCTCTTATTATTTGTTGCATCACTGACTTGATCTTGTTTGTGGCAGGTACCTAGGGCGAATTTGGCCACCGGAAGCTCAAAACGTGAAGGGAACACGCTGTTGCTCGGCAACTGAGTTTGGAAGGCTAGTCTTCGGCAACCTCGTCCATCTATTCACTCCCAAGTAGGTCCTTCTTGCTGGTCTCTAGCATTTAAGTTTAAATGTGTGTGTGTTGAGCGGAAAACTCACTTAAAAACGCCTAAAAATACAAAACTTAATTTCCCACCGTTAGAATTTGTTTTAATTCAAAACCCGCTAATGAAATAATCTTAAAAGCCTAAATCTAAAGTTTCATTTCTGTTGGACTCCATTTGCCCATAGAATCAGCACTAGTCTACCTGGCAAAAACGCCCCCCTGGGGTGTTTTTCTCCTTCTGCTTGGTTGGGTGGTTTTGGGGTTCTGGGTAGTTTGTAATCGGTTTCAAATCATCATTTTATGTCTAGGAATCAAACTACCAATCGCTAGAAGTATTTTAAATCACGTTTTATTTGCTGCCCTAGGTCCATTTCTACACTGCTTAACTCTCTCCCTTGGGCAGGTTTAATCCATTCTTTCACTTCTAGCTTACTTTACGTCCTAGTCTACTTCAGCCTTGCAATCACTAATCTAATCAGCTTGTTTCATTCTAATTGATTGCTGGTCACTTCCACATCGTCCCCACTTTTACCGCTCGTGTCCATCTCTTGGTTGGGGCTAGACTTAGGACTTAATCCACACTCATTTCCTGTTTGTATTTCTTTCTATCTTTGGGTTGGGTGTGTATTTGTCTCTCAACCATCACTGGTTGAGCGGGGTCTCCCCCCTGACTTGGCTATTTGCCTTGTCTGAAGCGACGGTAGCCTTGTCCGGTGTGACTTCCGTTCCCTGAACGGAAGACCTGGCTATTACAAGTTACACCATTCTAGCTTATCACCCTCTACCATCCATGTTGGAACACCTTCCTGTAGCAGCTAGAGTTTGTGTGATAACATTTTTGGCGCTGATGCCGAGGAGGTAGAGGCCTACCCCTGTTTTTTATTGAGTTTTGAGTCTGTTTGTTTGTTTTCTCTTCCATCATCACATCAGAACTTAAAACTCTGTTGGCTGATTTCTATTCACATAATTATTGCAGCCAATACATTTTTGTCTCATTCACCACTTCCCCCACCATGACATTCCACCTTCGGTGAACAAGGTATTTAGTTCACCTGGCGTCTCCACCCCGCGGCTCCACTGGAGACCGAATCCATCCTTGCAATTTTAGAAGCTTAAATCATTTCGACACTTCACATGAGACTCCACTGGGAACTCTTAAATTGATAAATCAGAATGGACCCAGATGTTCTCCTTGGCCTCTCACAAACCATTAAAGAATTAAATGAACATGTGAATAGGTCTAGAAGGAGACAAGAGGAAATAAATGAATGGATGCACAATCTCAGTATCGGGAAGAATACGAATATGATCATGGGTATGAACCTGAATATCAAGATTTTTGCGATACCCGCGATGCTCCTCATCACTCTAATGGAATCTTTGTCCTATCCACCCCTAATAGATTGGTAAGTCAACCTGAATCTAGATGTCAATCCCAACCAAGGATTTGTAGCCAAAATGGTCGGTCGAATCATCATGTTAGCCAAATTAGACATCCTATTCGAGCCCCGACTAGAATGGACAGAATATCTGTAGGGCAAGCGAAACGTTCCCCATTTGACTTCTCGGAGATATGTGGGGCACCTCATCCTATGCCAAATCAATATATTAAGGATTTGCCCCGTTTTGATGGAAGTGATGCGATATCAATCGAAAATCATTTGGATGCCCTCTGGTATCATATGGAATGTCGGGGCGCAGATGATGAAGATGTTTACATGTGTGCCCTTGGTGTTTCTCTAAAAGGGGATGCCCGGTTATGGTTTGAGCATTTGGCACCAGGATCCATCACCGAGTATGACATGTTCACGAGATTGCTAATAGATAAATGGGATGAGAACATTGATGATCCTTTAGAATGTCAATCTAGCACTGATGGTGTTATGGATGATAAATATATTGATGATCTGCTTTCACAATTGGATCATTCCTCTCCTGAGATGTTTCAAATTATGAGTGTGCCTACAATCCATAGGAATGTTACAGAGTATTTAGAGAATAATGCTTCAAAACCTCGTGTGCAAATTAAAAGAGGCATCAATCTAATCATACGAGATACTTTGCTATCATTGCCTGAGGCAGTTGCAGGCCGAATTCTAGATCTAATTCACCCTTCCATTTGTGACTCCAGTAAAGCATCACCAGAAGAGCAACTCACAATCATCATGTGGTTGACAATTGTCCTAATCAATGTTCGAACAATCTAAATTGTGACTTAGATTCTAATCATCTCTCTGAAGAGGAGGAGAAAGGTGAGGGTAGTCAGATTGCATTTGAGAAACAATCAAGTGATCATCATTTAGCTGAAAGTCAACTTTGCGAAGAAGAATGGGGTGAAAACTTTGATGAATCCATAGAAGAACAACCAAATGAGGATTATGTGGTGGAGGATCAATGTCATAAAGGCGATCAGGATAGCAATGATGAAATGAGCAGTGATTGTCCTTATCAGTTTGATTTCTCCTCCCCCGAACCAATGGTGAATGTGCCTTTGATTCAGCTTATGAATGAGCCTTCAGTCTATAAGAATGTAGTTGAGTATTTGAAGGACATATGCAATAAATCTCATGATAAAGTTATGTATGATAGTGAGCAAATCTCAACCCCTCAAGATTTTGACCTTGATATTGACTTAGAAGGGGAACTTACTAAAATCATACAAGGCACTTTGTCATCTTTACCCGGAGAAGGCACAAATGAAGAAAGGGATCCCACTGATCATCGGAGACAAGATTCTGTGGTTCAGCTTTCAACCAGTGAGTCCACTAAAGGTCCCCTTGAGGGGCAGCCCCATAGTCATTGCTTCGTTGGCGATTGTTAAAGTCAATGCCCAAGTGATCCTGACCTTGTTTCACTTTCCAATCACACCTTTGAAGGAGAAGAAGAAAAGGAAAATATTGAAAATAATCAGACTTCTGTTGAGAGTGGATCAAACAATCATCATGTGCTTGAAAGTCAAATATGTGAAGATGATGGGGGTTTTAAAAATGATTATATCGATATACCTCCCTGTCAAGATGATGATGATCCAGTTATGTATCAACTCGACCTCGAGTGTTCTTTGTTGCAACCTGCAAGATGGAATCAATGTCACAAAGAACCTTCTAAAAGTGTCATGCTTAACATCAATAATATTCCTCGCCTTCTCCTTGGTCAAAATGAGTTGATTGGAAATATGAGTCAAAATGAGCCTTGTCTTCAGAAGGTTGGTGTTGACCCTGATGATTTCCTTGACAAGTGTCCCTTATCTCACGTAGAATTGGGGATGACAATTTTAGGAAATACTAAACAAGCCTCTACGTTTCAATCCTCCCTCCCATCCCAACTCATGAAGTCAACACCTCTTTCAAACCTAATTTTGTTGTGCAAAGGGTTCGATAAGGAGTTTGTGGAATGCCAAGCAGTCGAGGGTAAAACCTTTTATTTTCTTTTTCAGTCATTCTCGGTTAACCCTATTTTCCAAACTGATAGTCCTATTGATTGGTTGACCGAGAAGCTTTTCAAATATCAATTTCATCTGTTCGCGATTTTTTAGCAACGAGTGGGAGTAATTCTGATCCTAGGTTTAGTAAACTCCAATTTATCCCCACTTGGTCCTTTCATCAACCCAAGGATGAACACCATTGAGAATGCCAGCTTGATAGACGAGGAGAACAACATGTCTCAAGGAGGGTTGAGTCGAATGTTATATCATTTTCTTCCATCAAATTTAAAGAATAACTCACACCATTTTTATGATCCTTTTGGCTTATTGATGGATGTGTATTGCGAAACTCCCTCTCAACCTCGGCATGATTTCATTTTGCGCCACTCCAACCCTTTTCCAATCTGTGAACAAGTCAAGAGAATTTTGGTCTTAAACTCATTAATTTTTAATCTAGTCTTGACTTGTTTTGCTAAACAACATCAAAGGAGAACTATTGATCTATTGGATGAGTGGTTGCAATGGGTCTATGATTTTACTTAGTAGTGGTCTGAACTGGTTAGAGTAGGGTAGGTAAATTGAATAAGCTCTTGGGGTAGTAAATTGAACTGGAAACGTTGCAATCCTAAAATCCTAAAAACTATTAAGACTGTTGAATTCTGAATGGGATCTAAAATTCTACCTTTTGCATATGAAGTCCGATGAGGTTGGAACCACTCTCAAACATCCTGAAACAATTAATGGTAATGTTAAAAAATTTAAGTAAAAGGGTAGAAAATGAAAGATAAGGAGAATGTCACTTTTACTTTAAAACATTACCATTTAATATTATTGACTTCAATGTCACTTGTACAAAACTAGCCAAATTTTAAAAAAAAAACGTGTCTAGCCTCCATGTGTGTGCCCTTGGCAGATTTGGATTCACTCAGCCGAGTTAATGCAAAACCGGCTGGTTTGACCGGTTTGGTACCAAACTAGCCGAGTCAATGTCTGACTCGGCCTGTTTGGTACCAAAACAGCCTCAAAACCGAGTTTTGACCCAATTCGAGGATGATGCCGATTAAACCGGTCAATTCGGCCGGTTCCAGTTCTGATTGACCTGTTTTTAAACTGTGAGTCAAACCTGGCAAATACCGCTACATTGGTAGAGAGATCATCCTCTTCTCATATTTGATGGGACCTCTATACGCAACCCTAGGAAAACAGGGGACAAGAAATAATTTGTCATAGTAGAATGAAAACTGGGAAAATATAAGATAGGACTGGGTTCTGACATATCACAGATAATGTAGCAGAGGTAACAGCTCTAAATTTTGGTGAACAAATTAAGACTTCAAGGCTACAGTAAAATTATTCTGCATGGAGATTCTAAGTTTATCATAAATTTATAAATGGAGAAGGACCTTCGAGAATCAAAAGATCCATGGTTAAAGGAACAGTTTTATGACGCCTTACAGTCCTTTTCAGAATTTAAGGAGATTAGTTTATGGCACATTTATGGAAAGTGGAATAGTAAGGTTGACAACCTGCCCAAAGTTGCCACAACTTTAACAGGAGGAAATTAGGAATCCCAAGAGGTGGAGGAGGTGACAAGATTTTGGAAACAAGCATTCTATCAAAAGGATGGTTTTTCTAAGAAAGCAGGTATTGTAGCAATGGAATTGAGCTGGAGTGATGGATCCCTTTCACATGGAATATTATAATTTCAGCTCACCGTTTCATAGGGAGACACTATCAGCATGGCAGTGCCTGTTATGGAGTGAAAAGTATTGCCTTCAGTCAAGGGAAATGTTGTCAGGAAATAAAAACAGCAATAGAATATATTTGTAAGTTTGTACAAACTGGATTCCATCTCACACCATTTAAAAAAGAAGTGCTGAGTTTGGAGCTGCTAGTAGCCAACTGCCAGGATGCATTAAACAAGGGAGAAAACACAAGGGACCCGCTAGAGTCCATAAGTAACAAACTGAAAGAGCTGAAGACAAGGACAGTGGACTCTGTTCAATAGCCGCAATCATGATGTCTGGTCCTAATTGAGGAGTTAGAGAATGACAGGAGTTCTATGCCTTCCAGTTTGGAACATAACCCATCCCTACACTTTCTACTCGAAGGGATAATGCAAAACTTGCTACAGGAAAGTGAATAACCTTCCCTTCAGCAAGAGGACAACTTCAACCAGCAAAGGATAAGAATAGCTGTAAAAGGCTCCCTTCAAGTGGAAAAAAGGATAACCTTGCCTTCTACAAAGGAAAGAGGTAACATACACACAATTTTAGCCCCGAGGGTATGCTCAATTGGATGAACCATCTACACAAGGCATGTTGCTGACGGCAGAGAGGCCATATCTCACAGGTTCAAATCTAGTTGAGTCCCTTGGAGTTACAAGCTGCAATTGGGGCTGGCGGTTGAGCCACCCTCCACCGGATATTTCAAGGAAGAGGGAGGATTCTGTGAGGTTTCCCTTGGAAGAAAAAAACATACAATATCAACTCAACTTCGATCCATCAATGGTTTCTGCCAACTATGATTGATCTATAGTCCACAATTTCTGCAAGATTCCAGAATTTTAATTTGAGATTATATATTTTGCTAGCCTGAGGGAAGAAAATTATAAAAGTGACAAGGCCATAACAAATTCTCTGGTCCGGTTGCCCAAATTTTGGATATTTTGTAATCTTGTAGTCGCTGCTTACAGAAAGCAAAACATGTCTATAAATTATGACAATGTCTATGGGAACAATGAAGGGGAGGGAAACAGGCTTGGTGCATGCTCACCAGTAATCCACCAAAATTGTAACCATGTAATGGATCCTTTTTTTAATAGAGATTTTTATT
The DNA here is from genome assembly GCA_027924585.1 of Larix kaempferi. Taxonomy (NCBI): domain Eukaryota; kingdom Viridiplantae; phylum Streptophyta; class Pinopsida; order Pinales; family Pinaceae; genus Larix; species Larix kaempferi. The sequence continues at coordinate 14,356,698 of BSBM01001002.1, read as the reverse complement.
GGTTTTAAAAAATATTCTGTATCTGCGTATGAAACCCATTGGGTGACTGTAGAAGTAATAAGCTTGGGTAATGAAGGAGGGTTCTAAAGGTCAAATACTCCTGATCAAATGAAGCAAACCTTTTGATAAAAAGAGATGACGTAAATAGAAGTTCGGTACCATTTATTCAGAGATTTATTCATGTGTCTTTGCATTTCTATGTGGATGTAATAGACAAAGAAACCAAGATCTATGTACAAGTTTAAAAAGATGACCTTGAGAAGAAACATGATCATCGTGAAAAGGAGAATCTTATGTCAGAATCAGAAATTTGATGAAACATATCTTCATGATGCAACCTTGAAATAAAAGAATCGATAATATGGGTAATGCTATAAAATGTGTAAACCTTTAATGTAAAGTTAGAATCCATTGAAATGCAAATCTACAGTTAGTATCAATTGATATTTGATTTAAGTCGACATTTCTTAGAAACAATTTACTCTTTATAAGCAATAAATCTGATGTCATCAATTGATATTTTCATTTAGGTTGAAGTTTCTTAGGAGCAGTTTACTCTCCATAGAAAGAAATTTTATGTCAGAGTTAGAAATATGATGGAGATCTCCGCACAATGCATCCCAAATATGCAAAAATTAGTGAAAGGGTAAAACATAAATATATTCATTGCAGCCAGTATTAAGTGATACTTTGATTAAAGTAGAACTTATTGAGAATCTAATTGGTTGCTCCAATTGAAAATATATATAACAAGAACTGATATAAATTTTGACTTTGTTCGTAATATATCAGAGCCCAAATCTTCAATATATAGCTACCATGGATATTTACGTCGTCAAATATTTCTTTTGTATGAATATTATCAAAAGAATTTTTTTATGGGCAAGACAGGTTCATCTGCCAAAAAACTGTCTTCCCATTTTCTCCTTGAGCCTTTTAGACTATTGCCTGTGCAAAAAGGAAGGTGTTATAGATTCATCCTTCTTCCTTACAGTGGAAGTCAAGCATACTTAGCATGCAACATCTCCTTCCTTCAACACATAAGACATGCACTCACTACCAGCTATGTATAGAGTCAAACTATTGATGGTACCATGTTTCTAACTTTCACATCATATTCTGGAGTCTACAAGTGCCATAGTGGAATCTTGAAGCCATATTAAATTGGTTTACTTGAAAAGGTCTTCATGTTCAAAAATTCAATCCAATTCTAGAGATTTATCTCGGTGCCAAGACCGCCTATTGCAGGAAATGGGATCATAAATCATAACACACTCGAACAATTATATCTAAAATTATCCAATTTTAGTTATACTTGACAAGCTATGGTGTTTGCCTAAACTTGTCAAATCCTGATGAAAGATAAGCAGATTCAGTCTGTTTTCTTATATGGCTAGTATTACAAGTCCCACTCATAAAATCATTATAAAGAATTATAAGTTTTCACTTCATGCTGACATCTGAGAAAAAATTGCTGACCTCAGAATGAAGTTTTGCCATTGCCATCCATTCCCCTGGACCACAAAGGTCTGAAAGTACAGTTGCAACAGCTGAAACTACATCTTTTTCTTCTTGCATTTGCTGAAACATCTCTGCTTCATGGTCTGCTCTTCTCCTCAAATCTCCTTTTTGATCTGGGATAATCGAAACAGGATTAGAAAAATAAGCTTGCTCTGTTAACAGGCTACCGACCCAGCCCATGTAAATATGTTCCAATCATCACCTCAAACTAAATATATAAAGCTGGCTAGTTGCAGAGTGTATTAGCAAATACATGAACCCTAATGATAGACTACCTACCATGATTACTTTATTTCAGCCAAAATGAAGAATCACAGAAACTAGCATAAACTACCAAGCAAATTACAATAATAGGCTCAAATAAGGGATATTTGAAGAAAGAAACTTGTGTTGCTTCACAAACGATGAAGTTTATGAACACAGACTAGAGTAAATGCCACTATTGCTTTAGAATGTTAAAAGATAAATACTGAGAAAAAATGTGCCTGGATGATAAATCCTTCTCAAGAGTTAAACTTTAAAGAGTTAGCTTATAATGGTCATAAATTAATATAGTTGAGTTGTATGTTGATAATAAATATAATGAAATAAAGTGACTTAAGCCAATTAAGTTACATGCCTTACATAAGTTAAGTTAAATTAGGTTAAACCGTTAAATTACAACTTAATATAATAAAGTGGTTGTACAACTGTGGTATAGGACATTGTCTCCCTTCATATATTTACTTTCTCTCTATCGAATAATATCAAGTACATTCCCTCTTATTTTTCTCTTTCCTCTTTCTCTGCAATATTCTACTATTGTGTATGTGCATTATCTGACATGATATCAGTTTTCTTTGATTTCAATTCTAAATGTTGTTCTCCTTCTCTTGATATTAAAAATTATGAAGAGCCCCAAGAGGAGACTGGATCAGTGGTTATAGCCCCCAACAGGGTTCGGTTCCTCACAAAATGTGGCCAACACACAACTCACAAGGGGACCATTAAGTCAGGTTGGGTGGTTGTTTAGTATACGCAGTGTCCCACCTCTTGATAGGTGGCGGATGCTTGCCACTGTTGTGTAATAAGGAAGAATTATTCAACAAAAATGCAAATTTAAAATCTGTTACAGGCAACTCTTTCTTTCCTTCTTCAATCCTTGGCTCAGATTTTATATTTTTCTTTGTGATAAATCTTTCAATAAACACAACAATATTTGAATAAGGTTCCTCACAAAATGTGGCCGACACACTACTCACAAGGAGACCATTAAGTCAGGTTGGGTGGTTGTTTAGAATACGCAGTGTCCCACCTGTTGATAGGTGGCGGATGCTTGCCACTATTGTGTAATAAGGAAGCATTATTCAAAAATAATGCAAATTTAAAATCTGTTACAGGCAACTCTTTCTTTCCTTCTTCAATCCTTGGCTTAGATTTTAAATTTACTTTGTGATAAATCTTTTAAGAAACACAACAATATTTTAATAAGGTTCATCTCTTAGTTTAAAGTAAGTATCATCCTTCGTTTAATATTGCATTTTAATTTAGGTGCAGCAATTTCACTTTGATATGCTGGAATTCCAATTTTGATAGTTCACCTTTGGATCTAGTCTAATTTAGCTTTCTTAGTTCATTTCTATCTGTCACAACATTTAAGTGTCGCAAGTAGATTAATCTTTATCTTCAGCAAATAATTTATTTGATTGCAGATTTTGCAAACTTTAATAGATTCTAAGGTATTGTGTATTGGGAAACCTCCATGTCTAAGTTGCCTATGTCTTGTGAAGTTTTCATTCAAGCAGAAATACAGTATTCAAATTTCTGTTTTCATCAATTACATGTCATAATCAAAGTGCACAAATTTATTCCACATGAACACAGTAGTTTTACCTTGGAGAAACCCTTAGAAGGGAGAAAAACTCCAGCAAACAATCTTCCTTATATAAATGGTATATCAGGCCCAGATTACAAAATCACCGTGAACTATGCTCTTCAATGAGTTTTGCCAAGAAAATAAATACCTGACTGTATGACCAGCAAACTTAGAATCTAGGACAGGCTTCTTCAATCTTCACTAAAGCAGCAAACTCGGGTACAGGACAGCATCAAACCCAGAAGATATCAGCTCATGAATCAGCAGTATATCAGCAGTATACTCAAGTATAGGACAACAGTAAACTATGGCATAAATCTTCCTTGCCTTAGCTCTCAAAACTTAATGAAAATGAATGAATTACATGGGGGGGTGAGGGCCTGTTTAAATAGCATGGGTGGCTGTCCTAAGCAGCCCCCAAAGGTCACCCTAAAGGCTGGCCCGTGTGGCAGCCAAGGGCTGGCCCCCTAAAGGTTGGCCTTTGGGGCAGTCAAAGGTTGCCCCTTTCCACCGCCTTAGCTAGTCAACTCCACCGTCCTAAGCAGCTCAAGCTACCCCCCAACTTGCTGCCCTCAGCAGCTGCAGCTGCCCTCCAGCTAAGCAGCTCAAGCTTCCCTCCAACTAAACAGCTCAAGCTGCCCCCCAACTTGCCGCCTTAAGCAGCTCAAGCTACCCTCCAATGTTGACACTTGACACAAGTTTACATGGTAATTTGTAAAATCAAAAATAGCTTCCAAAGCTATAATTTGACACTCCCTCTTAGCGAGGAAGATATAATTTACCAATTGATACATTATTTACATAAGGAAGATTGTTTGTTTCTAGCTCATAGGAATTTTATATTCATCCTAACTTTTGTTGGATGCCTTGACTTTTGCTAAATGCTCACAAGGCTTTATGTCTTGACTTTTGACATGACTCACAAGGCTTGTCCATTCGCCTTGACTTTTGCCATTGTCTCACAAGACTTACTATCTTGACTTTTGGTATGGCTCCCAAGGCTTGTTCATTCGCCTTGACTTTTTCCATCACCTCACAAGACTTATTAAGACATTATCACTTTCGTTTTGACTTTTGTCCTGGCTCACAAGGCTTGTATGTTTGCCTTGACTTTTTGCCATGACTCACAGAACTGTTTAATCTCCAAATTTCCCTGGCTAGCTTCAGGGTGGTCACTTATGACCTCGGACCTTGGAGAATGCCTTTTTGATCATTCTCTTTCTCAGATATGGAGGCATTCTCTGCAACTCCAAGTTTGCCTCTAAAGTGAGCAAACTTCACCAATTGCAGTGGTTTTGTCAGGATATCAACTACCTGATCATTTGTTGCAACATACTTCAGCTTGACATTTCGTTGTACCATATCTCTGATATAATGGTACTTTAGATCAATATGCTTTGATCTGTCATGAAATACCGGATTTTCTGTGAGCTTCATGCAACTCTGATTATCGCAGTGGATAATCGTAGTCTCAAGCTTTTCATTAAACAACCCAGAAATGAGTTTTTTTAGCCATATTGCTTCTCTGTTGGCATTACTTGCAGCAATATATTCAGCCTCAATTGTGCTCTGAGCAATAAATTCTTGCTTCCAACTAGACCAGGAGATCATGGCTGATCCCAAATTGAAGCAGTAACCAGAGGTACTCTTTCTGTCTACTGGACTTCCCGCCTAGTTTGAATCTGCATAACCATGCAGCATCACACCACCACTGGATGTGAACTTTAGCCCATAGGCTATGGTACCTCCACAATATCTCAGAATATGCTTACCTGCTACCCAGTGCCGTTCTCTTGGCTCAGTCAAAAATTGGCTTAATGCGCTCACTGCAAACTGCATATCTGGTCTGGTATGAGTCAGATACATTAAAGACCCAACAAGTTGCCTGTACATGGTGGGATCCACCAAATCTTCTGTTGACCCTGAGTCATGTAACTTCTTTAAATTTGCAACCATAGGAGTTGACACACTCCTGCAATTCATCATACCAAACCTTTTCAGTATGTCTTCTGCATATTTTCCTTGAGATAGGAAAATCTCGTTTGGTTTCTGCCAAACTTCTAATCCTAGGAAATAGTGCATCATTCCTAGATCTTTCATTTCAAATTCAGCAATGAGTCTCTCTTTGCATTTGGCAATCTGCTATTCTTCTCCTGTAAGGAAAAGATCATCTACATACAACACCAAAATTAGAGGTTGATTTTCAACAACTTTAAAATAGAGGTTAGAGTCTGCGGTACTTTTACTAAACCCTAATCTCTGCAGAAAACCATCAATTTTGTTATACGAAACTCTGAGTGCTTGTTTAAGACCATACAGGGCCTTTTTTAACTTACATACATGAGTTTCCTTTTCATCCACTGCAACGCCATCAGGTTGTTCTACATACACTTCCTGCTCTATTTCACCATTAAGGAAAGCAGTCTTAACATCCATTTGATGTAATTTCCAACCATGTACAGAAGCAAGAGAGATAATTGTGCGGATAGTAGTATACCTGGCTACTAGTGCAAATATCTCATCATAGTTTATACCTTCTTTTTGGGAGAAGCCTCTGGCAACAAATCTTGCTTTGTACTTTTCAACACTCCCATTAGTTGCATGTTTTATCTTAGATAGCCATTTGGATGAGACAACTGACTTATTTTTGGGCCTAGGAACTATGTCCCATACATTATTCTTCATGATGGACTTGTATTCCTCCAACATGGCATCTTTCCAAACCTGCAACTTGTTAGCTTCATTAAACACAGAAGGTTCAGCATCACTAATGTTACTTACCAAAGCAACATAACCTGTAAATCTTTGAGGCCTTTTTCTTTCTCTAAAGGTTCCTGAAGGGGTTATATGTTTCTCTGCTTCTTGCAGAGTTTCTTTGAACCAAGTAGGTCTTCTCTTGATAGGAGGTTCTTCAAGAGACCTTTCTAACACCTCAACAGGTTCCAACACTGAATCTTGATCCATTGGATCATCATGACTTTCCTCCCCCTGAAAGTCATAACCAGAAGTCTCGGCTGGAGGAGATTCTGGCTCATCATCAATCTGAAGCTCTCTAGAACAACTTCCTCGTGGAAAGTTACATCTTAACTAACCTCGATCTGTTTCTGACCTGGGATATAGATTATGTAAGCTTTAGAAGATTCACTATATCCGACAAAGATCCCTTTCTTACCTGAGGGTTCCATCTTAGTTATCTTCTCTTTAGGCACATGAATGTAAATTGGACACTCGAATACTCTTAAGTGATCTACATTTGGTTTCTTACCAGAGAAAGCTTCTTCAGGAGTTTTATCTTCTAGGATAGCATGTGGACATCTATTTTGAATGTATATAGTTGTGGCTGTAGCTTCTGCCCAAAGAGAATTGGGTAGATCTTGATCAAACATCATAGCTTTTGCAGCTTCACATATAGTTATGTTATTTTTTCAGCAACGCCATTTTGCTGAGGATTGTAAGGAACAGTTAACTGACGTTTGATACCAGCTTCCTTACAAAAGCTTTCAAACTCATAAGATTCATATTCCCCTCCATTATCAGATCTTAGAATCTAAATGTGTTTTCCTGTCTGGTTTTCTACTAAAGCTTTGAATTCTTTAAATTTGGAAAAAACTTCACTTTTCAACTTCAGAAAATAAATCCAACATTTTCAATAAAGATCATCAAAAATATGACATAGTACAAAAAACCATTCAAGGAAGGAGAGGACATTGGTCCACAAGTATCAGAATGAATAAGCTCTAAGATCTTTTCAGTTTTTCTACTACTGTGTGGAAAAGACTTCTTTGCATTTTTTCCAAGTAAACAACCTTTGCATACTTCAACTTTATCAGAAGAAATAGAAGGCATACCACTTACCATAGATTGAAGTCCAGGAAGAGCTTTGAAGTGAAGATGACCGAATCTTCTATGCCATAAATCGTTGGGACTGACTATAGAATGAACAAGACATGAGCAGGAGGAATTGATACCTTGTAGAGACCTCCTCCTTGAATTCCAATAACTTCAGCTAAACTTAGCTTACCATCTTTTGGCTAGAGAACTGCTTTACCATCCATGAAGGCCACCTTGTAGCCGTTATCTTCAAGTGAAGAGACTGACAACAGGTTCTTATTCATGCCAGGAACAAATAAGACTTCATCAATATGACTGATAGATCCAGACTTTAACTGAAGGGTTATGAAACCGACCCCTTTGATATCATAACATGTGTTGTCACCAAGTTGTACCTGCACTGAGAAGTTTTTTTCCTTGTAATCTGAAAGGATATTTTTGTAACCAATCATATGCTTTGATGCTCCACTATCAACCAACCAAGTGTTCTGGTCAGTAGTTAGATGACCAGAAAGAGCAGACACTAAGTAGTATTCTTTCCTTTTCTCATGTCTCTCAAGAGATTCACTTACCCTTTTACTTTATTTTCTTTCTTCAGCAGTAGATGCACGATGCTTCTTTTTATGAAAACTTATCTTCTTGGATTTGCAGTCTTTAGCAAAATGTCCCATCTTATCACAATTATAGCATGTAATTTTAGACATATCAAAAGTTTTACCTTTGAAGTTACCTTGAACTTATTTTCCTGGAAATTCCTTTTAAAGGAAGGTTTCTTTCCTCTCCTTGTTTTTGCAACCTGTTGTCCGTCGAGATGCACACCAGTAGCAGAAATCTTTCGAAAGTTGTTCCCTCACTACAAGTGGGGAAGGTGTGGCCTTGGGGGCAAGCAATGAGCCAGGTACTGTCACCTGAATCCCAGCTCCTCCGTTTAGGCAAACTCCTAACGAAGCCAAGGGGGGTTGTCCCTAACAAAGAGTTGTCTATGGCTCTAGGTTTTTTAAGTGTTTTTTGGTGATGTGATGCGGATGGGTGTTGTTTAGGAGTTTTAAGATGAACACAATAATACTAGCAATCCACGTTGCAATTACAAAACTCAATAATGAGATAAACAATATATGACAACTTGGAAATTAAAAGCATCCACAGAATAATAATGACTTAGGTAAATATAAAGGACAAATTGTCCAAATTAAGGTGATGCATAAGAGTTTAAAGACCAGTGCCAAATGGAGTCAATAAGTGCTTGGGATGCTGAAATACAAGTCTCAAAATGTTCGTGAAATCGTTTTGAAATTGTTCTTGGTAAATTTTATTATGTATTTTATGATGAGTTGATTATTAAGGCTAGGGAATTTCCAACCGATACGCAAGGTACTAGAAATCTAACCGGAAATACCTCCAGTGGATCCGTTCGAAGACATGACGGACCATGCGGTACTCTAGGCTAGGTGTTCAAGGAACTTAACCAGCAAGCTAGAGTCAGACCATGGCTACCCGACGCCCCCACTTGGAATTTGCCCACATACCTGAGTATTTGAATAATGCCGGTTCGTTGGTTATGGGGGTGAAGATTTTATTATGGTTTGAATTTGAGCGATTAGGCAACCAATATTGTTCCTGAGTATTCCAACTTTTTTAGGATTGGGCAAAGCATACGTGGTATGGAGAAAACGAATAAATTCAAGTTTTAAAGGGGGTGTGAGTTGGAAGTGTTTTAAATTAGAGCACAAAACGAACCTCTCCTACAGAGAGTGCTCTTGACTTGTCTTATGACAGGGGTTCAAGAGACTTAGCTAATCTAAATGCAAATGCACAATGCAAACAATGCTCTCCGACAGAGAGTGCTCTTGACTTGTCTTATGACAAAGTTCAAGAGACTTTTGGTTCCTTTTAGAGTTTGACAAATTATAAGCAAGAAACTCAAATGATAGCTCAAAAATGAAATGAAAAGACTAACTAACAATTAGTATTCTAAGCATGAAAATGGAAACTAACTAAACAATTAGTGTTCTAAGAGCAAAATGGAAACTAACTAAACAATTAGTATTCTAAGTAAAAGAATGGAAAACTAATCTAAGCATGAAACCACTCAAAGAAAAGGACACTACAAACTTCCCCGAATGGGGGAAGTTGGATGTGGGGGATTAAAAACCCCACTTGTAAACTTTATTAATCAAGTACAATTGCCTTGGGAATTCAACCCTTGAAAAAGACTTTGAAATGAATAACTAGAAGAATAATATGAAGCTCTTAAGAGCTTTTACAAAAGGAGAGTGAGTTTAAGTCTTCATGGTTAACATCTTCTTGGTTTTGCAATCTTGGTTTTGTCTTCTCCTTGGTTTTGGATCTTCTGCTTCTTCTCTTGTTTTGTTCTTCTTCTTCTTCTTGGTTCTTCTTCTCAAGTACCTGTCACAATAGATCAACTCAAGGACCCATTAGCATTAGCAAACAATAAAAGAAATCTAAGATCTAGAAGTAGAAACGAAACTAGATGCAAACTAGCTAGCTAATCTATAAGCTCAATCATTTTTTGATGCAAGTTTTAACTTTTTAATATGAGATCTAGAACTTATAAAGTTCAAATAAAACTAGATCTAAAAAATGGCATGCAAGCTAGAAGCAATGAGATCTAAGACTTAACTAGCTACAAACTTCAAATGAAATGATTTCTAACTAAACTTTAAGACCTAAGTCAACAAAAAGAACTAGGAGCAAGGCAAGCAAGGAATGGGAAGGAAGGACGAATGGAAGAGAGGAAAGAAGAAATGAAGAGAAGAAAGGAGAGGAAGCAAGTCAAAACGAAAGGAAGGATAGAGAAGTAAGACGAAAGGGAGAAGGGGTAAAAGCAATGAAGAAGAGGAAGACGAGAAGGTTGAGGATCTAAAGGCAAAGGAAAACGAGAGCAAAAAGAGAAGAAGGTAGAGTGGGACGAGAGCAAAGAAGAAGGAAAGAAAACGAGAAGAAAGGAGGGAGGATAGAAGACGAGAGAATGAGGAGGAAGAAAACGAAAGGTAGGAGGTAGGAAGAGCTAGGAGAAGAGAGATGAGGCTAGAATGAAGCTAGAAAGAGGAAAAACGAGAGCAAGAGAGAGAGACGAAAGCAAGGAAGGAGGAGATCAAAAAGAAACAAGGATCAAGACAAGCCAAAAGCCAAAGGCAAGCTTGATGGGGTTTTCAAGCTTGGAGAAGGATAAAACTTAAGTTTTCCACAACTCGAAGGAGGACCAAGTAATAAGTAACCAATGATTGATTTTAAAAAAGTGTTGATGGATGAAGGCTAGCCCCTGATAGCTATGTTTCTTCTCTTGGAGGGAGAAGCTTCTTGAAGAACCTGCAAAATGAATGTGTTAAATGGTAAAAACTCTCGCTTAATGAAGACAAGCTTGATGATCTAAGCTGTTCTCCACCTTCAGTGATCCCTGCAAAACACTATTCTCAAGCAAGCAAACTAGATCAAATGCTTATGTACTAGATTGATAGTCTTCTTAAAGCAAATATTGAAAAGTAATTTGAAACAAGAGAATAGGGTGAGAGAGATATCACCTCACAAGATGAAACCACAATGCATAAAACTCTTGCATGGACCTCCAAAGTCACTTCTTTATTCAAAAAGTTAAACAAATATTACAATATAATTTTGGCAGAGTGTTCTTGCCCAAAATCTCCATGCTAAGAGGCCTCTTATTTATACAAAGAATGACTACCAAAAACCTAAGTCGTGAATGCATGAAGAGAGCCACAAGGAGGGCGAATTCCAATCACTCAATAGCTTGGAGTGTAGATACAACGAGTTAGCACCAAGTTAGTTGTTGTGATTTGGGTGGTGGCTGCCACCAGCCCACCTCACGAGCTTTCAACGCCCTTCATCAAAACCGTGAGCTGAAGCAAGCGAGGGAGACCCACATGAAGAGGCCCATGCGAATGCTTGAAGGCTTGGAGAAAGACGAGAGTGGGTCGGCGTGAAGTGAAGCTTGCGTTGGTGTGATTGGTAGGTGTGATTGCCACCTCACCATGGCTTCAATGCGCTCCTCACTGGATTAAATGCCCACCATAATGACCATTCGCCAAAGCAAAACGTGAGCCAAATCCACGTGAGGGAAGGGCCCACGCTAACCTCCAAAGCTCACGTCATCTTCTCTTATTCAAATGGCATATCCAAACTTTGATTTAAGACATGCTTTATTATCTCCATGTAGTCGTACACCTTAAGTAAATCATATGCCCCACTTTCCAAATCAATTTTTAATGATTTTTGGATTTTAGTGCATTTTGTGTTTTTCTGGCAATTAAATGCCAAAATGATGCATTTTTAGCCAAAACTCCCCCAAAGGTGACATAATCGCCCGAAATCTGAAGAATGAGGGCGCTAGGGTAAAGAGGACGCTCTGAGCGTCAAAACAAGCCTCCCCATGCCAAAATCCGCCTCCAGATAAGGTTTTTATCACAACTTGAAAAATTCCATTTAAACCATTAAAAAATGGTCTAAATTACGGAGAAAAAAATTATTTTTCTCGGAATCAAACGAAACTCCTAGGGGACCTAGGGCATGTTCATACGACTCAATCGAGATGGCTAACACGTAAAAAAATCCTATACGCGAGACTCTAATAACCACCTTAAGTTTTGACCACCATGGAAAATACTCCAGCTTTGGAGGTTTGAGTGAAAAACTCAGGGATTATACGCCACTGATGAGTAGCGCATAATTCCTAAGGAAAAAACACTCTAGAGTATCCCCCAAATGGCTAAACCTAAGGATAGCCGAGTCTTTTATAAAAGGACCTCGTTTAGACCAACTTTTTACAAATTCCCCATGAGGGTATGAACATGCAGTTATTACAAATGGGGCAAAATTGCCCTGAAAATGACTTCTGAACTTTTGAACACTGATGATGAACATGAATCATGTTCAATAAACTAGCGGCTCACAAGAAATTCAGCTATTGTACAAAATAGCTGGTAACACAACCAAAGCAACATTGGCATCATTAGCAACATGATTTCTTGAAGTCATGCGACTTTCCTCCTGAAGGCAATCATGCCATAAACGCTCAAAAGTAGGTTGAATCTCTCTACCATTCACACTTGGAAAGGAAAGTACTCCATGAAGATGGAAGGCCATCAAATATGGTTTGAACAAGATCGTCATCATCAACAGTTACCCCTGTGACAAGTAACTGATCACGAATCTGAGCAATTTTAGAACAAAAGGATGCAACAGACTCACCTTTCTCCATCTTTAAAAACTTTAACTGTTCTTCAGATTTCTCTTTTGACTAGGCGTACTCTTCTCATACAATTTCACAAGAGTGTCATAACAGTCTTTAGTTGTCATCAAAGAAGTTAGTACTGCCATGATACTATCTTTTACAGAATCAAAAATAACTCTCTTTGCCTTAGCTTGATTCCTTTTGAAGGCTACCTTACCAGCATTAGAAACTGGTTCTTCCACCACTGTAGTCACAAAATGATCTAGTTCTAACTCTTGGAGAATATTCATAATCATGAGCTTCCAAACATTAAAGTTTGAAGCTCCCTCTAGTCTGTCTTCAGGCCGAACAAAAATAGAAGAAGAACTTTTTTGAACAGGAAACTAGGACTGAGCTTGATAAAACTTAAACCTTAGGACCTGTGTAGGCTCATGAACAACAGAATTGAGCTCTATTCACACCCTAAGCTCTGATACCATGTGAAGTTTTAATTCAAGCAGAAATACAATATTCAAATTTATGTTTTCATCAATTACATGTCATAATCAAAGTGCACAAATTTATTCCACATGAACACGGTAGTTTTACCCTGGAGAAACCCTTAAAAGGAAGAAAAACTCCAGCAAACAATCTTCCTTATATAAATACTATATCAAGCCCAGATTACAAAATCACCATGAACTATGCACTTCAATGAGTTTTGCCAAGAAAATAAATACAAGACTGTATGACCAGCAAACTTAGAATCTAGGACAACCTTCTTCAATCTTCACTAAACCAGTAAACTCAAGTACAGGAAAACATCAAACCCAGAAGATATCAACAGTATATCAATAGTATACTCGGGTATAGGACAGCAGTAAACTATGGCATAAATCTTCCTTTCCTTATCTCTCAAAACTCAATGAAAATGAATGAATTACATGGGGGGGTGAGGGCCTGTTTAAATAGCATGGGTAGCTTCCCTAAGCAACCCCCAAAGGTCACCCTAAAGGTTGGCCCATGTAGCAACCAAGGGCTGGCCCCCTAAAGGTTGGCCTTTGGGGCAGTCAAAAGCTGACCCTTTCCACCGCCTTAGCTGGTCAACTCCACCGTCCTAAGCAACTCAAGCCACCCCCCAGCTTGCCGCCCTAAGCAGCTCAAGCTGCCCTCCAACTAAGCAGCTCAAGCTGCCCCCCAAACTTGTCGCCCTAAGCAGCTCAAGTTTCCCTCCAACTAAGCAGCTCAAGCTGCCCTCCAATGTTGACACTTGACACAAGTTTACATGGTAATTTGTAAAATGAAAAATAGCTTCCGAAGCTATAATTTAACATGTCTTACCCTGGAATTCAAACCGCAACTCCTCGGACTCCCTTCTCCCTTTCTTAGAACTATCCTGAGGACTCAAGTTGCAGAAGTATTGTGTTTTGCCCTTATTTTCGGAACTTGTGCCACCACATGGGATAAATTAGGGACGTTTGTGTTGAGAGTACTTGCTTCGGCAGGTGTTGCGGGGTTTCTTGATGGCTTTTGATGACTCAACAGAAACTTTCAACAACACCAGCTCTTTATAGAATGGAGCTGCTGTGAGGCTTTTATCCTTGAAAATTATTCAAGGCATATATATTTGTGATGGCATGAGGTTGCACAGTAGATTTCATAAGAAAGTTTGTATGGAGCCAATGGTCAAAGTCGCCTACCTAATTCAATTTGAAAATGCAAGGGTACCTGGGTGTGATGACTCCCCAGAATTGCCCTTTGCTCCTATATATAACAGTTTATTGTTTCTCTATATTGAAAGGAATAAGAGAAATAGCTTGAATCACATCCCAATTAAGACACTTGGACCAAAACTAGACCAGCATTACCTGCCTTGTTTTTTTTTCTTAAATTCACAATCTTATCCCGACTTCCAATATTCCTAATGTTCCAAGACCCATTGCTTACTTGATTGATATTTTGAGAACTTGGAATCCAATGTGATTTGTTGCCCATTTTATCCATCTTGTTTCTTTCATTAGTTCTTGTCTCTTATGTTAGTTTCCTTCCTATTTTCTTGCCCAAGATTTCGATTTTATCATTCAAAGGTTCCCAGATGTCTTCCCATTGAAGATCGTGATCATCAAGGAGAACCTCCACTATCAGGTTCCTTCACTTGTTCTTCAGAAATAAAAGGAGTTTCTCAAGCCTCCAAATCGTCATGGGCTAAAAGGAGTTTCTCAAGCCTCCAAATCGTCATGGGCTAAAGAAGGCAGAATGGGATCTGTTTGCTCTTCAGGTACTTTTTCCTTCCAAGGGTTGACTTTCTTATTATAGAAATTTTTCCTTTTCATTTTCAATTTTTTTATCTATTTCTTGAATGGTTGTGCTAGGGGGTTGAGCTTTCTCCTCCTCTTGATTTACTAAGGTTTTCGAGGAATTGTCTGCCTTCCATTCACTCCTTAGTTTTCTTAATCTTTTGTCTTGTTGGAATGAATTCACCCTAAACTTTAGTCTAATCTTCATACGCTTCAAGTTATAGTGCTTTTTGGTTTCCTGCCACAATCTTTTGCAAACTGGCAATATCCGTGGCACTTGTTGCAATTAAAAAGAACTTGCTCATAAAATTGATAGGTGTATTCCCACCCTAAAAGTTTAGCAATAGCTTTGAGGAGACCTTTGTTCAAATCCACTTCCACATAAAGTCTGGCACATTAAAATGTATCACCCTCTTTCCCTATTGCAACGATAAATCTTCCAGTTATTTTTCCTATCATCCTTAAGATTAGTCCACTCCAAGATGAAGAGGGAAAGAAGGGTGCCTTATCACCCATAATAAGACAATCATGGGAGCCTTCTTCTAATTGATCACAGTTTGTTTCCCACCTATTCAAGAAAATACCACTTGCCCTAAAGAACCATAGTCTTGGAAAAATTCTAGTCTTGTCTTCCTTATAGGAGAAAAAAGTGATGAAAATTCCTCTTCCACAAAAGGAGGTTATTAAGGTCCCTTGAGCAGAAGGAACTACGACATTTGGATCCAAGCATTCAAAGTTTCAATGGAGGCAGGTTATCACACAACTTGTAGTTGCCCCAAAAGGTGATCCTATCCAGGATGGTAGAGGCGTTGGACAACTAAAGAGGTGACCCTAGAGATGCCACAGTTCCCAATGCAATTGGTTGTCACGCTAACCGAGGCACTCTTCACTTTAAATCTAGCCTAAGCAAGACCCAAGGGGGAGACCTTAGCTAACCAATGAAGGCTAGCGAACCCACTAAAGACCTCCTAGGGAAATGTGAAATATGAAATAGGAAGAGATCAAGAGTGAATAGATCTAGATCTAGGATTGATAAGTGGACCCAAGGAGTTAGGGCTTGGTTGAAGAGGCTTATGGGATGGAAAGATGTTCAACCAATGAAAGATTAGGTCACTTAGGGGTTAATATTAGTAGATCTAGGTAGATCTAATGCCAAGTAGAAAGACCCAAGTGGAACCCACCCTTAAAATATGGAAAATGGTCAAAATGGGGCCCACAAGGTAAAGATCAAGGTGAAATGGCACTAGGGGGTTTTCTACTCAATGGATCTATGGATTTAAGAAGAAACAAGCAATAGCCACGATGTAGATCTAGCAAAAGCCCACCTACCCAACAAGTGCGACCTCCCTTACAGAGGCCCAGTGCCTTAGATGAGGGGGTAAATGGAGTCGGATGCCCACCAAACTTTAGATCCAAGATTTATTAATTATTATCTAGGTGGGTTTTAATTATTAAGCCCATGAAATTGCTAGATCTCATCGGATCTAAAAAAAAAAAGAAAATGAGGGTTTTATGATATGAGGGTTTGAAGTGACCAATGGGTGAAATACATGAAAATGGATATGTACCTTGTAGATCTTACCTCAAATGCTTGCGGCTACCTTGTACATTGATGATCCTTGCATATAGTTACAATTCCAAGCTAGATCCAAGTGATTCCAAGCTAAACGTCCAAGCCCAAGGAGGAAAAACGTCCTATTTCACCTGTAAAACAAACTACGTAACGTGAGATTTGATTCACAAGTAAGCAAGATCTAAGCATGGCATATCAAAAGAAGTAAATCAATGGACAAAGCACAATTGAAAAACTCCCTTCAAGATGAAAACGTCTTTCCCAAGGGGGATGTGAGAAACCCCAACAATCTTCCCTTCAAGCAATTCGCACCCCTGCAACAGTTCAATTCGGCCTCCCTCTGTAACTGTCAAAATCACTTGTGAAAAGCAAAGATGTCTAAAGCAAAAGATGTATAATCATGTACAAGAGCATCCCATCAAAGCAAGAGAAGCAGGTCCACAAAAATAGTACTTTATTCCAGTATTTCCAGAGCCCCAAAGGTGCCTTTACAATAGGGGGGTCTCTTCCTTAAATAGGAGGAGAGAGACCAAAACCCTAACCACTTTATGAATGAGTGGTTGAGATCAAAATATAAAAACAATATAATAAACGGCTAAGATGAACCGGTACAATATAACATGGATCCACTCACATGAGGGGGGTGCGCACTCACTAAAGGAAGCCCTAGGGGGGTGCGCACCACATAAAAGTGACTAAAACATAAGTGTTCCACATAAGATGACAAGGATAAGTGACTAGGAGCACATGGTGGGGCTAGGAGGCTTTATTATCCTTCACTAGCATCACCCCATGGCACAATAATATAACATATGACTCAATAACATGTCCAAGTGAATAAATGATCAAATCCTGGCCCCCTCAACTGAGAGAAGAATGCATCAAATGACAACCCGGAGACTGTGTAGACCCCACTGAATGATGCAAGTTGATCTGGAAGGAGTGGGATACATCATAAGTGACCTCTGAACAGACCTCATGCCAAAACCTTGCCTCAATAGCCCAAATCGATTTCCTTAATGACCTTTTTATTCCATTTTTATTCCACCTGAAAAACCATCAAAATGCCTGAAACCTATTGTCGGATGCCTGGGCACAAAATCTAACTGCACCATCATGTCTGGGGAGGGGGTAATATGGTAATAACAAGTGGCTAGACCACCCCTCTCCTCTATAGCGCCATAGGCAACCAAGCAAGCTCGGCAACTGCTGGACACGCCATTTTTGCATGGCAAAACTGGCCAGAAGTGGAATGTGCCAATATCATCTCTGAGAGTGCCTGAAACTAATAATTGAGTGTCTCAATAGACTCAGAAGGTCCAAATCTACTAGAGATGAGTACCCATACACACTGTGGAAGCCTGTAAGATCATCTGTAGCCTCAGTCATACCCAAACAATAATAATATAATGGTCTGGAAATAATAATAACCAATAAAAAAGTGCATCAACCATCATTTGAAACCTGTGTCCATTGTATGTTGCCATCAAAGTTGTATCAAAGGACCATATATCATCACAATACATCATCATTGGTCCAACTCATCACGGATCCCAAGGTTGACCAAGTCAAACTGGGTTTGACCAGGTCAAGACTGATCAAAATATGACCCAGGCTGAAAAGGCCTACTGCTGGAAGTGCAAATGGTTAAGACATGCTCTTTTAATCATTTTCATAGCAAGACTTAAAGCATTAAGCATCATTTCACTGGAAGTTAATTAATAATATCATAAAGCATAAGTTCAAATTTTTATTTACTTTACAAAAGAACCTCAAGGATATACTCACTCTGTAGACATGATCAATTGGCTAGCAAAGGGTGAAGGTGAGAAATGCAAGGCTAGGACAAAGGGGATGACTCAACTGACTCAACACTGTGATACAGGATGGGGCAGAAGATACAGTTGATCGGCATGTTGTTTACATTTCTTATGATGAGGAGAGTGATTCTCTCCAGAGCACTGGCAGAAGACCCAGCCAGACAGGTGATGGTCTAAGTTACCAGACACGTACTAATAGGGCCAAGTGTCCCGTGGGGACGTGTTGGGCGCGGACACGACCCTCCCACGTGGGGGACACGAAAAAACACGTGTCCCCCACGTGGGAGGGTCGTGTCCTGCCTCTGCACAAACCGGTGTCCCGATTAAACAGTCATCCAGGCCTCGGACTGTAAACAACATTAAAAACATCAACTTTATATCTAAACAACTATTTTTCCACTTAATCAAAACCGAGGGTCAAAACCCGATATTGCTACGTAAGCCAAGAGAATACAGGTATGGTGAAGACATGTTGTCGAGCCCTACGAGGCATTGCATGTCCTTAAAGAAAAAGAAAAGATAAATTCATGTTACATTCAGGAAGGAAGATAGAATCGTTACAGCCCTTGATGATAATTTAACCAGTTAATAATATTTGCTTAGTATATACAGGACGATCATATGGCCATCGAGAATATGAGAGACGGGTATAGTAACAACCGCATGGATTGTCTGTGTGGAGAAAAATGTATCATCTAATAATAACAGAGATGGCAGCAGATGATGGGCAAAACCCAGATGCAAAAACATTGTTTAAGAATCAAGCCTAAATTAATTAATTAAAGGTACCCCTCGCTGGTGGGCAACACACATAAATTTGGCAGATTACACAAGTTAAGCCCTCTCAGGAGTTGGAACTGATGAGCACATACGGTGCTGCCAAACTAAATGGACAGAGAAAGGCTTCCTCAATCAAAATCAATCAAACTGAAAAAATAAACCCAACATAGAAAGGCTTCCTCTATACCCTTATCCAAGCAGCCTCCACTTCAACTCTTCTTGGCTTTAGTTGGCTTTGACAGGAAATCGACAGATTCTTATCCAGCAGAGAATCGCATCCACTCAAGCTACTCAAACAGATAAAAACACTCTTATATAAGCTTCACCCATGACATGCATCTATGTATCTCATTGTGATTTGTGAATGACAAATGTGTAATCATTAATGTGTTTTGATTCTAATTTCTATTGAATATTTGTAAATGTTCTAGTTTCTAAAAAAATTTGGATCTATATGTCTATATTTTTTAAATTTTAATATATTTTTAAAAAATATATATATGCATATAAAACGTGTCCTTCCTGTCCTGATTCGAGTTTTATTTCAGTGGTGGGCACTTCTCTCCAAGAGACATTCTAGAGCAGGAGGGAGCTGCGTCAAGAGTCAGAGGCAGAGATTTGGATGGTGTCGGAAGGACCTCCCTCGTTAGGAGGGAGTGTTGAAAAGTTAACTATGGAGGTCCTCCCATATTTTTGGTGTGGGTGTGATGAGGAGGACCAGAAAGTTTTGTCCTTTATGTATTTATGTAACAAAGTGACGTTTATGTAAATAAAGTGAAAGTTATGTTTTGTACTTTAGAAAAGTGGGTCACATTTAAAGTGATGCATTTGATAATTAATGAGTTTAATTATTAAAAGTGAATTAAATGTAGACCCTTGATATTGTAATTGAATCTCAACCCTAGATTAGGTAGTTGATAAGTTAGTTACAAAAAGCAAGTATAAAACAAAGTGAGAGGGACAGAAGATACACTCACCATCAGAGAGGAAGAGAGGAAGATTGAAGACCAAGAAGAATTCCCTAGCAAGGAAGGGGCATGATTTCCAAGAGAAAGGAGCAGCACACATCCCTAGGCAACCTATAGCAGTCCATACAGAGCATTTATGACATTCACACATGTGGGCTCGAATCCCAAGAAAGCTGGCTCGAATCCCAAGAAATCGTTGTGCATTTATTGCAAACCATATAGCATTAATTACAGGCACGTGTGGGCACAAAAATCGAGGGCAGAAAGCATGTAGGCCATACAGTACCGTACAGCACGTGTGGGCAGCCGTACATCAAACCATACAGTACTTTTCTGGCACAAATTTCGAGGTAGTTCTTGTTGATGTTATGTTTTGAGAAATTTTGTCAGTAAGGGTTTAAAAGAAGGAAAAAATTCATTGTAAGAATTTTTTGAGTTTTGCTCTTCTTAAAGAAAAAATTTCTTCTTAGGGTTTTCCCCAAGTTTGTGGGGTTTTGCCCGGTCTTTGACCAAAATTCTTGTGTCATCTTGCTTAAAGTTATTTTCAGTATTGGAAGTATTTGGGAAGTACATTTTTGAAGTTGTGGTTTTACTTTCTGAAAATCAAGTTAAAACCCTAGTTTTCAAAGTGTTTGACTAAATGTGTGAATGAGCAAATTTCATATTTATGTCAATTTTCTTCACCATAGAGCTTCCAAATGACTCGGAAGCTCCTTCTTCAAAAATCCCAGATTCTCCTCATTCAGATGAACAGAGGGAGGAGGATAATGAGCCTTCAGTCCCAGTTGATTCCACAGAACCAGAAGAGCCTACAGAAAGGTTACTTAAGGCTCCTCCTTCTAAAAGAAGACCTGCTTGATTTCGTGAAACTCTGCAAGAAGCAGAAAAGCATACAGCTCCTTCAAGAACTTTCAAGGAAAGCAAGAAGCCTCAGAGGTACTCTGGTCTTATAACTCAGTTGGGCCACATCATTGATGCAGAGCCTTCCACTTATGAGGAATCATCCAGACAGCAGGTATGGAAAGATGCAATGACAGAAGAATACAACTCTATTATGAAAAATGATGTATGAGAAGTGGTCCCAAGACCAGAAGGGAAGTCTGTAGTAACTTCCAAATGGATTTACAAAATCAAAATGTTGTTAATGGAAGTATTGAAAAATATAAAGCAAGGATTGTGGCTCATGGTTTTTCTCGGAAGGAAGGAATAGATTATGATGAAACTTTTGCTCCAGTTGCCAGATACAGCTCCATCAGAATGATTATCTCCCTCGCTGCAGTTCTAGGATGGAAACTTCACCAGATGGAAGTGAAGACATCTTTTCTCAATGGAAAAGTTGAAGAAGAAGTCTATATAGAACAACCAGAAGGATTTGTGGTCCATGGGATGGAATCTCATGTATGCAAGCTAAAGAAAGCCTTGTATGGGCTTAAACAGGATCCAAGGGCCTGGTATGCAAGAATTGACAATTACCTTCATAGCTTGGGTTTCTCCAAGAGTGCTACTCACCCCAACCTATATTTCAAGGTTGTTCAGAACCATCCCCTCATCTTAGTCTTATATGTTGATGACTTGTTCCTTACTAGAGAGGAACAACTGATAGCTCAATGTAAGAGGGAGCTCACTTCATAATTTGAAATGAAAGATTTGGGTCTTATGCACTACTTTTTTGGTCTCGAGGTCTGGCAAAAGCCAGATGAGATCTTCCTTTCACAAGGGAAGTATGCAATTGATGTATTACAAAGATTTGGGATGCAAGATTGTAAGCCCATGAGCACACCTATGGTATCAAACCTGAAGAAGCTACATGAGTCGGCCTCTTGTTCAAAGCCAGTGGATCCTACCTTGTACCGTCAGCTCATTGGATCATTGATGTACTTAGTACATACTAGACTAGATATATGCTATGCAGTGAGTGCACTGAGTCAGTTTATGTCTGAGACTAAGCACATACATTGGGTAGCTGCAAAACATGTGCTTAGATAACTGCGGGGCACTATTGCTTACGGGCTCAGATACACTTCCAGCAGTGGAGTGATGTTACTTGGTTATGCTAACTATGATTGGGTTGGCAGTGCAGTGGACCGGAAGAGCACATTCGGGTATTGCTACAGTATGGGATCAGCCATGATCTCCTGGTCCAGCAGGAAGCAGGCCTCTATAGCCCAAAGCACAGCAGAAGCTGAATATATAGCAGCTAGCGATGCCTGTCGAGAAGCAGTGTGGCTTAGGAAGCTACTTACTGACTTGTTTGGTGAGAAGCTTGAGCCAACCGTTATCCATTGTGATAACCAGAGTTGCATGAAGCTCTCAGAGAATCCATTGTTTCATGACAGATCGAAACACATTGAGAAGAAGTATCACTTCATCAAAGATATGGTCGAGAGAGGTTCCATGAGACTTCAGTATATTCATACAGATGAGAACATAGCAGATGTGTTGACCAAGCCTCTATCCTTGACAAAGTTTGTGTACTTCCGAGACCAGCTTGGTATTGCAGAGAATGCCTCTCTCGCTGAGAGGGAATGTTGATTTTTGAGCAGCATTGAGACCCATTCTCTAGGAGAGTGGAGGCACCTGGTCAGTTAGCAGAAAAATATTATTCAGCTTGGGGTTGAGGCACCTGGTCAGTTACCAGGAAGATGATTCAGTCTGGGACTAAGGCACTTGGTCTGTTACCAACATGTTGACTTTGGTCAACTTGATTCAGCCTAGGGCTGAGGCACTTGGTCAGTCACCGGCAGTGTTATAAAAACCGGCCCGGAACCGGCAAAACCGACCAGTCCAACCGGTTTCAAGGGTTTTCTGGTCCGACCATTTGATTCAACCCGTTTTTGACCGGTTTTGTACGGAACCGACCGGTTTCCACCGGGAACCGCCCGGTTTTATACGGAACCGCCCCGTTTTCTCAAACCGGTCGGGTTCCGTATGGAACCGACCGGTTCCATACCGAGTCTTTCTAGGGCAAAAAACCCACGTTTTGAATTTTTTTAATTAAAAAACCAAAAAATTTGGGCACATCGGCCACATCCGCTAACCCAATTACCATACAATCATTATATATTGACACGGGGACCCTCAATTGCAATCACGATTCACAATCATCTTTGGATTTTTCTAGGCTGAGCATACGAATTACGGAGTCAGGGCAGCAGGGCGTTTGGGAGTCTGGAATCGAATCTCAATTATGGGCCATGGCACAACCGAATTTTGGTTTTATACACGCTTACTTGCTATATACATGAGAAACTTTGTAGATTTGTGTGCAATGGTTTGAATTCCCATGGATGAACATGAATATTTTTTTTTTTTTGAAAATATGAATATTTTATGTATTTTTGCTCAACCGATTTTTTGATCCTGTTTTTTTCCCGGTTTTTGTCCGGTTCCGGTCCGGGTCCGGGTCCTAGGGCCAGTCGGTTTGACCACCTGTCCGGTTCTGATAACATTGGTCACCGGGACAACACAAGAAGCCCTAGACTGGGTCTAGGCAAGATGATGTGTGATGTTCTCCTCTCCTTGGTCATTGGGCTATGGGACCTGTTATCACACAACTTGTAGTTGCCCCTAGAGATATCCCATCCGGGACGGTAGAGGAGATAGGCAACTAAAGAGGTGACCCAAGAGATGCCACGGTTCCCAATGCAGGTGGGAGTCACGTCAACCGAGGCACTCTTCGCTTTAGGTCAATGTGTAACTAGACCAAGGGGGAGACCCTATACCCCAATCACAGTTGATTGGACCCAAACAAAGGTTTCTACAGGTAGGTAAGTAATGAGTTACGGAAACCAATGCAAGGCTACGTGGACCTAAGGGTTAAGGTATGGTTGAGGGAGGTGTAAGAGATTGTTTAACGTTTCAACCTATGTATGGTTTAGGCCACATGATGGGGTATGATGACTAAGTATAGTACCATGTGTTTACACAAGTGGGTCTAGTTTCTTGGGAAGTGTGAAATGATTCTAGGTAGGCCCACAAGGTGAAGTTAGGTGTGAGATTGGTACTATAGGTTAGATCTAGGCTAGATCTATAAGTTGGAGTTGGTTCTAGGATTACCCATGTATTAGATCTAGGGTTTGACACTAATCCCAAGGAGTGCGCCTTGCTTGGAGAAGGACTAGTGCC
The DNA here is from genome assembly GCA_027924585.1 of Larix kaempferi. Lineage (NCBI taxonomy): Eukaryota > Viridiplantae > Streptophyta > Pinopsida > Pinales > Pinaceae > Larix > Larix kaempferi. Next base: position 14,332,740 of record BSBM01001002.1, on the reverse strand, counting down.
TTGTTGGATGGGCTAATGGAGTCAAAAAGTATGTCAAAGTGTAGATCGGGACACCTAGAAGCCAAGTCAAGTGGGTTGAATGAGATCCAATTGTTGGATCTTACTAGATCTAGTTTTTTTTAAGTGATGACCAAAAGTGGACCACAATCCCTTAAAACAAGGAATGCAATCCCCAAGGCGGATCTTGACGAAAGGACAGTATAGACCTAGGTTTTAAGGCATGGGCATTCCAAATCCACGAAAATCTCCAACACCCACTTCCTAGAGGCTAGAAGTGGACCAACTCAAAACTTCAAGGGGGTGCGACTTGCTCAAGGAAAGGTAAAAGATGGGTTTGGTGGACCAAATCAAGTCCAATGGCCACCAAACTGTAGATCCAAGTGGCTTGTACCCCGATCTATGTATCTTCAAAAATTCAAGTGAATCCAATGGCTAGATCTTAGTAGATCTAAGTTTTAAGGTACCAAGAAGATCAAAATGGGGTTTCAACCCCTTAAAACATGGAGAGATGTCCACAAGGTAGTTTTCACCAAAGTAAAGACGTGGGTATAGGTTATCAAGTGTCTAGATTTCAAATCAAGTGGGATCTCACCTACCCATGTGCTAGATCTAACCCAACAAGCTTCTCTTAGGAAAATCGATTTAGGTTCAAGAAGGCTTTTTGCATTGAAAAGTGTGTCAATTTTTAGCCAATCACCACCAAACTATAGATCCAACTAGGGGTGGATCCTATAGAGGTGGGTTTTTAATGTCTTTTCAATTGCAAGGCTAGATCTAAGTAGATCTAAAAAAAAATACCAAAAACAAGGGTTTTAATTTGATTAGGGTTTTTGTGATCTAGAAATTATGGAAGATTCAAGGAAGAGAAGATCATACCTCTTGGAACATACCTGGATGAAGAGATGAATGCTAGTTGAGACGAGGATTACTTTGCCAAAGATCAAATGGAGAATTGTTGAAGCCCTCTTGCCAAATCGATTTTTCCAAGCCACATGTGATTCCTTCTAACCTGTCAAGCCAAGGAGCAAAGCATCAATTAGTTTAACAAATTGAAGGTAGATACAAGCAAGAGAAAGAAAAACATAGAATAGTTGACACAAAGGCAAAACTATTCCCTGTCAAACCCAAAACGACTTCTTCCAAGCTTGAAGGGTAAGCCTCCCCACCAATTCGCACTTGTCAAAGTCGCCCTCTCAACCTGCAAATAAAGTATGGCAAATATGCAAGATAGCTACAATAGATCCTCCAGTGCAATGGACAATAGCATTTACAATCGAAACAACCAACATCCACTCCAATCCAAGCATGTACTCCAAAAGATAGAAATTTTATTCCAAGAGCCAAGAGCCAAAATCTCTAGATGAATTTTACAATGAGAGGCTCCCTCCTTAAATAGGATGGGGAGAGAGTACAATCCTAACCACTTTTTACATGAGCGGCTAAGATTAAAAGATCTCATGATCTAATCAATGGTTGAGATGAGCTCAACAATAAAATACATGGACCACTAATAAAATATAATGTAAGTGGACAAAATCGCCCTATAAGGGGGGAATCCCACCAAATCATGATGACAAAATATCATAAGAGGCTTATGGTGGGTCCAAGGGGTAATTTTATCCCTCCTTGGTCAATCCCCATAGCACAATAACCAAAAAATAATCATGAATGTACCAAATCGTGCCTCCATAGTGAAGTCGTGGTCCTCAAAAGACCTCAAAAAAATCCACAGAAAGTGCCATAAGTGATGGATGCGGGCCCCGATGAAGCTGAAACTGCTGGAGAAGGTGTGGAAGGTCCCGATCTATCATCACTGATCATCCCATGCCAAAACTTTGCCTCAGTATCCCAAATCGATTTCCTCAATAGCCATTTCTACCAATCCTGAAATGCCTTGGGAAGCGTGAAACTACCCCAAACAGCCTCCTGGAGTGCTGGCGCTGTCAAGGTGAGGGCACCAATGTGTCCGGAAGGGGGGTAATATGGTAAAAACAAGTGGCTGGACCACCCCCTCCATCATCAGCGCCCTAGGTCAACCGGATAAAGTCATCTCTGCTCCGACAGGGCCTCCAACAGACCAAAACTGCACTGGGACAGCCTATTGAGGCTCAATCATCACTGTGAGTGCCCGGAACTGAAAACAAACTGTCCCATTGGACTCAGAAGGTCCAAATCTATCCAAGATATGTACTCATACACCATATGAGTCTCTGCATGATCAAAATAAATATCCAATATACCGGAACAAGGCCAATAATAATGCGCTGTACATATACAAATACTGCTGTAACCCCAGAATCATCATCATAACCCTGTAGCTGCTGCATAGAGTCATCATGTATGTATACATAGACCATATATCATCTATCCATATCATCATAAGGTCCAACATCTCATGTCCCATGGTCCTCCATGGTCAAACTAGGTCTAACCAAGACCAAATATAACTCAGATCATCATCAATAGCTGCTGCAAAGTGTCAAGGTTAATATATGCTCTACAACTTATTCAAATAACAATTATAACATAGAGTAATCATGACTGGCGATCTAAATCCAAATATATAGTGTCGTTAATTATTATTATTACTCAGACTAGACTTTCAGGATCATACTCACTTCATAGTTGTGATCAATTTGCTAGTGAAGGGTGAAGGCTTAAATTAACTGGCTAGGCTAAGGGATGACTTAACTGTCTTGACTTTGTGACACTTTGGCAAGGGAAAGGGAATACACCATAGTATATACTGAATGAGCAATAACACAGGGAATGGCGGTGTCTCACAAATGGATGAGTTGTTTAAAGAGGGTTTATTCTCCTTCACAGATGCGCACAATCCATAATACAAATAAGGCCAGCAATTGTTTAGATATAGCTTTTAAGTTCCATTGCTTTTTGGGCCTGAAGTTTCCATAGCCTTGATCTATGTGTGTTTATAAACACATTGCATAGATTTACATTTATTTTAGGCTTTCTGCTGCAGGTGTGTTTTTAAGGCACTTGTTTACCTGAGCACTTCTAGGTGTGTCATGGACAGCTTGTTTACCTAGGTATTTATTTTCCACAAGATATAACATTTTATTTTCATAGCCATTTTCATTTGGCATGCCTTTCATTCATGTGTGTTTAGAAACACATTGCATGAATGGGCTTTTCATACAAGATATAGCATTTCATTTTTCCAGATTTTGTATTCATGGCAGCACTAAAAGTTTCAGGTTTAGCCAACACAACTTTAGTGACTAGGGGGAATTCACAAGGAACTCCAACTCGCCATAGGCAAGTTTTGTCACCAACTCAGAGCCGAGACACAATAAACAGGGAAGCTCATCCAATACAGAGGCTACAGTGGGGAAAAGATCCTCCATGTCACTAGTCAAGTAGTAAGTCAGGGTGATAAACTAGAAGGTAGGCCATGGATGGATGAAGACAATGAATAATGGAGCCAACACTAGCAAGCCAAGATATGGTGGAATGATCACCTCTATTCTCCCTAAGGAGGGTACATACCAATGAGTATGAATAGTGAACTTCTAAGTCTGAGTAGGGACAATATAATATATATAATAGATCAACCAGGTCCAAATATCTATATGATCGCCAGATCATGACACTGAGTGCTAAGACATGCTATAAGAATAAGTATAAAAGCAATCTAACCATAACACCATGATATACCTGCTGAGTCATATACCTGAATGCTCATCAACCTGTACCATCATCTGTCCTCCGAAACTGCTGCTGTAACTCTGGGCACTACTGACTGCTCTGTACCAATGGTATAATGGCTACATCGGTCATCTCTCTGAGTGTCCTGAGACTCAGTCATGGCATGGGGAATACAACTGCTATCCACAATCTGATAGTGATCCAATGATAGCTGCTCATCTCATCATCTCAAAGTAAAAGAACTGGCTGAAATGTGCTCTGGAATCTGAAAAATAATGTATGGTAGCCCGGCTATTATATATGTGATAACAGGACCTCCTCAAGGGACTGGCCACCCCTTGTTGGAGTAACTAGCATATGACCTTGGTGTTAGTGGGGAGAACAAGACATCCAAAGAATAATTGAATTTTTCATGATGGGATTTTAACACCTTATTAGGGCTATATGACCACATCTTCTTAAGCAAGTCATCTTAGACAACTTATTAGCCCTTCTCTTCGTCTCCATGGTCCACATGTGCCAACTCAAAGTACATCATCATATACAAGACATCCAAAGAATAATATTCCTTGTATATGATGATGTACTTTGAGTTGGCACATGTGGACCATGGAGACAAAGAGAAGGGCTAAGAAGTTGTCTAAGATGACTTGCTTAAGAAGATGTGGTCATATAGCCCTAATAAGGTGTTAAAATCCCATCATGAAAAATTCAAGGACCCTAACTAAGGTATTAAAGTTATTTTTTAATTATTAAATTAAAAAATACAAAAGTGGTTTTCGGTTAGTAGTTTCCTTAACTTATGGAATTTACCTCTTATTTTACTCAATGATGAAATATAAATATGGAGCGCTCTCAAGTGATCATACACACCATTCTTCTCATCATTTTTATCTCTGCCAAACTTGTGAGGGGTTTCCAAGCTGCTCCAGTCATCATCTTTTCAGTGTTGTCATTCTCTAGGGTTTGGTTCAGCCCTAAAGGGCTCACGGCTCAGCACAGCAAGAGTGATCAGGCCCTAAAGGGCTAACGGCAGGGTGAACAGGCCTTAGATCGGGGCTACGGCAGGGTGAACAGGCCTTAGATCGGGACTACGGCAGGCTAGACAAGCCCTTGAGGGCTCAATGCAGACCATATAGGGCCCATGGCAAAGAGAACAGGCCCTTAGAAGGGCTGCGGCCAGGTGAACAGGCCTTAAGAGGCCACGGATCAGGGGTGCGGCAGGGAAGGCAGGCCCTAAAGGCCACGGATCAGGGGTGCGGCAGGGAAGGCAAGCCCTAAAGGCCACGGATCAGGGCAGCCGCAGGCAGTGTGAGTCTGGACAGGGCCCAGGAGGGTCCAGATCAGGCTAGCAACAGGCAGGAAGGCAAGGATCAGGCCTTAGAAAGTCAGCTGCAGGCAGCTGCAGGTTAGTTCAGGACTGCATTAGTTTGGACAGGCCCTAGAAGGCAAGATCAGGGCTGACATCATCAATTGAAGGGCTTATATCAGCAGGCAGCTCTTCACCTATCTCTTCTAAGCATTTCATCTTCAGTTTTCTCTTGGTATCTGTGCCCTAGTGGCAAGTTCATCTCTGTTGTAAAAGTCTGCTCTAAAATCTGCTCATGTAATCTCAAGCCATCTCATATAAAGGAAGATTATTCTTTGCTGGGGTTTTATTCCTTAAAAGATTTCCCCAGGGTAAATATTTGTGCCTACTGTGTGATTTGTTTTCTGATCCATGGTTAATGGTATATGGTCTCAAGGAAATTCTGCTAAAAGTGAAAAATATCAGTCACTATTCTGCTACAATAATTACTATCCAGATCTGCATTAAATTTTAACACCAAGTATCAAGGTTCAAAAAAGGAAAGTAGATTCCTTAGGCAGGTCAGAGAGTCTAATGTTTTGGGCATGTCTTTCAGAACACAGAGAAAAGTAAACTCTTTCTTTTGCTATCACAGAAAACTCATTTCTTCCATTTAAGGAGGCATCAATTCTCTCTAAAGGTAATGTTCATTTGCTTTGGACAATGGTCAAGTCTAACTCGAGTTTCCAGCCAAGTGATTACAATCATTCTCAAACCACTTGTTCGTAGGGCAGTATCCTCAAGCATCAAAGGTAGCTGGCTGCTGAATGATGGAAACACTCTTTTGTTGATCCCCAAGCAAATCAAGCGAGGATTAATAATCTCTCTATATAAGCAAGGGAGGAGTTATATAAGCAAGGGAGGAGAGTAAATCTTTGAAAGTGGTTGGGACTCGGAGATGCGTGTATCATATTCAACATTGTGGCGATATGAAAATGGTGCAGTGGGAAGGCAGTGGGGTTCTGAATGACCCATCAATAAAAATGGTGACATGCCCATAGAAAGGCAAAACCTTCAAAAGATCATGATAGTAATATCAAAAGTCTGGAAAAATCCTGGAGTACTAGGGAGTGTGCCATGCACCATTGTTAGAACAGTAATCCATACTTAGTACCATAGTCCATAACCATAGTCAAATTTTATTGCTCATGTGCTTCATTACACCATAGTTTGGACTAGGTGACTTTAGTTGGTCAAATACCCACATTTGACTCTTTGAGAGTGTTCACACCCACTTCCAAGCAAACCAGTTCACCCAACCTCCTGTTTTGTCCACAAGTGCGCCCTCATTAAATGCTGGAGCGTTCTCTCTCCTTGATTTGGGGAATTACTGTTGACTAGGAGCGCTAGGGTGGATTTTGCCCAATTTTGGCTAGATTTGGAGCATTTATTGCTCCCTTGGTCCTCCCAAACACCTCTATTTGCTCACCCACGCCTGCCTTGGCCTCATTTATGACCCAGCATGCTTCAGCCACCTTCACACCTGAATTCGTGACTGTTTGGGATGATTAGGACTGAGTTGGACCCACCTAGGGGGGATTGAGGCCAATTTGGCAATTTTGACTTGTACACTCATCTTGAGCTAACTAATGCTCTCGAATTTCTCATGGATGTAATAAAAACCTGTTCTTAACATTTTCACATGTTAGACAGTCAGATAATGCAAAGATTAAGTTCACATTGTGTGTAAAATTGTCTCCTTTTCCAAGCTTTTTCACTGGTTTTGCAAATAATTCGATTTTGTGAGGTTCTCCATAGCTCCTAGATCTTACTGTGATCAAAATACTCACAACCATGTGCAGGGAGCTACTGACTAATTTTCCAGCCCACTCAGCCTGCTTTAGACAGTCCCAGTGAAATAAGGGAAGGCCTCACCGAGTCACCACAGACCTGGTGGGGCTGCTCATGAGAGAGGGGAGAGCATTGACATAGTTGGCCCTTTCTCCCCATGCACCAGAATGATAAGTTTTGGCAAACAATATGCACCCCACAACAGTCTGATTGATGCTGCTGCGGGGTTATGATAATCTGACACCATCCTCTCAGGAATTGATCGATCCACCTCTGAGCATACATCCCCATACACATCCATTCTCTAACATATATGCTCATATATACACCGTGATAGTATATACACTGATATATATGTTGATATATACAATGTTATTTATATTGACATATATATTGGCTAATCTATGTGCCAATATATATAGCAGATATATATGCTTATATATATATATATATATGAATGTGTATAATTGCATATATATTTGTCAGTGTATATGTAATATATTTACTAGTGGATATATATATATATATATATGAATGTGTATATTTGCATATATATTTGTCAGTGTATATGTAATATATTTACTAGTGGATATATATATATGAAATGGCTGAGCAATATTATGAGAATGGATATATGTGGGGATGTATGCCCATAGTCATGAGTGGATAGATCAGTGTATTCCATGAAAGATGGTGTCAGATTGTTAGAATCCGGCCCAGCATTAATCACTCTGCTGCTGGGTGCATATTGTTTGTCATAAGTTTCTAACTCTGGCTATTGCGATCTCCAAGAGGAAGAAGCCTCCAAAACATAAGCAGAGCAATGATGGATGGGGGTTCACCCCCAAAGACCACAACAACCCCCATTGGATGCTGGGTGTATCTAGTCAGCAGCCTGATTTATGAATATGATAGCCGCGCCTCTTGTTGTGGGCCAGAAGACTAAACAGCATATTATGCTTATTTTTGTTCATCTGGCAGCTGGACTTTTATAAGCAGTATTGTATGTCCGGGTGCCAATTTTATTAAGATGCTTTTGGGTGATTTTGGTAGGGTAGTGGGATCCACCTAGTTTTGGACTAGATAGTGTTGACTGCTTAGCAGCCCCTTACTTTTATAAAAGTGCCCTTCGTTTAATAGTCAAAGCAAGCATTTTATTCAATGCAAAAATAAATAAATAAAGTCTAAAAAAGAAACACTAAATTACTAGACACTAGATTTGTAAAGGAGTAGGGACCTGCTATCCACTGTGTTACAACTACTGGATACTGTTGTCATCATATACAGTGGTGCAAGAGTGATAAGTAAATGTTGATTTTGGGAAAGAAAAGTGTATTTGAGAAAAGAGAATAATGATAGTAACGATACCTATTAATTTGCAAAATAAATAGACTGCAACAAACCTGAATGATAAGGGAAGCCCTGCTTAGGCATGATATAAGGATTATGCATTTCATGGGGAGACCATGAGGATGCTGACTGTTTCCGGTCTCGTGGAGCATTATCCAACCCTCCATCCTGCTTGGTCTGGGACCTCCATTTTTTTGTGGGTGGATGTTGCTGCTCCTGCTGTTGATAGTGATCGTCTTCTTTTCTCCCACCCCTCTTCTTCAAGGTCCCTGATGCACCACCTGGCACGGAAACTGCTGACGACGGCAGAGCAAGAGGGGCATTGGCATTGGCATTGAGATTTAGGTGCTGATGTTGGGGTTTAACGATTTTTCTGACAGGTAACAGAAAATAGAATTTCTTGTCCCCAATCTGAAGCAAATCCTGGGAATCCAATTTGATAGGAGGGTTCCCTGGGAGGTAGAGCACCCCTTCCACCAGGCAGCCATTCTTCCCAATGACTTCCAGGGCAAATCTCTTCCTGTCGAAGTCGTAGTAAATTCTGGCGTGTTGACGGGAAATGTTCATGCCGCCTCCCAGGTAGGATAGATCGATGTCAACAGACGATTTCTTGCTGTTCCTGCCCAGGACAATGGAATATGTCTGCATGTAGTACTCGAAGTCCTCCCCCTGCAGCTTGGCGAACCCCGCTTCCACGTCTCCCATGGCTGAAATATCGAAGGAGGGACGGACGGATGAAAACTTTGCTGTTTTGGTTTTGGAAAGCCTACCTACAGAAATCGCACAATACCTTTAATGGTTCGAAACACCTACAGAGTCGATCATGCACGGATTCGAACACAGGATCTTGTACTGCCTGGCCCGAAACCCCAGTTTCCCAAGTCATCGGGAGACGGATGGATTGGTTGATTCGACGGCCTCCATGAGCCCGGGCGTCATCCCATGTGACCGTCGGGAGATAGCAGCAATTCTAGCGTAAGCGGTAACGCAGAAGGCTTTCCATGTAACTTTGACGTGCCGATGGTATTTGTGTGGAATTTTGTAAAGGTGTGGTTTCAAATTTTCTATGTGTCACATCACGTTTGAATATAAAGAACTTTGATATTTCACAATTCTAGAAGTAAGATGTAAGATGTGTTGTAGCTTGCAGTGGTAAGGTACTTGGCATTTGTGGAGTTAAGTCACCACATGTTATCTATTCAATTCATGCAAGTTAGGGGTTGAGGGTGGGAGTCACCTGGAAGAAAATTATAATGATTCATGGGGCATTCAGGATGGTCTTAATCTTCGCATAAATTTGGTGACAGCGTCTTTCGGGTGGGCAAATCGTTCTTCCATTCAACATTGGGGTTGGCCATGGATTAGGTTATAGACCCATCCTTCAGGTGTGGGGGATTCCTAGTTGTAAAAATAAATAAAAATAAAAAAAGTAAGATGTGCTACATCGACCACCAATGTGTTCGAGGTATACTTGTCACTTCACTCGATTGATAAGGATAGATTCCCATCATGACATCATGTGTGAATGAGGGAGGAGGGATGCACGTGATATTTTGGCTCTATGGTCTATTGTATCTCCAATAAAGTAAGGCTATTTCACTGTGTTGTCTTATATGTTTTTCATGTGCTTTGGTTCATGCCTATGTAGGGAAGTGCCTATGTAGTGAAGTGGGGGCATTGCTTTTAGTTGGTTGGTTCTTGGCTTGGTTGAGGCATATTTTCGTTTCTATCTAAATTTTAAGGCTATGAGAGTTGGACTCTTCTTTGAAGATGGGCTTAAAGAACCCATTTCTATCTGTGCTCACCCATTCAATGCTCTTGTTAATTAAATTGAAGGGAATCTCTCCATGGACAGGAATGACAACCATCCTAAAAGGAGTGTGTCATAGGTAGGACTAGTGTTATCGAAAGAGGTAGGCCTCAAGTTTGTCAAAGCCAATTTGAGAAGGGTGGGCATCATAGACAAACTCGAGCCAAAAGGGGAGCCATGGAGGCAGCAGAGTGCTACTAGAAACAATTTTGAGCCTCTGTCAAGGATGAAGTTGAGAGAATCGAGGGCAAGGTTAGGGAAAAGAGATGTTGAAAATTGTAGCTCAGATAGGAACTTCCACACAAATTTAGGGGCAAACATGTCGTAAGTCGTTTGAGTCAATTTTATTTTGTAATTCACTTTAGTAATAAATTGAAAGCCTTGTATTTAGTTGTTGAGTCTAATAAAGTGAATTTTAAATACATTAATGATTTGAATTAATCTCAACCATACATCTCATTGAGAGATTAGAGTTTTAGCTCAAGTATAAAGGCAAGTCAAGGTAGAGGTTAAGACAAATTCATTATTCACTCAAAGACAATTTCGTTGAGCAGATTTAGAGTGTCGGAGAGGAGCCAATTCAACAACCAAGCCATACGAACAAACATGTATAATCATACAAAACAGACCTGTACAATCGTATGAACAAACTTGTACAGTCATACATAATAGGTCAGTACAGTCGTACTGACATGTCAGACAATGGGCAGCAACTTGCAGGGTATTTTCTCGATTTCGGCAGGTAGTTTTCCTCAATAAGTGTGTAGATTTGTTTTGTTTTTTAGTGTACCATACCATTGTTAATTTGACAGATTGTGGAGGTTTCTTTATAAGCTTTGAATAATTAATGAAAGATTGATTTGAAGGAGTACATTATTTGTGTATTATATTTTGCTTCCACTACTTACTTTCCAACTATATATGTGACTATTGATATGTGAAAAAAATTCCACAATTAAATAACAAGTTTGTGTTTAGTTGAGAACATGGGGACAGTAGTCACCTAGGGTTTGTAAAATTAACATTGTATCAAAACTTCTTTGATTGAGAGGATCTGAAGAGTATACATAGTAGATCAACTATTGGAAACAACTTTTGGGAACTAGGCCTCGCGGTAAGAAGGTTTCAGAGGTGGTCCTTAATAGAGTTGGAGTTTGGGTACAAATTAAAGATGGCATTAGCTAGACTTGGGTTTGAGAACAATTGGATAGTGCCTCAAATTTCCTATCATGGAAAGTCAGGGTAACTCCTTTATTAGAAGAGAGTGATATCTGCATATTGTCAAGGATGTAGTAACTTCGTCCACATATTTGCAGCTTTTGGAAACTCACAAGAAGAAAGAAGTGAAGGCCAAGCGGATGATCATGGATGTTATAAAGGATCATTTGATCCCTCATATATTCAAGAAGAAGATGGTGAAGGAGATGTTTAATGCCATGGTTAGCCTTTACTGGAGCGAGAACATAAACATGGCGATGACATTACACAACAAACTCGGATCCATTGACATGACTAGATCATAAACTGTCACTAGTACTTAATGAAGGTCTTGCAGATTCGTAGTCAACTTGCAGTAGTTGGAGAGAGGGTTAAAGACAAAAGGCCTAGTGAATCAGCCTCTAAATGGGTTCCCATTTTAGTGGGAAACATTTGTCTAGGGTGTTTGTGCTGGAGAGAATCTTCCCTCCTGGGAAAATTTGTGGGATGATCGTATCCAAAAGAGACTCAAATGGAGTCAAAGGCCAACAAACATGTAGGTGACAGTCACCATGCCCTAATTGGACAAACTGTTGGGTGTGCTATATTCTTTGCATGTAAATCGATGGTCAAAGTTGATAGTCGACTAGAATTGAAATCGACAGACGATAGAAGTTTGGTCGACATGTCAACTAGTATAGCCGACTAGTCGTCGATCATGACAGATCGATGGGGAAGTCAACAAGCACAAAGCAAGTATGGATTTGATGAACACTTGGACGACAAGAGGCCCGACAGGCGATCGACTATGGTTGACTCAGTCAAGTTGACTCTAACAGAATAACTGCATTCAGTTAGGAACTTATGGGTTTCCATTGATGAGTAATTACCTATTACTAACTCGGGTACGATGAGCTAGTGTATGTGTTGCATCTATAAATATGATGTAATATCAAAGGCCTTGTAGAGAAAATGAATAATAAGAAGTGAATAGCACTTGAAGAGTGTAGTAGAGTGTAAGTGAATTCACGCTTGAGATATTACAATCTAGTAAATCATTGTTGTAAACGTTGGTAAAGAGTGTCACTAATAGATGAGCGGTTAAGCTCACTAGTTTGTTGGTTTTCCCTGATAGAGGGGATTCCAGGGTAATTTTTGTGTACTATGTGTGACTGTGTTTTGTGCCATTGTTAATTTTGTTATATGCTTAATTGTAAGAATCATCATGCATGTTCACTGTAATAGGTATTAGAACCCAACAATTGGTATCAGAGCTATATTTGGCTTAAGGGAATGCCTTTGTTGCTGAGGGTTTGGCTTGATCCTGGATCTGGAGAATACCTAATTTCAATGGGAGTTCTAGAATGATTGATTCATATTTAAGAATGGTCGGCAGTCTGAGGATAGAGATTGAAAAGTTTAATGGGCAACATTTTGAGCTTTGGAAGCTTAAAATGGAGGATCTCCTCATGGATAGAGAACAATGGGGTGTTGTCGACCCTAGAACCACTCCGACAGGTATGTCGAGGGAAGATTGGAAGAAAATTGACAGGAAAGCAAGGAATGCAATCTGACTTTGTTTAGCAGATTTTGTATTGCTAAATGTTTTAGAAGAAGGCACTGCATAGAAGCTATGGGAAAAGTTGGGGAACTTGTACCAGTTGAAATCTCTGGTTAACAAGTTGTTTCTTCGAAAAAAATTATATCTTCTGAGGATGAATGAGGGTGACTCGGTTACAGAGCACTTGAATGCCTTCAACACTTTGATTAGTCAGTTGTTGTCTATGGATATTAAAATCATAGAGTGGGAGAAATGTATCAGTTTGTTGTGTTCTTTTCCAAACTCATGGGATAGCTTGGTCGTGGCTATTGGAAGAAATAATACCACATTGAAGATCGATGATGTGTTTGCATATCTGTTGTCAGAGGAGATGAGATGAAAGAACATGGAAGGTTCAACCCACGACGCCTTGGTGGTGAGAGGTCGACTAGTTAACATAGGAAAAGGAAAATTCTTCAGTAGAAGCGCAAAGTCGAGGGGTAGATCTAAGACCAAATCTAAATCCCCTAGTCCAATGACAAGAAAATGCTAGCAATGTGGAAAGTTTGGGCATTATAAGCGAGACTGTAAGTCGACGAAAGTCGAGAAGAGAAAAGGATCAAAGGAAGCATAGTCGACTAGAAGTAAGCCTTCGAATGAAGAAAAAGGGGATGTGTATTTGGCCTCAACAAGTATACAGTCAAATCATGACTCTTGGTTGATCGACTCCAATGCATCATTTCACATGACACCACACAGAGAATGGTTTTGTGAATACGAGAAGTTCAACGGCGATGGAATTCTTCTAGGAGATGATTCCCTGATCATGATTGTTAGACGAGGTAAAGTTTGACTGATATTAAAAGATGGAAGGAGAGGAACTATTCCAAGTGTGTTGCATATCCCAGGTTTGGCTCGAAACCTAATTTATGTTAGTAAGATGGGGAATGCAGGTGTGCAGTTTGTATTTGAGAAAGATACGTGCAAGATGATGTGAGAAATGATGGGAGTCTAAGCTTAAACACTGTACAAGCTATTGGGAAGAATAGACACCAATGTACGTGCGACTACATCGTTTCTTGAATCTGACGATATATCCTCTTATCTAGTTGACTCGACCATGTTGTGGCATCAACAAATGAGACACATTGGTGAGAAAGAACTTTGTGCTATGCACAATAAAGATATGGTCGAAGCTCTCCCTTATTGTTTTGAAAAAGTATACTTATGTGAACATTCCATTTATGGTAAACAAAGTCGTGTAAGTTTCTCATTCGGGTCACTAGGGCCAAGGAAATACTTGAGTGAATACATAGTGATGCGTTTGGACTAGTACCGGTCCCGTCATTAGGAAGATCACAATATTATGTCTCTTTCATAGAGGATTTCTCCATAATGACATTGTTGTATTTTATGAGGAAGAAATATGAGGTCTTTGAGAAATTTCAAGAGTTCAAAGCTCTTGTATAAAATCAAACTAGCAAAATGATTAAGGTGTTGAGAAATGATAATGGAGGAGAGTTATGTGGTAAGGCATTTACCAGTTCTGCTGACAACATGGTATAGCTCAGCAAGCCGTAGCTCCATACATACCTCAACAAAACGGAGTTGCTAAAAGAATGAATAGAACACTGATGGATAAAGTAAGGAACATTATTAGTGGTGCTAGTACCACATAGGAATTTTAGGAAAAAGTAGTTGACACAGCATGTTACCTAGTGAATAGGTCGACGTCAACAACTATGATCAACAAGAGTCCATGTGTGAGGCATAGGTTGGTAAGAAGCCATCTCTTTCACATCTCGTAGTCTTTGGGTGTGATGCCTTTGTGCATGTTCCAAAAGAGAAAAGAAGCAAACTCAACAACAAGTTTGAGAAATGTATCTTCATCGGTTATAAGGATGGAGTGAAGGGGTATAAGTTGTGGAATTTGGTCACAAGGAAGGAACATTATAGTAGAGATGTGATCTTCAGAGAATTCGAAGGTACTTCCAGTGTTGAAGAGGTCATAAGAGAAAAGGAACCAGAAAAGAAGGAGTTTGAAATGAATGTGAAAAACTAGGTTCAGACTAGTCGACTGAATCCAACGAAAAGGTGGACTAGTAGACTTCAATCATCAAGAGGTCTGGTCGAGCAAAGCAACAACCCAAAAGGTATAGTCCACCTGATTTTTGCTCTTTGCATCATCTTCCATTGAAGATTATCCCAAGTTGGTAAAGGAAGCAATCGACTCAACATAGGGTAAACTATAGAAAAGGGCCATGGAAGAAGAAATGGAATCCTTTGGGAAGAATAAAACATGGGATCTAGTTGCATTACCAAATGGAAGGAAACTCGTCGGTAGTAAGTGGGTATTTAAGAAAAAGATGAATGCAGTAGGACAAGTCGAGAAGTATAAGGCTCAACTGGTAGCACAAGGATATTCCCAAGGCGAGGGAGTTGATTTTGGTGAGATTTTTTCTCATGTTGCAAATTTAACTTCCATTAGGGTCCTAATGACTTTAGCTGCAATATTTGATCTTGAGATAGAACATATGAATGTAAAGATAGCATTTCTTCATGGTGATCTTAAAGAAGAATTTTATATGAAGCAACCTAAAGGATTCACAGTGAAAGGAGATGAGGAGTTGGTCTGCAAGCTCAAGAATTATCTCTATGGTTTAAAGTAATCTCCTAGGATGTGGCACCAAAAATTTGATATGTATATCCAGTAGTTGGGGTTTGTGAGAAGTCAGGTTGATCACTATGTGTACGGAAAGAAATTCGATGATCACTTTATAAATGTAATTTTGTATGTCGACGACATGTTGTTGGTTGGAAATAACATGGATCTAATCAAGGAGGTGAAATTGCAACTATCCTCCAAGTTCGACATTAAGGATCTCTGTGCAACTCATTTCATTCTTGGAATTGAAATAAAGAGAGATCGAGCAGATAGAAGGATCTGGTTAAGTCAGAGTAAATATGTTGAGACAATTTTGAAACACTTCAACATGCAGGAGTGCAAATCAGTCAAGGTCGCTATTCCTGTAGGAGTTAAGTTATATGTTGAGCAGTGTTTTAAGACACAAGAAGAAATATAGTGCATGGCACATGTGCACTATGCTAGTATTGTAGGTAGTTTGATGTATGCAATGGTCTATACCCAACCTGATATTGCTCATGCAATGGAGGATTGAGCATATACATGTTGACACCTGGAGAGGAGCACTAGAAAACAACCAAGAGAATTTTCAGGTATTTGTTGGGTGGCACAACGGATTATACAATACACTACCAAGGAAAACATGAAGCTGATAATAAAATATATGAACATGGTTTTGTCATCTCCGACTGGGCTGGAGATATCGATACAAAACAATCGACCAATGGATATGTTTTCAAGTTATTCGGTGGAGCAATCAGTTGAATGAGTAGGAAGAATTTGATTGTTTCACTATTGACTACTGAGGCTAAATACATGGTAGTCACCCATGCAAGCAGAGAGGCGGTTTGGTTGTAGAGGTTGTGTTTATAGGTTGGGTTTAAAAATCAAGTTGTTAGGTTGGATTGTAACAGTCAAAGTGCAATATTCCTAGCAAAGAACCCTGCATAACATTCAAAGAAAAAGCATATTGATGTGCAGTATCACATTGTGAGAGACATGGTGGAGAATCGGAAAGTGTTGTTGGAAAAGGTATCTACACTGTGAAAAACTTTGCAAGTTCATTGACCAAGTTTGTGAGCACTGAAATGTTTACTTGGTGTAGGGATTCAATGGGCTTGTTAGCCCTTCTTAAGTGAACTGTAGGTCTAAAATATCTTGTATATGCAAAGAAGAAAACAAGTGGGATAATGTTGGGTGTGTTATATTCTTTGCTTGTAAATCAACAATCGAAATCGATAGTTGATAGGAAGTAGAAGTCTGGTCGACATGCTGGCTAGTATAGTCAATTGATCGTCGATCGTGATTGGTCAATGGGGAAGTCGACAAGCACAAAGTAGGTGTGGATTCGACAAACACTTGGACAACAAGAGGCTCAACGGGCGATCGACTATGGTTGAATTAGTCAAGTCGACTATAATAGAATAATTGCATTCAGTTAGGAAGTTATGGATTGTCATTAATGAGCAGTTAGTTGTAACTGACTCAAGTACCACAAGCTAGTGTATGTGTTGCATCTATAAATGTGATGCAATGTCAAAAGCTATGTACAGAAAGGGAATAATGAGAAGAAGTGAATAACACTTGAAGAATGTAGTAGAGTGTAAGTGAATTCACGTTTGAGATATTGCAATCTAGTAAATCATTGTTGTAAACGTTGGTAAAGAGTGTTGTTAATAAATGAGCAATTAATCTCACTGGTTTGTTGGTTTTCCCAAGTAGAGGGGTTTCCATGGTAATTTATGTGTACTATGTGTAACAGTGTTTTGTGCCATTGTTAATTATGTTACATATTTAACTATAAGAATCATCATGCATGCTTACTATAATAGGTATTAGAACCCAACACAAACAAGGAAGGGAAAAGGTAAAGGACCCAACAAGGGTAAGGTAAAGAGTGAGGAGTCATTCTCACAGCTAGGGAAGAAGGACTTGAGAAAAATCAAGTGCTTCATATGTCATAAGTGTTAGAATCCCACTTGGGAAAATGGAGAAATTGGCTAAAACACACAGCCAAATACACAATAAATCACACACAAAGACAAGCTAACTAGGCGTGAACATACAATTCTCATTAAGGTATGTACATATAAATACAATGAGAAATACCCTTGGGTTCCAAATTCCCAAGGCATCTCTTGGACTCCCAAATACTCTTCATCTCCTGGCGGATTAGTTTCCAACAAACCCCCTTAATCCGAAGGGGTGTATATGAATCCAAGAAAAGAGAGCTGAATAAAAGGCTTGACAATCTGACTATGCCAAGCAAGTTAGCAGAAGCTAACTTCTCCTACTAAGTACAAGTGCTCTCATAAGTGGTGATTTTGGCTGACCACCAACCAAACGGGGATAGCAGAAGTTCATGCATTCTACTAAGTGGGTGGTTTAAAGCTGACCACAAACACTTGATCTCAGTGGCTAGAAAATCATGAACCATGAAGGTGGTTTAAGGATGACCACAAACTCTGTAACTTGGTTTAAAATTCCTAGAACATTCTGAAAGGCTAGCAGAAGCTATATGTCTTCTACTAAGTGAGTGGTTTTTTTTACCACAAACTCTAGAACTTGGTTCAAAGGCTTAAAGATTCTTGGAACATTCCAAAGTGCTAGTAGAATATGATGTACGCTACTAACTGAATAGTCATGGCTCTGGCTCTGGCTTTGGCTACAACTTTGGGTTTGGAAGGATCAAGGCTATGGATCTGATGCAGGCTCGCTTGTTCCTGCTCGCTTGTTTTTTACTGTTCATCATCCCCCCTATCAAGAACATTGTGAGGAGAAGAAGATGTCTCAAATACAAGATGTGTCAATATTCGTGAATGAACTCCCCGGTAAGACATATATATCTTCTTGACTGTTGGAGAACACTTCCAAGAAGTGATCCACCCATAGTGAATCTTCTCTCTTGCAGGTTTCTTTAGAATGAATCATCTGTCTGATGAATGGTTGTGCTTTCCACAATGCTTGCAAGGGTGAAGATCAAAACACTAATCCTTCACGTGGCCAACTCGATCACAGTGTTGGCATGTCAAAATTTGAACTGATGTGGATAAAGATGAACTCTCGTTGAGGAATACAACACTCTAAAACTGGATGGGATTAGAGAAATTATGAACGTGAATTGTCACTTCCTTGTCATATCCAAGACCGGTTCTATGCTTGTTATGGTTGATTTCTTCCCATAGTTTGATGATGGGCTTGGAAGGGACAAGCAGAACCTCTGCATGCATGTCTTCGTCTTCATTTTATTTTACTTTTGATGGGGTGCCACTGATTTTCTCATGTGATTCTGAAGCGACGTCAATCTGTGTAGGCTGTTGAACGGGATCATAGAGAGGATTATTCTGAACATGAACAAGTTCATGATGTCTTTCTTCTTGTAGTAGCTGTGACTCAAGTTGTATAAACTCAAGTGTGTCTTTTGAATCTTGCAGACAATTCCGAATATGAGTGAGGGTGGTCTTGTTGACCATGACAATGTTGTTGACATAGGAAAGAACTAGAGTGTTCAGTAACTCTACCAAGTCATTTAATTTTTCCATGTGATTAAAATGAAGTTGAAGACTCACTCAGACAATAAAGAGCTTCTTGCAATTCTACCCTTTTACAACAACACTCAATGAACTCAAACTCAGAAAATGATGGGTGTCGGTCTCAGCCGAGAATGCACCCAAGTACAATGCAGCGCAATTCAATTTACAGAAAACAATTGCAACTTACAATTGAATGTGAATGAATTGATCTTTGAAAATGATTGATTTACCTCTTTGTCCTTTTGGTGAGTGATGATGTGCCAACATACAATTTTTTTTAATAATTGCTACCATTGGAAGCTACTCCAACTCTTCATTTTGAACAAGGATTTCTATATATCAAAGTTTCACAAAATAAAATTCCTTTTCCTTCTCTAAATTGCTCATATAAAGCTTTAATTCCGAAACCTATTCACTTACAACTTGAAAGTGCTTTACAGAAACATACCCATGAGGCAATGAAACATTCTTCTCTTGCTTAATTATGCTTGGAATAACCCTCAATTTACTTACACATTACTTACTTCACACATCAAGAGACGATCAAAAGAGTGTTACTAACAATCAAATATTGTGCTCACCATGATAAAAGCCAGACATATGTTTACACCAAACCATGATCAAGATCCCCACCAATAATTATAATAGGCATATGAAATAGAGCTACATAAAATATAAGAACCGCAACAAATCAAGCCCTAACATCATGCTTATACCACATACCAAAGGTTGCTACTATGTTTGCACATGGTTCCAATATCCTGCAGGAAGGAGCCCGGGCTATTCAGAAAGTACGGGGTAGGGTGGGGTTCAATTCCCCGTACTACAAAATATTCTGGAAAAAAAAAAATATCGTACATGCAATTGCGTTTATCCACTATCGATGAGAGAGAGAGATCCACCTCCACGTTCTTCACCAACTCATGCTCTTCAACAACTCCACGTTCTTCAATCCATAGGAGGCTGTATGCCGCTGGACTGATGAGACCAATACCAATATGCAGAATATCAATAGTCACTTCTCAAAAACCCTAATCGAAGATTGCTTCCATAATAATGAAGCTTTGTTTCTTCTGAACAAGTCGTCGCCACCACCATTGCTAAGCAACACAAGAAATCATGCTCGTGGATCTCGAATGCCAGACCAGCCTAAGAAGCAAATTCGCGAGGAGAGCGTGGTTGTTCCATGTGTGAGGAGACTACATGAGACTTTGGTAAAATTCATGGTCTTCACTACTATCAAGAAGTGGCAATGCATGAGTGGCAATGCCTCTCATGCATATATTGCCTAAGCTTATCTCGATCGCTGATTCCCTCCATCCAATGGGCATGGAACAAGGTCAAAAGTAATCCGCACTTTATGAAAGCCCTACGGCAAACGTTTTTCCAGAATCCTAAGTGTAAGGATGTACCAAAATGTAGGCAGACACTGTGGAGAGTCGAGACTACTCAATGCATTGAATCTTTAAAGTGGTATTATTTGAAATCATCCTTATACACCATGACCGCTTCCTGCCTGCGGATCAAAACACTCAAACTCAATTATCTTTAGGCCGATCACAGAGATGACCAGAAACTCTTCCACGCAAATTATATGAGATATTTAAATGATGGCATATACAACCATGCAGGCAGTTTGAGGGACTACATAGCTTTGGTTGAAAGAGCTGATCGGCTCGGTTCGATGGTATTTTCTCAGGTTATTTTCGTTTCTGCTCCTTCTGATTCGGGCTTATAGTAGCGACATTTGAGAAATGGAATCACAATAGAGATAAAAATTGCAAGAAGGGAGCGGAATTCAAGTACCAAAGGGGCCCATCGATTGCTTGAACAACCGCAACTTTCAATATTCGACTTCCACTGGTTCAATTTGTCGACACTCGACCTCCGCTTAGATTAGGTTAAATGGCTCTTTGGATGGTAGCTCTGGAAATGACCATTGATGGAGATATCGAGCATATAGAACGTGCCTCAACTCCTCTATCACGCACAAAACATAAAGAGTTCAAAACTATCACACGGCTAGGGTTATTGCAGGGATACAAGTTCGTGGGAAATTTCCGCAGCTCACTTGAAGGTTCAAGGTAGCTACTCATGCAACCAAGCGATACTTCACCATCAAGAGAGCTCCATGGAGTCAATGAATTGTCAAAGTTTCACCATCATGCATCATGCAAGGAGGATAATTACAGTTTTTCATCTTTGTTTTAAGCAGGTCACACATGCAATGAATAGGAAGAGAGGGCTTGGACAAAAAAGACTTATGCAGGTTCGGTGATGAGCTCATACTGGACTAGCATAGGCCACCGGGCTCATTGAGCTCCGATACCATTGTTAGAAGCCCATTTGGGAAAATGGAGAAATTGGCTTAAACACACAACTAAATACAAAATAAATCACACATAAAGACTAGCTAAATAGGCGTGAACGCACAATTCTCATTAAGGCATGTACATATAAATACAATTAGAAGTACTCTTGGGTTCCAAATTCCTAAGGCGTCTCATGGATTCCCAAAGACTCTTCATCTCCCGAAGGATTAGTTTCCAACAATAAGCATGGACATTATGCATCATAGTTCCTAGAGAAGAAGAAGGGCAAAGGGAAGCAACAACAACATTGGGTAGTAGCCTCAGCTGAAACTCAAATGAACAAGTTTTCCTCCAAGTTCGAGAAAGATTTCTCGATGGTATCTTGTGTTTCTTCTAGCATGGTTATGAAGAACACTTTACATGGGGACAATGGAGCATCTAGGCATACAATATTATCCCATGATCTATTTTCAAGTCTAAAAGAGCAAGTCTCAGGAGTTCAAGTTGAGCTTGGTGATGATGGCAAGTATCCAATACCAGGAGTTGGTACCATCCCTTTCCAACTCTAGTGAGGGAACTATTTAGACTTTGATTATGTGTATTGTGTTGTTTGGTCCAAGTCTCAGGAAGAATTTGCTTTCAGTTTCGGTCATGGAAGATAAGGGCTATGTAGTAGAGTTCAAGAACCAATAAGTCCTTGTAAGAGCGATAGCCTAGGATTAACTCAGGTGATTAGGGTTAGGGAATGCGATTTATAAAAATTACAGGGTGAACTTGCTCGAGCCCTAGTTCGTAACACAAATAACATGTGCAAGTTATGGAACAAGAGGATGGGGCACTTGCAACACAGTGTCTTCCCTATACTAAGCATAGTAGGAATATTCGAGTATGAATACAAATTTGATTCGATATGGAAAAAATACATAAATAAAATTTACAGTACGACTAAAATACATAAGTAAACATCTCATAAATACAAAAACATGCATTATTTAAATTTTATAAAATTTAAAAATATACGTGCCATATAATATAACAACATGAAAATAGAGTTAAATAAGTTCACAAATGTGGCCATTGTCTGTAATGGTGAATTAACAAACAGTACGAGACTTGAGTTATCATTGGATATGCTTCTATGATAACTCCACTCGTATATTAATAATTAAAAAATAGTTGAATTGTTAAAAGTTAAACTCCAACCTGAGCATTATTAGTTATTTTAGTTGAAATTCCATTTTTATTTTAACAATTAAATTTGAATAGTAACATTTTGTGAATATTTAAAAGTTAAAATTTGCAAATATATTTAAGTATTTGGTCAACCTTACCGTATCCATTTTATATTGAATATTCGTCGAATTTCGAATTCCAAAAGAATTTGCATACATGATCTCCCAATACAGTTGTATCTTGTTACTATGGTACTCAGAGAAATAGTCACATGTATTCTAGAGTTTAGCATTGAGAAGCATGGTGTATGCAAAGGGTGTGTGCTTGGCAAGCATGCCAAGGTTTCTTTCCCAAGCAATGAACATAAGTTTAAGGGGATTCTAGACCTAATGATTCAGATGTACGTGGACCAATGTCAATAGCATCAATCATAGGAAGCATGTACTAGGTTTCCTTCATTGATAACTTCTCCCGAAAAACTTGGATCTACTTCCTAAATACCAAGGATGAGGCATTTAGCAGGTTCCGGGAATCCAAAGCTCTAGTGGAGAACCAAACATGGAAGAAGATCAAAGTTTTGAGATCAAACAGTTGGGGTGAGTATACCTCTAATGATTTCAAGGATTTCTTCAAGAATGCAAGAATCAAGAGGGAGTTCATTGTTCTATACAACCCACAACAGAATGGGGTTGCAAAGTAGAAGAACCTATCCATCATAGGGTATGCTAGGGCCATGATACATGACTAGGATTTGCCAATGTTTCTACGGGAAGAAGCATGCAATGCAACAAATTACATTTAGAATAGGTGTTCTCACTAGACTTTAGAGGACACGACACTAAAGGAGGCATTCGTTGGTGTGAAACCAGAGGTGAGTCATTTCTGCATCTTTGGTTTTCTAGTTTATATCCATATACCAATCAAGAAGAGGACCAAGTTGGATCCCTCTAGAAAGAAGGGTTTGTTTATCAGTTACAATGAGACTTCAAAGGCCTACAAGATCTATATTCTATGGGAGAGAAAGACAATTGGAACTTGTTTGAGGAAGACTTTGCTTCTAGGAAGTTTCATAAGCCTATTTTGGTGACAGAGGATGAAGAATAGGAAACTCTGAAGGTTGAGCCAAGATCACCATCAACTTCCAGTTCATGGAAACAACCTTCATGTGTAGAGGAGGAGCCACCAACTCCTACCAATTATGTTAGGATACCTCAATGGTTCACAAAAACATTAAGGGATGCTTATGAACATGTTGAGGCTCCTAGGAGTTAATCCAGGGAGAGTAGACCTCCAAATAAGTTTCCAAACTACATGGCATTAATGAGAAGCATCATATATTCCGAGCCTTCCAGTTTTCAGGAGGCACAAACCAACAAGTTTGGAGGGATACCATGGGGGATTAGTACACCTCCATCATGGAGAATGATGTATGAGACATTGTACTTAGACTAGAGGGGAAGTTAGCAATAACTTCAAGATGGTTCTACAAGATCAAGCATGCAGCATATGGTAGCATAGAGAAGTACAAAGCGAGGTTTGTGTCGAGAGGGTTATCCCAAAAAGAGGGAGTGCACTATGATGAGACTTTGCTTTATCCTTCAAGTGCACTTCGATTAGAGAATGATGTCTTTAGTCTCCATTATGGGATGGAGGATACATCAGACGGATGTGAAGACAACTTTCCTCAATAGGATAATTAAGGAAGATGTGTACATAGAGCAACTTCAAGGATTTAAGATCAATGGGAAGGAGTCCCATGTGTGCACACTGAAAAGGCCTTGCATGCACTCAAGCAGGTACCACGAGCATGGCATTCCAGGATTGATGGATAGTTGCAGAGTATGGGCTTCACCAAAAGTGAAGCAAATCCCAACTTATATTTCATAATTGTTGAGGTGGATTTGCTTATTTTGGTGTTGTATGTGTATGACCTGTTTCTTACAGGATAAGAGAAGTTCATCGCATGGTACAAGGTAGTTATGGAAACTGAGTTCAAGATGAAGGACACTGTCATGATGCATCATTACTTGGGGTTGGAGGTTTGGAAAATACCATGAGAGATTTTCCTTGGGAAAGATAAGTATGAAGTTAAGACCCTGAAGAGATTTCAGATGGAGGACTACAAACCTATGGCCATGCCTATGATCACTAATTTGAAGAAGGTAACAAATTTTGATTTTAATTTGGTGGATCCTACATTATACATGCACCTAATAGATTCCTTAATGTATTTGGTCAACACTAGGCTCTTTATATGTTTTGCAATGAACAACTTGAGTCATTTCATAGTGGAGTCAAGGTAGCAACATTGGGTAGAAGTAAAACATGTGCTCATATACTTAAGGGGCACAATGGAGTATGGGCTAAGATATCTAGGAGATGGTGAAGTGACTTTGTAGGGCTATACATATTGGAATTGGGAAAGTGGTGCATCAGACTGGAAGAGCACCTCAAGGTGTTGCTTTAGCTTGGGATCAATGATGATATCCTCGTTTAGTCGGAAGTAGACTTCTGTGGCACTCAATTCAGCAGAGGTAGAGTATATGGTAGCTAGTACAATGATCCAACAATGATTTACCATGAGAATCCAAGTTATATCAAACTCTCTAAGATTCAAGTTTTTCATGACATGTCCAAGCACACTGAGATAAGATATCTCTTTATCTGAGAAATGATTTAGAAGGGAGCAATAACGATCCAATATGTACCCACAAATCAAAAGGTTGCCAATATGCTAACGAAGCCCTTAGCAAAAGGGAAGTTTGAAGCATTACAAAATAAACTTGGTTTGGTGCATAATTCCTTCCTTGCTAAGAAGGAGTGTTGAAAATTGCAGCTTGGATAGGAAATTTCGCTTAGGTTTAGTGTCAAACGTGCCAAAAGTCGTTTGAGCCAATTCTATTTTGTAGTTCACTTTAGTAATAAAGTGAAAGCCTTATATTTAGCTATTGAATCTATTAAAGTGTATTTTTAATACATTGGTAATTTAGATTACTCTAACTATACATCGGATGGAGAGTTTAGAGTTTCAACGCAAGTATAAAGGCAAGTCAAGGAGGAGGGTTAAGACACATTCATTATTTACTCAAAGATAGTTTGGTCCGGTAGATTTAGAGCATTGGAGAGGAACCAATTCATTAACCATGCAGAGATCAACAAGTAGGTCGAAGAGGGTAGATCTTGTATAATCGTACATATTCATATGGACAAATTTGTAAGTCATAAATACATGTCATACAACGGGAAACAACTTGCAGGCTGTTTTCTCAATTTTGGCAGGCATATTTTCTCAATAAGTGTGCAAAATTGTTTTATTTTTTACTGTATCATACGAGTGTTAATTTGACAGCATGTGGAGGTTTACTTGTAAGCTTTGAATTATTAATGAAATGTTGATTTGAAGGAGTAAATTATTTGTGTATTGTGTTTTTCTTCCACTATTTACTATTCAACTATATGCGTGACTACTGTTATGTGAAAGAATTTATTTTTTGCAATTAAATAACAAGTTTGTGTTTAGTTGAGTACATAAGGACAATATTAACCTAGGGTTTGGAAAATTAACAGGGTCAATACATCCACTGAGAAGGTGGATGAGGGTTACTAAATTGGATTTTGGATATGGGATTCTCCAGAAGTAGACACACAAAATATTTCAGGATGGTAGAATTACACTAGCACAACAAATTATTTATTGCTCAAGTAGTTGAAGAGAAGGGGACTCATCAACAAGCAACCCTAGAAGCTGGATGTTTTCAATTTAAAATATGAAGCTATCAAAAGTAGTTTGGGAGGTAGAAGTGGCGGTTGTGGAGTAGGGTAGAATCATGCAATAATCAATCGACCAAAATGCATCTATGTAGACTCTAACACAAATATGGAAGATTGACAATGCTAAAGCAAAGTCTTAGATGTTTTGCTTATGCTTTCAATTTATCTTTGAATGGGCATATCCTTTTCCCCACATCATATAACAATTTGCACTTATGATAATCACATGTAATGATGTTAGCTCTTGTTATTTTTATATTGTTTTATCAAAACATTTAAATACAACGGGTAGTTCTTATTATCATTTTTTAACACAAACGGGTATAAGATTCATATTAAACGGGCTAAGGTAACCCTTAACAACCATAAAAGCAACAAAATATATTCATTACAAAATTCCCTTCGAAGACTTGGGGCATTCAAAATAACCTCAACCATGATATCCAAACTAAACATTATGCATGCCCATAGAACACTCCTATACCATCTAATCAATTGTCCTAATATCAACTTATAACAACATTACATAGACAAAAACAAATAACTAACAGACCCATAAGAGCACAACCATTACATGAATCCACCCCATCCTTTTGAGCTGAGAAGGAGTCTTAAACCTGACTATGGTCGCCTGATAAATGGTTTCCATCTCCATTACATTCGAATTTGAAAAATCTCAAGCGCTTGAGTGCCCACTATAAGCAGTTCCTCAATGGAAGCCTAATGTTGATCTCAATCTATAGCCAGTTGCATCAGTTGTTCTCCCTACTCAGCCACCCGTCTATCCAGCCTTTCCCGAATTCACTCCTCTAACTCCATATGGTAGCTTAATCATTCCATAATTTGCTCAATATGATCCTACTGCCCTTCAATGTGCTTCATAATATTCTTTAAGCTTTGAATTTCCCCATTGGGCACCACATGTCATTTTCCACCCCACGACTGCTCTCCATTTTGTTCTCCATCTCATAGATAAAAGCATTATTTCGCTATATCCTACGAATAATTGCTTATCATTACCGAACTACCCAATTGCACAGCTGCCCACCTTACATAGTCAGAAAAAAGGGTGACGTCCTTCTTACCACAAATCACCCGGACCTTCAAACTTAGTCCTGCTCCTGCAACGCGCTGAATTCCCACCAAAAACCTCCTTGAAACTAGCAACTCATTGCCAAAGGAAGACACAATATGATCCTAAGCAATCTGTAGTGAAAATTCCCAAGGCCATCCCTGAGACAAGATTTATCCCGTCCTCACATATCATCTCCCCACCCTACTTCATAATTCCCTTGCGCAAACTCGAGTAACAGATAATAAGGCAAGAACATGCTGGAAAATAATTCCATAAGGGTGCGAATTAAATGGTGATAGTGCGATAGTCGTCTAGATGAAAACTCTTCCACATACCTCTCACGTCCCATGCACGTATCTTGTTTTGAATTGTCATATGTTGATTGATTTGTTGAATTCGCCCTTGCAAACCACACAATAGGGGTCCAATTCATATATTCTCCAAACACTATGGTATCCACCTATGTTGAGGTGGACCATTATTTATCCTGATAACTCCTTTATCTAAGAGAAAAACTTCGTCGGCTAATTTATCAGCCACATTGTTGTTACTGCGACGAACATGCTAGAAGGATAAGTTGTTGATTCGCTTCATATTTCCATCCACCCTACAGATGATTTGATTTTGGATCTCTTAAGATTGAGAGAAACCATTACACAACTGTTTGATAACCAAGAGGGAGTCTCCAAAGACCATTAATCAAGAAATTGTCATTGTTGATAGGATCTTTGATCCGCAATATAGAGCACACATCTCAACATAGTTATTGGTGGTACAACCAAGCCCCCAAGAAAATATGATCATTCCTTTCCCTTTAGGGACGAAGAGAACCCCTCATGCACCTTCTACCCCTGGTTGTTATTTTTATTACTCCATTGTTGTATCAAGATTTATTAGTTTAGACAGTCAAATGGAAAGTTTTGATTAGCGAAAACAAAACTCTATGGAGTTTGAACTTTAGTGTACAAATAATATACTATGTTTAGCGAAAATAAAACCCTATGGAGTTTGAAATTTAGTGTACAAATAATATAATACTCTTGTGTATTATTAATAAAGAAGTAGCTAAATTGCGAGCTGCATAGCAACAAGTCCATGCCTTTAGTGTTTGTTTTTTTATTGATTAAATAAACAAGTTTAGTGTTCTTTGAGCATCCAAAACTTCCCACAATGCAAATCATTCATGATTGAACTTAGACCAAGAACTGATCCTATTATGAATGCTCCTTATTGCATGACAACACCGAATTGCAAGAGTTGTGGATGCAACTCTAGTGTAATGCCCTGTTTTAACCTTATTACCTGAACTATCATTACCTATTTGTATTTGCTTATTATTGTGGAGCTTCGTTAGTATGATGACACTGTGGACATATGGACCTATTATTTTGCAAAAGTTATGTGTGCGAGTGTAATGTTAAGATTAATAATGATGGTCGTACTTTAATTTTACTCTAGCATGCAAATTTAAATGAGATGTTTTGGTACGTGGATACCAGTTTAAAGTTATATGTCGAATGGATGGATATGATACCAGGTGCATGGTACATAGAAAAATGGTTTGCATTATGGTTCATTAGTAATGAAATATGTATACATGCCGACTATTGCACGATATTTCTCGATCTTGTGTTTGGAGACTAACCTATAGATTAAAAGAGATAATTGGTAGCTAGGTCCTACAAGGTGGAAGTACCTCAGGGACATGAATTCCAAAAGATAAATGGTATGCAAGTGATGCATTATTGTCTAGCATAAGTATTAGTTTATTATCATGATGTATGAGCATGTGTGGGGTTTCAGGAAACTCAATTGCCCAAATTGGTTATTCGATGACAAAACCTGACTACAACAGTCACAACGCAGTCACTATGCCGATGTAGACATAGTCCCTTATTCCATAGGAGGGGTGGGGGCATTACCCACTGTTTATCCTCTGAAACCCAAAGTCATGGGAGGGTTGTGCTACGACGCACTCCCCAAGGTGTGTGATGATGACTAATGGGTGCCTGCTAGGGAAGCTTGGTCGATGTAGGAAACACTTCCGCTTACGGGTTCTAACTGGAAGTTAGGTCATGTAGTTGGCCCTCCAAGGTAGTCCAACAGAGGAAGGATAGGATGTGGAAGTTAGTTGTGAATTAGATAGAAGGTAGTAGGTAGATAGGAATGCCATGGAATTTTTAGAGCGAACTTAATTAACTGTGTGTGTTGAAACCTTTGCTTGATTCTTGTGTTGTAACTCAATATATTATGTTTGTGTCATAGATTATTGTGATCTGAGTTAGTGGCTAGACATTGCAAATTCATGTTTAAGTATGCGTCGACATATAGTAACTTGTGTGATTATGTGTGATGTGTGGTTGAGTAATATTGTTGTACCTATACGATGTATGTAAGCGTTAGCTACGCTTACATAACTCGTCTACATATGTTGTATGAATTATCTATTATACTATTAAAATATGGGTTGGATGCATTGTGGTTGTGAATGATCACATTATAATTACTATTACCTTTTTAGTTATGAAATGATACTATTATGTCAAGTTATTAATGAATGGTTAATTAATTGTGATCAAGGTTAATTATTAATTATGGTCAATAAAGGTGGAATAATGTTAATGATGTTAGTTAGTGGTTAATAGGACAGTTCATAACTTGGTCGATAAATGTTAATGATGATAATAATGTTAATACGATTGTTATTAACTTAATTGTTGAATGAAGTACTTGGTTACTAAATATTAAATAAGTGTTAATGATATTAATTAGTTCAATAACTCGGTTTATAAATGATAATGGTATTAATAATATTAATTAGATTATTATTAACTTGATTCTTTAATATTAACTACATGTTAATAATGTTTATTAATGTTAATGAGATTATTATTAATTCGATCAATTAATATTAACTAAGTGTTAATGATTTTTTTTCCAATGTGGTTCACAACCCTAGAGAGGAGTTGGTACGTCCACGGGAATAAATTCATAGGGGGCCCACCTAAAGAGGCCTCACCCCGCCGACTCTGGTTACGGAGCCTAATTTGGCGGGGACATCAAGTGAGGTTTTTATATATCTATGCATAGCCACCTGGGGATTTGACCCCGAGACATTCTGCCTACAACTCGCAAATCTCAACCACTTGAGCTAACCCATCAGGCTCAACTAAGTGTTAATGATGTTAATTAGTGTTATCAATATTATTAATAACTTGATTAATAATTTTTAATTAGTTTTCATTATAACTAAAGTGTAATTATTATTTATGGGATGTGATAATTGTTAAATAAATTATTAGTGGTGCTAAAAGTGTATTAATTAATTAATAAATAATTATTAATTAAATGTTGATTATAATAAATAGTTTGATGTTGAATTAATGGCATGTACAATATTAACAACATATTGTCATATCAAAGCTTATGTTGAATTACGTTATTATTAAATAATTACGTGGAACTATATCATTATTTAATAATTAAGTTGAGTTATTATTTAATAACAATTGGTGTGTTAAAATCTTTGATGAGTGTATTATTAAATAAAATCATGACAGAATATTTAATGTAGAATATGAAACGAACAAAGTTCGTTTTCTAAACAAATAACCACTGTAAATATGATAGCGAACAAAACTCCATATATGACATAATATATAATAAAATGTATATTTGATAAATATATCATTGTTAACAATCAAATTGACACCCTTAGTTATGTGACATATGAAGCATATGTTTACCATGCACCTGCAGCAGGAAGACATGACACAAGTTCATTCAGAGACGAATCCTCTCTGAGAAATGCATTAAAATGCATTAATTGTGCTTAAAATCATTCTAAGTGGTGCAAAAAGCCTAAAAACTATGGAAAATGGGGTTTTTAAGTGAAAATGATATAAAATCATGAAAGGGGATTATCCCACACTCAAAAGAGAAGCCTAAGGCCCATTTCCCAATGCTACATAAGAAAGGCATGGGAGGCATGGTAAAGGGAGATCAAAAAAGCAAAGGCATGCTGAGGAGATTCTGAAGGAAGGAGAAAAGCTCAAATTCTTCAAAAGCAAGAGTGAAGGAAGGGAAGCTCATGGCAATAGAGGAGGGATTCACACCAAGATCATTGGTAAGGATGTACTTCTTCCTTGTTTTAATATGAAGTAATTCAAGTTTCTACCATTTTAGTGTTCAATGTTTGCTTATCTTGCATGATTCTAATTTTGAAATGTTCTTAGATCTCAATGAATATTTAATGAATGAACTTAGATCTTAAGAAATTTGTGATAATTGCTTCATTTCTGACATAGAATTTCACCAATTCTTAGTAAAATAGTTGAACTAGTGTAGACACAACCCTGCACTAATTACTATTATCAGATTGGTGACCATACGGCTTGAAATTTCTTGATATCCCATGATTTTTCTTCATTTTTTGTGATCTCCATCCTTTAGATCTACTCATTTTGAGCTTAAAGATCATTAAAAGAACTAAAGATCCAACTTAAGAAGCTTAAGATCATCCTAAATGCATCTTTAATTCATCAAGCTATCTCAATTTGCAGTCAGATCTGCGTTTCTTGATTTTTTAGTTAGTGTGTGTCTGAAATTTTGAGTTTCTTGGCTTATTTGAGATCTAGTTTTTTATAAATCAGCATTAAAGATCTTAACTATCCCCAGATCTGCGTGAAGCTCTGTGTTGAAAGTTCTTTAAACTCTGCCTGCAATTTGTTGAGTGTAAACTCTGTTTCGATCTCTGTTGCATTAAAGTTTTTTGAAGCTTTGATCTTTGCATGTTAGATTCCTTTCAATTCTGTGTGAAATGTAGGAAACTCCTCCAGCTCTGCGTTGAATTATCTTAAAGGTTCTGCGTTGAAGTTTTTAAACCCTTTGCGTTGAATGATATTAGAGGTTCTGCGTTGAAGATATTTAACACGAAACTCTACCAAGCCCAGCCACTAAACTCTATCAGATCTCTGCGTTAAAGCTCTCAAAACCAGCGTGAGACATTTCTTGATAAGCCGATTGTCTGTTTCCTTGCCTTCTTCTTCTTCCACCATCAATACGGTGATGGAGTGTTTCTGTCCTTGATTATCAAACAGATCGCGTTTCCTCTGTCTCTGCTTACAGAGTCAACAATGTAGATGATTGTGTCATTGAATTCGTGTGATGTTTTTTCAAATTGGGTGTAAATTATTGTGGCATATAGCCAAAGGTTATGTAGAAATGTAATATGTGGTTCACATATGAACGTAAGCTGGAGACTCTTATATAAAATCCGCATTTTTTAATCCGTACAGCGTTAGCAATGCATAGAATGGTAGGACATTGAATCCGACTCATATTTTTTCGATTGTAATATGTGTTTGACATGTTAATGGAAACTGGAGACTGTTGTATAAGATCCCGACTTCCTAATTTTTTTTTTCTAAGATAATTGCGTCGTGCTGTTTGATAAGACCATTTTGATAACGTTTGAGATGAAGTTAATATAGAAACCCAGAAACAGAGCAATTAAGTTGTTAGAATCTCAAATATAAAATGATGAAATTTCACAATAAAATATTAATATGCAATGGAATCTTTCAAGGTACAGCCAATTTCATTACAAATAAGCTAAATTTGAGATAATGAGTGAACGCTGTCATTTCTACGTGAATGTTGTTATCTATGTATTGCTGTATGAGTGAATGTTGTTATCCCTGCGTGTTCTTTACACCCTGCCACGATTTGGCATTGGAAGGCGTTGAATGCTGAAGGTGCAGCATTGAATGCTGGAGTGTAACATTGAGTGCTAATGCCAAAATGTGTTAAAACGTGTTAAAGACTGAAATGAATGGGAGACTTAGTTTTTGCATTTTTAAACATGCTTAAAGATTTCTTTTAAATATCAATTTTTGATGCATTTTGAAAAATTTGAAAAGGTTTTTGGCATAGTGGGGTTTGAAATCTCTTTCATTTGGTTTAAAAACTTAGTTTGTTACGCCTTTGAAAAAGATGGAAAAGTTTTCTTTGAAAAAGATAGAAATTTTTTCATTAAGTTGACAATGAGTTTTGAATGCCTTCGAAAAAGACTGAAATGAATGGGAGACTTAGTTTTTGCATTTTTAAACATGCTTAAAGATTTCTTTTAAATATCAATTTTTGATGCATTTTGAAAAATTTGAAAAGGTTTTTGGCATAGTGGGGTTTGAAATCTCTTTCATTTGGTTTAAAAACTTAGTTTGTTACGCCTTTGAAAAAGATGGAAAAGTTTTCTTTGAAAAAGATAGAAATTTTTTCATTAAGTTGACAATGAGTTTTGAATGCCTTCGAAAAAGTTTGTGAAGTTTGACTTAAATGGGGATATGTGTAGAGTTATATGGCTTTGAAAAAACTTTAAAAAGTTGTGGTTATATTTGGGTTCAAACCTTTATCTTTGGATTAAAAGGATTTCTAACATTTTGCAAAATTTTTGCTTAAACTTGGGATTAACATCTTTTTCATTGGAAACTTTAAACCAAACACATTTGAAGGAACCCTTCACGCTTTTTGCATTAAAAAACAAACTTTGACCATTACATGTGGATATAATTTGAAGAGTTTTTTTTTTTTTTTTTTTTTCCAAAAGCAAAAATAAGCTTCAATTAGTTATATTTTGTTTTTGATTAAGAATATTTTCATGATTGTCAAACATATTGAAAAGATCATTTGATCACATTTGCAATGATAAACAAACCTTGAACGTCACATTGTGAGACAAATTGAAGACAATTTCTTCCCAAAAAACAGAAATAAACTTTCATTTAGTTACATTTTGTTTTGGAGTTGGAATTTTCTTCATAATTCGCATGCACAATTAGAGAGCGTTGCACCTTTAGAGTTCAGTTTTCATGAGATATATTGTGGTGCATGAGGCACCATATCCTCTTCACTCGCACCTTATGGCGATCTTGTGAATGAGAAAGTGCATCTCACTTGTAATAGTTTAGGAGTTGTGATATTTTCAAAGCATTTTATATTGAGCCATTGTATCCTCTTCACTTGGGCCTTATGGCGATCTTGTGAATGAGAAAGTGGATCTTATGTGTAACAGAGTAGATTTAAATTTTTGCATACAGTTTTTCGAGCCACCGTATCCTCTTCACTTGGGCCTTCGGGTGATTTTGTGAATGAGAAAGTGGATCTCAAGTGTAACAGTCTCTAATTTAATTCACAAGCATTCCAAAGGGCTCTGCGTATCCTCTTCACTTGGGTTTTCGGGCGATCTTGTGAATGAGAAACAGAGATCCCCCGTGTAATAGAATTAGATTCACTTTTACTTGAGATATCTGTTTGGGTTACATTGGTCATTAAAACATCAATTATTATCCATATTTCTAAAAAACTGTGCATGAACATAAGAAATCTACCAGAAACTTTGTATGTCTGAAAGCAACTCATGAACCTCTAACTCTTCCTTAACTTAGCATATTCATCGAACTGAAAGATATCATGTGAGCATCTTGCATTGTGTGGTTCATTTTGTTTTCGATTCAAAACACCACCAGTTTCACTTCCACTCCTGAAACTAAGCAAACTACCCTTAAAATTGGCGCTTAATCTAAAATTGACAAACTTTTGATTTTCATATCACCAACAAGTTTAGGTTAGTTCCCTAGATTAGGTTTGGAGAGTTAACACTCCTAGGCTATAAAACTTTGAAACTAACATTGATTAAAGAGAGTAAATCCATTAGTAGCAAAAAACGCTTGTCGGGAAAGCGCTTCTGAAACATGCATCAAGCACGAGGTCAATCTGGATAAGTAAGAGTGGTTCCTCCCTCTTGCTTATTTAGTGGGACATGAGCTTATCGAAGGGATTCTATGTTCAGTGACAATTCCTCGGGGTGACATCACTGTTTCTAGAGTTTCTGGTTATGAGAGTTGTCCTCGACTTACAACTGTTTCGCCCGACCGTTGATTACGAAGTGGTAACTTTAGTGGCTATTCCTAGGATATCACATAGGCTATTGTGAGTGGGAAACACTTGCAATACCTGAGACAGACTTTGGAACTTTTACTCCTTGGGAGGGTGATTGGTCAGGAATCAACGCTTTCACCCCTGGCGATTAAAGTTTATTGTAATTGTTTCTCATACCTTCGCTGCTAGCAATTGTTTGAGGCTTGAGATCCCTCAGCAAATGCTAGTTTCAGAAGGCCCTCTAATCCAGCTTTTCACTGAGCTTCGGTTCTTTGGAAGAGTTCTTCGGTTCTAAACACATCCTTTTATCAACTTCTTAGAAGTGACTACTCTCCCGATCCCCCAGTCATGGCGGCAAAAAGGTGAGTCACCAGAAATTGAAGGGCCTGCTACATTGCAAAAACAGACACAAAAACCACATCCTAATGACTTGGAAACAGAGCTGATTTTAATCTCAATTAATATTACTCGAGAAGAACAACATCAAACAAACACTGAACATTCATTATCACATCACGAACTGAATACAGATATAGTTGATGATCTTACTCTAGTTGAAATTGAAAAATTGAAAAATCGAAAAATACACAAATGCTCATGTAATTCCACCCTTGATGAGTCTTTCGGAACCAGTTGTACTTACTATCCGTGAGTCACTGGGTGATATCAAACCTCTTTTTGAAAGTTTGAATGACATGCACAATTCAACAAGTGACCCTATGGCTTCATCATGAGCACAAGGGACTCCATCATGGCAACATCAAACAATTGTTGGAGGTAGCAATACTTCCAATTTGGCCTTTACATCAATCCCAATAGTTAGTATACCTGTTAGTAGCACAAGTTCAACCAACACTTCAGTTCCAGTTGGTACAGTTTCGGGTTTTAATCCCGGAAGTACATCCACTTTGTCTGCAGGAATCCCTACTGAAGGGTATGCCTTACCAAACATTGGTTTTCCATATGGTTCGGCTAATCAGGGTCAACACACACAAGGAGTAAACCCGAATCCTCTTGGTATGCTTTACACTTGTCCAAATTCTACTTTTGAGGGAAACCCTTCACCATGGAATGGTAATATTCCTGGCGGAAGCAATGAACCATGGAACATTTATGCCAATTGGGGCTATGCTCCTCAAATCAGTGGAAATGGCCCGGGGGGTTATCCTCCGACTTATCCTAGCACAATGGCTAGCGGCAATCCACCTATCAACCCCATCCCACAATGGAGTGGGGAGGTTCCAGGAAGTAAACAGTGTTTTTGGACACCACCTTCGCAAGGAGGAAATCAACCTTGGAACGCTTATCTAAGCCAAGGAAACAATCAATGGTTTGGTCAGATTCCGGAAAGTAACCAATCTTTTTGGGGCCTACCTCCGCAAGGGGACAATCCATCCATCCATCCTGTTCCACCATGGAATGGACAACATTCAGTAAGTAACCAATATTTTTGGATGCCATCTCCGCAAGGAGGCAATCAACCTTGGAACGCATATCCAAACCAAGGAAACCAGCAATGGAGTGGTAATGTTCCACCAAGTAACCAATCTCAATGGAACATACCCCTGCAAGGGGGCAATCCACCCATGAATCCCAACCAACCATGGAGTGGTAATGTTCCACCAAATAACCAACCTTATTGGAACATACCTCCGCAAGGGGGCAATCCATACATGCAACCTAGTTCACAATGGACTGGGCAACATCTGAGCAATAACCAATCCTTTTGGATGCAACCTACGCAAGGAGGTAACCCCTCTTGGAATGATTTTCAAGCCCCAAAACCACATCAATGGAGTGGTCAAGTTCTAGAAAGCAACCAACCCTTTTTAAGCCTAACCCCGCAAGGGGGCAATCCAACCATTAACCCCATTCTGCCATGGAGTGGTCAGGTTCTAGAAAATAACCAATCTTTTTGGAACCAACCTGCAAGACCTGCGTTTGATCTAGCCAGGCTGCCACATGAACCTCATGTCAATGGTATGACGGATTCCGTCAAACATCTTGAACAGATTACCCCACATCCGGGACAAGTTTCTATTCATAATTTGCAACCCACAGCTGGCTAGGTAATGCAGGAACCTGCCAATCCTTCCAACAATTCTAACATCCTCACAGTCTCATCCATAGACCTTAGAGGAAAGAAGAAGAAGTACAAGAGTAATAAAGATGCTAACTCTGGGAAGGGAGATGCACTAACTATGCTTCAATGCGGTGGGAAACAACAACCCACTATTTTGACATCGGTACCCCCGCCAGGGGGAAACCAGCCAACCCCCCCACAAGGGGGCAATGATCCTAATTCCAATGTCTTCATGTGTGATCCTGTGATGAACATTCAAACAAGACTTGATTCTTATGATGTCTCTCCTAGTACATCGGATCAATCGGTATCATAGCCAAGTGGTTCTCTCTACATTGAGAAACCAATCATAGACTTAGTACCACACCCCCCCAAAGGTGTTCTACGTAGAACAATGCATAATCATAACACACGAGCTGCTCAGAAGGGTAATGTTCTTGAGGACCTAGCTCAAGTACCATGTGCCAGTCAGCCTTGGAGGTATTGCAATGTCATTCTGCGCAAATAAAGGAACTATTATCTACTATTGGTGTTGTTGATCCATCCGATGAGACTTTGATCACATCAGACATAAACCATTCAATATGTAGGATCCCTTCTAAAGTTGCTTTTCAGATTAAAGTAACGACTCATGGTAAGAACGTCTATCTAACCATAGTAGATGAAAGGACCTCAGCTTGTGTAATGTCATTTAACTGTTGGCAAGCATTTGGATCACCCCTATCTGTCGTAGAAGTTTCAAACCAAGCTACTCAAATAACTTCGGCAGATTCGGATCAAAATCTTCCCTTGATGGAGGAATATGATCTGGTTACTTGGCCCATTTGGGCTGTGAGATCTCCCACCTCACATGACTTTTTGGATTACATTTTATCCTCAAATGAAGATATCCCTGAAGTTGTAAACATTCGGTTGTACCCACCTAAGGACACCTTTTATGGGGCCACTGGGAGCATACTTGATATAAATCTACCCAAGTATAGGAGCATGATCTGCATGTTCCTCGATCTTATCTGGTATATTTGGAAACTTGCATATAGGTTTAGGCCATCCCTTTGTGAAGATGCATTTGAACCTTTTGCAACCCAAACTTGCCATAGGGTCGAACCTGTTGGAAAGTGGTGGGTCATCCCTTCATATCTGTATTTTCCACCATTCCGACAGTAGAGCCTACCAAACATGGGACAGCCTAGTCAGCACCCCATTGCCATTTTGGTGCCCATGCTGAGTTATTCTCATAGGCCCGGGAGCCCTATTAGTCCTATCATGACTTGGAGTTTGAGACCACATATTTCTCTTTCATTCATTTCTGACCATATCCTGATGGGCTCCCAATTTTTTGTCATTTTACAGAAGCTTGCGTTAAAATATCCACTTGAACATCCATGCAAACTGCTTCGTTGCTTATTGCTTATGTTGCTTATTTGCCTGTATAGTCACTTTCTGTTACAAGATACATATAAACCATTGCTTATGTATATTTGACCCATACCCATGGAGGAAACATCTGTAAGAGTGTACATAACTAGATCAGCCCTTGTTTGCAATACAGATCTTTGCCTTGGCCTAACCCATGCCCTTGACATTGAGGCGTATGCCCTTGAGACACTCATTTCCTCTAATGTATCATAGCATGCTTTATTCTTTTTTCAAGCTAATAAATGAAAAAAGTTAAAAAAAATTGGAAAACACAAAAATCCAAAAAGGGAGAGACTTGAATCACTTCATATTACATCATTGAAGAAATGGCAACAGTCAGTCCTTGTCGCCATTGAACACGACACATAATATTGTATCCGCTGTCAGTACACCATCTACATTTGCCTTAAGAAAATGTACCAGTATTTTGAACAGATCTCCACCGATGGGTTATCCTTCCTGTCACCAATGGAGATTTCGTTAATGCATCTGGCATTAGCAGATTTCATTAAGGTCGGTTACTCAAAGTCCTATGTTTCCAAGTGTCCATTCTACGTCGTGTTATGTGTTCAAGGGAAGTCCAAACCGAGTCATCCATTCCTCAAATATTCCTGACCAATCATGTCGGCCTTCCTTGTGTCAGTATACAGTGTTGGATCTTGCAGTTCTACCAAATTACATCATACTATTGATCTTTGTTTCGTATCGGTTGATGTGGGATGCATCAATGCCCTCCTTCCGATGGATCTATTCCTATCGACATCAAATCATTATCTAGGACATGGATCTAGAAACCCAAGAGTACCTTGGATCTTGCAGTCATTAGTGGCAAGTTTCCTCGCAAATGACAGTGGGTATACATCAATGACCCCTAATTGTTTGATTCTACAAGTGTTCGAATTCAGAACATCTATTTACATTTGTCAGTTTGTACTCAGTACCTTAGAGTCCATCATCATTATCGGTGGGTCTCTTCGCATCTGTTAACGGTATACATCAATGACCGGTAATCAGATGGTGTTTTATTATACTCGACATCAGATCACTTATTCACATGATATAAACTCGTACTATCGTCAGTTTGTATTGAAGACCTTGGGAAAAGCAGTTGTATCACTCATCGAGGCACTTCCCAAGCTACGCAAGATTAAACTACCATGTCAGAAGTTCAATAAAGACTTTGTTCTCGCACTCATCAAAGTGCATGTTTACATTTCAGAATTTTTTTTGCTTTTGACATGGATCCACTGTGTATTGTTCATGGCCATGTTTGTTTATTACTGAGCATGGGTATGCCCGCCTCAGGAAGATATTATATATTTGAGAAATTGCTATGTTTTGCAG
The DNA here is from genome assembly GCA_027924585.1 of Larix kaempferi. Taxonomy (NCBI): domain Eukaryota; kingdom Viridiplantae; phylum Streptophyta; class Pinopsida; order Pinales; family Pinaceae; genus Larix; species Larix kaempferi. The sequence goes on along the minus strand of BSBM01001002.1, from coordinate 14,292,743 downwards.
GTGTGATCCTCAATCCTGCGCCTGTGAGTTTTCCTTCTCTCGTCCTTGCTTTGAACGATAAAGAGTATCAATACAAAGAGTATCAGTATAAAGAGTATCAGTATACCGAGTATAAATTTCAGTAATGAATTTCGGCCCTTAGCTCTGCTTCGGACCTCACACATTAGGGGCCATCTGTTAACAATCAAATTGAGACCCTTAGTCATGTGACAAATGAAGCATATGTTTACCATGCACCTGCAGTAGGAAGACATGACACAAGTTCATTCAGAGACGAATCCTCTCTGAGAAATGCATTAAAATGCATTAATTGTGATTAAAATCATTCTAAGTGGTGCACAAAGCCTAAAAACTATGGAAAAATGGGTTTTAAAGTGAAAATGATCTAAAATCATGAAAGGGATTATCCCACACTCAAAAGAGAAGCCTAAGGCCCATTTCCCAATGCTACATAAGAAAGGCATGGGAGGCATGGTAAAGGGAGATAAAAAAACCAAAGTCATGCTGAGGAGATTCTGAAGGAAGGAGAAAAGCTCAAATTCTTCAAAAGCAAGGGTGAAGGAAGGGAAGCTCATGGCAATGGAGGAGGGATTCACACCAAGATCATTGGTAAGGATGTACTTCTTCCTTGTTTTAATATGAAGTAATTCAAGTTTCTACCATTTTAGTGTTGAATGTTTGCTTATCTTGCATGATTCTAATTCTGAAATGTTCTTAGATCTCAATGAATATTTAATGAATGAACTTAGATCTTAAGAAATTTGTGATAATTGCTTCATTTCTGACATAGAATTTCACCAATTCTTAGTAAAATAGTTGAACTAGTGTAGACACAACCCTGCACTAATTATTATTATCAATCATGATTTACGATTACAATGCTTTGGACTTTATATAAGCCCATCGTGTCTTTTAGATATATGGACACATCCTTTGGATTAAATTAATTATTTATAATAATAATTATTAATATTAATATTAACGTTGTTATATATATATTTTTATATAACATTGCCTTCCTCTTAGATATGATTTGTCCTCAAAGCATGATTATGGAAGACTTTTATCCTTTGTTCTTGCTCGTAAGGCTTTCTCGTGATCTTTTGTGTTGATAGCTGCGACACTTGATGAAACAAGATGATGTCTTCTTTTAAACATGAAGTAAAAATGTTGTGTCATTTGTGACGTGATCCACTTGAGATCTAGCTTCATTGGAATTGTTTGTTGATCGATTGTTCGGAGTTGTCGATTTCGTCTTTGCTCTTTCTATGAATAATATTGATAGTTTTCCTCTTGTCCTTGTCATTAATCATAACGACTCTTGTGATTTGGATGGCGATACGGTACTCGATTCACTTTTGGAGTGTTTACAGGAATTTCAACTTTTGGTGCTTCTAATGATTTATTGATCAATACCTTTTCAATATAAACTTTTTCCGGAATTTGAACATTGATTGGGTTTGTACTGGTTTATTTTTCTGATGTCTGAATTTGTATTGATGATGTTGTTGTGTCAATAGTTTCGGTCATTGTTTCTTTTTCCATAGTTTGGAAACCCCTTGCTGAAGATTTTTCTAACTTCTCGTCTTTTAGTTTTCTTATTTGTTCAGTCAACTCTTGATTGTGATTTGTAAGGTAATGATTTTCTTCTTGCATTTGTAGTAATTTCCCTTCATGTCTTCGTTAACTTGCTCTTTTTTTTGAGAATTTTTTAACTTCCTTATTTTCGTAACTAGTGTCTTATTATGGTTTCTTAGCCGAAAGATTTCTTCACTCTGGTCTAATAACATTTAATTGATCTTTGTGATCTCTAACTTGTGTGTGTGGTTAATGTCGTCCTTTTGCTGGTGGAGTTCTTTTATTTGTTGACGACGACGATATTCCTCTGATTCTTGGAATTTTAATTTCTCTTGGATCTGCGCAATTTCCTTGTTTCTATCGATGACATGAGTTTGTTTAAACATTTTATTTCTTGTTCTAAATCGTTATCGCTTCTATAAGGTGTTTCTTTGTCATTTTCTGACTTTTTGATTTTTTCTTCAAGGTTTTGATTGTGATTTTTTAAACATGATATTTTTTCATCCTTATCAGATAACATTTTCTTGAAATATTCATTAGCTTTTTCCAACCTTTGATTTTGATCTTTTAAGCTACGATTCTCTTGCTCTATTAACAGATTAAGCAATTTCTGCTTATTAATCTCGAATTGTAGATGATAATTGGTTGCTTTATATTGTTCTAACTTAGCCAATATTGCTTGTAGTTGCGACTGCAATTCTGATTCTGTGATTGCCATAGTTTCCGATTACAACTTCTCTTAGACTTCTTCAACAATAATTTGGGCCCAAAGAAAGGATGCGATGTGGTCTTTAAATCTTCCTTGGACTTTTCTTTTTCCTTCAATAATTGGAATTTTATAGAAAATGTAACTATTAAAAATTAATATTGTTAATAATAATAATTATTAAAATTTAATAATAATATTACTATACAAATATTATATAGTTTTTAATATATATTTTTTTGGATTTATTATAATAACAATAATAACAATAATAATAATAATAATAATAATTTAAAACAATAAAATTATTATAAAATGGATAAATTAGGGTTACATAGATAATGGGAGTGAATGGGAAATAATGAGCTAGGAGAAGGACCGCGGGGAAGAAGGAACAAAGAGGGCGTGGGAGCAGAGAGTGCAAATGCTGTGTAGCAGGGTTTGGGGCACGAAAGTGGAATTCCTGCGTGGAGTGAAACGTGATGGAGGAAGTCGTTGAACGAGCAATGAATCAAGAGTGCCTAGAAACTAGTTGAGAAACCAAGAACCAAGATATTAACGCATAAGCAAGTATATGTATTGTTTCACCCTTTCCGGATCTTAAAACCAAATTAACGTTAGTATATATTCTTGTTATCAATAGTAAACCAAACTAATGTTAACGTGTATTATTGTTATCAATTGTGAAGGGTTCTTTTATTTTATAATAACGATTGATTATCATAATGAATTTGAATAATGATTGGTTATCAGATTGAATTTGACATATGATGTTCTTGAAATTGGTTAAGAAACAAAAAAATGTAAGCATGAATTTGAAATTTCCATAAGTTTCTAGGTACACCTCACCTATTCAATTGATGCAGGTTTGCATAATGATGATGCCTAGAGAGCTTCATATGTCACACTAAGTTTTACTCACCGAGTAAGGTTTACTATTGTGATGTCCAAAGAGCTTTGCATGCCACCGAGAGTTCAATGATTTATTGGGAACATGTTTATGCTCATACGAATTGTTGCTAGAGATATTTCCAATACCAATTTCTGGTGTGTACGAGATCAATTTCTTTCTGGTGTGCACAAGAATAAAAAATAGCAGTATCTTGTTGCATTTGAGATGATAATGAGGAAATATCAATATCTGGTTGCATTTGAGATGATAATAAAGCTATTGTGGTGAGAGTGGCTTGAAAACATGTGACAGCTTCATTACATGAAAACATGTGAGAGCTTCATTACATGAAAACATGTGGCAACTTCAATGTGTGGCAACTTTGGACCTATAAGGAGGTGCGCTGCCACATATTACCTACAAGGTGGTGCATCTACCAAGGCAGTGGCTGCTGCTAAAATTGCCAAAGAAAAATATGAAACATCAGATGTTTTAAAGTAATGTTAACTAATGCTAAGCGTTAATCCAGTTTAAACAAATGAAACATATATAACTTATGACATCCTACCGCTGAAAATATGCCCGCCTTGAAAAGAGGCCAAATAAGAGGTCAATTTTTTTGATTGGTGGATAAAACGGTTGTACTCACATGATTGGTTAGGAAAAATTATATAAAACTATAAATATTTGCTTTTAATGCATACTTACGTTTAAAGAACTTTGGTTTGCAGGTAGTTTAATCAAAACACGACAATCCAAATCATTAAGTCCCCACCAACTTGAAGGCAGTGACTATAAAGGTTTTACATTAAAGTTTGGATACAAAGTATTTTGGTATTTCAAGAAACTAATTAACTTTTTATATGGAAAAAGATATAGTTAGTGAATCCAAAATTGGCATAGAAGAACACCAAAATATACTAAGTGTATTAATGCCCATAAATATATTTAATTAAAATAAATGAATTTTATTGTGGGTTTATTATATTAAATGTTCGATTGTAGGAAAGATTCGTGATCAATTTTAATTGTTCATTAAATTGATTTGTTTTGCATGCATGTACCGGTAAAATAATCTTTAACTACGATCAAAGATGGTTTTAGTAATGATCAAAATTGAACCATTCCCAACCTTTTCTAAGGGTTCAAACATGGCCTAGAAGGTTAATTCAAAAATTCTCCTTCTAAGAAAACATACTTTTTTTAATTCACTAGTCGTTTATGAAGGCCAACAAATATTATATTTTCAAAAAAAGAGTTACATTTTCAACAATTCATCAGTGGCTCAATTCCCAACTCTTGGGTGCTCAATGATCATTCTACCTTCAATATTCGACGAGGATGCATGTGAATCATGATTGAGATTTAAGGTTTAGCACCCACCACTTGCCTTAGCCATCTAACAACTAAAATCATCTCTATGCTCGTTGGTTCTCATCTATTCTCTAATATGATGTACCCATAATGCACACCCACATAATCCTACCACCATAATGGCGTATCCACCATTTTTGTGTCACTTATTGAAAACTTCTTAGAGAAGCTCAAAAACCTTTTATTTCTAAATCCCCACTTGAATCCATGTGTTATGAGCATCGTCAATCCTTGTCAATATGATAATTAGCATCACATTTATAATCCATAATAAATGTGTTCATATACCACCCTCACAATAAATGCTATCCATTTACCTATATCTTCCTCCACTCCTGGCTTTCCAAAGCAACAAAACAATTAGTCATAAATTATGGGTGTAAATTATAACGGCATTGGAAATTTATTAGTGAGATTAACTACAAATATGTGGCTCAATGACAATTTTGAAGAGAAAAGAAAATTGAGCAAACCCAAGGAAATTAGTCATCTTTCTTTTTGTTAGGTTCATATATTCCGTCTCTCTATAGAATCTAAAATGTTGGTACATAATTTTTTTTGCAATGGTAATGCTATATGTCTATTTGTTATTAGTAATGACATGGTTATACCATTGGTATCTAATAGTTGATTAATATTTAAGCACATTTGATGTTGGTCACTCGACCACTTAATATGTAATTCATGGCATCTCTAATATTGCAATAGATGCTTTACTGGAAAAAAAACACATCATTAATATTTGAATGTTATCTCTTAATAATCCATGATCCTTGTTGTAATCTACCATATTACATGGACATTCAAGCATAGAATAAACCACACATAGGAATATCATCAAGAAGAAGGATATGAGTCAAACATTCAACTGATTTTATTCATTCTTGAGATAATATTTATACATCAAAGAGACAATTGAAGCCGTTACACCTACTCCAACTGCTCATTCGTTAAGTTCATTAACATAGATCAGTGATGACAATTAAGGGCCTCGAAGGGTCCCTCCAAAAATCCTTTACAAGTTTGGTCATGCTCATTGTAAAGATAATACATAGTTTTGCATTGTTTTACAAATAAGTGTATTAATGATTTTATTTGGGATACAAAACTCTATGAAGGTCAATGAAATTTTCTAACTTGTACATTCTTGATTAAGTTAAGGTATGAACCTACTTAAATGAGCGTTGTCAACATCACAAAACCTAAAATTGGACTACATCAATGAGAATTGTGATTTTATTCCTTCAATTTTTTACATCGTCAAACTCTTAATTCTTTGTTCCAAAATGACCATTTCCCTTTTCTCAATTCTAGGAATATTTATGTATCACACTCTTTTCATTTCTTCTTATCATTTCTAGCAACATTGATATCAATATGATGACACTTCATGTGTCAAGTGTTTTAAAAATACCCCATAGCTCTCTTTCATCATGCCTCAACACCAAGCTATATTAGAGTTATCATTTGCAAAATTAATGCTTGTAGCAATAGTTTTGATCCTTTGATGGGATTATCATGAAATATTTGGAAAATGTAACATAATAGTTATTATCATTAGACCTATGCATTAGGGATTATAATCTAACATTCACTTTGTCATGCATTTTTGTATGGTTTGAGAGATAAAGCGAACAATCAATATCCTGAATAAGAATAACATACTTGGTGGTCTTGATGAATAATGTCTTTTAGCTTTTGCTTGTATGGATCTTAGGAAGCTCCAAATCATATACATCTTTGCCTAAATAATAAGCAATGAATTCAATCATGCTAGATTTTCATGTTCCTAGAGGACTATTAAGCGAGTAAGCTCTGTTCATGACTCTTGTAGTGTTTTGACAAAATTACGACCCTTCAATAAAGGCCACAAGGTTTACTACAATTTTATTTTGTTTTTTGTTTTTTTATGAGATATACAATGAAAATAGCAAATGTGTTTGTGAGTTTAAAGGGCATTGATTTCCATGGTTAAACATGATTGTTATATGCTTAATATATGAATCTAAGAGGTGCGTCATATGGAGACACATAACAAATCCTTTCTTATATGAGTGCCCACAAAAATATTTCAATCTATCATTATGTATGAAGCTTTATATTCTCATTTTTAACATTTTAAAATTTTTCCAAAGAAAACAATAATGACTCAGTTTTTAAGAAATTTATTTATTTATAATGTACACAAAAACATCAAGAGGTTACATTTGAAACTGCAGAGTATAATGATTTTTTTTATAGAAATTATAATTATGGTTGGTTAATTTTGAAAGTTGTGAAGATTGGAAAGACAATATTTTTAATGTCAAAGCATGGAGTATAATTTTTATTTGCAAGTCAAAGTGCTTTGATCTCATATTAATTAATTCCATGTTATAATTTTTTATAATGTTTTCTAAGTGTTTAAAAAATCAATATATTAATTTGATTTTTTTATGAAAATTAAATTTCGATTTTTTTAAAATTTTCTTGTTACATTTTATAACAAGAGCCACGAGGTGGCAATGTCCCCGACATTGTAGTTGAAAACGATGCTTCTATATTCTGCATTTTGTAATTTGTGATTATGGAAAGCAAGTTTTGTTGGAGAGAAGCATTTGAGTTAACTGGAGGAGGTAATTGAAAAGATGGGGAAGAGTCCTCTTAGCTGTACAAAGGGCGTTGTATTGTAGGAAATCTTTGAAATGCTTTGTGTGGATTTCATCTTCATAAACTTGAAGAATGTGATAGGCATCGAAAGTGTTTTCCTAGTCAAAATGAGAAGAAAACTCTGAAAACAACAATGTAGGGGGGTTATGGGATGGCTTGGAGACTAGATTTTGTTCTTGGGATAGCCTGGAGCAATATGAATAGCTTTGGGTATAGACAAGAATGAAAGACGAGAAAGGTTGTAATTGCGTGTAGTATGATGGTTTTCAGTATTAGAAATATAAAGTCTAATGCAAAAGGCAGAAAATGAATATCATTATGCTGTAAAGAAGAAGAGAAATTGAAGAAATCTGTGTGCAAAGAAGAAAGTTGAGCAAGGTATTGTATCAGTATACAGTTATTGTAAGTGTCCTTCAATATTTTTTGGTAAGTAGCAAATAATTGCAAAGAAGAAAGCTGATGAAGGTTTTGTATCAGAATACAGTTATTGTAAGTGTGCTTCAATATTTTTTAATAAGCAGCAAATACTTGTAGACATGCAACTAGTGTAAATGCCAGAGAAAATACATTTGACTACTATATAATATATTTTTAAACAAAATCAATTTGAAGTAACAAATACATAGGTCACTGACATTTATCATACATGAATAGTATCTTAATAGATTGAATTAGCTATTTTAGCATATTATATATTATTGAAGGAAGATTCATATATTTAATGCATCGAAAGTGACCAAGTAGATGAAATAGAGAAATGATACAATTAAACAAAGATCGGATTATCTTTGAAGAAAACCATAAAACTGGGTCTTCTCTTAACTACATGATTTGCACATCAAAACTTGCTGTCATTTTGACAATTGTCTTTTTTGAAAGGATCATTCATGTCACAACCCCTGTGCTTTTAGTTGTGATGTTATGCTTTTTCAATTCAATCTATGGCATGTCTCCTTCAAGTTTTAGTGATTAACTTTGTGGCCATGGTTTTCAAACATCCAAGAAAAGCAATCAAGTGTAATGAACTTTACAACTTTTTTCAATTCATATATAACATTTATGAAAATGACGATATTAATAAATTCAACTTTGAAAAGTTATTTTGCTTGTCTTCTTATTTGATAAAAGTCAATTTTTTGTTGAATGTTTTTCAAATTCGACAGAACTTTATTGGCCATAGGAAAAATATAATGTGTCCATAGATGATGGAGCTTAGTAAGGCAAAGTAATTTACTAATTGGTAAAAACTGCAACCATGATAATGCATGTATCATCCCAAATATAGCGCATGGCTATTCTACAGGCATTAGTGGTTTCAAATAATTAAAACTACGATATTAAATTTGAGATGTTGATAAGGGAAGACATGGATTCTCTTATTTGCCATCATATTTATACTTTACTCTACATCATTGTTTATTGTATTCATATAATTATTGTGACATTCTTATGCACTATGCTTGAGTTAGATGGTTGCAAGAGATGGTGATTTGGACTCATCGTCTCTCTATTGGTTCATTGGTGATTATTGATTGTGTTAGACTTATGTTGTTGATGATCAAACTTTGATAATTCCTTGTGATTACTTAATGATGCATATGAACAATAACACAATTCAATTTTTATGTGGATGAATGGTACTAATAACACACACATACACATAGACATATGTTCATGAATGGTACTAATAACTAACGCACACACACACATACATACACACAAACTTTGATGATTCCTTGTGATTACTTAATAATGCATATGAACAATAACGCAATTCAAGTTTTATGTGGATGAATTGTACTAACACACATACATATTGTTATTGATATAATATGATCCATTATGATGTTACATATGTATTGGGTTTTAGTGGACTAACCTAAGATTAGTCTAGGAGCATCATGGCATATATTTTAAATTAAAAACGCCATTAAAATTTTGAAATTGTAATATAAAATATATGTTTTATCAAAAAAAAATTAAATATTTTACAATGCATTTATATGTGGGGAGGACAATGGTGACATTGGTTTCAAAGTTGTGGTGCACTGGGGCATTAATGTTTCACTAAACACACTAGTTATGTTTTTGAAAATTTTAATAGAAATTGTAATTTATAGCGTAATGTAGAGTCCATTGTAGGTGTGCTTAATATATAACATGGATCGAGGCGTGTGACATAGTAATGCACCAATTATTGGTGCATTTATCTTTATTGCACATCGAGGTGGCGATGTTTACATAAACACACCATATTATTTTTTTGAAATTTATAATATAAAGAAATATATTATTTGATAATGTGTCCATGTCTTGTGCAGTTTATATTTGGAGGACATTAAGGATTATGTTCAATACAACATCACACTATGGTGTGTTATTTGTGGTAGCACAATGAAGCATCAATATCTATGTAACGAAATTTCAAGTCTATAGTCTACGTGCTTTATATTTCAAGCGCACCAGTTAATATGTTGAACAAGAGCCACGTAGTGGCAATGTCTTTGACATTGCCACATGCTCTGCTCGTAGAAAGTTGTAGGGATGAGCTATTTGTGTTGAGACATGGACAATTGATAGAGATCAAGAATAATTTAATTCAATAAAACAATTGATCTATTACTAATTTGGTGAGAGAGCATAAATACATATATAATCAAATTTTCAGAAAATGTATTTTAAAACATAATAAATTCAATTTTTTGAAGATTTTTTTAAATAACTAACAAAAATAAGTTCCACCGGCATGTTTGAAAAATAGCAAGAGCATGGATTTTGTGGTTTGTTCAATTTGTGCATTATGGAAATTCACAGAGAAAAGAAAGCAGGTTTCCAATTTGCAAAAAGAAAAAATCTATATCCATGTATAGTCTGCAGAGCAAGAAAAGGATATTTAAACAAACAATATTCATATCTATATTTTGTAGTAAGTAATTGGGCTATGAACATTATCAATTAACATGTGATAAAACAAGTACATTGCAGCCATTGACGACAGAAATTTACAAGCATTTGCATATATACAGTGGCTGTAGTTTGATGCAAGAGAAATTTAACATGTAAATTCTAAATTCTAAGGAAAAATAAACTTATCATAATAAAAGAAGAGTTTGCTAATTGAAAGAGCATACATTCTTGAAATTTGAAAGTTTGTTCATATTAACACAATGGTGTGGCATAGTTTTAAGATGATGTACAAAGAGACCAATGACAAAAGTTGGGTTGTTATCGTTTCAGAGATCGAGTACATGTAAGAAAGAGCTATTCAAATATGACATAACATTAACAATAATTTGGTTCAGTTTTCTTTGCTGATAAAGCTAAATAAACTAAATGAGCAAGAGACTGTGGCTGCGATGACTTCAACAATCTCAAAGCATGTTGTTGTATGCAAAGAAAGTGTCAAACTGCAGAAGCTTCTTTGCAAAAAGCAAGAAGGATAGTTTTGCTTTGTATTTAACACCCAAAAATGCCAACCATATCCAAAATTGCATTTTGCAGTGGCATAATCGGTGCTACGGCAGAATTGGCAAGGTTTCTTTCCTGCACATTGCAAAAAGATAATGAGCAACTTTGTTTACATGGTTTTTGCAATTGATCGTAAACTGAATTTGCAAGGAAGCTTATCTCTTTTGATTGAAAAAGACATTCTTCATCAAACATTGGTATGCTCATTTAAACAAGTATGTAATCATGGCTGATCATAATCAAAACGTTCAACAAGAAATTTATATATTCTCAAAAGAAATAATTGAAAACGTGGAGATCATCAGGGTACAGAATCCTAGCTTCATGAAGTAACCAAGTGAATTTGGCATACCTGGAAGTACAAAAATATTCAAGAGATGACCTAAAAGTGATAATGACCTCCTCCTGGGTAAACATAGAGTACCCTTGGCTTCTCTTCCAACGAGTGAACACTACCTTCAAAGTCATCCAAAGAGATTTAGCATTCGAGTTACATAATGAATAACAAATACAAAATTATAAATAATAAGCAGAGTGAAGTGACAAAGACTTTTTTACCTGAACAAGTCTTAAGGAGGTCGAATAGTCACAACTGGTTGAATAATGCTGAAGGGTTAAGCCATGCCAATTCCTGTAAGGTTACCAAGTAACCGAGACAAATGATAAACTACTTCATATGTTAAATATTAAACTAGTAACGCAGGGCCCTGCTCACCTTCGCTTCTGCACCTGCATTACGCATCTCAACATATGTAGATGCAATATGTTCTGATGCCTGTAGGTTATCACCATACAAACACTGTCATTCAGTAAGATTATCTGATTCCACTTGGGCATTCAAAATATAATAATACAATTACAAGACATAAATAAATGTATAGGCACAAGTTTGAGATAGAAAATCACCTTATCTGTCAGCACAGGTTGATGTCTGCTTTTAGAATAATGAATGTACTTCTTCAAGAATTTAACAGTGAGGTTCTCATTTTTGGAATGCCTTGTTTTCCTCTCACCATGCAGCAGACCATTGTATTTCACAAAAATATATGTTGCCAACTCTGCATCATCTTCTTCTGCCTGTCTTGAATTGTTGTCAGCCACCACCATACCTGCAGAAATTGGTTGGTGAACACTGTTTAGACTTCCAACCTATGTCTGTGTGTGTTGAGAAACCCCTTTACAATCGACGATGGACTTTTAGGTTTGAACCCGTTCATAATCAAAACGTTCAACAAGAAATTTATATATTCTCAAAAGAAATAATTGAAAACGTGGAGATCATCTGGGTACGAAATCCTAGCTTCATGAAGTAACCAAGTGAATTTGGCATACCTAGAAGTACAAAAATATTCAAGAGATGACCTAAAAGTGATAATGACCTCCTCCTGGGTAAACATAGAGTACCCTTGGCTTCTCTTCCAACGGGTGAACACTACCTTCAAGGTCACCCAAAGAGATTTAGCATTCGAGTTACATAATGAATAACAAATACAAAATTATAAGACAATTACAAGACATAAATAAATGTATAGGTACAAGTTTGAGATAGAAAATCACCTTATCTGTCCGCACAGGTTGATGTCTGCTTTTAGAATAATGAATGTACTTCTTCAAGAATTTAACAGTGAGGTTCTCATTTTTGGAATGCCTTGTTTTCCTCTCACCATGCAGCAGACCATTGTATTTCACAAAAATAGATGTTGCCAACTCTGCATCATCTTTTTCTGCCTGTCTTGAATTGTTGTCAGCCACCACCATACCTGCAGAAATTGACTGGTGAACACTGTTTAGACTTTGAAACTATGTGTGTGTGTGTTGAGAAACCCCTTTACAATCGACGATGAACTTTTAGGTTTGAACCCGTTCATAATCAAAACATTCAACAAGAAATTTATATATTCTCAAAAGAAATAATTGAAAACGTGGAGATCATCAGGGTATGGAATCCTAGCTTCATGAAGTAACCAAGTAAATTTGGCATACCTGGAAGTACAAAAATATTCAAGAGATGACCTAAAAGTGATAATGACCTCCTCCTGGGTAAACATAGAGTACCCTTGGCTTCTCTTCCAACGGGTGAACACTACCTTCAAGGTCACGCAAAGAGATTTAGCATTCGAGTTACATAATGAATAACAAATACAAAATTATAAATAATAATCAGAGTGAAGTGACAAAGACTTTTTTACCTGAACAAGTCTTAAGGAGGTCAAATAGTCACAACTGGTTGAATAATGCTGAAGGGTTAAGCCATGCCAATTCCTGTAAGGTTACCAAGTAACCGAGACAAATGATAAACTCCTTCATATGTTAAATATTAAACTAGTAATGTAGGGCCCTGCTCACCTTTGCTTCTGCACCTGCATTACGCATCTCAGCATATGTAGATGCAATATGTTCTGATGCCTGTAGGTTATCACCATACAAACACTGTCATTCAGTAAGATTATCTGATTCCACTTGGGCATTCAAAATATAATAAGACAATTACAAGACATAAATAAATGTATAGGCACAAGTTTGAGATAGAAAATCACCTTATCTGTCAGCACAGGTTGATGTCTGCTTTTAGAATAATGAATGTACTTCTTCAAGAATTTAACAGTGAGGTTCTCATTTTTGGAATGCCTTGTTTTCCTCTCACCATGCAACAGACCATTGTATTTCACAAAAATAGATGTTGCTAACTCTGCATCATCTTCTTCTTCCTGTCTTGAATTGTTGTCAGCCACCACTATACCTGCAGAAATTGACATCCAAAGGGATATCATTTCAGCAGTCTTCACACAGAAATATTATCAAGTGCAAGGAATAAAATGTCTTCATCATTTTAGCACAGCAGATGCTGATCGACATCTTCACCTGAATAGCGATAACAATGCATGTGTAAAACATGCTAAGATATTCGGCGATCAACATCGGGATCCATTTGATCAAGCACAATAAATACTAGATCAAAACGAGAGAATAAAGAATCTGGAAGACCAATATTCTTGGTTGGAGTAAGGGGTGGTCGTACTGAACAAACAAAATTATTAAGAGAATATTATCCCAAAAGGTATTCAGAAACACAATTACCATGGAATGGAAACAAATTATATACAACACAATATCTCAGTCAAGAATATCAAGTGGTGAATGATACCTTGTGCAGAAAAAGGAAAATAGCTTGAAAATTCAATGCATTTATGCAATTGTTGTTATTGGGCATTAAAAATGTGGAAAAGACTTACTGTGCCATATACAGGATTTGCAGCAGCATCCACACCACAATGTGCATTAAGTGATGCATGAATGCCAGCTTTAGCAATTGTTACTGTATGTTGTTCCATAATCTTGTGAATGGACATACGATCTTGATCACTCATCTTATCAAATTCATCAATACAAACAACACCATGGTCGGCCAAAACCATTGCTCTAGCTTCTAACCGACGTTCATCTGAATTGCTTACAGGCAGTTAGTTAAGGACTTCAGATCATTATTTACCAAAAAATGTAGTGATAAGATGTACACAGAAAATATTTACCAGTCTCTTGGTCAGAGGTAACAACTGCTCTCAAACCTGCACCAGAGTATCCTCGGCCTGTGATTGAAATTGCTAAAGGAGCAATATTCATAATAGATCTCAACATTTGGGACTTAGCCACAGAAGGATCACCAACCATCATCATTTTGATGTCACTGTAAATGAGGCGAAGTGAATAGCATGAACTCAATAACCTTAAAACAAAGAATTGTAGAGAAAAAACGGGTTTCAGTTATTTATCGTCTTAAGTGAGTTCCATTCTTAAGGTTCTTTTCCACTTCCCTTAGTAGCTGCAAAATAACAGCTTTCTTTATCCATGTATGCCCACAGATTGATGGAGCCGGTGACTTTGCTAGTAGACCAAATGTATCCTGTCTATTTGCTATTTTCTTGATGTTTTTGATATTATCACTAGTAAAAACAGGTGTATTTATCTCTTTGTTTAGCTGGGAGACATTATTGGGAACAATAACAGTCATGCATCAAGATTAAGCTCAATATGTCACATGCAAACAGACCCAACAAACCAGCTAATCAAACCTTGGGAAACTATAGAGCATTCAGAAACAACAACCATGATACCTGAAGATGTGATTAACACTGCCCTTGCTTTTGCCAGGCCACAAGAAAAATAGTTTTTGTCGAATAAGCTGCTATATAGATACACTTATGTCATCTATGAATCTTAGTTCCTCAGAAAATGGTTCTCCATCATCTACTTAGGAATCATTAATGTCTACTAACATATTTCGCATTCTTTCAGTCAAGCACCATGAAAAGGTAGAAGCAAATAAATCTCCATATCAAGGTTGCAGAGGTTACATCGTCACAGTTAACTGGTGGCAATTGCCAATCTAGACCAGAACGTTAGTCCCCATGAAATTACATATTCTAATGCTTAGTATCCATGAAAGTCAGTGAACTAGGGCCACAACACCAAAAGCTATCAGCCTACCATAACCTATGGTATTAAACTTTGGAACTGCTTGGTTACACTCAAATTTCCATAACCTATGATTGAGGAAGCAAATGGTGAACAATTTCTATTAAAATTTGAAACTCCTTTGTTACAGTCGAACTTTCATAACCTACGGTTGTTTTTGTGTGCACTGTAATTAGGCTTGTATGCATTGCCAGCTTGCTAATAGCCTTATTCATAATTTGAGCTTCTTAACAAAGTTCAATCTTCACTCTTCCCAAACATAAAGAGTGGACCAAAAATCCAAAGAACGACCTATATTCATTTTCTTCTGATTTATCTAGTTAAAGCTGAGAATTAATTAGCAAGAAAAAATGATGGAAATGTAGCTTAGGCTAGATGGCTAGCCTTTTTGATAAAGTGAAGTTATCCAAGGTTTAGTATTTGTTTCAAGTCACAAGGGTAAATTCATAATCATAATCAGAAGGGTAAATTCACCATCCTAACTCATAATCACAAGGGTAAATTCATGAAATAATTCCTATCTAGCTGGCATTGAGCAATATATGGTTTTCATATAGAGGCAAAGTTTGGCCATTGCATGGCATTTTTCAGAATACATTGCAAAAATTTGAATTGGAAAATCACATTCAACAATAATAAGCGGAATCCAAAATCTGAAACCAAAATCATTAGATAAAGAAAAAGCAAAGCAATTAGATGACCGAAATTGCGAATCTAGTCAATATTATGTATCAATAATTCTATATCATTTTATACAGCTTTAACAATTCTATAACCACAAAAGAGGTAGAGAAAAAAACAGTTTAGCAATATTTCAACGGAAGTTGTTTCAGTTGCATTAAGTTTATAAATATGTAAAAGGTTTTAAAAGCACATAAATTTACAAAATGTATAATGAGAACATAGATTTGTTCAAGTCATAGCATATGCACTTTGTATCAAAAGCTAAAACAGGTCACGCTTTGCCAAAATCTGCAGCAGTGACAACATAAGGCATGTTGCAGTAGCGTGTGCACTTTCTATCATTCCTGCATATGGGCCGTGCATTATTATCAGCAATTATGGAGAGAATATAAAAGCAGATATGAAGATAACATATGTAGCAAATGCTAATTTAAATGAAAAATAAATCCTGTTAACTGTTATATTTCTATGTCTTTTTTTCTTTCCCATACATTGGCCATTGGAATGGACAAAATGTCAAAAAAAAAACAGGGCTATAGCAACTGCAAGAGCTTTGTGATTGACAGTGGATCGATGGAAAAGCAAAAAATCTATTAAAAGTGAACAGGATTTTGGAAATCATGTTTTTTGTCTATAAATATAGCTATTGCAGTGGAAAGTGCAAAGTTGTGTGCAATGAAATGTGTCTAGTTTCAAATAAAATAATTTCAAGTTTCAAATAAAAGGGCAAAGCAACCAATCGAATATGGTTCTATTTTAGTATGTTTTTTTTTTGCAAGAACATTAGATCTTTGCAAGGTAGATCCTACACAATGAAGAAAATCCAATAAAGGAATATAGGCTGAGAATAAGATGTGACTGTCTCCAGAGGAGGGGAGAATTTCTGAATTAGCATAGCTTGTCAGATGTATCAGTTGGAAAATGTCAAGAGCAAGAACTTGCCAAATAATGTTCTCTGGTGCGTGGCCTAAAGTGATCAAGCGCTAGGGTGTAATGGTAGGAAACATGAAAACACCCATGTTCGTGGTCAAAGAGGAGGCTAGAAAGGAGCACGCTTAACATCCATGGGAAAATAAACCCTGCTATAGTGGTGATGCCTCTGACTGGATTTTGTCCTTCTATGCGCTGTCAATGGCATAATGTAGAGCCTATTTGGTGTAGAACAATGTTGGACAGACCTAATGTTTTCCATGTAAATAGATTGACGGTGCTTTAGTCCCCTTTCCTCAACCTAGGTGAAAGGAGATAATCTATGTAGTCCAAAAAGAGGTCTAAAATAAACTTTGTGAAAGTAAAGACCGGTCTAACATAAAAGGAAGAGAATTTTTAGTGAAGGGATATTAAAAATGTCAATGAGAATTTGTCGCAACACCTGTAGAGAAAATGAAACCTTCCCTTAATCTTATAATAAACTAGGCACTTAATAAAGTGTTCCACACAAAGAGAAAAGCTTGGAAACCTGTTTTTCCTTAAGGAGATTGTTATCCGAGTCTAATTTCAATTTGTGTGAGCACAACCAAAGTTGGCGAAGAGGGAAACAATGCACGTGTAGAAATGAAACTGGAAGTAGTTAGGCTGAAAAATAAACCTGACAAAATCTGGAGGAAATGATCAGAGTAAATGGCCATGTTGCAGCTCAAGAGCCTAAACGGTGCAGTGCAAAATACTGAGATAAAGCTTTTGCATATATCTCGCATCATTGTAGAATTGATCTTCTCGTTTCAAGGGAGGAGATGGGGTAGGCCATCAAGGGATATCAGGTAGGCATAGAAGCAATCAATTGAAATGTCCACTGACTCCAAGAATGACATGCCTAAAAAAAAAATCAGCGTCACCAACTTGACTAATGTTAGGATGCAAGTAATTTAAAGGAGCAGAGTGCCAAAAAGGGGTACCTATCATGCGATGAGGAATATTTCATTTGTTCTAGTCTGTGAAAGTAGATAAGAAGCCTAAATATTGTCTTAAGATGAGGGGGATATGCGCCAAAATATATCTCCACAATACACTGACGAATATTCTATTTGCATCAGATAACTACTTAAGCATGATACTTTGGACCCTCTAAATGAGAGATGACTCTATGTGATGAAGGCTAGGGCCCGAACAAACATTATGTTGCATCAAGCATGATAATATAGACTGTCTAAATCAGAGAATATGGCGACGCCCGGACTTGAACAGGAGACCTTCAGTCTGGACTAGGGTCGTAGAAAGAATTTGGAGGTATATTTTATCAGTGACATGGTCTATGTACGGAAGATGTTATGTGAAAGAAATTTAACAGAGCAATTTTTATTTATTTATTTGTCTCTTCTATAAATCTTAAACTAACTGGTTGCAACTTGCAACATTCTGTACTTAATAATAATGGCAGTGTCCATGGATCTTAAGGGAAATTTTCTATACTTGGTAGGGACGATTGTTGTGGTGGCACTAGTTCTTATACTAGGGATGACTCCTCTGCTTTTATTAGGTTCACTGCTTTCTGCAATGTTCAAATAAATGAACACAGTAACAAAAGTCAACTCCAGATATATTAAAATTGGATCTTGGGAAAGCCCTCGAAGGATATTGTTGATTAAACAATAAATGGGACAACTGACAAGTATATAAGCAATGAACATGATTAGGATGCAAGGTTTGTGTGAATGGGAAAAGAAAAATGATTTAATATTGTGTATATTTTATAAAAAACAGGTTCAAATAAATCATAAAAGAAGTTGCAATAGAGAGTGTTTGAATTCTATTTTGAAATATTGAATCGAAGCTGAAACAAGGGAAAAATTGTTCAAAGTGTTTGGAGAAAAAGGAAAATTATGATCATACCTTTTATTCAAAATTTTTTGACCTCAACAATTCTGTTGTTCATTGCCAAAGTGTAAATCCCTTGTTGCTTCAATTTGCGAAGATTGTAAATGGCTGAGGAAACACTATTGCAGTATTGTTCATAAGAAACAACTACAACATCGGGACAACATTCTTTTAATTGTGTACCTCGAAGTGTACATTCAATAATCCCTTCTTCAGTCTCTAGCTTGCATTGTAATATATGTTCATAAGTAGTTGGTGTTTCACAATTGCAAAATGTACAAAAAACAGTGCTTTGTATCATTGGCAGTTTACACTGTGTGCAAATGCAGTGGTAGGGTGGTGCAAAAACATTTTTTACTTTCAATGTTCCATATACCTGTTGTAGGCAAGCAAACAAAAAACATAAAAAAACATTGCAGTGAGCATGTTTTGATATGAAGGCCATGCTAGGAAAAAGCACAGAAACGAATTTATGAAAACAAGTTTGCAAATGCAGGTTTTGCAACATGGTGTTTGAAAAGATATCATTGTAATGAGTTATGTTGCTGTTAATTGGAATACTAAATCTGCAACTGTAAAAAAGACATTTTGACAAGTAAAAAGTCTATATTTTCTTTATATCAGAAGCAGAAAACTTTGATATCAGTAATGCAACAGGGTGAACATTTAAGAAAGAATAAAATCTCTTTTGATAACTATGAAACTGCTGAAACTACATATAAAGAACTTGCTTAATTGATAATGAAATGACAAAAAAACATTTCAAGTGACATTACAGGAGACGTTCTTCATATCTCACCTGTGTTTTAGCTTCAATTATTGGAAGCAAACTTTGTATCGCGAATTCATCATTTAGGGGATCTATAAATGTTGCTTGTGAAGTCTTCATAAGATGACTTCCTTTTGCACCTGCCCTTACGATATTTTTTATTAGATACAGAGGCGGTTCATCAAGTGCAAGTTGTTGTTGCACTCGGAGGAAGAAATTTGTGTAGCTTTCATTAACCTGAAACTGAGCATGAATAACTGAAGAAGAATTAGTGAAGGGGGGATGGGAATAGACAAATGTTTTTTGTTATCGGTTCTACTTTTTTTTTTTGTATATGCATCTAGCAGTAGATAGAGCGGGAAAGAAAAAACATAAAAAATGAAAAGAAATATAGTGAAAAAAAATTGTTTAAAGAGAATCCACTTTACAGTTGCATAGTCGTTTGTAGTTTCACCATCTCTTATGTAGAATTCCAATTGTTTATTGTTGTATTCAAAGGCGACAACTATGACTGCGACAGAGCCAATGACATATGTCTCATCTGATGTAACCAGCTCATTGATTGTTGTATCTGGTGGAAGGCAATGCATTTTGCATACTTGTTCGATTGTCTCTATGACAGTTGTTGGCAATATCGCTATTGAATTTATGGCATCTCCTCGGTCATATTGACCTTTTTTTTTTCAGTTCAAAACCAGAAATTCTGACACTTTTGCCAGGCAAAAAGAAACTGCCAAAGCGATTTATCAAACTATCATTAATTGTAACTGTCATTGTCATCAATCCATTTTTGTCAACAAGATCTGCATGTAGAATCTTTGTCTTCACAGGGGAGTTTTGGTTACGATTTTGTGCAGGTCCATAGACAACCAAAACATCCCCCTCAAATACATGCTTATGTGTTGCAGTACATAGCTGTATTATTGATGATGGTTCAACTGCCATTTGCTTTAATCTGTGCACATTTAAAAATATCAAAAAGTGAAACAACAAATGGATTAGTCTTTCATTGAATGTTGAATTTTGTATCGAATACACTAAAATGAAATTAGTAGAGAAGCCGAACTAGATGCTTGATACAAACATTGAGATTTGTGTTAGGTAGAAGATGAAACAATGTGGTCAAGAATAGTGAATGAACAAAGCTGTTGGATAGGAACATTACCTCTTAGGACTATTTGTTGTTGCATTTCCTGAAGGCTGCGACAGTGTTGCCATTGCAATAGTCTCTGGAGCATCTTGTGAGGAAGAAACATTTCTTTCTATTGATGGACTGTCTGATGTCGAAGACATAGCTAAATTGTCTCCTTGGTTGAGAATATTGTTTCTGATTACTTGTTTTTTTGAAATGTTGTATTTGTTTTTTTTTCAATTTGCACATCCAATGAAGACTGAGAGCATATTAAAATATTCAAGAATATATTTCAAATACAAAAGCATCTAAAAAAAAGACAAAAAACAACAAAGACAAAACAAAGAAAATGATGACAGTCAATTTTTTTCTTGTTTTTTTTTGTTTGTTTTTTCAGCTTTTGATGCTTTTCAATTGAAATGGTAATTCACTTTTCAATAAGAAAAGAAGTCATGTTATTGATCAGCAATCAGAATAATGTCACCTGCAAGCAGCAAATATGAAATGGACTATAACAGTTTCACTAATGACAAAGGTAAAAAAAAAGCTGGTTGCAGAAACTTTGCAAAATAGACTCTTGCATAGCAAAAAAAAAAGAATACTGTTGTAAGACATAAACCAAGCTACCTATAATGTTTTAATATTCCATTTATTGAATAGGAAAAAAAGATCAATGAAATCTAGCAAAGCCAGGAACATGAATATTAGTATATGCTTTGTTCCATGAAGAGATTTTTGTTTTTTGTTCAGCCATATGGTTTCATTGCTCTGTTAAATACTTTCTAAAGCTTTGTTGTTTTGCTTTTTTTCCTCCGATGCTAGGAGCATTGCATTAGAACAATGTATATATGAAGAGAAAAGTGGACTAGATTATAGTATCAAGTGCTTTTCAAAGTGGGTTTTCATTTATAAAAAAGATTTGCATGGAACTGATCACTGTCAAAAGAAAAAGACAAAAATATTTTTTAAATTGGTTTGTTGTGGAAGTAAAGGATGACATGGACATTATCTTAGCAACAAAATGATCTTCATTCCAAATTTGCTAATATAAAAGAAGATGCATTTGTAAGAAACAAAGGAAGTGTTGGCAACAAACTATACACAAGCAAAACAAAATCAATGACATCAGAATATGCACATGTAAAAAACAAAAACAAATGAGAAAGACTATATGCAAGTTGCAGGTACTGATAAGATACTAGTAAAATGATCTGACCAATATGCATCGGAAATGGTAAATGAAAGCCTGTCAATATCTATGTTTGTCCAAAAATGGTCAATCATAGAACCATATTCTGTTGTAGGTATGTTTGTTTTTAACTTTAGACGTTTACTCTGCATAAACAGTTCGAATCTCCTTTTCGATATTGTTTCTTTGTACATGTCAATGTTAAAGTCACCAGTTATTATGGTTAGCATTTTCTTGTTGTTTTGTAACATAACAGAGTCCAAGACATAAATAAGGTTGTTAACAAGATTATTTGGTTTGTTATAAATATTGACAAGCTGGAGAATGTTCTCAGGGAGTGTAATGTAAGTGACAATTGCCTCGAATGATGGATCGTTAACAAAAATTGTTTCCATAATAGGAATCGTCTTATTGACAACTGTCAGAAGGCCATGAATTGAATGTGTTGCAATGCAATTGTTTTGGTTTACAAATGCTGCAGTTGTAGGTGGCAAATTCATATGTGTTTCTTGCAAACAAAGAATGTCTGATTGCATAAGTTCAAAGTCATTTGCAACATCATCAATGTGTGAAAGCAGAATTCATGTGTTAAGTGAAGAAATGAACATGTGCTTAGTATTTGGAAACGACTTAAGTCCATATTGAAATTGCAAAGAAGCCTGTTTCTCTAATCTATTCAATTCTGCAACTACTTTTGATGAAACATAATTTTTTTTTCCTGTAATTTGTTTACAAGATAGAGACATTCAATGCTCTTTACACGTGACAATGTGGTGTAAACAAGACCATGTTTTGTGACTCCTTTTGGATCAAATGCCAATTTTTCAAGTGTAAGACCTTGTGCTCTATGAATTGTTCGAGCACATGCTAATTGAACTGGGAATTGTACTCGGATGTAGTTCTTTCTCTTTCCAAGAGAAATTTTTGTTGTAACTCTCTTTATAGGTGTCCAAGTGCATAGGATGGAATCAGTGTAAAGATGCTGCATAGATGCCCGTGCAATTGCTCCAATCTTTGGATCTGAAAATTGAATCCATAAAATGTCTGTTGTTGCTTGGCTATAATGTTTGAAGATGCCTTCAGCACCATTGACAAGGCCATCTTCAATTGAATAGTTCCCGCCTACTATTTCGATAAGCATGTTTTTTTTTAGAGTAATTGTAGATGGCAAATGAATTTTCTTATGTACATTAGCTATGTTATCGATTTGATCAATTTTGGTGTCTTGAGCAGCAATTGTAAAAGCTTCTGTATTAACAAGGGCCAACATATTTGAGTTATGTTGTTGAACATCTTTGTTGCAATAATAAAGAAATGGAAACGACGGATCAACTGGTGGTTGTCTGTAGCATTTCCGATTCAAATATTGTATATCATCAAATGTTTGTTTTCCTGTTCTGATTCTATTCAAGACCGATATAAAAGTTTCGTCTTTTTGTCTGACAACGGTTTTTAACTCATAGTATTGTATAGAGTCATTCCAAAAACTATAAGGGAATTTTTAATTATTGAAACTTGGGAAGTCAAAAATCCAAGAATCATGAACAGGTTCTGCTTGGCAGAAATTGCCGCAAAAGATGATATCTAGATTTCCAAATGGTTTTGTCGGAGTATGCATGATCTCACGAAGACGTTTATCTATGTTATGTAGCATTCGTGAACCTATCAAAGAAACTTCATCAATTAATAGAACGTGAACTTGTTCATAGTCTTTTCTCAAAAGATCTAGTGTGTTTGATCTTAATGGCATCAAGATCGAGGAACCAAAAGGAAACTTAAAAGCAGAGTGAACAGTAATCCCATCTACATTGTATGCTTCTTTTCCAGTGAATGCAACAATACGACCTTTTCTTTTCAAGGGGTTGCTACCAAGCTCTTTTTCATAGAAAAAGACAAGAGCATCATAAAGGGCCTTTGCAGTATGTGTTTTTCCTGTTCCTGCACTTCCTGTAAGGAAGATATGGATTGCTTTTGAGGGATTGTTTTTTTTCCTAGCAATAATTTCTTTCACAATGGACTGTTGCTCATTGTTTAAACTACGTCTAATCGCAAAGTATTCATCTTTATCAGGGAGAAATGGTTTTTTTGCTATGCTAAATGTCTTTGGTGTTTCGAACAGTCGATTATTTCTTCTACAGAGAAGATCATCGCCCATGTCATACTTTTCAACACCATCCAATTTGAGTCCATCATTGGTATCTTTTGCAAAGTCTAGAGGTATTTGAAAATGCGTTTCAACTTTGTCTTTTGCAATGTCAATATCAACCCATTTTGAAATTGATTTTGCCATAATTTTTCCTTCAACATTTGCTATTTGTTCTTTGTGTTTTTCATATGCCTCTGTCCATGTTTGAAGGGGGTGGTCCAACAAATTGGAAAGATTTCTGTGAGGCACAAAGAGCAATAGCCTTTCACGGGCAAAATTTTCAGGATCTTTTTCTTGATTGTAATGAATGTATCGAATGATAGATTGTTTGTTTCTTTTGATTGTTTTTCCATGAACCAGGCAATAGGAAGAAGCGTATTCAGCTAAAGATACATGTTCTAGATATGTCAGGCGTTCAATGTACCTGTCTATAATCGACGGGAAAATGATGTCTTCAGAATCATCATGCTCCTTTTCTAGCAGAGACGGTTTTTTTAAAACAACAGTTTTTTAATCATCTGGAGCAGTGTTGATAAAAATTGTCGTTCTTGAAGATGAATGTAGAGGTAAGGAAAGCACAATATGTAATGCTTGTCTAATAGACATCTGTTGCATGTTCAGAAACGTGTTTCCAAGCCTACAAATTGTTTCTAGTTGATTACAATTATTTGAAACAGACTCTTCTTTGATTTTTTTCAAAGCCATTGTCATAGGCCTATCTAATTTCGTTATGTATGAGCTTTCGTATGTTGCAGTTGCATATGCATCTAAGATGAATTGGGCATCTGTATTTGCTTGCCACAAACTTGGAATTCCTTTTGCAAAACAGTTTATCCAAATATCTGAAGGGTCTCTTTTTAATAGCAATGTCGGTTGCTCAATTGTAGAACGCACTAGTTCAATGTACTCGTCCTTGTTTAAATGTAGTTCTTGCAAGAATGAATCAAATGTCATGTTCTTTGGATATTCTTTAGATTCAAGAGCAAAAGAAAGGAGTTTTTTTTTTCAATTAAGGCATCCGATTTAGTTTCAAGAGGTTCTAAAACCATTGTAACATCAACAGGGAACATCGAGAATTGAAACCTACATGCAGAGCGTCTATGTTTTTTACATGTTCTTGTATGTCTATGAGTTTGAATTTTGATGAAGTCTTCTTCAAGCAATGAGGAGTCTGTTGAAATGTAGCAATCGACAAAAGAAGTTATTTCATAATTGCTATTATCGCCAAAGACAGGTGCATTTTCAATCCAAAGAAGCCCATGTTCATGCTCATTTCCTCTTTGTTGAAATTCAGTTGTAAAGAAAAAGTCATTTACTTCACCAAAAAGGTATTTGTTTTTCAAGATCAAGGACTTGAACGCATTCATTTTGTGTTTATAGTAACGGCTACAAAGTACAGGATGTTTTCTTATCAAATTATCAATAACATCATCAGGAAGAAGTTCGTCGCAATTTTCTCTGTCTTTTTTCTCTAGCGTGTGCAAAGCATCACACAAAGGTTTCCAAAGATGTTCAGCAGTAGAAAAGCTTACAAAAAAGGTTGGTGGCCCTAGTTGACGTATCATTGCGAAAAGATTTTTTTTCATGTTGTCAAAATAGTCAGGAGATGTTCGGACGGATTTTAGTGAACGATATGCAATTGGGGATTTCATTATCTTAAGAAGGTTGGCTTTGCATTTCACATCTTTGGCTTTTAGTTTTTTCCCTTTTAACTCCCCTATGCAAATCGATATCCAAGCAGTGCTAGAGATTTGACCTATTAACACTTTCACTGCTTTAAAGAATATATTTGTTGGATTTGCTTCAAAATGTGTGCTTTCATGTTGAAGCTCCCATTGGAAGATTTGTTGGTGTCGAAAGCGTTTGTACATGTCATTGGAGCGGCTGCATCCAAAGAAAAGTGTAGGGAAATTAAGTTCTTCAGAGAACCGATCTTGGAAAATTCCTAGGGGTCGGTAGTTTTCAGAAGGTGCAAGCTCAATGATTTTGGTGGCCAAATCATCTATTAGATGGGTTTCTCCATATCCATGCACCAATGTCTCTGTGATTGGTTCTATGAATTGGTCATGTGTATCTTCATCGCTTTCTCCCAACTTTGTAAAAGGTTCATCTAAATCATTTGATTCTGATATTGATAGTTCATTAGATTCTTGCTTTGCCAACAATTCATGGAATGCTTCTTCCCAATCTGAATTGATATGTACATTCTCCATTTTGTAAAGATCCATGTCACAAAGGGTTTTCAATGCTTGCATGACAATATTTGGCCGAACATTTCCAGAAACAAATGCATTTTTGTATTCTAGTTTTCGCTTAAGCATAACTGCAATGGTCTTGCCCTCTTCTAGGTTCCTAGGCAATGCTCTTTGTACTTTGTCTAGAGATGCGGGCACATTGATGATTGTTCCTGTCAAGCCTACTTGAGCTCATTTATAACCTAGTTGCCGAATCTGAGCAAAAGCAATTCTTGGTGACACAAGACGCTCTTCAAGCGAAGTCAATTTGTCTACATGAGGCAATGAAGTGTTGCAACAAATGTTAAGTGGTGTTGCAAACAATGGTGTTTCTGAATTTGAAATACTCTTTTTGCAATATTTGAATATGTAATTGTACAATGCAATTGAAGAAGGCATAGTATTCCAAGGAAGACATTTCAATGCATAGAAAGTGTCTTCATTGATATAGCGAACATCCCTTTTAAAGTGCAAGCGTCTACAGACAGAACATGCATGAATAGGGGTATCTTGAATATTTTTCAAGTATTCTTTAAGTGCTTTTTTTGCCTTCTCATATGCCTTTTGCTTTTGAAAGGACTGAAGTGCTTCTAGACGCATTTGTTTTTTCATGGCACGTATGTTCTTGAACGGGGCAATGGATTTTTTCCGTTTCATAATGGAATCTTTCTCCAGGCATTTTTCCATCACAATTGAAATTTCTGGGCCAATGCAAAAGAGTCTTGTTTTTTTTTTCAATGTTTTTTCCATGGAACAAGTTTTTTTCCTTTTGTTTGTTTCTATTTTAGAATGTTCTTTGCAAAGGTCAGGAGAATGTTCTTGTTCAATGACATTGCAAAGAGTTGAATGATGGCAATTGTTAGTTGTTTTCATCATTGCATTGATAGGAAGGTTCCTAGTCATGGCATTTGACAATATTGGAGAATTTCTTTGAATGCTTGTTTGGGACAAGGGATGAAAATGCGAATGGCATTTGTCAATTTCATGATGAAGAAGAAAATAGATCTTTGACGATGTATTTGTTGAGAAGAATTGCTTTTCGCCTTTGTAGGAGTGTATGTTCAAAAGAAATATGTTGACTTCCAAAACCTCACACAACCATTGAATTGTGAAATGGCCATCATTTACATGGCCAATTGTATAAGGCTCTGCCAAATTCACTACAAAGGTTTGCCAACTAGAAACAAGTTGATTTTCTTGCACTGTCTCAATCTGAAGAAATGTTTCTAGAAAACGAAAGGCTCTTGCATCATTTGAAAGCATGCAGTTGAAAAAAGTTTGCGCTATTGTTTTTCTGAGGCTTGCACTATCAAATGTGTTTGCCAATTTTGAAATTGATTCAAATAACGAGTCACAGCAGTGGCCATCAATGTGAGAGATTAATTGGAATCCTTGTTGCAATAGACTTTCTCTGAAGCGATGACACTCGAGAAAGATATCTTGACAAGAATCAACAGAAGAAGTATCTGATCGTCCATGCAAAACAACATAGTCGGGTCCTAGCAATTTGTATGAAAGCAAAGGTTCGAAGTGCCCAGCAGCTGGGGTGTCATCATGGAATAGAATATTGTAGCAATATCCAGCACAAGAAGGGTTGAAATGAAGATATTTCCTTTTGCTTGTCAATGACCATATAGCAACAGGGACATTTAACCAATTTGCAAACCATTTTATGCAGAAGATATCACCCCAAAGGCCATAAACATTCTCTGCATCCGGTTAAGATGCAGTTTGGGACATTCGTTGCAAGTAAAGATCTCTATCCTCTATCCCATGCAATTGAGACAAGTATAAAGGATCCAATTCCAAGTTGAGAGAAGAAATTGCGGCTGGATCGTTTCCAGCTAGACGCAAACGGAAATGGTTTATGGTTGCATCTCTTATCTCCAAGGATGTGTACCGAAAATGCAAGAGCACAGCAAAGGCATCAAAGAGACAATCTCCATTTCAGTAATGAAAAGCTTGCAAACAAAACAAATGGTTTGCTGACAAAGCAACATCAATACCATCAAATGCCCCTCGTATAATCGGAACAGATCTTGCTCCTATGCTAGAACATTGATTATGTTCAATGTTCTCCATCAGAAGAAGAAACACAGGAAGAAAAACCTGCGTGGCAAATGCAAGTTTGGAAATAAGCAAAAATAAGTCACATTGTTTGTGACACTTGCAAGCAATGAACCAAACAAAACAGTGTCTTTTGCATAGCCACTTGCAATGAAAGCTATGTTGGAAAACAATTCAATAGACATTTCTGTTAGGAATTTATTTTAAATGGCGTTTTTCAAAGGGTTTAGATCAGTACCACTTTTATATTTTTTTTTCTTCTGATTTTTGCTAAAAAAAATTACCTGTAATAACTCTAGGAATCATCCAAGGATAAGCAAATACACCTGTAAATGCCTGTCTGTAAATGCTTGCCTAGTACAGTTATTGACATTTGCACTTTGCAAATGAAATGAAAGAGTTAGAAACCAAGAACAGGTTTTTGTTGCATTATTACACAGTTTTAAATCAGCATTCAATTGTGATGATTATGTAACAATGAGTACTCATACTTTTGCATGAAGTACTTATATTCTCTGTTTTTCATTATTAAGGCCTATAACTCAGCATTATAGACAACTGCTTTGCAGAAAGAAATTCTTGAGACTAATTAATTTCTCCAGATTAAGCCCTAACGTGAAATGAATAATAAAATCTAATTAATACAGTACTCAGTAATTGAACAAAAAATTTGTAACCAGATTTTGTAAGCAGGGAATGAATAAATTATTTATATTATTAAATAACAAAAATTCCAATTTTCAGACCTCTTTTATTTACTACCAAAACAAAGACATTTTGCACAAAACCCAAATCTTACTCACACTCTCGCTACACTGAATTTCCTATATGTTATGTGACTGTGAAATTTCTATATGTTATATGACTCTGAAATTTCTCTATCCTAAAGGGTCTCTGTACTTGGGATATGTGTATAGAAATTTAAATATATACACATTTCCACCAATTGCAGCTAACAAATCCAAATGCAGTTTTGGACAAAATTAAATAGAGTTTTTGGGACATATCATTTTAACTGAAAGCATCAAGGTAGAGCGCAAGAAAATTGTGGTAATTACTAAGTGGCCTACCCCCAAATCAATCACACCATCAAGGGGATTTCTTAGTCTGGTAGGCTACTATAGAAGATTTGTTCAAATACACACACAAATTGTGGCACTATTAACATCATTATTTAAAAGTGATGCCTTCATATGGGATAAAAAAGCTAAAGACTATTTTGAAAAGTTGAAAACCTTAATGACATCCACTCCGGTCTTGACAGATCCAGGTGTCACAAAAACACGTGTCCATGAATACTATGTTTCAGTGACATGTGTAGGAGTTGTGCTCATAAATGATAAACATCTCATTGCCTTTGAGAGTCAAAAGTTACAACTGAATGAGCAAATAAAATCTACATATGACGAAAAGATGTTGGCAATAACGCATGCATTGGTCAAGTGGAAGCAATACTTGTTGGGAGATAAATTTCTCGTCAAAACATATCACAAAAGTCTAAAGTATTTCTTAACCCCCAAAAATCTCTCGTCGAAACAACAAAAACGGGTGAGCAAATCTAGGTTTTTTATTTCGACATTTTGTGCAAAAAGGGTAAGAAAAATCTAGCTGCAAATGGCTTATTAAGGAAGCTAGATGCATCCAATTAGGAAGTGTGAGTTGGATTCATATTTCTGTTAGTGTAACCCTCCTAGTAATTATGCATGGAAACATTTTGATGAATGAACAACTCATTTTAGTGAAAGAGATCAAAACACCTTCGTGAAAGCCATTGAAAAAATGATGATTACACCAAGTCAAAAAATAAAAAGTAAAAATAAATTATGCTGTAACCCAAAGGGCCAACACATGCAGTTTAGCAGAAAATCATCTTGAAAGCCATCAAAAACAGATCATACCAAGACTCAAGTAACGAAGAAGATAGCAGATCATAGTACATACCAAGTCATGAAGAAGATAGCTTATACTGGAATGAAAAGAAGAACCAAAGCATCCATATTAGCAGAAAATCATTATGAAAGCTCTTAAAATAAGAAATTCCACCAATAAGGCACTAGATAACTCCTACAAAAATCAGACTCAGAAATTGTCCACTTTTATGTAATAACAATGAGAAGAAAGACTGATTTAGATTCAAGCAATATGGAGCTGGACTGTCTACGTTGTTTAATACCTATACAAGTTGGAGAATGAGTAAAACATGTCAATTATTGTACCACCATTTCAATTTCCATTGCTTATCATAATTTTCTTGCCATTCAGTCTCTGACATATCCTGTGTTGGTAGAAATTCTTACATCAGAATCTCATAACAAAAGCCCATTTGTAATAACAAGATAAGACAAATAGTGGTTCAGAATCATACAGTCGGCATCTCATCCCTTTACTATGGTTATTGCCATGACTGTAGGCCATTAACCTTTTCCTTGGTGTCAAACCCCTGTCCACACAACCCAAAAAAGTATACATCTACATTGGTGTGACAAAATTTAGATCACTCGAGCATACCCAAGCTCACCAATGCAGTCTATGGTAGCCTAGCAACAAGCTGACCTGGTTTCATCTAAAGAAGAATCTATTTCAAATTGGATATTTCATCAATTTCTCCTTAAATAAAACAACAGTTTGTCAATACCACCATCACTGCATCTAAGGGTTTCTTAAGGTTCATGTCTCTTGTAATAGTATTCTTGACAAATAACAAATTTTGGCAATATAGGGCTCTCTAAATATTCACAGGACTCCTGTGAATTTACAGGAGTGTTCTCTTGCAAACACTGTTTACGTTGTTTAATACCTATACAAGCTGGAGAATCACTGAAACATGTCAATTATTCCACCAGCATTTCAATTTCCATTGTTTATCATGAATTTCTTGGCATTCAGTCTCTGACATATCCTGTGTTGATAGAAATTCTTACATCAGAATCTGATAAGAAAAGCCCAGTGGCAATAACAAGATAAGGCCTTTTTATGCATCTTAATGTCTGCATCACCATTAGGCCTGATAAGTACATAAGAAGGTGGCCGTTCCAAGGCACCAATAAGGCACTAGATAACTCCTACAAAAATCAGACTCAGAAATTGTCCACTTTTCTGTAATAACAATGAGAAGAAAGACTGATTTAGATTCAAGCAATATGGAGCTGGACTGTCTAGGTTGTTTAATACCTATACAAGCTCGAGAATCACTGAAGCATGTCAATTATTCCACCAGGATTTCAATTTCCATTGCTTATCATGATTTTCTTGCCATTCAGTCTCTGACATATCCTGTGTTGGTAAAAATTCTAACATCAGAATCTCATAACAAAAGCCCAGTGGTAATAACAAGATAAGACAAATAGTGGTTCAGAATCACACAGTCAGCATCTCATCCCTTTACTATGGTTATTGCCATGACTGTAGGCCATTAACCTTTGCCTTGGTGTTAACATATTTCTTATCTCCAAGCTTTAAAACTTTTATATTTTATATTTTTATTTTATTTTATTATATTTTCTCTTATCTTCAATCTTTAAAGCTTTTATGTTATCTCCAAGCGTATCCAAAAATTTGTGGCTGGTTGATAAATTCAGATGATACTATTCCCTTCAATTTCACATGTGACACTAGCCTTCTAGAAGTATGTAGAAATTTGTCTATAGTGGCTTTTGGCTGATGGGTATTTGCAAGTTTATGTTTAATTTTCAGAAATTGTCTACAATGGCTTATGGCTGATTGGTAAGACAGAGGTGGCAATAAGTTGACATGTTACC
The DNA here is from genome assembly GCA_027924585.1 of Larix kaempferi. Taxonomy (NCBI): domain Eukaryota; kingdom Viridiplantae; phylum Streptophyta; class Pinopsida; order Pinales; family Pinaceae; genus Larix; species Larix kaempferi. The sequence continues at coordinate 14,260,810 of BSBM01001002.1, read as the reverse complement.
TCTGGAGGGCCATTGCAACCGACCAGCCCTTGACTGTGCAACTGTCCTTGGTTTGCATCTAATGTTGTCTTTGTTATGAAAGTGAAACCTGAAAATAGTATTGTATTGTAAATTTGTGAGCACACCTAATGAGAACTCCTCTGTTCCACTTACAGTCCGGAGAAAGCATCTATTTCTGATACACATCTACACTGGTGGGACAAACTTTAGATCACTCGAGCATACCCAAGCTCACCAATTAAGTCTATGATAACTTAGCAACAAGATGGTCTGGTTTCATCTAAAGAAGAAGTTATTTCAGATTGGATATTTCATCAATTTCTCCTTAAATAAAACAACAGTTTGTGAATACCAGCATCACTGCATCTAAGGGTTTCTGCTGCAAACACTGTCTACATTTTTTAATACCTATACAAGCTGGAGAATCACTGAAACATGTCAATTATTCCACCAGCATTTCAATTTCCATTGCTTATCATGAATTTCTTGCCATTCAGTCTCTGACATATCTTACATCAGAATCTGATAACAAAAGCCCAGTGGCAATAACAAGATAAGCCCTTTTTGTGCATCTTAATCTCTGCATCTAAACTTTTGTGTTTTTCTGCCAAGATGAGTCCACATTAATGTATTTTCATTCAAAGAAATGCTTGACTTGATTTGTTTATCGTTTCATTTCAGGGATGGTTTGCACATCTCCCAAGCTATTCAAATGGTCTTAAACACAAGACCTCTAAAGTTTGACAAGGGTTGGTAGAATTAAGAGGTTCTGCAACTTAAGAGCCTTGCACCTTGACTTGCTATGTGGTAATTCTTCAAGGTTATTGCACCTGGAAAGCACCTTCCATGGTTGTTTACCTTAACCCATTTCATTTTTTCCCATGAAGACCTCTAAAGTTTGACAAGGGTTGGTAGAATTAAGAGGTTCTGCAACTTAAGAGCCTTGCACCTTGGCTTGCACCTTGGCTTGCACCTTAATTGCATTGCCTATTAGAAGAAGTTCCCCCACCTCTCTTGGTTGGATCTCTCCTCTTGCAGTTTCTTCATATGAACTTCCATGTAATTGGGGCATTGCTGAATTTCCTTTTGATTACTTAGGCTTTGAGATTTATTATGACAACATTGAAGGTATTGAAAAAATCTTAATCAAGTAATACGTGACATTGCTACGAATTTTGTCTATTAATCATTCTTCCCACTCTTCACCCTTTTTTAGAACACAGGAGTGGAAGTTGTTACAACTATCCACTCAGATAAGGTCTATATATAATACAACATTGAAGGTATTGAAAAAATCTTAATCAACTAATACTTAACATTGTTACGAATTTTGTCTATTAATCATTCTTCCCACTCTTCACCCATTTTCAGAACACAGGAGTGGAAGTTGTTACGACTATCCACTCAGACAAGGTCTATATATAATAGAGCATACAAGTGAAAATTGTTGTTCCCATCTCCCACTAAAAAAATAAGAGTCACCACTAGTAGCACCTTTATAATACTAGTTGAATTAAACAAATACTTGGAGCCCAATCCCTTCCCAAGCTAATGCCCTTCTAGTTAATTATCTTAGTACTATTATAACATTTCTATGCGATATAGTTCCAAATATGGTCACTATCATCTTACTGTGCACTTACAGTTTCTCGGGAAATAAAGAGGGTTGTGAGACCCTCTTAAATCATGGGCTTTGAACAAATCCCTTTGTGAGTGAAAGAGAGAGGATTCTTCCTCTCTGAAACTTTTTTGTTATTATTGTAATTGAAGGATTCCTTTCGGACGAAACAAAGAAATGACTCACATGCGAATAAATCAACCAAAACATCATCTATTCGATTAAAAATTGCAAGGAAAATGCGAGGGGCCATGAATTCTAGTGTTTCCACTGAATTCTTCCATATCTTATCAAACATTACAAAACAAACTCCATGCTCAATTGTTTTATTTCATAGATATGTGACATTATACGAGTCTACGACATCAATCCAACAACATTCATTCATTATGGTCACAAAAAATGTATACTTTTCGATCACTCTATTCTTGACCAATATTTACTGCCCACAAATTCATCTAAACTTTTGTGTTTTTCTGCCAAGATCAGTTCATGGTTTCTGTTTTACACCAAAGACGTACCCATGCAACGAACAACAAAGACATACCTGTGCAAGGAACCCGTCATTGAACTTCGACCAAAGACGCGAGAGACGAAAAACTGGAAACGAGAAAGTGCAGATGAACCCGGTGAATGACAACCGCAACAACAACCAGAGCTCCCAAAATGTGCAACAGAAACCGCCGAAACATAGTGCAAAACCAAACAAGTTGAAATGGAAATCAAAGGCAAAAATACGAACGCTGGCAAGCTATAAAACCATGAACCAGCCACGATGGCCATGGCCATACCGAAATAAAAAATCAGAACGGCCCCTGCGCAGTCTTTGACGAAGCCCTCACGAAACCCACAGAAATCCATTCTTGTACAAACCCTCTAAAAGATGCAAACAACAACCACCGACTGAGAAGAAACCCTCTTAAAAGACGTCGAGACCACGACTGTTCAGACAACAGGCGAAAACCCTACTAAAAAGACGCCAAGCCCACGACTGTCCGAACTGAAAAGAGGCCCAGCCCACGACTGTCCGGACAACAAGCAAACAGGCGAAAGAGGCCCATGCAAAACCCTCGTCCAGCACAGGAAAACCAGCACGACCGCGAAAACCCTCGTCCAGCACAGGAAAAACCAGCCGTAAACCCTCGTCCGGCACAAGAAAAACTAGGCGAAAACCCCACTCCTCGAACAGGTGAAAACCCTAGGCCTCGAAAAACTGAACACTGCAAACCGAGGACAACCCACCACACCAACATTTAACACACCATGACGCCATCCCACCGCCGGCTCTTGGGGCGCAGGAGCCGAGGCAGGCGTCACCATGCACGGCGCCAATCAGACCACAGAAAAATAGCACCTAAACAATTTCGAAAATGCCTGATTTTTGCAGAACAAAGGTTTGAACTTGCACCAAAGACTCCATTGACGAACAGTAACCCTGCTTAATAGCCCCGGATGAAAAACTTGATGTCGGGGACATAATAAATCAAATAAGTTATTCGATGAGACATAAATCTCTCAGAGCATGGCTTTATTTTTAATACAAAAGAATTTTGACTTTTGTTTATCAAAAAAACAATGTTGTCATTTCTCATGGCCATCCACCTATTCCATTGGCTCAAAACATATTTTCTAGCTTGGCAGTTGTTATAGGTTTTCGGGTCAATGAATTATTACAAATGGATATCGGGAGCCACCCACCTATTTCACTAGCTCAAGACAATTTTTCCAGTTTGGCAGTTTTTACAGTTTTTTGGTCTCGAAACTTTTGGGGACGTTTTGAGGCCTTCAAAAACGCTTTTCTGGCGACACAGTAGTCCAGATGTAGTCGAAGGAACATCTCAGATGTAGCTGAAGGCATGTCTGAACATCCAAAATGTGTTCTTCTTGGCTAGAAATTTCCAATGAGCTACCAAACACCCTAAATAGAGATTGTGTGCAAAAGTTATGCCCTCAAGAAGTTGACACCTCAACTAACCACCTCGGGGCCCACAAACCTTTTTACGATTCACTTCGTAGGAGCCACACCCTTCAAGGTACAAGTTAAATTTTATATTCCTTTATTTGAAGGCCATATCGATGTTATTTCCATAAATAAATGGTTGAGTCTGCTAGAAGGGTATTTCTTTTTCCACAAAATTTTCAACATTGAAAATATCACCTTTGTGCTCCGTAAGGCTACCCCCCATGCCAAAATTTGGTGGGAAACTTATTATGAGCAAAAATTAACAGTGGAGTCTGAAATATCTGAGGTCAATTCCACTTCAGACTCTTTTATAGATGTCGTTAAGGAACACTATTACCCTATGGGAAATTGTGACGACCAATACACAAAATGGACCATTCTGTGTCAAGAGAGGGACCAAGCGGTGCTAGAGTACATAAAAAAATTTCATACCTTGCGCACAAAGTTGGGTATTAGAGACTTCAAGTGTAATCTGGTTCTGAAATATTATAGTGGCCTACATCAGTACATCTAAACATAGATGAACTTCCTGGACATCTCTTCACTAGGAGTCGCTTATCAGTATGCTGCCAAAATAGAGCAGAAATTTCAGCAAAAGAATAAGTGGGATTTTGGGCTTACAAATTTGTCGCAGCAAAAGCATGGAAAAGGAAGCCTAGAGTTACAAAACAAAGGAAAACACAAGGATAACCAATCTCAAGGCAACCCATCCAAGAAGGGTAATGGGAAGGTTAAGAAGGACACTGAAAAATGGTGCAAGTTCCACAAAATCCCTTGGCACAACACTGATGAATGTCGCTCAAAACAATCATTGGTGGCCGAGATCAAAGCCTCAAAATCATATTCCAGTTCTGATTTTGATTCAGAACCCAATGTTACAGTCGCGGACAATGGGAAGTGGATCATTAATGTAGAACCCAATGTCACTATTGCTACCACACAGATTCAGCTAAAGGAACTAAAAGGGTCAGAGGAAAACAAGCGCCTCTTCCACTCACAAATGTGGGTGAAGGGAATCCCCCTATATTTTGTTGTCGACAACAACAACCAAAAGAACTTGATCACAACATAATTCATCAATAGATTGGAGCTACCGACAACACCACACTCAAAACCATACACCTTCGATTGTCTAATCCAAGGACAAGGTATCTGTGTCAATCATAAGCGTTGTCTACCATATGACATCAAGCCTTTCAAAGACGAGGTACTCTATGATGTGTCCGCACTCGAAGTTTGTGATGTTCTTTTAGGACAACCATATATGTGGAAGTGTCTTGTTGTGTATGAGTCACGACCTCGTAGTGTCATTGTCACTTTGGGAGGACAACTCTATCGAAAAATAGAGACAGTTGCACCTACCGCAATCTCTTTGACCTCAACCAAGTAGTGCAAGATGATAATCTCCCACACCGGGACATTTTCCCTCCTCACAATTGCCTCTAAAGGTGAACATCAGATCACATAGACCTCCACAACCTCTACATAGGGTCTCTCTTCTCAATAGATACAAGAAGAATGCAAGGGAATTGTTGCCTTTCCTATCTAGGTACCTCTACGGTGCAAGGCTTCTCATTCAAGGTGCTCCTCTAGAAAGAAATCATCCACACCAATTTAGACCAAGGATAATAAGGCAACCAATTTTTTTGAATGGGTCTAGCACATCCATCAACAACAATTACAACCCTATCAGGCTATCAAGGAAAGGAACCTTTTCACCTTAGCAAATGACTCACCGGGAGCTCAACTCAGCACACAGTTCACCCTATGATGAGGGACTCGACGCAATGGAAACCATTGCTTCTTTAGGGAGGAGGACTGATCCATATAGGTATTGGTGTCCACCCGCCTATTCCATTGGATCATAATTTTTTTTTCCAGCTCGATAGTTTTTTATGGGTTTTTAGGTCAGCAAACTGGTCCAGATGGATATCGAGAGCCAACCAGCTATTCCACTAGCTCAAAACGTTTTTTCCAGTTTGGCATTTTTTATAGTTTTTTGGACCCGAAACTTCTGGGGCTGTTTTGAGGCCTTAAACAACGTTTTTTGGTGACGCAATAGGCTAAATGTAGCTAAAGGCACATATGGATGTCGGAAATGTGTTCTTCTTGGCTAGACCTTTCCAACGATCTTCCAAACACCCTAAATGGAGATTGTATGCAAAATTTATGCCCCCGAGAAGTTGACACCTGAACTAACCACCTCGAGCCCTGCAAACATTTGTACTTTACATATCCTAGGGTTAGGTTTTTGGATGTTTGGGGTTTTCTCCTTTATGCTTATGATAAAAAGGCCTTCGGTCTCCTTTTGTAATCAGCTTGTCACGAATGAGTGTAGCCGCCACATCTCTTCTTAGAGATATAACTACCCCCATTCTAACTGCTTTTATTTTACAATTTGTTCTGTTTTATCCATTTAATAGAATCCGAGTTTAATGTATCACTGTGTTCTTTGCAATATATCTGTCTATGCGGTTCTATATATGTTTTTTCATTTCATTCTCACATAAATCCAGTTCACTTATTGATGTCACAAATCTATACTTTTATTATGTTTTTTTTTTTTTTTTATCATTTTCACTTTACTTTCTCGATGTTTATATTTAACCTATAACTTGTTTTCCATATTTGGCATAGGCTAGCCACTGTGTAATGTATTCATTTGCTTTTAGATTTTTATTTTTAATTTTCCCATTAATATACAACTACTTTTACAACTTTTTATACTGAAAAAGTTAAAGAAATATATATTCTTTCACTTAAATTAAAACTTTTCAAATTCGATTAATAATTAATAAAAATAACAAGATAGAGTTGCAAAGCTAAGCCATGCCTATGTTGACATGTTCGTATGAAAAGCATTGAAGTGAACAAGGTAATAATGAGTTTGGAACTTAATTTATGTTTTTCAAGCAGTTTATAAACTAGGCATGGATATTGCTCTTGAAAGCTCCATGAACATGTTCCTCTTAAGCAAGTAGATGTGGAATTGTGAGCATGAATGTTGCTATTGTAAACTTCATAAATACATTGTTGTTATAAAAATAGAAGTGAAAAAGTAACGTAAATTTAAAAATTTTCAAATAATATTTTTATTCGAAGAAAATTGTAAATAAGAAAAAATACAAAATTTATTGAACAAAATAAAAAGAAATCATAACATTTTTTTAAACAGTGAAACATTTAAACCATACAACAAACACATAAAATGTATATCCTGCACCATATCAATATTGGGTCATTAAATATTGTATTTTTTTTTAACAGAAATGGCTAGATTTTGATTATATTAAAAAGACGGAATACATAGCAAAAAACAGAGCATATTGCTCCCATGAGTAGAAGACAACCATCACTCCCAGTTCATCAAGTTCAGGCTGATAACATTCATTGTACTTATTAGTCCTATGGAAACTGTAATATCTTACAAACCATCCCTAAAAGCAGCAAGTAGGAGTAGAACATTGTGTATGTGCTTCCTTATACAAAACTGGATAAATAAACCAAGTTTCCAGAACTGCAACTAAATCCTAGACTATTAATTACAGAGTTCATAAACATATTTAGAAATAGCATAAAACAAAAATAAACTATGAAGGCCAACCCGTGACCCGAACCACCAACCAACTACTTGAGGCCAATGTCCATGGCAGCTCCAGCAGGTTCTGCTACCCCCGTTCTTCTCTGCATTGAGGTCCACGAAATTTCCTGCGTTGGCCATAAACTTCTGCAATTTCACCATTTTTATGTTGATTTCTTCTAATTCTCTGCCAATGACTTCGTTCTTCTGCACCTTGCGAGAGAAGACTAAACCCAAAGAGTCCTCCAAATGCTCTATTTTCTCAGCCAGGGTTGACTTTTGGGCTCTAAACTTGGTGTGGTTGGTGGATACCAAATTGTACAGGCAAAGAAGGACATTTTTGCATTCCAAGTTCTCACTTCTTATCATTCTAACCTGCATTTCCAATTCTTGAAGACGGTCGAGAATTTCCTCATCAGAATCAGGGGTACTGATGTTCTCCTCTTTGCCGTGGGTATTCCCTACCCTTCCGTGCCTCCAATTTATGGACTTGCAATATCCAAGCCCTGGGTTTTCTAGATCCACAGAGTCACCACGCGAGTCGTCTAGCTGCAGACCCCAGCCGCACCCTCCTTTGGGACCTCTCCCCATCAAGACACACCTCTCACACTTCATCATACCATTCCCTCAGCCATGTGGGCGCCCAACGCCGTGGCAAAAATCACCACCACCCTGCACACAGGCTAAACCATGGCGGTCCATAATCCTTGAAACACAGAGACAAAGCAAGAAAACATACAGAGCTCGAAGGCCAATAGATAAATGAGTGCGTGAGGGCATCCGGCTGCTTAGATAACCCACCCCATGCTGCCCACACACGCCGGCCAACTGTCACGCAGTTGGGAAGCCATAAATTCGTGCATGTGGATGGCCAAATCGAGAAGCTTGGGTGCCGCCGAATTGCCAAGGGGTACATTCCAGATGTTTTTGAATTTTAACATGCTTAAACCAAAGTTTTCAAAGTTATAATTCCAACGATTAGGGGGCTTATCCCAGTTACAAGGATCATGCCTTGTCCTAAGGAACCCATGCATTTTCCAAGGTCCCATTATTGTGTCTTATGGCGCCATAGGGGAGTCCAACTCCAATATTTGCCATTTCATCAGCTTGGCCGTTAAGATTTCCCAGAATATGGAAGAATTTGATCTGGTGGAGTTCTTTGCTAATAAAAAGCAGGAGATGATGCATTTTTGAGGTTGGGCTTTTCCACTTTCCCACAATACTTCTAGCGTCACAGATGATTATTAAAGAGTCACCTAGGACCGTCAGCTTCTTTATGCCCAACGAAATGGAGATCTCAATTCCTTTTATTAGACCAAGCCATTCAGCGCCATTATTGGTTTTCCGGCCAATTCCCCAAGCAAACTCTTCCTGTTTATTCCCCATGGAGTCGATGATCACTCCCCCTGCGCCTGCCAACCCAGGGGTCATTAAATATTGTATTATTACTCATTAAATATTGTATTATTATTGAGTAGGAAAGATATATTGAAATTAAATACATTTGTATTATAAAAATAATGATTATTACAATTAAATAAACAAATTTCATTAAAAAAACATTTTTATATTTTATTATGAAATAAAAACACAATTTTCAAAAAGTTTCTATAAACATTTCAACAAGTTCTAGTTCCTTTGATATCGATTTTCCATCACTACAAGATCATATTTACACAATTACAAATAACTACTAAAGACATCATCCTTGATTGACAGGGAAAGTTCTTAATGAGACAACAATCCCATCTCTATTTTCTTCTTCAATAGCCTACATTAAAGCACCATAGTCAATCATCTTTTACTATTTAACCATAACATTAATATAAAAACTTGAGTTATAAAATAATATAAGTTAATCTTTCATTTTTTAAGTATTCAATATTAAAAATAATATAAAAATTAAATTTAAGTTATTATGGAATAATTTAAATTAATAAAATATTAATATAAAATTTAAGTAAATAATTAAATTTAATAAAATATTAAAACAAAATATAAATTTTATTTTTAATCCTATAACAAATCTAATATAAATAAAATAATGAAATGCATATAAAGAATTTTAGATGTAATAGTGGGCAATAAAATGTAAATAAAGAATTCTAGATGTAATCATTGTTAATGAAAATTGAGATAATATAAACGTAAATTAGTTGATGTGTTGAATTAGTGAGAGTGATATCATAGTGAAAATAAAAATATGACATGTTATATAAGTATAGATTCATAATTAAGATCACATCTAAATTTTGGATTTGGGAATATATGGATAGGTTTAAAAAATGAATAATTTTGGCTAAAATTAGAATATAAAAAATTTCATTTATTTTGAATTAACAAAAATATAAATTTATTATTACAATAATAAAAATATTTTGACTTTTATACCAAAAATGTGATTTTTCTTTACAATTCTTTTATTCCGATTTTTAAAAACAAATGTGATTTTTCTCCACAATTCTCTTATTCTGATTTTTTGTTCGAGAACTATAACAACAAAAATATTTTGGCATTTATACCATAATTTAATGTTACAAGAGTTTTTTTTCAAAACAAACTTGAATTTTGCCAATTATGTTTTTATTCAGATTTATTGTTTGAAGATTAACTTTAAAGAAAATTCATAAATCAACCATCTTTGCAATAAAGTATCAATCTCACAATTTATGCTTAGCCCTTTTGACATGGTTAACCATTTTGGAGGTTATCTTTAAACAAAATTCATAAATCAACCATCTTTGCAATTGAGTACCAATTTCACAATTTATGCTCAACCCTTTTGACATGGTTAACCATAGTTTCCTGAAAAGTAGAGAAAACAATGGTATTACAAAAACTAGGGAAGCAGAGAAATCAATAGTATTACAAAAACCAAGGAAGCAAAAATACACAGAAGTCATTGAGAGTTAGCAGAGGTTTTGATAATGCGCAACCCTTGCACTTAGAAGAAGACATGACAACCAACCCCCTTTCCCTCATAGGAAGACATGATAGCTAGCCCCCTTGCGCTTAAAAGAAGACAATCCATATTTTTTAATATTCTATAAAAAAATATTTATGCTAGTTTATTGGAATAACTTGTAGCTCGTGCATAACATATTCAAACGCCAAATCTGAACAGAGTTGGGGAATCCTGAATTTTCTAATTAAGTATATTTACTATATATTTGTTTCTATTTTCCCAAAAAAACAACAACACAATAGCAAGTTACAATGTTTAATGTTCAAAAGCATCAGGATGATATGACGTACATAGATTGATTGACATTGGCGAGCAAGTACATAGATAGATCTTGGGTGCCTCCGCATCCCCATGCAACTCAAATAAAAATATCCCTCATTTTCTATAGGATTGTAACAAATCTCCCCATCCCTCCTTTGAATGTGAATAACAAAAGCCAGGCAAGGTAGGTGAAAGTCCATCACCTACCATCCCTCCTTTGAATGTCAATAACAAAATCCAGACAAGGAAGGTAAAAGTCTGCCACCTACTATATAGATTTTTTAGTCTGTATTGAACACCTATTTGTCTTTCTTAGTCATAGTATCACCTTGATCAATGTATTTTTTCCAATGCCCCTTTTCATAGTATTCCTTCCTTTCGTCCTCATCTCCCCATAAGAATGGAAAACCATTGTGTAGAACAAAACCTAAAAAGAAAAGAAAATAAATACATTGAAACCCTACTCCTATTCCTGTGTAATAAATAAGTCATGCAACAAAACTATTGAAAGAGCACCAGACGGGATGAGATGAATGATATAACCAATGCCATCATTGGGGATTTATGCGTTACAACTACATATGGAACCCAAGAAGTATATAATATTATAACCAGTGTTGTGATTCAGGATTTCTACATTATAGCTACATAAAGGGACCCAATAAGTATCCCTACCATAGATAAATGTTAGTTGAACCGATCCATGTGGAGATTTGATCCTCTGATCTTTGAGTAAATGTCTTCACGAGGGTTCTTTATACCTTGGTATTCCTTCTTTACCCTACTGTTGATGATCCCGAGAAAGAAAATTCGTGTAGAGACACGTTCATCACTATCCACAAATCTATTTGCAAAGCATCATAAATAATAAGTAATTTGATCCACTACAGTGAACTCTTATCCACAATACCTCAAACCTAAAACTTTAGAGTTCTATCCACTGCTCTTTTTCACTATAGAACCAAACCAGAGTTATTCACGGATATCCACACATTAAAAAACACAATTCAATGTATAGTCATAAACATCATGATGCAAAACCTTCGCCAACCCATAGGCGTTGAATAAGCACCCTGCAACAACGCATTTTCTATTGTTGTTGGGATATCAACTATTGAATATAATGGAATGGTCAATCCAAAGGTCAATATACCCCAATAACAACAATAAATGCACTACTGCGAAGTGATTATTGCTTGTCTCAATGTTACGTATCCATACAATAGGGACTGTACATATTTGAATGAAGAAATGACTTACTATGCACATGGCTTTCAAACCGTCCTTCCCAATCGTATTTAGCACAAGACCTAACGTGTCAATTTAAGAAATTTAGTTTCAAAAACTAATTTTATTTATTTATTAAAATCTGACAATGAAAGCCACTTTCGCAAGTATTTATGTCCCATCAAAAATATTTTGAATAAAAAAATTAAATAAATATAATTTAAAAATCATAAAATTTATTTTTAATTTTCAAAATAATGTGTTTAATATTAATTTTTTTGAAACAATATAAAAAATCCTATAAATTTATATATGGAGATCAAATTAATATAAAATCAATGTAATTTGACTTACAAATAAAAAATATACTCCCCATAGGAACTGATAAAAATGTATCCACATATTACTTTTAAATTTATACTGCGAAATAGTTGGTGCATCGCTATTCCAAAGGAATCAAGGAAAGCTAACAATGCACGGGAAATCTCAACAAACTTCCTCACATATCATGGATGGTAGGTCGAACAAACCGTAAGCCGGTAATCCAAGCGAGAAAATGTCTCAACGGAATTGAACCCAAGTGGATGGAATGAAATCCTTCTAACCCCACCAACGGACCACCATATCCTTCACATCGCCAAGAGTTTATCCCTACCTCATAAGAAATATAACATTGAATAATAATTTGTATATCCATCATGTATATTTATTGAGAGTACTTTGTGGACTCTTAAATGAATATTTTATAAATCAAATCAATTCTTATTAGAATATAATTTTAGATTAGTTATTATAAATAAATATATTTAAATTTCAATGATTAGAATATTTATTACATATTTTTTAAAATAAAATTTTATTTATTTTATTAAATTAAAATAAATAAATTGATTGATTAAATCAAACATTGTTTAATTTTTTGTTTAAAATAATTTTTGAATAAATTTTTAAGAGTACTTCATGATACACATATGGTAAATGGGGTAAATCATCAATGCCGAAGTTTCAAGCATTGATTTTCGAAAGAATTAAGAGAGTTGAACCAATGACCTTTTCGACTTTGGGGAGAGATTGTTTGACTAAAACAAGGTATTTCCACATAGGTCGAACACCTTAAGAAACCGCTCACACAAACAGGCATATCAACATATTGATGTTTTTACATGGTTAAAACCCTCAAAGAGGGAAATAGTCCACGACCCTAGGAAAATAGCTACTTGAGACAACATATTAATGCAAAAGGAAAAATAATCCACATATGAGTTTCTCACAATTGATCATGAAGCAAATGACCCTTCATGCTTTTTAAATAGAGATCATGGACCAATCAAGTGTTAAGCCACAAACCAATAACCATTGAGATTGAGGTGAAGATGAACCACTCGATCATTTTATGTCTAGAACATATTGTGACTATCAAATTAGATAAGTATAAATGCATACTAAAGAAAAACACTTTACCTTAAGATGCATTAGACCAAGTTGATCTAAACTGACTCCTAAGTGTTTAAATATCCCAACATCCCCCCTTAAGAACAACTTGGGATAATATTGAAGGATTTAGAAAGGTGATTCCATAGGATAAGGAATGAGGCATTAGAGCCTATACCCCTTTAATGACAAATTCATGAACTCATAACATAGATCAAAGTTTAGAAAACTTTTCTTCCGTAAGAGACTTTGTGAAGATGTCCGCAACTTGATCATTTGTAGGTTAAAGAGTACTTTGGGAATGTGGTCATCAATAAGCTTTATGATGAAGTGCATATGTACCTCAATGTGTTTGTTGCATTGATATTGAACTTGATCTCTCGTGAGCTTGATGGCACTCTTATTGTCACACCGGAGGGTGTTTGAATGATGTTGTTGGAATCCAAACTCTAAAAGGATTTACCAAAGGCATAGAGATTCTTTACTTGTATTAATTTCGGCATAATACCCTACTTCTGTTGAAGAAAGATCAAAAGCTTGTTTTTCTTAGAAGCCCAAGTGACAGGTTTGGAACCAAGATTGAAAACATAACCTGTAGCAGACTTCCGATCATCTTGATTGTCAACGTAATTGAAAATAGTGAAACCAACCAGCAAATGAATCCCCCCTGAACTTTAATGTATCCCAAATTGAATTGTACCTTGGATATACCAAAGTATCCCTTTTCTACTTTTAAATGACTGTAATGGGGTGTTTGCATATATCGGGCGACAAGACCAACAACAAAGGAAATATTAGGATGGGTATGAGTCAAGTACAAAAGAATGCCAACTAACTAATGGTACAAGGTAGCATCTACTTCAAGTATAGTGCAAGTAGCAGTAAGTTTGACTCCAAACTAGAAGGGACAAGGGGTTAGTTTACAATATTCCATGTGAAAGTGACAAAGAAGGTCACAAGCATACTTAGACCGAGAAAGGAAAATACCTTCTTTTGTTTGCAAGACTTGGAGGCTAAGAAAATAATGCAAATTTCCTAAGTCAGTCATTTCAAATTTCTTCTTAAGGTTGGATTTCACATGGGTTAAAAATATAGGGTCACCACGAGTGAGAATAAGGTCATGAACATAAAGAAAAAGGATTATGAGATGGTTTCCTACTTTTTTGGTATAGACATTGGGGTCAAAAGGACATCTATAAAAACTGTTTTCAAGAAGAAAGCTATCTATTTTGGTGTACCAAGCCTTAGGAGCTTGCATAAGGCCATAGAGAGGTTTCTTAAGGTGACAAACAAGGTTGGATCCATTTTGAACATAGCTAGGAGGCTGTTCCATGTAAATTTATGCTTTCAAATCCCCATGCAAGAAGGCAGATTCGACATCCATTGGATGGACCTCCCATTGATGTGAAGCGACAAGGGTGAGAACAAGGCGGATGGAACTCATTTTGGTGACTATCTGACTAAAATCATCTATTTCCAGAAGAACGAACAACTTAAGCTACCACTTACACAAACAAGTTATAGATAACACACCGATGTTTTATGTGGTTAAAACTTGTTAAATGCAATATCACGAGTCATTCTCCAAGCAAATCTTATGCAGTGAGGATTGGGCCTCATGTGTTTAGGTAGGGAGCCTGAGTTCGACTCAGGAACTTGGAGTAGATTCTTGAGTTGGACTCAAGAATGACTAAGCCTTCAGTTGTAAAAGTTTATTCATCATGTTGAGGTGAATGCTTTGATGTATCAAAGTGATGATGTTGTATAGTATTGTTGGACAAGGCTCAAGACTCGTGTGTCAAGTCAGATTCTCACATGGACACCCAGTTATAGTAGGTACCCATGGGGTGGACCTCTAGTTATAGAGGTAGATTCTTTGCATGTTGAAGCATTAATGTTGTGTGATGTATTACTAACCATGGTCATTGATTTCTATTAAGTATCCTTTAGAGACTTTCCACCTCTAGATTGAATTACTTTAGCATATGATCATTTGATCCGAGTGTAATGTAATATGATCACAACATCTGACAAATATTCTGAGTATAATATGATATGATAGATAATTAAAGTTAACACATATTGACCATGCAGTAAATATAAGAGATAAAGATAAATTCATAGAGGAAAAGAGAGTTTGAATTGCTCATGAGATGACTAAGTGAACTTGAATTGTTAAGCTCCAGTTAAAGCCACAATGTATGCCTCAACTACTTAAAGAAATCGCAGTGGCCACTACAAGTAAATCATATAGCATGATTTCAGTTAATAATAGTTAACTAAGTGTTAATAAAGAAGATCTAGTTAACTAAGTTTTATTGCATGACGACAATTATGTTAAACTAAAAGACGACACTTATGTTAACCTAAAATACAACACTTGAGTTGTGACACTTGCATGACGACACTTAAGATAGCCACCTAACTAAGTGGGAAAGCTTTCAGTTAAGGGGTGAGTTCATCCTAAGACTCAGTTCAATGAGTTAATGCACTGCATGAGAAGTGGGGCACTCTTCTTCATGCAAGATTGATACATTCAGATGGAGGGCGAGTTCATCATGAAGTTAGGAGATAAAAATAGAAGATGATGCATGTGAAGAATATATAAATATGTTATATAGGATTGATGAATTCAATGTGAAGCAAATTCTCTTCTCCCTTGAAGGCAAGGCGCTTCTCTTTGTGCAGGATATTATTCTTGTGTGTTATTAATGTGTTGGGCACATGGCAAGTTGATACAGTTGATATCTATTCTCTAATGCTCAGTATTATCTCTTATCTAGCACCTGGGGTGCCGAAAGCAGTCTACTATTTTGTAAAAATACATTCTCTGCTATATATCATAATTATACATTAAAGATTTGCTGGGTTTTTTTTTTAAAACTCAAATGGGTAGATTTTTAATTTTAAAAAATAAATCTTGGTTGGGATATTTCCTAATCAACCATTTAAAAAAAAAGATCAGAAAGTAAATTGCCTGAAATTCACTCTTCTGTCAGAGAATTCTTTTCCTGAGAATGCAACCCCCAAAGTGGCAGAGAGCGCTTTACATGAACTCGGTTAAGGAATTGAATGAAACGAGCTGGGACCGCCATTCAAGCTGAAGCTTCCCTGAGACAGAAGGCAGCCCAGATTTTCCAAAGAGTCTGTCTGCCTGTTTAGATCTCGCAGTATATGATAAGAAGAAACCTTGTTGAATTCATTCATTACAATTCAAATTCGCTGCAGAGTTTTGTTCAAAGAGGGATTGCTGAAGTGATCATCGGAATTTAGGAGTTTAATCAGTATTTCTGAATCTTCGAAGACTTGAATTTCCTTGTATCCAAGATCCTTCGCGAGGTGACATGCTTTTAAGAGACTGTAGATTTCTGCTTGATCATTCGAGATTTTTCCTAAGCCCCAACTGAAACGAGATTCATGCAATCTGTCAGGGGAAAGGATCAAACCTCCTGCACCTGCAGTCATTGGGTTCCCCTTGGACGCACCGTCATAGAAGATCATGGCAATTAAATGCCTCTGCCACCACAAAAAAAACTCCTCTTCTGTTAAACGCAAACACCAATGTGGAGTTGTAAATGGCTTTCTGAGAGCCTCCTTCCTCTTCATGGGCGTGCAGGTTCCCAGCCACAAGGACTCTTCCGGACATAATGTGGAATCAAAAGCATACCTCCCAACAGATTCCAACAAAAGGGCTTTCACTTTGGCTTCCACCATCATTGGGTTCGAGGGCCTGTTGTTAAAAACCCAGTCATTCCTTGCCAACCAGATTTTCCACCAGATGCATTTTGGAAGAGCTTGCCATATTTTGTTCCATATTGTATTTTTGGATCTCTTTCGTGAATAACGAGCTTTCCAGGAGATGTATAGAGGGACTATTGCTGTTTGAGAAGGGACAGAGACTCGCAATCCTTGAAGAGAAAGATCCCAAACTGATTGGGTGAAGACACAATCGACGAATAGATGGTTTGAATTTTCGGAGGTGGAGTTGCATAAACAATTTCTATGCGGTCCTTGGAACCCTCTTTTCCTCAGGTTTTCGCCTTTCAAATATTTTTTGTGCATAAGTAGCCACGTGAAGAAGTTCACCTTGGGGAGACCGTATGGACTCCAGACTGATTTCCAGAGCGCAGGGGAGTGTAAGGGGGCCTGAGAGTCTTGCAAAGAGAGGAATCCTTGAGCTGATGTATAAGTTCTAGTCTTTCCCCACCCCTACTTATCCTTGATAGAGAGGTGGACAGGGGATAGGCCTAAAAGTGCTAAGATTAACATATTCTTTTGAGGGAGAAGGGGCTCGGGCACTTCCGGAAGTGTCCATGCTGACGAATTTCCTTTGCTATCCCATGATAAGATGTCTGCGATCCGAAGGAAGCCTTTATTGACAAGCCAAATCTTGATCTCAGTTAAAGACTCTAAGGAGTCTAGAGGGGGAGTCCCTTGAATTTTATCTTCCCACAGTAAATTTTTCAAACCATTGCCAAGAATTATGTAAAGGTGTTGTTGTAGAAGGTCTATTCCTCTTCGACATAGATTCCAAGTTGTTTTGCCTTTAGGAGTATTTTTTGTTTTTAAATTTCTCAGAGAACCTCCCTTAAGATATTTCTTCCACAGGATCTGACTCACCGGATGACTTCTGTCTGCAAACAGTTGCCACAGGATTTTCCCTGCCAGGGCCACATTAGATAGGCCAGGGTCATGGATCTGCAGACCACCTTCCAGTACTGGTCTTTTAATTATATCCCAACTTACAAGGTGAAGTTTACTCTGATTTCCTTTGCCTCCTTTCCAGAGGAAGTCCCGAAGTAACTTGGAAATCTGATCCATAATAGACTTGGGGGCGAGCAGGAGGGAGGATTGAAAGATAAGAAGAGTTGAAAGGACTGCCTTTATCAAAACGAGCTTCTCGACCTTTGTTAGCCAATGGCCTCTCCAAGACACTATTTTTGTTTTGATCTTACTTAGAACTTCGTGCCAGAGAGAAGGGGTGTTTGGTCCCAAAGTTAATGGTAGGCCCAGATATTTGATCTTATCCCAACTATCAAATTCGGTAAATCCCATGGAATGAGCTATGCGGAGGATTGTCGGGTGGTCTGTATTCCAACCAAAGAGAACAATTTTTCTTTTGTTGATCAGAGCTCCTGAGATTATGCAAATTTTTTGAAGAATTTCATTAAAGGCCCTTGCTATCTTGAGAGAGGCCCCTCCAAGAAGGAGAGAATCATCCGCAAAGAGTGCATGGTTTAGGGGGTCCACTCCTCTTGTCGCCTTGATGCTTGGTAAAGTGCCCGCTTCTTTTTTAGCCGATAGCTTTCTACTTAGGGTTTCAACCATTAATATATAGAGAAAGGGCGAAAGAGGGCACCCTTGGCAGAGACCTCTTGTAGCTTGGAATAAATTTGTTGGTCTTCCATTTACAAGGGGTGCTATCCATAACCTATCTGTGCAGGCTTTGATCAAGCTAACAAACTCAGGTCTGAAACGAAAAGTGAGAAGGACTTTGTAGAGGAAGGAGAGCTTAATCCGGTCGAAGGCATTTTCCATATCCAGCTTGATGAGCATGCCTTTCTCCTTTCTATGGAAGCTGGAGTGAAGGGCTTCTTGCACTTGGATCACATTGTTGAGGATGTGCCTTCCTTTTACAAACCTACCCTGGAGAGGGGAAACCAGTTTCCCTAAAAAAGGTTTGAGTCTATTTGCTAAAAGTTTTGCAAGAAGTTTGTACGAGGCATTGCAGAGCGAGATAGGCCTAAACCTATCAAAAGTATCAAGGTTAACTTCTTTTGGGATTAAATCTAGGAAGGTAGAATTGGTGCACCCTCCCACTTTGTATTTTTTTTAAAAGCTTTTACCATGCAGAGGAGATATGGTTTTATTACAATCCAACATGCTCTGTAAAAATGTATTGAGAAGCCATCAGGCCCGGGGCATTTATCCGGAACCATTGACCAAATGACATCCATAATCTCTTTTTCCATGAAAGGCTTCATTAATTCATCATTTATCTCTGCACTGACAAGGGAGGGGATATTTGACAGAAAATTTGTAGCCACTTCCTCATCATTTAAGCCATCCTCCCTAAGCAGTTGCTGAAAATGCATTTCTGCATCTTGTTTTATTTGAGAGTATCCTTTAATAACTTCCCCCTCCTGAGAGGTGATTTCGTGAAAGTCTGGCTCTGCATTGTCGATGAAAGAAGGAAGTATTTCAATCACCAGCTTTCATCCAGAGGCTGCGGAACTTAAGTCTCCAGTACTCCTCTTCCTGTCGGAAAGAAAGAAAGGATTTTATCTGAGCTTTCTGTTCGGTGGCCAGCTGAATTTTGGTGACTTCAATTTCCCCCATTGCTAACTCGATCTCTGCTAATCTCTTCATTGTCTCTTTTCTTTTGCTCATAGGAGTTGTGAGAGGATTTTTAGCCCAGCTTTTCAAGGCTAGCTTGGTGATTTTGAGTTTTTTCTCCCAAATATAGCTGGGGGATCCTACTACAGGTTGGGACCAGGCTTGTGTAACTGTTTCCAGGAAGCCATCCCTCTCGATCCAAAGAGGACTCAATCGAAATGGGATGGGACCGATATCTTCCTCTTCTTCTAGCAACAAGGAGATGGGTTTGTGATCTGAGGTTAGCTTTGGGAAATTTTTTGAAGAGATTATTTTTTTCCCCTCCAGCAATGAGCTTTGCACTAGAAACCTATCTAAACGAGCAGAGATGTTGGCAACCCCTACTCTGTTGTTGGTCCAGGTATAAAGACCTTTCTTAGCTTTGAAGTCAAGGAGATCCCAGGAATGGATCAATGTTTCCACCGTGTTATGCAAAGGGTCCTTCCCCCAGACTCCACCTTTTTTCTCTTTGGGATCTAAAATTATGTTGAGATCTCCTGCTACTATGATGTTTGTGGGAGTATATATTTCTATGAAATTTGAGAGAGAGTTCCAGCAATCCTTTTTTCCAAGAAAGCTAACTAGGACATAAAGATTGAAAAGGGCCAGAGTTATCTTGATTTGTATATGCTGTAGTTCTGTGTATATCCAATGTTGGGTTGCTAAATATATTTTCAGAAGGAACTTGTCCTCTGACCATAAGGTTGAGAGTCCCCCTGAAGTACCCCGAGCGCTGACCGCCTTGCTTGCATTCTTCTTCCACTTTGTTCTGCTTAGGGATAGAAGAGCTTCCTCTTCTATTTTTGTCTCTTGGAGCAAGAGGATATCTGAAGGTTCCATTCGAGATAAGTCTTTGACTGCTTCTGCCTTCGTTGGATTCCCCAACCCCCTGCAGTTCCAAGAGACAATCTGCATTATTTACTGGAGGTTTATGAAGTGGGGCCTCCCTTTGGGGGTCTATCCCTCATATTTCTGCCTATTGACATTTCAATTGTGGACTGTCTGCCTTGCATATTTAATCTCTCCGCCTCTTCTTCTCTAACCTACTTTAGAGACTTCCTCCTTGTCCTTTTGGAGGTTCTCTCAAAATATTCTTCTTCAAAATATCCAGAGTTGTCTGTCGGCTTCTTCTTGGGAATTTCTACATGTGTGGGTGAGGATGTGGTGCCTGCTGGTGAACCAGGGAATTCCCGCGTGTCTGCATCTGTGCAAGGGGTTTCTGGAATAGTTGTTCCAGGTTGTTCCTGAGGTCCGAAATTTATTTCTATTTCCTCTACCTGTACATTAGATCGTTTCACCTCTCCCTCTTCAAGTACAGGTGAACTATGTTCTTCGAGTGTACTCAAAACAACAAACAGATTTTGGGATGCATTAGCATTTTCTGCAGCTGAAACTTCAGTGTGTTTATTCCTGGCAGGTGGCACTCCAGGCCCTGTAATCCCTCTTTTTCCCTTTGTTCTGCTAACCTGTTTGGATGAGTCTGCCTTTTGAACTTGTGTCCATTGTTCTCCCTTCTCTTTTTCAGATTCTTCCTCTGCTTTCTTCTTGCAATTTCGAACAAAATGGCCATAGCCATGGCAATGCCGACACTTGAAAGGTAGCTGCTCATAGTCGAGCTCTTAGATATGTGACCAGTCAGCCACTGTTAGATTTATCGCTTCAGGAAGCCCTATCTCCAAGTCGACTTCAATACAGATTCTAGCGCACAAGTATTGCTCTTTCCGTTCTGCCCTATCAATGTATTTTCCTAATTTATTCCCAATGGCTTCAAGTGATTCTGGGTTCCAGCAGTGTAAAGGGAGGTGAGGAAGCCTTACCCAGACAGGAACGGATGAAGGCACATCCTGAGATGGATCAAAATCCAGAGTCCATTTGTTCAGGTAGAGCCCCTGGGGACCCAAGAAGTAAGGCCCGTTCTGGAAAATAAGATCTCGATCTTCAGCTGAATAAAAAATGAAGACATAGTATCCTCTTCCTACCAGATGATTTCGGATTTCTTCGGAAATGAGAGGCCTCCAGTTCTGCAGAACCCACCCGTTGATTGCCTTGGGAGAAGGCTAGAGGCCCATAAACTGACCAATGAGCCCGCGCTCTGCAATATTCAAGGCAGTGCGGCATGGGCGTTCCGCGGGCAGGTCGACGGTGGGGATGCTATCAACTTTCTTCACAAATTTATGAAGGCTCAGATTGCCTTTCCTCTTGCCGCAGGAGGCGACCAAAAGATTGAAAGTTGCAAGCTCATGGAGGAGAGGAGGGGGAGGGCCCCCTCCGGCGTCCGTGGAAACAATAAAAAAAATAACCGAGTCCGGACGTGGCTTGCTCAGGAGCGCTCAAATGGATTAGACAATTTTTTATTCATTGTGATAGATTTGTTGGGGTTTTTCATCATTGCTTTGAGGATTTTCCCCAGGGTACATCTTGTGTTATGGTTGAATGTTTCATGTGATTGAATGGTTCATTGATTCAAGTATTCAATATTTCTGCACTTAAAGTTTTAAAGTTCAAAGCTCATCACATTTGGTAAAAAATTAATAAAACCATCAAAGAGGCCAAAAACAATCCATGACCCTATCCAAATAGTTACTTGAGGTAATATATTAAGCAAAGGAAAAAATATTTTACATAAGAGCTTCTCACAATTGATCATCAAGCAAATGAACCTCCATGCTCTTTAAATAGAGATCATGGATCAATTGAGTGTTAAGCCACATATCAATAGTCGTTAAGATCAAGGTGAAGATGAACCGTCACATCACTATATGTCTAGAGCATATCATGATCGCCGGATTGCGTAAGTACGAATGCATACTAATGCATACTAAAGAAACACACTTTACCTAAAGATACATTATACCAAGTTGATCTTAAATAACTCCTAAGTGTCTAAATATTATAACACCCCCCCTTAAGAACAACTTGGGGTAGGATTGAAGGATTGTCTGTAGAAGTACGATAAAACCGATTGTCTTCACCACTTGAAGAAAATTTCATCGCATATATTTTGTGCCTGCCACTTAAGTAAGAAGGAATTATATTATTATGAAAAGATGTTAAGATTTATTTCCAAGATAGTGCAAACAATTTATTTAAAGGTATTTTATTATTTTCAATATTGGTTTTGGCGAGGAATCAAAGTTGGAGGGTTGAAAAATGGATCTGCATTTTCACTAGCTCTAGGGTTCTTGTTCAGGCTGCTTCTCCTCGTTCGTCTTTGAAGGTTTCTCCATTTTTAAGGAGGACTGGTCATCCCAATGGAAATCCATCCAGGGGGGCACACCCCCTCCTTCTGTGACGTGATCCATGAAGCCACAGGAGGTGCTGAGAATTTTTCCATACCCTTGTTTGAAGCCCCTGTAGAAATTCTCTCAGTAGCTCGAGATTATAAAAAAATTCAAGAAGCCTTTAAACTGGAGGATCCTGCCCCAAGCTCTTCCCATCCAAAGGTGGCTCGATCTTGGATACCACGGAAATGCATTGCTCAAACTGTGACTAAACCTAGGTATGTCATTCAATCGACTAGGGTTGGGACTAATACACAATTCTTAAAAGATCATGCCCTAATAGGCAAGTTCTTAGGACTTAGGCTTATTGAAAAATATATTTTCAAATGGATCCAACATTGGTGGAAACCGAAAGGCCATTTTGAGTTACAGATGGGCTTGAAGGGATTCTTCACTGCTATCTTTCATAGTATTGAGGATAGAAACAAAGTTTTTGAGAATGGACCTTATTTTTTCAATTCAACTGGGTTATTATTGAAAGAATGGGCCGAAAATTTCAATCCATACAAAGAGAATTTTTCCCATGCCCCTATATGGATCAGACTCTAATCGCTCCCGCAAGAATTATGGCTAGAGGAGATCCTAGAAGGCATAGGCAGTACCCTAGGGCACTTTGTCAAAATAGAGGATGTCACCAAGAGAAGGAGAAACACTTCCTATGCCCGAATATGCATCTATATGAACATATCCAACCCTCTCCTTATATCTATTTGCCTATATTATCAGGATGAAGAATGGGAGCAAACCCTTGACTATGAACACATCCCCTTCTGTTGCAGAAAATGCCATGTTCACAGTCACCGTTTTCATAATTGTCCGTTTACTTCCAAATCCATACCACCTCCCCCGAACCACCTGGCTAATCAGGTTTAAGGTTTCACCTAGATCCACAATCCAAAAAGCAAGATTCCTCAAAAACAACCTATCGCTGAGCATACTCCACCACCTACCAGTAATTCCTTTGAAATTCTCTCACATCAGGATAACTAGGGAGATCAAACCATGGAGACTCAGGAATACCTCTATACAACCAAATCACCTCCTAAAAACCCAAGCAAGGACCAAGGGAAAACTACAGAGACAATTCCTCCGAGCCCTCCTAGTTCTCCAAATGCCCCCCCAAACCACGCAAGGAGATACTGTTATGGAAATCAATGAAACTGATATGGAAGGTGTCAACTCAGACAATCTTGAGCAAGCCTTCAGGAAAAAGGACCTGTATTCCATACCTATTGATCAACTTAGAAAGGTTCATAAAGTTTTCATGAACTCATACATGGGGGTAGCCGTCAGATATGCAAAACCCCTAGGAATATTTAGAGATCCTGGCAAAGACAGTTGAAAAAGCATGAAGGAAAAAGAGAAACCAAGCAGAAAGTCAATGCAACAGCTAATTCAGGAAGTTGGTAGCTATATGGTAAAATATGTACAAACCAATTTGATAATGGACAGTTGACAAACCCTCCCCAACCGTTCTTAATGGTGAAGATCACTTCCTGGAACATTAGAGGTCTAAATGGTAGGCACAAACAAGATGTGAGGAACCTGCAACAATTAATTAATAAAATGCACAATATATGAGATCACATAATATTTTATTGATCGCAGGCCACTTCGAGGGGGAAACCTCCTTTGAGCAAGCTCAATACAAATAAATTCATGGTGCCTTCATTGGCCTGAACACAAACTTATATACTAAGTCTAGGCTCCAATACTATGGGTCAAAACTATGGGCCAGTACAAACTATGGATCAACAAATACTACGGGACGACTTACAAAGCATATGCGTCTAACAACAATATACTAACAAAGTAAAGAGAAGGGTTGACATGGGTTCCTAACATCCCCCCCCATTAGAAAAAGCTTTGTCCTCAAAGCTTTAGATGTGGAAATTGTTGCTGAATCTAAAGGAGTGGTTCCCATGTAGCATCCTCTGGTTGCATGTCGTGCGACTGAATTAATACCTTTGTGATAGAGCGAGAGTGAAGCTGTCGAGTGCACTTATTGAGGACGACCTCCGGCTCTAAAAGGATGGATCCTTCATTATCTATTTCTGGTAAAATAGTTTGTCCTCTGATGTTGGTGCCAAGAACTTTCTTCAGACAAGAGACATGAAATACTGGATGAATGCGGGAAGAAGGAGGAAGTTTCAATTTATAAGCAACAGACCCAATCTTCTGAAGAATCCTATATGGACCATAGAAATTTGGAGCGAGCTTATGACGCCCTTTGAGTTTCAGGGATGATTGCTTGTAAGGCTGGAGACGAAGAAAAACCATATCACCTTCTTGAAAAGTGCGCTCAGAACGGTGCTGATCGGCTTGTTGCTTCATGCGATTTCTTGCCATGTGAAGATTGTCCCGCAAAATGCGAAGAATCAGATCGCGGTTTCGAAGGATCGTGTCAATTGCCTGAACTGGTGAACTGCTGGGGGCGTATGGAAGAAGAATTGGCGGTGCCTGACCATAGACTACTTCATATGGAGTCATTTTAAAGGTAGTGTGGTAAGAGGTATTGTACCACCATTCAACGAGAGGGAGCCACTTTTCCCAGTGATGTTGTTGTTCAGAGGTGAAGCAACGAAGATAAGTTTCCAAGCATTTATTGATAATTTTAGTCTGACCATCTTTTTGTGGGCGATACCCTGAACTCATCTTTAGTTTGGTGCCAGTGTGGCGAAATAGTTCTATCCAAAAATGACTGGTGAAAGTCACATCACGATCTAAGGCAATGGAAGAAGGGATTCCATGAAGACGAAAGATCTGGTCCAGGAAAATTTGAGCGACTGAGGAGGCTGTATAGGGATGGATGAGAGCACAAAAATGACTATATTTGGAGAGGCGATCAACCACAACCAAAATCACTATCTCCCCTCCAGATTTAGGGAGCCCTTCAATTAAATCCATATAAATATCTTTCCAAATCCATGCAGGTATGGGTAAGGGTTCGAGTAATCCAGGAAGGAGTGTCGTTTCACACTTATTGCGCTGGTAGGTATCACATTCAGCCACCATCTGTTGAATTGTCATTTTCATTCCCTGCCAAAAGAAGTTACTCCGTGCCTGCTCATACCTTTTGAGGAACCCAAAGTGCCCTGCTGATGGAGAAGCTTGGAGTTCATAGAAGACAGCCTGTTGAAGATCTGTGCTCTGGGGAAGCACCAGACGGCCCTCGTATCTCAGGGAAGCACCATCCCAAGAGTAATGTGGTCCAGCAGAAGTTTAGTGGGCCAAGCGTTGGATGATTTGTGATAATGAAGAGTCATTGACATAGCCCTGTTGAACATATTGCAACCAATTTGGAACAGGCATAGAAATAGCTGAAAGAGAACCCTGGTCATCAAATGTGAGAGAAAGAGCATCCGCCACAATATTTTCCTTACCCTTCTTGTAAGTGATCTCATAGTCATAAACCATGAGTTTGATAACCCATTTCTGTTGTGCTGGGGAGGATACACATTGTTCCAGGAAATATTTCAAACTCTGGTGATCAATCTTGATGCAGAAATGATTCCCTAATAGGTATGGTCGCCACTTCTGTACTGCATGCAAAATAGCCATCATTTCATTCTCATATGTAGAGGTAGCTAAATTCTTACCTGAAAGGGTTTTGCTAGTGAACGCAATGGGGTGTTCATATTGAAGTAGAACAACACCAAGTCCATTGCCGCAAGCATCACTCTCAATAGTGAAGGTTCCATCGGGCATAGCTAGAACAGGTGTAGTACACATAGCTTGTTTCAGTTTGTCAAATGCACACTCGGTAGCATGTGTCCATGTAAAAGCATACTTTTTCAATAGAGCAGTTAATGGAGCTGCAATCTTCCCATAATCCTTGACAAACTTGCGGTAGTATCCAGTCAACCCCAAAAAACCACGAAGGCTCTTGAGTGTTTGAGGATGCGGACAATTGTTCATGGCAATGATTTTGGCAGGATCCACACAAACCCCTTGTGCTAAAATAATGTGCCCAAGATACTCTACTTCCTTCTGTCCAAAAACACATTTAGACTGTTTGACTGTTCAGCCCATGTTTTACTGTATATGAGGATATCATCAAAGAACACCAGAATGAATTTCCACAAGTAGGGACGGAATATTTTATTCATCAAGGCCTGGAATGTGGAAGGAGCATTAGTGAGGCCAAAGGGCATGACCAAAAACTCATAGTGGCCATCATGTGTGCGGAAAGTTGTTTTAGGGATATCATCCTCATGAACTCGAATTCGATGATACCCAGAACGAAGATCCAACTTGGAGAAAAATTGAGTACCATGAAGCTCATCAAGGAGCTCATCAACAACAGGAATTGGAAACTTATCCTTGATTGTGAGGTGATTAAATGCTCGGAAGTCAATGCAGAGGCGCCATGACCCATCTTTTTTGCGGACAAGGACTGGTAAAGAAAAGGAACTAGTGCTTGGGCGAATAATACCTTGCTTCAATAAGTCTCGAACGAGCATTTCAATATCTGTTTTTTGGTGAAATGGGTAGCGATAGGGATAGATGTTGGGAGGAACGCTTCCAGGAAGGAGCTGAATACGATAGTCCTCTGGCATTAAATGTGGCAATCCCATTGGTTCAACAAAGACACCTGTATATTGATCCATATTTTGTTGTAGATCCAAAGGAGTAGTGGAGACCGCTGATGGTTGCATCTGAATGGAATGGATCTGAGCGATGACACCATGTGAATTCTTCTTAAGGAGTTTCTCCATGCAATGTGAATTGATGATGCTGAGAGACCCTGGTTTTAATCCTGTCAATGTGTGTTTTTGTCCATTGGGTGAAAACTGCATCCAAAGTTCAGCAAAATCCCATAAGATGGGGCCAAGTGTGCATAGCCATTGAGCGCCCAAAACCACATCACATCCGCCTAAGGTCAAGGCAAACATGTCAGAGTGCAGGTTATAATCTCCCATAGAGAGACGCACATTGCGACACTTCCCTTTGCAAGGTAAGGTGCCCCCATTGGAAACCATGACTTCAAAGTTGGAGCAAGGATGGATAAAACAATCATCCTGTTTGGTGATCCGAGGGTCAATGAAGTTATGAGTGCTACCAGAATCAATGAGTATTGTAAGAGGGAGCTTCTTGAAGTAACCCCTCACTCGCATTGTTTGGGGGGTGGTGATTCCGACTAAAGCATGGAGAGATATCTCTAGGTGGTCGTCCTAAGACGGAGGGTCAATAGGTGGCTCCTGAATGTCGACCTGATCATCTATTGTATCTGGAGCTTCTTCACCAATTTCAGAGGTAGGAGGGGAATCCACATCCAAGAGATAGATCTTTTTATCAACACATCTATGGCCCCGACTGAATTTCTCATCACAATTATAACAAAGCCCTTTTTCTCTACGTGCCCGCATCTCTGTTTCAGACAAATGCTTGATAGGAGTTGGTCGAGGAGCTGGCGGGATGGGAGGTCGTTGAGAACCTATATTTATGAAGGGAACAAAAGTGGGTTTGGAGCGTTGTTGGGCTGCAATCTTGTCTTCTGCCAACTTAGACCACCCCAGGGCTTCCCTCACTGTGTTGGGACAGAACATTTTGACCTCAGAGTGGATTACATCCTTTAGACCACTGATAAAACAACTCCTGTAGAAGTCATCAGGCAATCCTTCGGTGTGGTTGGCCAGTTTCTCAAATTTGGTCTGATACTCTCTCACAGTGCCAATTTGGCGAATTTTAGTGAGTGCTCCGGTGAATTCATCAAAAGCACTAGGACCAAATCGTTGCAAAAGGAGCTAGCAAAAATCTGGCCATTTTGGCTCTTCATGAGCCTTGATGTACCATCGGTACCATTGAAGAGCTTCCTGTTCCAAATGAAATGATGCAAGGGGAACTTTGTTGACATCAAAAGTATTATGCAGACTAAAATATTGTTCTGGCCGATAGATCCATCCAATCGGATAAGTACCATTGAAGCGAGGAAAATCAAGCTTCAGACCACGGAAATTGCTGGAAGAAGAGAACCCATTGTCTGAAGAAGACTTTGATTGTCGTTTATTGGTCATGGCGGAATGC
The DNA here is from genome assembly GCA_027924585.1 of Larix kaempferi. NCBI lineage: Eukaryota > Viridiplantae > Streptophyta > Pinopsida > Pinales > Pinaceae > Larix > Larix kaempferi. The sequence goes on along the minus strand of BSBM01001002.1, from coordinate 14,232,082 downwards.
TCAAGATGGAGGACAATAAATTTTTCGTCAAGATCCCGGAGTTTGGTTTTGAGGGCTGTAAGTTCTTCCTCCATGGTTTTTGCTCCTGCGCGGGTGACAACCATAACCAAGAGTTTTTTTTTGAGTGCATAGAACAACAAAAATAGAAGCTGTTTTAGTAAAGGAAAATATGGATTTGGGAAAAAATCTGATGGGTAATTTGGGTTTGACCAGGTTTTGGACACTTTCGAATGGACAGGGAAGCAGAAAAGAAGGATTTTAGAAGCGGGGTGAAAGAATGAGAAAATTTGGCAGAAATGGACAAAGAAACAGAAATAGGAAATGAACAATGTGGTAAAATTTGAAGGCAATTGGGTGAAGATCGAAGAAGTTATGGCAAACCCTAAAAATAAACAAATGTGAGATTTCTGGCTTTGGGAAGTGGAATTTCGGATAGGGTCCTCAGGAATGAAATATGCAGAATGGGATTTCAGGGGTGTCAGGGAAGTTTCAAGGGAAACGAAGTTAAAACAAGGGATATATATATATATTTCAGAAAAGGATCTGCAATGGCGCGGAAGGGATCGTCAACAGATGGATATGTAACGGCACATAAGTGATCGAAAACAGTTGGATATGCAACGACGCGGAAGGGATCGACAACAGATGGATCTGTAACGATGTAGAAGTGATCGGCAACAGATGGATCTGCAACGACGCGGAAGGGATCGACAACAGATCTGGACAGACGAAATCTGCGATTTATCAACTTAAAATAGATATGGACCCCAGGTATGCTCGGCTTCCTAACAGTTTAGGGGATTCACTCAGCCACCAATGCTGTCTGACGACTTGCGTATTGGGGTAGTACCCCTCACTCCACGGCTCAGGTAAAATTGATAACCGCTTTGCCACAAACGACAACTCTTGGTTTACCTCACGGGTGGGAACTAATCAATCAGGTAGGAGTCGTTGCCCTTTTCATTGGAAGGTCCTATCAATGGGAGCTACTTCGGGGTTCCTGTGGGACTCCTCACAATGAGTTTTAGGGCTTATGCCCAAGTACTTCCCACAGTTAAGCGGATAGGGATTATTCCCAGATTCGAACCTGCAACAGATGATAAATTTTTTTTTGGGGCAGAAATTCCACCTAACGAACCCAAGAAAGTGCTCTGATACCAGATGTGAGGAACCTAGAACAATTAATTGATAAAATGCACAATATATGAGATCACAGAATATTTTATTGATCGCAGGCCACTTCTAGGGGGAAACCTTCTTTGAGCAAGCTCAATACAAATAACTTCACAGTGCCTTCATTGGCCTTACCACAAACTTATATACTAAGTCTAGGCGCCAATACTATGGGTCAAAACCATGGGCCAGTGCAAACTATGGATCAACAAATACTACGGGACGACTTACAAAGCATATGCGTCCAACAACAATAATACAAACTATGGATCACCAAATACTACGGGACGACTTACAAAGCATATGCGTCCAACAACAATATTCTAACAAAGTAAAGAGAAGGGTTGACATGGGTTCCTAACACAAAGGCTCGTACGAAACCGAATTATAGCAGATAAACCAGACATTTTGTTTTTCCAAGAAACAAAGTTTGTTGGGAAGTAAGCAGATTCCATACTCAACTTGTTGGAGGTAGAGAAATCACAGCAGCATTGATGCGTGTGGTACTGCGGGAGGCATGGCCATCCTTTGGAACTTAGCCTATGTTATCGTTGAACATTTTTTCTCTACTACTTGGCTGATCATGACCAAAGCGAGGATGATTGTGTCAGGTAAATACTTCTTCATAACCAATGTCTATGGGCCCTCCACTCCACAAGACAAAGTGGATTTTCTGAACAGTTTGGATATGCTCAATCAAAATATTCAACATGATAGATGGATAATTGGATGAGATTTCAATTTCATCTTGACTCAGTATGAAAAATGGGGAGGCATTCATAGACTGGAAGAGGACAATAGACTATTCCAAAACATTATCGATCAACTCCACGTGATCAATATTGAACCTGCAGATGGTGATTTCACCTGGACCAATCGATGTTCGAGCCATCAAAATGTTTCCTGCCGACTTGATAGATTCCTCATCTCCGAATCACTAATGCTAGAAGGCCTCTCTCTTGAATCCTCAATTTTGCCGATCGCAGGTTCTGATCACTGGCCAGTCCAGTTGTGGATGGATGTGGCTGGAATCCCTCAACATAGACCTTTCAGGTTCAAATTTTTTTGGTTCTCGCACCCTGACTTCAAGAAAAATATCAAGCAATGGTGGATGGAAATTATCATCCCATATGGCACGCTCATGTTCAAATTCCAGCAGAAACTCAAGGTCCTAAAACAAAATCTAAAATACTGGAACAAAAACAATTTTGGAAATATTTTTCAAGCCCATAGATTACTGGAGAACCGCCTCCAGGAAATTCAAATCATCTACAAGAAGCAAGGACACACATATCAACTTAAGGACGAGGAAGCCCAGGTAAAACAACAGCTTGAGGAAAGGTACACTCAAGAGGAAATCCTTTGGAGACAAAAATCCATAGTTCAATGGCTTAAAGAGGGAGAGAAGAATTCTAAATTCTTTCATCAGTCAATGATCCATCGACAACACATCAATCGGATTAAAATCCTAGATGGTGATCAAGGAAATGCACTCACTAGTCATGAGGATATACAAAGGGAGCTCAATCATTACTACAAGAATATTCTTTTTGAATAAGTGATGGATCGATCTACGACTATTGAAAAAATTACTAGACATATACCTACTCTGGTATTGGAGGAGCAAAATGATGCCCTAATGGGACCTATCACTCTAGAGGAAGTTAATATTGTTGTCCATGACATGAAGGATGGAAAATATTCGAGACCGGATGGATTCACAACGGATTTCTTCCATCACTACTGGGATTTCCTTTGGGAAGGGGTTTGGAAAATTATTGAAGACTCTCGGATATCAGGGAAGGTTCTCTCTCCGTTCAATGCTACTTTCTTAACACTGATCCATAAGGAAGAGTGAGTCTCCAAGCCTAAGAATTACCGATCCATTGCACTTTGCAATGTCATCTACAAGATCATAACCAAAGTTATTGCTACCATACTGAAGCCTATCCTCCCTCAAATCATCTCGCCAGAAAAAAAATGAGATATGTTGAAGGATGACAAATCATGGATAGTATTCTCCTCGTCCATGAATTGATCCACTCCCTCAAATCCACCAGAAGGCAAGGTATGCTTCTCAAACTTGATCTCTCAAAGGATTTTGATAAAATTAGTTGGAAATACATGAGGAACATATTGAGAGCGTTTGGCTTCGACGAGAACTGGATCTCTTGGATCATGAATCTCACGTCCTCATCTTTTTTCTCTATTCTCATCAATGGGTCACCTGCAGCTCCATTCAAACCATCAAGAGGAATCCGACAGGGGGATCCACTCTCTATGTTGCTTTTTGTCATTATGGCGGAAGGACTCAACAGATCAATCAAAGCAACAATCACTAAGGGCTCACGACATGGACTTCCCATACATGGAATTGACCCCCCAATCTTGCATAATCAGTTTGTGGATGACACCATGATGATGGGAATCCCAACTGTTAGGGAATCCAAAGAAATAGATTCCATACTAGAAGATTTCAGTGCGGCCTCAGGCACCTCCATCAATCCAGATAAATTTCAAATATTCTTTTTGAATACCCCTAGAGCGATTCAATTGAACATTTCAAGAATTCTGGGCTTCCAAAGGAGCTCCATTCTTTCCAAATACATGTGAGTCCCCCTCTCAAAAAATGTACTCCGCAAATGCACTTGGGAATATATTCTAACCTCTCTTAATATGCGCCTCTCTTCTTGGACCTTCGGATCCATGAACCTAGCAAGACGTTTAATTCTCCTAAAATCAATTCTCCAAGCCATCCCCATTTACATTTTCTTTGCCCTAGCTGCTCCGAAAATGATACTAAAACAAATCAGATCAATCCAAAGAAAATTTATTTGGAAAGGTACAAAAGAGGCAAAGGAATGGGCTTTGGTGAATTGGACAGAATTGTGCAAACCTAAGCTAAAAGGCGGTCTTGGTTCGAGAGACCCTCAAATTCTCAATGAATTCCTTGGAGCCAAAATTTGGTGGAGATGGTTGAATAACCCTAAGTAGGTCTGGGAAAAACTTTGGCGGCAAAAATATGCTCCAGGAGCTAGTGAGGAACAACTCATACGCTAGAATGAGCAGCAATCGGGATCAACTATTTGGAATGTAGCTTGGAGCAATAGAAAACTTATACAAGATCACGCCTTCTGATAAATTAGAAATGGCTTAACAACAAACTTATGGCATGACTCATGGCAGCATCTCCCTCCCTTAATAAAAAATCAACATCTAGAGGAACTGCATCGCCACTCCATGCAATCGGATTTGTACAAAGTGGCCGACTATTGGATGACTAAATCTATGCTTGAGGGTTGGAGAGACTGGAAAGCTACTCAAACACAACTTAATATTCCTCAACATATAGATATAAAAAATTGGAAAGAGATACTATAAAAAAGATGGATCATATGCAAAGATGAACCTGACATTTTGTACTGGGGGCACTCGTCCAAGGGAACCTTTAACATCAAGGAGGCCTACTCCATTAATGCTGCTACTGAACCCACCCAAGTTCCAGATGCCTGGAAACACATATGGAATCTCAATCTTTGGCCCAAAGTCAGCATATTCTTATGGAAAGTCATGAATACTTGCATTCTTACCTGGGATAACATGAATTGACGCAACTTTTTCAGCCCTTTAGTTTGCAAGAGACATGAAGAAACCATGGAACACCTGCACAACCATTGTGAGTTCATCTCTTTAATTTGGGACCAACTAGCAAAAATGATGCACACCTCGAACATAAATAGAGGCAACATTTCCACTACAATCACCAATTGGATAATCAAGGCGTTCAAGAGTCTAGTCCTGAACAAGATATGGCAACTTCTCCCAGGATTTGTTCTCTATAATATGTGGAGAGAATGAAACTGAAGAACTCCCAGAAACTATCTTGGATCGATGGATGGAGCACCATCAAGACATCTATCCTCGAAACAATCAACATCAAACCTTGGTCCCTGGAAGAGCTCTCGGGTAAAGGGGTGGAAAATCAAATTCTCAAAAACTGGGGAATCCTACCTCCTCCCGGGGCGAGCTCCCATGCAATCCCAAAAATTCGACCACCTTCCAGCCCCACTATTTGGTCTAGACCACCTCATGGTTTTGTGAAAATGAACTATGATGGAGCCTCTAAAGGGAACCCCGGACCAGCTGGCTATGGGGTCGTCTACAAGAATGATCAAGGAGAAATATTCTGCATTCTAGCAGGAATCATAGGCTCGAACACCAACAATGTAGCAGAACTTTGGGCGCTTACATGAGGCATCCAATTTTCCATTAGGATGAGCATAACCTGACTCGTGGTGGAAGGAGACTCCTTAGTGGCGCACATGATTTTTTCCAAACTTCTCCAAGGAACATCGATGGAAAAAGTGTCACCCAGCTGGAGGATTTTAAGCCTACTGGAAACTCTCTCTCTTCCCCCCTCCAACCAATTGGCTCTTGTCCCCTCCCATGTCAAATGAACAACCAATAAGGTGGCCGACATTCTTGCCAACAAAGGAGTGGATTGCAATATAGATGAGTTTCATTAATCCTCCACACAATAGGGGAAAGATCCCATATGAAAAGCATGCATAGAAGTGGCGGCCTCGAACAAAGCTCCCCTGACTAAAACAATAGCACTATCCTAATGCCCTCGTACAGATAGAGTGATGGGATGACAGAAAATGAATGCAACCACATGCACATTAACTCAGCCATAAATATCTATCAAGCTGAAACTTATAACCATTATATGACAATGACCCCTCGCATAAATCTCTAGGAGAGCGCTGATTTCCTGATTAGGAAAACCCTATGCATGCATTTTCATAGGAGAGATCCGGGTCTGGAAGATAGATGGGATTTAAGGGATTTTGTTGATCATAGGACGATCTATAGGTTCCTCAGTCATCCCAACACTTATGGTCATTTAAGGTTTCAAGATATGGTCGATTTTGTAGTCCGGACGAATTCAATCCTCATCATTTACGGGGTTGGAAAGCTTGATCGATATATCTACTTATTTGGCAATGTTCATAACAATTTCCCAACGCGTCTCTTATCCGTTGTTCGCTGGTTCACCCTCTGCTCTTCCTCGTCCTACTATCTGTCAAGATCTAGAACCTGCTTGATGGCTCAGGAAGGAGACAACTCGGGCAGGAATAAAGCTGGCCAAACACGGGTAAATAGGGAGAAGCTACGCACAACACAAGCAACCTGTATGTAGATAACCACTATAACAATTGGCATCCAGGAGGAAATTGAGCTCAAAGAAGCGGTTCTGTGGAAAGAACTAGATAAGGCTAAGCCCCTAGAGGATTTCGTTGTCCTGAAAGCCTGGATACAAGACCTTGGTTCTTCCCAAAGTAGGCACACACTGTTTGAGAAAGCAATATCTTTATATTGGATTGTCAACGACCTGCTTGGGCAAGTCCTCTTGGAGAAAGAAGAGAAGGAACGAGAGGAGGAAATTCCCACCGACTTCTTGAAGGAACTCTATTAGGACACCCGATTAACGCATATGAAAATGGATGCTATGGCGGAGAAGATGGGATTGCCCTTCTTCCTGGAAAGTAGGTTCCATAATTTTCAGTCGGTCTCCATCCATTTGTTTCATGTTGAGGTTTTTTTATTACTATGTAGATCTAGCTAGTAGCTCCTCTAGTACTAAGTTAAATTTTCAGATAATTTCAGACAGTTCTATATGTCCCTGTTTTCTCCTAGCCGGAGAGGGGTCTTTTGATTTTTTGGATGACTGTTATATTACTCTGGTTACTTGGTTATTACTACAAGTTCTAAAGACATATATGACTCATTGGTTGGGTTTCTCTGTTTTCTCCTTCGGGAGAGGGGATTTTTCTTTGGCAAGACAGTTAAGATCTATGCCCTATGTACTCTGCTGTTTATATTAATATATAGTTTGCTTACTAAAGAGAAAAAAAATGGTTTTGGCCATTTCTTAAATTCATAACATTCAAAAGAAAATCACATTAATGTTTATTATTATGTATGAAGGTACTAGATTAAAGCTCTCTCAATAGTTCAAATTTTAGGACAAAACAATTGAATTTTTTGATGATCATATTTATCTAGAAGATAATTGTTTTTTTTATCAAAAGTATTGTTCTCGTAAAATGGGATACAATATTCAAATTGGGTTCCGTCACTTCGCCCACCATCTTTTATATATTCTCTTTTTAGACATAAACTAACTTGTGTCAAACTAGCCTTTTAAGTAATTTATTTTAAACCATAAAAACATCCAAGTATATTAACAAAGCATTATGACCCAACATAAAAATGTTAGTCCAAGAAATAAGATAGTTTCTAAAAAAAAGTTCAAGTGGCTCAGAAATTTGGCTTTTTATGTTTGCATGTATGGGAATCTAATTTGACAACTTCTGACAAGTTTGGAAACCTTCAAAGATATTTTGATGTTTTTCCCAAAATAAAAACTATCAGCTCATCTCAAGACTTTTGTACACTCTCTTCTAAAGCACAAGTTGAGTTTATCAGAAAAACCTTTTTAGATCATTTATTTTAATCCTCCAAAGTGTCAAGCCAACCAAATTAGGCATTGTAACTGAAATTTGACATGGATGCCGAAAGTTAAAATGAACTCAACCAGATGGATGGAACAATTTTAGAAGGATCACAAGAGTCTACAAACCATATTAAGTAGGTGAAAACATGAAGATGCAATTGACATGACACTTCGTTCATCAACAAAATTAACCCTAACTCTTCTTTTGTTTTAAATGTATTATTGATCACAAATGACATTCATATGCAGAATTAAAGTGAATTGATGATTATACGGGCTATGCAAGGAACACCAAAATATCAATGAAGACCAATTATCATTCAAGGGATGAGTTCAAAGTCAATCATCAAAGGTTCAAACATGACAAATATCAGAGAATCCAAGTAAGATCAGGAATCACTTTAAGAATATGCTTTAAAATCCATATGAAGAATCAAACCATGATTAATGATAACAATCAGATCAAGGAAGCCTCATTCAAATGAGCAATTTCAGAAGCATCCACCATCAAAAGATAACCAAATGTTTAAGCATAGGACTCAAACTAGGACTCAAAAAGATGAAAGTAGGATATGGCAATGATGTAGGTAGAAGTTTCTAAAAATTAGATTGGGGCTTTTCATTTTTGCTCAAAAATAAAGGAGAAGTTATTATAGATAGAAGACATTGTAGTAGACGCATTGAGATACTCAAACATAGACATTACAATGGATGTTCTAAAGGGTGTTATAATGGATGTTACATTAGTCGTTTCGGTACATTTTTCATTGGAGTTTCTTTGGTTGCAACAAAGTCATCATGGAAGTTTTTAGTGGTGACAAATACAAACTCTTTTATGATTGTTTTCATAGTTGTAAATAAAAAGTGTCACATTACATCCAAACTGTTACCTAAATGGAGAAAATGATAAACCATCATAGATCCATCTTAAACCCGGATCTATCAAGTATCGAGAGGGATCCAATTTCTTGAGGTGTATTTTTTTAAAATTTAAACTCAAGAAATTTGATCCCTCTCGATGCATGATAGATCCGGGCTTAAGTTTTAAGTTTTTATTTTATAGACGAACACCGATTTTTTAATTACTTTTCATAATATTTTATTTTATGAGCCAACATGGATTTTTTAAATACTTTCCATAATTTTTTATTTTATGAACCAACATGAATTTTTTTAATTATTTTGTTAGGAACTAACGTTACAACATCTCCTCCATACTGGATCGTAAAACACCTCGCTCCTCTCAGTGCAAATTCTAAAATAATTGAAAAATAAAAATTGTTTTGGTGACAAATAGAACTATAATATAATTTAAGTTGTATTTTCTCTAAAATCTTCTTCCGTCGTGCATGTGTGAAATTAGATACTCTATCTGAGCAAGAATAAGAAACCAATGTGTTGCGGTCACTGATAATCACTTTTAATCACCAACCTTAATAGAATAATCAATAGCATAAAGCATCATATATATGTCGATGATAACAAAGTGATTATTAAAACGATCATGATTTCAAAAGATAGCAATAGCTTAAGGACAGTTGGAAACCACACAATAACTTAAATAGATATAATGTGCTAAATGTTATTGTAAACTATTTCTTTTAGTTATTCACAATTACACCTATGAAAATTATTTTTGAACAGTATATGACAACAATAATATATGCTATCTCCCTTTGAAATAGTATATGTTAGCTCTTTTTAAATAACATTAATAAATTATGTGTAAATTTTATTGTTATTATGTCACAGGGGATCATTTATGGAGATCCCTGCGAAGGGGATCATTTATGGATCGTCCAACTCTTATTATCATGTGTCTTAAACCTATAAATTTTTCCAAGGCTATAGAAAAACTATAGTTAAAATTTTTTAATATTTTTTTGAAATTTTAAAATTAATATTTTTCAAAATGCTTATTGGTGACAGGATATTGACGCCAGCCTCGATTCTCCCTTCCCAAGAAGGGGCTACGGGCTGAGGTCAGTTCCGCAGAGGCTAGTTAATGCAGGTGTTTTGGAAGAAATGCCCGCATGGCAGATCTGGCAGAGGCTATTTAATGCAGGTGTTTTGGAAGAAATACCCACAGTCCTTTAAAGCACTTGCAATTGATCGATAGCTTAGGGGTTCCCGCATACACATAACAAGACAAAATCCATCCGCATATGCAACATACTAGAGTGGGCTCTGTGGATAGTAGGCAAGATGAAAAAACAGGTTTATTGAGATTCGTTTTCATCTGTGTAGTTAAGAGAGGACATTAATGGAATCATTCATGCCACTATAAGATTTTATTAATTAAATTTTTTCTCTTGCACCACCGTGGATTAAAATTTGTCTGTTGCACTATCGGTCGTGTCGAGCAAGTCAGGTCAGATCAAGTCGAGCAAGTCAGGTCAGATCAAGGTAAGGAGATCAGGTCAGGTCAGGGTAAGGAGATGGCGTAAGGAGAGGGCTACTTAAACGCTATATTTTAAATCAATTTAATTGAAACTTGTGTAATTTAGTGCTTTAACCAAGCAACGTGTTATATGATTTAGAGGTTTATGTTTACGCCGAAGGCGTTCTTTTCCGAGGTCGTGTTTCTGTGCACAATTCCCGATATCGTTGTCCCTCGACCAAATAGAATAATGACACGTATTTATCCGCATAAAATTTATTATAACGACACGTATTTATTCAGAAGGGTGCCATGTATTTATTTGAATAGTGCTAGATTCGTCATCTCTTCGCCGAATAGATTTGGGTCACGTGCACCTTTCTCTTCGCTCACCTCGAATCGCCACATGTCCCTTCATGTTGCTGAATTTATGTGTTCTTGAAGTTTTTTGCAGTCTGGTTATGGAAAATGAGGGTGCTAGCTACAGATTTGATTTTTAATTCACCTGAGATGATAGAATACATGACTTATTAATTATTACCACCAGAGATACAAAGGTCGAAACCTACGGCCAACGGATTCCATCGTAAGCCCATTCCTCCATTGTCAAGGAGCCAAGAAAGTATTGCCACTGTAAAATATTATTCAATAATTTAACAGGTACCCAATTGTTATGAGGCATTGATATTATTGTGCCGTCAAGAGCAGGGGGAATTCATGGTGTTATGGAAATTGTGGAAGAGGAGGATTGGGAGGGTATAATAATTGTTCAGGGTATTCCAGAGAGGAATGATAATAAGGGTTACATTTTTCGTTGCCATCAAGGTTTTGCGACATGGCACCAGATAAAAGATGAGAAGGAAAAATAGTTGCCCATAGACAATGGAGGCTCGGAGATCTTGTGTTCACCAAGGTCACGGTATTTCCGGGATGGCCCGCTAAGGTACGCCAATCGATTTTTCATCCCCATTTTTTTGCTCTTATCTTTATTGATGTATGAGATGTATGTTGTTGCTCTTATGAGATGTATGCTCTTGCTATTATTTGCATTTGCCACATCAAATTATATACTTCTTGTTCTTTTTTTTATTACACGATTGTCATCCAAGGATTTGTGTGAATGTTTATGGCTTCCCATAGGGTTTTATATCTATTGTGTCGATTGCAATAGCTATCGATCATATTTCTATGTGAAGTTTGTTTTGGTGGTGCAATATGTGCCAATATTTTCTTCTTATTCTTAGAATTGAAAAATATGGTTGTTGCACAGGATTTCTTTGAAACCTTGCACAGAAAATCAAATCCTATATCGGAAATTAGTGTTTAAATCCAAGCGATGGATGCAAGTTTGTTTTTTTGGGTGGAAATTGCTTCCGTTTAACTTTAAGAGGATTGTAACTGGCCCCAATTCATGATGCCCCCAAGCGGCATGTTTTATGAATGCGATGGTCCTTAAAAACACAAACCATTAATTACAGTTATTTTTATTTGGCTAAGTTACCGTATCAAAATCACCGAGGACTTGTACCTAGAATTTAACCTGGTGGGTAGCCTGATATTCCACGGCCTTCACTACTGAACCACGACCTCATTAGTGAGGAAGTTTGACTAACAACATAGATAGGATACTTTTGAATTTGGGATCTCTGTACTTTTCATCTTTGTTCAACTTATAGACCATGGTATGTACAATTAGATACCATGGTCAAATAAGCCACCTATCTCTACAATTTTGGACTATTTTGTGTCTATATGTTTGCAAATTTGGCTTTTCATTTATTAGTAGGGAAAGTAGCTTATACTTTCCATGCATTTGTATCAAATTACAACTATTTTTATTTGGCTAAGTAGTCATCAAAATTACCGAGGATTCCACCACCCTCACTGCTGAACCATACCATCATTGGCAAGGAAGCAAGTTTGACAAACATAGATCGGTTGCTTTTGAATATGGGATCTCTGCACTTTTTATCTTTGTTCAACTTATAGACTATGGTATGCACAATTAGATGAGATTTCTTGGTCATATGGCCAAAGAAGCCACCCATATCTACAATTTCGTCATGTTTTGTGTCTATTTATTTGCAAATTTGGCTTGTCATTTATAAACAGGGAAAGTAGGTTATATATTTTGTGCATTTGTATCAAATTATGGGGTGCTCTTATGAGTTAGGTCCTCTTCCTATATGCACTATGTACTCTTCATCTAAATTACCCTTGCATAGATTAAATTTTGTCATGTTTTGTGTTTATTAACAGTGAAAATAAATTATACTTTCCTGTGCATGGATATCAAATTATGGGTATTATGGGTTTCTACTATGAGTTAGGGCCTCTTCTTATAGGTCCTATGTCCTTAACTAAATTATCTTACATGGATCAAATTAGATTGAAGTATATTTATTATTTTCAGGTCCTTAAAATAAAATTGAAGAAGTATCTTATTTTAATATAATTAAGTTTTTGTTTTATTTTATGGAAGTTCTTGTCAAAACCTTATATGAAATGGTTGTATTTAGACAGAATTTAGCTTAATCTAACATGCAACGGAGAATGGCCCCTATTCCGATAATGGATGTTTCGTACTTATCTAACATAGCTGTAATACAAATATAAATTCAAATAATGGATGTATGAATCTTCATGTCAAGCATGATTGTTTTTATTTTACTTATTTATATATATAATATACCATTTAGTGCACCTTATTTTCATTCCTTCTTGTTTGGAAAATAAGAATGTTTACTTTTTAGAAAAATCTATCTTTTCCTTATAAAAAATATATAGTATAAATTTAGGTGTCATTTATAGTTTTATATGTCAAAGTTTCAAGGGCATAGTTCTTCTGTAGTTCTTCCATGCCACTAGGAAGAAATGTAATTTCTTCCATGCCACTAGGGAGAAGTGTAATTATATGCTAAACAGAGCTTGGTATTTTAATAAAATAATAAAAAATTAAGTAAATACAGATTTTACATTGTTGATCCAAAATTTAGTCTATGTGTATGCTATTTGGATTTGAGAGAAGTCATACCCTTGCAATCTAAATGCAAGACATATTGCATCTTGGGGATTCAATCTTTTCTCTTGACTTTTGTTTCATCCTCCTACATATGTGATTAAGTTCCATTTTTTTCACTTGACATTTAATTTGTATATACCCTTCCACCCAATTCATAGTTTTTATGTTATCTTTTCTCTGGGCTAATATGTGTTGGTTATTCAATCCCATTCTGAAATGTTTCTTGGGAAATGTTGGCAAGATACTCCATCTTGAATATATTAAACTTTAATTCCTCTTCGGTCTACCTTAAAGGATGGTGGATGTGTAATTGACATTCAAGAACATCTCACGAAGCTCCATGTTTTCCCTACTCCACAATCAATGAATATGGAAATTGTCTAACCAACTATATACATCCAGGACACAGTGGGACTATTTTTATTTGTGAGTGGACCCCTCCACCCTCTGCATCTCATCTTCAAAACTAATCATGAAAGTCATAGAGCTTTAATGGACACTAACAAGAATCAGTTCTAGCTTTCCATCTCATCATTTATATTTTTATCCAATGTATCACCTCCCAAAGTCATCTTTTGCAAGGCAATAATTCTAATAGATGTTATGGTTTGACATTACCTTTCTTCTTTTCCTATGATGGTGTGCTGAAATTTCTATGCAAATTGAAAGAGTGCCAACACAGCATATCAATATGTCTTATCATTCTCTAAGAGATCTTAATCACCAAAGGAAATATGAAGATTATAATTTTCAAGTACAAGTTTTTGAGTAAAAAAATACCCCCATTAGATGAGATATATAGAATATCTTGCTAACTCCATGAAAAGAAGGGATCTTGCCAACTCAATGAAAAGAAGGGACATTATAATTACACTAAACTTGGAATATTGTTTTTTGAATAATTAGAATATAATGAAGATAGGATGAACCTTGATGATGAAGCACAGATAGACTATCATGATGAGTTGGAAGGACCAACATAAATTAAAAAAACTAATTATCTCGTAAAGTAGAAAATTTTACCAGGTATGTATTTCATTCTCTCAAGTATGTAGTCCAACGAAACTGCTTCATCTATTTATTTGCCATTTTTGAAGAAGAGTTTGAGACTGTAGATTGTAAACATTTATTTGGACTTGATCTTTAATTTGTCTCTATCAAATAACAAATGGATACTAATAATGGTGAAATGCTTTCATTATATTTAGGCTTTGTCATATCATGCTAAGTAATAATAGGGATCGATATATTGTTGGTGGCTTGATTAATGAAACAAGGCAACCATCAGAACTTGTTAGAGAAGGTGTCTAGCATATTTCTGTTGCTATGAGTAAATAATGTATCAGTCTTCTAATAAAATAGGTATATACACCCGAAACAAAAATGAGGAGAATCTTGGATGAAGTTAAAATCAAGAGAATTGGAAGAGGAGGATTGTGTTGAATGCTTAGGTTGCTCTGAGGATTGTGTTGTATGCTTTGATTGCTTTAAACTGAATTAGGTGCTTATCCATCTTCCATGTGCCCACAAGTTTCACTCATATTGCATGATTCCATGGTTGAATAACAATCAAGACTAGCCAACTTGTAGGGTCAAAATTTCACCTTAACTAATTTTAATTAGGACCTTTTACACTATCAAATATTTCAGTATACCATATCAGGAACACACGTTTTAATATGCGATCACCAGTTGTGGGAGTAGCCAAGAGTTCGTTAGCTACATGTATTCATAATTTGAATCGAGTTTGTTTATGTTGCAGTAGTTTATAATAGTTGGATCCCTTCAATAATATATGTATACATACATCAAAGCGGAATTTTTTTTGTCAATCTGATAGTGAAATATTGGGAATCGATTCATGTAAGGTAAAATTTCCCTTCCCTATTTCACTTTTAATTTTCTTGTGATTATTTGATGACTGATTAACCCCCAAGGTCCATCCTGGTTCGTAGCTAGAAACCCTTTGATGTGTTACCTTGGAACTATTTAGTTTCAATTTTTTACAATGTAGAAATCCATATATTGTATAAACAATGACGCATTCTATATTGTAATCAATCAGTACTTATAATATTACAATGATTCATATAATTATTGTAATCAAGAGGTTTGTAAAATAATTCTAAAATCTTTGTATTATGCATATGAGGTTGCTTTCTTTTGAAAAAGTGTTTGAGATTGCAAATTTTAAACATTTATTTGGGCTTGATCTTTAATCTGTTTCTATCAAATAACAAATTGATACTAATAGTGGTGAAATGCTTTCATTATATTTAGGCTTCGTTATTCATGTTGACTAATAATAGGGATCGGTATACTATTGGTGGCTTCATCAATGAAACAATACATCCATCGGACCTTGTTAGAGAAGGTGTCTAGCGTGCTTATGTAGCGACGGGTAAAGAATGTATTAGTCTTCTAATAAAAGAGATATATATACCTAAAACAAAAAGAGTATAATCTTGGATGAAGTTAAAATCAAGAGCATTGGAAGAGGAGGATTGTGTTGTGTGCTTAGATAGCTTTGAGGTTTGTGTTGTGTGCTTAAATTGAATCATATGCTTATCCATATTCCACCTGGCCGCAAATTTCACTCATCTTGCCTAATTTCGTGGTTGGATAACAAAATATTGCCCATATTGTAGGGCCAAAATTTCACCTTAACCAATTTTCATTAGGACCTTTTAGACTATCAAATAGATAGCATTCCCATGAATGTTAATAACTTCCATGTCAACTGATCACATGTGGTTGTTTTCTTGGCAGTTGGTTATATATGAGATTTTATTGGTTGATACAAATACTTTATATACCTTTTTGAGTATGCAATTAAGGAATGGAAGGAATCTAACAGATCTCAAAATTTGGGCACTTCATTCAGTTTTGAAAAGGACTTGCTACAATGTTATAGAGAATATATCGACATCACCAATGTTAGCTAGTAGTGGGGTTCAGATTAGAAGTGCCACTATGAGTTTTATAAGATCCTACCATTATTTCTTGGTGGAATGAAAGACTTGATATACTCTTCACAAGTATCTAGAATTTGCTGAACATCTTCATTGGGAGAATAAGAGGCAAAGCATTATACGACCTGGGAAGCGTGAGCTAATTTCTTTCTAAATTGTTGGGAAAATATGCAACACATTCAAAAGTAGTGAATCAATTTGTTGATTTCCCGTTACCATTCCTTGATGACTAACAAGTCCAAAAGAATAAGATTCTCATTGAAATACTCTCTCTTCTTAAAGAGGTTTTGCCAGCTTTGGGTGACATCTAAGTGCTATGAAAATGCTAATTGTGTTTAGTTCATTGCTAACTTCGTCTACATTTAATATTCGAGTGCCAATTTGTGATATCCTGAAAGGCCTTTTGAAAGTTGACCCTTCCTTGGCCTTCCCTACAAAACTGGCAGTTGATTTGTGATGATGCTCAGGGTACAAGGACAGGTCTACACCATGGGCAAACAATAGTCCATGCACTTTTTTGGGGGATTTTTCCGAAAACACCAATTCGATTTTGGTTTCTTCTTTTCAACCATTTCACCCTCAACAACAACCTATCGGCGTATTATTGCACCTTTTGGGGCAATTGCTAGTTATAGTGTTTTGGATTTCGAACTACTATCCGTTGTCCCTTTCATCTTCCTTTAATCAGAACAACTGTCAATGCCTTGCTATGCATGTTAAGACGTAGGAAAGCTAGGGTTGTTTGTAACCTTTGAGTTGCATATCACCTCATTTCTAATTCAATGATTTTCTCTGTAATGCAGGCATATTACCTCTATTTACCACCTATTTCCAGCTTTAGTGAGACTCAAATCATTGATCTACCGGTCTCAGTGCCTCTGGAGGACACAAGATACACCATTGATTCTGCGCAACTACTTCACTATTGATTGTGTTAGTTAGTGCCCATGAATGCAATGGCATCGGAGCTTCCGTTGGGGGCTTCACGCTGGGCTAAGGCGCCCAAGCCCAAGACTTCAATGATGTGAGTCTCGCAAAGTTTACAACTTTAGGTTGGGTATTTTTCAAATTTCTTCCTATTTTGATGTACTCTAGTGAATTTAATGCTTATTCAGTGAAGCAAATTCCTCTTTTGTGCATACTAAAAACTTGATAATTCTTATTTGTTTTCTATTTTTGTAATAAGCTAGAGCAACTATGGATATGCACATGCTCCACCTTTGATTTTACCAATATATAATATTAAAATCTAGGAAAAATACAATCTAAAAAATGAAAATCCAAGCATTAAGGATGGACGCCATTGTGGTTCATATATTGCTATTTCTTACATAAGATAGTGGGTGCGATCAATATTTTTTGAGTTTTCAAATATATATATATATATATATTTTGCTCTGGATGTAAAGTAAATTATTTATTCTTCCAAGGAAGAGATTGGAAATTAAAAAACAGAAACGAATCGAGTCCAAACTGAATCGCATTGGAAATTCAGGTGAAAGGTTTCGTGCAATGTTAACATGTACATGCATAGAGTTTAGGCACTCTTAAATTACCCGAGTTAAAAAGGAAGGAAAGGTTTAAACAATTTAAATTGTTATGATTTTGAAATACTTTAACCAATTTTTATAATATTAATGATAAATTATTGTAAACCGCACAACAATTTTGCTATTATATTAATAAAGGTGTTTAAGTTTTATTTTATGTATTTATATTTTTAATTAAAATTATAGTTTTTAAAATTAAAATCTAGATTTTTTTTACTTAATTGTTTCTGTATATATAATCCATTCATGTGGATTAGCAATTTTTAGAGTTTGAACACTTTTTCATAATTCAAATATAACAAATTTTATCCCATGTTATATTCTTTGCTCTCCTAAATGCAAATAAAGCCTCGGGCTTACTGGGTTCATAGATACTTTCTACCAACTTCTTGTTGGACTTTTGGATATTGGTATTTGCGGCTTTATTCATTTGGTGTTTATACGACATCGATGTCCAGGCTATATGCTGTTTTGGACTTTTATCTTTTGTATTTATGGCTATTATATCAGGTTTATGTTTGACTTATGTGGTCATTGGTACTTCCACTCATGGGGCCCTGGTTTTTTTGGGCAGAACTGCTGCTTGTGATAGATGCTCTGTTTTAGCTTTTTATGCTTCATATGTAGGAGATCTTTGTGTAGAACTGGTACTATTGTCTATGGGACTTGGACAAATTCTTGCTTGAGATTGATATGGCTTTCATACCTTGATGGGATCAGTTACCCCAGCTGTTATGATGCTTTGATGTAATTGGTCCTATTTACTATTTCGCGGTATTAATAGTAAGTTATATTTTTCGATGAAAAAAAAAGCCTTTGTACTCATGTGTATAACGCATAAATACTCAAATCTTAATACAATAAAATTACTAAAATATGGAAATCTATACAAACTTACAGTACGATATACAATGAATATTGCTTATTGTGTTCATTTCCACGCTTGGAATGTCCATATTCCAAAAAAACTAGAACGAGTGGCCCGCCAATATCACACAGATCTATCCACTGATATCTAAATACATTTCCTTTATTTCTAGAAACATCGTGTACAGTAAAAGGGTCCAAAGGATGTAGGGATGGTGGGCCCAGTTAGAATTTGTAGAGGGCGCTGTAAGGAACTGTGCACACTGTTCAAAGTGCACAATAATGCATGAACAAAAAAAATTAAATGCACATTATATTTCGAAAAAAAATAATTAAATGCACATTATATTTCCGATAGCACCATTTCTATTTCCCCTTCACAAAGGAAGTTAAGGTGATCTAAATAAAATTCATGGCCACACAATAAACAAATTCGAAACGATTTATTTTGAAAACAATTATGGGCTCAGAAAATGGATGATAAAATTCTGAGCCATGTTCTTGCTAACTCAAATGCTCAATCATTGTTTCAGAAAGTGCTCGCAGCACTTGGTGCAAAACAGAATTGGAGACATCCGCCTCGGCGCCGTTCTGAAATGAGTGCCAAGATTGTGAATAGGAGAAAGGTGGCGCTGTTCTGAAATGAGTGCCAAGATTGTGAATAGGAGAAAGGTGATAAGAACCTTTCTTGTTGGGAGCTTTTATCAAAGAAGTCAGTGGAGAAATGAGAGAAATGACGCATAGGATCTATCAAGTTATATTTTTTCCTTGGATCTATCAAGTTATATATATATATATATATATATATATATATATATATATATTTTTTTTTTTTTTTTAATTTTTCCTTAAAATATTTAAGTCTTTCCAGTTATATATATATATATATATATATATATTTTTTTTTTTTTATTATAAATTTTTCCTTAAAATATTTAAGTCTTTCGATAAAAGTGGAATACTGTCTTGATTTTTTGATTTTTTTTATAAGATATGGATTTTTTAATAAATGAATTAGCCTTTTATCCATAATCCTTACAAAGAAAGCCTATACCAAAATTTCATACCAAAATGTTATCACTCTGATGCAAGCCCATGCAATTGGTTTGGTTTTATTGAAAAAACAGTATATGTGAAAAACTAATTATCAATGCATTGAGTGAACGCTGAGCCCGAGAGAAAGCCATCTTTGGCAAGCCCGGTTCCACCGGGCTTCCATGTCCATTGGCAACTTTTCTCCATCAACCTTCCTTGTAGTTTTACTGATAAACCGCAAACAACCTTCCTTGTAGTTTTCCTAATAAAGCGTACAGTTGAGTTGAACATACCTTTCCATGACAGCTCTGTTCAAACCAGTGAATCAGTTGTGAACTTGTGCTGATCGTTGAGGACAAGCCATTGCCTCTACCCAAAAACGCTCGCCCAAAATGATATGCAAATATGCAAAAGCAATGACATGCAGAGGCTTCCACTTTGTAGAGTAATTTTCTGTCCATAAAACCCTGTGTTATTAATGTTTCTAAATCTCAGAGGCCGTGCTGGGAAATTTGTGGATGGTCATGTTATTAATAATAAGTAACTTACGCATGAACAGGACCTCTAATTTTATGAAATTGGGCACACCCATTATAATTTATAACCCCTGTGTGTTTATTCTTCGTATATGGCTGTGGAGCTCATGGACCATGCTGGGAAATTTGCAAGAATGCTCCATTATTAAGCATAAATAGAATGTTACTTGAATAGGTACTCCAATTCTTATACAATTCAACATATCCCTTACAGTTTTTATCAAAAGCCCAGTGAAGCAGAACTGCAGAAGTATGCCAATACAATTCAACATATCCCTTACAGTTTTTATCAAAAGCCTAGTGAAGCAGAACTGCAGAAGTATGCCAGTAGAAGAAGAAGAAGAGGGCAGAAGCATACCAGGTGTCAGCAATCAACAACCAGAAAATTCCTTGGCATTGTATGTTGCATTGAGAGGAGCTCTGGCCGCAAAAAACGTAAAGCTATCCCTCGACATCTTAATAATTTATTAATATAATTGTTCATGATGATGTGTTGACATAAGTGTTTTTTTATTTTTCTATAATTAATATGTAATTTTTTTTAGTGGTAATCTTTTTAATAACAATTTAGTAATAACCATTATTTTGGTGATAATTGTTTTATTAAGATAACAATATACTTACAAAAGTTGTTGATATATTTTAAATTTTACTTTGTAAAAATAATAAGATAATTTAACTAGATTAAATTTATAGTATTTGTTTTCCATTATTTTAAATTTTTAATTACAATTTAATAATAACCATGATTTTGGTGATAATTTTTTAAGTAAGATAAAATATATTAACAAAACCTTAGAAAAATTGTTGATATAATTTTAAAATTTAATTTCTAATAATAATAACAAATCATTTAACTATATTAAACTCAATAGTATTTGTTTTCTATTATTTTAGATTTTTAATTAAATGTTTAGAATAAGAAGTTTCAAACTTTGCTCTTCAAAATGTGATTTTTTAAAAATATGATTATTAGATTAACTAATTATATCCACATTCCTTTACACTCTTATAAGATTGTCACATTGTGAAAACGATCCAAAAAAATTATAAAGTTGTTAGAAGTTGAAAAAATATAATAAAGTAGTGGATTTAAATGACTATTTGGTTGTGGTTTAGTGTGGTTGTGATTTTTTTTATTTGGTGAGTTTTTGTCAGTTTTTTAAATTCAGTGAATGCCATTGGAGAAGATATCTTTGTGACATCATTTTATACCACTACTTAAGATGATTGTCAGGTAGACTTGTAACATTGTTCTTCATCAACAATATCACCCTACAAACACGTTAAAGCTAGCAGTCATGTAATATTGCTTGACAACAAAATGATAATGTAGTGGTTGATCAAAGTATTCGCAAGATGTAGCTATTGGAGAAGGACTTTATTACGATAGTGTCAAATTGCCAGAAATGAATATTTTAACTGTTGGTTCTTTGTTTACCTTCAAAACCCTTTCATGGGCTGTCCTACAGGAAAAAGGATAACTCTCTTGAGTGGTAGACGATTTTGGAGCATTGGTTGAAGTTCTAAGAATAATCTTTTATTAATAACAACCTTTGACAATCCTACGATGGCAGCAAAACATGACAAAATATGAAATATGGATCTTTCCTGAAATCCTCTAAGTACCATAGTCAGATTCATGAAGACCTCAAGTCTCTCCATTCTACAGTCAAGGATATCATCAAAAAATGGTTTCGAGCCTCATCTTTGGAGTCCTTATAACAAGTGGAAAAGTATTTGATAACTAGTTATGAGCAGATTTTCTTGGCAACATCTGAAGATCTTTTACAGTGCTCCTTGAGTATTAGTTGTGGCAGCAACAAGAAGGTAATTTTCATACCCAACAAAGGTAGTTTTGTGATCATATGACCTAGAATAGGAAATGTGCATCTACAATGTTTTCAGGACTGTTTTGCAAGGTTGAAGGAGAGTTGATCTAACACTGTTGCAGGGATGCTTAAAGAGTGTTTGAAGAACAAATTTTAGAGTGTTTGAAGAATTGTTTTGATCTTTAAAGTGGGAAATCTTGAGGACTGATTTTAAAAGTAATTCTTGAGCATTGATTTGGACTGACTGGATATTTGTTCGAAGATAGATTTTGTGACAATCTTAAGGATTGCGTTGAAGGACAATGAGGATGATACTAAATTGACAAGAAGAAGCAGTAGTTGAGTTATAAGATTTATTAAATTCTATGAGAGAAGGTAGGAGCTATAGTATTTTTAAAATCATAAGAATCTTTAATCGGTAAGTGGAAACTGTATCTTCCAATATCTTGGTTATTTCTTTTTCCATTTTTAAAACATCAATCTTTGTAACTTTTGATTGGTTTCTCAACCTATTTGAATGATATATCCTTTGAATCTCTTCTCCTAAAATAGTAATATGTTTATCTTCTCTTATTCATTTTTTATAATCCCATTCCATAATATCTTGTTTGATCCTGTTTAGATTGTTTTCAAATTGTAATGTTGTTGTTTTCATTGATATTATTGCAGAAATATTTTGTCAAATTGCTTATATATTCCAGATATAGTAGTAATCTATAGTGTTGAGATTACTACTACAGAGATTGTGAGAAAATCAATTGTAGTTGGCTCACTGTGTTGATGAACTTAACATTATTTTTTGTTATGGGTTGAATGCCTATGTCTTTGTAATCTGAGATTGTTACAAACTTTGCTCTTTTCCTACCAGTATTCTTCGCTGCCTGTGCCTATGTTTTTGTTCCTTCTAACTTTCCTCTTTTCCTACCGATGTTCATTTTTTCCCCTCAAGGGGCAAATGCTAGTTATAACCATTTTGTGCCACTTATTTTTAATAATAAATTAATTTAACTTGATATCAAAATATTTATTTATAAAACCATTTCCTCCTCCAAATATGTGTTGCGTAACTTTATGATGTATAACTCGATGGATAAGAAGGGGGTTTACAAAATTTTATTGCTCCATGGTGGCATCATTATGGTGATACCCTCAACACAAGATCGACACACTCAAGCAAACAACTAGCGTAGGATAAAAGCAATTATTTCATGGAAGAGAAGAGGTCGTGAGGCTGGTTCGATTCTCATTCTTTTGCTTTGTTATTATTCCCTAGGTTTCCGTAATCCATGGAGAGGCAAGGAAGACAACACTACATAGTCATTGTGACATTGGAAAGCATTTGACAATCTACAAATGTCATGAGGGGAGTTTGGTTATAGGACTAGGTTTGGCAAGGGTTTGGGAGACAAATCCCCTAGATCAATAAATTTACACTATAAAGGAATGATTCAAGCTCAAATTATTGATAGGAAATGTAAAATGTCAGTGTAAGACAAGGTAATAGAGGGCAGTAGAGTCACTCGAGGAGTATACCCAAAGTCTACAAAAGCAGGCCCAAGATAAGGGGCTCTAAAAAAATCACCAAAGCAAAGAGGGATGATGTGGAAGTTGTTCACATGTATCGCAACAAATTTTATGAAGCAAAAAGTGGAGGTTGAAGAATTAGAAAGGAAATTTAGGGCCAAAAGGAAGCAAACCCCGACCAAGGTAGCGAATTTGGAAGCATTGTAATGGATGCTAGATACTAGGTTTTCAAGGAGTAGGGACACCTAGTCATTTAAAATGGTCGATACCTATTGGTTATAAACAAAAATCTCATTACTCAAGCAATAAAATAAAAGGAAAACCAACAACACAAAGAGGTCATGAAAAAATTGGAGTTTATGGAGAAATAATATGATTATCTAGTCAAAGTATACTAGGGTTTGAAGGTGATGGTAGTGAATGATGCTTCAAAAGGAAAATAAGTATAAGCCTCTCATCCAAAGTTTTAGCAAGAGTACATCATGATAGACTCGAATTCAAAGGAGGAGCACCAACTCAACTATCCAACCATGCAAGTTTTTTATAGTTTTGTTATAAAGTTGGTATGTCATGGGGTTCCCTTTAAGCTCCTTTGTTTATTGGTTTTAGGAAGTAAGACAGTCATAGTCTATAAGACAACTCTTAATTTTTGGTCTATTTTAATGTTACCTCTATCAAACATTAGAAGTAATGACAATTATAATTACTATGTCGTTTTGGGCTTGAATGTATATCTCTACTGGAAAAACTCAAACACTCTCTTTAAGAAGAAAATCAAGTTTGTAATGATGTAACTCCTTATATTAATATGAAAAACTAGGTTTGTATTAATGCAACTCCCTTTTTTTTTGTAAGTCTTCACAGTATATTAATTAAGAGTAAAAAAGGGATAAAATTACATAGCAAGAAGGCCTTTGAGGCGGCCTAGGATAATGGAACCATCCCAATCTAGCAGAAAAAGAAAAACTAGCAAAACTATTACAGAAAGTCTTGAAGGCCATACAAAAAAAACCGCCTCCTACAGCGAGGCCAAGACCAAAAAACAATCTGAGCATAATTAGTACTGTGGAAGACCAAACCATACAAAAAAATCTTGAAGCAGCTATAACAAAAAAACTAAAAGGAGCAGCGAGAACCAGTCTTCCCAGCGGTCTTCCGAGTAGACATGGAGAAAGTTATTTCGGAGGGAATTCCTCCAGGATGGGGCACCCTCCCGGAAATTCATCCTCGAGCAGCTTCACAAGAAGCGGTTTAGTTTTTTGAGCATCCAGGAGGTCAGGTTCCTCTTGGCTGCAGATCTTCTTGCTGGGAGGAGAGCCAATGGTGGAAGGGACCATAAATGGTGCAGGAGGAACCACGAGCGAAGCAGGAGCGGGAGTAGCCAGAAACCGAGCTGGAGGAGCTGCAGCTACAGGCCCTTCCAAGGGCGCACCACTGATGTTCTGGACGTCGGAGACACCACCGCCAGCACCCCTACAACCAATGTCTACCATAACCAAACCCTGAATCCCGAGGACAAGCTGGTTCCAGGAGAATGTGGTGTCCAAGTTAGCTAAGAATTCGTCCATCTCTATGAGTTTGGCTCTGGTGGCCAGCACTAGATTTCTCTCTGAGTCCTAATTTTCGATCATGTCATCCATGAGCTTGTCGAGCATATTTTTCATAATCCAGTAATGGTTGATGTTGCCGCCATTGTTTCCTAAGGCCAAGTGGTCCACCACGAGCTTCCCTTCCCACTCATCTATCAGATTGTGAACCGTGAAGGAGACACCATTGTCGTAACCATCGCTGGTGACAGGAGGCCATTGAGTTTTTCCTTGGCTCCCACTACCCCGACGAGGAGTGTCATGCGACGTGGTCATGGCATATGGCACAGTGTGAATCCACACCTAGATCCACAATTGAGAACAAGAATGCGCAGAGCTGAACCAACGCCAAGGAGGAATGAACAGAATGCAGTCATGGATGCCTGCATGCCCATTTAAAGAGTAGTGTCCCAGGTTCGCACGAGCCATAATAAATTGCATAGAGCCAAAATTATTGTGCAGAGAGCCGAAGTGAATGAGATGAGGGCCGTCTTGAATGCACGGAGGGTCGACATGAGGGTGAAGTGTACCAGAGTCACATCCAGCTAACCGATGAGGGGACGTGTAGGAGAAGATTTGTGAAGAGGCCATTAAACTGTAGGTGGGAGAGGCGAGGTGGTCGTTAAATGAATGGGGCACTCGTGCCATGTTTCGGGCTCCTGGTCCCTCCACCATGTGCCCTTCTCATGTATAGCATGTTCCCCCCTCAAGTCTTGGTGGCGCCCGCATTCGGGGTGACGAGATCCCTGCTGGCCAGGTCTCGAAATTTCTGAGCCAAAGCTTCAGGGCAATTTCCTCCAATTTCTCCTTCGAAGAGACTGAGATTGCTAGCCACTCCCTCGCTGGAGAGAAAGTCATCCATAGAATTGGATTTTCGACGGATGTGGTGAAAAGTGACTGCTCTGGAATGCAACAAACTAGCCTTTAGGCGGTGGATCCCATAATCGAGTCTCCAGCTGGGCGTGAGCTTGGATATATGGGAACCATTCTGGAGTTTAGTGGCGAGGGAGAGGATGATTTGAGAGTCTCCCTCCACAATGAGTTGTATGCATCTCTGTTTGTTTGCAATGATCACCCCTTCAACTATGCCTGCTAGTTCAGCAGTGTTGTTGCTATCGAAGCCCAAATTGCCAAAGTAGATCTAGAGAGTAGAGCTGTCTGAATTACAAAGGGATCCTCCAAAAACTGCCAGGCCCGGATTTCCTTTCGCGGAACCATCAAAGTTGAGTTTGAAAACTCCTCCACGGGGGTTCCTAGTGGTCAGGGTTGCAGGTGTTAATGCGGTGGCTACTCAGAGGAAGAGGAGGCGGAGGAAGATCGAGATGAAAATTGAACAAGATTTGCTTCTCATCCTCGGAGGTGGGGTAGTCCAAGCTATTCCAATCCCTGATGAATAAGGTTTCCTGCAGATTTTTACAAGTGATTTTCTAGATGTCTTCAGTGTTTTTGCTTTTGTTTTCAAATATGCAGAGATTTCTTTCCTTCCATATGTTCCAAGCAATGAAGCCAGGAGTGAGGGTCCAAAGTCTGTTTAGTAGCATACTCTGAAAGGGGTTTTCTCCCTAGTGTAACATAGTGTCTGTGATATTGCCCTTGACCCTATTGGATTTTCTGAGGGTGAGGGCTACCATGTCCCAGAGCTCGCTGGCCAACTTACAAGAGTCCAAAAGGTGATCAATGGTTTCAGTGTGATTGTGACATAGGACGCCTAAGGAGGGTCCTTGGAATCCTCTTTTGAGGAGGTTGTCCCAAGTTAGGATGCATCGGTGTGAGAGGAGCCAGAGGAAGCAGGAGATTTTTGCCCAGAGATTGGATTTCCAGATAGTTTTCCATAGGGGAAAGGGGTGGGCGTCCGCTCGACCTGCCAAAATAGCGTAGGCTTCCTTTACTGTATAGATTCCTTTTGTAAGGTGTCCCTATCTAATGATATCTGGGCCTTGTCGAATCCTGATTTTCCTCTGATTTAGTTCCTGCCAAACTAGCTCAAGTTGAGTAAGGCCAGTCCCAAGGCCCCATAGCCCGGGCTTCTTCCAGATTCGAAAGGGGGAGGTTCCATCAGTGTGCCAGTAGTCCTTAACAATGTAGTTGGCCGTGGCCGGGGTGGTGTCAGAGATTTCCAAGTGTACATATTGACTGTTAAGGATGGACATTTGCTGCCACGAGTCCTGCCAGAAAAGAGCATGAGCCCCGTCACAAATTTCCCAGAAACTATGTTGTTGGATGAGGTATCTTTGGCTATTGGCAGCTTTCCAGATCGAAGAGCCCTTCGGGTTTTGGTCATAACAGATAAGATGTGAGGGATCCCAATTCTGAGCATATTTCTTGTTTCAGAACCAAGCCTAGGGGGAATTATTATTTGAGATCCATCTCCACCATATTTTAGCCGAGAGGGATTTATTGCTGATTTCTGGATCCCTTAAACCAAGGCCGCCTTCCCACTGTGGGAGGAAGACAGTCTGCCATTTGATGAGAGCCCACCTGTTTTTATTCCTGTCCCTTCCCTAGAGGAAGGACCACTGGAGATTTTGAATATATTTGAGGACCCATTTAGGGGCGGCTAGTACTGGAAAAAGGTAGAGTGGCATGGACTGGAGGACAACTTTTAGGAGGACGAGTCTACCGACTAGATTGAGAGAGCATAAAGTCCAAGAGGAGATACAGTTTTCAAGTTTGTCCAGGAGCTCTTTCCAGGAGGAGTGTTTGATGGCGGAATCAAAGAGGAGGGATCCCGGGTACTTAGAATGCAGAGTAGAAACAGAGAATCCCAAGATGCGGGCTATGTTGCGCTGAGTAATGACGTCAGTGTTGTAAAAGAAGAGCTGAGACTTGTCAAGATTGATGGAAGTGCCAGAGGACTCAGAGAAGGTGTCAAGAATGGTCTTGAGGGTGCATGCTTCCTGAACCTAGGGATGACCAAAGAGCATGTTTTCAACTCCTTAATTTGCATATTAATAGTGACTTCAAACCCGACTTACAAAAAAAAAGAAAAAAAGAAATGAGAAACAAGAGATCATGTGAAGAAAGGATTTGAAAAGGTTTGAGGTGGATTTTGAAAATTGATCAAATTGACAAGATACAAAATAGGGTATAGATTGACAAGATACAATTTAGGGGCCATAGAAGGTGAAGCTATGTTTATAGAAAAAAATCATTTCAAGCAAAATCTATGGAAGATGAGAGCAATTTCCATGATCCATTTTATGATCTTCTTGTACGATGAAACTAGTCTTAATTTTGTTAACGATTCCATCCAAGCTTACTCTCAAACATGGGATTTCATGCCCATTATTGACCTTTCAAATTCAAAATCCAATTTAGTGACTTTGGTAGTCGATAAAGGTCAAGTCTCTTGAAAATTTGAACCACAAACTATAAAGAAAGAGTCAGACCAACAACTTAAATGAAACATCAATAACCCACATAGAGGAGATATGGAGAAGCTTTGCAAGAAAGAAAGAGAAATTAACATACAAGGCCAAAAATATATATGTATAGATAATTTGCACAATTCCAAGAACTAAATGATGGTTGTTGCAAAATGTAGCCTATATAAAATTTGCAAATCCATTAATCTTAGTCCAAATACCATAATCAATAATTTACAATTCTTATTAAATACATAATTGTTCATAACATGACAAATTTTACAAAGCATGAGAGATGCACAATACCACAATATGATATTATGAATAAATAGTGCAATTATTACATAGGAGTTCACCTCATTATACATGGTTTTTTTTTTCCATACGAAAATACCTCGCAACACATTTTATTAATATGTATCCCATCTTCATGGCCTATGGCCTCTAAAATAGTTCAGATTGTCGTCTCCATAAAAAATGGAGAATAATCATAAAAAAGAGTGGTCCTTTACAACATATCACATCAAGTATATGAGCATTCCAACTTCCATAAATACAAAAATCCCAACTGATAGAATATAATATTTTGGGGTCTGTCAGAGGGGCATAAGAAAACTAGAAAGGGATTTGTCCAAGATCATCCTCTTCTAAGGTGTTACCACCGCATGTCTAATGCTGCCAGAATCCATCACCCAATTGTAAGCCAATTTTGGATAAACTATTAGTTGTAGAGTTCCTCTCTCTGAAGACATGTTGATAGTTGATATTGTCAAAGAGATACAATAGGAACACAATATCATCGTAGATGGGCCGGAGATGGATATTATGAGGTGGTCTTCTATGCTGCATCCATGTAATGGCCATTTTTGAGTCCCCAATAACGTGTATCCGCTGGATACCAATGGAGATAGCAAGCTACAATGATATTTTTAGTGCTATTAGTTCAGCTTTATTATTGGCACTATGGCCACTGCCGACAATAAACTTATTCCATTGTGTATAGGAAGCGTAAATGATACCCCCAACACTTCCTGTCCATGGATGGCCTTGCGATGCACCGTAAAAAAATCACCATGGATAAGACAGGTCGATCTGCTCAGACACAATCACTCAAGGAGGCTTCCACTTTTTCTGTGTAGTCATGGCTTCCATCAATGCAATACTCTTAAAGGCATATACTAATGGAGAGATATATCAATCTTTGAAAACCATGTGGTTATGGGAGAGTCATGTGTTCCATATGATAAAAGGGGGAGTGAATTGAAACCCGATGATATAGGGTCTTCATTCCATGTATAGAAATATTCTTGGAGTTCCATACCTGTCCAATTGTATTGTATTCCCAAAACTCGTAGAGCGCACTTCCATACCTGCTGGATATATGGGCAATGGATAAGGAGATGTTCGATACTTTCATTGTCCACCTTACATAAAGAGCAGTGGCCCGGTTTTGAATACATATGTTTATAGAGGACACTCCAAACATGGATTTTATATGATAATGCATACCATACAAAGAATTTAATCTTCGTTGGTGGATTTGTTTTCCAAATCCAGGAGTGCCACCATTAGATATTTGGATAGTCCTAAGCTTCATGAAAGCCTCGTTAACCCAAACATGGGGTGTATATACCTTTGTTTGGATTCCTGCTCCAAACAATCACATCATCATCTTCGGTCAATCTAATGTGGGAGGATTTAAGTGAAGCTACATAATTGTCCCATAAAAATCGATCCACCTGTGGGATGTCCAAATGATTTGATGATAACCATTTCTGGGTTTGAGTAAATCCAACGTATGGGGCAGTAATCCGATGCAAGAAGAAGATACCTTTGTTCTGCAGAAAGGTAACCAAATGATTGGGAAGATAATAATCTCGACATCCAATCCATGGGTCAATTGCAATTCTTACCAGTCCTCCATTGCCGATTTTCCATTGGATCCAATCTACCACCAAGTCAAATGAATGCAAAATGGCTCTCCACATGTTGGATATATTCCGGAACAAGAAAGTCCTTCTCTGGATCCAGTCATTAATGCTGAGGGGGTGGATATACTTGTAGTGGATGACCTGGGTCCATAAGGTATTTCCTTAATGAGGCGCCACAAATTTTTTTCGCAGATAAAGCATGAGCGAAGGATGATGGATGTTTCAATCCCCATCCACCTAGGTACTTAGGCCATGTCAACTTATCCCACACGATCCAATGAAAATGGTTTTCCAATTTGTGACCGTTCCACATAAAATTAAAGGATATCTTCTTGATGGTGTTAAGAGTAACCTTGGGTACCTGTGCAATAGTAACCCAATAGACATGTATGGATTCGAGAACAACTTTCACAAGTATGTACCTTCCACCCTTTGACATCCAACAATTGCACCATAGATGTAATCTTTTTTCCATTCGAACTATTAGCCACGTCCAATCCTTAGGCCCGTAATCATTTGGTTTTAGAGTAAAGCCCAAGTAACGTAGGCCATCATCCACATTTATGATGGGGAAGTTAAATTGAGTATATAAATTGAGTATATATCCACTGTGAAGTGTCATCGTCCAGATTCATAAAAGATAAGGTTGACTTGTTGGAATTGATAGACATACTAGTGGCTTTGGTGAAGAGGTCCAGAATCGTTCTCAGCTTTGTGATGTCATGGCGATATCCATAAGTGAAGATGAGTATGTTGTCGACAAAAAGTAAATGTGAAATATGGATATTTCCAGCTACTGTGATGCCCTTGAAGGTCCCATTATGTTTTGCTTTGTTAAGTAATCTACTCAGCCCTTCAACTATCAATAGGAAAAGGATAGGAGCCAGGGGACAGCCCTGTCGTAACCCTCTAGCCGGTATGAAAATCTTCGTTGTCGATGCGTTGATAAGGATAGCAAAAGAAACAATCTGGGCGCATGACGTAACCCAGTTAACCGTAGATAGATTCATACCAATTTGTAATAATACCAATCGCATGTATAGCCAGTTGACATGATCATAAGCCAGTTTAAGGTTGATCTTGATGATTGTTGGGTAATCTTTTAATTTTGGTCAAGTGGAGTGTTTCCTGGGCCACTCCCACTACATCATGGATTTGACGGCCCTTGAGGAAAGCAAATTGTTCATATGATATAACCTTGGAGAAGATCACTTTGATTCTGTTGGCTATCACTTTTGCTAAAATTTTGCAGATACAATTATACAGAGAGATGGTCTATAATCATTGAAGGATGTGGCATGATCAGTCTTATGAATGAGTGTAATGAATTTCGAATTGAAAACCGACATAATTCTTCCCTTCAGTCTAGAATCCTCAACCACAATGAGAAGATCCTCTTCTATGGTATCCATAAAGCACTAAAAAAACTCCATTGGACAACCGTCTGGTTCGAGGCTTTTATCATGTTGGAGATAGTTAATAGCCTCTTTTAACTCTTCCGTAGTGATAGGTGCTTGTATCTGAACATTATCATCTTTGGAGATAAGGGTCGGTATGGATGATGTGAGGCTTAATTTTTGAAGCAGAGTAACCTCGTGAGTATCATAGTAGGTCTGTTTGAAATGAGCCAATCCTAATTCTACTAGAGCTTGATATCCAGAATGTTCCATACCGTCCTCGTCTTTTAACATCCATATAGAATTTGTGTGTTCTCGATGTTGAATATATTTATGGAAGAAACTAGTGTTACTATCCCTGAGGTTGAGTCGAATCGCCTGACTCTTTAACCTTGCCGAGGCCTCTTCATCTAACAATAGCTAGCGCTTCTTGTTCTCCAATGTATTTATATCCTTTCTTTGTGATTCTGAGCCATATCCAACAGGATGGGCAGTATAAAAATTCTCGAGGGTGGATTCAATCATTTTAAATTTATTCTTCTTGCTCTTTCCGCTTCTGTGCTATCCATGGAATAGTCATTTTTTTAATCTTCATAAGATTCACGTGAAACTGTATAGCAGCAGATGCATTACTGTTATGGTCGAATGGTGACCATTCTCGCTTGATCATCTCTCTGTACTCGATCTCTTTCAGCCATCTAACATCAAATTTATAGGGACTTAGTGGTTTTATGAGTCTTTGAACAATCTTTAGGAAGATGGGGTGGTGGTCAAAGTCACCACCCACACCTACCCATTGTCTGATAAAGGAAGCAAAACACATTGTTCCTTCGTTTAATAGAAAATGGTTGAGCCTTTTGGCAATGTGGTATTCTCCCATTCTCATATTGCTCTAGGTGGGCCTTAGAGTGATAGGTGATATCCACAAGTCTATGATTCTCTAGTAGATTACTTAAAAATTCATCAAGGGGATCCCTGTGGGCGTTTAAACCCCAAATATCTGACTCAACAAGAGTGAAATTCATATCGCCACCAATAATTAACCTATCCACATTGAGGTAGGCCACACCTAGGATTCTGTCCCAGAAGGCTTGTCGATTTTAGTAAGGGCCATAAACATTAATGAAGGAGTATGCAAGGCCAAGTTCCCTCGAGAAAAAAAAAAAAACAAAATTGATTGTGAGGCCCAAGTATTTGTACATAGAAAAAAACTAGTGTTCCATACAGTCAATAAACCACCAGATTGACCTACTGCATCAACACAAATAAAGTGCCATCCGGGTAACAATAACTTCATATCATCAATAATAATATCACTCGTAGAAAGGGTCTCTTGTAAGAAAATAACCATAGCACCCTAACTCTAAATTAGTCGCTTTAGGGAAATATTTTTAGAGGGAAGCCCCATCCCTCGGCAGCTTAGAGAGACAACTAACATTAAGAAAACCTTTCATGGGCCTCGCATGCTCTAAGCGGCGCGGTGAGTCGTTTCTGCCTACCATTGTTGATATCCATAGTATCTTGTGCTCTAGCTTTGTCCATAATAGAAATTCATCCTCGTAATATTGTGGTTGACTGATACCCACATTGAATGCCAAGGCCAAAAGAGTGGGGGTGTTTGAGCCCGACTTGGAGTAGAGGTTGTATGCAGAGGCTTTGCTCCGTGTTCACGGGGGGGATAAGTTCAGGGCCGAGGAATTCGAAGGAGACGGAGACGGGGTGAGAGGGGTGGTGCTTTGAGTTGGAGACATAAGAGAATCGTGTATATGAGATGGTAAAGCTAAAGGTGAGTGTGGCTGTGGTTCATAGGGTTTGGGGAAAGGGGAAATCTTCGGTAATGGTTGGTAAAAAAGACTAGGGAAAAACCTAAACTACGAAGAAGGCATCTCCTTCACCGATGCATATCGAAATGGAATCCAAGACAGATCCAATTAGGTCGGCTTGATAGAATCCCATAGGAAGGGATTATCGAAAAAAGAAAACTTAGTTGGTTGTGAAAAGGTAACCATACCTGACAAAATAGAAGTGGGACGCCCATATGGAGTGATGTCTCCAGGGTCTGTGTCCAATTCCTACCCTTGTAGGAGATCTCAATATCTTCATGCAGTCCTTCGCTCAGGTCCAACTCAACTAGGATGCGGGCCATGAAGTGAATTCCAGTTTCTTCGAAATCCATATTGCCTCTGATAAAAGAGCCAATGGTATCTCCAATGTGTTGGAAAACATCCTTGGACCATAGCTCTAGAGGGATCCTCGGTAGTTTCACCCAGTAAGCCTTCGTAGTGAATCAGTCTAAGTGAGAATAAAAAAGGGGGGTCCATCTTTTCAATTTTAAGGGGAAGGGGCCCATTTCCCAAGATACTTGAAGGAGTTTGTTGGTATCGGTAGTCGCTTCCAAAATAACACTAAGTGAATCTCAAGTGAGAACATAGGACTATAGAACATAACCAAGAAGCGACACCCAATGTTGTAAAATCCAAGTCCGAAAAGATGCCAAACCGATTCTTCTACCACCGAACCGACCAATGAGGCCCTGGTCCAACAACATCAGTGCTTCATAGAGGTCTACATCCTCCCCAAGTGTGAGATATCTTTTGGCAGTCCTTTTTATGCATTCTTTTTCTTTCTTATTGTGGGATGAGAGGCCAGATTTACCTTGAGAGGTTGAAGATGAAGGGTGGGGGGGGGGAGGGGAACTCAGAAGGGTGTAGGATTCCTTTCTGGACAAGGTGCCCCCAGATATAGGTTTTTCAATAGCCAAAAAACCACTCCTTGGAGGTGGTAAGGACAAATACCTAGGAGCATTGTGAAAAATGGGAGAATCCACAGATACCGAGATAGTGGAGTTTTGAGTCAGCATGATGGCATAATGGGTCGAAAACCTAGGTTAAAGAGCCTTCCAGGTGGCATGAAAGAAATGAAAGACACAATGGAAAACTCCAGAAATCCATATTGTACCGTGTAAAAGAGTAAATGACAACAAGCAACGGAAAAGGTGGGGATGTCCTTGATAGTAGTGAGAGTGCAAGGGTCAGACCAAAAAATAAAAAGTGTCGTCCACTGTCCTAAAAATTAGGTCTAGTTGTTAATACGTATACCTTCGAATCCAAATATGGGATAACCTAAGTTCAACGCGATACTTAATGTCATAGCGAAGCCCTTCAAAAAGGAAGAAAAAGAAAAGTTGTCAGTCCATGCTCCTTACGACCCTCCCATTATCCATGAAAGAAACGGGATGGAGCGAAAAACGTCGTTAACGGATAATAACCCTTGTTGCCGACATGAGGGCAAACACATAATAACAATAACAAAAAAAAATCGGGGCATATTTTTGACAATATCAAACCCAATGGATTATTATTATTCCCACTTTTTTAACCTAGTTGGTACTGGGTTCACTATAGTGTAGTGAACATGACTCCAGGGTCATTATTACTCTGCCACGATCATATAATTCTTAGGGTTTCCAGGGCTGCCATGAAGTCCAAGGATTCCGCAGTAGGGTTCAAATATTGTCACCGCCTGGTCATGCATCATGGAGTAAATCATTTCCACATATGAATGTGGGATATATTTGTTTTACACAAAAAGTACAAAAACATAAGTTGTAACTTTTATTATAACATGTAATTCTCATATGTAACACCTCCTCTTGAGGATTATAGTACTGAAACCCAAACTTAATTGAACACACATTGATTCAAAACAAACTATCAAAGTAATCATAACCAAACATTCTTCATAAGATTCTTGCAAATAGTTCCTGGACAAGGTAGAGCTCCATTAGGATGCATAGTAACCCTTGTAAAGTTGTAGCTCTCAAGTTGAATTCCCAAGTTCCCAGATTCTACCTCCTTGAACTCTCGAATTATGAATCTCTTGAATTATTGGACAACCATCCATGTTGAGCTACATCTACCATGCTCCATCAAGTTGTCTCATAACCCTCGTAAGGGTATAATTCCTGAGATTCACAAACTCCGAACTATGTTAACAACCACCCATGCTAAGGTTTATCTACACTAGATCCCTTCCTATCTTTAAAGTGCAGGCTTCTTAAAATTTGTAAAATGACATTTCTTCAACAAGGTCATCACCATTGTCTGTACCCAGTGGATATTAAACAACGACTACATTAGCTAGATCAAGTTTGTCCTTCAGCTTTCCCTTTAGAACATCATTGGCTTGAAATCTATAGTTCTAAATTGTGGGACCCATTCCATCTCCCCCTTGCCTTTAGCTGATTTGCTACAATTATATCTTCAGTATTGCATAGTCTCAAATTGAGAATAATCTTTTGTATCTCTTGCAATGGTTCTCTTTTCTTTGACTAAGAGAGAATCAATCATGTCTTCCAAAGTTTGCAAATTATACATTTGAGTAAGAGTAAAAATAACATTGTTGTATTTAGAAGGTAGACTATTTAACAAGATGGCTTTGGCATCCTCTTCCTCCACTATAACTTTGAATTCTGCTAACGGTTTGATGATAGGTCTCAAATTGCTTATGTGGTTAGACATAGTGACTTAGGTAGACATTTTTAATTTGAACAATTGAAGCTTTAGAGAAAACTTTGCATTCACTCCTTTTGCTCCAAATATTGTATTAAAATTTTCTTAGATTTCCTTGGATGACTTTTCTAGATCTATATGATGTAACTCTGAGTATGAGATAACAAGGCCAATAATGAATTTGACTTTATCATCTTTTTTCTACCATTCTAACAATTTATTTTGATTTGTAGGTGATTTCTCAATCCCGTTTACTATTTCCCATAGGTTCTTGTTCATTAATTACATTTGGATTTTCAGTTTCTAGGTGTAGAAATTGAACCCATAAAATATTTCTAATGTGATTTCCAAATGACCTATGTGGAAACTTCTATAAACTAATAGTAAGACACCAATGTAGTTCTAAACAT
Source organism: Larix kaempferi (assembly GCA_027924585.1). Lineage (NCBI taxonomy): Eukaryota > Viridiplantae > Streptophyta > Pinopsida > Pinales > Pinaceae > Larix > Larix kaempferi. The sequence goes on along the minus strand of BSBM01001002.1, from coordinate 14,195,471 downwards.
TTCTAGAAATATCAGTTGTGAAACCTTTTTTTTTATGCCAATGCTTATGATTTCTGGAACCTAGCATAGCATATATCTCTAACTTTATTTGACTATTCAATTTTCCAGTGTAAAGAGTGTAAAGCTTCTACACTACCCTACTCTCTTCTCCAATTGAATTTTTCTTATATTTGCAAAATGCTTAAAAAAATTAAAGATTTGCCCCTTCTTGAACGTGATCTTTTCAGGACACAACCTCTCTAATAAAAAAATAGATACAAATAGATTTCTAAGAATTAAGCGATTTCCAAATATCTCTTCCTTAAAATTTGCACATAAACTTAAAATATATCATCTTATAAAGTGTGAATAGATATAATTTATTAGGCCCTGCCAATGCAAGGAATATAACAATCACTTGGTCATACATCTTGACTTTATATTAATCTTAAAACAAATTCATAATGTTTCTCAATGTTTTGTAATATTTATGTATTAAATTTAATATTTTGAAAATATAATTTGTTTTGTTGAATATTTAAAATTTGTTATTTCTATTTTATGATTGGTTAAAGGCCTTGAATTGACAAATTACCTTTGGTTGGATGTGAAATTGTTTAAACAAAATAAAATTTAATTTTAAAAATTCAAAAAATATCCTAGCTTGACATGTGGTCTTTGTATTAAAGGTTTCATTAATGCTAATGAATATTATCATTTTGTACACTTTGAAATTGTTTAAACAAAATAAAATTTTAAAATTCAAAAAAAAAAATCTAGCTTGACATGTGGTCTTTGTACTAAAGGTTTCATTAATGTTAATGGATACTATCATTTTTGTATATTGTCATTTATGATAAGCACACAATTCTATTAATGATATCATTTTATGCAATCCACCATATTCACATTAAAATTAATTTCATATTCTAAAAACTCAATCAATGACATATATATATAAAACACTTTCATGAACTAATAGTAATCATATTTTCCTTTTAACCTAACGTTAATATACACAAGTTTTTATAGTACATGGACAATGTATAAACATATGTTTGTATTTTTACTAGCATATATATTTTTAATTAATAAGAATATATGAATATAAGTTTCTTTAATATATGTTTGTATATTTTATTTTGTCTTAGCACTAATATATATAAACTTTTGTGGTTACACGAACAATATATATGTATATGTTGTCTTTTTAGTCCCTTCCGTAGGTAGGAGACTATATGTTCCGCCTTTTGTAATTAATTTGAAAATCAAACATCACAAGCCATTATGTTTTACAAAGTCACCACATATAATATTATTTTTTAATTTTGTTTTTTTATGTGTTTTCTCAAAGTTCATTGGGTAAGAGCTCTAGATTTGACAATTTTTCTCATTGCACTGATTACATAAAATTATAAATTAAAATTAATTTTCACATACATTATAACTACACTATAGCTTAGTTGAAATATTTTACTTACTTTATATTCATCTACCATTTTATGACATATGTAAGGCATATTAACCATCTGTAAAGCATATTGAACATCATATTGAACATTTTATGACATCTGTAAGGCATATTGAAAAATAAGGGATGTGCTGGTAGGTTTCGAACCCTCAACACCATTCTCCTTTTGGGACGTATCTGAAACATTTACAGAGGTGTCGGAATTAGCTAGGCATATTGAAAAATAAGGGATGTGCTGGTAGGTTTCGAACCCTCAACACCATTCTCCTTTTGGGACGTATCTGAAACATTTACAGAGGTGTCGGAATTAGCTATATTTGGACAGGTGTGAGCCTTTGCAAGGACAGGTCTACAGGTTTACGAGCTCAGAGCAGATCGGCATCTTTGCAGGTATACAGGTGTAAAAGCTCAAAGCAGGTATCGAAAAGCTCCCGAGTCCCGAGTCACCATACATCATACAGAGTCCCAACCATTTTGGAAATTAAAACCTATATTATTATGTGGACAATACTCCTTAGCTTCAGTCTTTCAAAACGCAGATAGTGAGGACAAACAATGAATAAGATGGATAGAGTTAACTCCTGCTCTCGGCTGAGACAAATTCGATACACAGATGTGGCATCTGAATATCTTCTGCAATCCAGGCAACCATTGAATTCAGGCAGTCTCTCATATCGTTCTCGTCCAAATGGATTGGGTAGTCTGGTATTACTAGCCAATTTACTAATGCCGGGTCGTCTATTCGATTCAGCGATATTATTCTCCTTGACTGTCGATGGTATGATGGGTGGAATTCAACACAGGCGCCAGTTCTGAAAAGATATCCAACTCAGCTATCATTAACAGCATTCATGACTCTTGTCAGTGCAGTAGAATATGCTCTAATAGGTGTTATCTTTGAGCATAATAAGTCCAATATCTGGGCTATAGGATGGAATATGGAGCTTCTTAGTGTTGTATGTACTCGGTAAGCATCGTGACATTGAACAAAAAATGTTAGCCGGAATAAAATGTTTTAAGGACATTACAGATTGAATATAGGAGCGAAAATGAATTGGAACAATCGCCAGTATCCAGATTGATTGCTAAATATATTGAATGTCCCAAGGTATGATAGGTTCTGCAGTGCTAATGTTTTTGTTAGCCTGGTGTCCAAGCAAAAGAGGGTCTGTATTCGTCGCAATATTCAACCCGGACTCTTCCAACCATTCCTCAAACCAGGCGGCCATTCATTCCCACTGATGTAACTCCCAATGTTGCTCTCAGAGTGGAGATGAGACAATATTTTCAAGAAATTAAGGACACCGAAAATAAAAGCATAAAAGTCCTTACCACAACAAAATATTTGCATGTTTTTTTGGTAACCAAGTTTCCATTGATTTGGTCAATTACTAAAGTTTTATGAATTAGTCAATGAGAGCTGAGAGCTTTCTCTAATAATATGAGAGATTTGTTATGAGGCACTAAAGGAGTACACTTGTAGGGGAATAGGTCCAAATTAGTCAATGAGAGCTGAGAGCTTTCTCTAATAATATGAGAGATTTGTTATGGGGCACTAAAGGAGTACACTTTGTAGGGGAATAGGTCCAATATTAAATATTAATTATCTTGAACTATTTATATATCATATATATGTTATTGAATATAATAATATTAGAATGTTACCTACCGAGAAATCAATAAATTTATAGAAATTAAAAATTAAAAGCAAGACACTTAAATACAAGTATTTAAATTCAAAAGTGAGTTTAAGATATTTAAAACAAACAAATATAGTACAAATCAAAATAATATGTAAATAAAATTTCAACATAATGAAACCAAATCAAATTAAAAACCAAATCAAATTAAAGTTTAAACTAAAATCAAAACAAAATAAATGATGGACCCTTTGCAATTTCAGCCGTATGGTAATTCGAGATTCCTGTCACATGGTAATTTCAGCCGTATGGTAATTCGGAATTCCTATCACATGTGTCACATGACAGAGCGACAAGGTATCTTATACTCAACACATCGGTGGAGTCATATTAATAACTGTGTGAATTTATGTATCAAATCCATGATTTTATGGTTCGGCGTGCTGGGAGAATGACAACACATCAGGGAAATCTGGTCTGACTTCCTCTGGTGCACCGCTGTTCATTCCTGAGCGAGCTCAAGGTTGGCAGATCCTCTGGCCCGACTTCCTCTGGTGATCCGCCAGAGTACTCGTAAATTCATTTATGTTTTGAAAACTTAAAATCTTAAAATCTTGATGACATTATTAAAACATTAAATCAATCCAACTTAAGCAATCCAAAACATGAAATCAACTCAAGAATAAGCTCAATGAAGAACATAGTTAATCATAGTCAATCGTGGTCAAACAAAGTCAATGATGCTTAACCAAAGTTATTCATAGTTATCCATGGTCTACCAAAGTTAACCATGGTAAACGAAAGTCAACCATGATCAACCAAACTCAACCATGGTAAACCAAAGTCAACCATATTAGTCAACCAAATCATAATCTTATGAAAGTGGAGTTATAGAATCAAAAGATTACACATTGAATCATATATTCAAATCAAGGAAACCACCAAATCACGTCATAAAAGATAATCCAAGGAGTCAAACATGGAACCAAAAATAGAGCAATGCAAACAAATTAGAAGAACGCAATATTATTTACAAAATTTTGGAATTGGAGCCCCTAACGTATCGTAAGAATCCTAAGAATTTTAGGTGGGTTGTTGAGGTGCCAACATAGATTTATACAGGAGAGGAGTGTAGATGCAATTGGAAACACTAGGAAAAATTATGGAAGGCATAAGGATCACAACACCTCGGCAGAATGGAAGTACTATGCAAAGAAGAGAATATTGATCATTGATATCACCATTGTTGGTAGAGCGAAGGATTTCCTCATTTAGAATGCTAAAAGTGATTTTCATTTTAATACTGAACAATCTAAAGAAACCTAAACATAACTCTCAACCATGGCCAACCAAAAGTCAACCAATCTCAACCATGGCCAACCAAAGTCAACCATAGGCAACCAATGTCAATAATAGTCAACCAAATTCAACCAAAAGTCAACCATGGTCAACCAAATTTATCCATGGTAAACAATGTCAACCATAGCTAACCATGGTAACTAAAGTCAACCATAGTCAACCAAAAGTCAACCATGGTCATCCAAAGTCAAACATAGCCAACCAGAATCAACCATGGTCATCCAAAGTCAACCATGATCAATCAAAGCCAACCATGGTCAACCAAAGCCAACCATGATTTTCCAAATTCAACTATAATCAACCAAAGTAAACCATGATCAACGAAAGTCAATGAAAGTCAACCATGGCAAACCAAAGTTAACCATAGTCAATCGTGGTCAAACAAAATCAACAATGCTTAACCAAAGTCAACCAAAGTCATCCATAGTTAGACATAGTTTACCAAAGTTAACCATGGTAAATGAAAGTCAACCATGGTTAACCAAAGTTCAACCAAACTCAACCATGGTAAACAAAAGTCAACCATAGTCAACCATGGTAAACCAAAGTCAACCATAGTCGACCATAGAATCAAAAGATTAAACGTTGAATCATCTCTTCAAATCAAGGAAACCACCAAATCATGTCATAAAAGATAATCCAAGGAGTCAAACATGTAACCAAAAATAGATCAATGCAAACAAATTAGAAGAACGCAATATTATTTACAAAATTTTGGAATGGGAGCCCGTAACGTATCGTAAGAATCCTAAGAGTTTTACGTGGGTATATATTTTTAAATAAATAATAACAATGACATAACATGGCATAAATTAAACAAACGTACAAAAGGTAGAAACTGATCCAAATAAAGAAAAGAAAAGAAATATGAATATGAGAAAAGCAATTTTTTTATTAAATACTTTTTCATTAATACATCAAAATGGTTGTTTTAAATTTCTTTTAGACTTCTGCGAAAGTCTCACCAGAATATGTTTGAATGAATAACTAGAATTTACATGACCGCTAGATTATCATGTAATGATAGCCAAAGATTACAGGCTGATAAAGATGCAATAGGATTCAGTGAATATTTTTGAGTGCTGGTAATATTATTTGTAACCAAATAACCAATTAGACAAGCTAATGGCGAATAAAACCCCTTTACTTCAATGAAAAAATAGTAAGATATACCTTATGCATAAAATATTGGAATTTGATATCCCATCTTTCCATCTAATAGTACTATTGCCATCGACAAAACCGTTAGACCTTAATACTCTAGTGCAATGACCGAAATTAACTTTAAAACCAAGAACGTTCCTTAGGAATACCATAGCGTGTGTAAAATTGGAACCCTTCTTCTTGAGGCTTGATGGAATCATGTAGTTCACCACCAGAACGATTAGAAACTACCCATATCTGTGTAAGTGCAAAATGCTAATTAACCGTCAACATGTGGTTACAAGGATCGATCACTACACATTTATGACTTTAAGCAAACTCGAGAAAAAACAAAAAAGAAACAATTGAAAAAAAATTCCACAATGATTGAACAAAAGTAAAAACTGAGGACCCTCCTTTCCATTAAATTTGTCACTTAAGAATGAATATCCAAAGAGCTTGGAGAAACACCTTGTAACTCGCTTGATTTTCCATTTTTCATAAAACCTTTCCAGCCATTCACCATTACTCAAATTCAATAGACAATTAAAAGCTTTATAACATATGACAAATGTGATTCCATCATCATCATCATATATAAATGTAGAAACACATCAAATGTATACACAAATATTACTAAACTATCCTTTATACTTTCGGTCAAAATTTAAAGTGTTTTAACAACCCAAAATATACATTTTCCGTGTTCATCAAAACTATAAAAATATATGAACTTTAATGACATGGTCATTTTTTGGATGAAGGTCTTCAAAATAAATTTATAGTCTGGTAGAGATCCATTGTGTATCTCCTTGGCTATGTGCATTATATTTGACAATCGAGGCTTTCATTGTACCCACAATTTCTTTCCCTTTTGCTCGGTTAGGCAGTTCATTGGATGGGTGTTCAAGGTCATTGAGATTTTTCACATGGTCTTTAGTTTAGGGGGTTTGAGGCTTGTTTCCAGATGATGTAGTGCTGATAGATTGGTGCATAGAGGGTTAATGAATATGATGTTCCCAACTGATTCCCTTTCCTCGAGGTGAAGGAGGATTGTAATCCAAACCATCATTATGAATAGGCAGGTCTTGGGGAATTTCCATTATGTTAGGATGTGGTTGCAAAGAATGTTGAGCGTGCAAGGGGGGAGGATGGTCAAGCTATTGGGGGATCCAAGAAACAAGTGTCCAGTCTAAGTTGATTGGGAAAATTCCTCCGAATACACATTGAAGTGGACATATAATCTTATTCTCTTCCTCCTTCCTTATTTCCATGCATGACGTTCTCTGCTACCTCTACCCTTTCGGATCTCCCAGATTCGTAGTTGTGGAAACTCATCTAAATAAGTAAGAAATTACATCACTACAAGGAAAATGCTCAGCAATAGAGGTTTTTAGTGTTACAAGATTGGTCAAAATTCTCAAAAAAGCCTCCGCTACAACCTCTACCAATGGTACCAGATGTTCTGTAGAGGGTTTAACATAAATTTATTATAACTTAAAAATACTCAGCAGTCGGAGGCTTTAGCAAAGGTTTTTCTATCAGTGCGTTTGATTGAAACAAACACACCGGTGCTAACAAATGCAAAACACACCATTGCTTTTAAAAGAAATATACGCACCTATGCATACCAAAATTTGAAAGTATTATATGCACCGGTGCTTGATAATACATATAGCACCAATGCGGATCAAAAGCTTAAATGGAATTGGTGCTTTATAACGATATATGCACTAACTAGTGCTTTATACTAAAGGTAGCACCTATGCTTACAAACTATTAAAAATCACCAATGCTTACTGACTATTTCAAAGCATCGGTGCTTTGTTATAGTGAGGGAAAACACACTAGTAAAGTTGGCTGAGATGTTGACTATCGCTATATTTTTAAAATTTAATGGTGCGGTTCATATACAGTAGCGTACCGGGGCATAACAATAAAAAAAACATTGAGGCATGCAATGAGTATTCTGCTGCACCATATCTCTATTGTTTTAAGCGCACCCATGCTACATTTTCTCAAATGCACCGGTGTGATTTAAATCATCATAAGCACGAATGCTTATTTTATGTGACATCGCACTGGAATATCTATATTTTATTTTTATTTTGTTTATTCCATTATTCATTAGAAATTGAAATTTTTTTTTATATTAGTATTCATTTGAATTGTAATTATTGTGTTTGGATATGATGTTTGAATTAATTTGATATATCATAAATTTTCGCATCTATTGTAATATTTAATCATGCATATATTTAATTAGGGTCTTAATGTGCATGGAAGATCCCCTAACAAAAAGAGTAAAACTCCCCTAAAAAAACCTTTTAACATAGGTCCACCCTTCTAAAATAAAGTTATATTATTTTAAATATGACATGAAAAAGTTCAACGCTTGGACTAACCTTTTAACATGTTAAAAGTTAGCTCTGCCCCTTATTAAAATTTAAAGTTATATTATTTTTAAAATATGACATGTCGAAAAAGTTCAACGCTTGTCATATATAAATACAACTTAGAACTTCCCATTTTTAGTCCCTGTCGTAGGCAGTGACTATATGTTCCGCTTCTAGGTATTAATTAGTATGATTATATTCAATTTACAAAGGATAGAGTAAACTTGAAAATATTTTTGTATTTAATTTTAAATTTTAATAAAATTTATTTCATATTTCTCAAAATATGATTGGCTAAAAAGCTTTGATGGAACTATTTTTATCATTGCCACGATTAGTTGAAAATGAAAAATAAAATAAAATAAACCATACTTTGGAATTGGTATGTTATACTATGTAATATTTGACACAAATGTCCAACAACAAATAATTGATTTATTAATATATGCTTGGACAAGTGGCAGACATGCTCACCATCACCAACCTCAAGCATAAATAAGTTGTGGACGACCAGAACCAGCAACCCCATAACTAATATGGACTCGAGTGTAAATGGAGCTGCGGTAACTGGTATGGAATCGAGTGTAAATGGAGCTGTGGTTGGGATCCCTGCTCTCCCTTGGGCCTTAGAAGGAGGTTCCTTCATACTTAGAAGGCGTTGAAGGCTGGAGCATTTCAGGATTGCAAATCTAGGCTAATTTCTTTTAACCGGAGGTAAGTTTTATGGAATCAATTGAACATTTTCTTGACTCTTTCTCAGATGCAGTGCTCACCAATTTTTTATTGAAGAAATTTAGAATAACACTCTAAGAAAGGTCAGGATAGCAATATGAAATCCATTTGATGGTCCTTGATCTGTTGTGTTGGCCATCCAACTCTCCATCCAACCCGAGTAGCTTCCGTGCCAATGGCCCATCACGAGACTGCTCAAAAAATGGATGAAGAGCGAACCACTGTTTGGTTTTGGGAATTTCATTGAGGTTGGCCTATGGGGTTTCAATACCATGTGATCCATTCAAAATTGAGAGGTATCAAACAACTTGAGAATACAAATTTCAGTGTTTTCTACACTTAGAATCTTAGTGTTCATAAAATTGATATTTGCATCTCACGTTTTGTGATACCTTTCAACACAATCAAATATATGGAGTTAAAATGGTTATGGACCAATCCTTGTGATTAACTATTTGAAGGTATGTCTTTTAGACTCTAGTATTGATTAAATTCATAAAATTTATTTTCATGTCGCCTCTAGATTTTAGCTTGAATGACTTATCCAGTTGTTTCAATTTGTCAATTCAAATGGTAGGGACTAAGCTACTCGTAGCTCTTGTTAATTTTATTGACATATGAATTTTTAATTAATACAATATATTTGACTTACTGTTTATCAACATATAAGATATAATTGCCCACCATTGTTTATACTTATTTTTATTTTTACAAAATATATATTTTAAATATTATACACCTTGAAATTTATAATAATACACATTTAGTTTAATGGTTCTACAAAATATATATATTTTTTACATAATATATACTTCAAAATGGTAAATATAGACACACGCATTTATCATACTTTAGTTTAGCTGTATATCTATTTAGTAACTATAAACATAATCTTAAGGTAGGGACTAGTTGCTTTTCATCTATTTCTCTCGTTTTTATGGAAGTGTTAATACACAGTTTATTTTGTTTTGAGTATTTTGAAGATCTCTATCTATTTAAGGTTCTTAGATTCTTATACAAGTTTTATGATTTTCACTTCTTTATAACTTTCTATCGTATTTAATTGTTCTTTCTAAAACATTCTTTTAGTAACATGGTGATACAAAATAAGTTTAATAAATTGAGATAGAGTGTCTGTATTCTATATTTAGAAACTAGAGTTTGGTAGGACATGAATGTGTTGATTTTTCTTAGGAGTTAGATGTTTTTATTTTTTTATAACTTATATATCACATAAACATAAACTGCATGAATATAAAGGATCATTGAAATAAACACATCCGCAGTACATACAATGTTTACCCTGGAAAAACCCTCTCACAAGAAAAACCCAATAACTTCTCTTAGATAAGATTCTTCAACAAGATACAATGTCAAATCTAGTGTCCAACACTAGTTATACAAATAGAATAATGATATAACAGAAAGATACAAAATAACCTCTAAGCCCTTCTGAGAACAAAGAAGAGAGAGAGGGATAGTAAACCCAAAAAGATGACTTCACAATGCTTCTTGAGCCCTTGACTAGGCTTCCTTGGATCTGCGCACTTCTCTCCTTGCTTGAGTGAATTGGTGTGTCACAAATGAGGCCACTTCACTTGTATTTATATTGGAAACGTCACTTTTCTATATTGGACCGACTTAACCTATTTGACTAGTTCATTTCCACTTAATTAGGCCAACTTGAACTTTTGACTGGGTCGACTTGTTCTGGGCTTGTTATTATTCTTTCTTTTCATAAGCCTATACTTTCGTTACTACTAGAAACATCAACACTCCCTCTTAGCGAGAAAGGTATTTTTTTGGCACATTCTTCAACACTAGCTTTCTTCTTGTTGACTTTTGGAATCTTCTACGATCTAGAGAAGTTCTCCACGAGCTTTCCATCCTCCGTGATGTTCTCCAAGGTTTGGCCACTTCCAAAGTGGCTTCTTTCTTCTTTATTGTCCCAATGTACCCTACTAGCCAAGTATATGGCCATCTGACCTCTCCAAGAGGTTTGACTGTTCCCCATTAGTCTTAACTATAACTCACTCGAGTATTTGATAGTCATTGATAGTCTCAGAGACCTTGACTATTATCGGATAGATTTTTTATTATACCTATTCTCATGTGGGTTCACTCCACATGAGATACTGCAACCCCTAGATGTCTGAGTCATGTACCATGACTAACTGGTACTATCCGAGCCATGTACCACTGCATGACTTACCAGCGTCTGAGTCAAGTATTACTGCATGACTAATCGATCTCTGAATCATGTACCATTGCATGACTAATCGATTCCTGAGTCATGTACCACTACATGACTAATCAATGTCTGAGCCATGTACCTTTGCATAGCTAATCGGTATTTGATCCATGCACCTCTACATGGCTTACCGATGGGAAAGATGACAGATTCATATCCCACATGACTAACTAGTGGGGGGGAAAGACTACTCGATGGTGCCCATGGAGAACCATATACACTCCCTCTCAGCGAGGGGATTCATTCTGTACTACACCAAGCTTGTCCTAGAAGTACTCAAACTTTAATTTAGATAGAGGCTTGGTAATTATATTGACAATATTCTCATCTGTGGATATATACTAGAGATTCACTGCTCCCCTTTGCACCATGTATCGGATATAATGATATAATGATATTTGATCTCTATATGCTTCGACTTGTCATGAAATGTTGGATTATTTGAAAGCTTCACACAACTTTTGTGATCACAGTAGATCCAAGTCGCCTCTAATCCTTAATCAAATAACCATGCAAGTAACTTTCGAAGCTACACTGCTTCACAACTAGTAGCACTAATTTCTATGTACTATGCCTTTGCAATATTGAGTTCAATGGATGTTTGTTTCCTACTGAACCATGAGATATGGCTGATCCCAAGCTAAAGGAACATCTTGATGTGATTTTCCTGTCCATTACACTTGAATCCCAATCATAGTCTACATACTTTTGTAATTTCACTTCACCGTCCGAGACATATCTAAGTTCATATCCAATTGTACCCTTTAGGTATCTCAACACATGTTGATTTGCTGCTATCAATTGTACATGTCTAGGATCAACCATGTACTGACTCAATGTGTTCACTGCAAAGCATATATCCGGTTTGGTGTTAACCAGATACATCAAGGATTCAATCATTTGTTTGTACATCGTGGGATCCGCCAAATTTAAAGAAGAGTCACTCAACAACTTCAAATCCGTCACCATTGGTGTGGCCATGGGCTTATAGTCCATCATCCTAAATCTCTTCAGGATCTCTACTGTATATTTTCCTTGACTGAGGAAAATATCATATGATCTCTGCCACACTTCTAATCCCAAGAAGTAATGTGTCATTCTTAGATCCTTCATTTCAAATTCTGCTGCAAGCTCCCTCTTGCACTCATCTGTGAGATTCTCATCCCCTACAAGAAACATGTCATTTACATATAGTAGTAATATCATTGTTTGGCCATCCAAAACCTTGTAGTAAAGGTTGGGATCTACTTCACTTTTGCTAAATCCCAAGCTCATAAGAAATTTGTCTATTTTGGCATACCATGCCCTAGGTGCTTGCTTAATCCCATACAAAGCTTTCTTCAATTTACACACATGTGATTCTCTTTCATGTGTCTCAAATCATGGAGGTTGCTCGATATACACTTCTTCTTCAATTACACCATTCAATAAGGTGATCTTGACATCCATTTGGTGTAATTTCCATTCCATCACGGAAGCTATAGATATAATAGCTTTAATGGAAGTGTGTCTGGCCACTAGAGAAAAAGTCTCGCCATAATCTATTCCCTCTTTCTGAGAGAATCCTATAGCCACGAATATTGCTTTTTCCTTCTCTATGCTAGCATGTTTGATCTTGTAGATCCACTTGGAAGTTACTATCGACTTCCCTTTTGGTCTCGAAACCACCTCCCATACATCATTCTTCATGATGGACTGGTACTCCTCCATCATGGCTTCATTACATACTTGCTGATTTCTTGAAGGTTTTGTATCAATGATGTCACTCATCAGTGCCATGTAGTTGGAATAATTGAAAGGTCTTTTGATTTCTTTGAAAGACCCATCGAGATCACCATACTTCTATGCATCCTGGATCGTGCTCTAGAACGATGATAGTCTCTTCTTAGAGACTGTTATCTCTCGAGGTGTATCTACCAGTGCTTCTAGCTCTACTATCTCTTCATGATCTTATGGAATATGTCCTGCCGGAGTAGAGTCTTTTGCACTCATTTTCTTTGGAGCTTCAGGCTCCTCACAGTCCTCATCCATGTGAGACTTCCTGGATTTGTTGAAGATTGTATCTTCGTCAAATGTCACATCCCTATTGATCTTGTTCTATTTCTGTCCGGGGATGTAAATTATCTATGCCTTTGAAGTCTCACTATAACCGACAAGGATGCCCTTTATTCCTAAGGGGTCTAACTTTGTCCTCTTATCCTTGGGAATATATATATATATATACACTAGACAACCAAATATCCTCAAGTGGCCGACTTCTAGCTTCTTTATGGTAAATGCTTCTTTTGGTGTCTTTTTTCCCAATTTTCGATGAGGACTCCTATTCTGCACATAGACAACTGTCTTGGCTGCCTTTGTCCATAGATGCATGGGTAAATCCTGGTCATGAATCAATGCCTTTGTTGCTTCGACGATAGTTTGATTCTTTCTTTTTGCAACTCCATTTTGCTGGGGATTGTAGGGAGTAGTCAACTCCCTCTTAATCCCCGCTTCCTTGTAGAAATCATTGAAGTCATTTCAGGTGAATTCTCCTCCATTACCTCAAAACTTTAATCTTTATTCCAGAAAGATTTTCGACAAGAGCTTTGAATTCCTTGAATTTACTGAAGACTTCACCTTTTGTTTTCAAGAAATATATCCATGTTTTTCATGAGAAATCATTAATAAAAGTTACATAGTACAAATAATTATTGAGGGAGGGTGTGGACATCTGTATGCATACATCTGAATTTACTATGTCCACGATTCCTTCTGCTCTACTCTCACTGCTTGAAAACGTTCCTTTGACATTCTTGCCAAGTGCACAACCTCTACACATGCCTTCATGTTCCACCTAGATGTCTGGTAGTCTAGTGACCATCTTGCTAACAATTAGTAAAGCTCTGTAGTGAATATGTGCATATCTTCTATGTCATATCTTACTTGAGCTAACATTGTCATGCACCAAGGCTTGAGCTGGGTGTCCTTTCAATTTGTATAACCCTCCCTCTCGAACACCGATCATAACAGTTGAATCAATACATGAATCTTTTGACCACATAAGAACTTGGCCATCTATAAATGCTACTCTGAAGCCTCGATCTTCTAAAGCAGATATAGAGAGAATATTCTTCTTTAATCCTGGTACAAATAGTACACCTTTCATCTTCATGGATTTTCCTGATTCCAACTGATAAGAACATTCTCCTACTCCTCTAATTGCATACTTGGAGTTGTCCCCAAGTTCCACTTGATAGGGAGAAACCTTTTGGAGTAATTTTGAGAGTGAATCTTTGTAACCAATCACATGCTTATATGCACCACTATCTACTAACCAGATATCATTTCCATGATTAATAGTACCTGTTAGTGCTGAGATGAGTACCAATTCATCATATGATGCTTCCCTTGACTTCTTGTGTGAAGTAGGCTCATAATTATCCACCATATCAACACGATGCTTCCTTTTTCCCTTTTTGTTCTCTTGAGTGCAATTTCTTGCATAGTGTCCTAACTTATTATAGTTGTAACACCTAATCTTGGACATATCCTTCTTACTTTCTGATACCGATCTTCTATCAGATTTCTTGGTAAACTTTCTACCTTTCCTCTTCTTGCATGAGTTGCAAGTGCTTGATTTTCTTTGTCATTCGCCTTCTGCATATTGGAGATCAACCTTACCTCTTCTTGAGTACAATCTGTCCATAGCTTGTCAAACTTGGGTATCTTCTTCCTTGCACAGATACCTTGAACAAACACATCCCAAGAAGAGGGGAATCCATTCAATGTTGTCAACACGAGCTCTTTCTCTTCTACAAAATCTCCAATAGTTGCTAGTTGATCCTTGATCTGAGAAACCCTTGTAAAGTAGGAGGATACTATCTCTGACTTGTTCATCATCACATTCCTTAGTTGATGCCTTAACAATAAATTTATGCTAGTATTCTTGCTTTCATATAATCTTGTCAAGGCCTCAAACATTTCCTTAGGAGTCTTCAATTCTGACACATGAGGGATCAAGTGATCTTTGATTGAATTAGATAAAATTCCTTTTGCGTTGACCATATTCTTCTTGTACTTTGCTTTAGCCTCCTCCTCTTCTGGTTCACAAGGTATCTTATTTGGCATAATCCAAGAGATCATTCTCTTCTAGAATGAGAAGTATCCTATGCTTCAAAGATCTGAAGTTATCTTCTCCGTCCCATCTATCCTCAACCCTTAGATTGGTTGTCATTTTGTCAATACTGATATTTGACCAAGAAACCCTAGTAGAAGATATGTCAAAAATAAAGTTTGCCAAAAATGAGATCTAACTCCACAGATGGTTGCACCTTCCTAGGGCGAGTTCAAAGATGCTAAGATCGAACCTGATCTATGGATGAAAGGACTTAAAACTTGAAGCCCCCTAGTCCTTGATCCGTGGCAGAAATTGGGTCAAAACTGAAATTTTGTGGATCTGAGATTTGTTTCCACAAATAGATGCACCCTCCTAGGGTGAATTCCAAAACCCCACTTTTCAGTCCAATCTATTGTTGGAAGTGCTTGAAACCGGAAGCCCTAGTTTCCGACAGTTCATTGGTAATGGATTCTATTCAGTCCTGCTCTGATTCCATGTTGGTTTTTCTTAGTAGTTAGACTTTTTATAACTTATCTATCACATAAACATAAATTGCATGCATATAAAGGATCATTGAAAGAAACACATTCATAGTGGACACAATGTTTACCCTGGAAAACCCTCTCACGAGAAAAACCCAACAATTGCCTAGCTAAGATTCTTCAACATGATACAATGCCAAATATAGTGCCCAACACTAGTTATACAAACAAAATAATAATATACAAGAAAGATACATAATAACCTCCGAGCCCTTTTGAGAGAGAGAGAGAGAGAGAGTAAACCCCAAAAGATGAATTCACAATGTTTCTTGAGCCCTTGACTATGCTTCCTTTGATATGTGCACTTCTATCCTTGCTTGAGCGAATTGGTGTGTCACAAATGAGGCCACTTCACTTGTATTTATACTGGAAAAGTCACTTTTATTTACTGGGCTGATTTGACCTATTTGACCGAGTCATTTCCACTTTAACTAGGCCGACTTGACCTTTCGACTGGGTCATTTAACTAGGATGACTTGTTCTGGGCTTGTTATTATTTTTTCTTGTCATAAGAATACTTTTGATGCTACTAGAAACATCAACATAATTACATGGATCCTTACTAGTCCCTACTCCACAGTGATTATACAAATTGATTTGTGTTAAATTCACATTAATTAATATTTGTCCTTGCATGACATGCTCAAAAAACAAAGTACTAAGTTTCATGTTTATTGGTAAGGTTTATTTTTTAATTCAAAATTAAATAAAAAAGGAATCATGCCACATTAGTTTAGAGCATACAATGAAGTGGGCGTAGGCTTATTATTGGTATGGGTATGTGTAAATGATTTAATTTAATATGTTATATTTTTTCTAAGGAAAACTTTAAAAGGAAGGTTAAGGTATGCTCCGACCTCACATTCGTGGATATCATTCCTAGCAAACCCACTAATGTAGACTAGTGCAAAACACCTAAGGTATTCTTGCATTGGGAACCTCTTAACATGAAACTAGGTAAATTCCAACAACATTGACAACTAGTTGAGCTAAACCCTTGGAATTTTTTAGTGTATATTGATCATTAGGCATTGTGTAATTCATCACATCATGTCCTAACCTAAATATATAGTGTTGAATGGACAAGGCATTGGTGGCATAATACATGGTGGTATGGATTTGAATGGTTGACAAGACAAGTTAATATGTCTTCTCATGTAAAACTTAAATGTACTGGGCATTGGAGAATGAACCACTATGACTAAGGAATGCAAGGTGAGTTTGAAGAGATTTTACAAAAAAAATATTGCCATCAATGAGGTTGTGGGATTTGTATCTTGGATTGTGAACATGATCAAGGACATAGGAAACATTAGTGCCATTCTCATATTTTCATAAGGGGACCTCAACCTCCAAAAGAACGTTTGAAATTTCCCTATGTTAGTCGTGAATTTATATTTCACTACAAAGAGAGAAAGACACTGAGAACTATACCATAAAGTACCAAAAACAAAAATCTTGAGCGTGAACATAGTAACTATGTAGCCAAAATCACCATGGAATAAACAATGAATTAGAGAAGAAATAAAATCATGGGGGCATTGAAATAGAGAAGCTCGATGCAAATCATGAATATTATAGTTTTTTTGTGGGAATTTTATTGCTCCTCTTTATGCATCCTCTAGATGTTGAAATCACTCATGAAAATAAGCAAATTGTTATTGACATTAATCTTGAGATGCAAAGAGCCATTGTCCTACTTAGAAAAGGAAACCACTTGACAAGGTACAATGCAAGGCTATTAGATTGAGCATAAAATCCAACATGATTTCACTCCTCCCCCATTCTCCTTGCTCCATTTCATTGTACATATAAGCACAAGTTGTTATAAATATGACACTTTCTTTTAATTTGTTTTTATGATGGATGCCCTAAAAAGTCATTAACATTTATTGTGTTTAAAAAGAAGAATTAACATCAAGTTGGTCCCTTACTAAAGATCGATTTAGATATGCACATGCCAAATTAAACCCTAATCCATAAGTTTGGTTTATGACTAGTTGGTCACTAGCTATGATATTATGGTAAGGGTTTATTTGTTTGAGTAGCTAGTGAAGTCTTACTCTTGTGTGTTGGTTGGGTTTCACAATTTTGTCTTCTTAATATATTAAATTCAAAAGTCAATGTGGCATTTTATAATACAAATCAATGTAGTTATCTAATATTTATATTAATATCTATTTGGTTTTACCACTGATCTTCAATTGCCTTTCTTTTTGGGTAGTTTTAGTTGGACACATTTGACTCTAATTATATAACTCATTGCACTCTTGTAGGGATAATAATTGTATTACAAAACTTAAATATGTTATTGTGCAAATATTAAGTCTTTCAATTCCAAAGAGAAGGCAATGTTTGTAATAGCAAGTCTACTGTGGCAAATGAAAATTATCCTCTTGTATTATTGTTCCAACCATATTGGTCATTGTTAACACCCAAAAAGTGCTCACTACCTCATCTACCCCATTACATGATTCATTTGTTCATATTTCCTACCATATTTGCCTCCAAAACCTTAAAAAGCCATTAAAAAGCCTCCAAAAGGCCAAAAAACCATTTAAAAAACCTCCAAAAGGCCAAAAACCCCATTTTCCCCCCAAAATAAAGTAAATTCCTCCAAAAAAAAGCAAAAACCCTCTAAAAAGGGAATAAAAAATACAAAAAAAAAAGAAAAAAGAGGAAAAAAAGGAAGCAAAAACCCTATACAGCTGACCTAAACCATATGGTGCCCAAAACCATGAGTCAGCACTTCACCACTAAAAACCTATAAATAGGTGATGGAGGCTCCCCATTTTTCATCCACAATCAACCACACCCTTACTCTGCCAAAATCACTCATGAAACCCTAGCTCACCCTTGCGCTACTTTCACATTTGAGTGCCCCTTTGGCCCATTTCCAAAACCCTTTGGAGAAAGAGAAAGGAATAACACTGGAGCTTGGAAGCAACCCTCTTGGACTGCTGCAAAGGCTTCATCAACCTTCACATTGGAGGTATAATCAATACAAAAAACATTTTATTATCTTGTCTTTTCTGTTTATGCGCATGCTTAGAGTAGTTACTGTTTTATTTACTGTCTTTTATTTACTGTTTTCTGAACTGCTACTAAGGAGGCCCTTTTCCTTAGTAGGCGCTCATTTGCACAAGCTAGGGTGAAAACCCTAGCTACAGTCATAAGAAGTTGAAAACATAAATTATACAATTACAAAATCCAGTGTTTTCGAACCTTGGATGTATATTATTGCTAACTATTATTTTAGAAAAAAGTATCTAAAATAATCAAAATACATTTTGTTGTAACACTTTAAGAAAGAATGCTCGAGCCTTCTTTCCCATTTTCCCACTTTCTTACCATATGCATATCGACATTCTCAAGAGACATAGACTAGTTACATTTAAACTCCACCTTGCTAGTGGTTCTAATTCCCAATCAACATTTGCAATGATGTAGAACTATTATCTTTAATTTTGTAAAGATTATGTTATATAACATAGAAAGTATAGGTGAATACAATTTAATAAATTATTTTATTCTTGTGGTTAAATTATTTCTATAATAATTATCAATTTTAAGATTGTATAGAGTAATTATCAATTTTCTTTTTGTGGTATTCTTCATTTGATATTATTTTGATATGATCTCGTTATTCATCACATTAGATTTAGGTAAACTACTCTGAACAACAACTTAACCAAGCAAAAACTAAATGTAATAAATTAACAATACACGTGCAATTTATGAAATGAATGCATTACTAAATATTCTTAATTTGATTAAGAGTAAAAAACATATAAACCTAAAAATGTTACAAATTATCCATCTCAATATATAACCATTTTATATATACCATATCAAAGCTCAATGTATACCATCTCATTTTCCATAACCACTCATTATATACCATATATCAAAACTCAAAGCTCAATGCATGCCATCTTATTTTCCTTATTGAATGGAGCAAAATAACATTAGTTAGACATTTGAATCTCCTTACTCGTCCATAAAGTCTTCTATGATCACTTTAATATTTCCATATTTTTTGTTTTTTGTCTTTTAATATTTAGTACCACCCCATCTTTCCAAGCTCCGTAGACTTTAGTATTTCGGAGTTTAGATTTCTCTACACCACCTTTGAGGTCCTTTGACTAGTTTCATTTTGTTGCTCCAATAATGAAAGTGATATGTACGTCAAACTCATGATATACTTTATAACGCTACATATTTTGTTTTGAATTAAAAAAGGTTTACTCTTTAAAATTATATAATTATATAAAAAGTACACTGGGGAGTAAGCTAAATGTTAGATGATTTGCATTTTTCGGTAAATTGTTATCGAAATTCGGTAATGCAATTTTTACTGAAATCACATTTTTCATTATTCAAATTGCAATTTCGATTGCAGAAATAGATTTAGCGTCTTTGATTACCCCTAGGCACCTTGATTATACATTTCCAAAACCTAAAACTGCAATTCCAACAATGTCAGCCAAATTTTGGTTAGAAAAATAGTCGAAAAGTAGGTGCAAATCGTATAACGTTTAGCTTACACCATACATTTGCATTGGCATTAGCCCTCAAGTAGAATAGATGTTCAAGATTCAAACTACGGATCACAATGATGGCAAGTACCAAATTAGGTAAAGAGACAAAGAGGACACTAAGAAAATTTAAGATGTATTGTGTTGCTTTGTTGTCATAATAGAAACACACATATGGTAAATCAAAAGACAGATACTCTTGATATGGTGCAAACCTCTACATGGGCGGTTTCCATATGCAACTTGCTTAAGGATTGTGGCCTTTGCCAATATGTCAACCTCCATGTTTAGCTCCCTGAAATATGCATGAAGGTAATATTGTAAAATATGTTCATTTATATGTTGTATTTTTCATGCTCCTTTCATTAAGAGTGGTGTTTGTATTTAGAGTGCCTTGGAGCCATCCAATGACGATTTTGGAATCTCCTAGAGCATCCAAATCCAAGACCACTTTCTCTAGGGTGATATCTAAGAAAGTGTTCATTGCCATAAGCTCTACTCTATTATTTGATCTTCGTCCAATGCCCAAATGAAGGTGACATTCTAGTTATCTGTGGGGAATAAGCCATCCTCCTACTCCACTATCTCTCGGATTGTCCCTGGAGACACCGTCAAAGGATGCTTGAGTTCGAGGTAGGTTTATGATGGGAGGAGTAAGTACCCTCATGGCCTATGATATGGCAACTATGGATCTTATGCTTTAAATTGCTTTGTATGAAGAATTTTTTTAGAGGGATGACCCTATTACCTTGAAAAATTAAACCATTTAAGACTAGCAAAATTGACTAAAAGACCTCTAAGGCCAAAGCTTGGCCTACGTCTTGAGTAGAGTCTATCCATTTTTGCATAGCTTAATTAACAACTACTCCCTCCCAAGAGGCTTGTGCTTTAGAGGTCTTCAAAAGGTAGTGCAACCCTCCTTAGAGAAGTGGTTGAAGAGGAAAAAGTGACATCAACACTTCGAGCAAAGCATTCCTCACAAAGAGGACATCTGGGTGATCCCTCCCAGTGTTTCGTTGAAAGTTGTCCTAGGATAAGGTTGATTTTTCAGGGTTAACCAAGAGAATACTCTATTCTCGGGGGGGTTAAAACTTTCCAAATTTTGCTCCATTGCATAATCTAGTTTCCTCCATCCTAGGTTATCTGATGGGTCAAGTTCCCAAGCTTGATTAAGTATCGTGAGATGAATTCGCTCCCCCATAGAAGTTGATTGACTCCCTCTCTCAATTTGATGCATGTCAAAGTTAGTTGGGTAGTAAAGTCCCTCCATTGTGTTGCCTCACCCCCTATTAGTGTGATAACGTAATTGTCCAACCAAATTCGATCGATACTAAATAAATAAGAGGAGCAACCATTTGTGAGATTAAGGATATGTCTATTGATAATTGTTGTATGTAACAATTAAGGTGCTTCTATGAAGGATCTTACTATCCCACTAGGCCTTGTTGAGCCTAAACTTGATTCCATCCCCATTTTACCAATAGAGTTAGTTATCGATAATGTCAAAGAAGGAGATGAGGGATTTCTAGAAGTTGGATCCCCCTATGGAAGAGTATGTAGGGCTCCTAATCCAAAGGTCCATAGGGAGAGGTCCTATATATTTTTCTTGGAGGATCTCTTACCATGGCCCTCTTTCTCTGAGAAGTTTCTAGGCCCCCTTTGCCACTAAGGCTCTAGCAAAATGTCCCATGCCTTTTATGCGCCAACCTCCAATGTCCTTTGGTTTTGTGAGCCCATGATACAAGTGGTAATCCACCCTCCACTTTGTTTCCTCTCCATTGTTATGTACCTAAGCCTTCATATAGCATTATAAACCAAACTACACACCATGTACAACGAATGTAAACATTTGTTGGTTAACTATTCTATAAGAGGATCATCCCTGGCTCTAGATATCCATTTCTTAGAGCCATTTAGAATCAAGTTTATACTCTCCCCCAAGATTGAGGAAGGGGTAATCCATTAGTGCCCTTTTCATTTATCTTCTCCTCAAGGGCTTGACGATTGTCTAGGGGGGGCATATATGTTGATTAAGTCGATATTGGAGTTAAATTCCATTGAATAAAGAGTTGGCATCATTGCATTTGTGGATTTTATGTTGTCGATGACTTGGAAAGAAGCCTTCCAACCTACAACAAACCTACTAGAGAGACCATTTGCAATCAACATAACCTCATGGAAGCCTTTGGTAGGTTTGACAGATCTCCCTTGCAACTGTAGAGATGGTTGAGGAGGTCAAATGAGAGAAGATCCAAAAGGGTAGACTTTCTAGTGCATTATGCTCTTGTTTCTTGAGAAGAGGAATTTATGCCACCTCATGTACGTTACCTCTTGTCGTTGTTGGCCCCTTGCTTTCCTTTCCATGGAGTGACCCTCAAAATAGTTCCTTTTGGCTACTTGTGGTGTTGAGTTTGATTGTCTCAAATGCATCACCATTCAAATCTTTTGGCTGCTTGAATCCTTCCCATTGAGTATTGATGAAGTATTCCAACTTCCATGTTGATCTGATTGTTGTCATGCATCATCTCATAAAGCCAATGACTAAGGTGCATTTGCCTTTCTCTTTCAACATGCACATCTCAGCTTTTTCTTTTGAAGCATGGACAATCCCCATTGTGATCTCGGAATTGAGGGGATTCTTTGCTTGGCATATGGATGAAGCCTTTACCAATCTTCTAGTTCATTATGCTCCTCTTAGTAAACTCTAGGTTTGGTTCTGGGGTTTTGGCCATCTCACCTATATTCTTTAATTAATCCTATCTTCTTTGATTAGTTCATTAAATCTTATAAAATTGATTTGTTTTATAAGACACACATATAACAAAATGCCCCATTCTTTTGTGAGATACAAGATTCCATATTCTTTTGTGGAATACAATATCCCATTTGGTAGTCACAAACTTGGTTGTGAGGAGCATCATCTTAAAATTCTATGTACCATGTTTATAATTCTTGATACTTTTGTAGAAAACTCTTTTACCCTTGAGTAACATCAATGTGCTACAGAATTTGGAATGCACATATTACAATCGTCTTTTAATAACTTTCCATCACTTGAGGGTTTCTATAAAATGGGGGCCGACTCTTCCATCTGGGTTGCCCGAGGTAAATCAACTAGATGGAGGACGATATTCAACTAGTGGACTATTCAAAGGATATTCTAACTAAAGATCAAATTTTTGTCTCCCCTCCTAGCATCCATTCACTTGTTAGGGGGCTCACTAGGTCCTTGGGGAAATCATGTCACAAATATTTCAGTGCAAAAACTTAAGAATAGTGGGTTTGGTAAGGAGTTGGCCGATGTTGTACATGTACTTACTCTGATGATACTCGTCAATATTCCAAAGAGGATCTCGTTGGTTCATCACGGGAGGCTTTGAACAGATCACAAAGGGATGACATTAATAACCCTGACAGAGTCAGAGGGGAAGAAAGATAAACTCCAGATGGTTCTAGATCCGGGTTTTTATCACAATTTTGAGTTTTTTGCCAGGTCCTCCACCCAAGAACCCTGTCGCTGGCCAAGGGTTTATCGACGAACTCCTTGCGGTTAACCATTTACAAGGTGGAAGGATGGTGATTGATGAGGATATCCGATAAAAAAAGAAGAGAAAAGTGGTTAAAATCACGAGGGGTAGTGTATCTATGGTCATGGGTGAAGACATTGTTGTAGATAAGATCCTTGATCTCACTAGTAAAACTCTGGTGGGTCGATTCCTTGGTTGAAGGGTTGGGATGGAGGAGATACAATGGTGGATGGCTTAGATGTATTTTTCAATTTGAGGAAGACTCATCCAAGATCCTGAAGGGTTCCTAGTTCTTGGATATATATTTTCTATCGCTAAAACCTTGGCATCTTTTGTTCGATGCAAAAGAGGAATTTGTTGGGTGCTCACCTGTATGGGTAAAGCTCCCTAATTTGTTGACGGAGTTTTGGTTAGAGGCGACATTGAAGACAATTGAGAATATGTTGGAGATGACCCTTTTGGTGGATGACAATTTCTTAGGTATCCCTTCTCGTTCTATAGCCCGAGTGCAAGAGGAATTGGATGTGAGTAAGGGACTCTTTGAGTTGATTGACTTAGTTTGTGAGCGTCAGAGACATCTACAGGTGTTGGACTATCTTCATATCCCGTTTAGGTGCTCGCAGTGCCATTCATATGGACACGTCTTTAAAGACCATGATAAGACCTTCCAGAAATTTTTTGAAGAAAAAAGCTAGAGGCTGCTCTAGTGAAGGTGGGTGACAAGGATTAGATGTTGCCCCTAGTTGGAGATAAGGGCATCACGAGTATTATCAAAGGTACTTCAGATAATGAGTCAGTGGATTGAGAGGTTGGACATGCTTTTGATCTATCGGGAGGTACCTTTGTTGTAGGGGATTTGTCAATCCCTTTGATAGTTGGGGCTCAACCGATGCTTGGGTCAACTTTTGTTGAGGTTGTGGAAATGAAGATGGGGCGCATGCCGTAGGCCAACGAGATGTAGATGAAGAACCTTAATCCTATGGTGGATATGCCTCTCTACTCGAGTAAGCTCCATACACTTACAGGTGATATCTCTATTTTTGTTGGGTTGACTTCTAAGGGGGAAGCCATTGGTATTTTACCCGGGTCGGGGGCTCAAAGAAATTTTATGGGGGAAGAGGCCACCTGCAAAGAGGCATCAGGGGCTAAGGAAATAACTAATCCTGTCAACTCTGTGGTGGTATCAATGAACCTGGATAGTGACAAAGATCACTCCTTTGTAAGGGTTCAAATCACTAGTGGAGTCTCCGATTTGGATCCATCTTCCTCTTTGTGCCGAGGAGACCCTACTTCTTACGATGTAGGAAGGTGGGTCTTGTGGATGGCACTTTGCACTCTGGTGGTCTGGAGGTCGATTTTTTTAAAGAATTAGAGCCTCCGACTATGGGCAAAAAATCAGCCCTAAAACAAGCTCAAGAAAAGGCTATTGCAGAGGTAAATCAAGGACGATAAAAGCTGATTTTGGGGGGTCCTTAGAGCGGGAAAGAACCCTCATTTAGGACCTCCATGAAGATACTTTCCCTGAACATCTACGGGTTGGGGGGGCCAAGCCAAGAAGTTGGCCCTAAAACAGTTGGTTGACATAGAACGTCCAGATATTGTGTTGATCCAGTAGACGATGGGGAAGAGTGAGGTGTTGGTTTCCAAGCTGATGAAGATGGCGGGGGCTGTGGGACTTTCTCGGGGTGGAATTAGCAAGCCTCTCTGGGGCCTTGATAACTGGTTGGAATGACAATGTCTTACTCCTTAACTCTTTTGCCATTGTTTCAGGTCTCTGTATTGAGGTTCTTTGCAAACGCTTGGGGTGTAGGCTCACTCTACTTAATATCTATGGCTCGTACGATGGCAAGCATCAGTTTTAGGAGCAATTTTTCAATTACAGTGTTGTGAAGAATGACAACTTTATAATGGGGGGTGATATGAATTTCACCCTTTACTGCAGGGAGGTTTGGGGGATAACTTCAAGGAAAGATCGTTTGCCTGATTTTCTTCTCAATCATTTTGCTTTGAGTGGTCTTGTCGTTGTGGAGCCGCACAAAATCAGGCCTACATGGGGTAGTAACCGAACAGGTGACAATGTGGTCCACCAAAGACTGGACAGATTTGTGGCTCAACATTCTCTTCTACAGCAGGTGGAAAGATATAGATCATGGGTTGGATCATTTAGATGTTCTGACCACTTCCCAATCTTCTTAGAGTTAGAACATAATGATTGTAGACTCTGTGCTCCCTTCAAGTTTAATTCGAGTTGGTTGGCAGAGAAGATGAGTTCAAGCAACTAGTCACAGAATTCATATCAATGACTCGGGATGCCTCGACCTGCAAACAACTTATCGGCCTTAAAAGAGGTCAAGTTGAAGGTGATGGTTTGGGCGGGGGAGCGCTGTTGAAACCGTGAGCCTCTTCTTTGGGCTGTGGACAGGAACTAGAGATATGGCCTCTGCCCCGGTTCATGTTACTTTGGAAGCAGCTTTCTTGGAAAGAGGTGGGAATTTGACGAGGCCACCTCTTTTTACACTGCTCCTACACGGTTCAGGTTTGGCGAGAAGTCGAAGGACATTTGGGTGTCTCTGGGTTATGGAATGGTAGTGAGATCGAGGACTGCTTTCGTTCTTGGTTCTACACGGAAGGAGATTCGAACGTTGAGAGCTGTTCCTTATCTTGTGGCCTGGAGCATTTGGATAGCTCAAAAGTCTTTCTTTTTGTTAATAAATTCCAACCCACGTTCAAAATTTTGACACAGGTAATGGGGCTTCTCCCCTTCTTTAAAGAGGAACCACAATATAAAACTCCTAGGGTTGTCGATGAACTGCAAGTGGACAAGTCAATACGATGGGGGTTCTTCGACGGTGCCTGTCAAGGCCAGGTTCGTTCTAGTGGAATCGGTTTTCTTCTTTCTTTCAGTGATTCTCATCATTTCCAGTTCAAAGCCAATACGGGGCGGGGATGCAACAATAAAAGCAAACTACTGGCTCTGTTTTTCTGTTGAAATTGGCTTGAACAGAGGACTATCTACCATACAGGTATATGGCGACTCTCTTCTTACTGTTAACTGGATGAATTCCCGGCAGCAGATTCACAATGTTTCTTTGTGTGCTTTAGCTGGACGTCTAAAACATATTGCTAGTTCCTTCCAATCAATCCGATTTCATCATATTTACCGAGAACTAAACAGGGTGGCTGATCAACTCTCTTAGGAAGGCATACGATTGCAGGAAAATCACTTTGAACTTTCAGAATTTCAATCCTGTCTTTTTGTTGGCTGTAGGCAGTCCACACTCGACGATTTTTAAAATAAAAGCTTAATCTTTGGATCTCTGGTATCACTAAAGCTATTTTGTTTGATGATAGTAAACAGTTGGTCTATTGCTGAGATTTTCAGGCAGGATATTATTGGGGTTTTCAATTGTAATGATATGTTATAGTAGCCCAGGTATTCGAGACTTTTGTGCAGATAGTTTGAGCTGGTCATTTCATGACAGATTTTACCCCTTTTTGTGCCTTGCCGCACCTAATATGCAAGCGAGGTTCGAGAGAAGAGACCTTTGATTCAGAAACTTCTATTATCAACAATATCTTTTAGATCCACCTCCACCTTCAATGGAATATAAGACTCTTCTCTACGAGCCTTTTTATGGCTATGATTTAGTCCTCCCCTCCTCGCTTGCCCGCCGGTCGGTATACCTTCCCTGACCTGGAACTACAGCTTCTAGTGGTGATACCCACTGACTATCAGAAATAGGATAGATAAAATTTACATTTAGAAATTTCTGCAGTTCATCTTTCACTATCTCTCACAGTGCAGGTTTCATTCATCTCTAGAGTTGTATAATAGGTCAGGGCTCATACTTTATGTAAATAAGATGAGTAAAAAGGTCAGAATGAATCCCCCTCATGCCAATACTTTCCATCACAAAAGCATTTATGCACGACCTCGAACTCACTCAATCACTTAAGCTTGTGCTTGGTTAAATTGTGTTCATGGTTAGGTAGAGGAATTTTTTGTGTTGATTCTTGAAGACAAATTTTGTTTTGTATAACAACATTCACACACTACATCATACCCTGCTTTGGAAAACAAAGGGTTTTTAAATTAAAAGTTCATATAATGTGAAAACTTTTATCTGTGTGTTCAGGAGAGAGGTGCAAGGTTAAAGGTTCGAATCTATTTACTGTATTCGAAACTGGAATCAATATTACACAAGAAACAAAGGAACAAAAACCCCATTCAAAATATGAAGTGAGGACTGTAAATTTACTAAACAAGGAGAGAAAATGACAATGAAGATAAAATGAAATCCAAGTTCACCGGATCCAAAGAAGCATAAGAAACAGAAATCATAAAATAAATGGTCAAATTCGACCATTTATTGGATCCAAAATAACCTGGCTGGAATACATTATATTCTTTACAAAAACTGTACATATTCAGAAAGTATTTGAATCTTTGATGGACTGTGTACTGAAACCCCCAAATACAATATCCTCAGGCTATGAATTCCAATTTAGTTTTCAGAGTCTGAAGAAGAGGAGTCGAGGATTACCACATGACAAACGACACGGGAATTTTTTTCCTTGTAATCATCCCGCTTACGCGACCTCTTCTTGGGTTTGTCCTCCTGCGGCTGATGGAGAGGATAGTGCCTGCTGCCTGGGATCCAATAGGAGGAGCCCGGAAGGAAGGGCAGCCAATCGGGAGCAGCCATTCTGATGCGTTGCTCCTCCACCAAATCCTCGAAGTCCCTCTGAAAGCGTGTGAAGGTGGAGATGCTCCTTGTCATGGTGGAGATCAATCCAGAGTGACAAATATTAACAGTCCGCCGGAGGATACAAGATTTTCCAATCGCTGCAAACGCCATAGCTTCACCCAGAAGAAAAAGTGGAATGAGATTCTGAGTCTGCTTCTTTAACAGCGGAATTGAGAATGAACAATGGATAGTTACAGAAAAATGTTATGAGATCTGATTTTAAGGCGGCGTCACGAGTCAAACAAGGTATTTTAAACAGATACCAACCTCTCGTTTGCCACGTCACGACAAATACTTTATCCCTCTCAACCAAGTGAACAAACTTTCAAGCCACAGATTTCGTTTCGCCTTAGGATGGAGTAGTTTCAAAAACTCCTCCATGAACTTTCGTACAAGAATATTTATAATTTGACTAAATAATAATAATAATAATAATCTATTTTTAAGGTCATAATCTATGTACAAAAGTGTATATAATGATTTCTTAAGAGGAAACAATGTTCTTAATTGTTAAGCCTACTCAAACTATATAATCTAACCCCAAATTAATTTAACATAAAAATTTATAATTTAATTAAATAATAATGATATTTTAAGGTCATAATCTATATACAAATTAAATTAATAAAATTTTGGTTCTATATAAAATCTCTTTTGTTTACTGGACAAGAAACTTCTTTTTGAATTTGAATTTTTTATTTTAATATATATATATATATATAGTCCGGTGGGCTAGCTCAAGTGGTTGAGTGTTGTAAGTTGTGAGTAGAAGGTCTTGGGGTCAAATCCTTGAGTGGCTACACATCGCTATATAAGGGCCTCACTTGATGTCCCCGTCAGGTTAGCTCTGTAATCATAGCGAACGAGGTGCGGCCCCTTCGGGTGGACCCCCTATGATTTCTTACCGTAGACGTAGCAACTACGCTAGAGAGTTTGTGAACCACATGTGAATATATATATATATATATATATATATATATATATATATATATAAGTTTTTAAATAAAATGATCATTCAATAATGACATTGTCACAAACCATCATTATTTTCCATGTACACTTCAACATTCTTATCATGACATTCATTGGAAAAAAAAAAGTAATGGAATATACTATAAAGAAAATCCATTGTTTTTGTTCCCTTTCTTCTCATAAAACATAATGATGCCCATGCTAAATGTTCTCATAAAACATAATGGTGCCCATTAGTATTTCAATCTCCTTTTTGAAATGCTTTGTTGGTGTTTTTTTTGGATTGTGATTGATTTGATTCCAAAATCATAATCTAAGTTACTGAAAACCCATAGGAAATGCCCTTGATGAAACCTTACCTGACCTGATGTATGGACTTAGCATATTCCTCTAATAATATATCCCACTACAAACATGGAGCTATCTTGAAAACCCATAGGAAATGCCCTTGATGAAACCTTAAAATCAAGCATTGCTCATTCTCATGACAAGTTGTCACCTCAAAAGTGGTTTGGAAGGAATAATCACCTACCACCATTACTTTTTCCCACTACATGCACCCTTTTCCAAATTTTGAATGTGTAGTGGCAAGCTAATTGCCACATCACTAGATCATGATCAAATTGCTTAATGGTCAGGACAAGAAGCACATGAAATTAAAGTACAAAGAAGAATCTCATCGTTGACGTATGATGATGTGCAACATGTCCAAGAGTTGTTTGGCACATTCCTCTAACAATTTGTCACACAAACATTAGGCTATCGTGAAAAAATGCCCTCAGGAAACTTCAAAATCAAGTATCACTTGTTCTCATTCGAGATCGTTGCCTAAAAAATGACTTAGAAGGAATAATCTTAAACCAAAAAAATCAAATAGTAAACTTGTTAACTTACTATCTTCCGCCTCATTAAAAATCTAAAAATTACTCTCTATTTAACAATTTTACAAAACAATGATACGCTACATGAAAGGGGACATTATAAATTAAGTATCAACTTGTTCATTAAAAAACAACTACCTTTTAAGACAATAAGTAAGAGCCATTACAAGTTGTGATACCTCCACTACAATGATCATCAACTTTCAAAGTCAAATACCAAATACAATACATGCAAAAAAAGATTTTATTTCAACTTGTGAATGTAAAGATAAACGATTTAAAACATTATTATAGCATTATGAATGCAATGGAAGATTAAAAAAACTATAAATATGAAATAGGACTAAGTAATTCCAACATGAACCACACTTGCTTGTACTACGTAAGCTCTGAAAAATAGCAATGTGATTCTGAAAAATAGAGATTATAAATAATGTCATATGTGTCACATAATTAGTTGTGATGTTTACTAAATTGATTTTACTATTATTTATATACATAAATAAAATTGTACATCCCCCATTCTCCCCCTTATTATTTCTCCTGGTTATTGAAGGGCTTAGCCGATATATTGAGGCTCCCATAAAGGATTAGAAGCTCAAAGGTATAAAGGTTTCTCGTTCCCTTTACATCACACATCTTTTATTTGTTGACAATGTTTTAATATTTGGCAATGGTTAGGTGGATGATTGGGTCTGTTTCTAGGCCATCTTTGATTCTTTCTGCTCTGCCTCAAGAATGCCCATCAGTGTGCACAAATATATGTTTTTGTTTTAATTGTGATGATGAAGACATTATTGATCAGATTTCTCAGCTCTTCCCGTTTCATATGGAACAATTGGAATCTGGTTTCAAATATCTTGGGTTTTTTCTAAAGCCCAATTGTTATTGCACAGAGGATTGGATTGGTTGTTACAAAAATTTGAGAAGCGAATTAATAATTAGTCGTTCAAATGGTTATCATTGGGTGGTCGCCTTACTTTGGAAAAATCGGTTTTGGAATGTATTCATGTTTATTGGTTTGCTTTAATGCTGGTCCCAGCTTCTATTATCAATGGACTCGAAAGTGTATCTTCAATTTTCTATGGGTAGGGAACTTGCAGGATACTAAATTTAATCTTTCCTCCTAGGATAGCTTCTCCCTACCGAAACACTTGGGAGGTTGGGGACTGAAGCAGTTGGATTGGTTCAGTCTGGCTCTTAGAGCTAAAAGTATGTGGCGAGGAATATTTGGAATTGGTCTGTGGAGCGAAGTGATTGCCTCGAAGTATCTAAAGTCTGTCCCTTCTACATTGTGAATTCAAACTATTCGAAGCCCGTGGCCAATGCTTCCATTATTTGGAAGGGTCTAATCAAAATGATTCCATTGATCAGGGGGTGGCTTAGTTGGAAAATTGGCCATGGATCACAGGTTTTGGTAGGGGTTGACCCTTTTTTGGGCTCCGGGGATCATTATTCGTTGTCGAGACCATTTATTAAGTAGCTTCTTCGTCTCAACATACAAGTTATTGCTCAGGAAAAAAGACTAGAACTTGACTCTTCTTATTGGTACTGGGATTTAGGATTAGGTCTTTCGTTTGATGTTACTGTTGAATGTGATCGATATATATTGTTATTGCACAGTTCAGATATTAAGCTGTCAGCCGTAGAAGATTCCCTGGTGTGGGATTGGGGGAATGCCTATGGATGGTTTTATCCACTATGTGGACACTGTCAATGACAATGTGGTGTATTTTGGCTCCTTTTTGTTTTTTGATGTGTTTTGGCTTTGTTAACTATGATGCTTTATGATGTCCTTCATGTAAAGGATTGTTAGTTGTCCTCTTGGGTGAGGGGATAAGAAAATTTTTTTACGACTGGAGCTTTCTTCGTGGACTTGTAATCTGTGTTTATTTTGACAACTTCCTGGATTTGATCTATGTAACTTTGATTATAACTTATAATAACAAGTTATGTTTTTTCAGTTTTGAAAATAAAATAAAATTGTACATTGAATCTGAAGTTATCTTTTATCAAATATTGTTTGTTTGTTACGATTTTTGCATTAAGCTAAACACATTAATGGTTCATACTCCTAGTTATAATTAAAAATATTATTTGTTTCTGAAATTTATATGGTAATATATATAAAATGAAAATTAATATCAAATTTATAGTAGAAATGAATTATATGATTGTTCAAATAAAACATATACATATACTAAAAAATACAAGTAAATTCTAGCAAACATCCATTCATACCATACCATGAAATTCATGTAATTAAACAATCACATAACAATAATTAAACAATATAGATAATAAATAAATATACATACACAATTGGATACTTATCTTAAAATACCCTCCAACTCACTGCAGAGTAACGATGTTCCTCCCAGCCGTGGGCACTCTGTTATGCTAGTTCTCTCTATATTAGAGGCCACCCCATAACTGAGGCTATCAATCCACAAGAAGGTGCCGAATCCCCTCTAAAGCTATCCCAATCCACTAGCACTCCTCCCCTATCAACTTGCACGACCCAAGGAATGGGGTTCACTTCTTTGATTTAACGGTCCTTTGGGTTCCTCTCTCTAAGTTAACAAACCCTTGGGATATTTCCCCAATTCCCTTCCAGAGCTCCAGCATAGGCCAACCAGGGACTCTCTATGTCAGGACTCCGGGGATCTCAACTGTAATATCTTGTAAGCTGTTAGCTACGGTATGGGATGATGATTGCATAATGATGACATACTGATAATGATTGAATGATAGAATAATGATAAATGATATAGTTCTCAATAATGGTCTAGTGCGACCAATATGATGTAATTATGTACACTTTACGTTTAATGTAAAAACCATCACTACTCCAGACTAAGAAGGATGAAGATGAGATGGGGGCCAATGATTCCACAAGAGGGAAAGTGAAAAGGGGGTTTAAGGGAAAGATGACCTTATGAATTAGTTAAGTTATTATACTTAATATTCATTTTTATCCTAAATTTATTATTTCCTCTTAATTACAAGTGCATTAGCCATAATATTGGGTTAATTATCCCAAGCTTGGGATTAGTTGGGAAAAAGATGAACTTCTCATGTGTACCAACAGTGTCTAGTTCTCATCACCCTTGCATGTCATTTGGCTATTTCCCAATTCCCTTCTGAGGCTCCAACAGAAGCTGACCATGGAATGTCTGTGCTGAGATTCCAAGGGACTCAGCTTTAATTTCCTTGTATTCTCAAGTATGAATCTCAACTTATGGTATAGGATGATGGCTCAATGATGACAAATTATTGATGGTTGAATGATAGATTAATGATCAAATGAACTAGTTCTCAATATTTTGTATGCATGTTGAGAACTATCCAAGTGGCATGCATGGGTGATGAGAGATAGACAAGTGGCATACATGGAATTTGACACTTTTTCACTTCTAATCCAACACATTATACAACTTGGCAAGAAATTTATACTCAAAATGAGAACTCTTGCCATAAAAACTTATATTTTTACATAAAAAACAACCCCTAAATCGAAAAAATGGTGCTACCGATAGCACCTTTTTTTTACAGGGCTAACATTACAAATTTTTGGAAATCCCAGATGGTGTTGATGCAATCAAAACCCTAATCAAACCCCGAATCGAAAAGTGGTGCTATCGATAACACCCTTTTTCAAGGTTAAAATTATGACTTTTTAGAAATCCTAGTCGGTGTCGATGCAATCAAAACCCTAAATCAACCCCGAAACGAAAAATGGTGCTATCCATGGCACCCTTTCTTCCGTTGGGTTACAATTCCATTCATTTCAAAACCTTGCATGGCGCAAGAAAAATATTTAATTTTTTTCTTCTTTTAAATAATTTTAAAAAAAGAGAGAGAAAGGCCAATTTTAATTAAAAAATAATAATTTTCTCTTAAAAGTAAAAAATTAGATAAATTAAAAAAAAAACAAAATGTGCAGATTTTATTAAATAAATTTAAAATTAAAAAAAATATTTAAACAATTAAAAAGAAAAGAAAAAAACAAATATTAAAAAAATACAAAAATTTAAAGGAAAAAATAAAAATAAATAAAAGCATTAAAAAAACAAGAACAATTTTTTTTAAAATTAAAAAAAACATAATTAAATAAAAATATTTAAATATTTAAAAATAATTAAATAAAATTTAAAAGTAAAAAACAAATAAACAATTAAAAGAACAAATAAAAAACATCCAAAAAATTTAAAAATTACCCCCACATCGACCCCTCTCCCTCCCTTCCCCTCCTGTCCTCTCCCCTGTTCCTCCCACCCCTTCTCCTGTCCCCTCCCTTCCCTCCTCCACACCCGCCCATCTCCCCTCCCCCTTCCCCCCCTCTCAAACTTGATTCTCGCAATTGATACTCCTCCATCCCTTGCCTCCCTCTCGCCCCCTCGCCCCTCCTGTTGCTCCTTCCCCTCCCCTCTCCACTCGGTAGAGAGGAGGGGAGGGGCAAGGGGAGGAGAGGGGAGGCAAGAGGGGGTGGCATGGTGGAGGGAGGGGAGGGGAAAGGAGAGGGGGTGGTGTGGGGGAGGGAGGGGATGGAGGAGGTCGCATGGAAGGATAATTTTTAATTTTTTTTTAAATGTTTTTTAATTGTTTTTTGTTTTTATTTTTTAATTGTTTTTAAAATTTTCTTTTCTATTTTTAAATTTTGTATTATATATATATATATATATCTATATTTGAATTTGTTTAAATACCTTTTTTTTTCAAATTTATTAAATTCTTTATGTATATATATATATCCATTGGATGTAGCTCAGGTGGTTGGGAGTATTGATTGATAACCTCCCCACCCGGGTTCAACTCCTTGTAAGTGACATATGATTCTCTGGTTGTTAAGCCCCTAATAGCCTGACTATGTTCAACCTCCCCACATGCCTCATGTTATAACGAGGAAGTATCAAGGATGTAACAACCTCTTAAAAGATAGAGGCATGAACCACATGATATATATATATATATATATATATATATATAAGAGAGAGAAAAATTTAAATATTTTTAATGCCATGCATAGTTTCGAAATGAATGCAATTGTAACCTGACAAAAGGAATGGGTGCCACCAGTAGCACCACTTTTCGGTTTGGGGGTTGATTTTGAGTTTAAATTGCACTAACACTGGACGGGGTTTGCAAAAAAACTTAATTTTAGCTCTGAAAAAAAAGGGTGCTATTGGTAGCACCACTTTTTGATTCAAGGTTTGATTTAAGGTTTTGATTTGATCGACACCAGTTGGGGTTTCCAAAAATTTGTACTTTAACTCCAAAAAAAGGATGTTATCGATAGCACCACTTTTGGATTTGGGGTAAAAATAGCCACTAAATGCAACCTATAAAAAACAAGAACTCTCGAGAGATCTCATCAAACTATATAATATGTTATCCTTGAGATTAGGATAATTAACCCAATATTATGGCTAATGCACTTTTAATTAAGAGGGATTAATAAACTTAGGATAAAAATGAATATTAAGAATAATGACTTAATTTATAAGTCATAGGGATATCTCGCCCTTAAACCCTCTTTTCACTTCCCTCTTGTGGAATCATAGCCCCCTATCTCATCTCCGTCCTTCTTAGTCTGTAGTAGTTGTGGTTTATATATAAAATGTAAAATGTACATAATTACATCATCTTGGTCACACTCTAGTATTGTTGAGAACTAGTTCATTCATCATTATTCTATCATTCATCCATAATCAGTTTGTCATCATTATGTAGCAATCATCTCATATCGTAACCGAGATTTGTACCTAAGAACATAGGAAATTATAGTTGAGTTCCCTGGAGTCTCAACATGGAGAGTCCCTAGTTTCCATGTGCTGGAGCCCTAGAAGGGAATCGGGGAAATAACTCGAGGGATTTCCAACTTAGAGAAGGGAACCCAAGGGATTGTTAACTTAGAGAAGGGAACCCCATTCCTTGAGTTTTGCAAGTTGATGGGGAAGGAGTGCCAGTGGATTGGGATAACTATAGAGGGGCATTTACACCTTCTTATGGATTGATAGCCTTGGCTTGGGGGTGGCATCTGTTATAGAGAGAACTAGTATAACAAAGAGCCTACGGCTGGGGGGAACGTCCTTAGTCTACAGTCAGTTGGAGGATATTTTAAGATAATTATCCAACTATGTATGAAATGCCATGTATATTTATTTGTTATTTACATCGTTTAATTATTGTTATGTGATTATTTAATTGCATGAATTTCATGGCATGGTATGAGTGCATGCATGCTAGAATTTGCATTAATGTTTTAATATATGCATATGTTTTATTTGGGCGACCATATAATTTATTTTTGTTGTAAATTTTGATATTAATTTATGGAAAATGAATTTGGGTATCAGTGGGTAAATTGATAAGTTGTAGGAGTACTTTGTGTCCCCAAAGGCATTGCGTGGTCACCAGGTATGTGACAAATCAGTATCAGAGCTCTGATACTAATCCGCCATGTACACAGTGACCACAACATGCCTTCGGGTTCCGAGATACTCAAATAAATTATCATAATCTCCACTGATATCCAAATTTCTTTTTTCATAAATTAATTATCAAGATTACACGGGAATTAAATATATGTAGTCGCCCAAGTTAAATAAATGTAAATACTAAAACATATAGATAAATTCTAGCATTAATGCATTCATACAATGCCAAGAATTTCGTGCATTCAAATATTCACATAACCATAATTAAACAAAACACATAACATAGATAAATGCATAACATTTATACACAGATAGAAACTTATCTTAATATCCTCCAACTGACTGCAGACTAAGAACATTCCTCTTCGTCGTAGGTGCTCCGTTATACCAATTCTCTCTATAACAGAGGCCACCCTTATGATGGCTCTATCAATCCACAAGAAGGAAATATTTAACAATCCCATAGGTGTCATCTCCTCTAAAACTATCCCAATATGCTAGCACACCTCCCCCATTAACCTACACAACCCAAGGAATGGGGTTCCCTTCTCTAAGTTAATAGTCCCTTGGGTTCCATTCTTTGAGTTAACAGTCCCTTGGGATATTTTACCAATTCCCTTCTAGGACTCGTGCATGGGAGGACCAAGGACTCTCTGTGCTGGGAATCCATGGAACTCAACTGTGATTTCCTCCATGTTCTCAGGTACGGATCCAAGCTATGGTACAGGATGGTGGCTCAGTGATGACAGAGGATGATGGTTTCATGATATAATGATGATTGAACTAGTTCTCAATAATTTGTATGCATGTTGATAACTAACCAAGTGGCATACAAGGGTTATGAGAACTTGCAACAACCGTATCCGATTGGATGCAGCAACCGTATCCGGTTGGATGTTAATAGTCGAATCCGACTCTCATATTGAATGATAAATAGAACAATATATTAGATGATGAATATACAATTGGTGGCCACCTTTATATAAGGTGTGGGCAGCCATGCATGAGGAGACGCGCCCCTTAACCTAGTACTAATTATTATTTATTATTATTATTACATTTATACTTTATATTCGTTGCATTGCCACCCCCTTTAAGGGCAGCTTTGTCCTCAAAGCTGATGTTACTTATATCAACCTGATTCTGGATCTGGGTTGAAGCGTTGAATGAGATGTATATTCTGGATTGGTTCCTTTCTTTTGATGTGATCCTGGACGTTCGTGTTGTAATCCTTTCAGTTTGAGTGGTGAGTTTTTGAAACAATACACTTTGTAATTATGTGTTTTCCATATCACCTTTTGGATTCCGTTTATGAGCAATTGTGGACCTCTTGTCACAATTGCTTTTGATTTGGACAACTCTTTGATCATACCATCATCAGTGGTGTCTTGAAAATAACATTTCACTTCTTTCAAAACGACTATTTTTAAGGCTAAAAGTCTATGTTCGTGCTCTTCTTCTGTTGCATGTCTTCTCGTGGGTTTTTCGGGGTTCTTGACTATCTTGCATGATGATTCACTTGACGAGCCTATTTCGGGCATCACTTTGTGTGTATAATTAGAAGCACTCGCATCATCTTGTGTTTGTTGTTGTTGGTCGTTGAGATCAATGGAAAACTTTGCCATAGTTGATTCTAATAACATTTTTGATTCAATTGTTTCTAATCCAGAGAATGAAGTTTCTTCTTGCTCTTTATCGTTTTTATGTTCTTTATCTAGTTTTTCTTCCGGACTTTGAAAGTCATATTTAGATTTAGTTTTGGAGTCTTTCTCTTCAGAGGCGTTCGGGTTGCTTTGTTGACTTATTTTATTGAAGGTGTTGTCAATAGCTTTTTGAGCAGCTTTTACAATGGATTGTTCCATCCGATCAAACATTTCATCCATTTTCCTATGAAATTGATTGGAGATCTCATCCCATTCGTCCCACATTGACTTCATGTCTACTTGTAGAAGTTGAAAATTAATTATTAATTATTATTAACAATTAATAATAATGATGATGATTATATTTAGCTTGGTGGAAAATATAATAATAATATAATTATTATTATTTTAACTTTTTATTATAATTTGAATTATAAAAACAATTATGATAATAAGTATATTATTATATAATGTTTGTTTTTATAAAAATTAGGGTTTTAGATTTTTAATGGAGATTAGTGGAGGACAAAAAAAGTTGGACGATGGAGATGGCGAAGGATGGTGTTGGATTGAAGGAAGGGCACTGTAAGCGTGGACGCAGCAAGGGAGGAGATGGGAGCGGTTTGTAGGCGGAATGGTGGCACAACAGTGGGAGGGACGGCGTTGAGTGCAGAAAGGAGTGGCAGCCAGTGGATGGGGAGGCACACGGGTGGGGTAGTGACCAGGTGGATGGGGGGTAGATGGTGGAAGGCACAACGCAGGAGAGTGGGACTAGATGCTTGGAGCACGGTCGATGGTGGAGTAATGGGGGAAATCGCAGTGTGACGCAGCAAGGGAGAAGATGGGCATAGGTTGTAGCTGGACGAGGAAGGGTGCGAGACATGAGGGAGGAGAGATAGTTGGAAGGGAGGCGTGGGCGTAGTGGAGGGGAGAGGAAACATGTAGGTGGGTGCGCGGGAGTGGCATAGGGTGGTTGTGTTGGCGCAGGTGCGTGCAGAGGGAGTGGTGGTTGCAGGAAGATGTAGGGGAAGATGGATAGGCATCGGGAGGCTGTGAGGAGGAGAAGGGATGAAACGCGGTGGAGGATGGAGCATTGGGGAAGTCGGATGGTGAGGGTTATGTGTGCAGCTGGAGAGAGTGGAGGCGTGAAGGAAGGGGATGCGCAGTAGTAGGCTGGCTCGTGAAGGATGGTCACGCAGGTGGAGAGAAACAATGAATGGCGTTGGGAGGATGCACAGGTCGAAGATGGCGTGGTGGCTATGAGGAGGAGAAAGGAGGGAGGGTGGAACTTGCAGGCGAGTGGACGAGAGGAGCGGCTGGTGGAAGAGGGAGACCGACTGGAAGAGGAGGATGCGAACAACGTGGGGTGAGGGAAGGGCAGCGGAGATGCAGAGTGGAGAGAAGATGTGGAAGATGGGTAGAGAGAATGAGGATAGGTGAGCCGAAACCGAGCTCAATAGTAGGAGGAGCCGAATCTGAGCTCAGGTCAAAGGAGTCAAATCCGAGCTCTGATACCAAATGCAGCAACCATATCCGGTTGGATGCAGCAACCGTATCCAGTTGGATGTTAATAGTCGAATCCGATTCTCATATTGAATGATAAATAGAATAATATATTAGATGATGAATATACAATTGGTGGCCACCTTTATATAAGGTGTGGGAAACCATGCATGAGGAGACGCGCCCCTTAACCTAGTACTAATTATTATTTATTATTATTATTACATTTATACTTGATATTCGTTGCAGAACTAGACAAGTGGCACACATGGGAAGTTCACCTTTTACCCAACTAATCCCAAGCTTAGGATAATTAACCCAATATTATGGCTAAGACACTTTTAATTAAAGGGATTAATAAACTTAGGATACAAATGAATATTAATAATAATGACTTAACATATTAGGCATAGGGTCATCTCCCCCTTAAACCCCCTTTTCACTTTCCCTCTTGTGGAATCATAGCCCCCCATCTCATCTTCATCCTTCTTAGTTTGCAATAGTCATGGTTTTTTATATTAAACATAAAATGTATATAATTACATCATTACATACTGGGATAAAAATGGGGTGTTACATTCCCCTCCTCTTTAATTTATGCACCGTCCTTGGTGCATATCAACATTGTGTACATATACAAAATTTCAAAACAACTGCAAGTATGCCTCACACATAGTATCCTCAAGCTCCCATGTTGCTTCTTCATGGTTGTAATGGGTCCATTGGACCTTTACCTACTCGATGGCCTTGTTCCGGAGCAATGTGACTTTCCTGTCCAGGATATGCACTAGTAACACTAAGGTATCTCCTTCTGGTTCCACCACATATGGTTCTGAAGGTTGTCTTGTTGATGTCTTATTCTTTTATAGCTTACACCTGATGGCTATATTTGAGAAACAATGTCCACAATTGTCATTAATGCTTTGCAGGAACATGTTACCTATAACAATAGACAAATCAATCATGCATACCATGACCATCTTCAAGCAAAACATTCAATAACATGAATTCAGTTACATAACTGAAGCACATATTCAGAAATCAGAAAGACAAGTACGCATAGCAACCCAATACTTATCTTCATGAATATGTTCTACCTTCACATGGCTTCCAAAAGTGAAGTTCATCTTTTTTCCCTTCTCTCCATTGAATGCATAACCAAACCAACCCACAACTAGGTTTATCAGGATATTAAGAAATTAGAATGCCTTTGGGGCCATGGGGTATGCATACAACTTATCAATTTACCCACTGATACCCAAATTTGTTTTAAATAAATTGATAGTGAAATTTACAGCAGAAATGAATTATATGGTCACCCAAATAAAAAAAATGCATATACTAAAACATACAGAAAAATTCTAGCATGCATGCACTCACACGATGCCATGAAAATATGCAATTAAATAATCACATAACAATAAATAAACAATATACATAACAAATAAATATGCATGGCATTTCATGCACAATTGTATACTTATCTTAAAATATACTCCAATTGACTGAAGACTAAGGGCGTTCCTCCCAACCATAGGCACTATGTTATACTAGTTATCTCTATGACATAGGCCACCCTAGAGCTAAGGCTATCAATCCACAAGAAGGTGCCAAATCCCCTCTACATTTATCCCAATCCACTAGCACTCCTCCACCATCATCTTGCACAACCCAAGGGATGGGGTTCTCTTCTATGAGTTAACATTACTTCGGGTTCCCTTCTTTGAGTTAATAGTTCCTTGGGCTATTTCCCCAATTCCCTTACAGGGCTCCAACACCGACCGACTAGGGACTCTCTGTGCCAAGACTCCAGGGAACATAACTGTAATTTACTGTGTTCTTAGGTATGACTCTCGGCTACGATACAAGATGATGGTTGCATAATCATGACAGAATGATGTTGGCTGAATGATAGAATTTGTTTGTTTGTTTTAGTATATGCACAGGTTTTATTTGGGTGACCATATAATTCATTTCCACTATAAATTTTGATATTAATTTATTAAAAAAAAATTTGGGAATCAATAGGTAAATTAATAAGTTGTATGAGTACCTCATGGCCCCAAAGGAATCATGTGGTCACCGGGTACGTGACAATTTGGAATAAGGAGAATTAATTTAAAGAAAATAAAAACCAAATCTTGCACTTGTATGTATAGATCTAATGAATATTGTTGAATTCAAATTTATTGATGATAGAAACATAATCCTTAGGGTTATGGTATATTATATTGTATTATTATTACTATCCACATTAGCAATTTGAATCTTTATATGTGAATATGAAGAGTCATCTTGGAATCCAAGAGACCTCTTGAAAGATGAAACTAAGGGTTATATCTCAATGTATTTATATTTGTATGTGATTCATATTAATGAAATGAATTCATGCTTAGATTTATTCAAAATCAACTTAACATTGGTATCAAAGCACTATAGTTCTTATGGTATGAAGAAATATTTGGTAGTTGTCCATAGCAGGCTATCCTCCTCCGCACAAGCCACGCTAATCAAGAGACACCCCACACAGTTGTTCACAACTTATACGGTTTCATACGGCTTGTAACTCCATGAATTCGTTGAGTGCAAGCTATGGGGAAGGCATGCAACCCCAATGAAGGTTTCTTCGGCATGTGTAGGTTGGAAATGGGAATGTATGACCTCCCAAGCTAATCATTGGTAATGCATTGGCTACCAACAGTTTCATTAAATCCCTAAATTTGAATTTCTCTCTACAAAATTAGAATCCACATTATTTAATTGCAACAACTACTTAACCACAACCATGGATCTCATAATGGTTGCTGCAATTTCATTTGATGGAATTGAAGTCCGTACACACCGTACGAAGAGCGTACAACCTAATTTGGTTCTATGTGGAGCGATTTCATTAATTGTGGAGTGATTTCCTCTATTGAGGGGTGGATTCATCTTCAACTGGGTGAATTCCTTGTGATTCTTCTTGCTGTGTGATCTTTTGAAGAGACTATAGATTTTGCATTTGGAATTAATTCACAGATTGTTGGAACCACACTCTACAACATGATGTGGTATCGATTCACCTCTATTAGCTTGGTCATCGCTGTTTTCTATTAGATTGAATCACTGGTATGGGTAACTCAATAGTTGTGGGAATTTCCATCTTTAATTGCATTAGACAACCAAGGAACACATTTAAATTGCAAATAAAATGATGTTACAACCATATGTTTGGGCTTACACAATTTGTATATGATTATTTATTACTTGTTAGAATTGGAAATGGACACAAACTCATATATTTTCCTAATCATTGAGTAATAGTATTGTTACATCCCAAATACAAAACCAATATTTACTATTATCTACAATTTCCATCTATGGACACAATGATATATGTTTATTCTTTCATATGAATGGGGTAGCAATAAAAATCAAGGATCCATGTGTTTTGTCCTCATTGAAATGCAATAATCAAGGGCAGACTTACAAATGTAAGGTTGGCTATGTGTTGGGTTTTGAAATTCTGAAAGCAGAGTATGTTTATTATTGACATTTGGACCAAGATTGACTTTTGAAAGTAGAGTTTAGAGCGTTGTGTTGGCACATGAAAAAAAATAGAGACAATTGGAAACATATTTTAAAAGCTGGGAAATAATAGAGTGCATCATTCGTTTTCACAGTACAAAGGCCTATCTCAACCAAATAAGATTTATATTTTTGTGACATTGTTCTATTGCCACTCAATAAAGCATCATCAAGCTAGTAATTAAAGGATTAAAAGCATTGTAAATCACTCAAATCTAAATATCAATTCAACTCCAGAATCAACATTAAACTATAACTTGCAAATAGTTATTTTGTAAGTTTACTTGTATTTTTTTAAATTAAGTTGAATTGCATTATAATTGTAATCAAGTGCATTCTTGGAAGAAACCAACACCCTACATTTTATGAGCTTGAATTTCAATTGTTAAGTCTTATTTTTAAAGGGTGGAGTTGAAAGCAGCCCTTCGAGATCTCATCCGGTCTTTCAAATGGCTCAAAATAAAGAATTATTAGCCTATTACTAAACACTCTAATACTCACTATTGTTGACAATACAATCACAATCAACAAAACAAATCTCAAATATGTTCTAACTTATTTGCAAGATTTGCAAGCCAAAGTGGAACTTCTTTAGACTCAATCACAACTCTAACATGATTAAATACGTCAAAGGAACCAACATTTTGAGCTAGTTCTTGTTCAAACAACCTCTTTTTGAATTTGATAATGACTCCTATCAACAATCAACACATGATTAACTCAATGAAACCACTTCAGAGTTAGTTCTGAATGAAGATGAAGTTTAACATGAATATGTTCATCCTACTCTTTCTAAACCCATCATCAGACCCTGGGAAGAAATCATTAACAACAAACATAGAACAAGTATTAGGTATGAAAAGGATGTTACCTTTCATATTCCAAATTATTCCAAACCAACACAGTTTCAAAGTTATGGATTCCTTCAAGAGACTCATATTCACCTATTCTAGTCCAACATCAAAATACTAAGTGCCAACATTGTCATTGATATCGCTACATGGAGGATCTGTGTTTTGATTTCCATCCTTGTCGGCATGGCGGGAAACATAATCATTCCTTAGATAGATGTTCATCATTGAAGAAACCTACAATATTAAAGATTTACTATGGGTGGATTAATTCTTGTTTATGGCCAACAATAATTGAGAAGATACATCAGTCATACTGAAGAATGCAGTCTCGAGTATTGACACATCTTGAAGTAGAAAGACTTCTTGGTTCTCAAATTCTACCTAACAAGGGGTAATATCATTGATTAATAGTTGTGATTCAGGTTTCGAAGTCCTATGAATCAAACAAATTGCTTA
Organism: Larix kaempferi; assembly: GCA_027924585.1. Taxonomy (NCBI): domain Eukaryota; kingdom Viridiplantae; phylum Streptophyta; class Pinopsida; order Pinales; family Pinaceae; genus Larix; species Larix kaempferi. The sequence goes on along the minus strand of BSBM01001002.1, from coordinate 14,150,733 downwards.
GTATGTAGACATTTTCACTACAGAAATAAGCGAGCCTGAGCATACTAAGACAAAACCAAAGACAATAGATAGGGCCATGAGCCATAGCTAGAGTGAGAGTCAAAGCTATAGCCAAGAGACAAATTTAGAGCCATGTTCCAAAGCATATATTGTTTTGTGGTCATCCTAAACTTCCATTTAGCATGAGACATAAACTTTTGCTAGCTTTTGGTTTGTTTCCATTGCAAAACCACCAATTGAGAGAGCACTTCAATGGTACTACATCTTCACCACTTAGCAAAAGACGTAAACATTTACTAGCTAGACTACTTGGAAAAATGATCAAATTGTCAAGTTAATTAGGGAAATGTTCAGCCATTGATAGTTTCCCACTTCCATATTTCATCTCCCTTTCAGGAAAATGCTTGGATTCACAAACACCCTTCAGATTAAGGGGGGGCTGTTGGAAACCTAATCCTTAGGGTTATGATATATTATATTGTATTTTATTAATATTCACATTAGCAATATAAATGGTCATAGGTGAATATGAAGAGTCATCATGAAGTCCAGGAGACCTCTTGGAATATGAAACCAAGGGTCATATCTCACTATATTTATATGTGATTCATATTAATGAAATAAATTCACACTTATATTTATTTAGGCTCAACCTAACAATTTTCTTCCACTTTGTTCTCAAGTAAAATCCTTTTAATGGAGGCCCAAAATATGAACCTTGGTAAAATTCATCGTCATTACCTATACTAAGTCTACACTAATTTCTCATCAAAAACCTCTTGCTTCCTAAGATTAATAATGATGCACCTACTGATATTCTCAATTAACTCAGTGTAAGAAACACAACTTGCAAAAGCAATTGAAGACACAATGGGGACAATGACAACTAAAGATAATATTGAAGTTGGAATTAAACAAGCCATTCATGTCTTGTTGATGAGATTTGGGCTTGAAAAGGCGATGAGAAAGGGGAGCAGAGCAAAATTAGGTTGAAGAAATAAAAGCTCGGTTAACCATTAATTCTTGCACAACACATAAGAATTCTAACTCACAATAATCACAAAAGGTCAATAAATCCCCTCACATAAGTAAACCTACATTAAAATTAATAAAATCCTTGAAATTTTAAACCTCAAGCAACTAAAAAATGCCTAAAATCTCCATATTAAGGAAAAATCACTCAATACCTAATCAAATAAAGAATCCCCAACTTTCCACCTTTTAAACTCTCACAACTCCATAAATAAAGGGAGTTAGAAAGCATAAGTACTAGTTCCCTACTTTATCCAATGCTTAATTATCAATCTCGTTAAAAAATAAAAAAAAAATAATTTGTTTTACAAGGTTAACATATGATCCTTAGATAAAATACTAAAGGGAATATATGATGTCACAAATGCATTGATCAATTTTCAACTAGTACAACATACTTATGTTTGGACAAGTAGTGGCATCGTCCAAATATGTTACACCTTCTCAAGAGATCATTGGCATTTCCATGAATTCAAGCTTTCTTGGTGAATGACATATGTGGGTGGCATACAACTATTGGGCTAAGAGATTAAACTAGTCCAAAAGTTTTATCAGAGGGATTTGATGCTACAAGTAACAACATGAAGGAGTTAGTGGAGGATAATGGAGGGGACAACAATGCAACAACATGAAGGAGTTAGTGGAGGATAATGGATGGGACAACACTGTAGGCTCTTTGAATCACTAAGGACCCATGCAGCCATAATGTGTAGTCATTTTCAATAATGGAATCTTCCTTTGATGTATTCCTCCTCGTGATTCACATTTCAATGCATTGAAGAAGAGGAAAAGAGGTCAAAGAAGGTAGGACCAAGGTGGTGTAGTAGGTTCAAAGAAGTACAAGACAAATGATAGTTGACATATGGTTGATAGATGGTGGATTTTTAGAGGATCCCAATAGATGATGAAGTTTTGTAGAGGAACCACTCCCTTAAAAAAAATTCCTTTGGCTTAACAAGGCATGGATTGAAGAGATTTTATAGTCAAAAAAATTATTTCATATTCTAAAATAAAGGCTTATTTCATTATTTTTCAAGCACATGTATCGATACAATATGTTTTACAAAGGAAGAGGGGAATATCAATCAAGCAAGCATACTCAAATTTCTTGAGACCAATCAACCATTATTTTAATAAGAGATGCTACCTCTTTGTGGTTTCCCCATTGGTATACATGGATCATGGTATATTGGGTAGGGTGTTCTTAAAATATTTTGTACTTCGAAACATGTCATCCAACAACATGTTTTTAACATTTTTGAATTAGCAACATATTTTTTACTCATTATATGACAAGTGTTAAGTTGAAATCACCCTCTAGATTGTGTGGTCCTTTAAAACTTTCAAAGTATTCCTTTGTTTCTAGTTCCTTGTTAGTTGTAAAAGCCTATATTAAAGTGATTTCATCACCATCTTTGAGGGGTACTATTGCTTCAATAAATACTATGGACATCTAAGGATAAATAATTCACCTCATCCTCATCACTTGAAAATCAATGCAAATAGTTCTCTCAACCACCAATATTCTTCTTGAACACTATATAGGTCACCCTAATGATGATTCAAAGATGGATTCTTTGCTTTTGTTCAAGAAAGAGAGTTCTTTTTTGTCATTGTCGGTAGCAACAAGGTCAAAGGTTTTAATGGAATAATCATCATTTTTAACTTTGTTGGTTTTGTTAGTATGAATGGGGGAGGCATCGATGACTTCATTGATCTATAGGTCTATGGAGAAGGAGAATCTTAGCTTGTTGGGTCAAGTCAAGCATAAGTGACAAATTATAGTAAAATAATGACAATTGCTTTGTCATTGTTGTTACTACTTTTTCTTTCCAATTAGGGTTTCAAGTCTCGTTAAATCTACTTGATGCCTTGCCAAAATTTACCATATATAATAATTATTAGTTGGATTGAATTGAACATAGATAGACCATGATCCCATAATTCATTTCTAATGCATGTGTATTTAATGGTAACACTAGGGGGACCAAGGAAAGTAGTTAGATTGTTTAAATAAAACCCAAAAAAGTGGTCACATGGAGGAGGATAAGAAAGAGTGAGGAGTAAATTGTGGTTAGGACTATTCAAATATTCCTTTGTTAAAACAATCTCCAATCAATTCTTGAAATATACAGTTAAAAGTGAAAAATAAAATTTAATCAATGAAAGATAATGTCATAGTTTAGGGGATTAAATTCAGGTTTCAAGAGTTCAATCCCCTTTTTCAATATGGTGGGCCAAGTTATAATCTCATATTGTGTTTAGACATAAGCAAGAGTTGCGTGAGAATCAAACTACAAGCTTGAATGTTTCCATTTTCTTCAAATTGGATGACAAACATAATATTAATTCATGTATATCTTGTTGCATTTTAGGGTTGAAGTTGTGAATATGTTATAGTTATCAAAGACTCTCAACATGAGAACAATGTAGGGATTATAATAAGTCTATCATGTATACTTTTGAGAAAGGTCACTGCTAATTCCCAATTCTTCTTTGCAACAACAATCAATCATTGTTTGTCGTGCACCATGTATCATCATCTTCAACAATGTGATTGGATTCCTCCATGTTGACCAACTACACATCCTCTTCCAAGAGCTCATTCGTATTTCCTACATCAAATAACATTGATAATGATGGACACATGAGTTTTTCCATGTAATTTGAACTTGTAACTAGCCTCATTATTTATCATGTAGGCAATGAACATTTTGATCCTTGCTAATGCCAACTCAAATCCATTGTATTTTCATTATATTTCTACACTTTTATTTATCATTGGATTTTCTAGCAAATCTGTTATCTATTTATGCATGTGCCCATCTCTATAGGCCTTCAAACCACACTTATTACAAGTAAGCTCATCGTCATTTATTTTTCTGACAACCTTTGATACCAAATGCCTTACTCTACTCTTTCTCTAAAGATGTTTCTTTAAATATTTCAACAAACACTTCATGTTAGTCCCACCTCACTTGCTACCAGTCACATTCATATTTACATATTCTCTTTCTGAAGCAAGCTTAATGCCATCAAAGACAGTCAAGGGATAAATATTTGCTCAAAATCAACCACTAGCTTAATAATGACTGCTTCTACGTCAATCATAACTTTGTCGTGGAAATAGCACAAGGAATTTCTTGTCTCATCCTACATATTCATCCCCTAAATCAATTTGGAATTCCCATTTACCCATTCACATTATGATAGTTAACCTTGATCATTTTAATGTCATTTTAAACTTTTAATCTTTTAAAATTTATCAATAGATAATATGACTTTTCTTTGTCATAAATTTTGGGATGTCAGATTAGTGTTTAAAAAATTGTTTATCATACACTTATCTTTTTTTATAATTATTTATTTATTTATTTACACAATGTTTATTCACACACATACCTATATTTCTCAAAAAAAAATCCCTAGACTTGCTTTCCTACATTTTTCTTAGTATATACCTAAGTATTTTATTCAAAAACACAAATCTAAATCCCATATCTTATAAAGAAAAGGAGGGAGATGGATTAAGAAGTATATGATATTTAAAACTAATTAACAAGTAATTACACCATAGGCATTATTTTTGGAGTCGTTTCTCTTAGAACCTTTGTCACTCCAAACTTCTCAACTAATACGAATTTATTGAATAGTTTTGACTTGGTGACAATTCCATTGATCACTATCCACCACATGTCAAGGCCAAATTACCATTCCCACTTCCACCTCCACCCAATCATGATATCCCATTGCATGACCCATTTGAAGCACAAATTCTTGTATATGGATCTATATAATTACCACCTTGGAAAGAAATACCGTGACAACATGCTTGAGCCCTTGCAAACACAAGCTTTAATAGTAATCTCATTGCTATTATCATTTTGTGGTTTAACGTGGGTATTTATCCCACATTAACTAGAACCATTAGAAAAACTATGTTAACTGGAATCATACTTACTTGTCTTGCCACCTGTTGGTTCCTCATTCTCATTGTGTTTTATGTTCTTTTTTGGAGCATGATTGTAATTGCCACTTCTACTTCTTCATTCTGTATTAGTTATCTCTTTAAATATTCTCCCACCTTTCTCTCCTTCAATGTCCCCCCATCTCCTTTAATGCTCCCCCACATAGAGGTTCCATTTGATTCACTACCATGTCAAATCCAACAATGTATATGTAGTCTTGCTTTAAACATAGCTAGAGATCAAATCCAAATCTACTTGATAAGGACAAATTATGACCTCTACTGTATCTCTCTATATAAAGTTATTTAGTCTGAAGCACACGTTTTTATATTAACCCTTTCAACTTGAACCAATGACATGATCTATCTTTTCTTGATATGAAAATATCCTAACTTTAACTTAGGAATCAAACATTTTATTTTTATATGTGAACCAATAGTGTGCTTTGAGATGATATTGTCAAACTACCAAAATTTTATATAATATACCCAGGGAGGATAATATGGGGTACCTAGGGAGGTACCCAAGGAGGGAAAATGAGTGTAAGGTGGCCATAATCATGGAATATGCTCACTATGTAGTTAGATGAAATACTATAATAATTAGGGGTAGTTGGAATAGATCCCTAGGAATATTAAGGAGAAAGTATGGAATACAAAAGTATCATTTTATTGAGGAACATTTGATGTTATTGTATTATAGAAAGCATGGCTTGTGGAGTGATTCCTTCCATAAGGAGTATTTGATGAGGTTACCCTACCTTAATGGTTATCTATATATTCTTGTGTTGTCTATTGCATGGATGCATTCTAATATCGGATGCACTCTAATATTTCTGAAGTTTAAGGTTTCATTTCAAGGTCTAGGGATCATTGCAAGTGGTATCAAAGCACTTTCTTAGGTCAAAAAAGGAAGATTTTTTGTTCTTTAGATTTTCTAGGGGGAAAAAGAGGATGACAAAAATTAAATCCATTTATGAAGCTTTTTGTGTACTATTTGAAGGAACCAATAGTAGACATGAGTTCCTCTAAATCAAAACACCCAAGTTAAAAATAAATAAAAAGAGTCATCCAAATCGGACTCGGGGAAGTGAAGTTATCGTTGATTTATAAACAAACTATTTTAGGGTTTTTCCAATGACAACTGCACATATTATAGATCAAATTCTTTTGATAGAATGCCTAGACTTCAATCAAATTAGTGCCAATGGATGTATAATGACTATAGCATTTCATAAGTGTGATTGTAATAGGGTTTCCAATCACTATTGGGTGAGTTATGATCATTTCAAATTTGTCAGCTCAAAACCTTGAATGCATAAAGGAGCTCCATTAGAAAGTAAGTTATTTATCCATAAACCTGGTTCTCTTTTTATCTTTCTTGAATCAAGATGTATTTTACACGGAATGACGATTGTCCTACTATTGAAGAATACATAAAAGAAAGGAATTTAGTATGGGGAACATTGTGGAAATCTTGGGTAAGATTGAATTTAAGATATGGCACTATCATATGCTAGCATTTATTCAACCATGATAAGATAATGCCACTTAGGTGAAGCATATGAACAAGTACTTTTAGAAAGGTGGTCTCATTTGGATAAGAAGGATAATGAGAGTTGTAAGAGTTTGTTTTCATGCACAAACTTCTTATTACATGTTTATGGATGTATTTGACAAGAAAATGTTATATTTTCTATAAACCATAGAAGCAAACATAATTTCATCAATGTTAACTTGGCTAAAAGATTGCAAGTCCCCACGAATCATATTCAAAGCACCCAAGTTTAGGGTGAGAATGTAAAAAATTTCAAAGGTTTGAAGGTTACTTTGGAAAAATATGTGTTGCATTAAGATTTTCATACTATATATATGGATGATGAGGATGTTGTTTTTGGATATTCTTGGATGGATTCAATATGTACAATTAATATTAATGTGCAAAAGAACTTTATGAATCATTGATAAAATAAAAAGGAAATTATATTGCATGATATTTCTCTTACTAAACAATAAGGATATAAGGGGGTACATGGATAAGGGATAAGTCCTTATAGGTAAAATAATAGTAGTGCATACTCACACATTAGATGACAAGTTCGAGGTTGAATTGAAAGAAGAGAGTACAAAATCACATGAATAAAATCCCTAGGAAATACATAAAAAGGAAGAAGAATATAGGGAGCTACATCCTCAAAGGAATCACAGGTTGAAGAATCAAAGAAACAAGAACCAATAGCTAAGGTTGTTTTCTATCGCCACCCACACCACTAAAAAAAAACAATTGTCAATGCAAGGTTATGAACAACAAAAAAATTAATACGCCCCAACATGGAATGAGAAAGGCACCCAATATGGAGGCACATGGAAGACTAAAATCAATGCATGGAGATATTAGAATAACACAACCACAACATGGAACCAAAGAAGAAACCAAAATCAAGATCAAGGTGGCAAGGAAGTAGTTGGGCTCCATGTCCACATTTCATTAGGATAGATGGATGGTACCAATTAACTATGTTTCTTAGTAGATCATATTTTATGGCTTCCTCCCATATTTTAGGGATGGAACATGTGAAAGGGGGTGGAATGTAATGTAACTAGGGAGGATAATTATATGGAGTATCTAAGGAGGCACCCAAGGGATATAATGAATCAAAATGTGGTCATAATCATGGAATATGCCTACTATGTAGTTAGAGGAACTAATATAATAATAAAGGGTGGTTGTCATAAACCCCTAGGAATACTCATGAAAGAGTATAAATACACTAGTATCATTGTATTGAGATATGCTGGATGTTATTGTATGTAGCAAACATGGCTTGTGGAGTGATTCCTTTCATAAAGAGTATTTGATGGTGTTACCCTACCTTAAGATTTTTCTCTCTACCCATGTTGTCTTTTGTAAGGACACATTTTAATAATGATGAATCTTAAGGTTTCTATCATTTTTATGATTCAATTTCAAGGGTTATGGATTACTACATTTTTCTATTACTTTCGCTAAGACATTATCATGTTTTCCCTTCATTTAAAAATGTGCATGGGTGTGATTTTCAAACTTATTCATTTCATAATAAATCCATTTTTGATGTCTCTAATATCATTTTATCACGATGATGGTCATTGTGGAAATTTTGGATGTTTATTTAGAGTTATTCCTAGCTTCTCTTAGCAACCATGCATTGCATTAGTTGGTTTTATTCTCCACTGCCATGTTGAGCTCTTTTATATGTTACAATAAGCATGCTCATCTTAGTACATACCATTTTTTTATAAAACCAAAAGAAAATAATCAAGTCTAAGAAATTCAACGTTAGAAGCATTAGGAGTTCCAGTTCCAACTTCCATTCCAATTAATTGAGTTGATTTAGAAATTGGGTGAATAGATATCTGAACTACAACTGTAGATCCAATAATAATAGTAGAGGAAGCATCGAGACAAAGACACAAAGAACTAGCGAAAGATGTAGATACTACAACTTACCTAAACCTCTTGAACCACCTAGAGAAACTGAAGCAATAGAGCTATGAATTATGTGTCTAGTTGGGTACTCTCGAATTAGGTCTTGGAGGAATGAATTCACTATCCATGGGGAGGTTTAGCAGCATGAATAATTTCTTACCTCCATTTCTTCATCGATTGATGTTACATTAATATAGGAAATCATATTAAGCATCTAAGTATGATTCTCTACATGGTCAACTTAACAAAATTTTTGTCCCACACCACCACATCCAGTTTCATTCATAGAAGCACACTACTAAAGTATTAATGGATAATTTATTGCTCCATTCCACCATGCTTATGTTGAAGAATGTAGCTCATACATGAACTTCTATACATGTTCAGTGTGAATGTGCCGGAAGTATTTCGAGTTAATTCTATTTTGCAATTAATAAAGTGTAAGTATTATATTTATTTGTTTAATCTAACCAAGTTTATTTATAATACATTACTGAATTAGATTACTTTTAATCGTACACATCACTAATAGATTAGGGTTTTGGTAGGTTAAGGTTTTATCTCAAGTATAAACATAGGTTGGGATAGAGAGTTTAGACAAAGTTTTGTTAGACAAGAACAACTACCAAAAGAGAAGAGAGAAAGAAGATCCATGGGAAGAGGATTGACCAACGTCAATGCTTGTAGGTTGAAGATAGTGTAGTACAAAAATTGTCTGTATAGTTGTGCAAATTTATATAGTCACAGGGATAAATTCCTACATGGTTGTATAGGCCATAAAACACTTCCTCAATTTTTGTGTAGACATACTTCTCTTCAGCAAGCCATGCACCTCAAGTTGAGGTGATTTGTGTTTTCCATGTAACTATTGGTTTTACAAAGTTGTGCAGGTTGCTTCATGAGCTTTAATTAGATAAATGATAAGTTACTTTGAAGGAGAGAAACTCCCTATGTATGTACATAGTTATTTTATGCTTCAAATATTTAGTTTACATCCATTTACATGGTTGTTGCTATGTAAGAAGTTAATTTTTTGCAGTTAAACAACATACTTGTTTAACTGAGAACATAAGGACAACAATCACCTAGGGCTTGGAATTTTAATATTGTTTCTCTGCTTCAGAGTATCTGAAGAGTTTATGGCAATAGATCAACTTCCAGAACCAATTGTTGGGAACTAAGACCATCGATTAGAGGGTTTCATATGTAGTGCTTACTTACCTATTAGATTTGGGAGTTTGTGCATTAGAGTTTACATATGACAAAAACTATCCTCAGGTTCAAGGATAGGTTAGAAGGTGCCTCAAATTTTCTATCATTGAAATTCATGGTAGCTCTTCTATTGGAAGAGAATGATCTTTGGAATATGATCCAGGTTGTAGTGACTTTGTAAAAACTCCCACGGGATTTGGGATTTTAGAAAAATGAACAAGTGAAATCCAAGAGAATAATCATGGATGTTATAAAGGATCATTTGATCCCTCATATATTTGAGAAGAAGACAATTAAGGAGTTGTTCAATGCTTTGATTATCCTTTACCATAGTGATAACATAAACATGAATGTGATATTGCATAACATACTCAAATCGGTAGAGATGACCATATTAGACATAATTACCAGTTACCTAATGAAGGTCATGCAACTTGTAGAATTTGGGGAGAAGATTGATGACAAAGAGCTAGTGAATCGAGCATTGAAATGGTTCTCATCTCAATGAGAAACCTTTGTTAATTGTGTTTATGTTCGGAAGAATATTCCCTCCTTTGAAATACTATGGGATGACTATATCCATAAGGAGACTTAGATGGAGTCAAGGGGTAGCAAGAAGGGAAATAATAATGACCATGCCCTTTTTTATCAAATGAAGAACGAAAAATTTAAAGGAACCAACAAGGGTAAGGTAAAGAGTGAGGAGACATAAAAACATGTGCTTCATATAAGCACGAATAGTATGCATCATAGTTTCAAGACAAGAAAGGTTAATGAAAGCACCATCAAAATTAGGTAGCGACCTTTTCTAAAGCTCAGATGAACGAGTTTTCCTCTAAGTTTGGGAAGGATTTCTTGATGGTGTCTTTCCTTTCTACTAGTACTATTCTAAGGAACACTTGGTATGTAGACAATGGAGTAATTGGGCATATGGCATCAACTCGGGAGTTATTTTCAAGTATAAAAGAGCACGTATTAGGAGTATAGGTTGAGCTTGTTGATGATGCCATGTATTTAGTAGCAAGAATCGGTACCATTCCCTTCCAAATCTACTCAGGTAACTCTTTAGACTTTGATGATGTGTTGTTCTTTCCAAGTCTAAGGAAAAAATTTCTTCCAATTTCAATTATAAGGCCTTTGTAGTAGAGTTCAAGAAATACAAAGTCCTTATAAGGCCAAAGGAGTCTACCCCATAACCAACGTAGGTGATCATGGTTAGGGAAAGAAACTTATATAGGTTATAGGGTGAGCATGTTTGAGCCCTAGTTCATAACACATAGATCTTGTGCAAGTTGTGGCATAAGAGGATGGGGCAACTACATCAAAATTTGTTGTCTACTCCAAAAGAAACAATCACTAGTCCTCTAGAGTTTAGCATTGAGCAATAGGGAGTATGTAGAGGGTGTGTGCTTTGCAAGAATGCCGAGGTTTCTTTTCCAAGAAATGAGCATATGATGTATGTGGACCAAATTCAACAGCATCAATATTAGGAAGCATGTACTATGATTCCTTCATTGATGAATTCTCTCACAAAAATTATATCTACTTTCTAAATATCAAGGATGAGGTCTTTAGTAGGATTCAAGAGTTCAAAGCTCTAGTTGAGAACCAGGCAGGGAAGAAGATACATTTTTTTAGATAAGAGAATGGGGGTGAGTCTACCTTCAGCGAGTTTGAGGGATTCTATGATGATGCAAGAATCAAGAGAGAACTAATTGTTCTGTACAAACCACAATAGAAGATGGTTGAAAAGTGAAAGAATTGATGCATCATAGGGGTTTCTAAAGCCATGATACATGACCATGAATTGTATATGTTCCTTTGGGAAGAAGCATGCAACATAATAGCTTACATTAATAATAGATATCCTTATATGATCTCAAAGGACAAGATACCAGAGGATGCATTCATTGGTGTGAAGTCATAGGTAAGTCATTTCTGTATCTTTGATTGTCTAGTTTGTATCCATGTACTTGTAGAGAAGAGGACCTAGTTGGAGCCCTCTAGTAGGAAGGGTTTTTTTGTTAGTTACATTGAGACTTCAAAGGCCTACAAGCTCTTTATTCAAGAGTAGAAAAATATAGTGGTAAGAAAGGATGTAAATTTTGAGGAAGGATTTACATTAAAAAAGTCTCATGATCCCATTCTAGTGACAAAGGATGAGGAGTAGGAAACTAAAAAGGTTAAGCCATGGTCACCAATGACTTCCAATTAGGGGCAATAGCCTTCAAGTGTAGAGAAGGAGACACCAACTCCTACTATGTAACGAGACATCGATGGTTCAGTAATACATTAAGGGATGCTCAAGAGCATGTTGAGGCTCCCAAGAGCACATTTAGGGAGATCAGATCTCCAAATAAGTTTCCAAATTACATGACATTGATTAGAAACATCATAGATCCAACCCTTCCATTTTTCAAGAGGAAAAGGATTAACGAGTTTGGAGGGATGCCATGGTGGAGAACTACACCTTCATCTTGAAGAATGATGTATGGGACATAATGCCAAGATTGGAGGGGGAATTAGTAGTGATTTCTTGGTGGATCTACAAGATCACACATATGAAAAATGGTATAATATTACAAAGCGAGGTTTGTGGCTAGAGGGTTCTCCTGAAAAGAGGGAGTGGACTAAGATGAGATTTTTCTCTAGTCACCAAGTAGACTTCCATTAGAGTAATTATGTCTTTAGTTTATGTTATGGGATGGAATATATATTAGATGGACGTGAAAACAACTTTTCCCAATGGGACAATTGAGGAAGAAGTGTACATATACCAGTTTTAGGTCTTTGAGATCAGTGTGGAGTCCCATGTTTGCAAGCTGGAAAATGCCTTGTATGGAATCAAGTAGGCATCAAAATCATGGTATTCCAACATCAATAGATACATGCAGAGTACGAGTTTCACAAAAAGTGAAGCAAATCCTAACTTATATTATATATTTTCCAAGGTTGATCTACTTTTTTTGGTGCTATATGTAGATGACTTGTTTTGTACAAGTTCAAAGAAGATCATTGTGGTGTGAAAGGAAGATATGGTAATTGCGTTTGAGATGAAGGACATTGACATGATGCATTGTTGGTTGTGGATCTTGATCTTCCTAATTCATAAGTCATGTTTTAGACGTGTTTGGATCCCAACACTTAACGAGAATGTGTGGGGGGGATTCCCCCCCCCACTATAGTCATTAGGGGGGTCCAGGGGGGTGGTGACTAAGTTGGGATCCAATCCAACCCCCTGATGGGGGTTCGGGGGAAGTGCCCCTGTATCAAAAATTTAGGAAAAAATGCCTTGTAAAATATTGTAATTTCGTAGTCATGACTTGGTCAATAATGGGTAGTTTACAGGCCCGTGGTACTGGGTATCCCATGGTATTTTCCCAAGTTTATCCCTCTTTAAAAGGGAGGCATTGTATTGCGGCTTCATTACATTTTGTGTAAAAATACTAGTGTGTCTGAGAGAGACTCTGAGAGAGTGAAGAGGAAGTTGCAACAGATGTGTTGCGGGTTGTATCCCTTCATTTTGTTGGACGATATAATAAAAGGACTAGTTATTTCTCCGTGGATGTATCCCATATTGGGTGAACCACGTATATTGGTGTGTATATTTTATTTTGATCTTTTGTGTTTTATTTCCGCATTTTGTTTTATTTATTGCTCTGTGATCTTGTTTTTCTAATAATGCATTACTTCCTGCAATTGGAGGCTTGGCAGAGACTACAGGATATTTTCCTTGGGTATGGCAAGTTTCAAGTTGAGATCTTGAAGATGCTTCAGATGGAGTACTGCAAACATATGACCACACATATCGTAATAAATATGAAGAAGTTAACAACGTTAGATTTAAAGATGGTGGATCTGACATTATATAGGAAACTGAAACGTTATTTGATGTATCTGGCCAACATGATGAAATATAAATGTTTTATGGTGAAAATATTAAGTCAATTCATGGTGGAGACAAGGTAGAAGCATTGGGTAGTAGCAAAACATGTTCTCATATACTTTGAGGTCACAATGGAGTATGGTTTGAGATATATTTGAGATGTACTGACATAGATTGGGAAGGTAGTACATCAGACAGGAAGAACACCTCAAGGTGCTACTTTAGCTTAGTATCAACATTGATATATTCATTTTGTAGGAAGCATACTTCCTTGGCACTTAGTTCAACAATATTAGAGTATATGCCGACTTATAGTACTAGTTGTGAGGCCATATAGATTCACAAGTTTCTATCAATATTACTTGATCAGGAGTTGGATCCCATGGCGATTTTCTATGATAATCATCGTTTTATCAAACTCTAAGAGAATCTAATGTTTCATGACAGGTCCAAGCAAATAGAGATCATATATCACTTCATTCGAGACAAGATTCAAAAGTTAGTGGGAAAGATCTAGTATGTACTCACAAATCTAAAGGTTGATAATATTCTCACCAAGCCCTTACCAAAAGGGAAGTTTGAAGCATTCCAAGAGAAACTTGGATTGGTGTAGAATTCCTTCCTTGAACTTCCACATAGGTTCAATGTGAACTTACCGAAAGTAGTTCAAGCTAATTCTATTTTTAAATTCACTTTAGGAATAAAGTGAAACTCTTATATTTAATTGTTGAGTCTAATAAAGTGTATTTTTAATAGATTAGTGATTTATATTAATCTAACTTCGACAAGGCTGTGCACTCATCCTGAGGACAGTGAAACCTCCCAAAAGCAATCTTGAGAAAGATGAACACTTAGCCTTAACAAACCTTAGGAATAATGAAGACATAGTCATCTTAAAGGCTGACAAAGGGGGAGCCACTATAGTCATTGATAGATCTCAATACAACATGAAGATGATCGAGCATCTTACCATGAGTGGGAGCTATAGAAAACTCAGTAGAAACCCTATATCCAAAGTAATAAGGGAAGTCAAGAAGACTATCAAGAACTTAAACCTTGATGATATCCTAAAGAAACGATTAATGCCAACCCGTGAAATCACCCCTAGAATTTATGGTCCCCCCAAAGTCCACAAGGAGGGAGTTCCCCTTAGACCTATTGTCAACACTATAGGCTCCCCAACATATGAACTTGCAAAGTATGTAGCCAAACTCCTAATCCCCCTTGTAGGGAACACAGACTCATTTATCAAATACTCGAACAACTTTGTGAAGCTAATCAAAGAAGAGAAAATTGAGCCCAAAGACAAGATCTTAAGTTTTGACGTGGTCTCCTTCTTCACAAAGATCCCTCTTGATGAGGCAATCCAAGTCGTTAAATAGGTCACAGACCCTAACACAACTAGGTTAGCAGAATTTTGTCTCAGATCTACCTTTTTTAGCTTCCAAGAAGAGTTTTATGAGCAAACCACTGGGGTAGCAATGGGATTCCCCCTCTCATCCATAGTTTCCAACCTTTTCATGGAAAAATTTGAAAGAGAAGCCCTCAACTCCGTCCCATTAAAACCATCCAGATGGAAAAGATACGTTGACGACACCAACGTAATATGGCCACATGGTGAAACTGAACTTAAAAAGTTTTTTGAACACCTCAATAACCAGTCTGAGGACATAAAGTTCACCATGGAAGAAGAAGAAAATGAGAGCATCCCCTTCCTAGACGTCTTGATAAGTAGGAAATAATATGGAACATTAGGACACAAGGTATTTAGAAATAAGACACACACAAAAATCTATCTACACGCAGACTCTCACCACCACCCCTCTCAGAAAATAGGAGTCCTCAACACCTTAGCCATTAGAGCAATATGTATTTTAGATAAGGAGCACCTTGAAGAGGAAAAAGACCACCTCACAAATGTCTTCAAGAACATAGGCTACAATCCCAAGGATATCAAGAGAGTCATGGACAAGAGCAGCAAGAAGACCAGCACAAGGACCAACACTCACACCACAGACAACAATGAACCCATTAACCCTAATACACAAAAAGCTAACACAAGAGCTTACTTACCTTATATTCAAGGGGTCACGGACAAGATGGCTACAATTATTAAAAAGAAATACATCGCAACCTCCTTCAAAACCTTAGAGACCATTACACACAAAATGAGACCCATTAAAGACCCGATTGATCATAGGCGATATAGAGGCGTCTATAAGGTGTCATGTTCTTGTGAGCTATGCTACATTGGGAAAACCGGACGTTCCTTCCACACTAGATTAAAAGAACACAAAGCTGACATCAGGAATGAACGAATCTGAACATCAACATTAGCAGAACACTCTTTCAAAACCAAACACCAATTGTGCTTAGAAGACACCAAGATCCTTGCAAAAGAAGATCACTACTTTAAAAGAAAGCTTAGAGAAGCCCTAGAAATAATAAAACATCCCAAAAATCTAAACAGAGACGGAGGACTTGAGGTTAGCACTAGTTGGCTCCCACCACTCCTAAACCACAAAAGACAACATCAATAACTGTCATAAACCTTGGGACTCAGTTTTAGCTACCCTAAACACCCTAGCAATCTAAACTTCTCTCGGTTTAAGCTTTAGAACTCACATAGAATATAAGCATAATTATAAGTCATTAATATTATGATTAATATTATTAAATTATTATTATTAATATTAATATTATGATTATTGATATTGATATTAATATGAATATTAAACATCAATATTAATATTATTAAATTAATGCCAATATTTTTAAAGCTAATAAAACCTAATACCAATAGTAGTATTAAACAATCATAACACATTATAATATTAAATTATTAATTATAATAATTATAATATATAAAACTGTTATAATAATAACGTATCCACTTTATTCTTATACTATGAAACCAAATTATTTACTAATTTAAACTATTGTATTATCAAGTTAATACACACATTATTTAAATTAAATATCATGGTAATTCAAAACCTAATTCTATAAAACCTAAAACTAAATAACCAGCCAACACTCCAACTCCAACGCCATCCCTCTGCAAACCATATTAATATTATATGATCTCCAACTCTTCTTTGACACACGTCCTGATGATGAGTCCTGTTGTGGACTCGAAACGTCGATGGAAATCATGACAACTGTGGGTTCTCCGAATATACAATCTAAAACCAACCACCACAAAAACCTTGCAACAGAAATTCACTCATTTTTATAGGACAATCAACTAATATCCATGGTTATTAACAGGGCAATAGAGTGATGTTGTAAAAGAGGTTATGTGGAAGATTGAATTTTCCACTCGTTTTGTTTAAAAAATAAATAATATATTAATGAAAAAAATATGATTTTGGTGGGGCAAAAAATCACGATTGGTATACCTTTATTAAGATCTGAAATTTTCTAATATTTATCATCTTATGATATATATACATTATTTGTTAGCAATAAATGTTTGCTTCTAATGAAAATTAGACAATAATGCGTATTCCATTTCTAAAGTATGTTCTACTTCTTGCTCTCCTAAACAACATTGACAATAAGATAAGACAAGTTATATCTGATCTTGGCAAGTACATGGGGTAAGTAAAAGATTATAATTGAAATGTTACTTGTAGAGCTCATTGATATTGGTTTACTTAAATTGTATATTTTTATGTTGACATATGAATTCTTTGCACACTATTAGATGGTTGTCATCCAAAGAAATCCATATAGAAGATATCAAGTATTGAAAGAGAGAGATTCCTCATTTAATGCACGAAATAAAAAAGTATCACCCTCCATGTTATTTCAATGCTTAGGAACATTACCTCATACACCCAGTTGACCAGGAGATTGAAATATGTGGACCCATACACACAAGGTCAATGTGGTTGGTGGAGAGGCCCTTGAAGAAATTGAAGGATTTTGTTAGACAAATATCACATTCAAAGGGTTCAATGGTTGAAAGATATATGGTGTATCAGTCCATTGTGTATTTTAGTGAGTAATTACCCCAAGTATTGGGTGATATTAATGTGCCTCTTTTTTGGAAGGTCATGTGTTATTGGAGAAAGGTAGATGGAGAAAAGTGAAAGGAATATTTAGTTTTTTTTGTAATTACTATTTTATAACATAATTATTTAAGCTTTATAGGTGCACTATGTCTTTTTTTTTCTTCTTCATACAAGTAAAGGAGAGTGGGATGCGATGCATTTATACATTGCAAATAATTTTGACTGGGTGTAGATATGGATAGAGTGATGCAATGTTTTTAAACATGGATTATCATGGAGTGAGGTGGCCAAGTTGATTAGAATAACTTATTTGGATAGTGATACAAATCTAAAGCATAAGGAAATTGATCTAGAATATGGTGAAAACGATAGCAATGTAGGCATTTACCATTGATTTTTAATTTTAATTTCTATTTTTGTGTTGTTTTTTGTCCCTAAAATTATCTTATGCATACAGACATGAGTTCATCACAATGCATTTATAACATGTTGAGAATGTAGGTGAAACATCACAAATCTATGTGGTGTAATGGCATAAAATAGCACACCAAACAATTGGACGATAAGAATAAAAATTGTGACAATAGGATGATTACAATTTTCCAGGTTACTAATATTTGCCATAAGGGTGATAGACATATGATCACATCTAATTTGAGGTACTATGACTATTTGGAATATATACTTGATATAGACTTTAAATCCTTCAAAGTGGTCCTCTTTAAGGTGAAGTGGTGTAGATTGTTGCTACAAGGTGATGAAAGGACTATTATTGATCATGATAATGATTTACCATGATTATACTACTAGGTGTGAACCAAATATAGAGCCCTATGTACTTCTAAGACAACATGAATAGGTATTTTATTCACAAGTGCTAGGTAGAGTACGTTGGTCATTTGCTGTTAGATTTGATCCAAGAATAAGGCTAGTAAAATATATTTTTCCTGAAGAAGATGTTCATGAAGAAGATGAAGAAGATGTAGGAGAGTAGGAAAATGTACGATTGGTTGAAGAGGAAAATGAATTTTACCATATATCCATTAGATCACATGATCTTATGCTTCATCTTGTTGATGATGATTATATTGATGATGAATTAGTGCTTGGCATCGCAGATGTTGATATGGGCAGTCCTTTCAATGATTCTGAAAGGTTGGATACAAATTTTGATCTTGATGAACCATATTTTTAATTGGATAAAGTTCAATAACAATATGACATGGATATGTAATAGATATTATTTAGTAAAGTGATTAGAATATTCAAATTATTTCTCTTATGGTTTTCCCTTATTGATTTGAGCTCCTTCTTATTTAGATATTAAAGGTGAATTGCTTCTCACTATACACTATGTGACTTGCATCTTCTTGATTTGAATAAATGAGGGAATTGCTATGTGCACTTAACTATATTGAGAATGTAAAGTGTATGAAAGTTAATTTCCACTCTTAGATTAATCCTAGTAAGTTTATAATGGTTAAATTAATCTTATTTTTATATAAGTGCAAATCTTCTTTGAGGTATGACTGATGGATGAACCATATTCTCATGTTAAGTATTTCCCTAACTTGATAATTCAAAAGAAGGGAATAATCTTGTTATATGTATGGTTAATATTATTTTCTAGTATAAGGTCTTTCTCTACAATTATTATAAGCTCTGTATAGACTTTGTTTTGTGGTTTTGGTTTCATAATTGATTACTATAACATACCTATGCATTTTAATGGAAGAAAAAACAACCTTAACACTAGTACATATATCATCTAACACTAGTCTCTTTAACTCTTATAACCACTAATCCCTCCCACCATTATCTATTCTAACCATTGCTCTCTATATACTCTAATATAACCATTATTACCCCCTGCAACTTGTTACTTCTATTAATATGACCCTTAATACCCACAGTCACAAAATATTATAACCACTACCAACACTAATCATTAAAATCCTAACACATATAACTAGTAACTCTTATGAATGCTAATACCTAACATATATAACTATATTACCCTTATTTCCTTAAACCATTATAACCCCTATCACAAGTGTAACCTAACCATGGGAACTCTTAACATATATAACACACATCCCTTATAAATTCTATCAAGTTCCCTTAATAGTATTTATAGATAACCCCTAATCCTAATTACCCAATTTGATAACCTTAATTAACTTTATATGTAACCCCTATAATCATTGTCATTTCACTTACCCCTATATCTCATCATCACTAAAAACCTTATACTTTGTAAACCTTGTAACCCCTGACAATTGACCCCAATAAAATTTATTTCTAACCCCTATAATTTGTAACAACTAGCACTTAACACATATAACCACTAACACATAACCTTTGTAAGTTTTAGTACTTGACCCTTAACCGCTACCCATAATATACTAAACTTTAAACATCCACTTGTACAAAATGACAAATTTGTGACGAAAAAAACCGAAAACATGTATATAAATGACTAATCCGGGGAAGATGACTATGAGTGTTATATTTGTAGTCCTTTAAAATGCAACTAAAATTTTGTCGTATTTAGCTTAGTTGTTTATTGGTTGATTTGAGTCATCAACTTGTAGTATATTTAGTAGTTTAGTTAGTCATTAATTGCCATTTTTTTTAAAAAAAAATTACAACAACAGGTAACGAGATTTTATATAAAAAAAGAGACGATATCCCAAAAAAGATGGGAAGATCGATCCCAAAAATGGAGAGCTGTCAAGGTTAGCTCATCACATTCCAGTCTTTGAAGGTCATACATATACCCTATTCTGCGACAGCTGAAAATTCTTACAAACTTTCCTAGAAGAAACCTACAGGAGAAATACATTACGTGAAGAGAAACATAGGACTAGCTGATCCTCAGCTTCTACAAGCCTTAGCAAAAAAAGAGAAATAACAAAAAGTTTTGTAAATACATAAGCGAGCTAACAGAGAGTTCAACAGTTGACAAGTTACTGGTGAACGTTCTTCTCCTTGTTCCCAGCCAGAGCTCCGACGTTATCAGCAGCGATTCCATGGAAGAAAGTGGAGCTATTCCTAATATCAAACCTAATGCCATCGATCTTTGCTTCAACAATTCTGAGACTGCTATGTAGGGACCTAATTTGGGTGCTCAAATCCACCGAACAGGGGCAACCATTCTCAAGTTTCCCAGCAAGCATGTTAAAATACTCCTTCAACTTGTTTCTACTGCGGCGAACTTCAGAGTTTGTGATCTGAATAACGATGAAAAGGTGGGATATGGCTTTTTTAAGGTCTGAGTTCTCACCTCTGAGCCAACGAACTTATGTTTCCATCTCCTGCAAATGTGAATGGACCTCAGACGTCGGACTGTCCATCCCATGAGGAGACTCCAAATTGATGAAACCACTGCTATCACCTGCTGAATGCATCCAATTCCTGCCACTTCCCGGCTCGTCATTTCTGGAGTGATGACAAACAACATGCTGCAAAGAACCACCATTATTCTGCCCCTACACCACGTTGAGAGCGACCCAATTCCTGCCACTTCCCAGCTCATCAATTATGGAGTGAGCACGAACAGCTTGCTGCGCAGAACCACCAATGTTCTACCCCTGCACCACGTCGAGAGCTGCGAGATATCGTTTCAGACCAACCCCACCCGAATGGACCTGGATATGTTTCGTGCAACATCGACACTGTAGCGCAGGGAGGTTAAGACTAACGTTGAGATTATCATCCTCCATGATGGACCTGACAATACAAACCCAACTCTTAGCGTGGAAGGAACTCTGCAAAATGCCAGGGATATCACCCTCGAGCGAGTTATATGCTGAAGGTTCCTCAAAACTAGGTCTCAATAACTTCCCGCATGCAAGACAAGTGGAGTCAGCAAGTGGAGGCCGCCAAGGGTGTCGAGAGGACGCGGGCATGGATCGAGGAGGAGAGAAGGATCCCAAGGAGATCTTGCCATAACTCGATTTCAAAATTGAATTGGGACTATAGTTTATAGGGTTGTAGTAATAGTTCCCCCAAGCCGAGGAAGAGCGCTTAATTAGTGCAGTCTTGAAATTCATAAGCAAACCTGGAAGGGGGGTTAAGGGACCCAATTGATGTCAAGGTTTTGACCGTTGCTAGTCGATGCTCCACAATCCAAACGAGCACCTATATTAGCCATGATGTCTGCTTTCTGGTTGTTGTTCCTCAATATGTGAAGAAAGTTGATGGAGTTAAAATCCTTAGCCACATACATGAAGAGATGATGGAGCTTAGAGACTGGTTTTCTACGATTTTTGGCCAAAGATCTGGCTTCCCTGATTACCCGCATTGAGTCTCCAAAGGCCACAAGATCCTTGACATCTTCATTCCTTGCGATTTCCATTCCTTTGATCAATGCAAGCCATTTCGCATCATTATTTGTCCTCCTGCTGATTCCCCAAGCAAAGTCTTTCACCTTGTTTCCCTCGGAGTCAAGAAGGACTCCTCCCACACCTGCTAACCCAGAGTTAGTCATTAATTGCCATTAACATGTAGTATATTTAGTTATTAATTTATGTAAATTGCTTGTATTTAGTCATTAATTACTATCAACTAGTAGTATTTAATCACTAATTGTCATCAATTGGTAGTATATTTACTTGTTTAATGAGTCATTCACTGCCATGTGCCATGTTTTCATCTATTTTGCGCTCTCTCTTTATGTCATAATTATTATCTATTTTTCTTAGTATATAAGAAGGCTATAGTTTTTACTCTTGAAATTGAGTGATATGGTTGTAATGTTTTACCTTATTAAGGTATGAAAACATGTTGGTGAGTATAGTCATTATGGTTGTAATATTCAAATATGGATATGGTTTTTTACTCCATTAAATTATGAAAACATGTTTATATTCGTAGGAATTATGATCATGGTATTTGTTTTAAGTACATGGAATAGAATTTCCCTTATAACATGTGTAAATTAATGGGCAGTTCCTAGGTCGATATAATCTCTTCAACCATACAACCTGCAAGCAGAATGTTTCACATGTTAATGAAAAAATAAATTATATAATGATTTTTTACTTTATTTTTAATATAACAAAAAAAACAAATAAAATAACTCACAACAACCAATTTTTTTATTAAATAAATAAATAAATAATTTAATAAATAAATATTTATTTAATAAATAAATACAATTAAAATCAAAATCAAAATATATATTTAATAAATAGAGAAATTTAAAAAATGGGAGGCAACTAGTGGCCAAGGCCGAGCCCCTCAGGGTTAGCCATGGCCTTGACCATAGTGACCACAACCATGGCACCACATGCAAGCCGCAACAATGACCAAGGATTGGCCAACCATGGTCGTAGTGATCATGCATAATCCCTTGAGGTCGGCCATGGCCATGGTAGCTCGGGGTTGGCCATGGCAAAAAAAAAACATAAAAAAAAACATTAAAGATAAAAAAATTAGAATGCTTTAACTTAGTTTCCCTTGTCCATTTGGATATGGAAGCAAGGCTTCAAAATTGTAGACCACCTGAGAAATGAAAAGGTAGGAGAGAGATTCTATTGACACTTTAAACCTCTATACCTGCAATATAAAGAGGAAATTGTCATAAAAAACTTGAGGAATGAAGAAAGTAGGGGATAACTAGAACCATAACTTGAAGCCATGAAACCTTTGAAACTCTAGCATAGAGACTAGACTATAAAGATTCAAGAGTGAAATGAATGGGAAGAGAGGGAATATTTTTATATTCCCCTATTGCTTTTAATTAAATAATATATTTATGAGAGGTTGATGTAGTCGAGAGAAGGTAAGTAACTTTAACTCCTAAATTTATAAGTTATAATTTACAACTAATAAGTTAGAAATACTATCATTTATATTCATATAACCATTATATGGTCATATATGTTTATCCCCGACTATATTAGTAGTTTTTGTTTGTCATTTATAGTTACATCACTTAAAATTGCTCGAATTTGGTAGTATTTAGCTTATAAAATGTGTTGACTAACATTTTTGTTCATGTAGTCACAAAAGTGTCATTTTGTACTAGTGATCTAACCCATATAAACCTATAAAATATAAACAATGTAACTCACCTTATCAAAATTATCACCGAACCTCACTACTAAACATTAAATTCTAACCCTTGTAATCCTTAACACCTAACTAATATAACCCTTACCTCACAACCCGCATAATCCCTAACACTTGAACATTAACTCATAACACTTTATAAATCCCCAATATACTAACCCTTACAAATCCTAACCGATCTAACACAAAATGTTATAACCTCTAACCCATAAACCCTAATACCTTGACCACATAACCCCTAATTAACTAGAACTCTTATTATTGAACTATAGCCTATAATCACTACACATATAACATATAATCCTTATAACACAACGCCTAATTAATATAATTCATACAACCCCAAATCCATAAACAATAACATATATAACCTCAAACTTATATAAGTACATTGTAGCCCCTAACACTTATGAAATTAAAACCCTTATGCCTTAAAAAAGTCAACGTAAAAAGAAAAAAGAAAGAAACTTACATAACTTCAGAGTATCTAAGTAAAGCTTGTACATACTCTATAAAAAAGACTAAAAAGGACCACAAAGGGGTTGGGTAAAGACTCATAACTGACATATTACAATACTTTAAAAACAAAAAGATAATATAAAATCATCAATATAAAAAATTCTAGATGCAACTGGGTTTCCCTTCTAAAATTCCACTAGCTTACCATGTTCCAAAGGTAGGTCTAGGCCTTCTTTTGATAAAATATCTACTTTGGTATTTAACTCTCTATATACATGTTTGTAGGAAATCCTCGGCCTAGGCCTTCTTTTGATAAAATATCTACTTTGGTATTTAACTCTCCATATACATGTTTGTAGGAAATCCTCTTAAACTGACAATAAATTTTTAGTTGTAAGGTAAGAGGGAGAAGAGTGTTAATCTAATCCTACAAGTTGTCCAACATGCAATTTATAACTAAGAAATAATCCCCCAAAACCTAATGTTGAGTAATACCAATATCCAAAGCACATTTGAGCAGATAAAATAGAGCTTTCAACTCCCCTATATCATTTCTCCCTCGACCCAAATGTTCTTTTGCTTGTATATAGTGAGAATTAGAGAGATAGAGAAAAAAACCAACACCACAAATAGAATATGGGATTTGAAAAGCACTGTAAAAAAACCACACATAAGATTTATCCACCTATTAAATCCCTACCTGTCTCAAAGACTAAACTTTGGGATTTGTCTTAAAATCCATAGTTATGGAATTCACTTGTGATACTACTTGAAAAGGGGTATATATTTCTCAAATAGAGTTGAGTTGCTTGCAAGCTAGATACCCCATATCACTGCCAGAGGATCTATCCTTAAGAATTTCAATCTACATTATGGAAATCATTCAAGAAAGCAATCCTTAATATTATATTTATTCTAAATATTGTGCATTCCCAATAAGACTCCAACTTCTTTCCAAACCTATACGTAAAAGGAATAGTTCAAGAATAGATGAGTAGTATTTTTACCCATTACACCTACATAGCAAGCATATAGCATGGATGAATTTATTCCTCCTCTGTAATTCCTCTCAAGTTAGAACTTTATCATTTAATACTTACCACATGAATAAAACACTTTTAGGAGAAACCCCAATTCTCTATAGCTTTCGCCACCACCATTTGACCTCACCCAAGTCCAGATCAAGAAGCACTGAAAACCCAAGCCTAACACTGTATTTCCCCCCTGCACCATTCAATGCACAAATTAATTCATTTGGATCAATATTCAATCTAATATGTGCCCTTCTTAATTATGAGATAAAGGAATTCCAAACTTGTATCAAATTGTCCCCTAATCCAATGTCATAAGCTAATAACCACCCCTCTTTCCACAACGAGGTCTCCATCAAGTTACAAATTAAATCAAGAGTACATATTCTGATATGTTGTAACTTATGAATAATCTCTTTTGGAAGGAATACATTCCTCCTACAACTCGTCACAGCATCAACCCTAACCCTCACTTATGACCAATCTCTTACCTTCCAAGCCAAAAAATTGCCAATAACTGGAAAAGCAAGTGTCATGGCCTTCCATTGGTTAGAAACATTTTGGATACTTTTTCTCTCCTTCCTTATCCAGTCCAATAGATTACTAGGGCAAATATACTTTTGTATGATAACCTTTTTCCATAGGTTGTCTCTAATTATTAGATTCCATAAAGATTTAGCTGCAAGAGTTTTACCAAATAAGTGTATTTTTAAATCCCTAGGACCCCATTTTTGTGGGGCGAGCTATCTTTTTCCATTTCACTAGATGAAATCCCTTGTATCACACCTCCCTTGCAAAAGAAAATTGAAATAGTAGTTTCTAATTCTTTCAAAAATTCCCTCTAGAATGTGGGCAAGAGTATGCCAATACACTAGTATAGCCTCCAGAACAACCCTTATCAATACTAGTCCGCCTTCCTAGGACAACCATCCATTACACCATAAAGAGATTTGTTTTTGTATCTTAGCCAATAACTGGAACCATTTTTCTTTCCCATAGCTGTTAGTTTTAAGGATAACCCCCAAATATTTAACTCCTTAAGAAATATCTTTTTGTTGGAAAGGAAAGCATCTTTCCAAGCCCTGAATCAAAATTATCATTAATTCCAACTGTATAAACTACATATTTGTTTATGTTAATCTCCATTCACGTTGCCTTTTTATACAACTACAGAATCTCCTTGTATTGCAAGCCTTCTCTTTCAATTCCAAAGAAAAATAACAGAACATCATCTACAAAATATAGATGGGTGAAGAGATTCATTACTTCCCACTTTTACCCCTTGAATTTTCCTTGGCTTCTTAGCTTCATCAATAGCTCGACTCAAAGCTTTTTCTACTAAGAGGAAAAGGTAAGGAGATAGTGGACATCCTTACCTTAGGCCTCTAGAAGCCTTGACCCATAATCCACATCTACTACAAAACATGTAGATGTCACATGACCCATAACCCACTTAACCATAGGTAATGAGAGACATATATGAACCGAAAAAATATGAAGATACAAACACAACACACAGTCATATACCTTTGAGAGATCCAACTTTATCACTGTATAGGAACATGAGAGATCTAATGAAACCATTGGAGAAACACACTTCAAGTTGTTCCTTGACACTATCTCCTTCGAGCTATCCAACGCTTCCATATAAGCTTTAACTCTTGAATCTGTGACAAGAAGTGCAAAAGGATTAACTAATAGAGCGGGATTTGTGTCGGTATTGTTCCAAGGACCCAATGGAATACACATAACAGTAGTGACACTAATCGACCAATTGGAATAGGCCACCTCTTTAGCCTTAATTATATCATCATAAGCCTTTGAACTTTCCCGTGCCTTGATTAACTCCACATGAGACCAAAAGATTGAGTTATACTCCAGGTCATCCTCCCTGTTGTAGTTAACCTACTCCTCATAAAAAACCATCAGGGAACCTAACCTCATTAGTCATAGACAATTTTGTGGGCCCTAGAATTATCTATGGTAACCCTAATATAGACTTTGTTTTCCATCAACTACCATAGAGCCAACCCTTATGCCTTAAATACTAGCATAGATCCATCTTGTAACGTTACACCATCTCCCCCACACTGGGTTGTAAAGCACCTCACTAATCTCGGTGCAATCATAAATATTGTAAGCCTTGACCCTTATAATTGTAACATCTAACCCTTATAAATTAAAAAACAACCATTGTAGCACATCATGGCAAGTACTTAGAGAGGTATCTTTGGTTTGCCAGTATAGTTATTGTTTAGTCTTGAAATTGTGGTACAAGGAATGGCTCTATGCTCCAAAGACATGCATCTAGTTGTTGTTCACTGAACAACAATCATCCTTCTAGTTATTTTTCAATGAAGCACTATAACTTAATAATAGAGATCAATAGAACCTCATTGTACATTTTTTTCAAAATTTTATGTAAGCTCTAGTTGACTTGATATGCCACAACCCCTTTATAATATATATAAAAAAATATTAGCACATATATACATACACACAAACACACACTAATACAACCATTTAACTTATGACCAATGAACACCAATAGGCCACAAGTTAAACACACACACACACACTAGTACAACCATTTAACTTGTGGCCAATAAACACCAATAGGCCACAAGTTCACTGCCATAGAAGTCAACTATAAAATAAATGTTGACAATATACTTATCTCATCTTCCCACAATCTAAGAAGAGAACCTTTTTTAGTGCACCCAAATTGTAAGATACAAACATTTATCAATATAATAATTTATTTAATTAATTTAAAATTATTTATAATTGAAATGATTTTTGTTTTTAAATTAATATTGACATATAAATCCATCACATTCAACTAAATGCCTATTTTATAATGCTGAGCAGCCATAGCTATAATGTCAGATTTGAATAGCAACAACTTTAATTAAAAAAATTTAATACTATTGTATGCAAAGAAACAAGAATTTATATAAATAACAAGTAAAATTAACACCAAAGGTGTTTATATCTGCTATTTAGAAATGTTGTAATGTATTAGTTATTTATAATTCAAAGTGAAATATATATATATATATATAAAAACAGAAATACTTCATTTTACTGTGTTTTCAGGAGAAAGGATAAGGTTCAAAGTTCGAATCTCGTTAAGCCATGGTGTTTTGATTAGGAGTAATATAATGTGAAAACCTTTTACTGTGTTTTCGGGATACAGGAGAAGGTTCAAAGTTCGAATCTCGTTACCATGTTAAAACTGGGACGAACATTTAACAAGAAGCCAAACTCAAAACAGTAGATTGTTCAGTTCGCAAAATAAAATAACAATGAGAATAGAATCGTAAATCCAAGTATGCCTTCGACTCACCAAATCCAAAGAAGCATCAGAAACAGAAACAGAAAACATAGTAAGATCACACTCATTGCATCCAAATACCCTGGCTAGAAAACGTTATATTCTTTAAAAACATTTGACAGTTTCAAACAGTATTTGATGGACTGTGTACTAAAGCTATGAAATCCAAGCAAGTTAGTTCTGAAGCTATGAAATCCAAGAAAGTTAGTTCTCAGAATCTGAACAAACCACGCGGGGATTCTTTCCCTTCTGTTTCTTCCGCTTACGCGACCTTTTCTTGGGTTCTTCTTCAGGTTCCTCCTGCTCCTGATGGAGAGGATAGTACCTGCTGCCGGGGACCAAATAAGAGGAGCCCGGAAGGAAGGGCAGCCAGTCAGGAGCAGCCCTTCTGATGCGCAGCTCCTCCATCAAATCCTCGAGATCCCTCTGAAAGCGTGTGAGGGTGTTCCTGCTGGAGATGCTCCTTGTTATGGTGGAGGTCAAACCAGTGTGATGAAAATTAACAGTCCGCAGAAGGATACGTGGTTTTCCAAACGCTGCAAACGCCATAGCCAGCTTGGCCCTAACCACTGCTTCTCCCAAATCGAAGAGTGGCCCGAGATTCTGAGTCTCCTTCTTTAACAGCGGGAATTGAGAGTGAACAAATGGATGGTTCTTGAGAGAGAAATGCTATGAGATCTGATTTTAAGGCGGTGTCACGATCACATTTATAATTCTAACGAGTATTAATAATAATAATGTTAAGGTTTTACTCTTCTTTTTCTTTTTCAGAGATATATTTATCTTGTCGGTAATCATTTTTTTCAAAATTTTAAATATATAAGCAACAATAACATTAAACTAAGAAAAATATAAAACTGACATGGGGTGAAATACGATATATATATCCTAATTCTTAGTCATATGTATTGACGAGAGGAAAAAAATCACATCAAAACAAAGCTGGTATCTCATGAGATGAATCATTACGAGGCATTTAGATACTACAAGGATAATGCACTATGGAATCATTATCATACTTCCACAATGGGTCTAATGAATTTGGCATTTTAATTTAGGACACTAATTTAATGATAAAACCTATGGCACAAAACAAATAGGGAAATTTAATTAACACAAAAGAATGCTGCAATTAAAATACCGTAACTAAATAATTGTTAAATCTCTCATCCTCGGATGCAGGCGCCACCATGACAACTAGAACGCATGTAAAGGAGGAGCCTCGACATGGGAGCCCACAACGAGGCACCCCGTTCTGCATGCATTAACCCTTCTGGCCCCTGCCTTACCTCGAGGCTGATGGTTCATTCAAACTGCTTCACTTGGACGTCCCCTCACCCATTGGCTGGACGCGCTCTCGGTACCTCGATCATTTACTTCGACTCTCTGCTCATTGATATGGCGCGCGCGAACTTGGATTACTGCCCCTTAAGCATGCCAAGGGAAGACGATGAAGACATATGCCCCACCTCTCCTTGGCTCTATCTTCGCATGCGTTGGTTCTGCCTGACAAATTACAGTTCTGGTCTGTGGAACTTGGTTTGGCTTCATTCTGTGCTCTCAGATATGTCTCGGCCGCGCGATTCTCCTCGTTGGGGAAGTGGAAGTAGGGGAAAAAGACAGCGCCCCACTGTGCCTGTCATTGAGGATGGATATGACCTGGGAGTCTCCATAACGGTCCACACTTTGATTGACGACTGGGAAGCTCAACTGGTCTCGGAATACCTGGTCTCAGGTAAAGGTGGAGGTAATATCAATCATTATTGGCTCATCAAGAACATGATGGGTAATCTCAAGGAGGACATGTTAAATAGTTAGGGATCTGCAAAAAACTTGATGCTTGCTGCCAGAGCCAAGCTCATTGTTGTGGACAACCGGCTAGCAATCCTGGACGCCACCTTCTCATGGAACCACCTTGCAATTGGACGTCGCGACCCGGAAAAAGCGGAGGTTGGTAGTGTTAATGCTTTAGGTGCCCAAACAGATGGCAAGGGTGCGGCCTTGGAAGGGCCCATGGCTCCTCCAGCTCTGTTCCCGGTTCCTTCCACCATCGGGTCTCCTCCCAGCAAAAAAATCTGCAACCCCACGGAGCCTGACCTCATGGATGCTCGTAAAATTATGTCGCTTTCTATCAAGCTGCTTGAGCCCGACAAAGCATTCCAGGGCGGTTTCCCCATTCTGGAGGAAACCCCTCCTGAATAAAATTTTCATGTCGGTCCTGATGACTGCTTCACGGCCGACTGGTTCTCTCTGTCTTTCCAGCTTTTTTGTTATAGATTTTTATGCAGTTTTTTTGTATAAGTTAGACATCTACAGCTCAAACTATAATCAGACTACTCTCGCCTAGCCTCCCTCTAAGGGGCAATTTTTTTGTATGGCCCATAAAAATCATTGTAACATCTTTGAAAGATTGGGATGGTGGTTCCATCGTCTCAGACCGCCTAAAATGCCTTCGTGCTATGTAATTTTTCTCTGGTTTTAGATTAATATATTGTGGAGATTTACAACAACAAAAAAGTGTTAAATCTCCCATTAAAAAAGAAAAAAATGTCACATATCTAATAGACATCACAAACCCTATACTAGATCTTGAAAAACAAAGAATATACAAGCATATTTTTTTGCATACGTTGGAGTATGGATAAGTATATTAGAGTATACCCACTCCACAATTGCTTGGCTTATGGCAATGAAAACAATAGATTTCCCCTTGTTTGCTTAATAGAAAATGGTCACAACATCCTCAAAACTCAATCTTGTAACTCACTTTTGCAAAATGAGAGAAGAAAACCCCCCAAACCAACTTTTAACCTATACTTGACAACACAGGCTGATAATTTTGAATTTATCTTGATAAATTTCCACTTTATCGTGATAATTTCAATTTATCACAAAAAATTCTAAAAGCTAAATTTATCGCGGTAATATCGCCGACCCCCCCAAAACAACAATATATTGTCTTATCAACGGTATATCGCCGATTAGTGCAACACTGCTCTTTTCACAAAATAGAAGCATGTTCACTCAAAATGTCTTAGACATTTTGGATGGAAAATACTCGTCTTTCAATCTCTTATTTGTGGAATGTTTTGTTGGTGTTCTTTGGGTTGCAACTGATTCCAAAACCACATTCTCAGTAACTAAAATATGTAAGCTTAGGGGTTTTGGGGGTATCTAAATTGACCTAGAACCTCAAACTTGCAATCTAAGAAGGACATTTGGTGATTTCAGTGTTTGATCATTTGTCAGAATCCAAGGGATGTTGCCATAAATGAGGTGATTTGTGTGCCAATGATCATGATCCTTAAACAATGCTCTACCTTCTCGCATACATGTATAATGCAAATTTAAATGATAAAGAGCATTATTGTGTTAAATGCAAATGAAATCCATTAAATTGATATTGAATGTGACCTTATCCATGGACTCAACACATCCCTCTAGTAGTTTGTCACACAAACAATATGGGACTACCTTGAAAACCCATAAGAAATGCCCTCAAGGAAACCTCAAAAACAAGAACCGCTCGTTCTCATAATGAGTTGTTGCCTTAAAAGTAACTTGGATGGATAATCACTTGCAATCATTATATTTTCCAACTACATTCACCCTCGTCCAAATTTCGGAACGTTAGTGGCAAGTTAAGTATGTCCATGCAAAATGTCCTAAAATCCTTGGATGGAAAATACTCATATTTCAATTTCCCAATTTGTGAAATGTTTTCTTAGTGTTTTTTGGGTTGCTACTAATTCCAAAACCACAATACCAACAACTAAAATATTTAAGATTGGGGGTTTGGGGGTATTTGAATTGACCTAGAACCTAAAAATTGAAATCTAAGCAACACATTTGATGATTTCAGAGATTGATCAAATATCTAGGGAAGGTCGCCATAAATGAGGTGATTTGTGTGCCATTTGTCATGATCCTTACGCAATGCTCTACCTTCTTGTATACACCTATATTGCTAATATAAATGATAAAAAATGTAAGTGTGTTAAATGTCAATGAAATCCATTAAATTGATATTAAATGTGGCTTGATCCATGAACTGAAATCCATTAAATTGATATTGAATGTGACTTGATCCATGGACTGAAATCCATTAAATTGATATTGAATGTGACTTGATCTATGGACTCGACACATTCCTCTAGTAGTTTGTCACACAAACATGGAGCTATTCTAAAAACCCACCAAAAATGCCCTTGTGAAAACCTCAAAATCAAGCATTGCTCATTCTCATGACAAGTTGTTGCTTTAAAAGTGACTTGTTTGGAATAATCACTTGCAATCATTATTTTTTCCCACTACATGCACCCTCATCCAAATTTTGAAATATGTAGTGTCAAGTTAAATTGCCACATCACTATATCATGGTCGTCATCACTGTATCATGGTCATGACAAGAGACAAATGAAAGTTAAAGTACAATGAGCAATATTTTGTGAACATTATCACAAATGTAAATTTATTGATTCAAAGTGGAATATTTTGTGGGCATTAGATAAATGTGAATGACATTTTTATTGGAACTTGTTCAACCCAAGACTCTCTCACCAATTCCAGCCTTACCTCAATGCTCCCCTCCTCTGGAGCCTTATGTACCTCCACCCAAGAGGTGTGGAGAATGTGAGAATCCGTCTCCCACCCCCAAATTTGCGGACACCTTACCATGTCTTGAATTCATTTTATTACCACTCATATTGTAGTTGATGCAAAGACACACCTCCTTCCACATCTATATGGAATTCATACATGCTAAGTTGCCTTAGTTTTTTTATCATATATGATTGGCTCTCAACTTTTATTATAAATATGTGCTTTGAATTAATATAAACATTTTAAATTTTTGTTTATAAAAATAGAATTTATAGACTTTCCCACTTAATAACCTTAATAACATTAATATCTGAGAAGAGGAGTTCAACTTTGCTATTTTGAGAAATTTGAGATCCACCTAATTATACAAAACAACAATACTCTGCATGAAGGAGATTATGAGAAGTATAACATGAAGGACATTATGAAAGAAGTATAAACTTGTTCATCTCATAAGTAAAAAATAATAATTAATTCTTTTAATTAAGAATTGAAAGACAATACTTCCTTTTGAAGTTTACATGAAAGAGAAGCATGGTCATGTAAAGAGAGATTTAAAATGATATAGTGTTATGAAAGATGGGAGATTAAAAATAACTATAAATTAAAAATAGAAATGCATAATTCCAATCTCATAAGTAAAAAATAATAATTAATTCTGTTAATTAAGAATTGAAAGACAATACTTCCTTTTGAAGTTTACATGAAAGAGAGGCATAGTCATGTAAAGAGAGATTTAAAATGTGAATGGGATGGAAGATTAAAAATAACTATAAATTAAAAATAGGAATGCATAATTCCAATCTCATAAATAAATAATAATAATTAATTCTTTTAATTAAGAATTAAAGACAATACTTCCTTTTGAAGTTTACATGAAAGAGAGGCATGGTCATGTAAAGAGAGATTTAAAATGATATAGTGTTATGAATGGGATGGGAGATTAAAAATAACTATAAATTAAAAATAGGAATGCATGATTCTAATATAAATCACATTGTGTTTGATCTTTTTTATTTACATTGTGTCAAGTTTAAACACGATCGACGCGTTTTGAGTAAAACTTCACCCATCTTCAGAATCCGATACTTGTATGTAAGTATGGATAATAAGAAAAATATAGACACACAATATTTGTGTCACATAATATGGGATGTTTAATAAATTTATTGTAATATTATTTATATATATGAATAAAATTTAATATTGAATATGAATTTATATCTTTTATAGATATTATTTATTTATTTATTATAATGATTTTATTTTGTTAACTATATTGATTGTTCATATTTTTGGTAGCATTTGATATGAAAATTCTAAACCCTAGATGATTGTTGTTCTTATGTTCTTAATTAAACAAGATTATCATTTAATTCTAAAAACTTAAATTCTTTATATAGCGACAATCACACATATGCCTGGAAAGTAAATAGCAAAACCATAAACACAATACACATTTAATTACTTCTTCAAATAATATTTTCAAAAAACAATCAAAGTTTACAAGGAAATCTCCACAGGCTATCAAACTAACTCTGTACAACTACTGAGGAAAATATGCCTGGTGGAAAATGAGAAAACTGCCTATTATGCAACTTGTCTTTATGACTATATGGATTGCTTTGTATTATTGTACGAAATTTTTTGTATGATTGTATGGACCTATCCATATGGAATCCATACAACTATATGGAATCATATATCATTATTTTGGGATTATTTGCGTAGGGAAGTCATTAACCTATGACCCATATCCTTTTAGTATAGTTGCAGCTGACCAATTTCTCATGGTTTTGAATAGTCCTCTTACCACTCATTGCATCAGGTGATGCTCACAGGGGTGACGAAGTGGGATTGATATTAGCGAAATGAATCACATGGCATCAATCATCACTTTCGAGGCGGCTTGCACCCGGTAACCAGGACTTCCCGGGAGGTCATCCATCCCAAGACTCCTTTGGCTCAAGCACGCTTAACTGTCGAGTTTTCCCCACAATCAAGCCCACTTAGCTTGCTTCCCCATTTGCAAAACCTTAGCATGTATTGTGCCTTATGAACTATTGAGTTAGATCTCCCTTGACTCTTTTTATATACCATTATTTTTGGATTATCTACGTAGTGTAAGTCTTTAAGCTATGACCCATATCCTATGAGTATAGTCGCAGCTAACCAATTTCTCATGGTTTTGAAAAGTCCACTTAGCACTCATTCCATTGGGTGTTGCTCACAGGGGTGGAGAAGTGGGATTGAGACTAGTGAAATGAATCACATGGCATCAACCATCATTTCCCAAGCTTGCACCTGATAAACCAAGACTTCCTGTGAGGTCACCCATCCCAAGAATCCTCTAGCTCAAGCACGCTTAACTGTGGAGTTTTTCCCCACAATCAAGCCCACTTAGCTTGCTACCCCATTTGCGAAACCTTAGCAAGTATTGTGCCTTGTGATATATTCAAAGCCCACTTAGCTTGTTACCTCATCTGCAAAACCTTAGCAAGTATTGTGCCTTATGAACTATTCACTTAGAGTTCCCTTGACTCTTTTTATTTAAGTATTGAGGGGTTTTTCGCAATCCAACATATGATATATCATTATTTTGGGATTATCTATGTAGTGTAAGTCATTAATATATGACCCATATCCCATGCTTATAGTTGCGGCTGACCAATTTCTTATGGTTTTGAATAGTCCACTTAGCACTCATTGCATTTCTCATGGTTTTGAATACTCCACTCAACAATCATTGCATCGGGTGATGCTCACAGGGGTGAAGAAGATGGATTGAGACTAGCGAAATGAATCGCATGGCACCAATCATCACTTTCAAGGCTTACACCCGATAACTAGGACTTCCTTTCAAGGCTTACACCCGATAACTAGGACTTCCCAGGAGGTCACCCATCCCAAGAATCCTATGGATCAAGCGTGCTTAATTGTGGAGTTTTTCCCCACAATCAAGCCCACTTAGCTTGCTACCCCATTTGCAAAACCTTAGCAAGTATTATGCCTGATGAACTATTCAATTAGAGATCCCTTGACTCTTTTTATTTGAGTATTGAGGGGTTCTTCATGGTTTTGAATAGTCCACTTAGCACTCATTGCATCGTGTCATGCTCACAGGGGTGAAGAAGTGGGAATGAAACTAGCAAAATGAATAGCATGGAATCAATCATCACTTCTGGGGTTTGCACCCAGTAAACAAGACTTCCCATGAGGTCACCCATCCCAATAATCCTTAGCTCAAGTGTGCTTATATGTGGAGTTTTTCCCACAATCAAGCCCAGTTAGCTTGCTACCCCATTTGAAAAACCTTAGCAAGTATTGTGCCTTATGAACTATTCAGTTAGAGCTCCCTTGACTCTTTTTTATTTAAGTATTTAGGGGTTTTTCACAATCCAACATATGATATATCATTATTTTGGGATTATCTGCATAGAGTAAATCATTAAGTTATGACCCATATCCCATGAGTATAATCGCGGTTGATCAATTTCTCATGGTTTTGAATAGTCCACTTAGAACTCATTGCATAGGGTATTGATGCTCACAGGGGTGAAGAAGTGGGGTTGAGACTAGCGAAATGAATCACATGGCACCAATCATCACTTTCGGGGCT
Organism: Larix kaempferi; assembly: GCA_027924585.1. Classification (NCBI taxonomy): domain Eukaryota; kingdom Viridiplantae; phylum Streptophyta; class Pinopsida; order Pinales; family Pinaceae; genus Larix; species Larix kaempferi. The sequence continues at coordinate 14,114,022 of BSBM01001002.1, read as the reverse complement.
TTCACCCGATAACCAGAACTTCATAGGAGGTCACCCATCCCAAGAATCCTCTTGCTCAAGTTGCGCTTAACTGTGGATTTTTTCCCCACAATCAAGCCTACTTAGCTTGATACCCCATTTTCAAAACCTTAACAAGCATTGTTCCTTATGAACTATTCAGTTAGAGCTCCCTTGATTCTTTTTATTTAAGTATTGAGGGGTTTTTGTAGTCTAACATATGATATATCATTATTTTGGGGTTATCTACGTAGTGTAAGTCATTAAGTTATGACCGATATCGCATGAGTATAGTCACAACTAACTAATTTCTCATGGTTTTGAATAGTCCACTGAGCACTGATATGTTGGATTGTGAAAAAACCCACAATACTATATGGAATCACTTATATATACCTATCTGACATTGTATCTTCCTCTTCCCGATCACAACTCCTCTCCCATGCTCTAAAATTGCTCAACTGATGAATTAAGTCACCTCCCAACAAAACTTGACTTTATGTATATGTGTGTCTAAAATCTCTATCTTGACTTGCCTCTATGGTTTTGAATAGTCCACTTAGCACTCATATGTTGGACTATGAAAACCCGCTCAATACTATATGGAATCACATGTACAAACCTATTTGTTGTATCTACCTATTCCTGACCACAACTCCTCTCATGTGCTCTAAACCTGCTCAACTGATGAACTAAGTCACCTCCCGACAAACTTGACTTTGTGTGTATGTATGCCTAAAAGCTCTAAATTGACATGCCTTTATACTTGGGATGGAACCCTAATATGCCCTAATATTTTAGTAATATATGGTTGAGATTAGTCTAAATTACTAGTGTATAAACATACATTGTATTAGACTCAACAACTATATACAAGACTTTCACTTTATTACTAAAGTGAATTACAAAATAGATTTAACTCGAACTACTCCTGACAGATTCACACTGAATGTGTGCAAAAGTTCTTGTCTAAGCTACATTCTTCAACAATCGACATCAAGGATTTGTTTTTGGAATCCATATTGTAACATACACAAAAATAAAACTACAAGTTGTGTGGGTTATTCTAGAAACTAAATTTCCTTAATAGTCACACAATCCTATATTCATCCAAAGATATTTGACTAGTGGAGAATTTCAATTTATATCAAGGGTTATTTGGTGTTCATGATTCAACCTTTGAATTGTGTAGGTGGATGACTATTTCAAGAATGGAGGAAAAGGGTGATGTGAATACCTAATTTCGAAAGGAAGGATTGTCCATGATACCTAGTTCCAAAAGGAAGGATCACCAAAGTTGTTGGAATGAATCCCAAGTTTCGAAAGGAAGGATTGTCCATGATCCCTAGTTCTGAAAGGAAGGATCACTAGAGTTGTTGGACTGGGTCCTGTAATTCCAAAAGGAAGGACTTTCCACGATCCCGTAATTCTGAAAGGAAGGATCATGTGTGTTGCAGGTGATAATATTCCAGTGCTACATAATATGATGTTCTAGTACTGTAGATGAGGATGCTCCAATGCTGATGATGTTCTAGTACTGTAGATGAGGATGCTCCAGTGTTTATGATGTTCCATTACTGTAGATGAGGATGCTCCAGTGCTTCAGATGTTCCAGTGCTGAAGATGAAGATGCTCCAGTGTTGTAGATGAGGATGCTCCAGTACTGAAGATGATGATGTTCTAGCCTCGTGTTGCAGATGATCATGATACTTCAGCTCTGTACTGAATATGATGATGATGATACTTCAGCTCTCTACTGAAGATGATGTTCCAGCTCCATGCTGTAGATGATGATGATGTTACAGCAAGTTGTTCTAGTTGTTGATATTGATGTTGTTGAAGAACTTCCAATGATTTATAGATGTACCAACCAATGTTCTAGATGATGTTTATGATGCCCCTGTTAAATTTTGAGCATTAATTCAAGATACTCTAGGATCTTTGTTGAGAGAATAACATGTACAGTATATATCAATCATAGCAAGCATGTCAATCATCACAAGAAGCAAACATAAGAGACAATAGACACACAGAGTTTCTATGGGGAAAACCCTAAGGTGAAAAACCCCACAACTTCCTCAGAGATAGATAGAGCAATGATACAACCCAAGTACATAGAGATAGACTCCTCCTAGCAACTGATCCTCCTCCTCACATGTGCACCACTTTCCGAGTGAAGGAAGAGTGAGTTCTGAAGTGATCCAAATAGAGATCGAGAGATATCTATTTATACTTGTCTTGAATTCCCAATAAACTTATGGGGCCGACTTGTCTAGCTTAGCACAATAACTTCATATTACATTAATCTGGGCCGACCCCTTACAAGGTGGTCTAATAACCCATCGGCAAGTTAACACACTTGCGACACTTGTCAATACAAATGACGACACTTCCGTATAGAGGAATAATACATCTCTATAGGAGTACAATATATATATATATATATATATATATATATGAAATACATTCCGAAGTTACATATACATCAACACTCCCTCTTAACTAGGAAGGTATTTCTCGACACAGATCTGCTAGCACAAGTCTTCTTCTCTGGATCATCATTAGCGAATCATCATCCTCGAATCATCGTCATCGTCACTGCTGCTGCTATCTCAATCAATCTATGAATCTACTCGTCATAGGAAGTTCTACAGAGCCAATCCTTTTTCATACTGGATGTAAGCCCACCACCTGCAGGTTTTCATCATCACTGGCCATACTGTGGAATCCTCGGGACTTATTACGTGCATCACAAAACCTGGTTGCAGCATCCCAGGATGTTACGAGCACACAGCTCTACCTGTCGGATCTCCCAGGAGCACATTACATGTGACCCATCACAAAACCTGGCTGAAGCATCACAGGCTATTACGATCACACAAATCTACCTGTTGGATCTCCCAGGAGCATATTACATGTGGTCATGGCAATGCCTCGAAAGAGCATCTGAGGCCTTTTTCATCCTATCTAGATCTCCCAGGTCCACTTACATGCCATAGGACAATGCCTCGAAAGAGCATCTGAGGCCTTTTTCATCCTGTCCAAATCTCCCAGGTCTACTTACATGTCCTCCCAGAGCAATGCCTCAAAAGAGCATCTGAGGCCTTTTTCATCCTGTCTAGATCTCCCAGGTCTACTTACATGCTCATCTACATAACCTGTCCACGGCCACAGAGTATCAACCTGATACTCTCCATACATCATCCTGATCATCATCACTGCATCGTCCCGATGCATGTCATCTGGAGAAGCTCGTCATCCACGATCATCCTGATGATACAATGCATCTACCTGATGCATACCAAGTATCTACCTGATACATATCACCATACACAGTGTATCCACCTGATACATACACAGATACATGATCCACACAATGTATCTACCTGATACATATACAGATACATGGTCCAAGCATCCAACATGATGCATACATACATAAATGATCCAACTGGTCATATCCAGCATCCAACATGATGCATACATACATAAATGATCCAACTGATCATATCCAACATCCAAAATGATGCATACATACACAAATGATCCAACTGATCATATCCAGCATCCAACATGATGCGTACATACACAGATGATCCAACTGATCATATCCAGCATCCAACATGATGCATACATACATAAATGATCCAATTGATCATATCCAGCATCCAACATGATGCGTACATACATACAAATGTAAATGATCCAACTGATCATACAGAGCAGAAACTAGAACATCATCCTGATGCTCATCATCCAGCGCTTACATCCACAGCCATGTGAAGGATCCCCCTTCCACCATGCTAGGAATGGCTACAGCAAATGTCTCCATCAATTCTTCCTCGAATTGTCATCAATATGAAGAACACTAAGCCTCTCTCTGAAGTACTCGAACTTCACTCTGGCTAGTGGCTTCGTCAATACATTTGCAATCTACTCATCCGTCGCAACATACAGGAGCTTTACGCTCCCCTCTGCACCATATCCCTGATATAGTGATATTTGATCTCTATGTGTTTCGACCTGTCGTGGAACACGGGGTTCTCAGACAGCTTCACACAACTCTGGTTGTCACAAAATATACCAGTAGCCTCTAGCGGTAGATCAAATAACTCAGACAGTAGCATCCGAAGCCATACTGCCTCACAACTAGCCGAACAGGCTGCAACATACTCTGTCTCAGCTGTACTCAGTGCTATGCAGGACTGCTTCCTGCTAAACCAAGAGATCACACCTGATACCATATTGAAGCAACACCCATAAGTTCTCTTCCTATCTGTAGCACTGCCTGCCCAATCTGAATCAACATAACCCTGTAGGTTAAACTTTTGATTCACATCATACTTGAGTCCATAATCAACTGTACCCTTTAGGTACCTCAGAATATGCTTTATAGAAACCAGTTGAACACTCCTCGGATCCGTCAGGAATTGACTCAATGTGTTCACCGCAAAGCAAATATCTGGTCTCGTGTTCGTCAGGTACATCAAGGACCCAATCATCTGACAATACATAGTGACATCAACCCGCTCAGATGAAGCATCACACAGAAGCTTCAGGTTGGATGCCATAGGTGTGGCCATGGCCTTGCAGTCCATCATCCCGAACCTTTTCAGGATCTCTACTGTATACTTCCCTTGTCCAAGGAAGACCCCATCTGCACTCTGCCACACCTCCATGCCTAGAAAATAGTGCATCATCCCCAAGTCCTTCATCTCGAACTCGACAACAAGCTTCCTCTTTGTATCGGCAATCAATCTATCATCTCCTATTACAAACTGTTGAATATTGTAACTTCTAAGAATATTATATTTGTACTTTATTATTCCGGAGATGTTTCATCCCTCTGAGGTGACCCTATTGTATATCCGGAGATGTTTATTCCTCCGATGGATTGTGGTAACTAGGGCTATTAGATCTCCTATGTGGGGGTCGGCCCTGAGTTTATTTGTTAGGGGTTATTAGACCCTCTTAGGAGAGGTCGGCCCCATAGGGTAAAAATTCAGTCGGGAAACAAGTATAAGTAGAGGAGGATGCTCCTCACTTATCACATACTTCCATCACTCGGAAAGTAGCGCACATCTAAGAGAGAGGTCTGCATAGGAGGTAGAGAAGGAGCTCTAGTGTTGTACTACATCTTGTATTTGGTTGATCACCTTATTGAGGAAAGCTTTGCTAGGTTTTCTACCCCATGAGGGTTTCCCAGGGTAAAAATATATGTCTATCTTGTGATTGTGCTTCTTTTAGTGATATTGCTAGTCAAATTAGTATAAACTCAACATGGTATCAGAGCTAGCCTGAATAGGACATCTTTCACAAGGTGAAAATATCTCTCTCTCTCTCTCTCTCCGGTGAAAATTAGGGTTTCTGCAAAAGTTAGTATTTTTGGATTCTGATTACATGGCTAGATAACCCTTCTCAAAATCGAACTTTTGAGCCCTAGATCGAAGTTTTTGGTTGGGTAGAACTCTGGGAAAGTCAAACCCTAGTTTGACCCAAAGTGTGATAAACCAGAAATTCTGTTGCAGATCCGGAAGGTGAAAAGTTGAAGTTTCCAAAAGCATAACACACCAGAACTTTCATTCAAGCACATCTCCTAGTAAGTGTTATTCTATCCCTTGAGAAACCTCAATCTCTTTGATCTCTAAAGAAGATGGCTCCAAGCACTAAGCTTGAAGACAAGCTAGAGGGTATAGAAAATTTCCGAGCATGGAAATACAGAATTGGCCTCATTCTTGAAGAGAATGATCTTGTCCATTATATCAAGGATGAGATTGCAGAACCTAAAGAAGATGAAGCTAAAGAGAAGTATATGAAGGATTTGATTAGAGCAAAGAGAATCATTGTTGATTCTATTAAAGACCACTTGATTCCCCAAGTGGCATCCAAGAAGACCCCAAAGGAAATGTATGATGCCCTAGGAAGAATGTATGAAGGGAGGAACATCAATAGGAAGATGAACCTAAGATCTCAGTTGAAGAATACCAAGATGAACAAAAGAGAATCCATTCAATACTACTTCTCAAGGGTTTCCCAAATCAAGGAACAACTAGATGCCATTGGAGATATCCTTGATGAAGATGAACTTGTAATGACTGCTCTAAATGGGCTCACTAGACCTTGGGAGTCATATATACAAACTATGTGTGCCAAAAAAGAAAGTATGAAGTTTGATGTAGTATGGGAGGATTGTATTCAAGAAGAAGCTAGGGTAGCCAATAGAGAAGCCCTTCTCAAGGAGGATGACCAAGCCTTGGCTACTCACACCAAAAGAAGAAGAAAGGGTCACTTCAAGAAAGTTGACACAAGGAGTCTCAACCCTCCCTTAGATTTAAAAGGAGAAGAGGAACAAACTCAGAAAGAGACCTCTCCACAGTCCAATGTTTCAATTGTCTTAAACTAGGACACATTGCTATAAATTGTACTTCACAAATAAAGAAGACGAAGTTTATTCACAAAAGACATCATGCACATATGGCAGAAGATGATAGTGGAGAAGAAGAAGAAGAAGAAGAAGAGGAAAGGCCTCGAAAGAAAAGATCTAAAATAAAGAAAGAAGATGCAGAAGAATATGTTCTATTTTCTGCACTCTCTGGGTCTGTAACACCTGGAGAAAATACATGGCTCATCGATAGTGGTGCTTCAAAGCACATGACAGGTCAAAAGAAAACTCTCTCAAAACTTGAAGAAAAGACTTCTCCACAAAAGGTATCTCTAGGAGATGATTATCAATATCCCATCAAGGGAATTGGTGAAGCAAGCTATAAGCTTGACTCTGGAACACCATTGAAGATGAAAGAAATTTTATATGTACCAGGTTTGAAGAAGAACCTACTTTCTATCTCAGCACTAGATAAGAAAGGCTTTAGAGTTGCATTCATAGATGGACAAGTACTTATGTGTCCCAAAGGAAAATCAATTGAGGATGAAATTATTATTGGTGAAGAGGAAGGAGGTCTTTACAAAATCAAGTGTCATCCAGAAGCTGCCCTTGTCCAAGAAACCACTAACCCTAGTGAGCTATGGAATAGAAGGCTTGCTCACATTAACTACAAAGCCCTACCCTATGTAAGCAAGGTAGTTATAGGACTACCAGACTTAAAGGTTGATCATAATGGCACATGCAAAGGATGTGAAAAAGGGAAGAATATCAAGAATCCATTTCCAAAGAGCGAAACAAAGACTAAGAACATCCTGGAGTTAATACATTCAGATGTATGTGGACCAATGCCCACCACATCCCTAAGTGGGTTTGAATACTATCTCACATTCATTGATGACTATTCAAGAAAGACTTGGATATACTTTCTAAAAGGAAAGAATGAAGTCTTTGGAAAATTCAAAGAGTTCAAGGCTTTGATAGAAAATCACTCAGAAAAGAAAATCAAGATTCTTAGAACAGATAATGGCAGAGAATATATTTCAAAGGATTTTGAAGACTTTTGTAAGGAAGCTGGAATCAAGAGGGAACTAACCACTCCCTACAATCCCCAACAAAATGGGGTTGCGAAAAGAAAGAATAGAACCATCACGGAAGCTGTAAAGACTATGATACATGATCAAGACCTACCCATGTATCTATGGGTTGAAGCAACTAGGACAAAAATCTATGTACAAAATAGACTATCCCATAGTGCTCTTGAATTCAAGACTCCAGAAGAAGTGTTCACAGGAAAGAAGCCCAAGGCAAGTCATCTCAAAATATTTGGATGTCCAATGTACATTCACATTCCAAAAGAAAAGAGAACCAAGTTGGATCCTTATGGTAAGAAGGGAATATCTGTTGGATATTGTGAATCATCCAAAGCTTTCAGAATTTACATCCCAGGTTTTCATCATATGGAAATAAGTAGAGATGTGTCATTTGATGAAGAAGCATCTCTCAAGAAATCTAGGAAGTGCCAACTTGAAGAAGTCTATGAAGAATATACACCTCCTAGAATCATAGAGGCTGTGCCCATCCCTGAAGATGCTACACCAGAAGACCATGACATGTTAGAACCACAAGAACCCCCCATTACAAACTTATCTAGAAAAAGAAGGCCAGCATGGGCTAGAGACATTATTCAAGGAGCTGAAAAATATGGAGCTCCTAAGGATCCACTAGGGAAAGGAAGAAACCAAAGCTAGTATCCAACTATGTGGCCTTGATGGGTGATCTTGTGGATCAAGAACCTACTAGCTATGAATAGGCAGTTCAGAAGAAAGAGTGGGTAGAAGCAATGATAGAAGAATACCAATCAATAATGAAAAATGATGTTTGGGATATAGTTCCCAAACCAAAAGATAAAAGTGTGGTATCTTCCAAATGGATATTCAAGATAAAACATGCTGCAGATGGTAGCATTGAAAAATATAAGGCAAGATTTGTAGCCAGAGGATTCTCTCAGAAAGAGGGAATTGACTATGAAGAAACATTTGCACTAGTTTCTAGGTACACTTCCATTAGAACTGTCATGGCACTTGCATCTATGATGAAGTGGAAATTACACCAAATGGATGTTAAGACAGCCTTCCTGAATGGCATGATAGAAGAAGAAGTGTACATAGAACAACCACAAGGATTTGAGGTTAAAGATGGGAGAATACATGTATGCAAGCTGAAAAAGGATTTGTATGGACTAAAGCAAGCTCCCAGAGCTTGGTATGGAAGGATTGACAGTTTATTAACAAGCATGGGCTTTACCAAGAGTAAAGTTGATCCTAATCTGTATCTCAAAGTTATGGAGGATGAATCTGTTATATTATTGCTATATGTAGATGATCTATTTCTGACTGGAAATGAGAAACAAATTATCGAGTGCAAGAAGAAGCTCTCTTCAGAATTTGAGATGAAAGATATCGGATTAATGCACTACTTCTTAGGTCTAGAAGTATGGAAAGAACCAAAAGGAATCTTTCTAAATCAAGGTGAGTATGCTGTGGGGATTTTGAAAAGATTCGATATGTTGGAGTGTAAAGCCATGGCCACTCCCATGGACTCCAACTTGAAGTTATTAGTTGATGACTCATCAGAGTTAGTAGATGTGACTCTATACAGACAGATTATTGGGTCATTGATGTATTTGACAAATACCAGACCAAACATATGTTTTGCTGTAAATACCTTGAGTCAATATCTAGTGGAACCTAGAAGAGTTCACCTAATAGCTGCAAAGCATGTGATGAGGTATCTAAAGGGTACATTAGATTTTGGTCTATATTATCTTGGAAATCATAAATTTAGATTGCATGGTTACTCAGATGTTGATTGGGCAGGAAGTGTTTCAGACAGGAAGAGTACATCAGGTGGATGTCATTGTCTGGGATCTGCCATGATCTCATGGTTCAGCAAGAAATAGTCTAGTGTGGCTCTCAGTACAGCCGAAGCAGAATATATAGCTGCTTGCTCTGCTAGTTGTGAAGCAGTATGGCTTCGGAAACTATTATCAGGATTATTTGACTTAGATATGGATCCCACTGTGATCATGTGTGACAACCAGAGCTGTATCAAGATGACAAAAAATCCAGTGTTCGATGATAAGTCAAAACACATAGAGATCCGATATTTCTACATACGGGATATGGTGCAGAAAGGAGCTATCAAGCTCGAGTATGTGAGCACTGATGAACAAATTGCTGATATATTGACCAAACCTCTATCTCGAGTAAAGTTTGAGTATTTCCGAGACAAGCTTGGTGTAGTTCATAAGGACCCTCCTCGAAATGGAGAGTGATGTAGATCGAGATGATGATCCAGATGATGTAGATTGAGATGATGTTCTATATGTTGTAGATTGAGATGATGATCCAGATGCTATAGATCGAGATGATGATCCAGATGTTGTAGAGCGATATGATGATCTAGATGCTGTAGAGCGAGATGATGATCCAGATGCTGTAGATCGAGATGATGATCCAGATGCTATAGATCGATATGATGATCCAGATGTTGTAGATCGAGATGATGATCCAGATACTGTAGATGATCCAGATATTGTAGATGATCCAGATCCTGTAGATCAAGAAGATCATGATGATGCTATTCGAGTGCTACAGAAGATGAAGAATCAGTACTGACGATGTTGATGTTCTAGTATTGAAGATCTTGAAGATGTTCCAGTAACTGCTTGAGTTACTGATGATGATGTATTGAAGAAAGCTTCCAATGATTTATAGATGTATCATGTATGATGTAGTCAATGACTCCTTGCTCCTGCAGATGTTGTTATAATATCCTTCTCGTTAAGGGGGAGTGTTGAATATTGTAACTTCTAAGAATATTATATTTGTACTTTATTATTCCGGAGATGTTTCATTCCTCCGAGGTGACCGTATTGTGTATCCGGAGATGTTTATTCCTCCGATGGATTGTGGTAAATAGGTTTATTAGATCTCCTATGTGGGGGTCGGCCCTGAGTTTATTTGTTAGGGGTTATTAGACCCTCTTAGGAGAGGTCGCCCCCATAGGGTAAAAAGTCAGTTGGGAAACAAGTATAAGTAGAGGAGGATGCTCCTCACTTATCACATACTTCCATCACTTGGAAAGTAGCGCACATCCCAGAGAGAGGTCTGCATAGGAGGTAGAGAAGGAGCTCTAGTGTTGTACTACATCTTGTATTTGGTTGATCATCTTATTAAGGAAAGCTTTGCTGGGTTTTCTACCCCATGAGGGTTTCCCATGGTAAAAATCTATGTCTATCTTGTGATTGTGTTTCTTTTAGTGATCTTGCTAGTCAAATTAGTATAAACTCAACACAAACAGGTCATCCACATATAGGAGTAGTATCATAGGATTGCCTTCCTCAACCTTGTAGTAAAGGTTGGAATCCGCTTTACTCTTGGTAAAGCCCAAACTAGATATGAAACTGTCCATCCTACCATACCAAGTCCTAGGAGCTTGCTTCAAGCCATACAAGGCTTTCTTCAATCTGCACACATATGACTCCCTGTCATGTGTTTCAAAACCGAGTGGCTACTCCACATACACTTCCTCTTCAACTACACCATTCAAGAAAGCAGTCTTGACATCCATCTGGTGTATCTTCCATTTCATCATTGCAGCCAGAGCAAGTACTGATCTGATGGAAGTGTACCTGGCTATAGGAGCAAAAGTTTCTTCATAATATATTCCCTCTTTCTGAGAGAAGCCACGAGCTACAAATCTTGCCTTGTATTTCTCTATGCTGCCATCTGCAGCATGCTTGATCTTGTAGATCCATTTGGAAGTCACAACAGACTTCCCTTCAGGTCTTGGGACAACATCCCAAACATCATTCTTCATTATTGATTGGTATTCCTCGATCATGGCATCCTTCCATTCTTTCTTTTCCGCTGCTTCTTCATAATTGGAAGGTTCTTTGTTCATGATATCACAGAGTAAAGCAACATAGTTGGTTCTTCTTTGCTCTATGTTCTTCTTCTGGAATGCCATATATTTCTGCATCTTGAATGAGCTCTCTAGCCCATGCAGGTTTCCTCTTGTGAGAGTTATTCTCACGAGGTGTATCTACAGGTTCTTGCGGATCTTCAATTTCACGATCTGCATTTGGAATTGATTCAGTCATAGTAGTGTCTTGAAATCTAGTTTCCTTAGGTTCTTCATAATCTTCAACAAGTGTCTTCCTTGATTTGACGAATGCTGAGTTTTCATCAAATGTCACATCTCTGCTGACATCAATTTTCTTGAACCCTGGAAAGTATATTTTGTAAGCCTTCGAGCTTTCACTGTAACCCATAAAGATACCCTTCTTTCCTGAAGGATCTAGCTTGGTCCTCTTTTCCTTTGGGACATGAGTGTATACTGGACAACCAAATATTCTGAGATGGCTGACTTCAGGTTTCTTACCAGAGAAGACCTCTTCTGGTGTTTTGTTGTCCAATATCTTGTGGGGTGTTCTGTTCTGCACATATACAGCTGTCCTAGCTGCTTCTACCCATAGATGCATAAGTAGATCCTGGTCATGCAGCATTTCCCTTGCTGCTTACATGATTGTTTGATTCTTTCTTTCTGCAAATCCATTCTGTTGTGGATTGTAAGGAGCAGTCAACTCCCTCTTAATCCTTGAATCACTGCATAGCTTCTTGAAGTCACCTAAAGAGAATTCTCCACCATTGTCGGATCTGAATGGTTTGATCTTCTTATCAGTTTGGTTCTCCATCAAGGTTTTGAATTCCTTGAACTTATCAAACACTTCATCTTTGTTCTTCAAGAAGTAAACCCAAGTCTTCCTGGAGAAATCATCAATGAAAGAGACATAGTAAACATACCCACTCAGAGAACTGGATGACATCGGACCGCGTACATCCGAGTGGATGATTTCCAAGATTCCTTTAGCTTTGCTTTCACTGCTTGGAAATGCTTTCTTTATGTTCTTTCCTTTTGCATATCCTTTGCAAACATCTTCATGCTTTGTCTTGATTTCAGGAAGACCATCTATAGCCTTGCTTACAATTGGAAGTGCCCTATAGTGCATATGAGCAAGTCTTATATGCCAAAGTTCACTTGGCTCCATGGAATCATGCACCATGGCATGTTCAACTTGTCCCTTCAATTTATACAATCCTCCCTCTTGCTCTCCAATCACCACTGCATTCTCTATGGTCTTTCCCTTTGGCCACATTAGAACTTGGCCATCCACAAATGCAACCCTCATACCTTTTGCATCCAATGCGGATATGGAGAGTAGGTTCTTCTTGAGCCCAAGTACACAAAGAACTTCTTTCATCTTTAAAGACTTTCCAGAGTCTAGGTTGTAGGAGGCTTCCCCACTTCCTTTGATAGGGTATTGATAATCATCCCCAAGTTTCACCTTATGGAGTGATTCATGTTCAGATAGATTTACAAAAGATTCTTTAAACCCAGTCATGTGTTTGGAAGTCCCACTGTTAATAAGACAATCATTACAACCATGAGAAATAGTACCTGTGAGAGCAGAGATTAGAACATACTCTTCTTCGCTTGATGAGTTATCATCATCACTTTTTTCTCTAGCCTTCTTCTTGGGAGGTTCATCATCCTTGGCAGCATGAGCATGGTACCTTCTTTTGTTGCCCTTCTTCTTCTTGTTGGAGTTGCTGTTGTCCTTCTTGTTCTTGGGACAATTTATGCCAATATGTCCCTTTTCATTACAGGTGAAGCATATTCTCCTTTCTTTATGGTGATGTGAAGATTTCTTGAATTGAGATGGCTCTCTCTTGGACTTCCCTTTCTTGGTGTGAGCTGTGAGAGCTCGATCTTCATTCCCCATCTTTTCTTCTCGTGCCACAATCCTTGCTTCTTCTTGTGAGCATTCTTCCCGCAGTCTGTTGAAGGATACCAACTTCTTTCTTGCACAGATTCCTTGGATAAAGGAGTCCCATGACCTGGGTAGGCCATTCAGAGTGGTCATGACAACTTCACCATTCTCCACCATTTCATCCACTACTTCTAGTTGTTCCTTGATCCGAGAGACCCTAGAAAAATAAGATTGAATGGATTCTCCATTCTGAAGTTTTACCCCTTTCAATTGGTTCTGCAGAGTCATCTTCCGATTTATGTTCTTCCCTTCAAATACCTTGGATAAGGATTCAAACATCTTTTTGGGTGTCTTCAGAGATGACACATGGGGGATGAGATGGTCCTTGATAGAATCAGCAATGATTCTCTTTTCCTTGACCAAGTTCTTCTTGTGGAGGGCTTTAGCCTCTTCTCCCTCTAGGACAGGGACCTCTTCCCTTATATATGAGTCCAACTCATTCTCTTCCAGGATTAACGCAATCCTATACTTCCAGGCTCGGAAGTTATCAGCCCCTTCAAGCTTGTCCTCAAGCTTGGTGTGGTGAGACATATTTAAAGAGTACTTCAAATGGAAATAGAAAAGATTTAGGTCTTACCACTTGATTTGCTAAAAACTGGATCTGGTCTCGGATTAGGGTTTGTCAAAGAAACCCTAAAAATTCAAAATGTGAATTTCAACTTTCTGAAAGGATAGAAAGACGCGCCTTGATGAGCTGATCATCCTGGTGTATTCATAATTTGAGATCTGCAAAGCTTCACCCTTTAGAACTTCCTTTTAGTCTTCTCGGGTTCACTAGGGAGGACCCTGAATTAGGGTTTGAGTTTCCTGGAGATTTACCTAGCCAAAAATCTCGATCCAAAGCTCTAAACTTCGATTTTTCCAAGGAGCTTCCAGTTATGTCTTCAGATTTAGGAAATTCCTATTTTTGTGGAAACCCTAATTTGTAGGGCCAAAACTGAAAGTGCTCAGAATTGAATTCTGATTGGACAGATAGATTCACCTTGCTGAGGAGATTCAATCTATCATATTGCTTTTCCAAAATCCATGGAGAGAAACCCAATAAACAAGAAACCCTAGTTTCCGTCACTGCACAATGTCTTCTTCTCAAGTTAGTTCTGATACCATGTTAAATTTTGAGCATTAATTCAAGATACTCTAGGATCTTTGCTGAGAGAATAACATGTACAGTGTATCAATGCATATCAATCATAACAAGCATGTCAATCATCACAAGAAGCAAACATAAGAGACAATAGACACACAAAGTTTCCGTGGGGAAAACCCTAAGGTGAAAAACCCCACAACTTCCTCAGAGATAGATAGAGAAATGATACAACCCAAGTACACAGAGATAGACTCCTCCTAGCAGCTGATCCTCCTCCTCACATGTGCGCCACTTTCCGAGTGAAGGAAGAGTGAGTTCTGAAGTGATCCAAATAGAGATCGGGAGATCTCTATTTATACTTGTCCTAACTGCCCAATAAACTTATGGGGCCGACTTGTCTAGCTTAGCACAATAACCTCATATTACATTAATCCGGGCCGACCCCTTACAAGGTGGTCTAATAACCCATTGACAAGTTAACACATTTGCGACACTTGTCAATACAAATGACGACACTTCCGTATAGGGGAATAATACATCTCTATAGGAGTACAATAAATATATATATGAAATACATTCCGAAGTTACATATACATCAACAGCCCCTCCTCCATCCCTCTGATGATGTTGTCTAGAGCCACACATGATGTTGTTGTTGTTGTCATTAGAATACCCTTCTTGTTAAGGAGGCATGTTGAATTAATGTAACTTCGAAGAATATTCTACTTGTACTTTATTATTGTAACTCCGTCGGGGATGTTTTACCTCCGTTCGAGGATGTCATTATTATATTTGGTCATGTAAAAGTCATGAGGTAAAACCTCCATTGTAAGTCGGGTCATTAGGACCCAGAAGAATGTAATATAATATTATTTGATTCTTTCTAGAAGAGGTCGGCCTAGTCAGTCAAAGTGAGGCCGACCTAGTTAGGTTATTTGTCAAGTGAAAATTAAAGTATAAATAGAGAGTGACTTCCTCTCATTTGTACAATTCACTCATTTATGCATTGCGCATTAGAGGAGAGAGAGAAGTCTGCGAAGGAGGAGGATTGGCTTGGATCTAGAGTTTGGGTTTGTCTCTCTTATTTGTGAGACCTATTTTGGGCATTGTACTTTGGTTATCTATATTGAGGAAGTTCTTGTTGGGTTTTCTTCCCCTTGAGGGTTTCCCAGGATATATTTTTGTGTACCTTGTGATTGTGTATCTTTCAGAGATCCTTGTTATACTGCTATTATGAAAATGTATTAAATGCTCATGAAGTTAGAATTTAGTCTTTAGTAGCATATAATCTTAACACATTTCTCCTCACTTTTGTGTATGAGATTTTGTATATGTTTAGTTGGAAATGTTTTATGCAAACTTGCTTTTTATTTATTATGCGATATATATTTTTTCACATTTCTCCCACTTAAAATCAAGAACATTTCTCCCATGATGAAGATCAACATCACATTTACTTTTTTGTGATTCACTGTGTAATTTTCTTGATTGCATTAAACTTTTCCATGTTTCATTACATTGCATATCCATGTTCTAAATATATTGGATATTAGTATCTCTATAACTATAATGAGATAGTGTTACATATGTGAAATTAAATAGAGTGTTACAAGAGTTCGACTTTGTAGAATTCTAAAAATTATATATCACGTGAACATATTATTGAAAAATAATATATAATGGAAATAATCATAATTGATATAAAAATGGTTCCATGATTTAAAGTGTCGATTACATAATTTTTGAAATATTATGTCAACAAGTTTTACAAACAACACTGACACCCTATTGAGATGATAACAATGATTTTATATGTAATGCATTCGCCCTCAAATGACGATAGGAACCCTTTCCCAATTGGCTTAGGCATGCACAATAGATTAAGGCAATAGGCAAAAAGGCTAGACGATGCATGCCAGAGATGGGTTAGAGTGGTGAATCATTAACTAAGTAAGAGTTGCGTTTATATGGATTTGGTGTAACATCCTTTAAACAATTATACATAAGTTGATCTTAGGATTGTATGCAAAAGGACTCTTTAAAACATAGTTTCATATATATAATGAACTATTAGAACTTAACTTGATATAGAGTACATATGGTACACTATATTGAAGTATTTTGTGATGTTGTAGAGCATTGACTTCGCCATATTATCGTCGTATAAAGTTAAACTTTATATAAAGGAGAGTATTGTATTATTTATGTGCAAATATTAGATCACCATAAAAAGGTAAGCAAGTAAAGAAAAGTTAATGTTGTTGTGTTAATGCAAAGTCAACTGCTAGGCTTGGAATCCCCATACTAAAATGATAGTAAACTTGCACTTCTTCAATATGGTAGTTATTTTAAGTGATTCTAACATACTAAGTAAGTGTTGGGTTAGAATTATAAGTCATGGGTTAAATATACTTCTTATGCTTCAATGGTTAGGAATAATAAATGGATTTAACTAAGTTAATGAGGTTAATGAAAGAGTCTAGATAGATGGTAAATCAAAATGGATTACCAATTGTTATATTTAAATGCTTGATGTCCATTTAGTTAGAAGTAGTAAACATTTACATGATAAACCCTTGGAAGTGAATTATATAATTTGTGGGTATTAATCGGAATATACTTGATGTTAATGATTCAAAAGCATAATGGCTAACTTATTCGGGTTTATGCATAGTTAACTTACTGATGAACATTATGTAGATGTCGTTCAATTACATGCACTGTTGTCCAAGGTGATTTGAGTAAAGACATTTAGATGTTATTAATATTCGAATATGATGGATAAATTGATGTTGCATGTATAGTGAAATGGTTGACTAATGGTAATTGCACAAGGAACTTATATATGGTTATAAGTTTGGTTAATATAATACCAAGAAATTGGTTAAGGTTAATGAACAATGTGACTTTATATATATGGTTGCTTATAACTCAATGCATGCCACAATATGGGATCAATATCATATATACACACTAAGTTGAAGATGTTAGGAGAAATCATATGTTTATTGTTTGGGTACATTTAGAGGATCACCCATAATAATTTAAGGATGAACCTATCTTTAACGGAATGATGATTTTGAATTAATCATTTGTACGCATGAAGAGAGCTTAGTAAATAATGTATAAAAAGAGTTAACTAGTCAGTCAATGGCCTTTAAGAGATTGGTTGGTTAAGTAGATAAATGCATCTCATTGATATCCCTCAGATACTATTATGATTACATTGTTTGGATCGCAAGATGGATGATGTAATGGATTCTTCTAATAGTTAAAGGGCTAATTCACTTGCATGGTCTACATGTAAATAATACGAATATTCTATTATGACTTTTTTAGTATTATAAGACTAACGCATTTGCTTGTTGGAAGATGGAGAGGAAAAATTTACATCCCATTTTCTCATAATCATACCGAGGATTTCGGGTGTGTTACACTTGGAATGCCTTGAGCAATAGTGCACTAGCTAGTTAGGATGTGGACTCAAGGGGTTGAGCATTCTAAGACTTGGCAAACTTTGTTCAAATGTATTGCATGTTTATGTCCACTTGGTGGTGGGGTACAATGTAAGGTGACTTAGAAGAATGAAACTACAAGGCACCCCCACCTATAAAAAGAGGACGCAATCATTGTGTAAAGGCACTCATTGGATATTTTTTCATGCAATGGTAAACAAGGAGTTTTGAGGTAAGTCTAGGGATGGCATAGTGAACAACTTGGGCATTGGTTGTGTGATCTATTAAAGAGATGGGATCTACAGAAGGTAGACCTATGGGTGCTTTAGGGGTTATATTGTGCAAGTATTGTTCCAATATGCAGTGGTGCTTGGATTATTTGTAAATATGTAAAACGAGTTGCAAACAATGAGGGGAATTCCTTTGTTGTATTATTATAATATTATTTGTAATAATAAGTTAAGGCATACACCTTGGTTGCCACCCATACTTTTATGTTGTGGTCTCTTTACTTGAATGCATGTTATTGTTCCTTGCAATGTTTTGTTTGTCTATTTTTTTAGGAATATTGACTAAGTGTTAGACGTATTGTTAGAATGTTTTAAGGCCATGATTGGACGTGTGTCTAGTACTTCAAAGAAATTGGTTGTTGAACTTGGTTGCGAATCTTAAAATTGTTATCTTAGGGAATAGTGATGGGCATGACCCTTAATGAAGAGGCATTATCTGGTTGTAGTAGGTGCAAGTTAGTCAAGCCATTGTGGTTGAGGAAAGGTAGTGTCACAAAACTAAGGATGATGACAAGAAAAACTTTGGGTAATATCTTTAAGTATGTGACAATTGGTTTCAGAGCACAAATTTTGGGAGAAATTTGTATGATATCTTTGTTGGACGCTCTTCACCATGTTTTAGGAGACAATTGGTTTGGAGAGTGTTGATGTTCTTGGAGCAGCTTTAACACCACTTCTTGGTAGAGACAGTGGTTTGAAAGGCGGGTCGTTCATAGAGGAAACACTTAGTAGCACAAGTGTTGGAATGACCTTACTTCAAATAGTTGTCTCTGACAATCCCAACAAATGTTGCAGATTGGAGAAGCTAGAGGAATATTGTGTAGAACAATGTCTTAGAGTGCTTTTAGATGGAGTGAAGTTGCATGCAACAATCGTGGAGGATGCACTTTGGATGGTTTTGGGTTCAATAGGATTTGAGCCTAGATGTTTCCCCACATAATGAAAAAATCTTATGAAGATGGTGTTGCATGGTACTCATTGGTAGACCACTTTAGACAGAGGTAAATATTTGGTTTGTTTATGTTGCAATTAAATTCTTTAACAAGATATGCATATTTGTCCTATGTGACACAAGGAAGGGAGAAACCCTCCTTGGAGAAGCCTTTGCAGAGAATAGGTTCCTTTGTTGGAAACCAAGGATGGAGATTGAATCAAATTTCTTATGTAGTTTTGATTGTGAAAGGAGTAATGGGGAATGCATTGGTGGATCTTGGCACAACCCACACCTTCTTGAAGAAGGAGTTGGTAGGTGAAATCAGACTTAGAAATTAATCGTGTGGTGCTTTAGTCAAGGTGGTCAATTATAAGGCTAAGGGAAAATCTAGGGTTGTGTTTGAAGTGGGATAAGTGGAAGGGTCATGTTGAATTCACAATGGTGCAATTGGATGGTTTTGAATTCATTCGTCGACGATACTTCCTAAGGAGAACTTGGTCAATTCTCATGCCATTTGTGGATAAGTTGGTGATACTTGGTGGATGTAAGATTCATGTTGTGTGCACAAAAGCAACAAAACTAAACAAAAGGGTGTAGTTGGTGTCCACACTAAGCATGAAGAGGGAAAATTAGTGTCCAAAGTATTAGCTTTATGTTGCAACATTGATTGGAGAAGTGGATGGGGGTGGAGTGGGGGTGCCTATTTCACTAACACTTGCTAATGTGTTGGACAGGGTTTGCAAATCGGGTGCCTGATTCTTTGCCAAAAGCAATCATTTTTAGGTGTGTCATTGCTCATTGTATTGAACTCAAATCGAGGTTGCAACCATCGATAAGGACTCCCTATTGACTTTTTGAACCATATTTGGAAGAATTAAGGAACCAACTAAGTGAGCTCATTGATGTTGGCTTCATCGGGGCTTCACAATTCCTATATGGTGCATCAATACTCTTCCAAAAGAAGAGGACATGCCTGGACTACAATGAGTTGAATATGAAAACCATCAAGAACCAATATCCCTTACCTTTGGCAATGGATTATTTTGAGAAGTTATACAAGGAATTTTTTTTTTGAAAGTTTAACTTCAGGTAGGGATACCACTAGGTGATGACCAGCGTAAGTAGAAGAGGTGAAGACATTTTGTGTAACAAGGTATGGCAATTTTAAGTTTCTTGTTATTCCTTTTGGATTGTACAATGCCCTTGCTAGTTTTTGCACCTTAATGAATTATGTAATTAGAACATTCTTAAACAAGTCGCTAGTTGTTTATTTGGATAACATTGTGGTGTTCAATGAGAATATGGAAGACCATAAGAGACATTTTCCTAGAAGTCTTTACGGCACTAATAAATAATCAATTATACTTAAAGAAGTCTAAGTGTGTCTTTGGCTAGACTGAAATTCCATTCTTGGTCCATTCGATTGGATAAGGATGCAGCTCCATGGATCCTACAAAGATTAGGGTGATTAAGGATTAACGGGAGTCAAGAATAGTACATGAGGTAACGAGTTTCATTGGTTTGGCCAACTACTACCATAGGTTTGTTGAAGCTTACTATAGTATTTTGGCACCACTGTGTAACAACCCAACATTAGATATTAGGAATGGCATATAGTAATAGTAAAAATCTCAAGTAAAAATATTTTAAAAAAAGGGAAAAATGTGCACTGTGACTTAATTTAGGTGCATGAGTGACAAGCGTATCACCCATGCAAAAAGTAAGAAATTGAATAAAATATGGAAATTAAGTAATAAAAAAGGGAGCAAGACCACGAGGTAGGGCTTCAATTCTTGTTGGTTGATTTGAGGGTTTGTTGCTTGTTGTGTTGGTTTTGGATTCTTGTGCACCTATTAAGAGGGAGGATAAGGAGGAGGATAGGGGGGACTCAGATTGATAGAGTTAAAAATAAAAGAATTAAGGTATTACCTGGTTTGGCATAGTGTTAATTGTTGAGGGTTCAGGGGCCTCGGCTTTGGATGGGGATTGGTTGGGTGGAGAGTTGTCCCCCCAAATGTTGTTGCGGATTGATGAGCTGGTAGTTAAAGGAGGACAAGGTCTGCAGGAAAAACTAGTAAAGTTTGTCATCCATCAGGAAAGTGGAGATTCTTCTTTATGGCTTATAATTCTTATTTTCTACTAGTTATCTGATTATATTTGATGGATGTATATATACTTGATAGACTAGTTTTTCTTTGAAAATTTTCCAAGAAAATCATCATTAAATTAGGTTTGAAATTTTTCATCCCAACTTATGTTAAGAAAATGTGCTCCACTTTAGGTCATGTAGGGTGTTACAAGTGGTTCATCCGCAACTATGCTTCCATTACAACTCATTTGGAACAATACTTGAAGAAGACAAAGGTTTTAAATTGGACTGAAGATCGTAAAAGGGATTTTACAATCCTAAAGGGAAAAATGGTTAATGCCCTAATGCTCATATTCCCTGACTGAGAAAATGTAATTCCACATTCATGTTGACGCATTGGGTATTTCCCTTGGAGCTATGTTGGCACAACAAAGCGGAGGAAAGATTGACCACCCTATCTACTTTTCTAGCAGGAAACTCTCACGGGATGAGTACAACTACACACCAACAAAACAACAACGTTTGGCGATGATTTATGCTCTACAGAAATTCCACCACTACTTATTGGGAGGACACCCTAATTTTTTCACAGATCATTCGTCTCTCAAATACTTAGTGAATAAGCATGTGCTAGAAGGTCAGATTTGTAGATGGTTTCTTTTATTTCAAGAGTTTTCTTTCGAATTAATTATCAATCCAGGAAATTATAATCATGGACCTAATCATCTTTTGTGGCTAGAAACATGGGAATCTAAAGGACTGATCGATGATCAGTTATCTAATGCGTTCATATTTGAGGCCATTCCATATCACTTAGAAGGCATTGCTTTGTTTCTCGCAACAAGAATGGTGTCATAATATTATACCGCAACACATAAACGTCATATTGTGGTGCGAGCTACAGAATATCAATTGATTGCAAGACAATAATATAAGCTCAAAACTAATGGAGTCTGATGTCACTACGTCCTCGACCATGAACAAAAATATATTTTGTGGGAATGCCACGTAGAATTTTCGAGAGACCACATTGGAGGAAAATCCATTGGAAGGAAAGTTTTACAAACAGGATTATGGTGGCCAATTGTTTTTAAGGACGCTAAAGCCTATGATAGAACATGTGATGTTTTTTATTGGGTTGGGAATCCTTCTCATCGAGACGAGCTCCCACTTTATTCAATCCATTTCCTTCATCCATTTGAGAATTAGATGGTTGATTTTATTGGCCCCATTAACCCTCCCATGAAGCACTCAAAATCTTGTTACATCATTACTACAACAGACTATCTAACAAAGTGGGTTGAAGCAACACCAATGCAATATTGTTATACAGAAACAACAACATGATTCATCTATGAGAATATCATTGCCCACTTTGGGTGTCCTATAAGCCTAACCAATGATCGGGGAATGCATTTTATGAGTAGTGTGATTACAACCTTGACAAAGGAATTCCTCATACAGCATCATAAGAGTAGCCCATACCATCCACAAGCAAATGGCACGGTTGAATCCTTTAACAAAATTTTGGAAACGTGATTAACCAAAGTATGTTGTGCAAACAAGGATGACTGGGATGAACGAGTTCCTACATTATTATGGGAATACATGACCACAACTAAGAAATTACACAAGCATAACCCCTTCCCGCTAGTGTATGGAAGAGAAGCAATAGTTCCTACCAAATTTTTTGTTCCCGGTCTGTGCATCGTGCATGCAACTCATATGACTAAGGAAGATTCAATTGCGAAAAGAATAGTCAAGTTAATGGAATTGGAAGAATATCCCTTTTTATCCAATTACCACGCAATCATGGAGAAATAAAGACAGAAGGCCTGACACAATCGCCACATCAAGAGAAATCACTTTACCAAAGGTGAACATGTTATACTATATGACAACAATTTCTTGAAGCATCATGAAAATCTTCAGATGCATTGGTTGGGACCATTCATTGTTGTGAAAGTATGATATTTTGGTTTTGTTAGGCTTGCACAATTTGATGGAGTTCTCATACAAGGATGGGTGAACGGTGCATGCTTGATTCCCTATATTTCTACATGGGGATCCAGTAAGTCAGCACCCTTGTCATAGGGGGTGAGGTAGTGTAGGAGTTAGTGCTTCAATTTTGGTTTTGATTGTCAGGTGCTTTAGTATAGTTTGATTTTTGCACCAGTAATTTGTGCTTTGTGTGTCATGTTCAAAGTTTTGTGAGTTAAATAGGTCATACCATTGTGGTCGAGCAACAAAATGTCTTCCAATGTATATTTTTCTTAGTGCCATCCATAACCACGTTGCATCAACCATCCCAGTTGTTCAGTATTAAAGAGTCGTTAAAACATGAATAGATTGAATTTCCCTTTATCCCGTGTGGAATCTTTGTTCTCGGTATCTGCATTTAAAGCTTGACAAAGTACAGGCCCCACTATGCATGTCATTAATGAAGTGTCAAATCCCTTTATTTTCATGGTTAAACGATAAAATAATCTAAGTCCTGCCATGTTGGTCACTTTGCATCTTTGAGAATTGAATCATTTCTGAACTGGAGCCATTACCGAAACCATAGTAGTGCGATCACAGCTTTATTTCGCGGCCTCTAGTTCACATTGTCTATCAATGTTGTGTATCATAGATGGGGAAAGTAGCAGCAACCAAAGCATTCGCCAGTAAGGTTGCATCCAAACAAAAGGAACCACTCCACTCCAAAACAATTGAACCCAAGATCAAAGTCCTTGGATACCTACAGGGGAAAGTCGGCCATATTGGACTGGTTGACTGTGATTTTTCAAATGGAGACCTATACCCGAGCATGAGTCCCAAAAGCTATCTGAACTATGTCCCTCTTGAAAATGGAGATGTGGTTCCAGTATGGAAGCCCACATTCAAGACACTACAGAATTCTGCCCTGATGAACCTGACGTATTTGTCGATATTCTGCAGAATAGGGGAGGTGATCAAATGCACCAATTTTTTATCAACAGAGTTCATGGCCATTATTTATGGCTAGACCGCTAGTACCTTATCCACGTTGATGACATTCATGAGCTACCGATATTGTTTATGGCGGGAGAATATGTCTCCACGATATTTCAAGGGGAGCACAAGAGAAGCAGAGTGCGCAAAGAGCCAAGAACGTATGATAGATATGGCACAAAACGAGGAGGAAAATGTTCCATTATTGGTGACATCAACAAACTACAAGTCAAGTTTTCCTGCCAAATCTGTAATGTCCCCATTCAAATAAATCTCAAGAAGAGAAAATTCCACCAATCTACTAGTTTCCTAGGTTGGGGTGGAGACATTAAATTTGGAATAAGGAGACTAATAAAACCAAAATGGAATTTAGCTTGACATAAATATATTAAGAGGGGCTAAATAAATATTTATGATGAGAAAATAAGATGGCACTTGGTCATGGAGACACATTGATGGTGTGGGACCCACACAAAGCTAGATTCCCCACGCCACATGGCATTCCACTCTCACCCATTCGAATCCAAGGTGGAGTCCACTATTCTTGGGGGATTTGGAAGGGCATAATACTTGGCATGACTCAATGAGGTTGAAATGCAGAGGAAGAGTAATTCCCATGAAAGAGGAAGAGGCATTTTGGAGCTAGTGGGACACTTGGGTTAGATTCCCTAACTTCTATGACACCAATGATGATGATTCCTATGACACTTATGACAAAATCAGACCTGATGGATGACATATGACATACATGACATGCCAAGGCTAAAAATAGCCTCCAAGAAGGCGCACAAGGGATTTAGGGAAGCCAAAGAGACACCTATTCGAATTGAGTGAAGGAGGAGGCTAGAATTGGAGGGACAAGTGGCATACTTTGGAATCTCTTCCCAATTCAAGTTGGCATGACGCTCATGGATGGAATTTGATTTAAGGAATCCTTAGGAAGTTTATAAAAGTCAGGAACAAAGAAATATAGCAGTTTTTTTATCATTTTACATTTTTCATTTGGAGAGGAGAGTTAGTAGAGTGTTATTCTACTTGCCTTAGCACCAATTTCGAGGGTGAAAGATTCCCATCCTAATTGGAAATTGGAGAGGCCATTCAGACATTTCATTTGGAGATACAATGGAGTCCTTTGTTATAGGTTGAAGCTACAGGGAAGCTCATGGTCACATCTCCTTCAGCTTGCTTCTACAATCATTCTTCCATTTCTTGTCATATTCTTGCTCCTTGAGGAGAGGCCCACTTGGTGAGGTGATGATCTCTTTGGGATAGTTCTTGAGGCCCCATATATTTGTAATCTGATATATATACTCTGTATTTATTGGTCAGAATACTTTCATATCGAAACTCCAAGATATTTTATGTACAAATGCTAAACTATGAATAGATGGTGTCATTTCCCCAATACCTAGTTATTTGCACTTGAAGTGGTATCA
This sequence comes from Larix kaempferi, assembly GCA_027924585.1. Taxonomy (NCBI): domain Eukaryota; kingdom Viridiplantae; phylum Streptophyta; class Pinopsida; order Pinales; family Pinaceae; genus Larix; species Larix kaempferi. Next base: position 14,088,484 of record BSBM01001002.1, on the reverse strand, counting down.
AATTCGAATGGTTCAGTCAAAATATGATATATTATTGTTGTATGGAGCTCCATTGATATGCTGAAGAAGTCTCATATTCATTAGAGAATCATTGGGAACAATATTCTTAAGTTTAATAACCATTTGTGAAGATTTACTATCATTTCCCCCTATGTTAAAGCTAGTATACAAACATCTGATTTAAGGGGTTGCAGAAGCCTATAGAAACTAATTGATGACAAATTGGGGATCCCATTGAATTCATTTATCAGTACCATGTCTATTTTATTATATTTGGGAAGGTATTACAGTGTTTGGGAAGCCATCCTTGTCCCCTACCCTTGGGGGTTTTGAACCTCGATTTGACTAGTAAAATTCCCTATTTTTTCCTGATTATAAATGAATGTTGAAGAAGGGTTTTAAGAGTGTACAAGCATCCATCAGCCTCATTTACATGTCTGAATACCTTCCAAACTCATTCAGACCCAATTCGGAACCATTTGGAGCCATTTGGAAGCAGTTGAGTCAATACTATTCTAAGGGTCAAATTGATCAAAATTTGCAATTTTTCCTAGTTTTTGCAAATTCTTAAAAAGTGACACTACAAGTGGTATCGGAGCATGATCCTTGCACCTATTGTGGATGATCATTTATGAGGACAAGAAGACAAATAAATCATCCCCCGCCCTTAGAACCTGAAATTGAAAGTGTTTTTGTTGAAGAGGAAGAAGTAGGAAAAGAAGTGCATTTTGTTGAAACTATGGCTAGGGATGAGAAGGGAACCTCAGAGGATAAGGAGGAATTTACTAAATTCATGAAACCATTCTTTGAATACATGACAAAACAGATCATGAAAGGGTTCAAATTTTTGGCTAGTCAACTTGGAAGTAAAGGAGCAATAGGAGGCAACAACAGTTCTCTTTTCGAGGAAAAGAAGACAATGGGTGAAAGTCTTTTCTCAAGAACGGTACCTCATAATAGGCCTAATGAATTTCAGAGTACACCAAGGCCTACCACACCTAAATTTATTGAGGCCAAAGAAGAACCTAACACCCAATTTGATATGCAGGAAGTTGTAAAAGAATGGGAAAAGTTGAGTGAAGATTGTAGAAGGACTTTGCCCTTTGAGCAATACTTTAATGTTTAAAACAAACTCAAAATGAGGGAGGTAATAGGACTCCATTTTAGAATAAAGAAGCGAATTATGCCATTGTAAAAATGCCCCTTGGCTCATCTCAAAGTTATGCAAATACTTGGGTACAAAAACTAGATGTGTATTTTTAGTTGAATCCAATGGTGGAAGAGGATGCTTTAAAAATGGTTATTTTGCATCTCGAAGGAGAAGCCAATGATTGGTGGTTCCATGGTCTGAAAACCTTGGAACATGATCAGGTTACAACATATGGATAATTTTTTGATAGGGTATTAGAAAGATTTGAGCAAAAAGACCTAGAATGGCCTTTCAAAGAACTAGCCCAATTGAAGCAAGTTGGAACCCCTGCTGAGTATATGTTGGAATTCCAAAAACTATAAGTTAAGGTGTCTGATATATCTATGGTAAGATTAGTATTGCTCTTTACTGAAGGTTTGGATGAACCCTTAAAAGGTTTAATTAAGGCCCACAAACCTAATTCATTGAAGGATGCCATGAACTTGACAAGAGATCTACAAAATGTGCTACCTAGGACAAAGTTTTCTCCCAAGCCTAACTTCCCTTCCAAGTTCAGATTTGAAAAGAAGCCATGGAAAAGAGATGCATTTGGAAAAGATAAGAAAGAGGGACTAAATAGGTAAAAACTCAAAAGAAATAAATTGTGTTACACATGCTTCCAACCATGGGTACCAGGGAATAAATGTGCTAATGGGAAAGCACAATACATTGAAATATTTTATGATAATGATGAGTATGAAGGGGGTATGGAGGAAGAAGGACATATTTCAGACCAAGAAGAGGGATATGATACAGTAGAAGAAGGGAAACAAGAATAAAATCATCCTTCACCTGACAAAGGAAGGATGGTAGTACTTTTAGCAGTGCCTCGTTTTCACACTATTCAATGCAAGGGAGTGTTACAAGTACAAAGGGTCTCGGTATTGGTAGATGGAGGAGCCACGCATAAATTCAATGATGCAGACATGGTGGAGAGAGGAAGCTACCTACTGAACCATTCGATGGCTTCACAGTCATCATTCCACGTCACAACACTATGGAGTGCAAAACATGGATTCCAAAGCTAGAAATCACCATAGGTAATTACACTTTTTTTGATATATTTTATGTGGTTGATGTTGTTGATACTAATGTGGTATTGGGAGTGCAATGGTTGTACTCTATAGGGAATCATATAGTGAACTATCAAATTCCTGAAATGAGATTCAAAGATTTGGAAGGAAAACAAAGTGTTGTGAGAGGGCAACACACCTATCTGAATCAAGTAGTGGCATCCCACAATATGAGGTCCATATTGAGGCATGGAGATATTGAATGGGCTGTTGAATGTTACATCACTTCACCCAAACAAAAAATAAATATTTCAGAACATTCCAAGGAGATAAGGCAGCTACTACACAAATATGAAAAGGTTTTTTGGAAACCTCCCTCCTGGAAGGCCACCTGATAGAGGATTTGAGCACAACATTGTTTTGGAGGTGGGCACTTTACCTATACAAATACCACCATATAGACATCCAAAAAACTTCAGAGAGGAAATTGAAAAGGTTATTTAAGAACTCTTGGAGTTGGGACTCATTAGACCAAGCTCTAGTCCCTATGCTTCTTCAGTTGTTTTGGTGAAGAAAAAAGATGGGACCTTGAGAATGTGCATTGATTTTAGATCCCTAAACAAGAAGACAATCAAAAATAGATATCCCATGCCAAGAATACATGAGCTCATGGATGAGCTACATGGAGCAAAATTCTTCTCAAAAATTGATCTTAGATCTGGTTACCATCAAATTTGAATGAAGGAGGAGGATGTGCATAAAACAGCTTTCAGATGTCACTATGGCCATTTTGAGTTTCTTGTCTTGCCTTTTGGTTTGACCAATGCTCCAGCCACATTTCAATCATGCATGAATCAAATATTTTGCAAACAACTCCGTAATTTTGTTTTGGTTTTGTTTGATGACATTCTAATTTGCAGCAAAACATGGGAGGATCACTTGCACCATCTAGAAGTTGTCTTGAAAATTTTGCATGAACAACCTTTGTTTGCTAAGTTGTCCAAGTGTGAATTTGGGTTGAAATAAGTTTTATATATTGGGCACATCATTGGGAAAGATGGAGTGAAGGTGCACTTGGAAAAAATAAGAGCTATTCTTGAATGGCCATCACCCAAAAACATCACAGCATTGAGAGGCTTCATTGTAATATGCACTTACTATAGAAAATTTGTGAAAGGGTTCTCTAAATTGACTGCTCCACTTACTGATTTGACCAATAAGGATGCTTTCAAGTGGGATGAAGAGGCTGAGAAGGATTTCCAAAAAATGAAAGAGGTAATGAGTACTTTTCCAGTACTTACATTACCTTATTTTTCTAAACCATTTGTCTTGGAATGTGATGCATCAGGAGAAGGGATAGGGGAGTTCCTAAAGAAAAATAAACACCCCATAGATTTTGAGAGCAGAAATTTGTGGCCACATGAGAAACTCTACTCTATTTATGACAAAGAAATGTTAGCCATCATGCATGCCTTGGCCAAGTTTAGACAATACTTGGTGGGAAACAAGTTTGTGGTCAAAACTGATCATAGCAGTTTGAAGCATTTTCTCACACAAAAGGACCTCAATGAAAGGCAACAAAAGTGGGTAAGCAAAGTCCAAGATTTTGATTTTGACATTGAATATGTTAAGGGGAAGAATAATATTGTAGCAGATGCATTATTTAGAAGACCATCATTTTCTCTTATGGGCATTTCAAAAGATTGGAAAAATATGCTAATAGTTTAATATGCCAAAGATAGTTTTTTCTTGTGATTTGGTAGATGGAGTCAAAGGTGATGATAGGTACAAGGTTTTGGATGGTATCATCTAATATAAGGATAGAATATACTTGGTTCATAGTTCGAATCTCAAGCACAATATTTTGAAGGAATCTCATGACTCTCCTTTAGCAGGCCATCCTGGTTTTTTCAAAACATATAGGCAACTAAGGGAAAGGTTCTTTTGGAAAGGGATGAAAGAGGATGTTCTAAAATATGTGAATGAATGAAATTCATGTCAGTGAAACAAATATGAACATACACATCCTGTTGGTCTATTGCAACCATTGCCCATTCCACAACAAAATGGGAAAGTGTCTCTGTGGATTTCATCACAGGTTTTCCCAAGGTTTGGGTAAGGATTGCATTTATGTTGTGGTGGATAGACTCACTAAATTTTCTCATTTATTTGTTGTTATATCATCTTTTACTGTTTCACAAGTGGTTGATCTATTCTTTAGAGAAATTTTTAGATTGCATGGACTTCCCAAGAACATTGTGAGTGATAGATATAGTAGATTTATGAGTGCCTTTTGGCAAGAAATTTTCAAGTTGGTTGGCACTTAATTGACTCCAAGCACAAACTATCATCCCCAAACTGATGGCCAAACAAAAAGAGTGAATCAATGGTTGGAAAGGTACTTGAGGAACTATGTTGGTGAGCAGCAAAAAAGATGGGTGAAATGGCTACATTTGGGTGAGTTTTGCTACAACACTACTTTCCATATGTCCATTGGCATGTCTCATTTCAAAGCACTATATGGTTATGAAGCACTTATATTTGTTGAGCACATCTTTGGTGATAGTAGAGCCCCAAAATCTAAAGATTGGGTGGAGGAAAGTCAGGATATTTTGAAACTCCTAAAAGACAATTTGCAGGTTGCCCAAAATCAGCAGAAACAGTATGTGGATTAGCATAGAGTGGAAAGAACTTTTCAAGTGAATGATTTGGTATATTTGAGGCTACAACCATAGAAACAAACATCCTTGAAACTGAAAGGATTAGAAAAGCTCAAACCAAGATACTATGGTCCATATAAGAGAGTTCGAAAAGTTGGGGAGGTGGCTTATGAGTTGGAACTTTTGGAAGGGAGAAAAATCCACAATGTATTTCATGTTTCATGCCTTAAAAAGGATATTGGTCAGCAAAACTATGTTTTAGAAAACCTCCCTCCATTAGATGATGAAGGACAGCTCATACTTATCCCATAAAAAAAATTGAAGGCAAGAGAAAGGAAATTGAGGAGCAGAACCATAAGGGGGTATTTGGTACAATGGAAATATTTTCCAAGTGAGGATGCCACATGGGAGGAGGAACAAATTTTGTAGAATCCTAATTTAGAATTGCTTGAGGGCAAGCAATCTTGGATGGGGAGGACTGTAATGTCCCCATTGAAATAAATCTCAAGAAGAGAAAATTCCACCAATCTACTAGTTTCCTTGGTTGGGGTGGAGACATTAAATTTGGAATGAGGAGACTAATAAACCCCAAATGGACTTTAGCTTGACATAAATATATTAAGAGGGGATAAATAAATAATTATTATGAGAAAATAAGATGGCACTTGGTCATGGAGACACATTGGTGGTGTGGGACCCACACAAAGCTAGATTCTCCATGCCACATGGCATTCCACTCTCACCCATTCGAATCCAAGGTGGAGTCCACTATTCTTGGGGGAGTTGGAAGGTAATATTACTTGGCATTACTCAATGAGGTCTAAATGTAGAGGAAGAGTAACTCCAATGGAAGAGGAAGAGGCATTTTGGAGCTAGTGGGACACTTGGGCTAGATTCCCTAGCTTCTATGACACCAATGATGAATATGCCTATGGCACTTATGAAAAGATCAGACTTGATGGCTGACATCTGACATACATGACATGTCAGGAATAAAAATAGCCTCCAAGAAGGTGCATAAGGGAGTTAGGGCAGCCAACGAGACACCTATTCGAATTGAGTGGAGGAGGAGGATAGAATTGGAGGGACAAGTGGCATACTTTGGAATCTCTTCCCAATTCGAGTTGGCATGAAGCTCAAGGATGGAATTCAAGTTAAGGAAGCCTTAGGAAGTTTATAAATTTCAGGAACAAGGAAAGAGAGCAGTTTTTTATCATTTTACATTTTGCATTTGGAGAGGAGAGCTAGTAGAGTGTTATTCTACTTGCCTTAGCACCAATTTCGAGTGTGAAAGATTCCCATCCTAATTGGAAATTGGATAGTCCATTCAGACCTTTCATTTGGAGATAAAATGGAGTCCTTTGTTACAGGTTGAATCTACATGGCATCTCGTGGTGACATCTCCTTCAGCTTGCTTCTACAACCATTCTTCCATTTCTTGTCATATTCTTGCTCCTTGAGGAGAGGCACACTTGGTGAGGTGATGATCTCTTTGGGATAGTTCTTGAGGCCCCATATATTTGTAATATGATATATATACTCTGTATTTACTTCTCATAATACTTTCATATCGAAACTCCAAGATATTTTATGTACAAATGCTAAACTATGAATAAATGGTGTCATTTCCCCAATACCTTGTTATTTGCACTTGAAGTGGTATCAAATTAAAATGGTTCAGTCAAACTCTGATATAATATTTTTTTATGGAGAACCATTAATATTATTAAGAAGTCGCATATTCATTAGAGAAGCATTGGGATCAATATTCTTAAGTTTCATAACCATTTGTGAAGATTTACTATCATTTCCCCCTATGTTAAAGCTAGTATACAAACATCTGATTTATGGAAGTTGTAGAAGCCTATAGAAACTAATTGATGATGAATTGGGGATCCCATTGAATTCCTTTATCAATACCATGTCTCTTTTCTAAAATTTTGGAAGGTCTTACAGTGTTTGGGAACCCATCCTTGTCCCCTACCCTTGGGGGTTTTGAACCTCGATTTGACTAGTAAAGTTTCCTATTTTTCCCTGATTATAAATGAATGTTGCATAAGTGTTTTAAGAGTGTCCAAGCATCCATCAGCCTCATTTACATGTATTAATACCTTCCAAACTCATTCAGAATCATTTGGAGCCATTTGGAAGCAATTGAGTCAATACTAGTCTAAGGGTCGAATTGGTCAAAATTTGCAATTTTTCCTAGTTTTTGCAAATTCTTAAAAAGGGACACTACAAAATCATCGCAGGGAGATAAATTCAAAAATATAATAAATGAGAGTTCACCCTAAACACCATTTAAATGGTTGAGTTATGTGTCCAACTATTTCAATTGAATTGGTGCAAGTACCTCATGGACGAGTTATTTTAGGTTTGTACATATGCCCACACATTCGGTGGCCATTTTATCCTTGGATATCTATTGGTGGAATTCACTATATGAAAATGGAAGCCACAGAAATGTCGTGAATTGTCACCTTCTACAAAGCGCCAAGTCGAAGCACAATGCTTCAACCCATGTAGTTGTCTCTGCGATGACACAAATGCGGCCTTCAATTATATGGTGTTTGTTGCCGTTGTCCAAATTCCATGGCAGCTACTCAACAATTACATGGAAAATATCTGGTTCAAGATGGACCGAGATCACACCTTCTTGCGGTCGTGTGGAGTCAATCCATAAGACTTCAAGATGAAGGCGTTTCCCTTTTTCCTATATCCTAGTATAATGTTTGACAAATAAGTATCCAACTGACCGAGTGTCGCCACAATGAAGACACCCAAAGGTGCTGCTTACATTTTTCCTCCCTCTTTGTTTAAAGTAACATAGAAACGCAAGTCAAATACCATGCTTGTAGAATCTTCATCAGTAGACTTACCAACCTCCACTCCTTCTCCCATTCCACAAATACCTACTAGAATCTTCGACACCACACTGATCCCCAGGAAGGTGCTAAAAGAATCCCTCACCCTCTTGAATACCCCAAAATTCCCTCGAGTTATTAAACCCCTCACAAGCAAGCCTCCTAGTGTCATTGTCCCCCCTCACGCACTTCCACCCCCTGTTGGAAGAAACTCGGATCACCCCTCATCTTCCTCCCTTCCCCTTCATCAATCCAACCCCCCAACAAAGCATGCCCCTGGCTCTGCCATGGAGACTCTCGACTCCTGCCTGTGTTTTGAGCAATCTACCGAGAAGGACCCTATTATTGATATCCCTAATGACCCTATTGTTGAAAGTATTTAAATAACTGAGAGGGGGGGGTGAATCAATTATTACTGTGCTTAAACAGTCTTACATTCCTTTTCCCTTTCAACTTTGATGAAGTGTGAAGATCAATATGATATGAGATGTTCTATGCACATTCCTTTATAGCAAGTATATTGTTATAACAGAATTAAATATAAGGCATATAAACAATGTTCAATCACATAAATATGTAGAGGCACTGATTTTCCTGAGGAAACCCATAAAGGGAAAAAACCTCTTCTTCTTAGTATGAAAGGAAAGCTCCAACTTCTCTTTACATTCTATTTTATATAAGCTACCACCCAGATGAGGCTGCTACCTCTGTTTCTTCAGCACCAACTGAATGGAAGCTACAACTCCCAAATGTACAAGCACCAACTTGCAAAGAAGACTTTATAGTCTTCCCTTGCTCCTCCCTACCACCCTATGTAAGAAAAAATTCAGTCAATTATATCACACTGGTTCAGATATTTCAGTACATACCCTTTTTATTTTGTTCTGTGCTGCTACAGCTTGAGTTTCTAGGCATTCTGTTCTTCATTAAATCGAGCCATACATTTTTGTTCTCATTTTCTTCGAATCACAGCTTCATCAGCAACCACTCCTCTTCATCCTCTCGATTCTCACGTTAATTTTTGTTCTCATCGATTGTTTTTTATAGATGCTGAAGTTATATGCCTCGGTCTCTTTAAATTCCAGATATACCAATTCTAAAACTGAAACTATCTTTTTAACTCCCAATTCGAAAATTGAACTGTCTCTTTGACTTCCAGAATTTACACGCTGTAACTGATATTTGAACTGTCTCTTTGAATTCCAGAATTTACATGTTGTAACTGACTAATTAAAAAATAAATAAATGTTTGTGAGTCGCAGCTTGTTTGAGTCACAGTCGTTTCAACCAATTGCTAATTTGTAAAACCGGCCGCAACAGTAAATCTGAGAATTACATGTTCAGAGAACCACTTGTATAGCTCAAATCGTTTCTTTGTTTGGCGATTTCCTCGTGAGTCAAGTAAATGAGGCCTTTGTGCACAAAACCCATGTCAAATATTTTCGAGATTCGTCTCCAGCTGCCCGCAAATCGAGACACAAATCACTGTGTTCTTATCTGAGTCACGACCGTCTGAGTCTCAGCCATCTGAGTCACGATCGTCTGAGTCTCAGCCGTCTGAGTCACGACCGTCTGAGTCACAGCTATCTGAGTTGTAGCTGTCCGAGTTGCAACCGTCTGAGTCACAGTTACAGCTGTTTGAGTTATAGCTTTTCTGAGTCACAGCTGTCTAAGTTGCAACTTGTCTAACAACATTCTTTTCTTGTATTTAAAAACTCAGTCGCTGCTTTCCAACCATCAATGACAACTGAATCAAAGTGCCAACAATCTCCCCCTTTGGCATTGATGGAAACCTAAAATTTATGATGTTGCAAGTGTAATCACCGACTGCTTGTTATCTGCAACTACCTGAACTTCTCCCCCTTTGACATCAATGTCAAAGAAATCATGACAATACATCTCCCCCTATCAATATTAACTCAGAAATCAGCAAATAAAACATTATGGAACCATCTCAGAATTATATCAGATATGCAATAAGCACAAACTCCCCCCGCCAAAGTAAACAAGTTAGTTGGAACAAGATATGACACCCAACTTCTGGCGTAGATATTCAAACTGGATTTTGGATAAGGGTTTAGTAAAGATATCAGCAATCTGTTCTTTAGAAGGAATGAAATGTAATTGGACAACTCTGTTTGTAACCTGCTCCCTTAAAAAATGATACTTGATTGGAATGTGTTTGGTCTTGGAATGAAGAACAGGGTTCTTTGACACACTAATGGCACTTGTGTTATCACAGTGAATAGGAATAGGTTCAGAATATTTCACCTCCAAATCAGCAAGAGTTTGTATCATCCATAATACCTGAGTACAGCATGTTGCAGCAACTATGTATTCAGCCTCAGTAGTAGATAGAGAGATAGAACCTTTCTTTTTATTCATCCATGCTACTAATGAATCGCCTAAGAAGAATTCACCTCCACTAGTGCTCTTTCTTTCATCCAAACAGTTTGCCCAGGCAGCATCTGAACATGCAATCAACTGAAAGTTTTGATTCCTAGGATACCAGAGACCATAAGTCATTTTGCCTTTCAAGTATTTGAAAATTCTCTTCACAGCTACCAAGTGACTTTGTTTGGGAGCATACTGAAATCTTCCTACCATTCCAATAGCATGCATAATATCAGGACGAGTTGCAGTAATGTACATAAGACTTCCTATCATTGACCTATATGTTCTTTGATCAACATCTAGTGAAATATCATCTTTGCTAAGCTTGCAGCCAAAAATCATAGGGGTACTAACAGGTGAAGAATCCTCCATTTGAAATTTCTTCAACATCTCTTGTAGATATTTCTTTTGAGAGATAAAAAGTCCTTCAGAACTCTGAGTAATTTGAAGACCAATAAAGTATGACAGTTCTCCAATCATGGACATTTCAAACTCAGATTGCATAGCATTAGCAAACCATTGAACATAAGAAGCATTAGTACATCCAAAAATGATATCGTCAACATAAACCAAAACAACTAATAAGTCATCACCTTTTGTTTTGATATACAGATTACTATCAACATTGCCTTTCTTAAATCCGTTCTCTCATAACTATTTATCTAATCTATAGTACCAGGCTCTTGGCACTTGTTTCAATCCATATAGAGCTTTCTTCAATTTGCAGACATGATCAGGATTGTCTGTTAGAGAGAATCCTTCAGGTTGTTCCATATAAACTTCTTCTTCTAAATCTCCATTGAGAAATGCTGAATTGACATCCATCTGATAAATTTTGAACTTCTTGTGACAGGCATAAGCAAGAAATATTCTGATAGCTTCCATTCTTTCCACAGGCGCAAAGGTTTCATCAAAATCTTGTCCTTCAACTTGAGCATATCCTTTACAAACCAATCTAGCTTTATTCCTGACAATTTGTCCTTGGTCATTCATTTTATTCTTAAACACCCATTTGGACCCAATCACATTCTTGTCTGTTGGCCTAGGAACAAGTTCCCAAGTATTTTTTTTTCAATTTGATCAAGCTCTTCATTCATAGCTTTTATCCAATCTTCATCTTTACTGGCTTCATTAAAATTCTTGGGTTCTATGATAGATAAAAAAAATCAATGTGAGACTGTTCTGAATTCTTAAGTAACTTACTTCTTGTCTGAACACCTTCATTCTTGTTGCCAATAATTTGACTTTCAGGATGATTCTTTTGAATAATTCTTGAAGAAGTATTTACTGGTTGTTGCTGTGTACCTGCACTTTCATTTTCTGACTCAGAGTCTTCCTTTTCTGATTCTTGGACCTGTTCTTCTTTGTCTTCAGCTGCATCTTCTATGTCAACATTGTTTATCTAAATATCTTTTACAAGCATACCTTCATCAATCTTAATGTCAATGTTGTCAACCATTTTACATGACCTCTTATTGTAACATCTGTATCCTTTACTATTTGTAGCATACCCCATAAAGATACCTTCATCAGCCCTATCATCATATTTGCCAAGATGTTCATCTTTGTTTTTGATATAACATTTACTTCCAAAAACTCTAAAATGCTTGATTGAAGCAGGTTTCCCAAACCAAAATTCATAAGGAGTTTTATCACTGTTAGGCCTTAAGTGAGCTTTATTAAGAACATGAACAGCTGTGTGAATTGCTTCTAACCAGAATGTCTGAGAAATATTTTTTTCATTCATCATTGACCTTGCCATCTGCTGAACTGATCTATTCTGTCTCTCAACTACTCCATTTTGTTGTGGAGTGCCTGAAATTGTATATTCTCTTTTGATTCCTTGTTCATCACAGAATTCTTTGAAGTCCCTTGAACAAAACTCTCCTCCTCTATCAGATCTTACTGCTTTTAATCTTTTTCCTGTTTGATTCTTAGTCAAAGCTTTAAATACTTTGAATTTTTCAAATGCTTCAGATTTTTCTTTCAAGAAAGCAACCCATGTTAGTCTAGAGTAATCATCAATAATCAGCATAAAATAGTTTTCTTTACTTGTTCCTTCCTTTCTTGATGGTCCACATAAATCCATATGTACTAATTGAAGAGGTTTATCTATTGATGTGAAGCTCTTAGATTTAAACTGAGTTCGAGTCAATTTTCCCATTTGACAAGGTTTACATACAGCATCATATGGTTTTGAAATCTTAGGAAAATCTTTTACAGCTTCATTGTTGCTAAGTTTGATTAAATGATCAAAACTCAAATGTTCAAGTCTTCTATGCCATAACCAACTCTCATCATATTTGCTTAGAGGACACTCTTCCTTATCTTCTTTCAAAACATAGACATTATTTTCTGTTCTTATACCTTTTGCAACCAATTGTCCTGAAGATACAGATTGTATTTTGCATTCTTTAGAATTGAATACAACTTCACATACCTGACTGACACTAAGAAGATTATGCTTCAATCCATCCACAAATAATACATCTTCAGCTTTTCCTTTACTAGTTAGATGTACCAATCCTTTGCCTTTGATTTTTCCTGGAGCATCATTTCCAAAAGTTACATCTCCTGATTTGTGTTCACTCAGAGATAGAAATTTACCTTTATCTCCAATCATGTGCTTGGAACAACCACTGTCAATATACCAGGGGTCCTTTTGTCTTTGAGCAGAAAGCACTAATCCACATTGGTTGTTTTCTTTCTTCTTCCATACTTTAGCCTTTTTAACAGAAAAAACTATTCTTGAATCTGATTCATAATTCTTTAAACGACAGTCTATGGCCTTGTGTCCAAAATTTTGACAAATATAATATTCTGGTTGATTGTACAAAGACTCAAAAGAATTTATATTTCTAGCATAATCTCTTCTTCTTGCTGGAAAAGGTGTAGTATGATACTCTTTTTTTCTCATTGACTATTTCTCTTTATGTTGCAGCACTTGATTACTGTTAAACATTCTTCGTTGTATGTTTCTAAAGTGAAAAACACAATTTGCAGCTTTATGACCAAAATCAGAACAACAATAACAGTATCCACTGAAAAAATTTTGATACCTGAATCTTGACTGTCTTCTTGGAATAGATGGCCATGTCATTCTGTTCTTCAATTCTTTTTCATGTCTTCTTGACTGCAGACCAGTAGCTATATCATCTTTTTCACTCATTAGATTAACTTTACTTTTGTCTTTATTTTCTTCAATTTTGATGGAACTTGCTGGCTTTGTATATTCTGACTGATTGTTGTTCTGAAAGTTAATTACCTTAGTTGTTTCTTTGTTTTCTGACAAACTGCTACTCCCTTCTTCATAACCTAAACCAGTCTTGATCAAAGGAGATCTTTGTTTATTCATAATGTTATTTAGTTCTTCTGCTGCTTTAATACTTGGCAAGTTTTGATGATAGTGAGATTGAAATTTTTCCAATTCTTTTCTGAATTTTACAACTTCTTCCTCTAATGCTTCACATCTCATCTTTTTCTGTGATAACTGTTCTTTTAGAACATAATTTATTTTCTTTGTTTCTTCTAGTTCTATCTTTAACAAGCTATAGTCTGTACTCGGTTCTTTAGCATTCTTTTCATACTGCACTAACAACTCTTTTTGTTTCCTCTTCTTTAATCTGAGTCTGTCAATTTCTTCCAAAGCACTAATCAACTCACCTTCCATATCAACAATAGCATCTTCATCATTCATACCGCTTCCATCATCTTCAAGATCTTCTATGGCCATAGGCACAAAATCATTCATTTTATCTTCACAAGATGACTCACTGTCTGAAACTTCTGAGAGGTCAACATCATTTGCACATAAACTTTTCTTTTTGTAGTTATTATTTTTATTGTATCTTTTAAATGTATGTTTCTCTTCATCAATAGAATTCTGACCTTTTTTTTTATAAGGACATTTAGATGCAAAGTGGCCTACCTTACCACAATTGAAACATTTAAAAGGCAACTTCCCTTTATATTTTCCTGATCCATTTTTCAGTCTTCTTACAAATTTTGCCTCAATCTCTTCCATTTCAGATTCTATCTGTTTATCTGCTTTAAAATATGCTTCTCTAACTGTAGCTTTATCTTTACTAATTCTCATTTCATAGGCAGTTAAAGTTCCTAGAAGTTGATCAATAGATAAAGTTTTCAGATCACTCATTTCTTCTATTGCAGAGACTTTTGGATTGAACTTATCAGGTAGAGATCTCAAAATCTTTTGAACTAGAGGAGCTTATCCAATCTTCTCACCAAGACCCTTCATGGCATTCACAAGCTCTTCAACTCTCAAAAAATATTTACTAACAGACTCATCCTCATTCATCTTTAGCTGTTCAAATTTCAGTCTGTAAGTTTGAAGTTTGGCATCTTTTACTTTTTCATTTCCTTCATAGCTACTAATGAGTTTATCCCACATTTCTTTGGCAGATTCAAGATGCATTACCTTTACAAATTCATATTCAGAAAGACCACTCAGAATGGCATTCGTTGCCTTTGCATTAAAACTAAACTCTAGCTTATCATCTTTGGAAGCTAGTACAATAGGTTTTGTATATCCAGTTTCTACCACTTCCCAAACATCAACAGCTAAATACATTAGGTATGTTCTCATTCTAACCTTCCAAAAGGCAAAATTTGTTCCATCAAACAGAGGAGCTTTATTGGTCAAACCATCATGACTTGCCATGTTTAAGCTTATTAGATCTTCCTTAGACTAAAGGGTCTGGCTCTGATACCAATTGTTGAAAGTATTCAAATACCTGAGAGGGGGGGAGGGTGAATCAGTTATTACTGTGCTTAAACAATCTTACATTCCTTTTCCCTTTCAACTTTGATGAAGTGTGACGATCAATATGATATGAGATGTTCTATGCACATTCCTTTATAGCAGGTATATTGTTATAATAGAATTAAATATAAGGCATATAAACAATGTTCAATCACATAAATATGTAGAGGCACTAATTTTCCTGAGGAAACCCATAAAGGGAAAAAACCTCTTCTTTTTAGTATGAAAGACAAGCTCCAACTTCTCTTTACATTCTATTTTATCTGAGCTACAACCCAGTTGAGGCTGCTACCTCTGTTTCTTCAGCACCAACTAAATGGAAGCTACAACTCCCAAATGTACAAGCACCAACTTGCAAAGAAGAATTTACAATCTTCCCTTGCTCCTTCCTACCACCCTATGTAAGAAAAAATTCAGTCAATTATATCACACTGGTTCAGATATTTCAGTACATACCCTTTTTATTTTGTTCTATGCTGCTATAGCTTGAGATTCTAGGCATTCTATTCTTCATTAAATCGAGCCATACATTTTTGTTCTCATTTTCTTCGAATCACAGTTTCATCAGCAACCACTCCTCTTCATCCTCTCGATTCTCATGTTAATTTTTGTTCTCATCAATTGTTTTTTATAGATGCTGAAGTTATATGCCTCGGTCTCTTTAACTTCCAGATATATCAATTCTAAAACTGAAACTGTCTTTTTAACTCCCAATTCGAAAATTGAACTGTCTCTTTGACTTCCAGAATTTACACGCTATAACTGATATTTGAACTGTCTCTTTGAATTCCGGAATTTACACGTTGTAACTGACTAATTAAAAAATAAATACATGTTTGTGAGTCACAGCTTGTTTGAGTCACAGCTTGTTTGAGTCACGGCTGTTTGAGTCACAGTTGTTTCAACCAATTGCTAATTTGTAAAACCAGCCGCAACAGTAAATCTGAGAATTACATGTTCAGAGAACCACTTGTATAGCTCAAACCGTAGCTTTATTTGGAGATTTCCTCGTGATTTAGGTAAATGAGGCCGTTGCGCATAAAACCCATATCCCATATTTTCGAGATTCGTCTCCAGCTTCCCGCAAATTGAGACGCAAATCACTATGTTATTATTTGAGTCACGGTCGTCTGAGTCTTAGCCATCTGAGGCTCAGCTGTCTGAGTCATGGCCGTCTGAGTCGCAGCCGTCTGAGTCACAGCTGTCTGCGTTGTAGCTATCTAAGTTGCATCCGTCTGAGTCACAACTTGTCTGAGTCATAGTTGTCTGAGTTATAGCTTGTCTGAGTCGCAGCTGTCTGAGTTGCAGCTTGTCTAACAACATTATTTTCTTGTATTTAAAAACTCAGTCGCTACTTTCCAACCATCAATGACAACTGAATCAAAGTGCCAACACCTATCCCCTCCATCCATGACACCCTCGGTATCCCAAGTTCACCATGAATTCCGGACACGTCAAGTTCGCAGCACGACAGAAGACCATGAGAAGATAGTCCCATCTTCACCAACGGGATTAGGAAAAATTGTGTATGACATTTTGGTACAAGAAGCAGAGCAGTTGCCTAGTAGTACAGGTGGTGATAGCGGAAAACAAACAGACCCACCACATGAGTTACAAGGCGAAGAAGAAATGCCGCCACTTAGATTTTGAAAGGGAGGAAAGCATATTTTGAAGAAATAGCTTAAGACAACCCCTATGCCTTCATCCCTTTCAATGGAAAATGTGCAACTACAACAATTTGTGTAGAATCCTGAACAATGTTGTGTCCTACTCTATATATGCCAGGAGCAAACTGGTATTGTTCCATATTTGAGCGAAGCAACCCAACAATGGATTGTCCAACATCAACAACCTTGGTAGGAATAAAATACTCTAATGCCCGAGCAATCAACGCATTCCATTGCAAGTGGACAGTCCCTGTGCACACTACCTCTAGGTGTTGCAACACTAGATTAGCTAGGTTATTCCATGACACAATTGTTTGAGTGGATCAGGAACACGACTGCAAAGGTGGAATGCAGACTCATTAAGGAAGAGAATGATCATACCTCCCTACAACAAGCATACAATGAGGCGTGAATCCAATTGTCGGATGACATTGAGGAGAGAAACCAATAACATCAAGCACACATAGCTGCAGAATGAATAGTGATATCCCTCTGCGACTAGATGAAACAGATGTGACCTCAAGTCCGTTAACATATTCCTACTGCACACGAGGATATTTCACTCGTTGCAATAGAGGAGAGCCTTCAACTCCTCTACGAGTCTTGGCAAAAATTGGAAGCCGAGACATCGAAACTAAAAGAAGTTACGACCGTAAAAATTCAGGGGGATGCACAACAACATCAATTGATGGCACAAGTTGCCTCGTTGATACAAGAAATATACAACACTTGCGGCCGCTTGGAATAGGCAACGTAGTACATCCAAGACATTTTTTCTACCCCAAATGATTGGGTTGGTGTCACATACCCCAATTTTGTAAAAATTATGCAGTTATTTTATTATATTCCTGAGACATTATGTTAAATTTAATGCTAAGTTGGAATTGATGACTCAGCAGAGTCACCAGAAATGGAATGTAATTCAGAATATTTTATTATTAATAAATAAATTATGGAGACAACAACATGGGAGAGTTGTTAAAAAGAGATTACTGGTCAAATTGGTGGATGGAACTATGTGGAAAGGCAAAAGACAAGTGGCAGCATCCTCAAACACTTCCTAAGTTGCAGGTGGCAACTTCCTTATATTTGGGGTCATGATTCCCCAAGGAAGTGGAATCAGAGCAGGTGGCTCATTAATGACAGTTAACCCAAGAAAGACCTAGGCAATATTTTAAATAGTACTCAATGAACAGAGCTAAGGGTTGGAATTGTTCTGGAGGGAGAATGCATTCAGGTGAATGTTATTCAGGAGTCCCATTGAGGAAGAGGGAAATATACAGTAAGGAAGTTGTTTGAGAGGAATGCTGCAGTAACTTGGTTCCATTATAGCTGTTTGGGCTGAGAGAATTACTTGCTACACCTAGTTCCAGCCAGGGAGACCAGAGCAAGCTCGGGGGTCCTAAGAAGTGTTGTCTGGGCACTCTCCAGGAGTTGGTAGGGAGGAACAGCCTCCCATTGCTGTTGTTGTCCACAGAAACAGGTTCTGCCATTGATTTCATTATGTTTATTAAAGATGAATGAATGTATGAGGTGTTTATTTTCTTTATGTCTGAAGAGTAATTAGTTAGTAAAGTTAGTATCTTAGAATAACAATAGTTAGATTTGGTAGAGTTATTGTGTTTTTCAGCATATCTTAGTAAGAATTAATGTAGTTAAGGTATTACTAATATTGTGTTTATAATGTGTACAATATAAAACTAACACAGTAAGTAATAATTTATTATTACAATTATAAACCTAGTAATTATATTGGACGAATAGATAAGCAAGGTCTAAGTATACAGTATTTATTCTCTGTGTTTACAAACTCGATTAAACAACCATAGGAGACAGAAATAAAACACAATCAATGAAATTACAGTATTGTCATCATTATCGAAACAATTCAGAAGGGTTGTAGCTATAATTAGAAAAGCTATATCAGGGTACAAACCCTAGTCAAAATTTAACCAGTCTCCATCTATTAATTAAATTAATTCACAAACCCTAGTTAACAAGTTATCTAGTCATTACCTATCAAACCAAACATTGTGCAGAAACCCTAACAGAAAATCATCACAAAGAATTTATTCACAGTTAAATAAACTAGTTATTGTATTAAAAACAGAAGAGTAACAGAATAATATCTAGCTCGATATCGAGCTTAAACGATACAGCATTATCCTTCCTTAAACTTTTTTTTACCCACAGAATCATAATCGAAATGACAGAACAAGCAATCAAATTGAATCACAACTGTAAATTTTGGATCGAGCCCTATCATTTATTCAGCTCACAAATATCAACAGAGTCATATTTTAAGTGATAGCTTTAGCATTCGAATTTAAATCACAACTGTAAACTAGTTCGGGTCAAACTCTGCCAGCCCAGTTTGAACAAACAAAACCAATGCTACATAGTTAAGACGATATTTTCACCTACAGCCGCGTCACAAATCACAGTCTAAGTGGTTTAAAAACTTAAAAAAATTACTTACAACTGTACGTAGCTTTAAAAACTATAACGCATGCGATAAACAAAGTCCCTTTATACAGGAGGACTGTTAATAAGTCAGTTATCAAAGCTCAATTACACAGGAAAACTTTATTTAAAGTCTTATTACAAAACCCTGGTAAAAACCCTAAACGATTTAGGAGTACAGTAAAGAAAGCAAGAAGACGAGATTGTAACCTCATCCACAGGAAAGCTTACAACCATTGTTCTCCTTTTATTTACATTATAATTCTTCTATAGAAAACCTAAATGCCAAGAGGAGGATGAATAGCTACAATACCGACCGAAGCCGTAACATCCTAATACCACACAGGGTTAAAACCGTAACTCTTCATTTAAAACATACAGTTAAAAGATTTAACAAGGCTGTTGTAATCACTGTGTCACTTCATTCAAGCCAAAACCCTAAACACCCTAACAACCAACAAGGAGGAATGCAATGGAGAAAAACCAGGCTTACCAGGTTAAGCCAACCGCCGAGGAATGTGTCCTGCACACCTTCGAGAGAAGCCAGGTCTTGCAACGACAAATTGGTACCAGTTACAAACGTATTTATATAAAAACCATATCTTTAACTGGAACAACAATGGAGTAGTTTTGTAGCTTACCGCGTTTGGAAGGCATTTTTTAACACTGTAATTAGCCTGATAACCGCGAGCAAGGTAAGTGTAAACCCCTTCTTCGTCATTAAATACCACGAGTTGGCAGAAACAAGGGTAACTTCCACAATGGAAGTTTCAACAGAACTCATTCGAGAGATGTAAACACGCCGTGATAGGGTCAGGTTCATTAGCCAAGGAGAAACCCTAGGTTTTAGCAACCTGATGGCCGTTGTTAACAATTTGTAATGACTCCTACACAATGCAGCAGACAAGCACAGAGAACTGAAGCAGCATAGAAGCTGCCATCAAACACTGTAACAGGAAGGTTCGGACAGGAGGGTTCACAGAGTGACCAAGCCCGAAGGCGAGGGAGAAATGCCAAGTTAGGGTTAGTCAACGTTTAATATCATCAAATGTGTGGCCCTGGAGCAAGCACGTAGCTATTTAATAATCTCCATGCAGTGGGTCGACGAGCTATAGTTTTGCAATGAGATTTCTCTATCATTTGTTTTCAAAACAAAATCATAGTTTGGAATATCCATTATGAACACGATACCATAGTATCACCTACCATATTTACAAAATCAAAGAGTTAGAACCATAACCTTGAACTTGCTTAATATATAATGAAGCATGCCTTATAGTCAAGAAAACCATGCTTTATAAGGGCGATCCAAGATTAAGTCTTGGAGTATCTATAGATATAGTGGATGGATTCGAATTAAAAAGAATTGTAGGGTTTTGAGTAAAATTATGAATTATAAGGTGTTCATAAAACCATGTATGTAGATAGCATTCAAGGATTAAATCTTGAAGTGTGGAAACATAGAGAAATTAACTTCTAATTATAAGAGTTACGAGAACATGGGAACAATGATAGGAGACAAGTAGTTCATAACTAGATTGCCACATCCTTTAGTCTCGTGTTAACAAACCAGGGAGTTATCATTTCTTTTAAATCTATAAGAGAATGGGATGATATTAAGAATAGTTTATCAATACATACAATCCCTGAGATGTTAAGAGGAGACATGTAACTGATAGAATATCCTGCAAACGCTAGAAATAAGCAAATTATATATATGGACCAATCCAGAATCCTTTATAATTACAGTTGCAAATCAAATATATTCTAACTTTAAAAACTCATTATGATGCGATAACAATGAGTGAGTAAAAACTGGTCCGAGTATGGTCACCCAGTTGTATTTTACAGTGCTAGTTAAGAAGAATTTTTGCATTGCAGTAATATCATCAAAGGACAAATTTTCCAAGAGTTATTTATTTCATTTGTTCTCAAGAAAAATAGCTATTATATTCTCCAATAATTTCTAACTCTCTATCAGTAAGATTTTAAGAAGATCACAGGAAGGGTTCTACCTTGAAACACTTGATAACCAGGCTAGCATGCTTAAACTTCTACTGAATGATTTGGAACAGCATTTTGTTTTATAATACTTTAAAGATTTATTTGCAATGACCCGAACTTTACCTGTATATCTGTAAGAGAAAGAAACTTGTTGCATTAGCTCGGAAGCTAAGTAAGCCCAGTCTGCTATGGCAATTTCCCCTTGCGGTTGTAAAACAGAAAAACAATCAGCAATGGTAAAGAAACTCAGATCAAAAATTTAGTACAATAAAAGATCTTTCAAACACAATTATGATCACTTAAGCTAATCAAACAGTTAAATGAATGCATTTAATAATATTACATGCTACTTTAAAAATTTTAAATTTTTTGGAAAATCTGGGTTGTGACAGTTGGCATGTTATCAAATAAACAACAGTTGATGGAAGTCCTGCACAAAAAAATCAGGAAGCTTAACGAAGAATCCAAGACTCTCACCAACCCCTTGGAACAACAGCGGAAGTATGCGGAGGCCCGGTAGGTTGACAACAAGCTAGATTAGCAACATTATAAATTGGTTTCCGCCAAGAAAACTCTTTGTGAAATCAAGCCAGAAGCGTAAAACACCTACCTCCAACTACAACAGTTGAATTTGTTTGCAAATTCAAAATGAACACAATTGGAGCAGTAGAAA
Organism: Larix kaempferi; assembly: GCA_027924585.1. NCBI lineage: Eukaryota > Viridiplantae > Streptophyta > Pinopsida > Pinales > Pinaceae > Larix > Larix kaempferi. The sequence goes on along the minus strand of BSBM01001002.1, from coordinate 14,066,774 downwards.
CCCATCGATCCCAATAGTGAGAAGGCCCAAGCTTTCATAGTTGATGCAAATATTTTGATAGGGAAGTTGAAAAGCAAACTTGAGGAGTTTGAAACCTTCATGAGCCACGCCATAGCAGAAGTACCAGATTTGGCTCCTTCATTTGAAGGATCAAGGCCAGAAGATACACAAGGATCACGCACACAACAGAGTTGACTCAAGGATGAGTCAATGCTTGTGGTCAGATCCTGTTGGTTCCTTCATTTTTGAATGATCCACAGTCGTAGAAGATTGTGCGAGGAGAAAGGCGGAAGTTGTGGAATTTGTTGGGTTTGTAACTATATTAGGTCCACTCCCATGACTATAAAAGCACAACGCAAGGCGAAGGAAAGGCATCAAAGCATCAAGTCATCAAATTGTTGATCAACAAGCGACAAACCAATGGATCAAAAGTGATGTTTGTCTCTAGGTTTTTGTACTTGGGTTATCATATGTGGGTTTTGTTGATGTACTAAGTTCTGCAACGGGTCATTATGCATACTGAAAGATGATGGCTATAAATCCGATTGTATGAGATGTAATGAAGATGATTGAATAAATAAAGATGAAGATTTATTGGGCACCCTAATTTCTTGTGTGAATGTTGTCTAATGTTTCCTTCCTTTTCTTTATAATGTTAATGCATCTCTGTTATGGTGTGTTAATGGGTATATGATGTATGATTGTCACAAATTGGTTATTGATCTGTTATTCTCAGTTTATCCTTGCAGTTAACCCTCCTTATCATAAACAGGTCTAGGCAATACTTCAGGTGATGCCTTCTCCTTAGGGGAATTGAATATGCCAATAGTCTAGACGACAGCGGGCCCCTTTATTGACACATGTGCAAGAACCCTGGTCTCAGTTTTTGCGCCAACAATAACTTTTACACCCAATGAACCTACCTCCAACCAATGTGAGATACACATGGAGGAAATAAGAGTTTTTATAATCACACTCCACTTTCTCAACACAATTATAAATTAAGTAGGTGGAATTTTGTATGTGTGTGTAATTCCACAATTTTTAAACCACTTAATAATGGTAAAGACGATTTTTTGCGGGTGTATTGTGTAATTATATTTTTGTATGTGAAGGGGTTCTTATCCTATTGCTAACAAGTCGCTTTTAAAGTGATTTGTTGATGGAATTGGTTGGGTCTCTTTGTTATAAAGACATTGATATATGATCAAATCTCCCCCTAGCCATTGCAATCTGGGATATCAAAGGGCTTTAATTAGTCCAAAGTGTAATTACAACTTGGCACACAAAGTGTTCTTAACCTACCACTCACAAATTGTATTTTTTGATATTGTTAATTTTGTTTTATTATACTCCCATGATCTCATTTTATGTTAAAATCAATGACCATTATGACTTATGTGAATGTTCTATTTCTAATGTGAAAAAGTGTTGCGAGACATCAACTTCGTGTAGTTCTCTCCCCCCCCCCTCCCCCCACACACATATGTATATATATTAGCATTGCTTAGAAACAACTATGCAATTCACACACACACACACACACACACCAAAGGAATGCTAATTTTCAACGCATGACATGATAAGATAATAAAATTGTAATTCATTCAACTTTTTCCTTCTCATTCAATCTTCGTAAATGTTGCAAAAAAAATAGAATTTTTTAATCCAAAAAAGTCCAAAATAAAACTATCATTAGCTCATTAAATTGGTCTCTATTTCAACCATTGGTCACTATTATAGATATATTACGATCCCAACTATGACCAAATGAACATCTTGCTTAATGTTTAGAATTTAGATTCTATTGTGTCAAAATTAACATCGATATAAATGTCTCTATTGACAATCAAGTCATATATACAATCATACTTAATAATATTTTTCTTAACTCAAATTGTGGGGATCATATTGAAAATAATATTACATCCAAATTAACTATCTAAAATATCAACAAAAAAAGTTGATCTTGGATAAATAATTTCCACTCAATGTTTCTATTATCCATTAAATGTTGAATTTGAAGAGAAATTTTGGACATGGAGTGATTATGCTTCAACCAATGGTTTCAACGGCCTGTCTGAGCTTCCGTTTAGTATAACTGATCTGGCATGCCAAGAATTTACAGAATCTCATCATGGTAATGAAGCATTTTCAAACTATTTGCAGGTAACGTTAGTCAGGAAATTTTTTTTTTTGTTAATAAATTCTCTTTTCAACACTAAAAAAAATGAGAATCATGAAATCGTAAAGCTTAAATCAGTCCCATGGAGATAGCTTCTTGTAAGCTTAATTGTTCCCGTCCTTTTTGTAAGCTCGATCGTCCCATCAATATATAATTTTATAGCCTCCGTTCCTCTTTGTAAGCTCGATCGTCTCCATCAATATATAATTTTATAGCCTCCGTTGAGATAACTTCTTGTAAGATTTAAAATCCCGTTGATATATTTCTTGTAAGTTCGGGTCTGCATCTCGGCATGGGTACGGGTATGTCTCTCCGAACATTCGATGGATAGTATAAAACTGTAAGGATACGTGGATGGATGACCTCAAGGCTTGTCGGAACAGTAATTCAGTGTCCAAAGGTCGAGATTCATTGATTATTAGGCTTTATTTTCATTTATTGCAGAGATAATTTCTGTTTTTTTGTTAGAGTAAATTAAAATAATTAGCAAATCAAGTTGTTCAATCTCTTGCTAATCTCATTTTCTGCAATTTTTTTTTTTGTTAGAGTAAATTAAAATAACTAGCAAATCAAGTTGTTCATTGATCTCTTGCCAGTCTCATATTCATCTTTAGGGAAGATTAAATTATTATTATTTTTAAAGGAGATTTGTAATGAATTTGCAATGAAACAAGATGTGAAAAGCTAAGACTCTTTATAGATTTGAAATTTCAATTCATAATGCTTTTGTTTCTTTTACTGATCTGAAGGACTATATGTGCACTAAGGATGAAGACAAGGATACATTTTAGAAATTTAAAGCAAGAGAGCCTAAGAAACCTCTGTTGCAAAGTCATCTATTGGACTGTATTGATACTCAGTTGACTGACACCATAGGAAAACCACTGTTGGACTGTATTGATACTCAGTTGACTGACACCATAGGAAAACAACTGTTGGACTATATTGATACTCAGTTGACTGACACCATAGGAAAACAACCTCTTCTGATGGTTAACTGGATTATGGAGGAAAGAGTTTTGCACAATTTATTGAAAAAGTCTGTGGATGTTTCAATAATTAATTCATAACTTCTGTTGTGGCGCAGTACACAGCCTTGTATCAGCTTAAATGGGAAACACTCTTCTTAAGCACGAATTTACTGGACAGATTCTTGTATAAAGGGACTTTTACAAACAATACTCATTTACAGGTCCTGGGTATCGCTTGCATGACACTTGCAATCAGAATTGAAGAGAATCAACCTACGAATTGCTATAAATTTCAAAAGAGTATTTCTTTAAGTTATATTTGTAGTATTAAAATGCATTTAGATCATTACAGTATTAAAATGCTTTTTTGTTTCCAGTATCAGGCAGGAAACATTTACCGTGGCAAATAACGTATTTAAGCGGCAAGAAGTTCCTTTCTCTGTTAGTTCTTGTAGTTCTTGCACAGTATATTCACATCTCAAAAAATTTAAACAAAACATTAGTCTTTAAGAGTTGATACAATGTTCTACCTAATGCTTCTTATTTTGTTGTGTTTATTGGTTATTAACATTTAGCTAAAACACCTTTTTACTATAATATCATTTCATTTCCATATTTTATCTTTTCTTAAATTAATTTTTTTAATAATTCTCTATTTAATATAATTATTCTTTTTATTATTAACTTAATTAAACACACATAATAGATCTAGATCTAGATCCAATAACCTTTAATCTATTAGTGACCATCTTTTTACCTTTTTGTGCTCCAAGATGATAACAAGAAATCCACAAAATTGTAACCCATTCTTTCCTTATTTCACTCATTATCACAAGAGCCACCTTAACCATCATGTGAAGATTTCTCCAAAGTGATAATAAGAAGATAGCAGAGGATCAAATGTAGTATTTAAATTTCCATTGTCCATTTGTCATTTTCTCAATAGATTAATTATTGTCAATACATTTTAGTAATCTTTATAGTTGCAGAGGTTAATTTTTGTTAGTTTTGCATAATTTTGTCTATCCAGTGAAAAAATTCCAACATTCAAATATAAATTTGATTAGATAACAAAAAAAATCCTTTTAACAATGTGGATTATATCTAGTTCATTTTTGTGGATTAATTCACAGGAAAATGAAATGAGCTTAAACATAAATTAACTTTGGGATCCCATGTTTCAACCTCACCTCGTGAACATGGTCTATATGATAGATGAAAGTCAATGGAATTCATAAGTATAAATTTGTTGTGAAATAAAATTGATCACAAGGAAAACAAGAGCATTTGGAAATGAAAGTTATGTTTGACGAATTTCAAGCATCTATATGATAAAATGATGAAATTGGAAATAAACAAGTGGGAAAGCTGCAATGCAAATTAGCCTCCTCATCATTCGAGCTCCAATACCTCGCAAACACCATCACCATTCATGTACAGAGTGTTGAACAACACAACTACGATGTCAATTCCATTGGCTTGATATCCACTCGAAAGACAACTGAGGCCATCACTATTTTAAAGTTGATGTTATCTACATTTTCGGTGAGCTTATGCCAGGCGATCGGTCTCTGTCACTTGGAAGAGGACATGTGATCCATCGTCAAGCACATCATATTGCAGTCTGCGTGAAAGACACTGTACACAATAGAAGAAATAAGCCTTCTCGACACTCCTCCTTCTCGACACTGAACCTTCCTTTTGTAAGAAAAGTTCCCATGGTGGCATGATAAGTGTTAAGCCTCTGTTGGCTAAAAGTATAGCTTCGATGGTGGTACAATAAATGTTAATCCTTCATCAACTTATTAAAGCTCTGTTAGTTAGTGCTCTGAGCTTATGCATTACATCGTACATGGCATGTCCTTTTCTGCTCTGGCATCACCTGGCCCATTGCTGCCATGGTTTCTCATTTTCTGCTCTAACATTACTTGGCCCACCGCTTATCATTTTCTTCTCTAACGTCCTTTTGGCAGGGATATGCTGCAACGCAACTTTTTCTTGTTTATAATAAGTTAGTTATCATCCTCTTCTTCATCTTCTAAATAAAACAATATTATTTATACTAAAATCATATTATCATAAGACCATAATAATCATCTTCCATATCTTCCTATATTATAAGACCATAATAATCATCTTCCATATCTTCCTATATTATTAATATAGGGAATCTTGATTGACATAGGCTCATAATCGACTTGAGTCTAGTCATTTTAATCGGTATTATCATTATTGTCATATCATTTTGGTTTTTCACTATTGTGTACTAGATCGACACCCTCATCATTTTTATCTCTCAACCAAACCACAACAAACAACTAATACAAATACTAATATAAGTGTGCTTATTCCCATTATATTGGTGAAATTAACTTTTTTCTTTAATATCCATTACTTTGTCTCTCAACCAAACGACAACAAACAACTAATACAAATATTAATATAAGTGTGCTTATTCCCATTATGTTGGTGAAATGAACTTTTTTTCTTTAATATCCATTACTTTGGGTGAAATATTCACTTCATTTATAATATTGCAAATATAACATGGCAAGTGAAAATATTATTTTTGGTAAGAATGCAATTGTATTTATTTACTTTCAATATGTGTTTCTATTGTTTTGGTTTATTTTATTACTTGTTTCATTATTTTGATTTATTTCATTATTTGGTTTTATTTTTATCATTTATATTTTAAAAAAAAAAAAACTTTTTTAAATTAATATTATTATAAAATTATACTCATCAAGAGAAAGGATTCACCATGGTTGAGTTCCAATCACTAAACTTGTAATATAGACACATAAGTTATGCTTTTGAACAAATGCAACACAAAATCCAAAGAGACAGACTTAAAGAGGTACAATAGTTGTCATGCCAACAAACAAAAGGGCATGTCAAGGTAGAAGCAAGTTTTTAGACATATAAAGTATTTGATATTGAAAACAACAAGAGGCCATCAAATCTCTCAAAATTATCACAATTGTAAAAAGACCCTCCACTTAATTTGTACCCATCATGCAAAAAGGATCTTTGTCCGAGAAACTATATACAATATAGAATCACAAAAATCTCTTCTCATGGTGGCAAGAATGAGTGCGTCATTGTTGATGTTTGAGGCATTCTCTTCGTTAGTTAGTAGTGAGTAATGCATGGTGCCACATGCCTCGAAAAGCAGTGCTAAAGGAAACAAAAGCACAAATCCTTGTTGATGGTCAACACACTAGATAATAAGCCTAGTGGCACTGGCCAATGTTTTAATCTCCTCCACATCTTGAGTCAAAGTACATTGCCATTGCAAAAGAAAGGGAAGGGCATTCTAGTCATGAGGTTATTGTACACCGCAAGACACTAAACTATTAGTTTCAAAACCAACCACCAAAGAGTGTTAATTTAATTGAGATAGTACATTTGGAGTTTGAAGCACACAAGATAGTAACAATAATGACCTCAAAATTATGAAGAGTGAAACTATGATCTTCGACCTAAGAAAAATCCATCCACTCTGACCTAAGATAAATCCATCCACATATGCTGCAAATGCTAAACAATCCACGAGGGAATCTAAGAGGAAAAGGAATCCTAAGCTTTGAGATTTGTATCATTGGAGAAAAAGGATGATGAAACGTAAGAATATCAACCATAAAGGATGGGGAGGCAATGTTTTGACATAGAGAAAAGAGGATAAGGGCGCATTACACAAGTAAGCCCACCTCAAATTTGAGCCAGCCACCCCCTTCATCACTCTATCTCAACAAGAAAAAGCAATGAATTTGCTCTACCAACCAAAAAAGAAAACAAGAAAGCAACCTTGAAGAGAGAAATAAGAAAATTTAACCAAATCAAAATGCCAAGGTCCTAGGGAAACGACCTCCATTAACATTAACAAAAAAAGGAAATTAGAAAGGAAAAAAAAAGATAACATACCCCTTCAAGAGAAACAAATAAAACATAACAATGACAAAAGCTTTCCACTGAAACACATCAATATTTCAAGCAAACCCATACCACAACAATCATTGCTAAGAGAACCCTCACAAACTAAGAACCAAACTTTATTCACAACAAGAAATCATAACAAGACCATGCAAGACATTGAGTCCAAATTGACGCAAAATGGATGCAAAGACATTGACATCCCGTGTACTAAAGAAGCTCCAATCCCTTAATTCAGTGGCAACAGAAATGGTTATGAACCCCAAAGCAATGCCACATTTAAATAAATATAGGGGCACATAAAGAAGGTGAGTCACAATGTCACGCAACATTTTTACAAAATCATTGTGAAACCTATGTATGAGCCAATGAGAAAACCTTGAACAATAATCAAAATTGTATTTTTATATGGTGCCCTATCCTCAAAAGCTCTTAAACATTAACAACATTAAATGCTTCCCTTAGCTCTAGAGAGGTGATTTTAACTCCAATACTTGAATCAAGAAGCACATAGTTGATTAGCCTCGTTGTTATTTTCTTCCATTTAGTAATAACAGTCATTTAGCAATAAAACCCCTTGACCTATCTATAGGGCTTATAGATAAAATGCTTCAATCAAAGTTCAATAAGATTAAAACTAACTTAGATCCATCTTAAGTGATACACAGTGAGTGACATCATCTCTCACACACTAAGCTAAACTGTCAAGCAATTCATAACTCTAATGCAAAGACTTATCTTGAAACCAATGCACAGCTGTATATGGGCGAGCATCAACCATGAAACCCGTTTGATAAAAATCATAACAAGACCAACACATCATCACATCATCTGTTTCCCTCTCCACATCAATGTTCTTGTATAGAAAGCAAAGAGCTGGTGAAATAGGCATGATCCCAGATCATCATGCAAACTAAGTTCAATTTTCAACAACGTGGATGGACGCTAAAAGTCTTTTAAACATGACACAACAAATCCTGAAAAATCAACAAAAAAATGACAAAATAAGGTAGAGAAAACAAGAAACTAGCTTCAAGTTTTGAGAATCATGAGGGCTCCGTCACCACATAAACAGAAGTTTTCTGCATGAACTGAAAAACAGTAGCGTCTGCCAGCAGCTTTCCGACGGCTGGTCACTGTAATCCTGAGCAAGGGCTCTTCTCAACAACACACATTCCTTGTGATTCACTGGCTGTTGCTTCAATTTGGAATGCACAACCGTGCGATGGTTATTTTCAACTCCCGACGATGAAGAAAAAAACCAAAAAGAATAGTGTTGAAAGAACAATCCACAGGAAGAAACCCTGGGGCCTGGGCAAAGAGACCCTAATTCCTCACTGCCGTCAGAGAGACAACTTCTCTGATATTCATGAAAACTGGAATTATGCGGCTGCTGGCACTGGATGTCAACTCCATCTCCATCCCGACAACAAATGATTGTAAGAGCCCGTCTCCTAATGCTCTGCAATACAAATCAATCGTCGGGTCGAAACCAAATTGGGTATTTCAATGTGAAAAGGCTAATACACAGGTGTAAAAACATATCCAATATGCAGTGTAATCATGGATAGAAAGCGAAGGAGGTGGGAAACAGCGATGCAGCAGTTTATTAACAAGTGCTTTACGCAAACTAATATCAATGCCACAACTTTTTGGAGGGATACACTCACAGTAAGGAGATGCCTTCGGCGTAATTAATTAATTAAAAGATTTAACAAACATATCAAAGATTCGGCAGAAGTTGATTATTAAAGAAAAGCAGCAGAAGGCGAATGTGCATCCATCAATTTTGAATCATTTTCCATGAGAAGAAAAGCACCAGAAGGCATCCATCAATTTTCAATTTTGAATCATTTTCCATGAGAAAGTAAGTTCCTTTAAATTGTTTACTTTACTATTGGGTAAAGAGGTCAAACACTTGCACCTCTTCCATGCAACAGCAATGACTTTGCCAATTGATCTCGTAAGGTATGTCAATTGATCTTACAAGGTATGTCCAATTAGTACCAGAAGTTTACTATAACTAATCTAGGTATGTGCACAAGGCGCTGCTAAAACTCTGTTGTTGCTCCCTCACAGTCCATGCCATTTTGACATGAACACGGGCAAATTTGTGGTTATTTTGCTTCTTCCTCCTACTCCACACCTTGAACCACTCTTGGTCCTGCACTCTTTGCTTCTGGAGGTTTTCTCACGACTCATCGGGCTCATCAATCTCACAATAAATTTCTCATGGAGTGGAATAGCTCCATATCCAACTATGCACGATGTGCCTTTCATCTTTCCTTTTACACTTGGAAGTGCAATGCCCTCTTCTTCTTGGGCCACTAACGCAACAAGCACCATTTCCTCTAAATGCTTCCTGAAAACAATAAGGTCCCTCGCGTTATTCTCTTCATCTCTGTCATGGGCATAATTCCCACCAAGGACCTTCTTCCACTTAAACCATCTGCTGATGACACTCTCCTTGCTTTGGTGCCCCAAGCCACGCATACTTCTTCTAAGTATCTCTTCTCCTTTTTCTTGGCTGCAACTTTCATGGCTGCTATAACCAAGGCCGCATCCTTCATCTTGCTGCAGCATTTTTCACTGCTTCATCCAACTTTTCGGCTACAATGGGCTTATCTCCTATATGTGCAACATTGCAAATGCTTCCTATCCTTGTAATCAAAGCATGACCACGTGTTAGAGAAAACAAGGGTTCCCATAAATCCTTTTTCCACTGGTGGAAGCACCCACTCCATCTTGCAATTCAATCCTCAATGTGGTCAAACTTTCAAAGCACAATGGGCATCAAAGTAGTTTGACGGATTCCATGGGCACCTCTTTCGCTAGTGCTTCCTATACTACTTCATTGGCTGCAAATACAAGTCCCCTTGAATACATACAGCTGCGAGTTCATTCTCCATCCCTCTATCTTAGACATGCATGTATAGAATGCCAAAACTCCCTGCGAGTTAACTACAATCTCCTCTTCTTGTATGTCTACTGCTGCAATTTCCTCCACATCATCATCATCACCGTCTTCTTTTAGCATGCAGTGAACGCCATGCTCCTCATCCTCTTCAACTACCTCTTCATAAGCATTAGTCTTTCTATGTCTGCTAATTATAAACTCAGCTTGCTTTCATCGTCTTTCTTTTCTTCTTTGTTCGTGTTGCTTAACTACATTGGCACTTCTGCATGGTGCCTTTCCTTCTCTTCTCTTGCATCCTCAACGCTGATGTTTATCCTTGCACACTCATAAGCAAATAGTGTCAAATGACACAATGTTTCATTATGGGTCCCCTTCTTTCTATTTTAAAGCTTTGATCACTGTGTTTGCAACTCCTAGGGCTGCCTTCTCTCCCATTGCTTGCGTTGGTGCTACTCAACAGCAGCAGTATCTTCATGTCCATCATCCATATGGACCTTCTTCACATTCTCATGCTCCTCTTGGATGTAGGTGTCTCCGCCTTCACAATGAAAACTAACAATCACAACATCTTCATGCCTGCTCTCTTCTTCCATAGCCTCCAAGGCTAGTTCCTCTTCAATTCCATGAACTTCCTCTGTACCTGCGCATTCACAAACTTTAAATGTATTAATTAAATAAAATGCCCTCATGGAAATGTCCTCCAGGGACTCTGCATTCTTAAATGCACAAATGATGACTTGAACATCACCATCCTCCGCTTCACACTCTGGCAAGCATTCAAAGACCTGCTGCTCTTCGTTTTCCCTCATCTCCACTACTTGGAGATCTTCCTCCACCTCCTATGTGTAGAAGGTTTCTTCAGCTTGCTCCAAAGTATTCATTCCCACCAGAGTTCGCTCCAATGTTGTCATAACCTCCTCCACTCCACGAGGTCCTTCTGTTGGTTGGGATTGCAATTTATAGCAAGAATAAACCTACTCTAATACTGAAATGTTGTCATAACCTCCTCCACTCCACGAGGTCCTTCTGTTGGTTGGAATTGCAATTTATAGCAAGAATAAACCTACTCTAATACTGAATGGTGCGAGGGCAAAAATGACCTCACACCCCTCCCTTCTACAAACTCATCAACCACGGCTCACTGGAAGCTCAAAGACAAACTCATGCATGCACACACAAAACTAATGAACATAACAGGTTTTCCTTTTTATTAATTTCCCGGAAATGGAATTTTATAGTGTTTGGCAGTTTGCAGCCTCCGAGGGCCCTTGCTGCTCTGCTACAGCAATTAAAACTTATAACAATAATAATTAACAACAGCTGGGCCAAGCTCCTGCTCACAAAATACCTACCAATCTAAGTCTTGGCAAGATCAAGCGCTTATAAAGAGCTACTAAACATTAATGCATGACAACTATGGCATTTAATGATGGTCAAAGCATATTGTTTATGTGAATCCTTTGTCTATAGTTCTGTTTATAATTTAAAGTCGGTGTGTTTAATAGTGCAATGGAATTCTATTACTTTTAATCCTACTAGTGTTCATTTATGAGGGATGCTATTCTTCTGATACATAGCAATAAAACGGCGAATTCCACGTGCAACAACACTTAGCAGAACAGCATTTTCATTTTTTTTTCCATATCCAATGGCCATGATCACCAATTCCATGAAAATATAACTTTCCCTTTAGTATGTGTAACTGAGTGTGTTTACTCTGCCCACAAAGAAATGCACCTCTTTTTTGGCATTATTTTGTTGAATTTGCATCACTAGGTGTGAAATTCTGATACTACTATCTTATGCGTGAATAGACCTTCACATCGACGGTCAATAAGCCTAAGGACCGTTTGCTAAGACCCCTATCTCCTAGTAAATTTATCTTTGCAACTTTGACTGGCAAAGCTCTGAGCTCAAACTCAACAGCATGCTTTACCCACACATTCTCCATCGCTTGGAAGGTCCTGCTTGTGGCCTTCATCTTATGTCTGGGTAAAACTAAATTAAAATAAATGCAACAGAGGAGATTAATGCAAGTTGTATTGTACGTCTGAAGGTACCTCACAGATGCATTTCTTCAAACCAAATAAATGGACAACCGTATGAATCTCAGTTCCAGGTTGATGTGTACCAAGAGGCATTCCTAGGAAAGTAGCTCAAGAGGTGAAGACAAAGTCACTTAACCAAGGCTTCCAAAACCACTACCTAAATGGGGATATACCAAGTGTAGAGAATACTAAAAATTGTAATTGAGGTGAAGACAGTCATTTAACCAAGGCTTCCAAAACCACTACCTAAATGGGGATATACCAAGTGTGGAGAATACTAAAAATTGCAAAATTGAAGAGGGTAACCACTAACCATATATTGCTAAAGAAAAGCTTTCAATACAACATAGCAACCAGCTATAGCATGTAAACTTATATTTGACATAACTAGCATAGATCCATCTTAACCTCAAATTTATTAAGCACTTTTAAGAATATAAAATAATTAGAAGTGCACACTTTTGACAGAATAAGATAATTACACTAAGATACAAAGTATAACAGACATCTTCCCCATCTAGGCTGTAGAGCACTTCACTTCTACAGTCACAACAAGTGCCAAGGAGAATATACACGAATAAAAACCGAAACAAATACTCTCCAGATTTACTCCAGAGAAAGCAAGAATGCAACATCCCAAAGAGCATCCAAATTATCAGTGTAACACCAATAAAAACTGAGACAAATACTGACCAGAGTTAATCCAGATAAATCAAGAATGCAACATCCCAAAGAGCATCTACATTATAAGTGTAAAATTCAGGTAAGTAATTGAAGAGAATCCTAGTCAAAGTCCATTCAAAAGAATCTCTCATAGGAAACAATGGAGAAAAAAAGACAATTAGTTAGAACCAAATGAACAACCGGAAAGAAACTAATTATATGAAGCCAATTCAAGATCCCCATTCCAGTTCTACAAAGGAGAAATGAAAAGTATAACCACAGAAAAATTCAGGAAAGTTCATTGAGAATCTTACCCCTAATCCACCACCAAAATTATCAGTACCTGAGTTAACCGAACCATCTGAAGATTCCCAAGTACAATGCTAAAGCATCGTCCACTAGAACCTGGGCCAGTGAAGAAACCCTAGCATCGAAAAACCACTGGATTCTCTGCCTCTATTAAGAAATGAGTAGTAGATAATACCAAAAAACAAGTTGCATTCCAGTATTAAAATTTGAAGTACACTGCATTTACATATGTGGCGTATGTGCCCCAAACCAATGTATATGAATGCCTGTTGGAGCTTTTAAACAAGCATAGATCCATCATAATCAGATATCTATTGGCCTCCAAAGCCGCAGGAGCAAAACCCACCCAAGATCTATTAAGTTCAGAGAGATCAAAACAATTAGGCTGTGAATTTACAGTGCTTAAATATACCAGGTTAAATGGATCTATACTGGTCTCTATATATGCAAATATAAGGCAACCATACCTCCGATCGAGGTTCCATTCAAATGGGTACGAAAAACCCAAAAAGACAACGCCATGCCCATGAAATCTCAAATACATACACGATATTCACAAAAGAGAAGAGGGGCACTTGAGAAACCCAGATTTAATTCTCAGAGTCGGACGAGTTGAACAATACCATCTTATCTCTATCCTCCTGCTTCTTAAGCGTCTTCTCGGATTCTTCATAGCCAAGGTGTCTGCTGCCTGGCAGAAAATAGGAGGAGCCAGGGCGGAAAGGCAGCCAATCAGGCGCGGCCTTTCTGACACGTCGCTCCTCTGCCAAGTCCTTCAATTCCTCGGTCAGGCGTTTGATCAGAGAGTCCTCAGTGGGGAAGGAGGAGATGTTCCTTCTTCTGGTGGAGGTCGCTGCGTAGTGAGGAACAATAATATCCTGAAGAATCTGAGGTGGGCGCAGAATGTATATACTCTGCAAGAAGATGGATGATTTTCCAAAGGCCGCAACCGCCATCGCCTGATCAAACACTTGGCTTTTAGATTTTAAGAATGGAAGATAAAGAGGGAATCTCTCACAGCGGTGAAGGAGGACCAGTTAGGGGTGAATAACGTGAATGAAAGTCTATGGACCTCTGAAAGCAGGGTCTTCATATATATACATTCATTATGTCCCCGACATTTAGTATTCGGGCGGGTCAATTAATCTGAAGGTGTTCGCGAATTTTTACTTTCCCTATTTGGAATTTGTTTTTTCTATTTTAATTTTTTTTTTAAATCATATTTATCCTTCATTTCATTGGCTCTTCACACAGTGGTACAGGATGATGTTATTTTGGTTTTTGGTGCTCTAGAAACTGGCCGCGGAATGTTGTCAGCGTCTTGAGGTACAATTAATGGAGTTGCAGACTTGCCATGTCAATATCCATTGCACCAAATCCCTAGATGGATGGCTCCAGTCCAATCAACCTCTCTCGCCTTGTTTATTTAGCTCATTTTCCCTTCCAGAGTTTTAATTTGGGACTTTGCTCCGTGAGAAGGGTATTAGCTTGGTTTTGGAAGGTTCAAATCATTATACAGGTCATCATCTCCTTCCACGTTCTCTTTGCTCCCACTGAGGGTGAGGGTTTTTCCGTCTGAGCGATGTGGGTGTGTAGTGCTGTAGGTTCTCACTGTTGTAGGGTCAATTGTCGTGTCTCCTGGAGATGGCAGGGGTCATTCGTCCATGAATTTGGCATTGAAACAATGAAACGCATACTCATTTGCAGCAAAGTAGATATCATCCCAGTAGTGCTGAAGACACCCCTCGCATGTTGTTGTGTATTCCAATATGAAAAACGATCCCGCGCAGAAGCATAGTCAGTTTGATGACGTTCTAGAACCGTTGCCATCGTGTGTATGTGCAGTTGTGTTCTTGATATTGCTTTTATGGGATGTGTGTAGGGCATTGAAGAGGAGAGCCCACTGAACTCTTGGTGTAGCTCTCATTCTTAGGGCTCTGACTATCTAGATGCTCGGTTTGATTGATTTATGGGGCATCTGTTATAAGGACCACATACAAGAAAAATTGGAGTATGTGAACCATTTGCTAACAGGAGATCAGTTGATACTTGACTGTCGGAGGCTTATGATGTGTGTATTCATAGGCTATGTTCTTTTGGGTATTGTTTGTTCTGGTTGGACTCGTGTGTAGAGTGGCATTGGAGGATTGGTATTGGTTGCCTTCCCTACAACATGTACTGTTGGCATCTATGGCTCTACGATAGTCTTGAAAAGAAACGACATTCTCAAGTAAGATAAAACCCTGTTACGAGTTTGATTCTTCCCTCGGCCAAGGTTAAATAACATTATGAAGGAATCCCCCTCTATGAGTTACCTTCGTCTGAGATAAGAACTTTTATGTTGCTCGACATTGAGGTTTTTTACCTCTTCTAAAACAACTTTTCTGATGTTTAAGTGGTGAAGAGAAAACCCGGTCTTTATAATTCATACCTGAATGTTAATATAATAGTATCTACTATATATTGATGTCTGGATCCTTCATTAATCCGTTGAGCTCTTATAATTGTAAAATGGTTGTAATGGAATGATCTAGTTTTCCTTAAAATTTGTATAACACATATTATTATATGATTATTGTCTCTTAGTTTTCTTTTCTGGATGATGCATCGTATTTTGGGATGACCCTTGAGGTCGCTCGACCTTTGTTTTACTTTCAATATACCCAACTTCAGGGTTTGAAGTTCATAATTCCACTAAGAGCTAAACAGTAATCCCGTCTAGAATATTCATTTACCATATGGAAAGTCCATCCCTATGTATTTATCCCTTTTTTTGGTCAATTCTTAATGTTTGCATAGGACACAGAGACATTGTGCGATTATGATACCTAATAGTCATTTCACATTCAGTGGATTACTTATAAATTAAATTCTAATATTCTAACAATTGCTTTATGCAATTTCTACTCAAACCTATGGCATTTATATGATATTTGTGCAGTGTAAGATTCGACCTTGAACAATATGGAATGGGCGCATACCCGTCAACCGATTCACAGAGTTGTTATCTCTGAATTCTTCTTGCACCAACACGTTCTCCCATTGCTTGGGTCTGTCAGTCGTCAAACACCTCAAAAGGTCTCCTAAACTTATGTTTACTACCTCGCTCTGTCCATCAATCTGTGGATGGTATGCCGAGCTAAAATGAAACTTTGTATCCAGCTTCTTCCATAGGGTTCTCTAGAAATGACCCATAAACTTGGTATCTTTGTATGATTTTATACTCTTCAGTAACTCATGCAATCTGGCTATCTCCTTGAAGAATAGTACAACATTGCTTGTGGCATCACTTGTCTTCCGACACGGAATAAAGTGTGCCATTTTCGAAAATCTGTCGACTACTACAAAGATTGAGTCGTTACCTTGTTGCGTCTTCAACAATCCTAGCACAAAATCCATGCTCAGGTGCTCCCATGGGACATTTGGCACTGGTAATGGTGCATACAACCTCGTATTTTGACTTCGTCCCTTCGCTAGCCGTCAAGTTCGACACTATCGTACCCACTTATCGACATCTATCACCATCCCTGGCTAATGGTATTTTTCTTCTACTAACGCCTTGGTCTTGTCGATGCCAAAATGACTTGCTATTCTGCCACTATGCAGTTCTCGAATTAGGTTCTTTCTTACGGATCCCCTTGGAATACACAACTGTTGTCCCTTGAATAAGTATCCCTCTTGGATAAAATAATCCAAGTATGGAGTTTTGTCGACACTCCATGGTTCATAACTAGCCTTCCATGCTTTCGCAAAATCTTCGTCGGTCTCATACTCCTTTTTACTGACTGTATTCATGTCGTCTGAACTGTCATCGTGTTTAGTAATGCAACTATTCGACTCAACGCGTCGACAACCTTGTTTGACTCGCCCGACTTATGTCGCAACATGAAGGTATATCCCTGCAAGAATTCGACCCATTTCATGTGTCGTTGATTCAACTTCGACTGAATATTCAAGTACCTCAGTGCTTGGTGGTCTATATACAACACAAACTCCTTGGGCAACAAATAATGCCCCCACTTCTTCAATGCTCGCACGATAGCATAGAAATCCTGGTCATAGACCGAATATTTCACTTCGCTTCGTCCAACGTTTCGCTAAAGAATGCAATTGGTCGGCCCTCCTGGCTCAACACTGCGCCAATTGCCATTCCACTCGCATCGTAATCGACTTGGAAAACTTTGTCGAAATCTGGGCAAGCTAATACTAGGCTCTCGGTCACCTTATGCTTCAACTTGTCGAAGGCTTTATGGGAAACTTCTGTCCACTTAAACTCCCCTTTCTTCATGCACTCTGTCAACGGTGCACATATCCGACTGAATCCTCTGATGAACTTCCTGTAGAAACTAGCAAGTCCATGAAAACTCCGCACTCCTATCGTGCTTGTCGGTTCTGGCCACTCCAATATAGCCTTTACCTTTTCTAGGTCCATCACTAACCCTTTACCCGAGATTACAAATCCCAAGTACATCAGTTCTTCCTTCATGAAGAAACATTTTTGCAGGTTCACCGTCAGCTTCTCTTCCTGCAACTTCTATAACACTTGTCGAATGTGCTCCAAATGTTCGGCCTTGGTTCGACTGAATATCAAGATGTCATCGAGATACACTACGACGAACTTTCCCAAGAATGGATTTAGTACCTCGTTCATCAATTGCATGAACGTACTGGGTGCATTAGTCAGTCCAAAGGGCATGACTAACCACTCATACAGTCCTTCCTTCGTCTTGAAGGTTGTCTTCCATTCATCGCCTTCTCTGACCCTGATCTGGTGATACCCACTCTTTAGGTTGATCTTGGTGAAGTATCTTGCTCCACTCAAACAGTCCATTAAGTCATCCATCCTTGGCAATGGAAATATGTACTTGATCGTGATCTTTTTGATAGCTCTGGAGTTTGTATACATCCTCCATTCTCCACCCTTCTTCGATGCTAATACTGCTGGTACAACGCATGGGCTCAGACTTTCTCTGATCAATCCTCTGTCCAACAACTCCTAGACTCGTCAATTGATTTCCTTACCCTCTATCGGAGTCATTCTATGAGGTGCCTTGTTTGGAAAACTCGATCCTGGAATCAAGTCGATCTGATGGGATATGCACCTCGTTGGTGGCAATCCCATCAATGCCTCGTCGAGCATTTCTTCGACTTCGACCATAATTCTTTCCATTGTCGACCTTTCGACACATGGTCCTTTCGGAATGATGGCGAAACATCCCAACTGTTTCTCTTCCTCTGCTAGGAATTCCTTCATTGAGCACACCAACACTCGCTTCTCCCAATAGTTGCTCTCGTCCTACTTGCAGTCGGTGCGATCCTCCTGCTGTGGCTTCGGCATCCTCCGCGTGCCATTTTTCCACACTGTGATTGTGTTGGCTCAACCACCATAGATCATCTTCCGATCATATTTCCATGGCCTCCCTAACAACAGATGACAAGCGTCCATTGGGATTACGTCGCACAATACACTTTCTTCATGATTTCCAACTTTAAAGTTGATCATGCATTATTTGGTTACCTTCACATGATGTCCTTTCTGTAACTAGGATATCGTTTATGAATTTGGGTGTTGCTGACATCTCAAACCCAACTTTTCGATGACCTCTGTAGACACTAAGTTCTCCATACTACCACCATCATCAATGGTCTTGCAGTATCTGTCAGTGATCAGCACTTTGGTCCAAAAGATGGCCTTTCATTGTGCCGGCTCCTCCTCTTTCCGCTGGTCGTCCTGAATCAACATTCTCTTGGCCGTCATGTTCGACCTTTTCCTCTACCCTCTTCGCCACTGTCGGATGTCGAATTTGTCCTCTTGTTTCCCTAGTCATCTCGTCGACGTTTGGGTTTCGACTCTTTCACCATGTGTAGATTCTCCAGGAATGCATAGGATTTGTGTCCCACTCCGCGACACTTATAACAGACAATCGTTGGTCTGTCAGCTCCTTTCCTGTCTGCTGGACCACTTTGACCAAACGCAGCCTGACTGCAATTCTCTCAACCATCCCGTCGGTTTTCTTGTGCCTTCTCTCTGGTTGATGTCCCTTCCGCACGTTGGTTTTCTTTGATGGCTTCTCTTCTGGTTCCGCTACTTTGTCCCTTCATGGAAACATTCTTTGCACCTCGACCATTCATCTTTCCTCTGGTCGATGCGGTTCTTCTCGACAACTTTTCTTCTGCCTTCAAAGCTAGTTGGTAGGATTCTCCAACCATTCTGAACTTCGACAAGCTCAACTCGTCCTGTATGACATACTTCAAGTCATTCACATAACTTGAGACTGCTTCTTCGCTTTCATTGGTTTGATCGGATCTTATCGACAGTATATAGAACTCTTCTGTGTATTCCTTCACGGTCATCTCTTTTTGTCGAAAGTTTTGCAACTTCCTACATAAGGAAATCACATATTTGCTAGGAAGGAACTTCTCCTTCAGCTTGGCAACCATTATGTCCCGAGACTTGATTTTCTCCTTGCCATTCTTGACTCTGTCATCCTGCACATTGTCCCACCACAATGAGGCATGACCCTTCAACTTCAGACATGCAGTCTTAACCCTCTTAGGATCCTCTATTTGCTCTATGTTGAAGTATTTCTCAATCTCTTTGAACCAGTCTATCAAGTCTTTTAGATCCAGACTTCCTGAGTAGGTAGGTACATCCATTTTTGCCTTACCCCTCATCTTTGTCAGTAGCTTGATGAATCTACCTTTTGGTTCTTCTTCCATTGCTTCTCGAGCTTCCACTTCCTTGACTTCTTCATCGCTATGGTCAAGTGCATCAGGAATGCATCCACGCCTATGGCTTTCTTTGATCGTTGCGACCTCATTGGTCAAGCTTCTCATTGTTTGCATACACTCGTCGAACATTTAGCGATCAATTGTAACTCTTGCGCCTCGCACTCTTCGTCCTACACCACGATCATTTACACCTCTTTGTGCCATTCTTTCAACCTCAGCTGAAATTCTCCTCTCGTCCAATCGCAACCGGACTTTCACTACACGCGCACAACTCTATCCAACCACAACTGGAGTTGTTCACGCCTACATAGATTCAGCTTGCTCACAGGATTCTTCTGCTCTAATACCACTTGACTCTATGCAAGCTGGTTGATCCATATGGATATCGGTGGCCACCCACCTATTCCACTTGCTCAAAACAGTTTCCTATTTTGCCAATTTTCTAGTAATTTTTCTATAGTTTTTCGAGTCCCAAACTTTTGGG
Source organism: Larix kaempferi (assembly GCA_027924585.1). NCBI lineage: Eukaryota > Viridiplantae > Streptophyta > Pinopsida > Pinales > Pinaceae > Larix > Larix kaempferi. The sequence continues at coordinate 14,046,529 of BSBM01001002.1, read as the reverse complement.
GCCGTTTTGAGGCCCTAAACGACGTTTTTTTGGGAAATCTTGGTCCAACAAAGCTTTTTTACTTTGATGTATTTAGCGTAGTCCTAGGATAGATCTTTCCAACGGGCTACCGATCGCCCCAAACGGAGATTGTATGCAAAAGTTATGACCCCGAGAAGTTGACTGTTCAACTAACCACCTTGGGGCCGCAAACTTTATGACGGTTCATCTTCTAGGGTTAGGTTTTTGGATGTTTGGGATTCTTTCCCTCATGCTTATGATAAATAGGCCCTTTCGGCCTCTCTTTGTATTCATCTTGGCACGAATGAGCACAGCGGCCACATCTCTTCTCAGAGATAGCTACTACCATTCTAGTTGTTGTATTTACAGTCTGTTCTATTTCCGATATTTAATAGAATATGTGTTTACTGTATCGTTGTGTTTCTTGCCATATATATGTGTATGTGAATATATGATTCTGTATATGCTATCTTTTGTTTCGTTCCCACACAAATCTGGATCAGTGGTATAAGAGCAATCTTCTCTTTGATTGTTTTTCGGTGCATGTCCCCGACGAGGTCAGGATACAGAGAGTTGGGTCTTGAACTAGTTTCACTTGGGGAAGATCACTCTCGTCGCTCCACACGGCCTCCCATGGCGGATGAAAAGAGAGACGACGGAGCAGGAGATCCTATAAGGTTGTTGCTCGAGGAAGCCCTTAGGCGACAGAGGAACGAGATGATGGATAATTTCGCCCAAATCCTTCGACGCATGTCAACGGCGACAGATGCACCTTCAACAGGCAGCCATTTCGGAGATGCGACTTCCTTCAAAGTACAAGTTAATTTTGATATCCCTTTATTTGAAGGCCAGATTGATGCCGATGCCCTAGATAAATGGTTGAATCTACTAGAAGGGTATTTCTCTATCCACAATTTTTTCGACAGAGAAAATATCGTCTTTGCGCTCCTCAAGGCTGTCCCCCATGTCAAAAATTGGTGGGAAACTTATTGGGAGCAAAACTCATCAAACAAGTTTGGATTGTTTGATTATGATCACACTTGGGCCTCTTTCATAGATATCGTTAAGGAACAATATTACCTTGTGAGAAACTATGATGACTAGTACACAAAATGGACCATTCTGTGTCAAGAGAGGGACCAAACGGTGTCAGAGTATACCAACAAATTTCGTACCTTGTGCACAAAGCTAGGTATAAAGGACTCTGAGTAGCACCTAGTACTGAAATATCGCAATGGCCTACACCGGTACATACGAACAGAGATGGATTTCCCAGAAATCTCTTCACTCGGATCCGCCTATTGATATGCTGTCAAAATTGAGCAGAAATTTCAGCAAAAGAACAAGCATGACTTCGGACCTACGCAGAAGCAAGGAAAGGGAAACTCTGGCTCGCAGAACACGGGATAGGGAAAGGACAACCAGTCCCAACCACAAGTGAAGAAGGGTAACGAAAAGACAAAGGACACCGGGAAGTGGTGCGAGTTCCACAAAAGCCCCTGGCACAACATTGATGAATGTCGCTCAAAACAGTCATTAGTGGTTGAGATCAAAGCTTCAGAATCAGATCCCAATTCTGATTCTGACTCAGAACCTAATTCACAACCGCGCAAAAAGGGAAGCAGATCATTGATGCAGAACCCAATGTCATTGTTGCCACCACACAGATTCAACTAGAGGAACCTGAAGAGTCGAAGGCAGAGGAGCGCCTTTTCCACTCACAAATGTGGGTGAAGGGAATTCCCCTACACTTTGTTGTGGACAACGACAACCAAAAGAACCTGATCTCAACATAAGTCATCAAGAAATTGGAGCTACCAATAACACCACACCCACAACCATACAACATTGGTTGGCTGAGCCAAGGACGAGGGATCTGCGTCAGTCATCAATGTCGCCTACCATACGACATCAAGCCCTTCAAAGATGAGGTATTGTGTGATGTGGCCCCACTTGAAGTATGTGATGTTCTTTTAGGACAACCATATATGTGGAAGCGTCATGCTGTATATGAATCACGACCTTGTAGTGTCATTGTCACTGTGGGAGGACAACTCTATCGGATACCAGTGACAGTTTCACCTACCCCGACCAAGCAGTGCAGGAAGATATTCTCCCACGCTGGGAAATTTTTTCTATTCGCAATTTCCACTAAAGGATAACATCATGTCGCAGAGACATCCACAACCTCTACCCATTAACCCTCTACTCAGCAGAAACAAGAAAAACATAAATTTAGTGTAGCATCGCCTATTCGAGTACCTCTGCAGTGCAAGGCCACGCATTCAAGTTGCTCATCCAAAAAGAAACTATCCACACCAGTGCAGACCAAGGATACCACAACAACCAAAACTATTGAACAGCTCCAACGCATCCAACAACAACAATTACAACCCTCTGAAGATTTCAAAGAAAGGAAACCTTTTCGCTTCAGCAAACGCCGCACCAGGAGCTCAACTCAACACACGGTTCGACATATGATAAAGGATTTGACGCAATGGAGACCATTGCTTCCTAAGGGGGGAGGATTGATCCAGATGAATATCGGTGGCCACCCACCTTTTCCACTAGTTCAAAATAGTTTCCCATTTTGCCAATTTTCTAGTAATTTTTCTACAGTTTTTCGAGTCCCAAACTTACGGGGCCATTTTAGGGCCCTAAATGACGTTTTTTGTGAAATCTTGGTCCGACGAAGCTTACCTACGCAATGGTTCTTAGCGTAGTCCTCGGATATATATTTCCAACGGGCTACCGAGCACCCCAAACGAAGATCGTATACAAAAGTTATGACCCCGGGAAGTTGATTGTTCAACTAACCACCTTGGGGCCACAAACTTTATGACGGTTCATCTTCTAGGGTTGGGTTTTTGGATGTTTGGGATTCTTTCCCTCATGCTTATGATAAATATGCCCTTTCGGCCTCTCTTTGTATTCATCTTGGCACGAATGAGCACAGTGGCCACATCTCTTTTCAGAGATAGCTACTACCATTCTAGCTGTTGTATTTACAGTCTGTTCTATTTCCGATATTTAATAGAATATGTGTTTACCGTGACGATGTGTTTCTTGCCATATATCTCACTATGTGAATATATATCTCTGTATATGATTATGTATATGCTATCTTTTGTTTCGTTCCCACACAAATCTAGATCACCGGTATCGAGATTCGTCCTATCTTTAGGATGTTGCTGCTCTGATACCACCTGGCGCAAGGGTGCGGTTGGTTGGACCCTCTTGCTTAACAATAACAAACCGTAAACACACAATGCGCTCACAAAGACTAGATGTGAATTGGAAATGCCAAGAATTTGGCTTTCATTACTTGAATCAAATTCAATGTTACATACAAAGCAAAATAAAACAAGTCGGCCTTAGCCTGTTACAATATACAAAACTAAACTCCTATTATGTCAGTGTATTTCTACCCTCTATGTGTGATCCTCTCAGTCTTCCGATCCTCTGAACAATGAAAGAAAGATTGATCGATTATGGATCTTAGATCCTTCACTCTGTGCCTTCGCACCAGTCTTCCACTCTGCTCTGTTGTTGTTCCCGAGGTCCACCCTGTTGACTTCCCTGAGACGTCCTTACTCTTTCCGTCACTCTGCCTCTGAACCGACGGATCCTACAGTTTCTAGCACCCCCTGACCACTCTGTACAACCTCCTCCTGTGGTGACACTTGCCCTGGTTTCAACCACCTTCTTAACTTCCATAACTTCCCCAACAACCCTCAATCGTTGTAGGTCTGTTGCCTTTGAATTCTACACCTCTCTGACTTTGCTACAATGGTCGGTCTTATCACTGTCCTCTTGACATGTCGACCATCCTGTGCTTCGTCAGTTCTCGATGTAACTTGTCGGCTTCACTTAATCTCTATGGTTTCCGTTTAATATCTGCCCTGTCCTCCACGCTTGGCCTTTGCCGTTTCTCTGTTGATTTCGCATCTCGACCATCTTGTCGATTTTCAACTTCCGCATCCTATCAACTATACTTCGACAACTTCCGCTCGACTGCCTGGCTTCGACTGTTGGTCTTCCGCAACAGTGGTCGTCGGCAATCCCTCTAGTCGGGCTCCTTCTGTCGATCAACTTCGACTGTTTCGCCTAGGCCCCGATGCCCCTGCATCAACATCTCTCTATTTGCGAGTTTTGTAATATCAATATCATGGCACAATCAATGCCTCATTTTGAAATTGTGGATTTTGTTTCAATTTGAAGTTTTTGAATGTCTTTGGTTGCATTTATTACGAATATTTCGCCAACAATTTTGAAGTTAATTAGAGTTTTTTTGTTTTCTTACAGTCTTGGATGATACCCTGTATCCTTCCAGTATGGGTATTGCCACAAATCCGAAAGAATATTGATGATATGTTGTGTGTACTACAATCATTCATAAAAGTAAAACACAAAAATACTAAGAGTATTTAATTACATTGATAGGTGTTTAGATATTATCTGAGATTTTGGACTTCCTTGAGTGGATCAACAAGATTAACCTGAGTGTAACAAGTGTATAGTGGGGATTCATTTCATGGTTGTCGTATCTTATTGTGCTCAAATGCATCTTGATTAAGATTTAAATAAGCTTCAATTAAGTGGTGATTAAGAAAAGTGGTATGTTTATTAAATAATATTTGTTTTATGTTTATATTAATTAGTTTAATGTTTATGTTAGTTTAATGTTTCTATTAATTAGTTTAATGTTTAGCCTTTGTTTAACAACCAGCCATCTCCACAAAATTAAGTGGTTAGCTACACCTATCGGTGTTCACCGATCACTTTACTTGTGGTTGTGCTAGTTATTTTCATTTCGTGTAACTTTTATGTATAAAGGACATGTCACCATTTGTACTATAATGTAATTCACATAATCATTTGTTTTTTTTATTACGCCAAAGTCGTATTTTAAGGGGCCGGATCCTCTCTGGCCATTGTCGTCTGTCGACGGCCTATGAGGAGCCGCCACCTGTCGGACCAAAGTCGGCCCTATTCCTACCCGCCACCAGCACCTCCACCACAGCTCCACGCTAGCTCCTGCACCTCCTCCAAACCCACCGCCTACCCCCGCTCCACCACCACCCGTTCCGCCGCCAAATCCTCGGCCTCGGCCTCCGCCTTCTCCACCTCCAACGCCACCGCCCAAGCCTCCTCCTGTGCCACCACTGGCCCCTCCGCCCAAGCCGCCGCCTCCTCCTAACCCTCCACCACCACCGAGTTCGCCTCCTCCTCCTAACTAGGATAAAATACTACATGCTTCATTTTTCTTCATATCGATGCAGACACGAATCATACTCCCGTAAACAAAATTGCCACCATCTTCCATCTGTAAAAACTTGTTTAATGAACACTGGGCAAATTTACTTCCATCACATATTTTGCAGCAAACTATTGTGAACTTTACCAAACATATTCGTAGAATTTTTACAAACATTTGAGGTTAAACGTATTATAGGAATGTGCACAAATAGAATACAAGTTTCTCATAACAAGATTTGAGTTGGTTCTGGTAAAATCCATGAAGTCTTTACATATTGCACTGTTGCACATTAACGTCCAATGTAAATTTTGCTATCACTTCACATGCTATCTTAATTTGAATCCAAATGTTTCTGCAAAGTCCAACGCTTCAAATCAATGTTCCAATGAACTTCTTTAGGCAATCCTTCCTTCCGTGAAATTGGATGCGGTTGAGGCCGTAACGGAGAAAATTGTTTTGGCCTTTCATCCATTAGGCCACAGCCCTGGAATTGGTCACGAAGATCCGTCTAGATTGGGGAATTGAATGGCATAAACGAGCGAAGCCATTGAAACACATTCTAATATTCAGAAAGCAAGACCTGACAGCTAACATTGGTAATAAGCCATTGTCATACTTGTCAAACATGGAAGCGATGGATACCTTGTATTGTCCCTCATATTATACGATGGGTTGTGCAGTTAACAGTTAAAATCAGAGTATGGTGTAATATATAAAGGTTGTATATATGAAATAAAACGTATTCCTCATTTTGTTTCTTGTAGCTTTCACTTACATACTAGTGTCATACGTACTGTAAAAAATGACAGAGATCGTGGCAATCAATAATATCTATTGCATTCGGATGTGAATATTTCTCTTTCCGGGTCTCAATTGTTTGCTTATCTTCTGAAAATGATAAAGAGTTACGGAGATCATCACAGAGAGCGATTCAATATCATTGCTTAAACATATAGGAAAAACTTGTCATATTCTAAAATCTATGAGATATGCTAAAGAATATGCTTATATATTAATAAATATGCCCATATTTCGATATTTGATTTTCGAAGCATATTTATGGTGGGCAGCAGCTCTCATAGATCTGGTCTAGAATTTGTGCACTTGATCTTCTGTCAAAATTAATGTTTAACATGTTAATTAGGTTAATCTTTTGTCAGAGGATTGTTAATAAAAGAATTATGATGCAACCTTTTGCTGAATTGTATTGCAATATTTTATTATGTTCTTCCTTAGAGAAAGATATAATATAATAGGATATGGTGGATACAACTATTTGTAGATCCCATAAGAAATAAATTTGAAAATGGACTGCGTTATTAAATTTAAGGAATCCTTAACCTTTACAAACAGTTCTTTTTCTTTTGAAATTTTCAAATGCAAATAAATTGTACTCTTGTAAGCCATCCATCTAATGTGAACAACGCATTACAAGCCCATATCATTGTGGCTAAGAGAAATTTTTCATAATTATAAATATCAAAATTACACAAATGTTTAATTTTGAATATCTAAATTGTATGTTAAGTATTTCCAATTTTCTAAAGTTATAAACATTTACAATTTTCTTGTTTTCTACAATCTTGATATTCTGCCAAAGAATCAAGGTTAGTCAAGGTCCTTTGTAATGGACCCAAGAGCTATGAAGACTTAATTGTCACAAGATACACTTGGTCGAAAGGTCCGACTTGTTCAAAACTTATTTTATATATACATAACATTATAATAATATTAGTTAGGTAAATTAAGTTTATTTTTCATTTCATATATTTTATTTAAATAAGTTGTAAAATTTATTTTAATTTTAAACTAATCAAGAATAAATATTTATATATAAATTTCAAATTAAAATAAGTGTATATTAATCTATTTTGTATAACGTTTTCTTTTAAATAACATATATTTTATAACTTTTATTTTTAATTAGACATTTACACATAGCTATATATTTACCTAATTACTATCTTATCTATACAATATCAAACTCATTCACGCTAAACCACAATAAGATATATGCATGCATATCTTTTATTTATCAAACAATGTTTTATTTAGATTTTTTATTATGTTATTTTATTTAATGGGATTTTGTGTCCTCTCTCTTCCATAGATCACTATTGATATCCTATAGCAAAACTATTATTATTTTTATTTTAGTTTTATAATATATTATATTCAAATAATATATTATCTATTTTATAATTTATTTAATATTCAATATATATATATATATATATTTTGTTTGTGAGATTAAATAGAACAAAAATAAATAAACAAAACAATATTTTTAGATTTTTTGAAACTTTTAGAATGTACTGTGTATTTTTTTTTTTAAGGAAAAAAGCATAATTTTATTAATAAGTAACAAAACTACGTATTGCAAAATGTGTGTTGCCACGCCTTTTCTAAGTACTACTTTTTAGTCCATATATATGTTTCTTTTGTGTTTTCAAAATGGCTCTTAAACAGATTTTTATAGGTATATCACCGTAGAGATGTTAGGTTTAGGATATGAGAACCTCAAAAGTCCAAAAAACAAGTTGTATGCCCGATCTGCATGTCTGCTGATATGGCGCAGAAATCCGGAAGTAGAAGAAAACCATCAGTAGGTTCGCTGCTTCTGAAAAGTTGTGAATGTGTTACTCATGTTGGGTTGGCAAGAGGAGCCAAACCATCTATAAATGGTCTATGAAAATATTAAAAAAATGTGCCATTTTGATATTCTAAGATCTTTTGATGTCCATGTGGAATGTGTAGTCCCCCTTTTGATAGTTGATTTGCTACTGTGTTCCTTTCCCTATATACATGACAATAAGAGAAGGAGTCAAAACCCTCCAGATGCTGCATAATTTCCTCTATCAAAGCATTCATATATACATTTTGTCATCTTTGAACTTTATTTAAGTTTCGCAGTTCTTTTCAATGGCGAAGCATAGGAGAAGATTCAAAGCAGAGAATTCAGCATAGTTATTTGTTCCGCTTCTGAGGCCCATTTGAATGTGAAAGTAGTGGGAATTAGACAGATGAAAGAGAGCTCCCCCACCACAGGCTTTTTTTGTGAGGCATTATCAAAGAAGGCCTAAGGGTTGTTTTTGTTTGTAAGTTCCTCAGTGATGATTCTGGGGGCAGGGCCATCCTTTTGTTGTGGGAAGAATGAGAGTATATCAATACTAAGAGTGGCAATAAATTCAGGGACATATGGGATATCTTGGAAGATGGCCTTGTTTCTAGCGAGCCATAGTCCCCAAACATTAAGGAGGGGAAGAGCTCTAATTGTCAATGTTTCTATAGAGGAGACCCAAGTTTTCCAAGCATCTTCAACAGTCACCCCACCCTAGATAGTTGGAAATTCAGCTTTAGTTTTAGCTCAGTCTAGGTGTGGACGGAAAAAGGACAATTGATAAACGGGTGTGAAGCCGATTCATTAGCTTTCTTGCATAACACACACCATCCATGCCCTTCAATGTTCCTGTGTTTCATTCTTTCCCAGATTGGGATCTTGTTTGCCAACGTACACCACATGAATATTTTCGATTTTTGTGGACATTTGGACTTCCATATGCTTTTCCACCACCATTTTGGTTCACCTAGATGAGTGATAGGGGCCGGTTTTTGATATCACAGTTTTGGTGTGTAGATGCCATACGCAACCGATAACCACACAATTTTGTATTGAGAGTCGGTGAACCGAACATGTGTTGTTCTGAGAGTATTTATGTAACTATTCCAAGCTTCCTCCAGTGCCTCCAGGATACCCAGGTCGCCAACACTTTTCCATCCCTGATGCCAAATTATGGAGGAGATTGGGTTTGGAATTTGGTTTAGATGGTGATTACCTTGATTATGAATAAATTGAATAAGTTGCGGCGACAGGATATGGCGGTTCTGACTTCCTGGCCAAGGATTCGATCAAATACGAACCTGGGTTCCATTTCCATTTTTTCGGGCCAGTCCTTCTTCAATAAGGGAGAGGGAGGATATAACAGCTCTCTAGATAATAGAGATCCCTTGCCTACTTCTAGAAATTCTTTCGATCCAATCTAGAATTGAGTCCGGGGCAGTTCTCCAATTTCAAAATTTTGGAGAAATTGCACTAATTGGTCTCCTATTCAACAAATTATTAAATTTTAAAACGTAAAAGAAAACCATTCCCGGTTTCCATGCCTGATCGTCAATATACTATATGAAGTTTGTACTTGAATATGAGAGTACTTCAACACTTGCAATGAATGTAAAATGAGAGAAAGGTACAAGTTTTAAGTAATTTTGTAAATTGTATTATGAGTACTATGTCAAGTGCAAATATAAAAAAAATATTATTCACTATGAAGTTACTTTTGACATTATGGTATGCTCGTCTACTACAAAATATCCTACTTCATATGTCATGCTCTAATATCCACTCCTTTTATATTGCTTAGTTATGGAACATACAATAACATCATCAGAATGGAATCCCTTTTCCTTCTAATGCCATTGTATTTAAGATAGCTTGATAATTGTCTAGGGTTAGTTTGTGTTGTACATGCCTTGTACATTTTGATACATTTAAACTTTTGTAAATTATCAAAAATTGTTTTAAATTTGAACAAAATATAATAATCATTGTGAAACATCATTTCAAAATAATTAATCTAACATTAAAAATGAAGGAAACGGTTTAGGGCCAGAACCTACATACATTTTAATCAAGACAACTATTGAATTGCAAAAAAAAATCACACCTATTGAGGATGTTGTCTAGAATTGCCAAAAGTGCAATCAACGTGTCTATGAATGTGAATACAAGTGCATTTTCCAATTCATCATTGAAGACCAAACAAACAAAATCAATGTAGTTGCATTCCAAGATGTTGCAGAACACCTTATAGGCATACCTTCTAAGAAGTTGTCTTAAAACGCCCATGAGTGTTCAAAATGCATCGAGGAAGTAGGTATACAAGTAAATGTATCATGTCCCCGCTCAAACTTGATCACTACCTGGCCCCTTTTTGTTTTACTCACATATGTATACTTTCTCATATGACAAATTAATGCACATTTCATTTTACTTGTCGTCGATTAAATTAATTTCTATTTATTGCTTATTAGTACTTGCAAACGAGTTTTCCTTTCAATTACACTAACTACTATCCCTACCATAAATTATCTAGACTTGCTTTCAAACACATAAATTTATATTGTCTATGTACATACAACTTTCTCTCATTTTACAACATATTGAAATTTTTCTCAGCGTTTCATTAGGCTTAGTAAATGGTGCACTTGGATTGGTCTTGCAAATTGTATACACACCTGAATCTACCCCTCTTAAGTTACCAACCTATGTTGTCATGGCATTTGATAGTTACATTGGGCCTCCATGGGACCAATCTCAACCAAAGCACATACCATTTCCACCCATAAATCAAAGTAATAAGAAACAAATCCCCCTAAAGATGGCTTGGGTATTGACTATCCATAAATCCCAAGGATTGATATTAACAAGGTCAACCATTAACATTGGTAACAAAGAACGTATGGCTTGACCTTCACAAGGAATGCCACGTACTACAACATTAGATGTCCAATCTGAGTTACACCATCGTTCTCCTTAAAACACTATGCAAACATGAAAGACACTTCATATCTCTCACTTCGAAAAAACCAAGAGGCATGCCTTCATTCTCTGTCCCTTTCACACTTAAAATTGCAATCCTCAATCCCTGCACTCCCCCTACCAACTGAAAATACCAAATGTATTTATTTTACTACGCCTTCATTTTGGTATGACAAATTAATGTACAATTCATTTTATTTGCCATCTATTACGTGGGTTTCTATTAATTGCTTAGTAGTACTTGCAACATAGTTTTCCTTTCAATTTTATCGACTACAATCCCTACCATATATTAGCTAGACTTGATTTCAAACACACAAAATTATATTGTCTAAGTACACACAACTTTCTCTCATTTAACAACATATTGAAATTATTCTCGACGTTTCATTTCCCCCATTTTGAGGGTATGCTAATATCCCTCATTACCATCAATAAGCCACGTACCAACATGACCATCTATAAGCCACGTTTATAAAACTATCACTTTAGTGTGGGTCGCGAGGTTTTTGGGTTACTAATTAGTTATTTTAATGACTTTAAACTAATTATCAATGACTTTAAACTAATTAATAATATATACAAATATATAATTCGATAAAATAAATAAATTTGAAAATTAAAAAAAAAATTATTAGATTTATTAGATAAAGTGTTCATTTGAAAAACCTTAGATCATAACCTTAACTTATCATTAACATATTTTTACAGCTAATTACTTCACATGTGATATAAAGGACATAAAGATTTTTGGTACTTTCAATTTTTTCTTCAAAACATATTATAAAATAAAAAAACACAAAACACTAAAAAAAACATATTTTCTATCCATATAAACAAATTTTCATAGATATTTAAAAATTTCCAAACAAATATTAAAATCCAAATGCATGGATTTGCTCCTTGGCACCTATTTTCTTGTTTGTTATCAATGTTTGAATTGAATTGAAGCATCATTAAATAAAAACTAAAATAGTTAAATAAAGCTACTCCTTTTATTATCAATTCAATCTAATTATTATTACTTCAAAATAACTAAAAATAATTGATCAAATAAATACAATATTATATTTTTAAAAAAAATCTAATTATATATAATTATAATATTATTATATCTAAATGTTAATTATATAATGTATAATTAAATTATATAATTAACATTTAGATATAATGTACAAGAAACAATTAAATAACTTGTGAGATTAGACTTCCGAAAATTGTTTTAAATTACAATACCAAAGGTTCAAGCAAAGTGTCTTGGTTAAAGATATGAGGATTGGCAAAAATATCATTTTAAACATATGCATTTGCTATCACTGTAAAAAATATGCATTTTCTATTGCTATGTAATTACATTTGCATTTGATATTGCTATGTAATTGCTATTGCGAGGACTATGTAATTAGGCTATTCATATTACATTGTATTCATTCTCTTGAAATGCAATTTAATTATCCCTTGTTTAATTGTAGGTTTGTGGAAAATCAAAGGCTATAGCACAATGAAGGGTTCAAAAAAATATTACTATATGGGTGGGGCTTGAAACCTTTATGTCTTAAACCGGCCATCTGTTTCCGAATTGTCATCTCATTCACTTTTTAATTAAGGCATACTCCGCAATTATTCAAACTCCTCTGAAAGGCTGCCTTTAAAAAAAAATCAACGTAAATAATTTTAAATTTTAGTTATAGCTAAAAAAAATCACAATTTAATGACGAAAAAAAATAAAAATTTATGGAATAAATTGTTGTTCACGTAGTTTTACAACATGGCCACTATTTGCTTTAAATAGTTTTAAATGACTCTTTATTTAAGGCCTTCTTGTTTATGATTTTCTTGGTGGGGTCTCCTTGATGTATATGCACTAGACAAACAAGGCTAAAAAACAATAGCAATGAATTAGCATAACAATAAATATAATAATAGTGAATAAGATTATGGTTAGTAAGTTAGCACAACAATACATGTAATAACAATGAATAAAGATTATGTTTGGAGCTTAATAAAAATTTACTACACTTTACTTGAAAATCATAGTTATGGATAGTTAATTAATGAATATTTAGTTCTTTACTAAATAATTTCAAAACCATTTTAACATTATAACAAGATACCATCTAGTAGTAACCTTAAGGGAGAAGGTCAAGCAATAAGTCAAGTGGTGCTAAAGGATGTTCATTACCAAATTTGGTTTCCTCTCATAGAAGGAAACTAAGGTGGGTATTTCACCCTAGAATGGTCAAAAACAATTCAACAAGTTGATATACATGCACAATATGACATCAACCATATATATTGTGCATGTATAAGATGTGTAAGAGAATTAATATGCTACATGAGAATCATTGAAGCATGGATTATTTATACATAGGACAAGGAATAGTAATTTGTAAGTATAAGAGAAACTAATACAATCATATTAAAAGCTGTGTTAATGTCCATAGTGAAAGTATCTAAATTCAATAGGTTTAATGCAAAGTACCAATTCGGAATCTAACTTGAGGATGGATTGAAAAGTTAGGGTTTCTGCTGTTTTTGCAGGCAGTAGGTTTGACGATGAACTATGGCAGCTGCGGTGGGGGGGAGTCCCTCGCCCCCCCAAAGTTCTTCTCAAGCGGAGTTTCATGTAGTTGGGATTCAGATCCCGGTAGATGGATTGGGTGGGGTTGGAAAAAAGGTGCAGGAGACAGGATCTGTTTCTCCTCAAGTGGGTGGTAAGCTGGGTCAATGCATACCCAAAGTTGCGACCATCCCTTCGATGGTTATCAGATCCAACACGCTGAGAGATAGGATTCAGAAGATGCAGGACCATGCTCTCATTGGGAAATTTGTTGGGGTTTTACCCTCTGAAAAGTCCCTGATCTGGTGGATTAACTCCACCTGGAAACCTAAAGGACATTATGACCTTCAGCTTGGATCGAAGGGTTTCTTCACGATCACTTTCATTAACCTGGATGATTGCAACAGGGTTCTTGATAGTGGCCCCTATTTCTTTTACTCTGCTGGTTTGTTTTTGAGACCATGGAAAGAAAAGTTATGCCCCGAGAAAGAAGACATGAAGATTTCCCCGGTTTGGATCAGGCTATACTCCCTTCCTTCTAAATACTGGGAAGCCGAGATCCTAGAAGATATAGGGAACAATCTGGGCACTTTTGTCAAAATCTATGAACAAACGAAAGCCCAGCGATATACAGCTTACGCCCGGACCTGCATCTATATGGATCTATCGAGGGAGCTTCCGGAGACAATTAAATTGATGTGGGAGGATGAGGAATGGGTCCAAACCCTAGATTATGAATAGATCCCATTTAGGTGCCGCAGATGTCATGAGCATGGCCACTTATTCTGGGACTGCCCTATGAATAACCCTAAACCATCCCCCAAGAAGGTTGAGGAGAGTGTGGATCCGGGTTTTGCCAAAGTACAATCCAGAAAACGGGGTGGTAGGAAACAAGGTGCCTCGGAAGGTGCCAAGAAGATCATGACGTACAACCCTTTTGAGGTGTTGAATGAACAGGTGGAGGATCACACCTCAGAACATCCCACGAACCCTCAAGACAGTCAAACCCTATTGCAGAAGGCCGTCCCACCTGGTCCTAGTGCGCGGCCAGTAGATGAGAAAATTTTGGCGATCATTGGTGATATTGCAGAAGAGGAAACTGAAGAAATGAACATTGGGGATTTGGATCTCGATGGGATTGAACAAGCATGCGATGACCCTAAAACTGGTTATGTCCCCCAAGATTAGGTGATCCTTCTGAAGGAAGCCATTCTTAAAGCCAAAGAATCTAATAGGTTAGGGATTAGCCCTGGATCACAAAAGGAATGTAAGAGGAAGCACGAGGAAAATTCTAAGAAGCTAGGTTGAAAATCAAATAGGCAAAGGATCGCTGCTGCTGGACTGAAATTGGTGGAATCTGGCCAGTACCTTACTATTAGGGCTGCCATAGGTTTGTAATTTTTCCTTTTATTAATGAAGATTGTGTCCTGGAACATAAGAGGGCTTAACGGCCAACAAAAGTCTAAAACTTTGAGGAAAAATATTAAGGAGTCTAATCGTGCAATTGTGTTTCTTCAAGAAACAAAGTGCTCAAGTATTAAGTTGCAGGAAAAGAGTAAGAAGATCTGGAGAAATTGTGAAGTAATGGGGATTGATGCGATAGGTTTCACTGGTGGGCTAGGCATTCTATGGGACCCCAACAAAATTATTTCTGGTTTTTTTGGAAATCATAGCTTCCTTGCTGCAGAGTTCCAGGTTGTTGGGTTTACGGTTTCGGGGTTTCTGTCTAATGTCTATGGCCCCCACACCCTTGGGTTTAAATCCTCCTTTCTGGACTCTCTTTGCTGGCTGAAGGAATTGACTGGGGGAGTGCATTGGATAGTAGGTGGGGATTTTAACCTCATCTCCTCTCTAGATGAAAAGAAAGGGGAAAGGAGGTGGCTGGATGATGAATGTATCCGATTCAGGGATACCATTGAGCAGTTGAAACTGGTTGATGTTGTCCCGGGGGATGGTAAATTAACTTGGAACAATAAGAGGCAAGGAGACCGCCATATTTCCTCTCGTTTGGATCGTTTTCTAGTTTCGGAATCGGTGATGGAATCTGGGAGTGAAATTTCTCCCTCCATTTTTCCGGCCTCGGGTTCTGACAATTGGCCCATTGATCTTTGGTGGAGTGGCCTGGGTTCTCAATTTAAAAAACACTTTCACTTTGAACAATTTTGGTTAAGCCACCCGGATTTTAAGGAGAAAGTGTCATAATGGTGGGGGGAGATGGACTCGGGAGAAGGTCAAAATATGTACAACTTTCAGCAAAAACTGAAAGCCCTTAAAGCCAAAATCAATAAGTGGAACAAGGAGGAGTTTGGGAACATCTTTGATGATAAGAGAGCCCTTGAAGCACGCAGGGAGGAGATCCTAAAGATGGGTATGCTTTCGGGCTACACTCCAGAACTCCAGAGGGAGGAAATCTCTGTGCACAATAAAATCATGGAAAGGGAGAAACATGAAGAGATTCTATGGCGACAGAAGGAAAGAGTGAATTGGCTATAGGAGGGTGAATGCAATACAAAGTTCTTCCACCGCTCAGCTATTCAACATCACCAGCAGAATAGAATACTTAAACTCAAGAACAGGGAAGGGATGAGATTGGAAACCAGGGAGGAGATTGAAGGTGAACTGAATCACTTCTTCCAGCATTTCTCCTGAACAATCAGGGTTTGTGGAAGGTAGGAAGATTATGGATGGTATAATCTTGATCCACGAGGTCCTGCATTCTATCAAAAAAGATGAAAATCCCTGGGATGATGCTAAAACTGGATATTGCCAAAGCTTATGATAAACTAAATTGGAAATTCATGAGAGCAATGCTGCAAGCTTTTGGTTTCTCTGAATGGTGGATCAGTTGGATCATGAATTTGGTTTCTTCGTCATTCTCATCCATTCTTCTTAATGGTGTTCCCACGGGTCTCTTAAAACCCTCAAGGGGGATCTGTCAAGGCACTAGTACAAAATGAGAAATTAGTGACTACGTGACTAAAAAACTTAGTCACCACAAATTTTTCAAGTGATTTACTACTAAATATGAGAAATTTTGAGTGACCCAACTATAAACGACTAAATTAAATGACTAATTTTATCATGGGCTAAAAAATACAACTAGATAATAAGTGACACAGTTAAAAATGACTAACATAAACGACTAATTTAGTCAAAGAATAAAAAATGACTAGCTACAAGCATATGAATTAGTCACTTATGTTAGTCATTTTTAAGTGTGTCACTTGGAAATGGAAAATTGCAATTTTGACAATGAAGTGTTACAATTTTCTAAATTTTGACATTGCAAATGGATTCTCTCTAAATCCATCTACAATGTTAAAATTTAGTAAATTGTAACACTATAGATGGATTGGTGTCATAGAGGGTATCTGATGAATTAATCCTACTTAACATAACCCATAAGTTAATTTGTGCAGATAAGTACAAGAACATTCTCACCGTATTGATACGTCCAATGTCCCTAGAAATTAGAGTGTTTTAAACTAAATACTACTAAAATTTATCAACACAACTAAAAGTGACTAAATTAAATGAATAATTTAGTCATGAGATTAAAAACACCACTAGATAATAGAAGTCGTCTAAAAGTTCGACGATTTCGCCCGTCCAGCCAAAACATGGTCGGAATCCGGCGATTTGTGTTGATTAAATCGTTTTTTTGAACATTTAGATGAATTCAACATCCTGGAAAATCTCCAGGGCATCCAAATTATGCAGGATTAATATTGTTATTTGAGATTCTAAAAATTCTATCACGGATTCCGACAAATTCGTGTCTAAAAAATGATTTTCTCTGGGTGAAATCGTAGAAGTTTTAGACAACTCGCTAAATAATATATGATACGACTAAAAATAACATAAAAACAAATTTAACACCATAAAAATAAATAGATAAATAAATAAATAAAATAAAACGAAAAAATAAAAACAAATATAACAACATACAAATAAATAGATAAATAAATAAAATAAAATAAAACCAAAAAACAAAAACAAAAGTAAAACAAAACATAAAACAAAACAAAACATAATGAAATACTTATGGCCCATTTGAATTCTCGGACGTGGACCCTCGACCTCCATGCTAAGCAGGGCAATGGACAGGGAGACATCTAACACACCAAGATTTAGGGAGGATGGAGGCTAGAAAGGGAAGAACTAAGCCCATTGATCCAATGCTTCACAGATAAAATTTGTTTTCGAAGGGTGAAAACCGTGTAAGTGCACTATAAACCCTTGCCGTGTTTAGGGTTCGATTCAGGGTTTGTACGAATTTTTTTACTGGTAATTTTCTTGCAAGGGAAGAACTAAGGCCATTGATCCAATGTTTAAGATGTAAAATTTGTTTTCGAAGGGTGAAAACCTTGTAAGTGCACTATAAACCCTTGCCGTGTTTAGGGTTTGATTCAGGGTTTGTATGAATTTTTTTACTGGTAATTTTCTTGCATTTTGATATTCCGTGTGAATTGTTGGCTTTCGGAAAAAATATGGTTCTTTGATAGTTTTAGGCCATTTCATGGCTTTGTAGCAAGCACCTGGGATTCGAGTACTTTTTCTTGCTGTAGAGTTGCAAAAATCAATAAACTAGGGTAATTTGGAGAAAATGCTGAGGAAAGTGATGAGGGATGTTGGTATTTCTGGATTTGATGATCGATTTCCATTCGCAGTAGTCACGGTTTTGATCAATCTCAATGACAGTGGGCCAATATTTACCAAGATACTCAAGTCAGGACTAGTAGGAACCCCACCATACCTCTCTACATCGAAGCCCGTGGTGAAATGATCAAATTATCTGGAGTGTGTATCAATTTTCAACATTGAACATAGTTCGATATCAAGATGTGGATTTCTACCTCCAACATTTCAATAAATGTTACCAAGTGCTATTACATTTGAGGATTAGTTATGACAGTAGGGACATGCCAACCAACGATAATCACCCTTCAACCTTCACACACTTCCTCAGATATATTGGAATCAGTCCAATGAAATTTTAGTATTCACGTCATTGATTTTGGATATAATTGGTTCACGCAATGAAAAAATTGTTTGACGGTATTTCCAGTCATCTTAACCTCCAACTACTCCAGCGCTACAAGTCAAGTGAGCTCACCGCATTCTATGATCAGTATTTCCTACTTGATAAAACACCTAATTCTTTCCATCCCAGAGCTATATTTTGGTGTTATAAATGCATTAGAGAGGCTTAGGTTTTGTTACAAAACCTAATTACTATGACCATGTAAAGTTATCAGTTCAGTTGCAGTTCAGCATGTTATGTTTGAGTTTAAAAGTTAATTAGTTTATTGCATGCATCCATTAGTCAGTTTAAGAGTCTAGTTTATTACATGTTATATGTGTTTAAATATAGGTCTTTTGGTCAATTGTAAGTATAATGATCGTATTTCTCCTCAATAAAATGTAAAAGCATTAAATTTGTTCAATTATTTGTGTGACTCTGTTACATAAAATTCATCAGATTTTCATTCAGTTCTATTTCTATTTCTTGTTAAGCTGCTGGAATTGCTAACATCTACTCAAAGGAGTACCAAGGAATATACTGCTCCTATGTTATAATTGCAATTGCAGATCAAGAGATCAAGAAGAAGAATATATACAGAAAACTGAAATTCATATATTACTATACATGGCAATGGCAGAGCCTTCTCTTTCAGAATGAAGTGTTTTCTTTCAGTATTTGGATTGTGTGGGAAGCAAGTTTGGGCATTTAGCAGTGCGTATGATGAACGGGGTGACCACATTTTCCAAATTAAATCCAGCGTGCATATTTATTTATACCTCCAGTTATGATGTGGATTTCTACCTCCAACATTTCAATAAATGTTACCAAGTGCTATTACATTTGAGGATTAGTTCAAACTTGTACTCGAAACCATTAGTCAATGTTTGAAACTTTGAATCCCTTAATGTGCTTAAAGGTTGTCATCATTGTAAAAGAATTCAAGTTCTGGTTCAGATTCAGAGTCAAAGGAAGAATAAATGAGATACCAAATGTAATTTCAATTCAGGCACTACAGCAAATTATTCATGGCAGCGCTCTGTTAAGAGGAAATTTGAGGGATTAAACTTAGAATGTAATCATTTTTGTGATGAGAATCTAATTTCAATAGAAGAGCATACGTGGTGTACTGCAGAGGATGTTGTCTCGAAAGATATTCAACGGAATGAATTTAATCAACATTGTAACGACGCATTGAGCAATGACTCTCCAACACAGCCTATTGAAGGGTTTAGCAATTCTGCACATGCTCGTACAAGTTTCATACTAGGAAAATCAAATAAACGAACTCACAGTAGAACTTATGGTCCTTTTAAGTTGACTCAAGAAAAAAAGAACTCAACTCCTCTTGCAACAATGCACAACGTTCTTCATTCACTTATGTTGTCAATGTTATTTCCCCGAAGAAAATGTTCATGGAGAAGAAAACAACTTCTAGAAACATGGTTGATGGAGAAACTGGGATCCATTCTCATATGTTAGAGGTTGAAAATGAAGTTCTTACTTTAAGAGAGGCTCTCTGTAGCAAAACATCAAGCTTTACGGGACCCTTATACCAAACTAGAGGAGGAGAGAAATGCTTTGTCTACTGCAGCAAATGAAACATTGTCAATGATTTTGTGGCTTCAAGGAGAAAAAGTTGATGTGCGTCTAGAGGCCAATCGGTATAAAAGATTGGCCGAGGAAAAACTTGCTGATGATCAGGGATCCTTGGCGTATTTTGAAGATCTCATACATAGGAAAGATGAGGAAATTACCTCACTCGAGTGTGAAGTACAAGCATATAGACACAAGTTGCTGAGTATTGGTTTTGATGATCTTGAGATTACAAAGATTAGATGGTCTGGATGGTCTAATCCAAATGACAAAGATGAAGATTGTGATAGCTGGACAAGTTCCTGCACATAAAAATTGGAGGGCTTTGATGGCTATGATGCTCTTGGTCGGAAGAATCCAAATAATGCTGAACATTTGCGTTCTAGCGATATGTTATAGAGACAAGACAAGAAAGGAAAGAGACATATTTTCATGAATGATTGCAGATACTTAAATTATACATGGATTGATGGGCAACTACAATCAATTCTTGTCAGCCACAACTCCAGTGAGGGTATGTGTACTTTAAGAGAGTTACACATGGACAAGTAGAACCTCAGGTAACTCACATAGGATTCAAGAAGAATATTACTCTGTCTCCAGAAAAATGAATAAAGAATCAACAAAATGATATTCAAAAAGTGGAAGAAAAAGTTATGAAAGTTACAGGATGGATTCTGATTGTGAAGCAACACAAAATTATGGTATCTATGATGTTGATCTAGAACCTGATATTAGTACAAGTCAATTGAAAGAGCAGAATGTTGTCTATGAAATGGCAATAGATATGTGAGAAATAGCCCTTAGCAATGACAATCTTACTCTTTGGGAACATATAGAAAAGTTAGAGGATAGGCTACAGATATTATAAAAAAGGAGAGTGCATAAATGTCATGTGGATGATGAAGGGGTACCAACAAACAAGGAGCTTTGGAAAACAATATTAGCTAACACTACCAGTTTAAGGGAAGAAGGAAGGTCTCATTAGAGAATTTCTTCAGATAATACTGGCATCTGTGTTGGTTTACTGGGAGCAGGTCGAGGATAAAGTGCAGAAGATCTTTAATCATCAAGTGTCTTTGCAAAACAAACAACAAATGGCAGAGGTATCTAATACTGATATTGAAGTGTTATGTTCAACAAATAATAGCGTGATAGATGCTAAAGCTGCCAGTGATGAAATTAATTTTAATTTTAATGTACATGATGTATATTGTAGTTTTCACATATTAGTTGATGTTCCCGTTGTATATTTTGCTTGATCTTTGGCATGCATTTTCAAAATCAAATAATTTGTCTTCAAAGGTGTCTGTGTATATTTGTGTATAATAGTCTATAGTTTCTGAACTTCTTGGTAGCAGTCTATTATTAAGATTTATTTATATAAATTTCGATTAGCAAGTTTTCAGATATTTTAAAATGTATGTTCATTTTCTATTCAAATGTACAATGCAAAGCAATAATCTCGGTGGAGCAATGCTGACAGTGCTGTTTGATCTAGATAATTTTCGGTTCTGGTTATTTAACATAATTTGTCAGACATGATGGAAACTAATGATAACCTAGAAGCTCTCTTCTGTTATTTACGTACTGCTTACTAAGAAGGGCTGTAGAAAATGGTTATGTAGTTTTAGGCTACTATAAAATGACACAAAATTATTGATTTTCTAGGAAATCTTATTATAATTCATTTGGTTGTGATGTTGACTTTCATATTATGAAAGCTGTGTTACCAGCTAAGTTGTACTTAGTTGGACTATCAAGTGAGCAGGCAAAGTTGAACATGTTACATGTTCGTTTTCGATGATTTGATGTCCAACAGACCTTTTAAAGGCCCATTTTTTTTTAATTTTTTCCACATGTCCATGGCCCTGCGGGGTTTGTAATAAAATGTACTAGCATGGTGTTTTGTAAAGGACTTGGTTCCCTAGGAATTTTTGGCTAAGTCAGATATTCCAAGGAGTTTTTTCACCTATTAATTATGTCTTGCATTAGTGCATAACATAATTTTCGAGTTTTTCTCGTGCTCCTCCAAAGCTGGAATGCCTGGGGAGGTTAACAGGCCTTAGGGAATTGTTAAAGTCCACAGGTCAATGTATATGAATATGCTAGACATTATTTTTGAGTCATATGGACATGTGCTAAGTCCCCCTAGGTTGTTTTTTAATTTCTGATGAAAAATATTTTTTTTCCGTGATTGAGCCATTTTTTAATGGTTTAATTAAATGTTTTGTGATTGGCATAAAAGTGTGGTCTAGGAGTCTTTTTTGCCTTGGGAGTGCTCGTTTTCTAACTCAGAGCACCCACCATACCCTAAAACCCACTTTCTATAGTCTTAGAGTCATTTATTTTTCACTTATGCTAAAAAAATTGAAAAAAGTGAAAAAGTGGAGAAAAAATTGAAAAAAGTAAAAAATCATAAAAAATTAACTTCCAAATTTTATGGGATTGGAAGTCAGCATTATTTCAGCTATGTTTTAAGAGTTGTAAGAGCTGATTTTGGAAAGATTCCAGGAAACTATATTAGTGGGATTACTTTCCCACTTGAGGGGGGCATATTTCCCAAAATTGGGCCCCTTCAATCATAGAATTTGCAGCTATGTTTATGGGATGTCACATGGCATATTTTTAACTGATTTGGGGCTGATTTTGGCAGCCCATTACATGGGAGTGAGCAACCCCATTTTCTCCACAATTTATGCCATTCATTCCAGCTATTTCTCTCTATCTTTGGCTATTTAAGCATGGCTGCCCACTCCATTTTCTCTAGTTGGAGTTTGGGAGTTAGAGCTAGCACTTGTAATTTGATTTTGTACTTGTCATTTTGCTTAATGAATAAAGAGACTTTGTAGGTCAAGCTTGGTGTAGTGCTTTTGATGAGTGGGTGAATGTCATGGTTTTCATTGAGGTAACATGTATTTGAGCTACTTGTTTTATTTTGCATCTAAATCTAACTTTGGGAAGGATCAATATTGATTTATAAGGAGGATTAGATAATTTGTTTATTATTTAGTCTTTTATCTATGCAAGTGTAGAGATCTGATTTAAATGTGTCATTTATTTATGAGCATTTCCTTTTGATTTCTCATATGTATATTTCTAGATTTGATCATTTGGTTTCAAGTTGATGTGATTTGCAGGTTATTTCAAGTGGATGAGTGGAGGATCTTGTTTGTTTCCTTTACTTTTCTAAAATATTTTTGTAGACATAGCCCCTCAGTTCTCCACTAAGAAGGCTTCAAGGCTTCTTCAAGGAAAAAATTGATAAATTGATAAAAACTCTCCATATCTCCTTCTCTTCTACTTCATACTTTCACCTTGGTTACTGATTATTTTTTGAAAGAGTAATAATGGTTTGCAATATGAACTTTACATTCTGATTTATTACTCTAAATGTCTGATCTATTCCATTTACAAAGTGTTCATCTTTAATAGATTAGATCTTTTCATTTATCTAGCATTTTACTTTTCTCAACTTGTAAAAAATTATAAAATCTTGAAAAGTTTGATAAGTAATGTTAGTTATGATTTTAAAAGTATATCTAGTTGTTAAAAGAGCTTAGAATTTGCAGCTCTTAAAGCTTGCAAAGATCCCAAGTAAACAAGCCCCATTGCTTGTCTTACCTGGTTAATTTTTGGCATTTTAAGTAGTTTTAACACTTAGAATTTTTTGGGTTTTTTAGGAGGTGTTCCAAAGACGCTCTTAAAGTGTTTTTGGGCATCTTATACTAATATTTGCTTGCTGGTTTGCAGCTAAAGACGAACAGGTAGGAGGAGGTGCTGTGAAATTTCAAGGATCTAGGCAATCCGGAGGACCAAAACTGAATTTTTTGTAAAACCGGTTATTTTTTCCTCAAAGTTGTAAGTCACCAAGTCTCTGTCCATTGTAAAATATTATTAAACGAGAGCAAGTGGGGTAGCCAGCGCCCACACCCCATCCCCTAGGGTTGTCCTGTGTCGTCTTTTTTCATGGTGTGAGTTTTTTAGAGTAGATTACTTCTTTTGTTTTTAGCATTTAATAAAACTAACTAGGGTTAAAATTTACCTTGTTGGTCCGTTCCACTGGCGGGCCACAAGTTCATTCAGGACATAGATTTTATCATTTTTTTTACAAACTCAAACGCCCCCCTTGCTTTCCCAAAGTAGGGTTTCAGTACAAGGGCTTGCCCGAGTATTGGCCTGAAAAGACACTCTTGGGGTTTTAAAAGATAAAATTTTGGTTCATAAATTTTTTCTAAAAATACCAAGGTCTTCTCCTGTATGTTCTGTGGCCAACTTGCAACTCAGTCTGATCCAGTTGGTACGCATCAGAAAGGGGGAGATGACTAGTAATAGGATCTTACACCACCCCAATAAAAAAACATTTTGTGAAAATCCGGCACAACGCTTATTTTGTTGTCGTGGGGAAATTTTTCAAAGGGCTTGGGACAAAACTGAATAGTGACCTCTTGGAAACCGTTAGGCTTGCCCTCGTTGGTACAACATCTGAACACCTCCTCGAGACTCCGACTCAGCCCAAGTCTAAGTGGGAAGCCATGCATCAAAATTCCGGACATGTTCCCCGTACCTTCGCGTATATTGGGAACCCACCAGCCATAATAAAAAAGATCATTACCACATTTAAACTTAAAATAAACCAAGAACACTTGCACAACATTTACTTTTCTGCTCATGCATCTATTTCGACTCCATTATAAGGCACTGGTCTATATTGATATTATTTCATGTTATTGACAAATGTTGCAAATGAATGATGATAATAGTGAATGGGAGCAAGTGATGTATTGATGAATGATTGTTTTGCTTTATATAAGTATATGTTTCTTTTATCTTGGTTATCAAAAAATATTTTTTCTAACTCCTAGATTAGACACCTTAGTTTTTTTTTTTAGGGTCCACACCCCTTGGCTTCGCTAGGAAAGCCTAGACGGAGGAGTCGAGTCTCAAGTGACAGCACTTGACTTTGACTTGCCCCCAAAGCCACACCAGCAACTTGAAGACTTCTGCTACGTTTTTCCCAGGTGTGGAACCAGGCAGCAACATTTTGGCGCCGTTGTCAGGGATAAGTCTTTTTATTCCCGAAATACGACTTTTGAGTTTTCCTTTTTTGTTTTTTCTTTTTTTAATGAATCTTCAGATTAAATTTTTAATTTTTCATCCGGCGACTCCACTAACCTTTTTTCCTTTTATAAAAGTTCAAAGAAAAGCAAAAATAGAATTCTTTGTGAGATTATTTCATATGCATATTTTTATTCTCACATGGCGACTCCATTGAAGGGATAAAACCCTTGTTTATTATATAGTTTGTTGAGACTGTTTGTGTGTAGATGAGCCTGATGCATTACAGTAAACTCTATAAAGCTCACCTTTTGACAACTCCACTGATTCAGTACCAGATATATCCCATGGTCATTTCAAATGCAGGCTATTGATCTTTGAAAATGGATGATAAGGAGTCTAGTGAGCAAATTTCCGATGCACATCCTCCCATTGACTTCTCAGACATCCCTGGTTTCCCTAATTATCATAATGGTGAATATGTATCTGATTATCTGCCGGTCTTTTGGGGAGATGATGATGATGTAGAAACCCGACATGTCATGTCTTTTCTTAAAGTTGTGGCTAACTTCAAAGTTTTATATGAAGATAACATAATGGAGATGTTTGTTAGTACATTACAGGGATCTATTTATCAATGGTATTCTAAAGAGCTTCCAAATAAATGTATTAACTCTCTTTCGAGCCTCCTTATAATATTTATAAGGGAATGGAATAATAAAGGAGCTAGTATGGAGCACTTGGACGAGATCCTTAGAAGGTACTTTATCTTGTTCATACCTTGGATTGAGTATCATAAGGAAGACCCCAACTTTCCTCGTATCATCATGACAGAGAATGATAAATATTGGGAGGTGCCTCTAAGTTATATCAATCGTGTTGATCTCACTGTAGCATAGTATGGATTTAAAGAAGAGATTCAGCATGACCCTATTGAAGAGTTCCATGAAGCACCCTCAGATGAAGATTTTGTGGAAAACCATCCCCTTGTCACCATAACTGAAAACATAGAAGATATGGAGTGTTCACAAATCTATGAAGATGATCACATATGTATTCCTGATTTACCTAAAGATGAAGCCATTATAGAAGTTGACAAAGAAATTCATGAAGGGTCTTCAATTGAAGATTTTTGAGAAGAGCTTCCTCAATTTGCCATTGACGATTTGGGATGTCAGGATTACTTCAGTGAAAATGGTGACATTTGTACTTCAGATTCTCCTCAAGAAGCAACCACTGCATAAGCCTCTAAAGAAACTTGTGATGAAATTTGTATGGTTTATGATGATACTTTTCCTTTTTCTTCACATACTGTTGAAGTATTGGACAACTTTATACCTTGTAATATCTTTCAAACCAAGCCTTCTGAGGATGAATATCATGCTCATGAAAATTGTGAAAGTTGGCTTCCTTGTGATATCTTTGAAAGCGCTCTTTTTGAAGATGAGGAGGATGGGTATAACTAGAGATGTGGTGACAACGATGAAGACTCTCTCATATCTGACATAGATGGGAATGATGACTATTTGATTTCTATTGAAAATCCAATCTATGAGATTTTTGGAAATCTTGTTGAGAATCCCATTTATGACATAGCCAGTGAAAGGAGTGTTGAGACCTTGAGACTTGATATGGAAGAGGAGCATACAAATACTTATTATGACAAATCAAAGCCATGCATAAGGATTAGTAATAAAGACTTGGATCAGCAGTATAACGAAGAGTTGGATAGGATGAAATCAGTGGAATGTCAGTTTCGACCTTCATCAACACATTCTGAGGTTCCTTATGATTTGGAGCAGCTTGGGGCTTATACTTTCATAGAAATAAACTATCAGAAGAGCCCTTCAGATCAATATGATGAGGTAGTTGGTATGCTTTATCATTCAGATTTTTTTCTCAACCCTATCCAGTCATGGGTAGAAGAGGCCTGCATGAGAACTTACCATTGGTGGAAGCACTTCAAAGATCTATCATATGCCTATGATCGCTCATCCAATCCTCTAATCCAGAATTATCATGCAGGTTTGCATTTTCTAAATAAGGTATCCTTGTTTTCGCTGGTAACCAAACACAAGGTAATAAGTTTTTATATTGATAAAATGTTAAGATGGCTGCATTGGATTTATCATTTTACTTAGAATTTATTTTGTTATGCTTAGAGTAGGAAAATATTCTCATCAAGTGAGCATTTACTTTCAACATTTCTTTTTCAATACTTTCCTTTTATGTGCTTAGAATTTTTCATTAGTCAATTTTTAGTTTTTGAATAATGCAACTTATGGTTCATTGGCTTCTTATAAGAACTTGTGCTACTGAAAGGTTTTCTTGTCAAGTTGAGATGTTTTTACAGGTCATAGAAACCGGAGATTCTGGTATTCTCGTATACTCTCCTTGCCTGAAGACCGAATCGAGCACATGTCCCACAGTTGGAGCCAGATGTTACCAGCTAAGTTGTACTTAGTTGGACTATCAAGTGAGCGGGCAAAGTTGAACATGTTACATGTTCGTTTTTGATGATTTGATGTCCAGTCGGCCTTTTAAAGGCCCCCTTTTTTTTTAATTTTTTCCACATGTCCATGGCCCTACGGGGTTTGTAATAAAATGTACTAGCATGGTGTTTTGTAAAGGACTTGGTTCCCTAGGACTTTTTGGCTAAGTTAGGTATTCCAAGGAGTTTTTTCACCTATTAATTATGTCTTGCATTAGTGCATAACATAATTTTTGGGTTTTTCTCGTGCTCCTCCAAAGCTGGAATGCTTGGGGAGGTTAACGGGCCTTAGGGAATTGTTAAAGCCCATGGGTCAATGTATATGAACATTCTAGACATTATTTTTGAGTCATATGGACATGTGCTAAGTCCCCCTAGGTTGTTTTTTAATTTTCGGCGAAAAATATTTTTTCCGTGATTGAGCCATTTTTTAATGGTTTAATTAAATTTTTTGTGATTGGCATAAAAGTGTGGTCTAGGAGTCTTTTTTGCCTTAGGGGTGCTCGTTTTCTAACTCAGAGCACCCACCATACCCCAAAACCCACTCTCTATAGTCTTAGAGTCATTTATTTTTCACTTATGCTAAAAAAATTGAAAAAAGTGAAAAAGTGGAGAAAAAATTGAAAAAAATAAAAAAATCATAAAAAATTAACTTCCAAATTTTATGGGATTGGAAGTCAGAATTATTTCAGCTATGTTTTAGGAGTTGTAAGAGCTGATTTTGGAAAGATTCCGGGTAGCTATATTAGTGGGATTACTTCCCCACTTGAGGGGGGCATATTTCCCAAAATTGGGCCCCTTCAATCATGGAATTTGCAGCTATGTTTATGGGCTGTCACATGGCGGATTTTTAGCTGATTTGGGGCTAATTTTGGCATCCCATTACATGGGAGTGGGCAGCCCCATTTTCTCCACGAGTTATGCCACTCATTCCACCCATTTCTCT
This sequence comes from Larix kaempferi, assembly GCA_027924585.1. NCBI lineage: Eukaryota > Viridiplantae > Streptophyta > Pinopsida > Pinales > Pinaceae > Larix > Larix kaempferi. The sequence continues at coordinate 14,017,996 of BSBM01001002.1, read as the reverse complement.
CCATTTTTGGCTATTTAAGCATGGATTCCCACTCCATTTTCTCTAGTTGGAGTTTGGGAGTTAGAGCTAGCACTTGTAATTCGATTTTGTACTTGTCATTTTGCTTATAATAGATTAGATCTTTTCATTTATCTAACATTTTAGTTTTCTCAACTTGTAAAAAATTATAAAATCTTGAAAAGTTTGATAAGTAATGTTAGTTCTGATTTTAAAACTATATCTAGCTGTTAAAAGAGCTTAGAATTTGCATCTCTTAAAGCTTGCAAATATCCCAAGTAAACAAGCCCCATTGCTTGTCTTACTTAGTTAATTTTTGGCATTTTAAGTAGTTTTAACACTTAGAATTTTTTGGGTTTTTTAGGAGGTGTTCCAAAGACACTCTTAAAGTGTTTTTGGGCATCTTATACTAATATTTGCTTGCTAGTTTGCAGCAAAAGACGAACATGTAGGAGGAGGTGTTGCCGAAATTTCAAGGATCCAGGCAATTGGAGGACCAAAACTGAATTTTTTGTAAAACTGGTTATTTTTTCCTCAAAGTTGTAAGCCACCAAGTCACTTTAAGTAGACTGGGGCACTTCTCTGTCCATTGTAAAATATTATTAAACGAGAGCAAGTGGGATAGCCAGCGCCCACACCCCATCCCCCCAGGGCTGGCTTGTGTCGTCTTTTTTCATGGTGTGATTTTTCTAGAGTAGATTACTTCTTTTGTTTTCGGCATTTAATAAAAATAACTAGGGTTAAAATTTACCTTGTTGGTCCGTTCCACTGGCGGGCCACAAGTTCATTCAGGACATAGATTTTATCATTTTTTTTACAAACTCAAACGCCCCCCCTTGCTTTCCCGAAGTAGGGTTTCAGTACAAGGGCTTGCCCGAGTATTGACCTGAAAAGAGACTCTTGGGGTTTTAAAAGATAAAATTTTGGTTCATAAATTTTTTCTAAAAATACCAAGGTCTTCTCCCGTATGCTCTGTGGCCAACTTGCAGCTCAGTCTGATCCAGTTGGTACGCATCAGAAAGGGAGAGATGACTAGTAATAGGATCTAACACCACTCCAATAAAAAAACCTTTTGTGAAAATCTGGCACATCGCTTATTTTGTTGTCGTGGGGAAATTTTTCAAAGGGTTTGGGAAAAAACTGAATAGTGACCTCTTGGAAACCGTTAGGCTTGCCCTCGTTGGTACAGCATATGAACACCTCCTCGAGACTCTGATTCAGCCCAAGTCTGAGTGGGAAGCCACGCATCAAAATTTTGGACATCTTCCCCGTACTTTCGCGTATATTTGGAACCCACCAGCCATAATAAAAAAGATCATTACCACATTTAAACTTAAAATAAACCAAGAACACTTGCACAACATTTACTTTTCTGCTCATGCATCTATTTCGACTCCATTATAAGGCACTGTCTATATTGATATTATTTCATGTTATTGACAAATGTTGCAAATGAATGATGATAATAGTGAATGGGAGCAAATGATGTATTGATGAATGATTGTTTTGCTTTATATAAGTATATGCTGCTTTTATCTTGGTTATCAAAAAATATTATTTCTAACTCCTAGATTAGACACCTTAGTTTTTTTATTTTTAGGGTCCACCCCCCTTGGCTTCGCTAGGAAAGCCTAGACGGAGGAGTCGAGTCTCAAGTGACAACACTTGACTCTGACTTGCCCCCAAGGCCACACCAACAGCTTGAAGGCTTCTGCTGCATTTTTCCCAGGTGTGGAACCTGGCGGCAACAAGCTGTAATGATTAGCTAACAATGGATCAAGAAGTTCAGATAAATTTTATTTTTTAATTCCTTCTGTGTGTCATGTGGTGTATCAATGTTCATATCAAAGCAAATATGTCCTTGCTTAACCTTCGGTATTATGGTGATTATTAGGTCCCTGTATTCATCAACATTTGCCTTCAATGGGCAATATTTTAAAACACAATTCTCAGTGTAGACTGATTTTCCCTTGCTTGGAAAACTTTTAGAGCCTCTTCTGTGTATTTATGATGTAGGTCTATTTTCTAAATCCAAAATCTGGAAGCTTGGTTTTATGTGACCAGGCACAAAATCCAGAACAATATCCTCTCCATGTCTTCTATAAATTTAAGTACTAGTTTGAAGGAACCTTGCCCCTTATTTTCTCAGTGTACTTCTTAGCATAGTGGAAAACGTCGTCGAAAAATCGCCGATTTCCCGAACCCATTGTTGAAAAACTTTTCACCCTTGCTGACATGCTCTTTTACTTGTATCAACACCTAGCCACACCTATGCAACAATATGGCATAGTATTATACACTTTTGAAAATCTTTGTTTTGTAGCTATGGGCATCGGTCGATGATTTTGTGTCTTTTTCCTTAGCAGATTTATAAATTTTACATGTAAATGCAAGCAAATACATCAATATGCTACTTTGGGCCTTCTAAAGTTTAAACTTTAGCATTTTCTTGAAATGCAAATTGTTATGCTGCGATCCTGTATTTCTTGGATGACTATAAACTGCAGGGATTATTAAGGGCAAGGTTAGCAGTAATACAACATGAATTTATTTTGAAAATTGCAAGGAAATGCTTATTGTTCCAAAAATTGTTAGGAAATTTTCCAACTCTCTGTTAGTGTGCCACTAAAATGTGCAGAGATAGGAGTTTTAACAATTCAAAGCAAGGAGTCTCATCAATCAAATACAAAGATCAAGACACTGATAATTTCTCAAATGGTGAGCTCCTTTTTTCATTGAGTACATTATGAGCAGTCGTGTATCTGAAGAATGGAGTTTGTTGATCATGAACTTTGTAAATAAGGAAGGATGTTAGTCTCTTTGTATTTTATTTTATTTGGACTCAATTACTTGAATGTAACTTTAGATTGTTTACTTTAAATCTTCGTTATCAGAACTGAACTGGTTCTGTTAAAACTGGTCAGTCTAATTGGTTCTAGAATGTTTTCGGTCCAAATCGTGGCCTCAAACTAGAAATGGCTAGTTTCATATGAAACTAGTCTTATTTTCCTGGATCGGCTGGTTTTGTACTGCACCGTCCAACCAGTGCATAGGGCACTAATCCTCCTATACAAAAAAATTCCATTGTTTTCATGGCCATTAACTGAGCTATTGTGGAATGGGGATTGACTTACTAATACCAGGGGAATCAGTGGAAATTTTGCAAAATGAGCTTAGAATTTAAAAAAACCAAGGGCTCTACCCTCTACCAGTTGCAGTTCCAAGAAGTCAAAAACCCCTAGAATATTATTTTGTTAATGTAATTTGGTTCGATATGGATTGCACTTGGTGCTATTTTGTTTATATGCACTCTGCTATATACACCAACATGGATCCATCTTAAACCCGCATCTATCAAACATCGAGAGGGATCCAATTTCTTCGGGTGTAATTTTTTTTTTTTAGTATCTTGAATTTTTTACACATTCAAAAAAAATTTACACCTCCAGAAATTTTCCCTCTCAGTGTTTGATAGATCCTGGTTTAAGATGGATCTATGCTAGGTTTAATTATTTTATTTTATGAGCCGACATGGATATTTTTAATTACTTTTCATTTGGTTTTAATTTTTTATTTTATGAGTCAACATGAATTTTTTTAATTACTTTTTATTTTTGGTAAAGTAACATTACATGACAACATCTCCTCCATACTAGGCTGTAGAGCACCTCACTCCTCTCGATGCAATGAGAAAACTTTGCATATTTTCACACACACACACACACATATATACCTCAAAATTTGAATATTTTATGTAAATTTTGGTCAACTGGTTTTTGTTTCTGGTTTTTTACTAGTTATGGTTTTTGAGGTGAACCGATTTAGTTTTGATAACATTGCTTTAAATTTTTAAATCACTAGTCCTTATTTTATTTGCACTAAGTATACTCCATGTTGTGATCTTGACACTGTAAAACTTAAAAGTCACAAAGTTGTTGGAGGTTATGGAAGATTATGTTAGTAAAAGATGAACTCCTTTTTGCAATGTGCTTAGGCTTTATCTTATTATATCATTTCCAAGTTTCGGATACTGGCAATTTCCCAATGCAGGAAATAGCAGAGGTTCCCTGGTGGGGAGGATAGCAGATGTAAAAACTGAAAACAATGGGTTCTCTGATGAAGATCTTTTGCAAGATGAGATAGTCCATGAACATCTCACAAGGTAATTTGCAATCCAGTGATTAACTAAATGCAACCAAGGAATATAAGTTTTCAATGCATTTATTTGTTGCTTTACATTAATTTGCTTTTTATCCTAAAATGAAACTGAGGGTTATGTTAAATATTATAGAATAATTGTTGATGCTTGGCTTACTCAGCCTTAAGAAACCACTTCTAATGGAGATTGATAAAACATTTCTTGCTCAAATCATACAAATTAATCATTATGGTAAGCTTCTGGGAAGATCTTGAGGGTTGGAACGAGGGACTTTTAAATGTACATAGTTAAACCAAATAAATAGAGCTAACCAAATGCAATAGGATTGTGCTTATAATTGTCAAATCTACGTATTTACGCTTAATTTTGCTGGTCACTGAGAAAGCAACCTTGTTAGCTATGGTAGCATTGTTGATGTTTGGAACCTTATCTTACTTTTCTGAGAGGTATTACTTACTGTTTACTTGTTTGAGATGGGAATAACTTTATAGTCCGAATTTCTTGTTAGATGCTGTAACCAACGTCATGGCATGATTTTCTCTTCATATATCTGTTGACTTCAAAAATTAACCTTAAAATTGCATGTGTCTTAGAGTGGCTGAAATTGGTGGGACTTGGGTGCATTTTCAACATATAAGATTCCATCAACGATGGAGTGCCTAAAGCATCTGCCAAAGTTAATGCATATGAGATAAATATAGTCATCAAATGATGTCATGAAGATAAAAATATACATAAATTGAAGAGCGTATTTACAAAGAAACGGCTACATGCTATGTGGAATCTGTGGAAATTTTTGCTATCAAGGGTTTTAAATTAAGACTTTGTAGGATGTTAAAGAGTCCAATTATTGCTTTGGCTTGAAGATTTTCCATACAGGCTTCTCTTGATTCTGCTTGGATTCACATTTTAGCGTGCATTCACAAATTAGAGGAATTTATGGTTATGATTTTCCAAGTAGGATTTTCTTCTCTTGATTCTGCTTGGATTCACATTTTAGCGTGCATTCACAAATTATATGAATTTATGGTTATGATTTTCCAAGTAGGATTTTCTTTTGGTCATTCTTATTGCTGAGTCATGTTCAACAAGAAGTCTTGATATTGATTGATTTTTTCTAAATTTTTATGTAATGCTCTATCTTTTGGAAGCTGTCCGAATTTAGAGGTTTGAATGTTTAGTTAATTTCTGTTGTTTGGATCCACTTATATGTGAACATAAGTATTCATAAGTAGTATCTCAAGAATATTCATCATTTCATGTACAAACTGCTTTAGAGTTGACAGTTGGATGGCGTGGGCGAGCACTTGGAATCTAAAAAGTTATGGAAGCATCCACCAACTGGAGGTTTTGAACCTTGTGTGGAGCCAACTGAGTCCTACAAAGGTGATTCTCTGCTTTTATTTTTGTCTGTAAAGGTATTGCTTTCAATTTTATAATGAAATTGCAAGTTCTAACATCCATCGGATGTTCTTATGATCAGTTACTGGAGAATCAAGAGGTTATTTACTGGTGCATACTAATGGTGGATTGAATCAGATGAGGGCAGGAGTAAGTAAGTGCATTTATCCAAAATGTATATTATCTTACAACAAAGAAAGTCCTGCACAGTTGTTGCATTGGTGTAGTCCATCTTGCTGGCTTTAAAAGAATTCTAACGTCTTGTGATACTTAGGTGAAACTATTAATAATTCTAACTTATTTAAATCCTCTAATGTAACTGATTGTTATAACAGTTTTCTAGTACACAAGGACTTTAAAGAGTAAAGTATGTTTTCTGTATTTCAACTGCAGATCTGTGACATGGTTGCAATGGCCCGCATTATCAATGCCACATTAGTAATTCCAGAAATGGACAAAAAGTCATTTTGGAAAGATTCCAGGTGTGGAAACAAATATTTGGTACTTAGACATTGTATCATGTTTGTTAGCTTCTATCAATAGTTTTGCACAAAATACAGTGATGAATAGTCTTATTGGTCATAAGAAACAGTTTTATTTCATGCTCATTCCTTCACATCATGCATGACGGTGAAATTGAAAGTCCAGTTTATCTATTGCCTGCAAATGGTCATAAGAAACATTCCTTCACATCATGCATGACGGTGAAATTGAAAGTCCAGTTTATCTATTGCCTGCAAATGGCAACCGGTTGTATTAAAATCTTGTACTGATATTGGTAGGGATATCTTGAAAAACATACTTCCAACTTGTCTAAGTGTAAACTCTTTAATCTACAAATTAAAAACATTTAAGACTTTTGTCAAGGTCATAGTGCTTTTACACAGTTATACTTGAATAAACCTCTACGTATCCTGTTGCTATAGAATTATCAATTATTTGAACGATTTAGAAAAGAAATTAATTATTTCATGGCTTATTACTTGAAACTGTCATCTTGGGATTTCTCAACCTAAATTTGTTTAAATTCTGCAACAACTTTGCAGATATTTTTGATCGGGAATATTTCATCAAATATTTGGAAAACGATGTGAAAATTGTGAAGAAACCTCCGAAGGAGCTTAAATCAATTCCTAGAAAAGTAAAAATCTTTAGGAGCTGGTCAGGTATGGACTAATATAAGGAGGAGATAGTTCCTTTGTTGCAAGACTATAAAGTAAGCTGTCTGACAATCCCAGGTTTCATTTGAGGTTTTTGTTTGGTTGGGTTGTCAACAAAGTGTTTGTTCTATATGGTATAAACTTAGTAGTAGTAGATTGGACCTAAAAGTAAGATCTCTTCCAGGTTCTTCGGGCTCAAAATCTGATTCTCATATTTCAAATAATAATTTACGTCCAAATATTCAGAAGTTGCAGTGTCGAGCTCATTATGATTCGCTTCGTTTTGCACCTCATATTGAATCAATGGGAAAGGTAAATACAAATGATTGGTAAATCAATCCAATTTTGGGGGAGGCTTAATTTTCAAGTAGTATTTGACTTCAAATTGAATTGCATTTTTTAGTTGAGAGGATGAGGTCTTATGGTCCATACATAGCACTACATCTATGCTATGAGAAAGATGTGCTGGAATTCACCGGCTGCACCCATGGTCTAACTCCTGCTGAAGCTGATGAACTACGCCTTATTAGGTAGTCAATTTTACTGTTCATTTAGAGTTTCTCTTTCTTGTCTTCCCTAAATAGTTTAGCAATGCAATATTGGGTTATGATGTATCTTCTATTTATTCACAGACATAGAACTACTTACTAGAACTTGCTTTTGTTCCTGATAATTTATACATCCATGGATTATTGTACTCACGCGTAGTTTGTAAGATCATTCTTCTTTGAATTTTCATCATTGTCACAGTTGAACTGCTATATCTTAGAATTCTTTTAGTACTTGAAGCATTATTCTTGAATATGTTTGACATTTATTTTTTTCCCATGCAAAATTTGTTTGAATATCATCATTGTCAAGCAATAACAACTTCTTAAAGGGTGCTATCTCAATGGTAGAGCACCTGCCTAATTATAGGCAGGAGATTGGTGGTTCGATTCCTCCGTACCCTATCATAAATTAGTGACTAAGAAAACGACTAAATTCGCATATATATGACTATTAGTAGCTAATTTCCAGTATCTTATAGCGCGACTAACATTTAGTTGTATTTAGCTTAGTCATTAATATGTTATCATCTAGTAGTTTATTTAGTCGTATATTTGGTCATTAATTGTGACAATCAATGACTAAATCAGTGATTAAATCAGTGAGTATCAATGACTAAATCAGTGAGTATCGATGACTAAATCAATGACTTAATCAATGATTATCAATGACTAAATCAATGACTAATAAGTCAACCAATTAATGACTAGTGAAATACGACTAGAGATAAGATAGTGGAAATCAGATACTATTAGTCACCGACTCAAAAATAGTCATTTATAGTCGAATTCTAGTCATTTTTTTAGTCATTAATTTCTCATTTTGTACTAGTGAGGGGACCCCCTTTCCCTTTTTCTTTTCATTATTATGGCGGAAGGTCTTGGAAGAAATATCAAAGCTATGCAAGGGAGTCATGAGCTGCAGGGTCTGATCGTTCATCCCAGAGTGGACTGTCAGACCCATCACTAATTCGTTGATGATACCATACTAATGGGTCACCCTTCCGTCCAGGAGGCGCATGCCATTCGCCGAGGTCTAGATACCTTTGGCAGAGCCTCTGGTCTTGAATTCAATGCTCAGAAATCTCAGGTTTTTTTCTTTAACACCCCCAAAATTACAAGAAGAAACATTGGTAGGATTTTGGGTTTCTCAGAAAGCTCCCTTCCATCCAAATACCTGGGTGCCCCTTTGGTGGATTCTCGGGTCAGGCAGGGCTCGTGGAGGGATTTAGTGGATAGAATGCGGAAACGTCTTTCAAATTGGACCTACCGCCCCTTGAATTTTTCCAGTCGCCTTGTTCTTCTTAAATCTGTCCTCCAGGCGATGCCCGCTTATCTCTTCTCGGCTATGTTAGCCCCCAAAGTTATTCTTAAAGAGCTTCGGAAAATTCAAAGGCACTTTCTGTGGAGTGGCTCAGGATACAACATGAAGTGGGATTTGGTCAAATGGGAAGAGCTATGCTCACCAAAGTATCAAGGTGGCCTTAATCTTAGGGACCCAGAATAGGTCAACATTGTCTCGGGGGCAAAAACCTGTTGGAGGTGGGTTTCCCACAAGGAGGAACCATGGGAAAGACGGTGGCATTCCAAATATGCGACTGGATGGGAAAAAGAGGATCTAATTCGATTCTCAAAATTGAACCCAGGGTCTCATATATGGAATTCGGCATCCCAAGGGTGGTATTTGGTCCAAGATCATAGCTTCTGGGAGGTTCGTGATGGTAGCCGGGCTTTAGCTTGGGTTGACTCATGGAAGCAATTACCCCCAATTGGTGTTGTTGTCGACGCTCCCCTCATCATCCAAGGTTGCGTTGACAGCAACATTGTAAGGGTAAGGGATCTTTGGAATGCTGATTCACCCGAACAAGACTTCAGGGCCTGGCCTGATCACGAGTGGTGGACTACTCTCGGGCCGGAGGAGGAGGTTTTCCAGGTGGAGGAAGCGCTGAACAAGTGCATAATAAAAAAGCAATATGGGGAAGATAGGTTTCAATGGGGTCATAAACCAAAAGGATGTTTCACTATGAAAGAAGCTTATGACATCAGGATGGGTTTCAATCAACTTGACCCCATTCCTAAATGGAAACAATTATGGTATGCTAAGATTTGGCCGAAAATAACTATCTTTATTTGGCAAACTCTGAAAAAACGTATTCTGACTGGAGAAAATTTACAGAAAAGGGGATTCTTGGGCCCTCACCTATGTGTCATGTGCAATAAGGCTGAAGAAACCATGTCGCACCTTCTGGATTCTTGTTCTTATGCGTCAGAGCTTTGGGATCGTGGCGCAACCACCTTCAGACGCTCGGACAAAAAATGAAATGACCCTGTTTCTTCCATTTCTGAATGGTCTAAGGACCCTTTCCAGAGCCGAGTGGTGAACAGGTTATGGCAAGTTTTCCTGTATTTTCTTCTATGGGAGATATGGGTGGAGCGAAATTCTTGAATTTTCAAGGACAAAGCAAAAGATGCAGGCAAAACATGGGATGCTATGAAGAATAAGGTCCTGGAGGCTATTAAGCTCCAACACTGGGAGAACTCGAATTGGGATACTAATGAACCAGAGTCCATAATTCTATGAGAGTGGGGTATATTGGGTCCTCTCCCCTTCTATGGAAAACCTATCCCCTCTCCCCAGTCGGCGGGGAGTCCACTCATCTGGAACCCTCCTCCAGTCGGTTTCTTCAAAATGAAATTTGACGGAGCCTCTAAGGGTAACCCTGGTCTAGCTGGTTTTGGTTGTGTCTTATGTGACCCTGTTGGTTCTATGGCGGGTTTCACTGCTGTCTTCTTGGGAATTGAATCTAATAATGGTGCAGAGTTGGAAGGGTTGCTCCAGGGTCTACGTATGGCCCATCGAAACTCTTGGACCCCTCTAATTGTGGAGGGTGACTCCATGATTGTCCTCCAGATGGCCATTAAAATCCATCGTGGCAAGTCCAGCTCCATGGTGGCTTTGTCCTGGCACCTGGAGAGCAAATTGGACGATCTGTCTGTGGTACTTACTCAGGGCATGGCGCTTACCTTTTCTCATGTCAAGCGCAGTGGTAATAAATTGGCTGATGTGCTCGAAAACTTGGGGACGGGTGTTCACATGACAATCAGTGCTAACTCGTGGGAGGCTTTGCCAGATTTGGCCATTCGGGACAGCTGCAAGGCTACCCAGGACGTTGACATGACGACCTTTCGTGCCATTCATGCGAGGTGACATCAGGCGGAAATATTTTGGGACACGTAGCCCTCATTCCTATAAGTGGATCATCCCATTCTTTAAAAGCTGGAGGTGGATTTGTCTTTTCAATCTGATAAGTGGTTTGAGTGCTGTCTTCTCCAAAGCATGGAGGAAAAATTTGGGTAGGGGAATGATGGATTGTGATTTAAGAGCAATAAGTGCTCATCAGGGCGAGCGTCACTATCTGTACTACCTCCAGTTAATTGAATGTACCTGGTTAATCATGACTGGAGGTGATAAAAGTGTTTATATGAAGGAGAAAGGGTTCGTCATTGCCTCCCCTCTGCATGCATGCAAGTGCTGTGTGTCTGCTTAGTTATGGAGCCAGACTCTGGTAAGAAGATTGAGGATCAGGGGGTCTCCAATTTATGCCTGGACGCTGAGGTTGATGTCAGTCGAAATAAGAAACGACATCGGGGGGATTCTTTAGGAGAGTCGGGGGCGGTGTATCTCGTGCTTGCCTGAATGCCCGACGTGAAGCTAATGCTTTCACTTTCCATGTCCTTGAGGATATTCAGAGGGATATTCCGGGAATATGAATTTCAATGGTGGATGAGGTTGAGCAGGGATACACTCCTGGGAGAACGCAAACAATTGGAAAATTGGATTATGGACCCTGGTAACACTGCTGCTTGGCTTAGTTTATATGAGAGAACGGTTTCCCTCTACTGAATGATGAAAAACCTTGTGGGTTTTTCCATTCGTGATCGTCAAGCTCTTAGAGATGACTCGGTCTCGCATCTTCTGATGCAACGACTTCTGGAGGAATCTCGCACGATGAATTGGAAGCTGGACTTTCTTCTGCATGCTATGGAGCTTCGACCTCCTCCGTGTCCTCCGTCATCTTTTGGCTCTGCCCATCCGAGAAATTCTCCTGAGGCTCCTTTCATCATCCGCTGATGAATTGTCTGGTGTCTGTTCTTTCTCTCTTTGTTGATAGGCTGGATCGGTTGTCTAGATGGTTTTTGGTCATCTTATGTTTTGGTGATTCGCAGCGTTTTTTATGTTCGGGCCTGCGCGCCTATGTTAGGAATTTTCTTGGTTTAAATGTCTCTTGGATAAGTAGTGGGTCTGTTGTCACTAAGTTTCTAAGAAAAAGGTTGGTCAGTGGTAAAGATGGTTTTCACGAGACCTGGGTGTTTTTGACACAACTTTTTGTGTTTGGGTTTGTTAGTATGGTTCTCGGTGGATGGTTTTTGCGTACAAGTCTGTGCTTTGGGCAACTTGTCCCTATTGTAATATCTCTTTGATATAATATAAAAAATATTACTTACAAAAAAAAATACAATCATATTAAAAATACAATTAAAGGCATGTCCATCTTACAATTGAGAGGACACTCAGTGTAGGAGATTGAGTTTGGTTAAACCTGAATAAGTTTGTAAGCACCCAGAGTAAGAAAATTAAGTATCTAAGGTATGATCCATTGGAAGTGTTAATAAGCTACATAACAATGTTTATAGAATTATTCTACCTCCACACATGCACATCTACTCAATGATGGAAGTGGAGAATCTAAAGTTATATTAGACATCTATTATAATCAATAAGGAAAACTAAGGTGGATCTTTCTTTTAATAGAGGGTTTGGAACAGAATACGTTGACCAAGATTTTGTAGATAATATGGTTATGTATAAAAGGAGTAAATATATTTTATGGTATTTAAAATATGATTATGGTCATGCTTTTGATATGTTTATGTGTATTAAAATGGATCAATGCTCATAGAACACTTACAATATAACAACAACCACCTTGACCCTACCAAATTTCATTGTCATGTTATGTAATGATACCTGCGACAATATATATGTTAATTATTGTTCATATTTGTTTTCACAATGCCACTTGTTTAAGACCTTCAAGAAAATTGCAAAAAACTAGGAACTAGGCTAGGTGGCAATGTCCTCAACATTGCCACCTCGTGGCTCTTGTTTGGTATATATATGGGTATATTCATTGGTATTTTACTATCTGCGTTGGATTAGTGTTTTGCCACCTCTGTCATTTGGCATTCAAAATTCCTTATGTTCGTTGAATTAGAGTTTTTCCACCTCGGATGCCTCACCATTTGGAGTTGATTATGTTCGCTGAATTAGAATTTTTCCACCTCGGGAGATTTGTCAATATGTTACTAAGTATAAATCGATGGTCAATATGGAAAATAGCTAAGATTTTAATGGATATTTAGAGACAAAACATGGTCATTTGAAATAATTTGTTGGGGAGTATTCTAATAACTCGACGATGTCGACTCTCTGGAAACATCAATTCACTGTCTCCGATGCTGTCTCCAGCAACCCCCATTGTCCTCGCTGAGAAACTCCATTCATATTTCTCATTCCCGTCGAACGCGGGGCCCCAGGGGAATCCACCCACTGCCACCCTGAAGATCTGTCAGTGCAACACGACCTATTATTCATCTCCTTCATTAATTTCAGCATGAGGTTGGTGCAATCCCAGTTCGGGTTCAAATCAAACCATCGCACCATTATTCACTCCACCTCAATCCCTTGTTCCCTGTTCTCTCCTGTTCCCTATTCGTGACTAAGGTTCTATGTTATCGTTGGTTACCTCGCCCTGTTTCCCAACCCCAATTATAACCTCATTATGTTGCAACTCAGACACTCTAAAGATTACTCACACAGTCAACATAAGCAATGAAGACACATACAAGAACAAACAACAAGAGGCTCAATTGAAATCGTCGATTTGTTAGACTACTCCCAACAGAAGGACGTGAGGAAGACAACATGAGCATGTGAGGAGGACAAGAATTAACCTCATTGAGGAGGTATGCGACCATGTGACCAGCACGTCAGAAGTTCCCCAAATGGGTTAATGTTTATTTGCCTACCAAAAGTGAGAATGGCATTGATTTGGTTGCAGTATGTTTGGGGCTTGTCCTGTCTTGACACGTGAGGTTTCTTATTATTATACTTGCATCCAGTCATATATATTGCATTTGATTTATCACTGACCATGTATTAGTTTTTGTGTAGACCAAAACAATTTGTGGTTGTTATCATTTTTTCCACATCCATTGTTGCTGCTACTGCTAATGGCACACCCAACAACCACCATCATCTCAAGAACACAACAATCCGATCAACCAAACAAGAACATGGTAAACATACTCGGAAGCAAAGCCATCCAAACAACCCAACAAGTAGTTCAACTCCTCAGAGATTCAAGATTCACCAAAGATCAAGTGAGGAAGGTCAGTGTCAAATACCCACTTGTAGTCTGTCTCAAAGTTGATCGAAAGTTGAAGCCTAGTATTGAGCTGATGGGAGGTCAAGGTGAGTTACTTTTAAAGTATTATTAAATAACCCTTGAATTATGGGACATAGTATTGACTCATTCTTATTTTATTCTATTGTATACTTTAGCCTCTCCAAAATATTATAACAAACTCCACCCAATCAAACTTGTCCAATAAATTCTACATAATTAATCAGTTAATCAGTTATGTAGATCAATTATGTCTATTCCCTATTTGATGAATTATAAAACAATATTCTACATAGGCCAAATGCCACGAGAACACTATAGCCAGAATTGGGACCCTTCATCACTATCAGAAGCCAATCTTGTGTCATGCTTCTGATAAGCGAAAGCATAATGAACTCAATTGCTTCTAGGTAAATTGAGAGCAGTGTATCCCTAGGATAAATCTTATAAAGTAATGAACCTGGTTGTGGCAAATGGCTAGTTATGTTTTTAAGTTTTTTCAAATATGGAATCCCAATGGAGAAGTTTATCCATCCCTTGGGAATATATTTGGCATATTATATCACCTGAAAAATAATCATAGATTCATGATTCGAAGTATAGGTCTATAATTGATCATTTTAGAGATTTGTAATTCATTATCTAGACAGAACACCAATGCACTAGTTGGGAAAATTATGGAATTGTCACTACAGAAGCATAAAGGTTTTTATATTTGCATACATATCTAATCCATATAGACTATTATATTTTGTTATATATCCAAGATATATGTTTGATGTCCATCTCTTGTCCATGCAAATGTATCCTGTCAAAATTCAAAATGAAAGGCTAATAGTCAAGTTTGATTAAGTTAGTCCCCACAAAGATCTAAAAAAGATACGGTTGTAGGATGGTGGCATATTATAGTGTTAGACATTACATACAAATTTTTAACCATAGTCCTTTTTGAAACAAATAAAAGTTACATCTGCGTGATAATAGTTTAGCTTGAACAAACAAATTTAAATCATTGTCATTTCATTTTGGCTAACCTCTTTATAGCTTGGGAAAGTATAGAGTGGGCATGAGAAACTGAAGAAAAAGTAACGTATTTTAAGATAGGCTTCTAAAAATATTATCATAGAATGTTGTAGGAATGCATTCTTGATATTCTCCAATTGGTAAGTTGTGGAAGCTTTTTCACAGACAGTGAAAACTCTCTTTTTGACACTTCTATCAAAGTGTGTGTGAATGTTGCACTCTTAGAGGCAATCTTTCCATGTATTGGGAACTAATTTGTGGAAGAAAAAAAATCAATAGTAAATGTAGGCAAGACAATGACCTTGAGAATTGACCTTGAGAATGATGAATTCTTATAGAAA
This sequence comes from Larix kaempferi, assembly GCA_027924585.1. Taxonomy (NCBI): domain Eukaryota; kingdom Viridiplantae; phylum Streptophyta; class Pinopsida; order Pinales; family Pinaceae; genus Larix; species Larix kaempferi. The sequence goes on along the minus strand of BSBM01001002.1, from coordinate 14,002,900 downwards.
CCGAAGCTTGTTGAATGATTTACTCTTGCAATTATCACAACTTTTCACAAATTCTACCAAGAGACCTTGTCCAAAGGTTTTTTTTGGTTTGCAACATACCACATCTTTACCAAAATCAAAGAAAGTTTCCTTCAAACCAAAAACCATATGCTTACAACATACATAAAGAATAATATGTTAAGCATGGGTGCTACATATACACCATACCTGTTATGACTTGCTAGTGATCTCGTTGCATGTGATTGTAAGCTAGGCATTAGGCAATTACTTAAAAAATATCCCTCTATAAAATGTTTGGTTGCATTAACAATACGTTGCAACATAGAGACTATAACCAGAACAATTACCTTGAGTATTCTACATGGACCCAAATGCCACAAGAACACTATAACTAGAACAATTATCCCTTCACACTATCATAAGCTAATCATATGTCATGCTTCTTACAAGTGAAAGCACAACGAAATCAATTGCTTCTAGGTAAATTAAAAGCAACTTATCCCTAAGGTAAATCTTATAAAGTAATGAACCTGATGGTGGCAAATGACTAATTATGTTTTTAGTTTTTTCAAATATGGACTTCAAGTGGAGAACTCAAGCCAAGCCATCCCTTGGGAATATATCTAGCATGTCATCTCACTAGGAAAATAACCACATATTCATGATTGAGAGTATGGGTCTATAGTTAATCGTTTTAGATATTTGCAATTCATTATATGGACAAAAGACTTGAGTGGACGTTTCATGTAAGGAGGATAGTTGATAAAAAGGGAAATATTTTCTTCTTAATTAGTTTAAGGGGAAAACACTGCAAATGTAGTTGATTCGTGCTACCATAGTTAATTTAATTCATTGAATTAATGACACTTTGATGTGGTTATTAAAAGTTTAGATCTTTCAACTATTTTGGTGCAATTTGTTATGACAAAATAAATTTCAGAGCACATATCTATGCAATTCTATATATACAGGTAAAAATCCAAAGCAATTATCAATGTAATAGTACATACTAATGAAGTCAGTTCTTGTTTCGCCATCTTATATGATCCTTCGTTGCTCCATGTAAACTATGGAAATATGTAATCATGATGTAGGTTAATGTTTCCAATTAGGTAACCGTCTTGGAATACACCAAGTTACATTTTTTAATATCGGAAAAATAAAATCCTTAACAATTCACTTATTTAATGTCAAGAGTTTCTTTCTAATCTTTTTTTTATTATCTAAATTTGTTGTTTACTATTTCATTAGGTCCTTGGAAGCATAAAGAAAGAATAAAACATAGTAAAAGAATTATAAAATGGTGCAAAAATGGACATTATGCATTGAAGTGTCTTACTATCCGAAATCAGATCAAGCAATTATTACATATGTCCTTCACAACAAGGCACTAAATGATGTCCTCCAAAGGAAGAGATGTGTTTATAAAAGGACTACCAATAATGAAACATACTATTTTTCCTTATTAAAGAACTAAAAGTGGCAAAAAAATATGGTGCCAATGATATTGCGGTCTTCACCAACTCAGAACTATTATCTAACCAAATGAAAGGAAGTTATCAAGTTTGCAAAGACAATCTAAAACCTCTTCATAGAGAAGCAAAAATCATTGTTGCTCAATTTCAACGTTTTACCATAAATTACCATGCAGAAATTAAGAGGATGTCTATTGATCTAGTGTCTAAAGCAATCTCAACACTAGGTGAGGGTGTCAAAGAAGACTTGGTATCAATGTCTATTCCAGCAAAATTCATTGATGGGCATCAATATAGATCTCCAAAGTCTCTCTACTTTCTTATTATGATTGTTGTGTTGTTTCTTGTGGCATGGTTATTTCACCAAGGAGAACCTATAACTCTACTATGTTTTTTCCAGCCCGTAACAACTCCAAAGCTTTGTGACAGGGTGAACAAGGAAATTTCTCTTGCATGGATGGTAGGGTGAATAAGAGTTTGTATAATTCCAAGCTTATGTAGTTTCAATTGGAAAATTTACTTTTGGCTCTTTCAATTGGAATAATTAATGATAAATAGCTTGCCATTTTTGTCTATCTAATATTGTGAGTTTATCTTTATTTCCGAAAATTCAAATTTGTCCCATTTGATATAAGTATTCTTCACCATGAAAGACCATACTTGTGCATGTATTATTCAAATAATCTTATTACTTTTTATAGGCATCATAACAATTTTTGAATTAGGGAAAGGTGCCAATTATTCTTTTGATAAAATTATGTTAAGCCTAAAATGGTGGCACATTACCCCCTATATTGTGGCACATTATATTAGTAATGTCATATTATTGATATCAGCTTGGGTCTAATAGTGGTAATTTTCATTAGTATTATTATATTATTGAAGTCTAATTAGGTCCATTAGTTGTAATTGTACCTCTTTGTCTCATATATATGAAGGAGATCCTTTTCATTATTAAGGCATGGATTACTCTCTCCGGTCTATTTATGCTCTTCTCATGCTCTTTTGGGGAATTTGTTGTATAACATTTAGTATCAGAGCTTGGATGCTTCCAAAATGAGTCATCTTGGAATTTTTGATATAAATTTTTCTAGGTTATTTTAGATAGTGAAACTCGTATGGGACATAGAGGATAGGACGAGCTATCTATGATACCCTTTTTTAGATCGTAACTCATTATAGGTTTAGAGTTATACCCGATGAAAGTTAGGGTTTCTGACTAGTCCAAAAACTAGTCTAAAACATGTGTTCTAGGTAAAATGGTTATACTTGGAGAGTGCAAGATCCAAATTGAGTAAGACCTGTTGCATTAGAAAGAATACAGAATAAATTTCATAATCATATCCAAAAAAATGGACACATGGCAGGTTGTACACTTTCACTCTTATGCAAGGGATAAAAATAACAAGTGTTGGGAAAATTGCCATATATTTTTATTGGCACATCAGAATTAGATCATACCTATGGCATTGAATAGAAGACATATCGTGCTACTGCAAAAAAAGTTTCCTATTCAGAGGGGCTGGAATTTTAGAGTTACCTCAGTTGGAAGGTCGGCTAGAAAATCAGTCTCCAAATCAGGGTTTGAAAAAGGTATGCCATTTTAAATTTGAATAACTTCTAGTAGAAGGATCTATTTTGGGTGATATCAAAGGTGTGATAAAGATTTTAGATATCTATTTTTATTGTTCCACGTGGCACCAAAAGGTGGTGGAAAAATCACACTCCAATCAAATCACCAGAGGATTCATCATTGACCTACGATGAAAGTGAAGACATGTATTTTAGGGTGTCCAAGTTGGAAGATCTGATTAAAGGGACTATGAGAATGGTTGATTTAGTTGATTTGAAAAATAAGACGGAGGAAAGGATGGGACATATGATGGATGAAAGGATGGGACATATGGAGAGTAAGATGATGGGACATATGGATAATAATATGGAAAGGATTTCTAAGCTAATACAAAATCCAAAGGAAAATCTCCCTAAAGGTGATGATGTGTCCCAGGGCACTCATAAAGATAAAGATAACATCCATGTGGAGCAAACTTCCATTAATAAGCATACTCCACGAGGATTTGATTCTAATAATGGAAATAATCAGGGATGGTCCCCAAGGGGTATCTAACTCCCTAATATTGACACGAGGAAGTTTGGTGGCAATGACCCCATAACATGGATATTCCAGATGGAGCAATTATTTGATATACACTAGGTGCAAAATCTCCAAAGGTACCTATTGCATCTTTATATTTAGAACTTGAGCAATTTTTATGGTACCAATGGATTTGTGAACGCAAAAATAACTCCATTATCTCTTGGTCCATTTTTACAAAATAATTTATATCATATCACAATGACGTTAAGAGCAATTTCTTCTTTACCCAATTGATAAATCTAAGACAAAAGGGTCCAATAATCGAGCACATTCAAAATTTTCAAAAATGGAATCTCAGAGTGAAGGGCATACTAGATGATAAATTGTTGGATCTCTTTAGTGGAACCTTGAAGGATAATATCCAACATGAGGTGTGCCTCCTCAAACCAACATCCTTAGAGAAGGATTTCATGGTGGCAAGGAAGGCTGAAAGTAAAAATATGGCGATGGCTACTAGAAGGACCACCTCCAACCCATATAGAGAGAATGTTGTTCCTTCTTTTAACCCACCTCAAAGGTTGACACCTAAACAACTGGATGAAAGAAGAGAAAAATGTTTATGCTTTAATTGTGATAGCAAGTATAGTAAGGGACATAACCGTGGTGATAAGAAATTATTCTACATAGATTGTGAAGAGGAATAAGCAAAAGAAAAGGAACCATCTCAAGATAAATAAATCTAAGAGATTACTCCCACCATATCTTGTCATGCATTGGCTAGAATTAGCACTCCACAAACTCTCAATATCAAAGGATATATCAAAAAGAAAAAAGTAACAATATTGATTGATTATGGTAGTACTCATAATTTCTTTCATTGTAAATTAACCAAAGTTCTCAATTGCTTTGTATATCCAGCACCATAGTTTCAAGTAATGATTGTAGATGGAGGAACTATCAATTTCTTAGGGAAATTCCATGATATCAATCTTACTATGGGGGAATATGTATTGAATACTCCAATGATTTTTATCCCAATGGGTGGTGTTGATGTTGTCTTAGGGGTTCAATGGTTACAATAATTGGGAACAATGGCTTTTAAGTTTCAATAAATTTTCATGGGAATGAACATAATTTGAGTTAAGGTGTACCACAGGGAAACCAAGCAAGGTGATAAGCTCTAATGGTATGACAAAATCGTTGAAAAGGGGACATCAATGTGTAATTGCACAATTATGCTCATTGGATGTTTAAACATCTAAGCCTCATATTTCCATGGATCTCCAAAGGTTCATTGATAAGCTTTCCAAGGTATTTGAATACATTCCGAAAGGTCTTCCACCTACTTGAGATTTTGATCATGCCATTCACTTAATTCCAGGAAATTTTCCTCCTAACATCAGACCTTATAGATACCCCTATGGCCAGAAGAGTGAGATTGAGCATATGGTTGTTGAAATGTTATAGGTTGGCATAATTAGGCCTAGCCAAAGTTCTTACTCTGCACTAGTGGTAATGGTACACAAGAAGGAGGGCTCATGTCATATGTGTCTAGATTATAGAGAGCTCAACAAGATCACCATTAAAGATAAGTTTCTCATTCCTGTCATTGAAAAATTGTTAGATGAACTACATGGAGCATTACTTCACAAAGTTGGATCTTCGTTCAGGGTATCATCAGATTAGAATGAAGGAAGAAGACATCCCAAAAACAACATTTAGAACTCATGAAGGTCATTATGAATTTTAGTTCATGCCTTTTGGCCTTACAAATGCACCTTCCACATTTCAAGGTTTGATGAATTCCATTTTCAAGCCCACCCTTAGAAAATTTGTGTTAGTATTTTTTTGATGATATACTAATCTATAGCAAGTCTTGGGGAGAACATGTTCAACATGTTGATAGGATGATACAACTACTAAAGGAGCAACAACTATATTCAAAACCTTCCAAATGTTTCTTTCGGGTAAAGGAGGTAGAGTATTTGGGTCATATTGTATATCATGAAGGTGTCAAGGTAAACCCTAACAACCATGGCGCAACCATGCTGGGCTGGTTGATTCCCAAAACCTTGAAGAATCATAGAGGATTCTTAGGTTTGACAGGGTACTATTGCAAGTTTCTTCGGAATTATGGAAGAATAACAACACCTTTAACAACATTGTTGAAGAAGGAAGCATTTTCTTGGACTCCAGAGTCAATTCAAGCTTTTGAACAACTTAAAGAGGCAATGTGCGAAGCTCCTATTTTGACCACACCAGACTTCACAAAAGCCTCTATTGTGGAATGTGAGGCCTTGGTAAATTGCATTGGTTTTTTTCTAATGCAAGAGAGATGACCCCTTGCTTTCGAAAGTCGACCACTTAAGAGAAAGAACTTACATAAACCCATTTATGAGAAGGAAATGATTTCAATACTACAAGCACTTAAGCAATGGCGTCCTTACGTAATAGGTAAACACTTCAAGGTCAAAGCAAATCATGATAGTCTTAAATACTTCTTGGAACAAAGACTATCTTTAGAAGAGAAACAAAAATGGCTAACCAAAATATTGGGATATGACTTTGAAACCATCTATTAAAAATGGAAACATAATGTGGTGGCAAATGCACTCTCCAAAAAATATGAGGATGTTGAGGCATTACTTTGTGCGATTTCTATTATACAACCTAATTGGGTAGTAGTAGAAAGGGAAGAATGGAAGAGTGACATGTCTGTGTGGAAACTCATTCAAAAGCTACAAAATGATCCCAATGTATCATATACTTTTGTGTGCAAAAATGATTCACTATGGTATAAGGATAACTTATATACATATAAGAGATCCCAACTCAAACAAAATATACTTTTGGAATTACACACCCCTCCTAAAGGTGGCCACCTAGGATTCCTAAAAACCTACCATAGGTTCAAGAAGGATTTTTTTTGGGAAGGTCTTAAATATGATGTTCAAAGGTTCGTGGTATAATGTTTGGTTTTCCAACAAAATAAGGTTGAAACAGTTAAGACCCTGGGTATTTTACAACCATTAGACATACCTTATCAGTGTTGGGAGGAAGTATCAATGGATTTTATTACAAGTCTACCCAAGTTAGAAGGGAAGAATGTCGTTATGGTGGTTTTTGATAGACTCACAAAGTACTGTAGTTGTATGCACAGTTTTTTGCACTCTCTCACCATTTTAATGCAAGTACTGTAGTTGTATCCTTCATGGAAATAGTTCATAAGTTGCATGGAAACCTGAAGATTATTGTAAGTGATAGAGATCCAATTTTCCTTGGAAAATTTTGGATTGAATTATTTTCTTGTTTGGGTACCCAGTTGGCTCACAGTTCATCTTATCATCCTCAATCCGATGGGAAAACAAAGATAGTGAACAAATGTTTGGCAGGCTATCTTCGTTGCTTTGCATCTAATAAATAAGCATAGTGGGTCAAATGGTTCTCTTTGGTAGAATGGTGGTACAATACTTCCTTCCATACATCATAAAAAATGTCTCCATTTATGGCACTTGATGGGTACCATCCTCCATCTATAACATCTCCCTTAAAAGGAAAATCTAAAGTTCAAGCTGTGGAAGATCGCCTAGAGCACCAACAAGAAGTTCTCCAAATATTGAAGGACAACCTGGCTATGTCAAAAAATAAGATGAAACAACAAGCAGATAAACATCTCAATGAAATGAATTTTGAATAATGGGTTTGGGTATTTCTAAGGCCGCAACCTTACAAGCAGATGTCCCTCAACCAACTAAATAAGGACAATAAATTAACACCCATGTACTATGGTCCTTATAAAGTGTTGCAGAAGATTGGTAGTATGGCTTATAAATTGGAGCTCCCTTCATCTTCAAGGGTATACCCAGTTTTCAATGTTTCTTTCTTAAAAAAGGTAATAGGTGACAAGATACCAATTCAAACTATCTTGTTGGAGCTCGATGAAGAAGGTAAAGTCATATTGGAACCTGAACAAATAACTAAAACAAGGACTAAACAACTACGAAATCAAGCTATTGCTGAGTACCTCATCAAGTGGAAGAACTTACCAATTAAAGATTTGATATCGGAAGATGAGTCCTTCATACATAAGCATCCACAACTAACCAAGCATTGAGGAAAACACTTGTCTGAAGGGGAGGGGCATGTTAATCCATAAATGGCGGCACATTACCCCCTATATTGTGGCACATAACATTAGTATTGTCATATTATTGATGTTGGCTTAGGTCTTTTAGTGGTAATTTTCATTAGTATTATTATGTTATTGACATCGGCTTGGGTCCATTAGTTGTAATTGTAACTCTTTGTCTCCTATATATATATGAAGGAGACCCTTTTCATTTAAAGCATATTGTCTTATCTTGTCTTGTGTACTTAGTACATTGCGTAAGGATGTTTCCCCCTCAAAGAGGATTTGTATTAATCTCTTTTATTCATTATTAAGGTGTGGATTACTCTTTCTGGCTTATTTATGATCTTTTCATGCTCTTTTGGGGATTTTGTTGCATAACAAATTCTTCCTCTAACTATCAATATAAACAAAGATGTACATACGTATTTTATGTTTAAAAAAGTGGACCACAAATGCAACTGTCACAAGCACTTACTAAACTAAAAAATTGGACTGATTACAAACCAAAAATTCCCATTCATCTAACCTCAACATCTTGGACAAACATATAGCATAAAATTGCATAAAGTATTTAGAAAACAACATATTCAAATGATCCAATGCTTTGTAACAAACACAGGTCCAAACGAACTAGACAATGATAGGGAGAGGCCAAACATTGGGTCATGGATCATCAGTGGGTCATCATTATTGGGTCATGGATCATCATTGGTGGAATTATTGGATCATCATGAATCAAAGTTTAGTAGAATTTCCATTTAGTATGGTTGATATCCTAAAATAATGTCAATGCCCTATTTTTCTCACTAGGCATTCATTGTTTTGAATGGTATTTTAAGCCTCGCAACAACTGCATACTTCTTAGATATACTGGATAGCTATTTGACTTAGAGTTTCAACCTATCCTTTCCCCACAAAGGTTCTCTTCTAGACTTCCTCTACGTAATAAGATGTAAGCCGAAAAGATGTATGCTCTTAAATAGAGTAACCAATCCATAAAAATAAGTCATTCATCTGCTTCTTGAGAAGAGTTTGATGATTTAACTGCCACAAATTTCCTAGTGGGCATAATCCTTCGATTTGCTTTAATCTAGCTTCATTTTATTCAATATTAATGTTTTCCTTCTAATTTTGGGTTTGTTGAGATGCCTGGTTTATATATTTCCTCCATGTTTGACAAGTGCATTAGCATCCCTCCTTGCGAATAATATTATTTCGTCAATTTCGTACACACCAATACTTTTATAAGCATGAGATAATAACATGAATCTAGAATACACAAGATCTTAACACTAAGATGAACATAACTAGCTTAACGTCAACACTACATGCTTCAATAATGGGAGGAATTAAAATGTGAAGATGAAATTGATCAACAAGACAAAGGAAGATTTATAAAATTTAGTAGCTTTATCGACAAGCCATGTTTCACCTCATGTTTATCTCCATGTATCTGTGATTCACTTCCCATGTTCACAAGTATCTATTTATCCTACTTTATTTTCAAAGAATAGGTTGCTAAGTTCTTGGAAAGTAGTGAGCATTAATGGTGTGGCCTATGTTCCAAAACCAAATCAACCAAGTGGAATCTAAATTGAGGTACACAATGCCTATGATCTTAATCTACAAGTATTGTCTTTGCTTTTAAAATCAAACTTAAAATCTTTATTGATGTTTCATGTCCAACAAAAGCACTATGTGGAAAGCTCTTACATAGAATCCCTTCTATGGAAGGTCTGTTTGTAAACCTGTCATTTTTCTCACATTGTTAATCTTGTCAGTTAATGCTTTAGTTAATATGATATGAATAATGTTGACTCTTGTATAATTTGTGACATGATATTTCAATTAATTTTAGGGTACTTTTTTGACAACCTTTTCATGGTGAAGAATGTCAAAAAATATGTTCAGTTAGGTGTAATGCAATATAGGTTAATACTACTAGCTTAGGATGCCCCTCTTAAACCGAAATTATAGCATGCATCCTTAGAGACACTACACAAATTGGAGAATATTCTCAGCATGAAACATGTTTGTCACTAGGTCATTGGGTTAGTATTTTTTTGATAGAGTTAGAGATCCCTCTTAGTGTTTACTCTTAGTCATGGGGTTACAATGATAGTGAAAATATATCCAAATGTTCATTTGTCGAGTTTGCAAGAAACAATGTTAGTTGGATGGGTAAAGGAGGCATCAAATTTGGTCATATAGGTTCTGACTTTCATAAATGTCATGAATCAGCTGAGCAAATTTAGGCCCTACATTAACCCATGCACTTGTATGGGGAATGAAATAGATGAGAATTAAAATCATTTTAAGTCTGCTATCCATATTGCTTTGAAACAACGAAGGAAACAATGCTCTTGAAAGTTAGTTATTGTTTGGGATTGCATGAAGAACCATGTTTATTAACGAAGCAATAATGGGGAAGGGATAATATTTATATAGGGAGAGTACCTCAACTTCCTTTACAATAGAATATTGATTTTTGTGATGAGACCTCTAAATGGAAACAAAATTCACTTTCACAAATTTGAAGATACACCCCCTTTTTTACCGGTTGTTTTTGTGAGGATACAACCAAAAGTATGCCAACAAACAAGTTTGCACACTCAACAATTATGACAGCAAACAACTTTGCCTCTTGTTATATTGTGTAATGTTGGTAGATTGGATACATTGGTAGAACCTTTGGTTGTAAAGTAGCATTTTTTCTTCTCCTTTCATAGTGACAACTGAAGCATTTCCAGGACTTGCCTTAACTTGGGAAGCAAGTTCAATGGCTTCATCTTATTTTTCACAACCAAATGAATTGTTCACCTCAAAAGCTCATAAATTGGCAGAGAAGGTGCAAATGGGCTAGCTGCAACTTCAATAGTCTACACCATAAACAATATTTGTGAGCCAAAATGATTGATAAAATTAACACAAATATAAGGAAGAATATTCATCCATTATTCATCAAATTGGAACTAACTTGCAAATGTTTTGGAATTATCATTAATGAATGATGCTTTCACCTCTCTTAGTCCATTATTTATATAAATGTCGACAATTGTGATTTTAGTAAGCATAAGCAACTATACTCATTCCCATCATCTTCGCACAAACAAAATTTAGACTAGATATACATTACTAGTAATTAAAAATAGGATATACATAACTGAAGCGATGGTGATCAAACCAACAATAAACAACCTCTTCTCTAGCTGCACCAAACCTCTACATCCGCAAAATATCAATTGTAAAAAAATATTCCCTCCAGGCCATCATAATAGAATTGGATAAGGTTGATGAAGATGAATCTTGCTCCCTCTTGCAATTTTGTTATGCACCAGTTGTAAATTTCTTAGTGCTAATAAGACAAGGGGTAATGTTGCTTGTTGTTAGCACACTTCAATTTGGTAAATTGCATCTTATCCATCCAATAGATCCAAATTTGTGCTTGACAATTTGAATACTTGATGACGTAAGCTCAACCACAATCTTGATCCTTTGTCCTATTGTTATACTTCATGTATTTATTGTTGAGATATTGTAACTTCAAAGAATATTATATTTGTACTTTATTATTCCGGAGATGATTCATTCCTCCGTGAAGATCTTATTGTATATCCGGAGATGTTTATTCCTCCGTCGGAATGTGGTAACTCGGGTTATTAGACTTCCCTAGTGGGGGTCGGCCCTAAATGTGTTATGTGGGTCAAAGGGTTATTAGACCACCCTAGAGGGGTCGGCCCAGTCATTTATAATGGGGTATTTAACCTAATGGTTAAATATGAGCCTACATGTACTTGTGTAAAATACATATCAGAGTAGTGTATAAATAGAGGAGGTGTGTTCCTCATTATACACACATTCACTCACTTGAGGATAGCGCACTTGTGGAGGAGAGGTCTGCTATTGTGGAGGAGGAGATCATGTCTCAGGGTTTCATCTTTGTATATTGCTGGTCATCTATATTGAGGAAGCTTTGCTGGGTTTTCTACCCCATGAGGGTTTCCCAGGATAAATCTCTGTCTCTTGTGTTTATGTTGTGCTTGTTGTTTCTTCAGTGATCCTGTATGTGCTATTATTGTGAAATGGAATGTAATGCTTCTATTTTCTGTCTTAGCATATTAAATCTTAACATGGTATCAGAGCTAACCTGAAGGAAGACAAGGGTTTCTGCCTCTTCCAGATCTGAGTCAAAATAAGGTGACCTTGGGAAAAAGGTCATATCTTGGGCTAGGAAGCTCCAAATGAAATTTCGTAAAAAGTGACAGGTAGTACACAGTCTGTACTATCTCAGAAAACGTTTTCAGAGGCCGAAGTTGAACCAGTGACACGTGGCACTCCATACAAGTTCGCTCTCCTGTATTATCCCATAAACAGGTCATGTTGCGACACGTGGCATAACTCTCTCTCAGAGAGTCCAATTGAGGTCAGACCTGTCAGGATGGAAAGATAACAGGCCGAGCTACCTCAAGAAATTTTTTCAGAGGCCGAAGTTCAAACAGTGACACGTGGCACGCCGTACAAGTTCGCTCTTCTGTTTTATCCCAAAACAGGTCACGTTGCGACATTTGACATAAATCTCTCTCAGAGAATCCAATTGAGGTCAGACCTGTCAGGATGGAAAGATAACAGGTCAGGCTATCTCAGAAAACTTTTTCAGACCCTGTGGATTGAAAAGTTTGGAGTTACACCAGAAACAATCAGGTACATATTTCAGTCAAAACAGAATTATTTTTGAGTACCTTCATTCATGGCTTCCGGAATTTAGGGCTTTGAAGAAAGTTGAAATTTTTGTAAATGGAGACCAAGGCTGAATGCTACTCATCAAAATAGAAATTTAGAGACCAAGATCAGATTTTTTGGTTGGGCAGAAGGCCGGGCTTGATCAAACCCTAGTTCGGGACTTTGATCAGAAAAGTGGAAAATTAGGGCTTCTGTAAAAAATGGGAATTTTTTAAATCTGTGACCATGGCTGGAAGCTCCTCAGAAAAATAGAAGCTTAGAGATTTGGATCAAACATTTTGATTGGGCAGAAGAGTGGGATTCATCAAACCCTAGTTCAGGGTCACGTCCAGTGAATCCGGAAGTTTCAAAGGCAAAATTGAGGAGTGAAACTTTGCAGTTTTCAAATTCTGAATATATCAGTTTGATCAGCTCATCAAGGCGCATATTTCTATCCTTTCGGAAGTTTGAAATTCAAAGTTTGAATTTTTGGGGTTTCTCTGACAAACCCATATCCAGCTCCAGGTCTAGTTCTTGCAAATCAAGTGGATAGGGTTAATCCTAGAAGAAGATGGATTGGTCACCTGCATAAGTGAAGGAGTTCCTGTTTCAGAGGGAGATGAGGCTAAAGCTTTACATAAGGAGATTACAAGCAATCTCGACAGGTATGACTCATCGAGGTATGTTTTGAGATTTGTTCATGATTAAGTTTATGGTATGTTTGTCTTCATGTTATTACGGTTAGTACAATCTTGATTTTAGATTTGTTGTATCACCTTAACAAAATTATGAATGCATGATAGAAGATATTCATTGGTTAGGGTGTGGACACTTATGATTGTACTAATGCATTATGATGTTGTGTGAGGTTGATGTTGTCTGCTAACAAGATACAGGTACATCACAAAAGACAAATCAGGTTCCATGACCATGAAAACATGAAGACAAAGACTCATCCATAATCTTTGTTCTACTTACGAGGTATGTATGACTTTGTTATATTATGCTTAACCTATGAGACATGTAGGTTCTAGCTCAGGATCTCTAAATCATTGAAGAGATTGTTTAGGTATGTTGTACATAACCAAGTAGGTATACTAATCCAGGTATGTTTCCCATGAATCTTACCTTGTGTTAGGATCCCTTATATAAGTATACTTGGAATGATTGGTTATGCTTATTCATAAAGTTAGTAATCAAGGGATTATGCATATTATATCTTTTATCTTGATTGATGATATGCATGAGTAAAAGAAGACTTCCCTGAAATCTTGAATACTAATGTTTATTAACTATAATCATGACTATACATTTTCAAGATTATTTAGTACTATAATGTTTTGATAGCATTTAGAATATACTAATGAGTGTATGTTTGTGTATGAGATCATGAGGATGACTCTTGAGCATGCACAGTGGTACAGAATGAATAGAAGTTCAAAAGACATATAGAAGATCAAGCGGGAGGCAGCCACACAAACATAAAAGATAAGTATTTGAGTTGTTATTTGAAATAGTAATGATATTGCCTGTAATAGGTTGTATGCATATTTGTATTCCTAGAATATATAATGCTGAGTGTAAACATTCATAGAGCATTGAACAGTATACAACTAATGTGCATATGATTGGTAAGTTGGACAAACATTCCATTGTTGCTTGTCTAGAATGAAACCTCTTTGCTGACATGCCGAGAGCTGTGCACACTCTCGATAGTATGTTCTGGTAGAGATGGAAGGCATCTAGATAGCCACTGTATGCATACAGGATATGGGAAAGTGTTGTGCCAAAGTATTGGTCAAATTAGTTGCATAACTATATAAATGATATCTGTATGCATAATAGGTTACCATGTCAATATGATTTGATGATTATGAAGTATTACTAATCCTGTACTTAATTTTGATTTGTAGGAAAGATCATGATGAATGATGAACACTGAACAAGCAATGGATGTTCAACAAGAAGATTTACAAATCAAACAAAATATAGAAGGCTCATGGCTAGAAGATTCTCTTAGAAAGAGGAAGAGAATCATGATGAGATGTTTGCTCCAAGTGGCTAAGATAAGACCATTCTCTTAATGGTGTAATTAAAGAAGAAGTGTGAATCAGGTTCTATATGGTTCCTAGGATCGATAATCAATTGATGAGCTTAATGATCACCATGGGTGATATGGATCTCAACCTTTGCTACAAGGTTGAATATGGCTTCTATACACATATGACATGGATGCAAGAAGGAACTCACCACAGAGTTCGAATGATGTTGAGGCTCATATCAATAAAACCCATCTGATGAGAGATGGCACAGATAGATGACTGTAGAAATGAAATTGAAAGATCTCAGATTGATGCATTACTTTCTAGGTCTAAAAGTATGGAAAGTCTCAGAAGGAATCTCTCTCAACCAGAGAAAGTATGCTGAGAAATCTTGAGAAGACTTGATATGTTGGAATGGCCACTCTTATGGATTCCAACTTGAAGCTGTTAGGAGATGACTCATCAGAGTTAGTGGATATAACTCTGTACAGTCAAATTATTGGGTCATTGATGTATCTAACATATACTAGGTTAGATATATGCTTTGTTGTGAACACCTTGAGTCAGTATCTAGTGGAAACTAGATGTGTTCACCCGATAGTTGCAAAGTATGTGATGAGGTACATAAAGGATACGATAGACTTTGATCTATGCTATCTTGGAGATCATGACTTTAGATGGCTAATCAGATGCTGGTTGGGAAGAAAGTGTATCAGACAGGAAGAACACATCAAGAGGATGTTATTGTCTGGGATTAACCATGATCTTGTGGTTTAGCTGGAAGCACTCTAGTGTGGCTCTCAGCACAAGCAGAATATATGGCTGCTTGCTCTGCTAGTTGTGAAGAAGCTTGGCTTCAGGATTGGTTTGAATTAGAGATAGAACCAACTGTGATCCTATGTGACAAATAGAGTTGTATGAAGATGACAAAGAATCTAGTGTTCCATGATAAGTCAAAGAACATAGGGATCTAATAAGATATGATGCAGAAGGAACTAAAGTTTGAATTTGTAACAGGTTACCGATGTACTAACCAAATCTCTACCTCAAGTGAAGAAGTTACCAACATACTAACCAAACCTCTGTCTCGAGTGAAATTTGAATACTTCCGAGACAAGCTTGGTATAGCTCAAAAGGACCCTCCTCGAAAGGGGGAGTAGTATAGTCACTGATGATGAGATTGTCTCATCGAACAACAAGGTCGATGATGAGGTAACCTGTTCGCTACACCTAGATACTTATAAATATTTAGATTTAGGACTTTTCTGCTTAGAATACTTTGTTTTACATGCTTTTGATGATAGATGTATTGGTGAGAATACATGCTTTTGATGATAAGATGTATTGGTAAGAATACATACTTTTGATGACACATGTATTGATTAATGTACTTGTATGGTTGAGGATACTTGTACTTGTATTGATGAGAATACATGTGGGGATTGTATCATCCTTGAACACTTGTTCTAAAGAGAGCCGTAGACGTGAGGTCTCCGAGAATGAAGTCCTTAGTGGAAAGTTGAGGGGATTGGATCATCCCTGGACTTTCAGTCCTAAAGAGAGCCGTAGACTTGAGGTCTCCGAGAATGAAGTCCTTAGTGGACAGTTGAGGGGATTGGATCATCCCTGGACTTTCAGTCCTAAAGAGAGCCGTAGACTTGAGGTCTCCGAGAATGAAGTCCTTAGTGGACAGTTGAGGGGATTGGATCATCCCTGGACTTTCAGTCCTAAAGAGAGCCGTAGACGTATGGTCTCCGAGAAGTGGGGATTGTATCATCCCCGGACTTTGGTCCCTGAATTGATCCGTAGACGTATGGTCTCCGAAAATGAAGTCCTTAATGGACAGTTGAGGGGATTGGATCATCCCTGGAATTTCAGTCCTAAAGAGAGCCGTAGATGTGAGGTCTCCGAGAATGAAGTCCTTAGTGGACAGTTGAGGGGATTGGATCATCCCTGGACTTTCAGTCCTAAAGAGAGCCGTAGACGTGAGGTCTCCGAGAATGAAGTCCTTAGTGGACAGTTGAGGGGATTGGATCATCCCTGGACTTTCAGTCCTAAAGAGAGCCGTAGACGTGAGGTCTCCAATAATGAAGTCCTGAATGAACAGGCAGGGGATTGCATCGTCCCCGAACTGAGGTCCCAGAATAGAGCCGTAGACTGGGTCTCCGATAATGAAGTCCTGAATGAACAGGCAGGGGATTGTATCATCCCCGGACTTCGGTCCCTGAATTGATCCGTAGACGTGTGGTCTCCGAGAAGTGGGGATTGTATCATCCCCGGACTTCGGTCCCTAAATTGATCCGTAGACATGTGGTCTCCGAGAAGTGGGGATTGTATCATCCCCGGACTTCGGTCCCTGAATTGATCCGTAGACATGTGGTCTCCAAGAATTGGGGATTGTATCATCCCCGGACTTCGGTCCCTGAATTGATCCGTAGACGTGTGGTCTCCGAGAAGTGGGGATTGTATCATCCCTGGACTTCAGTCCCTGAATTGATCCGTAGATGTGTGGTCTCCGAGAAGTGGGGATTGTAGCATCCCCGGACTTTGGTCCCTGAATTGATCCGTAGACGAATGATCTCCGAGAAAGTGATTTTTTTCTTTATTATGATATGGTTACTTGTATCGGTATGGATACTTGTATTGATGATGTGGTTACTTGTATCGGTATGGATACTTGTATTGATGATGTGGTTACTTGTATCGGTAGGATACTTGTATTGATGATGTGGTTACTTGTATCGGTATGGATACTTGTATTGATGATGTGGTTAATTGTATCAGTAGGATACTTGTATTGATGATGTGGTTACTTGTATCGGTAGGATACTTGTATTGGCATGAATACTTGTACTAATGATGTGGATACTTGTATTGTTATGGATACCTGTATTGATGACGATGCTGATGATCGTGTGATGACGATGCTGATGATCGTGAGATGACGATGTTGATGATCGTGTGATGACGATGTTGATGATCGTGTGATGACGATGCTAATGATCGTGTGATGACGATGCTGATGATCGTGTGATGACGATGCTGATGATCGTGTGATGACGATGCTGATGATCGTGAGATGACGATGCTGATGATCGTGAGATGACGATGCTGATGATCGTGTGATGACGATGCTGATGATCGTGTGATGACGATGCTGATGATCGTGTGATGACGATGCTGATGATCGTGAGATGACGATGCTGATGATCGTGTGATGATGATGCTAATGATCGTGTGATGACGATGCTGATGATCGTGAGATGATGATGCTGATGATCGTGTATCGTGAGGATCCAGATGATGATATTGTTGTAGCTGTTCAAGTGCTACAGAAGATAAAGATTCAATACTAAAGATGTCGATGTTCCAGTATTGAAGATGTTCCAGTAACTGCTTGAGTTACTAATGATGTTGAGAAAGCTTCCAATGATTTATAGATGTATCATGTATGATGTTGATGACTCCTTGCTCGGGCAGATGCTGTTATAATATCCTTCTCGTTAAGGGGGAGTGTTGAGATATTGTAACTTCAAAGAATATTATATTTGTACTTTATTATTCCGGAGATGATTCATTCCTCCGTGAAGATCTTATTGTATATCCGGAGATGTTTATTCCTCCATCGGAATGTGGTAACTCGGGTTATTAGACTTCCCTAGTGGGGGTCGGCCCTAAATGTGTTATGTGGGTCAAAGGGTTATTAGACCACCCTAGAGGGGTCGGCCCAGTCAGTTATAATAGGGTATTTAACCTAATGGTTAAATATGAGCCTACATGTACTTGTGTAAAATACATATCAGAGTAGTGTATAAATAGAGGAGGTGTGTTCCTCATTATACACACATTCACTCACTTGAGGATAGCGCACTTGTGGAGGAGAGGTCTGCTATTGTGGAGGAGGATATCATGTCTCAGGGTTTCATCTTTGTATATTGCTGGTCATCTATATTGAGGAAGCTTTGCTGGGTTTTCTACCCCATGAGGGTTTCCCAGGATAAATCTCTGTCTCTTGTGTTTATGCTGTGCTTGTTGTTTCTTCAGTGATCCTGTATATGCTATTATTGTGAAATGGAATGTAATGCTGCTATTTTCTGTCTTAGCATATTAAATCTTAACATTTATAACCCCTTAACAATGTTTTACTGCTATACATAAATACATCCCTGGATATGTGCAAAATTACACCAGCACCCTGTGCTTACTCCTTGCATCTTCAATTTTTATGAACATAATATATACGTTGCACTATTTTGGCCATTCTTCACCAGAAAATGCTAATGTATAGCTCAAGGTTTCCTTTGTAATTAACCTCATACCGATTCCAAGAGAACTGTGGACAAGGCCTACTCATATCAGCAAATCATGAGTGGTCAAGTGAAACACCAACAAAACTCCTTAAAATCATGCCAGGGGTTCTAATATTATGTGTACAGTAACTATAATTTCACCCTTTATGCAACAATGCAACCTTAAGGATTAATCTACTCCTTCAAATTCCCTAAAACACTAATATTTTCCCCCATACTTATTCATTATTGTTGCTACAGGAAAACACCATAGGTTGTTAAAAACAAATGCCCATGAATGCTTTCTTACTGTTGTCTTTAATACTTCAATCCTTTCAATAACCTGCATTCTTATTATTGTCTTTAATACTTTAATTATTTTGTATTGTTGTCTTTAATACTTTCGATAACCTGCATTCTACAAGGACACTTCAATCAATCAACCGGATTTTCGTAAAACTAATGTAAATCCAGTACACACACAAATGCTAAAACCAACTTCATCAAGTCTAGTTAGCTACTTACATGGATCGAATGAATTACTTGATTTGAAAAGGTGTGTCACTAGAGAATTGGGAAATACTGGAGATGAATCCCTCCCATGGGGGGATTTGTATGGAAGAAGATGATTATTCTCCCCTCGTTCTACAGTCACCTAGCATATATATAGTCAACACAACATCAATATGTTAACAACATCCACTACACTAACAAAAGGAAATTAAGAGCAAAGATGTCATAAATGATATGTTAAAGAGTTGAAAACATATCATATGTTAGAGCTTGCAAATCACCGACTAGAGAGTTTTCAACCAACCTAGCATGTTCCAAAGGAGGAAGATCCCCAGGAGAAGCACCTATATCTATAATATAACAATGCAATTATCATCAAAACCCATATTGTAAAGTAAAGTAATACAAACATGGAAACACGGATTAGATCAATTGGGAGTTCCATCAAATGTACCTGGAATGGTAGGAAAACTAGAATGGCACTGGATCCATCTATGTCCCTATATTGAATCCATAGTAGTGGAATATTGCACCTCTACAAACATCCATGCGCTCCAAGTTAAAAAACAATGATGTCTAAACACATAAATCTAAACGCATGCATCTCCCGATTCCATGAAACTCACCTAGGACCATAGAGGATGCATTGTTGGAGAAAGGATGGCCCTCTTGTTAAGGGATACAAATTGAAATGGTTCATATTCAGATGCAGGTAAATTCAAATCAATTTTCAAGATACTACTTTGATTGCTTCTTTTCCTTTTCTTTTTAGGGCTAAGGAAACTCTTCTTCCTCTTCAAATATGATTCGAAAGCACTCAACCCAAGGGTGAAGTCATGATCCATGAGGTTAAGGTTGTTGGCCTCATCCAACATTCTTTTAACCAGACCAACCAACTATTCATTCTTGCTCAAATAGCGAGAGGATTTTTTCAAAGCAGCTCTAGGTCGCCAAACAACTCCTCTCTAGCCAATTGAAGTCCCTCAACATTTGGATCAACATTATCAGTGGTCATTACAATTGTGTCTACATCCATATCAAGGTTTGGTGCCTCTATACTTGTCTTAGGAGGTGTATTGAAGGAAGTGGGTGTTGTTTTATGATCCAATAATAGGTTTACATACACTGAGGGGAAATACAACCAATCAATCTTTATAGAATGCTTGCAAATGTTGTCATGAATAGACCATAGGAAATCACATGCTATAAAATTTTGGCGATAGCAAGTGACAAGTTATCACTTATCAATATTGGTTTGACTCCTCACCCAATAGGCATGAGATATGCTCCCATGGGGGAAACAATCACTATATGGAATTCTTCTGGCTTTTCCCATTGATGATTCAGGCTGCTTCTCTTTCCTATAGTTGTTCAAATATCCTTCTTCTTTCCAAATTTCCTTAAAATGGTAACAAGGTTCAACATTTGTCAAGAGCACATACAACAACCAATCGATTCTATGATTTCATTTCTTCCTTCAATCAGATAGATAGTTTGTCTTTAGGTAATAGTGGTATGACTCAATAGCATTATTGGTCTCCTGATTTGCATGGGGTAAATATCGATAGCCTTTACCCACATCCCCAAAGTAAAGAATTCCATTAATGCAAATCTCTTTTCCTTAAGAAACAAAAAAGCAAAAACACAAGAAAGAGTATGTGCACTTACGAATCTTGCCACCAACAACCCAATTCTTGTAGAAATAGTCCAAGAAATTTTCCTCATATGAAAATTTGTTGAAAAATCCATTGATTGCGTAAATCACTTCAACATTGGAACAATATTTCATGATAGTACCTAACTCAGGGAACTTCTCTGTCGCTTTTTTTGGACTAATGGCCAATCGGTTCAATTTTTTTAGCCATGCCCTATGTACATGCCAAACACACAAGATCACTTCACACCTTATGACCTTCTTTCCAATTTCAATGCATTTAAGTGTGACAATATTCTTAGAATAAATACAAGTTGCAATGCAAAATAACAAGATTGAAGTTTCCTCAAAGCAACATTCTCAGCCAATGCATCATCAACCATAAAGGCATTCACTTTCCAATCAATATGAAGTTGGAAACACTTATGCATAATTGGTTCAACCATAGCACAATATCTTGTGATGTATTTCATGATGCTACAACCCATGCAACTGGCACCCCAGTTTGTTGTCCATCAAATGCCACGAGTGTGTCAACTGATACTGCCATATTCAAAGAACATATGAAGTCAAATTTAAGTCATCAATCAAATAGAATAGATACAACTAAAATGATGATACTAATTCATCCATTTACATCACACTTACCCCATATTTATTTGTATTGGATGTTGAATCCATTGATATTAATCTATTATGAGATAGCTTCACCATTCTCCCCAACGTCCATTTTGTTTGAATTCCAACTATAAAAGCAGTCTCTCCACCATTGGGATTTTGGTAAAAGAAAAACTATTCTTTATGTTTATAATACCAAAGATTCACACTCAATTCATATTTTTATGTAGCTAATAGTTTCCCTTCCTTTAACAATTGTAGATGTTTACAACATCTTTCATGCATAAGAAGAAATCCCTATCTCAAGTTGTTGCATCAAGGTCAACATGTTTCTTATTGTGCATTTTACACAATGAGTCAATTGGTACACCTATAAAACAACAACTTTCCACATAAGAAACCATGTCCATTGAAATCCTTGGCTTATGCATGGACTTGGACTCTCCTAAAGTGCCATGTCATCCATGATGAGGCCATCTTCCCCATGTTCATGCTCATACATGTTATATGTCAATGTTGTGACTTTGGGATTTTTAATCATAACCTGAACAATAAAATGGCACGGGTAGCCCCTCTTCTTCACAAATAAGTTCCTTCGTTTGGTTGATTACTTTCCTCTTTTGTCATCGGGACCATATGAACAAGCATATCTGCATAATTTTTTTTTGAAATTTTAGTACATATGACAAAGCATAAATGCATTATCATTAATAACATCTAAATAACTCGCTTTTGAAATGATTAGACCTCATATCGCATGGTAGTATTATCCCTATGTCATGGGAATTTGTTTCATGCAAGAGTGAAAGTACATGGAGAATCAAGATTCATTCCCTCCCCTCTAATAAAGTTAGAAACTCTATGTGAAGGGATTTTGGTGACCCAATCAATGGTTTTGTTCATTCGATATATTTCAAACTAGACAATATCTTTACTAGAAAAAGTGATATTGTCCTTGGGATCTTGCACCCAAAGGCCCATGATAGTTTTTCGTTTGCCTTGCTTTCCCATTTTGTATCAATGCCTACAAACAATGTGCAAACACATTAGGATAAAAGTCCATACTTTCAAAATTTCAACATTTTAAACTTAGCTAAAATTAAAGAAGCATGAATTATAAGACAAACAAGGATCACTACCTTTTGATTTCACATGTCTTCTCCATGGATTTTAATATTAACTATTTAGTGAAAACTTCTACTCTGATATTTGTTTTGAGTGGTTGGAGACAAAGCTTGATTCTTTTTGTAAAACCCTTTGGTCGAAAACTCTCCGAATTAAAGTATAGAATATTACAATATGTCCACTTGCTCTTCCAGGTATTCCTTGATGGATTTATTTTTGGGTGCAACATTCTTTGTATATTTATGCCAGTGATTAT
Organism: Larix kaempferi; assembly: GCA_027924585.1. NCBI lineage: Eukaryota > Viridiplantae > Streptophyta > Pinopsida > Pinales > Pinaceae > Larix > Larix kaempferi. The sequence continues at coordinate 13,979,979 of BSBM01001002.1, read as the reverse complement.
ACATTTCATTGAAATGTATCTTATATGAGATACATTGTTGTTTCATTGAATGGGAACCACCAATATGGATACTATTTGGGTCTTTAGAAGAGTTGGTATCATTGTCATGAGGTTATTTGCATTTGCTACTATTATTTATCCTTCCCTAAAATTGTTTTATCAGCACACTCTTTGGTAGGATTTTGTTCTGGTGTAAGAGATTTATGTGCATTAGTATTACTATTTCCAATTAGGAAAAATATTCTACCGCCTTATTTGTATAAATTTAAACATTTGTCTCTTGTAGCTACAAGGTCACATGACATTCTCTATGATTTCTCGTGATCCATGGTTTATTTATATGGGATATTTTCATTCTATAGTGATGATATTTTTTGGATTCGTGCGGGCTATATTTGAATCCTTTGCTTTGAGACCGAGTGTACTATCTGATAATGCACTCGCTTGGACTCTTATACATATAGTTATAAGCGTTCATTTGATGCCAAATTGGATTATTTTCCATTTCCTAAAATATGTCACAAATCGTAAGTCTAATATTACTAATGTAGTTGGTTTATATACATGTTTTTTGGAAAAGGAGCAAAGAGGTAAACCTTGGAACACTATGAATTTGAATAGTATATATAGGATCTATTAGATGTTATCTTGTCACTTACTAATGTGTTTTTGGTAGGTTATCGTTGATGGTCCAATCTCCAAATTCTTTTGTGTGGGAAGTTTGAATGGACTCATGTGGCTCCTTCGAAGCTAGGTACCTCCAAAAGTTTGCGGTATTGATAAGATTGATACGGTTTGGTAGTAGTTCTAATTCATGTTTCCTAGTGAGAGATAAAATAATATGTGATCAAAGAAATTTATAGGAAAACATCCATGTAATGTGTAAAGTTGTTACATATGCCCCCCTATGTGCAGTAGATAACTTTTCTCGTATCTGATTTTTTTTTAGATGTAACCATGCTAGTGTATAAATGTTGGGAGTCGAGTATGAGTTAGATTAGCAGAAGTTTTATATAGAATGAACACTATGTAGCATGGTAAACCTTACCCAGGGTTCCTGCATCCTAGGGATCTTGGGGACAGGTAGTGAACGTTCTGTTTTGGCCAGAGACCCCATTGGAAATGTTCCCAATGTCATTGGCCAATCCACAACCTAATTTGGGAATGCTCTAGGGACATGTTGCTGCTGCAACCTAATCACCATAATTTTCTGAAAATTATAGGGCCCCTCCTTTATTATTAGAGAGTTTTGTGGTCTCTTGAAAGCTTGGTTTTTGACCCTTTAAGTTGTTCTCCTTCTTCAAGAAAAGTTGTTTTTTTGGCTAAGGCAAAACTACAAGTTTTTCGCCAAAACTGGTTGCAGATTTTTAGTCTATTTTTCGCCGACCAGTGGCTTTGTTGATAGAGTGGTAGCGACCTTTAGGGATAACTTCACCGACCAGTCACAGTGTTTAACATTACTTTCGCCGACCGTTGCGCCATTATTTGGCCTCATTTTTGCCGACCGGTCGCAACCTTCTGGCTTAGTTTTGCCAACCGTTGCGTAGTGTTTAGGCTCATCTTTCACCGATCGGTCGTTTATTTTTGGGCCTTGTCTCGCGTTCCGGTCGCAGTATTTAACACTATTTTCTCTGACTGTTGCACTGATCCTAGTTTTATCTTTGCCGACCATTGCGCCATTACTTAGCTTACTTCTAGCTGATCGATCGCTTGCTCTTAAGCCTGATCCGGTCGACCGTTGCGTAGTGTTTAGCACCAACCCCGCCGACCCTTGCGTAGTTTTTTTTTCCTTTTCACCAATCCTCGTCGCAACGTCCCTGTCATAGTTTGAAATCTTAAACTCGCCGACTGTTGCGCGGCGGCTAAATTTATATCGCCTACCTCCCGCTTCACGCAGACTGTCGCCACCGTTTGTTTGGGAAGACGCGAGTACAGATGGGTGGAAACTTTAAGTGAGCCCGTGTGCATTCATTTTTTTGGTCCATCGAGCCCCATGCACTTTAAGTGCCCAGCTGCCAACCTGTATGTCTTAAATGCTCAGAGGTATATTTATGTAACAAGGTTTTTGGTTCTTTTCCCACCTTTTGCAAATAGAGAAGCACCGTTGAACACCATAGGAAGAGCACCAGTTTGTCGCTGATCAGAGCACATGCATACTCGCGCACTAAGCCTCTCCAACATTGACAGGTAGGTCCTCGAGCCCGTTCCATTTGCTTGGTTTGTTTCAGTTTTCGGTTCAACGTTTGATTAGTTTTAAGTTGTTTATGGAAGTGTTAGAAGCTAAAATATTTTAAGACCAGACCCTCCTCATCTTTAAGTGATGCTGAAAGACAGTCGTGCCCCTAGCAGGTTTTACCCACGGATTATTCTTCTGATCCCCAAATCCCTGTTGGCGAAAGCCTCATGGTTAACTCGGGCCTGTCACAGTCTTTTGCCTTGATTTTCATCAAAGTCTGGAACCTAGCACCCACTCAGAAACCTCTCATCCTAAGCTTTTATCTTAGACCAGTTTCAATCCGTAGGCTTGCTATCCCTAAGCTTCGCCAAAACCCCAAAGCCCGATAACCACGCTGATTGTTTGTTCCAGTTGAGCCTTTTATCCAAACATAAGTTGCTTTGTCTTCAAGTACCAGAAGTGTCTTGTAATAGATGGGTTTCACGCAGTCACTGTGCTCTGTTTCTTTTCACACACACACATTTGCTTCTATCAGCTTCTCTCGACATAAGTTTCAGTTCAATTTTAGGTGCTCATGGATGTTTTGTTTTCGTAAAAAAGGATTCATCCGTCACTTTTAATGGTTGCTCAAAAGATAGACTTGCATGGATGTTAAAATGCATGGTTTGCTTTAAAGCTTGTCATCTTCCACGACATAAGTACTTTGCATTTTGAAATTCTAAAATAATGCCGATAGCACTTGCTTGCTCATTGATTAGGGTGATAAGATAATGTCAAATGATCATCATCAACACTTGTTTTCTGTTTAAATCGCACTCATTGAACTGCTGCATGGATGAATTTTATGTAAATGTTTGTCCTCGTTGTTTTCAACCCTAATGTGGGCAGTTTTAAATGGAAGTCGACACTCACATTGAGTTTTGTTCTGCTTATTTTGCATCATAAATATTGCACTGTTTATTAGGATTCCTCATTTTTCCCTTCATTATCGTCGCAGGTTTGATATGCACAGGCGATCCGCCAGAAAGAAAGCTAAACTAGCCGAGTCAGACTCATACATAGATATACTTTTGGACACCTCGCTCGAAACAATGTTCGGGAACACGAAAGTTGTCACGGGAGCCGCCCCAGAGTATCAATCGGGAAAACTATATAGAGCTATAGAAGACCAAAAATTCCCTGAAGCCTCCTTGGAAGAGCTAATGGTTTATAAGAACATCAAAAATTCTGGTCTCCACAAAGCGGCCACTCGTCCGGAGCTATTCCCATGCTCAGAGGTTATTGGTTGGATACTACCCCAAGTGAATACTAACACCAGATTCATCATGGATATCAACGGGATGGGTCTTGCATCTTTTGAACCAGATCATATCACGACAACATACAAATTGCCCTACCCTAAGGCCCTACTGAATGACGTGTGGATATCAGGGAAAAAAATGGACCCTTGGAATACGCCAGGAAGATGACAATTGCTGAAAGGAAAATAAGGTTATGGACCAGTGGAGAGTATGAGAGTCAGCATCTGTGGACTCCGTACAGGCTCATCGCCCTGATGTTGAGTCAAGTTTTCGGCTTACCGAATGGAAACATATATAAAATCTGCTGGGTGTCGGTGATGTTCCATGTGGCCACACATGGTACAATATTCAACTGGGCTGATATCATCTCGGATAGCATGGCTTCACATATAATTGTTGCACAGGGAGGATTGGCACAAAATAAAGCTAATTTCTTCATGTCCTCTTATCTAGTGGACTGTTTATTCATCAAGCACCCTTTACCTGATTTGGGATGCATATGGAACCACAAAGAGTCCCCCCTCCATGTGGCCTATCAGATGACGTGGGCACACAAGTATGCAAGCCACTACACTCAGATTTGCGAAAAGTTCATCATGCCCCTATATCAACTACTCTTCAAGGCAAAACTGAATTTCCTGTCAGATAATGCTATGCCGATCATAGAAGCATTCAGAGATTACTACTTCTCTTCGGAGGGAACATACATCAGAATGTGTGGAGGGAGTCACCCCCCGTCCCTATTGCCCCGGTATGCCACGGATTATGTAGTGCATAGAGAAGGCGTAAGGTAACTCTTTACCGATGGAGTTAGTAAGGTGCTCCATGATAAGAAGAAGGCTGTATACCCACCAATGCCTTTTACCATTGGAGCATACCAGCTCCCCAAGGCAAAAGATGGCATATATTTTGCTTAAGACTTAGAAGCCTTCCATTTTGGAACCAAGATTTTCAGAAGGCATGACCCCGAAGGAAAAGTTGTTGCTCACTGTACTAACTGCAAGGTCACTTTTGACTATGCGCATTTTTTCAACAAAGATGAAGAATTATTTCGAAGCGCGAAAAACATGATCAAGTTGGGAAAGAGATACTGCCCCAAAGGTGGAGCTAGTTCCAATTCCAAAACTGCCGAAGGAGCTGGGTTAAGGCAAAAAGCGGAAGAGGAGAAGCAGCGTTAGGAGGCAGTAGCTATCTAGTTAGAGGAAGTTGAAAAGAAGAAAAAGGAAAAGGCAGATAGACTCCAAGAGGAAGAAAATCAAAGGCTTCAAAGGGATCTAGTTGAGAAACAGAAAGAGGAAGCTGATAGGCTTCAAAAGGATCTAGCAAAGAAGCAGAGGGAAGAAGCAGAGAGGGTTCAAAAAGAACATGAAGAGAAACAACGTCAGGACGAGAAGCTGCCAAAATTCAGTAGGAGCAAGCTGATAGACTGCAAAAAGAAGAAGCCGAAAGAATAAAGAAAGAAGAGGCTGAAAAGTTGTAAGAAATAAAAGAGAGAGTGGAAGAGGAAGCAACGGAATTGCAAAGGAAAAAAGAGGAAGTAGAGAAGTCTAAGGAAGCTGTGGAACAAGGGAGCTCAAGTGCACAAGATATGGACATAAATGTGTCAACAACAAACCCACCAGAGACAACCACTGAAGGACATGTCTCACCTTAGGAGCTCGCTCTCACCCTATTCACTCCTTCAAAGTAGCACAAAGTGGCAAAGATGGATTCCATCTTTTTTGATAAGAACAAGAAGGCTATCGTGAGAAGATCGGAAAAGAGGATGAAATGTCAAGACGACCAAGATGTAGTCACAATAACATAAGTTCTGATTTTTTAGGGGACTAATAGAGACCCTCGGTTCGCGGCAGCAGCCAACTTGGCTACGACTCAGGCAAGTGCCGATAATGTAGATCTGTTGGTAGAAGAAGTGAAGAAATACAAGGACAAGTGCTTCAAAGTGAAAGATAATCTATTGAAATAGGTACACCAAGGTAATGAGCTGAAGAGGAAGTATAGCGAGCTTCAAGAAGAAAAGGAAGAAATAGCTTTGCAGACCCAAAAGCTCGAAGATGAAAAGGATGCACTAAATGTGCAACTAATAACCGCAGAAGGAGAGAAGAAATAATTAGAAACTCACATAAAAGAGTTAGAGCAAATAAAGGTTGCAAATGAGAAGAAGCAGGACTTAACTCCGTTCCATGAGCAAGCATATGATACAATGAGGAAAATTCATCAGTCACTGGAGCTGATCACAAAAGAGGTATGTAAGATGAAGAGAAAGATTTCAAGGATGAAAGAAATTGATGTTGATGCACTGAGACTCAAGAAAAAGTATGTGTGCCACTTGGAGGAAATCAATAGACAACTTGAATGGAGAAAAGGAAAATCAGGACTCCCAGGGAACCTACCTCTCAAGTCCGCAGAGGATTTGCAGATGGATTTAGGACTCCTTGAGTTTTGTAGAGACTGTGGTACAAAAATAATGAGTCGAATCCAGAAAACCATCGGGAAATGTATCAACTTCTACTTAAAGATTCGGGAAACCCATGAGAAATGCCATATGGTTTTACCTCAGACCATACATGATTTTCCTAACAAAGATCAACGTTTTTTGGAGCTACAGGGTGAGCTGAATACATAAATAGAATACCTAAAGAAGATAGATGTCCTGACACCATAAGATCTCCACCGGTTTATTGGGAAAGCTTCTATTCATGCTTATTTTATGGAGGACATCGCCCAGGCGACAACTGCAGGAGTAGCAAACATTAAAACAAAACTGTCTAAGCATGAGATCTCACTAAAAATGATGGTTTCTGTGCGAGGCAATTTTATTATACAAGAAGCTGGCATGTGGCCCAATTACATTGCTGAAGTGGAAAGACCAACTTGAAGTTAATTTTGTTTTTTATTGTAAATTCTAAAAGATAGCTGAAAGTTGATTTATTGTATAAACATTTAAAAAACAGTTGGAAACTAATTTTGTCTTATATGAGCACTAGAAGACAAACTTTTGTGCTTCCCTAGGGTTAGGGTTGGAGAAAGACAATTTTGTAAAGTTATATATAGAGGAATAGAATAGAAGGAAAGGACTTTTGGCAGGTGAAAGTACTGATTTGTCTTGTATGTGAACTACTTTGCTGCATTAATAAAGAAAGCTCTATTTGCCTGGGAAAAGATAGCACTGCGTTTTTTGCTTGGGGATGTGTTGAATGTCTGTTGAATTATTTCTGCACCATTTATGCATATACTGTGAGATCGTTCCTAACTATTTTGAATTAATTCTTTGTTATGAATGCTTTCATTTCCTGTGCAAACAATCATGTGTTAAATGAGTAATGGAATGTTTTAATTCTGTCAGAGCTATCTTTGATATCCTTTATATTCTGTTGTAAATGTATCTATATTGTTGAACAACTATCTATGAGATTCTTGGGTATATTTCCAGCATATTGCTCATGTTTCAGATTTGCTACCTGCAGGGATGGATTAATTAGCTTAGATATTTTTAGATCAGATTTTCTTTAATCATATGCATTTAGATAGGGCACTTGCATATCATCTTTAATATAAAATACATAAACGGTGGACCGCAACCTGTGAAAGTTAATCTTTAATTCACATACGGTAGACGAGCCGTTAATCGGATGGATTCCCTACATCAAACGGTGAGCAATCTAATAATTGGGCTTGCTTACCAAGGAGAATCCCTAACTGTAGGTGCTGTGATTTTCGGGGCATCAACAGGACATTATGGCCTATCGAAGAACAATTGTATTCCTAGGTGTTCCTTGGCAAGCACCGAAACATCCATTTCCAACATCTTGATGGAAGGTACATATTCCAAAATAGGAAGGAGTTCCCAATCCTCTTTTTGTTGCAATTCATACCAACATTCATTCCCATTTTTTGAATCAGTTGTAATTTAATATTTCTTAATGAGAGAGATTGTTGTTTCCAGGCATTAAAGGTTGCATAGAAACCCTCAATGCTATACTCGTGGCTCTTTCTTATGGCTAATTGTTTGTGATTTCTGCAATTCGGTTTACAAGGTGAAACCCCTCATTTTTGTATTGAATGGGACCTACCAAGATGGATTTCAAAACTTCAAAATTTAAGAGTATTAAAAATGAATAATTTTTATAATTGGAGGCATGGCAAGATTTTGAATCATTAGTTCTTTACAAGAACTCACTTTGTCATCCTATAAATGTCATATGGTGGCAGAATTACCATAATCAATTTCAAAGCTTCAATTTTCCAAAAAATTGAAAATAAAAGTTTGTTGAATTTTTCTTATTTTTTCACAGGCATGAATTGGAACTCCATGGCAGTCTGCAGATAATGTGGGAGGGCCTCAACTTGATATGCTAGAAAAAAAATTCACTAGTCCATAAAGGCATGGACGTCACTTTAAGGGTACATGGTGTTATTTTTATGACCGATAGAAAAATGGCAAATGAGACTAGATTCAACTTCACCCATGAAAGTGCCAGTCAAATTGAAGAGGTTTTAGGAAAGGCATTGGAAAAAAAATGAAGTCAATTGTTTTATACAACCCGTCTCTTGATTATTATGTCTAACTAAATTATAGTTGCATGGAATCCCAAGAATCAAATCTAATTATAGTTGCAGGACATTCCAGGAATCAAACATCTTCTGTTGATTATATAATTCACTTAGTTTTCTTGAAAATTGTGAATGCAAGTAAATAAATGGTTTAATGATTTGATTATGGCCTTGACATTGTAAGTGTAGAAGTCATAATGATTTGATTAAGTGTGAAAGTTGTAATGATTTGATTATGGCATAATTTGTAGATGCCCTCCAATCTCAAATACATCAAATTAGATGGAGAGGAAACATTCCCAACTTTTAAAAATCTTCCTAAGTTTTTGGTCTTCAATAACTTCCATATTTGTAGATAGTTTAATTATCAACTTGGCAGGGTTGAAAAAATAAATGGATTATGAAAACTAATAAATGTTGATTTGATGTGAAATGATTTGATTTGTAATGGCGTTTCATAAAGCTTGTGTGTGCATTCTTTTTCTTTGATTTTGTTAAATTAAAATACTTCCCTTAAACACACATTAACAAAATGAGGGGTGGGAAATCCATTATGTTGGAATTCAAAGTGAGTGGCATTGGGATATTTGAAATCTTCCCTTCTCTTTAAAATCAATTAGTATCAGAGATTTGTTTTGTTGTGATTCCTAAGCCAACAATTTATGGTGAATGAAAGGTTTGGTGACACTAAATGTGTGTGCCCATTGTTCAATGGAATACGATGCAATAGATCTCCAAGAAGCAGTAAGATGGAAAAGGAATGAGGGATAGACCCCATTGAATCCAAATTTGAGTCTCTTGTGGATAACATTGTGCAATGTTATAGTCCATAACCTAGAATCACTAAGAGACATGAGAAAGAAAACCCCAATTATCCAAAATCAATAGAAGCATTTAAAACATGTATTTACATGTGAGCCCAAAGGGATGTCTATTCATGTTTGATGAATTCTAAAACAATTACCTTCAATTGTAAATACACTATACTTGCTCACTGCATAAAAGCATAGTGAAATATAGAATCAAGTATGCAATGACATGCAATATCATGATATCAAAAACTAGTACCCAAACTAAATTTACCAAGTCCCTAAAGTAAACATTCAATAAGATACAAACTTCACAAAGTATTTGAAATGGAAAGACATACCTAAAAGCATCAAATCCAAGTATATATATCTAATTAATGTAGTATTGATTACTCAAAAATATGGGCACATCGAAATACCAGGAGTGGGGAGACCAATACAAATGTGTAGAGATGGGCATATACCCCCCTCTCTAGTTGTATCCCCTTTTTTGTACATCTTAGTTTTTTGGTCTGGACACAACCTTTTTCAATATAAATCTATAACCCTTATTGTAATTAAAAATAAAAATAAAAGCATTAAGGCACTACTCCCTAAAACGATGCAATTGTTTATACTCATTGTTTCTTCTTGTTTCTCTAGCAACCAAGGGACTCCAACAGTCTCCTCTTCCAGTCCCACAAGCTTCCCTAAAGTCATCCTAGAAAATATCTCAGGCCAAACAGTTTAATTGACTTCTTTTACTAAAAAACAAGGTGTTTGCATTGAATTTTCAATCGCAAAAAAGCCTTATGTTTCATTGATCAAAACATAAAAGAAACTCTTTCACATTGAATGTTAACAATATGATCATCGAAATTTTTTCAAACTATAAATATATTTCATAGCACAAAACCCATTTTGATCAATGAGCAACACTTTTTGCATCCAACTGAGAAACATAGTGGCAAGAATTTAGTCACATATTTGTTGGGCATATCTACTAGTGCATGCAATTGCTTATTTTCATTCAAATAAAAGTAAATATTTCATCTAATCTAAAAAAAATCAGAGCAAAAGGGTTTTTGAATAATAGTTGATATGAGCACCTCATGCATCATACAAAATATTAAAGTCTTTCAGTTCATGAAGCCATATATTTATTATCCAATCCAGGGGATTGTAAAATAATTAGGCATACAAAGTTTACACAACACACAATCTCAATAAACCCCCAAAAGATTTATGTCAAACAATTTTCTTGAATATTGTCAGAAGTGAACAAAAATATATATGCATTAAAAATATATATATACACTTAAGATAAGAGAAACTAAAAACAAACAAAAGCATGCATTACAAATCTCCGTTACACTGGATCAAAACAAGTTAGCTCTTATAAATAGAGAGTGATTTGGCTCCTTCACAAGTTATATTTGATTCAATAGCATAAAGTTAGAATTACAAGCCGATTTCAATTTGTCCTCGTGTTATTTTTTCTTGTACGTGTTTTAATTTCTTCTATTAATTGTGTGAGTAATCTTTAGAGTGTCTGAGTTGCAACAGATTGAGGTTAGAATTGGGGTTGGGTGGCAGGGTGAGGTAACCAACGATAACTGTCATGGGAAATTTTTCCTAACAGCTAAGGATGGATTTTAACATAGCAAGGGAGAGAATGCTGCTACTATTCCCCTAGGATATTGTTCTAGACTCAATAAATTGAAAATATATCTAAGAAGACGAGCATAATGAACAAAGAAAAGAGAATGAAGGAACCTGTGCTTCATAGGTTGTCCTCGATCCTTCTCCTCCTCAAAATTTTTAACTTAGCCCACCTTCAAATATGCACACAAGAATACAAGAGACCTTTCTCAAATACATTTTGGAACCATATAGTTATATACCAAATCATAAACCAATAACATACATGATTTACACTAGTTAACCTATCATGAGGGTTTATGCCCTTTAAACCAATAAGAATTAAACATAATGAGAATTGACAATCAAATTGGGGGTGGGGCAGGGGAAATATAATAGATCTCTATTAAATGATGAAATAGCACGCATATAAGTATACCTAATCATGTTGCAAGCATTCCCAAAACCAAATTCTAAGTCCCTCTACAACCCTGTCCACTCATGCTTCTCACTCCTAATCCTTCAATATCCTCTTGCATACAAGGAAGAAGTCATAGGATAAATTCAACACACAAATGGGAAGATGTCTCAAAGACAGGGATTCCTAAATGGGGGAACTAAGCATAAAAACTCAAGGTCTAAGAGGGTTCTTCCAACATAATGACAATATGGGTGTTCTCACTTTCCCTTTCTCCCATGAGTGCCTTTTTAATTAGTGTTTGGCATGGCTAAGATGGTTAGGAGGTAGTTCTAAGTGGTTATCACCAAGGAATTATTCTTTCAACTATTTGATTTCACGAATTTTAATGAATTTTTATATTGTTTTGTGCATTTCCAAGGTCCACATGCGTTGCATGAAGGAAAGATGCATGGCCATGTACCTTGCTCAAGGAGGAAGTGCATGTGGCTCAAATATCTTAGTTGTTTAGTAAAAATTGAGATAAGAAGAACTAAAGTTGTTCCCTAAGGTGGTGAACATCATTTTGGATGACCCTGATGTGGAATTCAAGGTCATCAATAGCTATTAGGGGATGTTACAGTGGTACTAGGGATATTTGGAGACAAATTAGGGACAATTAGATGTTGTTTGGTAGGATCCAATGCCATTAGGGACACCCTGATGTTGTTAGGGTCATTAGGGTACCATTAGGGTCATTGAGGTGCCCATTGGTGCTATAACATATGCCCCCTAATGTGTGAGCATAGAAGGGAAGATGATTGTCAAAATACAATATAATACTTGGGAAAAGGAGCCGAGTGGTATCAAGTGAAGGTCCCTGGACACTGGCCCCAGAAAGTACCTACAAAAGATATCAATTTGTCAGATAATCTTTCTTTCCTCAAGGAGGGAATACCCATGCTCAGTTTTAAGTAAGCACGACCGCTAAATCAAGTACATTCTGAATCCATGAAGTATATAAGATGCTTAATCATGCCCACGATAAAGAGACATAGTGGATCCATGTCAAAATAGATCATATCCATGAGCAAATACAAAGTGGATCTATATCTCAAGTTATATTAGGAGAAAAATTGGAATTGAAGTGAGTACAAATTGGTTCTACATATGGTACCAATGCTATGCCATGTATGGTACAGTCTTGTGCAACTTAGGCAATAGAAAATGAGATAGTGCTATTGTAGCCCAAGGTCTTCCATCCAAACCGTTGAGATGTATGTGTCCATATCATCTGAATAGATGTTCCGAGGTCGAACACGGGGAACACCATTTGATTACCTATCATTGATGTATACTGTTAACAAATGTGACACAAACCATATATGATGATAATGGGAATCAAGGTACTTAGCACATTCTATCAAGTGTGAATAGATTTGTTGGAGTTGAACACTTGCATAATCTATGAATCAAGGAACATTGATGTATTCCCACTATCAATAGAAAGGGAAATTGTAGTTGATAAGTGCAAACCCCAAGGTACCAAAATTTCTCTAAATCCCATTCCCAGAGAAAAATGAGTGGAATTTGATGGGAAGAGATATGTTGGAAGGGAGGCATTAAGGCATCCCCAATAAACCCACACAAGGAATTATCAGGAACTAATTTGTTTTGGAAAGGTCTTGGACAAATATTTGTAGGAACATACCACTGAGTAAATCTCTCACATGCACCAGATGTAAACAACACATGAAAGAGACCCCCTGATCAATAATCACTAATGAAATTCATTAATAGAGGTGAGGATTTCCACCAATGATGAAAATGGAATCCAAGGTACAACATGAATCCCAAAATGTAAATACAGGTCTTCCGTCAAACATATGGGAAACAAATCAGTCAAAGGCCAATGATGACATGTCAGTTGTTGAGAACAAGGTAACCTACTAATGAGGAAAGTAGGCCCAGGGTGCCAATGACCCTAGGTTAAATTCTTAGAGAAATGTGTTGTCGTCGATGAGAAATGACTCGGTAGTGAGAAGTCAGTGGGGACCTTCCATATTAACATGAGTATGAACACTGTTTATAATGATACAAACTGAGAGCAACTTGATAACAAGGAAGGCCAAATTGAATGGTCAAGGAAATTGAGGAATGGTCGGCATACACTAAAGATGAACCTTGAACATTAACACAACATAATGGTGACTTGGTAAACATTTGACACAAACGGAACAATTATATAAATTTGCAATGCAAGAGGCATTAGTGGATTCTCCATAATGATTGGAAAAGTAACCAATAAGAGTATAAAATTAGAGATCAAGTTTTGAATCCTAAGGCAATACTAAAAACCCAACTTGTTGAGAAGACTCTAAACTGGTGCTTTGTTCAAGGGTGGAATGACTAACTTGCTAACATCAACAATATCATCGATTTAACATCTCCCTGGAAAAGAATAAAGCCCGGAAAAGAATAATAGAATTCTATTTTACATTAGAATAAACAAGTGTCGCAAGGGATGCAACTATGTTCCAAGTGCATGGAACAAACCTATGCAAAAAAAAATGCAAAAAAGGTGTTGGGAACGAGGTGGACACTCACCGTCATGTTTCTTACAAGGATACAATCCAAAATGAAAATGTAAAGGATGCAAGTGATGAGCAACATAATGAATGGAATGGTAGTATGAAAGATACAATGAAGCATTAGACATAAGTGTGCAAGTAGTAGTGGGCAAAGACAAATGCATAATGAACAAAAATTAGAGCCTTATAGGGAATGGACATAAATAGAAGAGAAATAGAGGCATGAGGCTTATTCTCAAAGTCATGGTAAAACTAAAAAGGCTCTCGAGTCTATGAGAAAAACTAGGCATGGGCACCAAAATGGAAAGAGGTTGTTGACTACATTGTCCCATGTTAGATAGAATCTTCTGTTAGACTGGTGCAAAATACAGATAGAGAAGGCTGATGTACCAATATCCAACAGGTTTGACACTATGGAAAATTCGAGTGGAAAAAGGCTCAAATGCATCATAATAGAGGGAAAACCTAAACCTATATGCAAGCTTCTAAATATACTTGACCAAATCAAACAACATGTAAGGCATGATCCCTAAGCAATCAGGAATCCCTCTTAAATTTGTGTATCTAAGAAAAAACAATACCATGATCATATGTAAAAAATCTAAAAAGATCTAATGTGAGTTAATTTGATAGGGGTATCTTCAAATGTTTTCAACAATATTCATTACGAAGGCATGGTATACCAATGAAGACTCAAGAACTCCAAGGCATGAGGACCTACAATCAATAAGATCAAACTCATGAACAAGATCAAAGTTGAAAGCAATAATAGATTCTATAAAAATAGACTCATCATCGCAGGAGTCTAAGGATTTACTATAAGAATTACACTCATTAGTAACACCTACTTTCAACTCAATGGTAGAGTCCAAAGAATAAAAAATTCCACTGTTTGAGGACCACAGATAGTGAGATCAGACTCAAAAGGAAAATTAGGGTTGGATTTGATTGCAACCGGGTCTAATCAAAAGAGATGATCTATGGAAAGGACATAAATATCCAAAGAAATGTTAGACTCGATCATAGTTCAAGGAAAGCTTCATCTAAGGGAATACCATAATCCCATAGAGAACATATGTTGAAACATTCACTTGGACCAACCGGGGGGAGAATAACCTCCAATGCCTCTATTGGGTAAATCACATAGTCAACTGTGGATCCAAGTCCCAAGAAGATGGGCATGAATTCATAGGCTTCTTCTCAGTGGCTATTGGAAACAAGGGAAATAAGGCCACATAATTCACCCATGGAAGGGTAGTGTCTATTGAAACACTAGAAACAGACAACGAGGACACTTGGTCTAAAGTCGAGTAAAGAAGAGGATTGGCAAATGCAAGTTGATCAATAATGACAATGCTTTCGTTGTGAGGGAAATGTATCACACGAAAGAGCATAGACACCAAATAATTCATAGAATATACATAATCATTTCCAAGGATCATATTAAATTCCAACAGGCCCTCCATAACAATAAAATTAACTAAGACAATCTTTACACCTAATTTAATAGGAAATTGAGGAAGGAACCCGAAGGTTTCACTAAGTATTCTATCAAAATCCATTGGTTGAGTGGAAACTGAGATAAGGTTGGGAGAACCCAATCCTTTCCAAGTATATGTGGATAAAATTCTAACAGAGGCTCCTTCACCTAAAATACATTGAAAAACCATCTAGTGTTTAACTTGAACCCTTATTTGGAAGGGTGTAGAAGAAGGAAGGCAAGGCCTAGCTAGACTATTCCAATCAAAGGAAATGATCCTAGAGCTTCATGGGGGATATTTTGAAGTGAAAGGAATACCCTCTTGTCCATAAATTTTTGAATTGGAATTGAAAGATACTTGAGAAGTAGTCACATCACTCTCCAAAGGAAGAGTGGGATTTCCCAAAGAATGCATCGGTTTGACCACTTCAATCTTATCACTCTTCGAGGGAAGATTGGGATTGACCAAATATTGCATCAGTTCGACCACTTCAATAACCAATGGTTGAATAGGATGCTAAGAAAATATATGTTATTCAGCAGTAGAAGATCCTTGGGATAGTGACCACACTCTTTGTACCTATGGAATAGCAAGGCACATATGAGTAAGGTGATATCATTTGCAGATATTACAAGGGAAATTATGCTTACAGCCTATTCATCCAGGTTTCTCAATAATATCGATACTCCCAGCATGACTTGCATTGGTTGGTTTTTTGTCCCCAACATGACTTGCAGTGAATGGTTTCTAATGCCCCCAACATGACTTGTAGTAGTTGGTTGTTAGTCTCTGGTATGACCTGCAGTGAATGGTGACCTGTCTCCAGTTTGACATATAATGACTCGTGAATCTCCCCTAGAATGACTTGCATTGGCGAGGGAACTACCCCCTACATGACTTGCATTAGCTGGTGGCATGCCCCCTTGTATTTGCATGTGATGTCCCCTCCCACTTGATCATGGTGAGAGGATGAATTAGTGGCCTATTTGAATCCCATAGGCTATATTCAATGAAGTCATGGAGTCATTATCGATGTCACTTAGCTTAAAAAGGTGTTTTACTTATAAAAGTGACTAATAGATACCCAAACCTTAGAAAATGGCTTTTAATTTTCATGTGGAATAAGTCAATGAAGCAACATTCTAGATGGGGCTCTAGTGAAAGAATGAAAGGAGAGGCAATGCCTCACTTGGACATCATATGTTTTTGGATTGATCTCTTAGGGACTACTTTTATGAGCTAAAGTTTTCCATTGGAGGTTTTGGAAAAACCTCTTCCATTTTTGTTTGGTTTCGGTGGTGCAAGATCCACCCTAGCTAGATGAAGGGAAATCCACTCGGGATTTCCAATTGAGCTTATCTGGTGATTTTATCTTCAATTAGGTGGTGTAGTGTCCTGAGAAATTTTCTTAAGAGGGAAAATTCTTCTTGGTGGAATCATTGTGGGTATCATGACACTCGTGAGGGAGTCTGAATCAATCCTTGAGGAGGCCGTGTGTTTCATTGGTCAGTTCATGGCTCTTAGAGGTCTATTGGGGTTTGAGGAAGAGGCCAACCCTATTCTTGTGGTTGGCGGATTTGGAGAGAGGCCAAATCACTGTTAAGGAGGGATGAGTCTTTTGAGAAAGGCCTGCATTGTGGTGGGAGAGGCCATGGTAATAGGAGAGAGTTAGACCACTTGTGGAGAGGGGGCCGAATATTGAAGAAAGCTATGAAGGATTTGGTAGAGACCGTGAACTCTTGAGAGGGTCAATCCATTCATGTAAAGAGTTGAAAACTTGAACATAACTCACATCTCTTGGTGGAGAGATTCGTGAGCTTGTGGATAGGCCATGAGCTATTGAGGAGAATGAGAACTTGGGAATCCAAGTTGTGAGACTGTTGTGGTGGACCGAGACCCATAGAGGAGTTGTGGAGGTCGTGGATCATTAGAGGAGTTGATATTCACTAGAGGAAATTGTTAGAACAAGAGGCCATCAGCTGTAGCAAAGATTCAGAGTCTTGGAGAATCATTGGAGACGTGGAAAACTAGTAGTAGAAGAGTTGTGACGATAATGTCAGTATTTGCATTTTGTTTGGTGATTGTACTATAGCTGCTATAGCAACCAACTGAGAGACTTGTGTTGTCCCATCCATAATAAAATGTCCATATTTCGATTTATGTGTATTTGATCTCTTCTAAAAAATGTTTGATGAAATGTCTACTTGAGAATATATGCAAAATGTTTACGAAAGTCCTAAATGAATAAACATGCAAATTGTTTGACGAAATCACACAACTAACACAACAAATTTTCCTAGTATTGAGTTGTGTATATTTCAGTGGTATTAGAGCTGGTGACCTTGCTGGCCTATGACGTTGATGGTTAGGGGGCATGTATGACAACCCATCCCAGGATCATAGTCACCAGGAGAAGAGGAGGATATGGGAGATAGGTGAGATCCTTTAGAAGAGTGTGTGTTTCAAATGTTGGGTGACTTGGACAAGGGGCGGGAGGAGGCAACTTAGAGACATGCTAGGTAACAACAGTAGACCCTTGATGTGCTCACACAGTTGGTGGGAAAAAAAGGGAACCAGATTAATGTAGGACATATTGGATCGATTAGAGCTCATGTAGAGGGTGGCAATACCCATATTCCAACAAAGAGTGTCCCATAGTCAGGAAGCATAAGAACACCTAGGACATTATTGCCATCATTCCTTAAGGAGCAATCCACAAGAGCACAAGAGCAGTAGGGTCAGGATAATATTTCACAACCTATTTCAGGGAATATCAAGCGTTAGATGAGGATATACATGCGGCTATGCCTTTTTGAAAATTATACAACATCAAATCCAGGAACAGGCCTAGGGCTTGGAACAAAACAATGCAATACCAACAAAACTATGATCTATTGCGCAAGGTGGGAAAGTTGACTATCCCATATTTTGATGGATCCGCACATAGCATAGCCATAGCATGGATAAATAAGTTGGATACCTACCTCCAAATTAACCCAACGACGGAGGTAGAGGCAATTAAATTTTCCACCCTACACCTAGAAGGAGAAGCTCATGAGTGGTGGTACCATGAGATAGTGACATTGGGGCATGCCGACATCACATCTTATGTGGATTTCACCTAGAGGTTGATGGAACGATTTGAAAAGAAGGAAATTGAGATCCATTTCAGAGATATGGCACAGTTAAGACAGACATGAACTCCAACAACATATATTACAAAGTTCCATAGGATGGCCTTCATGGTGAAAATTATCTCTGAGCAGAGGTTGATGATGTTGTTCACAGAGGGTTTAGCCAAACCTTTCAGAGGCTGGGTGAAATCATTCATGCCAACCACATTACAAGATGCCATTATGAGGATGCAAGACATGGAGGATATAGTTCCCAAGAAGGCACCAATGAAACCCTTTAATTCACATAAGGGTAAGGGGACAAACCCTCCCCAAAATCCCTGGATGGGGAAGGATAAGATGGATGAGGAGACTTAGAGAGAGTTGAGAAGGAAGAAGCTTTGTTGTAGCATCAAAGAACCTTGGTAACTAGGCCACAGGTGCAGGGGTAAAGGAGTGGTCCATTACATAGAGGTACATTCAGGCAATGACGAGGAAGAGGAGGAAGAACAGGTGTAGAATAATGAGCAAAGAAGTGGGTTGATGACCAGTCGTAGGTACAACAACCACATGATGGGACCATTGCCACTTTATAAGGCATTCCCAGATTCAACACTTTGAGAGTCCATGGGACTTCATACAGGGGCAACGTGTAATGATACAAATAGATGGTGGGCCGACCCAAAACTTTATAAAGTCAACATTGGTGACCAGGAGAGGCATCCTCATAGAGGAATTTGAGGGATTCAATGTGGAGGTAGCTGGTGGACGCACTATGCCATGTATGTAGAAGGCTCCACAATTAACTGTGATGATGGGGAGTTCTATAGGATGGGTGATGACTTCTATGTGGTCAATTTGGCAGACACCAATGTAGTTTGGGTGTTCAATGGCTTAGTACTTTGGGAACTATTTTATAAAAATACTAGACATTGGAAATGGGATTCAATGCACCAGATGGTACGAGGGTATTTTTGCAGGGCATGTCCAATGGTGCTCCAAGAGTTGTTTCAGCCAAGCGGATGGAGGCACTATTCATACAGGGTGAAATAGCTTATGTGGTAGAGCGCCTAATTATGACACAAAATCCATCATAGGACCAACAACAGTATCATGTAGATATATGGGAGGTGCTTGGGAAGCATGACAAGGTGTTTGGGCCACTACCAATAGGGAGACCACCTAGTAGGAAGTTTGAGCATGTCATTGAGTTAGAGGTGAGGGAAAAGCCCATGCCACCACACCATACAGGCATGCGAAGAAGTTTAGGGATGAGATACCCATGATCAATGAATTGATAGATGAATTGCATGGGGTAGTGTACTTCTTGAAGATTGATATTTGATCAAGGTGCCATCATATCTAGGTTAGAGAAGAGGACATACACAAGAAAACATTTATATGTCACTACATGCACTATGAGTTCTTAGTCATGCCCTTCAGTTTGAATAATCCACCATCCAACTTCCAGTCAATATCTATGAACCATATCTTCAAAAAATAGGTGAGGAAGTTCTTACTGGTATTCTTTGATGATATATTGATATACAATAGGACTTGGGAGGAGCATTTGAGGCACTTTGATGAGGTTCTCAGCATCATGGAGGATAAATTACTGTTTTCCAAGGAGGCAAATTGCGAGTTTGGGTTGAAAGAGATTCTCTATATAGGACATATGATTAGCATTCAAGGGGTATAGGTGCACCAGGAGAATATCCACGTGATCTTAGATTGGCCCACACCTAAATCACTTACAAAGTTGCGGGGGTTTATGGAATTATGCATTTATTACAGGAACTTTGTGAGAGGATTTTCACAACTTAGTGCACCATTGACATATCTCACCAAGAAGGGAGCTTTCAGATGGTCAAAGGAGGCATAGGGAGTATTTGAAAGGATGAAGAGGGTTATGAGAACTTTCCCAATATTAGCACTACCAGACTTCTCACAACCATTTTTGTTGGAGTGTGATGCATCCGGAGAGGGGATGGGAGCGGTGTTGATGCATTATCAACATCCCATGTTTTTCAAGAGATGGAAGATGATGGGTTCAGATAGGCTATAACCCATCTATGATAAGGAGATGTTGGCCATCATGCATGCATTGGCCAAGTTTAGAAAATATCTGGTGGAAGGATGCTTTGTGGTGATAGCTAACCACAACAGCTTGAAGTATTTTTTGGAGCAAAGAGACTTAAGCGTGATGCAACAAAAATGGGCAAGTAAGGTGTAGGCATATGACTTTGACATAGAGTATGAAAGGGAAAGAAGAAGGTAGTTGTTGACACCCTTTACAGGAGGCCTACAACCTTCTCCATGTCAGATATATCGACGTATTACAAGTCCATTCTCTTGGTGGAATACTCCAAGAATACATTTGAATGTGAGCTTATGGAGGGAATCATTCCGGATGACAAGTATAGAGTAGTGGATGACATCATCTAATACAAGGTTATGATATACCTTTTTCCTAAGTCCACACTCAAGGATAGGATTCTGAGAGCAGTTCATGACGCACCATTGGTAGGGAACCCATGATATCTAAAGACTTACAAGTAGGTGCGGGAGAGATTCTATTGGAAGGGTCTCAAGAAGGATGTACTACAGTATGCGAGTGAGTGCATGACTTGTGAGGAGAACAAGTTAGAGACTACACATCCTGCGGGGTGGCTTCAAACATTTCCCATTCTAGATAATAAATGGAAAAGCATATCCATGGACTTCATTACAGGGTTGTCGAAGGTGCAGGGCAGGGATTGTATCTATGTGGTAGTGTACACGTTGACCAAGTTTGCACATTTCGTTGCCATTACTTCAAAATACAGCGCATCTCAGCTGGCAGATATATTTTTCAGAGAGGTGTTTAGACTACATGGCCTTTCGAGATACATTGATCGAGACAACATATTTCTCAGCACATTTTGGCAGGAGTTGTTCAGGTTATCAGGGACTAAGTTGAAACCTAGTACCATCGATCAACCTCAGACAGATGGCTAGATAGATATATTAAATAGATGGATTGAGGGGTACTTGTGGAACTATGTGTTGGGGAAACAAAAGGCATGGATCAAGTGGTTGAAACCGGGAGAGAATTTCTATAATACCACTTATCACATGTCCATTGTGATGATTCCATTCAAAGTGTTGTAAGGATATGAAGATCCTTCATTTATGGACTTGGCATTTGGGGAGAGCAGGCCCCCCAAGAACAAATATTGGTTGTGGGAGAGTCATGAAATCTTGAGAGTCCTGAAGGAGAACTTACAGGTTTCCTAGAATCAACAGAATATGTATGCATAAAGGCACAGGATGGAGCACAGTTTCGAGGTTGGGAATTTGGTCTTTCTAAGGTTGCACCCATACAGACAATCCTCACTGAAGAAGAGTGGCGTAGAGAAGTTGAAGACCCGCTTCTATGTACCATATAGGGTGGTCAGGAGAGTCAGGGAGGTGGCATATGAGTTAGAGTTACGAGATGGTAGAAGGATTCACAACGTCTTGCATGTATCTTGCCTCAAGAAGGAAATGGGTCAATAGGTCCCCACTTCAACGGATCTTCCTACATGGGATGAGGAGGGGCAGTTGGTTCTGACTCCATAGAGTATTATTGATGTCAGAGAGAGAAGGATGAGGAGTAGAGTGATTCATGAGTATTTGGTTAGATGGAGAGATTTGTCTATAAAGTATGCTACCTGGGAGGGAGAGCATATTTTATAGCATCCTATTTTGGAGTTGCTGAGGACAAGCAATCTCATGAAGGGAGGACTGTGATGTCCCATTCTACTTGATCATGGCGAGAGGATGACTTAGTATCCTATTTGAATCCCATAGGATACAATCAATGAAGTTAGGGATTCATTATTGATGTCACTTAGCTTAAAAAGGTGTTTTACTTCTAAAAGTGACTAATAGCTACTCAAACCTTAAAAAATTGGATTTTAATTTTAATGTGGAATAAGTCAATGAGGGAACATTCTAGATGGGGTTGTAGTGAAATAATAACAAGAGAGGCAATGCCTCACTTGGACATCATATGTTTTTGGATTGATCTCTTGGGGAGTGCTCTTATGAGCTAAATTTTTGCATTGGAGGTTTTGGAAAAACCTCTTCCATCATTGTTTGGTTTCAGTGGTGCAAGATGCACCCTAGAAAGACGAAGGGAAATCCAACTAGAATTTCCAAATGATATTATCTGGTGATTTTATCTTCAATTTTGTGGTGTAGTGTCTTGGGCAATTTTCTCAGAGGAGAGAATTCTTCCTGGTAGCATCATTGTGGGTATCATGACACTTGTGAGGGAGGCCGAACAAATCCTTGAGGAGGTCGTGTTTTTAATTGGTCATTTTATGGCTCTTAGAGGTTGATTAGGTTTTGAGGAAGGGGTCGACCCCCTTCTTGTGGTTGGCATATTTGGAGAGAGGGAGAATCAATGTTGAGGAGGGTTGATTCTTTTTAGGAAGGGTCGGGTTGTGGTGGGAGAGGCCACTACAATAGGAGAGAGTTGGGACACTTGTGGAGAGGGGGACACATAATGAAGAAATTCGTGAAGGCTTTGGTAGGGACCTTGAACTCATGGGATTTTCGAGCCAATTATGTAGAGGGTTGGAATATTGAGGAGAAGCTACATCTCTTGGTGGGGAGAGCTATGAGATTATGGAAATTCCATGAGCTACTTGAGGAGAAAGAGAACTTGGGAAACAAAGTTGTGAGACTATTGTGGTGGGTCGCTACCCATAGAGGCGATGTGGAGGTCGTGGATCATTAGAGGAGTTGAGATTCACTAGAGGAAATAGTTAGAGCAAGATGCCATCAACTATAGCAGAGATTCAAAGGCTTGGAGAATCATTAGAGAAGAAGCAAACCAGTAGTAGAAGAGCCATGGTGATAATCCCCTGTATTTTCATTTTGTTTGGTGATTGTACTGTAGATTCTATAGAAACCATTAGAGACTCATGTTGTCCCATCCATAATAAAATATCCATATTGTCTTTCTTTCATTCCATGTGTATTTGATCGCTTGCAAAAAATGTTTGACAAAATGTCTACTTGAGAATATATGCAAACTGTTTAAGTAAGTCCTAACTGAATATACATGCAAATTGATTGACAAAATCACACAACCAACAAAACAAATTTTCCTAGTCTTGAGTGGGGACTATTTCAACATGTTATTCTTATTCTTACTATTTCTATTCCTTTTAGATTGTTGGTTACTAGTAGTTAGACTTTCACCATATGAGGTAGAAGGTGAAGGAAAATATGTCACTAACAAAGAAGGAAAAGTGTTTTGACGATATTGACATTCGAGGATTATTTGAAAAATGTTAGGAGAATTGGGAACATTGGGAGTGGAAAACAACCAAACTGGCAACCCCACAGTGAATCCAGGAAGATTCAAGGTGGCCAGCAAAGGACCACTGTTGAGCCTAGAATTGGCCCCTTTTAACCATCCTTGATCACCTTTTCTTCCCCTGTCCTACACCATTTAGCATGCTAATCAGACCTATTGTGCTCACTTTATTCCCCTAAGCTGCCAAGGTATGACTGATCATTGCTTTATCTTATTAATGCTTATGATTGTGATAATTAAGGCTGTGTATCTCTCAATTGTGCTAACATGTTATGATTTATGAAGGTAGTTTGAGATAAGTGGATTGCAGTAAGGTGGGGCTGAACAAGTCTTGAAAGGAGGGATATTCGCTGCTCAAAAGGATCCTCGATGCTCCGATCATCAATTAAGGCACGTGGTTCTAATGCAACATCCTAGACAGAGCTGTGACAGGGTAGCTGTAACAAAATGCGCTATAATTGGAGATCTTTAGTATATTGCTGCTCGAGTATAATTGTGATCTGAAAAGATCGCCACTCCTGGGCCAGTCAACAGCTTTCTCGCATTTTCTATGTCTTTACTATGCCACGTTTGTAACAGCTAGTATTATTTAGGGCGCCTGAAGATTAGAGATCTTCATGGCTGCCCGTTAATAGGATCGGATGTTATGATCTGCATGTATAAATATGGGGAGCTATCTCAACCCAGGGGGTTGAACAACGGAGGATTCATTCATTGTATTAGCAGTGGAAGCAATTTGTGTAATCATCCTTTCGTTAATATAAAGAGTTACCTCTGAGTTAAAGGAGCTTTACGTTGTTCAGCCGACATCTCTTTGTGAAGGCTGGGCCCGTCTTCCACAGAGATTGCTGAGTTAAAGTAGGACTTTTTGAATTTGTTGCTGTGTGATGTTTATTGATGATATTTCCTTTGTACGCAGCAGTAGTAAGTGTGGATTTGCAGTATAATTAGGATTACATTTCCTTGAGATTGGTAAGTGGTACAGAGTGACATTCGACTGAGTAGGAAACTTTCTTTATGCAATTCATGTGATAGTTGTACACAACTTTGTTCATCCTGCAGTTTAAGTTGTTATCCCACGAATCCTTGCAATTTATCTTTCCTGTTACGATTGTTGACTTTCATTCCTGTAATTCAATTTCTTAGAGCAGTTGAACTCAATCCCTTGCAATTGAATTTCTAGATTAATATTCAGTTTATGCTTATGGCTTTCAAGAGTGATCAGATTGAATAGGTGAGTTACTTGTTCTGGGATGTGAATAGGATTTCTTTTTATCTGCAATTGTCGTTGAATCTTATATCATTTCTTGTTGATACATGGTAGAAAGAAATTGGAATTGTAGCATTTAGAAGGAAAATGGGATTACATAGATTCTTGGGATGGACATAGTTGTTAGAGGATAAAAGTGTTCAATTATAGTGATTTGGTGTTTAAGCATAGACTGTGCATTTATCCTTTGAAATAAAAGACTTTCTCGGGTTGACAATAAATCTCGTATGCTCTGTATGTTGGTAATAATCTATCTGCATATTGGGTGCTCAACAACCACAAACATTTCTAATGAAAGGAAAAGCACAAGGATCCCTTGGTTGGTTTCCCCAGGAGCATTAACCATAACCTTCAATTCAAAAATAGAATCTCTAAGGCATTTTAAGGGGTCAAAAATTACAATCAACACACCCTATAAAATACTTTACAAGATTCAACAAAACAAATCCACTCTTCCAAAAATCAAACTAGGGTAGTGAAGTCCTAAGTTCAATCAATGAAGTGTCAAGTGCAGGAATTCCGAAGGTCATCCTGGGATGATGAGGGCCCAAGTAAAACCAACAAAGGTGTGAAATATAGTTACAGTAACCCTCACACAAAAATTGACCAAGGTGCAAGTGCCCTTGTGAAGATGAACAGACTCCAAGGGAGTTGAGGCATATATTATGCGTCTATATTAGGTACCACAAGCACTTACCGCTTGCAGCCTCCCGAGAGAAATATAGGAGAATAAATTATGGACACCACTTCATGATTGAAAGTTGGGTGGAACAGTTGCAGAGCATGTGTCTATGAATGGGTAGGGAATGTAGGACTTAAGTCCCAGACCTAAAACTCTAGTGAAAAGTGATGTCACCCCAAGGACTTTCTAATGAGCTCCACTTTTGGTAGGAAATTAGTCACTTTTGAACCTTCCCAAAAACACGAGGAAGCATGGGACATAAAATAAGTAGTAAATAAACCTTTGATCTCTGTCATGCATGTTTAGTGAGTATAGTGCTAGTGGCTAAGTGTTGTCCTTTTCTTGTTTGAATTTCCTTGATTTCTCGTTAAAGTTTATCTAACTCAAAGGAACTGGAAGTTATGAACTAATGTAGGTAAGTGTTGTAATATAGGGAATTGCATCAATTACCGGTAGTACAATATATCAACATGAAGGAAGAGTCACATACACATGTAAATTATATATTCATACATAAGAGAATAAGTGGGACAGAAGCAACATGCTTTTGTATTAACACGACCAAAATAAAGTAAAATATCAGTGCAGAGATATCTATATCTGTTGTCGGATCTACAACCTATTTATATTGATTACAAACAATTATTTAGTTACAACTTCCTGTTCGGTCAACTAACCGATCGACATCTTTGGGACAACTATAGTCAATGGAGGAACTAGTCGTCTAGTCGACTAGGATCCTCCAACACATCCCCCACCAACAAAAGGATTCTTCATCTCGAAGAGATCAAGAACATAACTGAAGAATTGGGTCAAAATTGGTAGCCACTGTTGCTTATGGTTGCAAACTAGTGGATGTAGTTGGCAGATCTGGACTGATGCAGGATTCCACAATGGTTGGGGATGAACTGCCAAGTCGTCACTTGAAATATTCCCATGTATAAAGAACTGGCTGATAGCATGATCTGGTACAGAAAAACATCTATACATTGAGTTTCGTACTGAACAACATCAGACGACCCTTCAATTTTGTAAGAGACCAACAAGACAGCTGGTTGTTGTTTAAAAGAAGAAAAGAATCCAAGAAAAAAGTTACTTGGTCCGCTATACCTTCCATGCTTGCTCAACATTGCGAATAGACTAGCAATGGCAACTGGGAGATAGAGAATGTGATTGGTGGCAAGGGACTGATTAACAACTCTTGGTATTGGCATGTCAAGATTTCTTGAAATGCTCATATATCATGGAGTGTAGGGATCTTGCCACTGGTGGGGCATCAAAATGCTCATATATCACGAGTAGTGATGGGGAATGATCAATGAAGTGTGGTAGATGAGATTAAAAATGCTTCGAGCATTTGGGATATAATAACAAGAGGAAAGGTAGAGGAGTGGGGAAAGAATATGCCATGGTTTCCACTAGATTTCACGATGGTGCTGTACAAGGTATGGGTGGCCATTTATATCTGAATTTGTGTCTGGGAATTTTTTTTTTAATGATGGGGATCGGATTGATGAGAAGACAAAAAATGTCTAAGTATGGTGCAAGGGTTTCGAAGAATACTTCGTGCAACTGATGTATATTTTCTTGAATAATCGTACGCATGTCAGCAGAGCGATGCCTTGGAATTGAAATGTATGCAGATATGGCGGTGAGTTTAATGATGACACCTCAAGTGTAGAAAAATTTGGCCGCGCTGGTGATGATTGATATATTGCATGACTCATGTGAAGAATCTTTTTAATTCATGCTTTAGTCAGTGGTCTCATGAGTTCTTTGTCGGGATCGGCCATGTCAATGTTTATTATGATCTGGTTGACTGGTTCTTGCATGTTATTTTGGTTGATCCTGGGCACCTTCCACTCATCAGTCGATTGTAGGTGCATTTTTACGGTCCATTCTCCAGTTGTGACTTATCTCATGCTCCTTATTCCAATCTAGCGTCATTGTGATGTCTTTAATTTCTTTCAAACATCCATGCTTTAGCGCCTTTTTATACAATGTTTTCTTTGGGTGCAAGTTAGTTTTTAATACTACCTTCTTCTCTACTGAATAAATTAATATCAGTTAGAAGAGTTAGCTAATTTACAGACCTAGGGAACGACGGTCGACCAAATGGTGATACAACCATTCGGTCAACATCGTTCCCATGCTAGGATTTATAGCGTTTTAATCTTGCACCATTGACAACTTTGGCAAAAACGTTTCCTTGAAGCGTTCTTAGTCGAACCGATCTGTTGTGATTTATTTCTTCGACTACATATGGACCGAGCCATGCTATATGCAGTTTCTTATGTTTTCCTTTTACTCAACTGTCATAAAGTAGTGCTAAGTCATCGACTGATATATTTTTACTTTTAATATTATTGTCATGCCATGCTTTTTGTTGTTGTTTCTAGAATTCCCGGTGATAGATGGTTGTTTGGAATTGTTCTTCCAATTTAGATAAGTCAAAGTTTCTATCTTAGTAGCTTTAACAATATTCAGGTGAAGTATATCTGCGATAATAGGAGCATGTTGTTTAAAATGTAGTGGAATGACTACTTCTTGTCCATAGACGAGTTTGAAAGGTGTCTGTCTTGTCTACCGTTTATAAGATGTCCTGTATGCCCATAAAATAGCTGGTATCATGTCGTCCTAGTCATCTTTCTCGGTCCTACAAAGCTTTGTTAGACTTTTAGTTAATGTTTTGTTAAATGCTTCAATTGCGGATGATAGGAAGAGCACTTCTGGTGGTCGATCATAAATTCTTTGAGGAGTATTGATATCGTCTTGTTGAGGAAATGTGTTCTTCTGTCGCTAATAAGAGTGAGGGGGCACCCGAACCTTGTGACAATATTCTCATATATGAATTTGCAGCTACTTCACTAGAACATGCTTCGACAGCTTCATCTTCCGCCCATTAATAACATATTCGGCTGCTGTGATAATGTATCTAGCTCCAGTTCGTCGACCAGGTACTGGAAATGGTTCAATGAAGTCGATAGCCCATATTTCAAATTTTAAACTAGGATTAACATGCATTAATGGTATTTTATTATTTGGTAATGGTCATCCTAATCTTTGACACTTGTCGCATTTATTTACTTGAGTTCTGCAATATTTGTGTAATGTTGGCCACAATACACTAGAATGTAAAACTTTTCTAGCAGTCGTGTCTGCATGATAGTGTCCTCCGGTAGGTCCACTATGAGCTTCGTTAATGATATTTTGGCGTTCATGTTCTAACACACATTGTCGCAGTAATTCGTCGGGTCCAAGATTATACAAGAATCCATTTATTAAAGTATACGGTGCATACTTCATTGCAAGTATCTTCCTTTTCTTTTCTGGCATTCTGTCAGGAGCTTGGACTTGCTCAAGAAATTATGCTATACCCTACAACTCTGTCGGTATGGCTTCGAATCGAAATAAGTGGGTGTCAGGCAACTCATCATCAATTCCATCGGGCTCTTCTCTTGTTTCGACTCGTGACAGATGGTCGGGCCCAACGTTATTATTTCCAGGTTGGATAACTATTCCGAATTCAAATTCCTGGAAAAAGAGTAGTTGTTATACCTCAAAGTCCCACTTTGAACTCCATTTCGCATATTCATGTCATACCACCATGTGGAACCTAATGCCAGCCCTACCTCATAGCAAGTGTTGAGACTCATTTACAACTTGTTGGTCCCCAGTGGATTCACCAATATTTGTTCTAGCAAATTCGTCCTACGGATAGTTAAACCTACTCAAAGATTAAACTAAGTTCAAACAAGCTTAATCTAAGACATAAGTGAAACTGGTGCTTGTTTACTCTCCTAGCTCTAACACAATACATAAGCTTTAAAACACTAAGAGGAGAATGGATCGTGAAACTCACCTCGAATTCGTCAGTTGTCTTAGCTCTAGCTTCACACTTGATCTCCAAGAAGTGAACCTGTTTGAACAAGAAAAAAACAACACCTCCAAGTACTATATGCAATGGTTAAGATCTAATTTATATAGAAAACATATCATGTATCTAACCAGAGCAAGAAACACAATATGAGATAATAAGCCTAGTTTATATTAATGAAATCTAAGAAGACCTTTACAAAGTTACCCTTGATGTCCAAGCAACAACTTCCACTTCTGAGCTTTTCCTCTCGCTACCTCTGCAAATCCCTTAAGACCATAGGTTTGATGCCTCCAATTTTTCTCTCTTAGCAAATGGATGGCCTCCTTCTTATAGGATTTGGGAGGCCAACCACTAGGAGTGAATAATGGATATAAGTGAGTGGAAGGTGGATCATGGAGGTGAGTCATCCCAAGGAAGATGAGATTCGAGAGGAACCTCCATCCCAAAAATATCTCCTTCGAATCCAAGATCCAAGGTTCAAGGGATAAGGTGGTTAAGGTAATTTTTGCGCCCTCCACAATGAGCATAGTGCAAAAAAGTTGTAATTTTTGCGCCCCTGCAGGCATGCAGGGTGCAAAAATGTTGTAATTTCATGCCTTGCAGCATTAGCAAGGTGCAAAAATATGGGAAAAGTGGATCTTGCAAGGTGGTAGTCGACCAAGGGAAGTTGGATTTGCCTCCAAGGAAGGCTAGGGAGGGGACCAACAAGGTGGGAATGAGTCCCAACACTTGCTATGAGGTAGGGCCATTAGGTTCCACATGGTGGTATTACATGAAGATGCGAAATGGCATTCAAAGTGGGAATTTGATGTATAATAGATGCCCCCCTAAAGTGTGAGGTCAAAAGAAACTGATGGCTGAAACAATTTATCAACAAGTCTTACAGAGATAACAGAAAAGAGATTCGAGATAAGCTGCAAGGAACAAGAAAACATCAACCAGATAACAAATAATGTTGAGGCGGGCATACCGATGCTCGAAACAACTGACTCAAAGCATGGCTGTCGACCAATACATTGCAGATCCATGATAGTACTGATGCAACAATGACCGAAGAAAAATCATGGATACTAGGTACAAGCGTAGATCCATGATAAGACAATGGCACAACCACGACCAATACAAGAGTGGATCTGTGTGACAATACATCAATGAGGTCATCAACATAATGTCTATGTGAGGACCTACTCAACAATCGCCATCGCAACCTGGATGTGAAAGAAACATCAAAACCATCCAGTGTCTTTTACCCGATCCTGAATCGATACGAATCCAACTATGTGATTACAAAGTGTTGAAGTTGAACATGGCAAAGACTACTTGATTACCGACCAATGATGTGAACCGTTAAAAATCACAACAGTAATCACCAATGATGACAATGATCCCCAAGGTATCTTTAGTACAACCCAATGAATGTGAATAAATATTTTTTGAGGTCGAACATTCGAGGGATTATCCGATCAGAGGTCAATAATGAAAACCTACTTTCGAATACGAGGAAACCTGCCATTGAGGCATGCAGATACCAAGGTACTACGGTTGGTTCCTAAGCCTAATTCTTGGATAATGAGTTGAAGTCGACAGGAACAGACTCGTTGAAGGAGGGCCATAATGAATCCCACATCATCGACACGAAACCAAGATAGGAAAGTGTAATGAAGTAATGAACCGGATGAGTATGGACTGACACAAAAGGTGAAGGTCGACAACGTTGCAGAAGGTTGACTTAAGTTAAGAATGATCCTTTGAACATATAACGGCATGAGGCACATCTTGACAGCATGGATTTACAAAGGTGACAACCGAAAGGTGAGATGACTCAGGGTGGGAGACTCATTTAAATGATACTCTCATGAAAGGTGACTCACAATCACAGTTAGGAGCTAGATGTATATTGAATATCCAAAATAAGAAGAAAAGGTATGAATGCATGCCATGTTCAAAGGTAAAGACTCATAAACTTCCAGAAATGGTAGACTCGGTGTATTCCCCCATTTTCCCCCATCATGAATGACGAGTAAATATTTGTTTTTTAACGAGCTCGAGGAGGAGAACAAATGCTCGATATAGCTCACCTTGGGGTGAGTCCAACCTTGTACATTTCACGAACCCAAGGAAGGAGGGGTTCGATTCCATAAGGATCCTTCGATGTTTAATTTCACGAGTCCAAGGAAGGAAAACTCAACGATTTTTCATGTTTAGGGAGTCTAAAACAATCTAAAGACGACTCCAAAGTTTGAATTTTTCGTAAAAGTTAGTCCCTAGACCCGAAAAAGTATAAAATAATATCCAGAAGAACTCTCCTAGTCAAAATTTGACTAAGGTGTATCTTTCTTGTAAATAGTCTAAACGGTCC
The DNA here is from genome assembly GCA_027924585.1 of Larix kaempferi. Taxonomy (NCBI): domain Eukaryota; kingdom Viridiplantae; phylum Streptophyta; class Pinopsida; order Pinales; family Pinaceae; genus Larix; species Larix kaempferi. The sequence goes on along the minus strand of BSBM01001002.1, from coordinate 13,948,396 downwards.
GAAAAAGGGATAACCTACCACCGAATAGACGACCTTTCAAATACTTTTACAAGTGTGAAAGAGACAAGTGCACTTGGCAATCTTTTCTTAGTCAGGGAGTCTGAAAAGAGCTTAAGGAAAACACCAGCGGTTCCGTTTTCGTGAGTTAACCATCTTAGTCCGAAAAAGGGAGAAAATAATACTAAGTTGATATTTTCCTCATTGTTTTACGAGCATCAGTAAAGCAGACTAAGCTCGACACCATTTTACTTGGGTTTAACAACCACGACTCAAGTGTAAAAGGCGCTTGGAATCTCTTTCATACTTCAGATCCAGAGCACGAAAGAGAGAAAGTGAGCTTGAAGAAGATCAAATAAACAACACCACCAGTGTGAACAACTTGAATGAACCTGTCAAAATGTGGTCGAAACCCTAGAAAAAGGCATTAGATCATAATAAATGTGAATAATAGACCCTAAACAAAGGTTGTTAATGTAAAAATAGGCAAAACTGACTAAGTGTAATATATAAAAGAGGGTAAAATGAGGAATTACCCATTGTCACTTGGTCATTTTCACTCCAAAGGGAATTTTTACCTTGGTTGGGAGAAAAAATTCATCTGACGATACCTGGAGATACAAGGAACTATTTCAACCATCGTCTGAAGCAGGTAAGTCCTCTCATCCTCCTCTTTCATTCCATGCATTATTTTTTTGATTTCATGCAAGATTTGGAATTTGCAAGGGCCTTAGGGAAAAAATAATTGCGCTCAGGAATTTTCGCGCCCTCCCTATATCAAGGGACGCAAAAATTCCAAGAATTTCGTGCTATGGCTAGTAGTGGGGGCATGAAAATTATCAATTTTTGCGCTCCCCACAATAGTTGGGGCGTGAAAATATGCAGTTTGATTTTTTTTAAAACTTGCCTCCATCTCATGCAATGAAATTGGGCTTCAATATTTTAACTGGAGGTTTCCTTGGTGATTTGCAAGAGTTTCCAAAAGGAAAAAGCAAGGATGGTTGAATGGAAAGAGAGAGAACATGAATATGAGGATAGGGTTTCCCTTAATGACGACAACACTCTATCCGCACTGCGAGAGTGTGGTTTATTGAAGTTTTTCAAAACGAGAGGCATCTAGAAGCAAGGGAAGTTGTTAAACCACATAATACAAATGTGGGATGTTGATATACAAGCTTTCCGCATAGGAGAGCACATCCTTGAACTAAAGCTAGAGGACATTTAATTTTTGACTAGTCTCTCCAAAAGAGGGGCCCGAGTAAATTTGGCAAGGCACCGAAGCAGCGAAGAAGCTACAAAGACCTATATTTCCCAATACTATAGACAAGGATATCGTAAGAAGAGCGAGAAGGTACTCATTGCTGATGTGATAGATCTTCCATTGAGGATGATCTTATATACTCTTGCTCGAGTAGTGAGGAGTGTGGAGGCTCACCATGCCACCAAGGCTCAAATGACCTACACTTTGGAATGCCTCAAACCCAAATTATTCAACTAGTGTGAAGGAGTCTTGGTCAACATCAAAGACCAAGTGACTAAATGTAGCAACAGAAGCATCAAACAGTTTGTATATGAGAGTATCTTGTTTACCTTTTTCTTGGAGAGGGTACCATTACTGCGCCCTCATATAGAGAGACCTCGTCGTCCCGCATCCGAGCCACGAATGGGGAGATGGAGCGATTATTTCGGGCAGCTTGGTGGGCCGCAAGTCTTAGCATTCGGCGAGGACTTATTCTCTTGGCTCGAGGAGCATATTGTTATGATAGAGGATTATCCCTACACTGGAGTAAACTTCCTATGAAATTGCCCACATAAGATCCAAAGAGATGATGTAAACCTCACAATGAAAGAATTTAGGAATAATAGAAGAAGAGACAAGCAATAGAACATAGATCCAAAGGAGCTCTGATAGAGGCAGAATAATTACACATGTTACATTAAACTGAATAATAAACTAGTAAATATACAATGTTGAGTATGAGGTTTCGAATTCACTAGGTGGAATTCGAATTAGCCTTCATTCACAGATCCATAATCAATGGAGAGTCATCAATGCATAACTAGGAGTCCACCTTCTCATTAGTGAAGTCATCAATGCACAAGTAATGGTCAACTGGGAGTCAAACTGAGTCTAACTGAGTGTGGTTGGTGTAACTGGCACATGGAAGAACTAATGTAGTGAAGGAGGCTCAGTGGAGGGCGCAGATGGAGCTAACTGGAGTCAGAACAGGCTGTCTAGTCACACTGGAGGTCCATCGGAGTGGTAAGGTCAGTTAGGAGTCAGTTAATCCTTAAATCAAGGAAAGAACTGAAGATAACTGAACTAAACCGGACTGGTAGGTGAAGAAAGGCACCCTTCTCATGTAGTAGGTGAAAGGAGGGCGCACTAAGCTCTAGGAGAGCTGAAACTGATCTGAAAGAAGCTCCAGGGGCTAGTTTGCTGAGGGCTAGGTGTTGGTACTGATGACTAGGATGCATGCAAAATGAATGCAAACCCTAATTTTGCATGCATGACTGAAAATGAAAATGACAGAAATGCTAGGAGGACTAGGATGGAGTATCGGAATATCCTAACACCCCCCCTTAATCCATCCTGGGCCCTGGTAACTAGGACCAAAGGTCACCCATACAATCAAATGAAATGATAGAAAAATAAAGAACTGCCCATAAACTGAGGAAATGGGGAAAACCTCATGGGAAAAATACCCCCCTCAAAAGAACAGTAAATAACTCAAAGAACCATCATAATATGCATAAAAGAAAGAAGCTTTCATCAGTGAAAACTTTTGCAAAAGAGTTGGCAAGTTGATTCCCTATAGGAAGGTCTCCTACTATGTGGAGAATGTGTTGGAGGAAGCAAGTCTTTCAGGAACTCTTTCTGTATCTGGAGTGAATGGAACATGAGGAGTCTTCCCAAAAGATGGAAGAGAGAACCCCATCATCATGCTGCATCTCTCATGGAGAGGTGGATGGCATAATGCAAGGTTGGCATAATGTTTAAGTCTAGTAGTTCTGTGAACAGATAAATCATCAACTGTGTTCTCAGTAGTAGCAAGGACTGTGTGAGCCCATGTTGACCTCGAATTTGGACTGAGAATAGGTGTTGGTTCTGGATCTGAATCTTCTTGAACCATGATCTCAACATCAAAATCTTGATCTTCTTCTTCATTAGAAGAGGAGTCACTGTGATCTTCATCAGAATCTGAAGGAATAGTTGGAGAGAAAGGCATGAAGTGTGAGAACTCATATGCCTTTGAGGCATGATTAGCAATCCCATTCGCTATAACCTTTCCAGTGGAGATTTTTGTAATCTCTACTGTGTTTGGACCAAAAATTACTTGTTTTGGTGATCCTGTATGAGTCATTTGATATACTGACAACAAATTAGCTATAAGAGAAGGAACAAATAAGATATTTTTGAACTTACCATGCTCCATATGAACTGTACCCAATCCTTTGGAAGAAATCTGAGAGTTGTCTCCCATGTGAATGGTAGGCCCATCTTGGAGATCCAAAGAGGAGAAGGATTCTTCAGATGCAATCATGTGGTTGGAGGCTCCATAATATATGAGGAGGGATTTTGTCTTTGAAAAACCAGCCATCAATGCATGGCAATCATTAGATCCACTTCAAGAATCAGACATCTTTGCTTCTTTTGGAACAACAATTTTGTTTTGTTCAAGAAGCTTGGTTAGAATATCAATATTCTTGTGCATGCAAGCATTCTCAGGATGGTTTCCTCTCTTGCAGTAGGAACAATTTGGTCTCTTTTGTTTGTCATTCTTGGATCTTGATGGCTTCTTGCCTTTGTCTTTTTGCCTCCCTTTTGCATTCGCTCCACTTGCTTCACTAGCTAAACGAGCTAGATCTTTGGAGGTTTTGATGGCATCCATTTGAAACAATTTGTCCTCTTCTTGAATGAGGGCTTGAGTGAAGGCTTCTAAGGTAGGAAACTTCCATCCAGGGATTGACATTCGCCCAGAGTGGAAAGTAGATACAAAGACAGAAAATTGAGATCCAAGTTTGCTCAAAATGGAAAGCACCAATTGCTCATCACTCTTAGTGATGCCACAATGCTTGCATTGTATAACCAAATTTTAAATTTTGAGAAGAATGTTTGAATGCTCTCGAAATTGCTAGGTTGTAGGGAAACCAATTCATTTTCAAGAATGTAGCCTCTTAGCCCATCTTGTTTGCCAAAAAGACTCTCCAATTTGGTCCATAACTCATTTGGAGACTTCAATCCTTCAACATGGAACAATAGATCTTTGGACATATGAAGGCATATGAATCCAAAAGCTTCATCCAATTTGTTTAGATGCTTGATTCTCTCTACAGCTGTATGTGGTATGGCATCTCTTTCATAAACCAATCTTTGAAGCCCTTTGTTCATCAAGTGAATCTTCATCTCACCCTTCCATTCGAAGTAATTGAAGGGAGTGAGGATCATGGGAGAAAGAGAAGGAGAAGCATTCAAATTGCTCATCTTTGACTGCTGGAACAAGTGCAAATAGAAACTGTTGAATCTACTGCTAGAACTTCGAAATACCTGCAAAAAACTCTCAAGAATAGAGGTAGAATATACTCTCAAATGGCTCTGATACCATGTGAAATTGCCTACATAAGATCCAAAGAGATGATGTAAACCTCACAATGAAAGAATTTAGGAATAATAGAAGAAGAGACAAGCAATAGAACATAGATCCAAAGGAGCTCTGATAGAGGCAGAATAATTACACATGTTACATTAAACTGAATAATAAACTGGTAAATATACAATGCTGAGTATGAGGTTTCGAATTCACTAGGTGGAATTTGAATTAGACTTCATGCACAGATCCATAATCAGTGGAGAGTCATCAATGCATAACTAGGATTCCACCTTCTCATCAGTGAAGTCATCAATGCATAAGTAATGGTCAACCGGGAGTCAAACTGAGTGTGGTTGGTGTAACCGGCACATGGAAGCACTAATGTAGTGAAGGAGGCTCAGTGGAGGGCGCAGATGGAGCTAACTAGAGTCAGAACAGGCTGTCTAGTCACACTGGAGGTCCATCGAAGTGGTAAGGTCAGTTAGGAGTCAGTTAATCCTTAAATCAAGGAAAGAATTAAAGATAACTGAACTAAACCGGATTGGTAGGTGAAGAAAGGCACCCTTCTCATGTAGTAGGTGAAAGGAGGGAGCACTAAGCTCTAGGAGAGCTGAAACTGATCTGAAAGAAGCTCTGGGGGCCAGTTTGCTAAGGGCTAGGTGTTGGTACTGATGACTAGGATGCATGCAAACCCTAATTTTGCGTGCATGACTAAAAATGAAAATGATAGAAATGCTAGGAGGACTAGGATGGAGTATAGGAATATCCTCACCCTTCCGTGGTGATGTTGACTTGGCATTACTAGAGGATGATGACTGAGATGAGTCAGGTATGTGACCTTCCAACATATTTCTAATTTTATGTAATTTTTTGTTTTGTTTTGGTAATGTGTAGAAGATCTAATATATATACGTGTAATGCTGCAGATTGAGGACCGATGAGACTGGAAGGATCCTCTCCACTACGATGACGAGGAGCATAGTACCAGGCTGAGGAGGATGAGGCAGGAGGATTCCACGATGTGGAGCAGAACCTAGAAGGATTGACAATGGGAATTCCTCTGATGAGCATGCCTGAAGTCCCTTATCATCTCCAGAGGCATACTATGGGTGTGTTGGAGAGGATTGGCAGGTTGCTCCGCCGTTTCGCTAGGGAAGTTGTATGCTATCATGAGCATCATGCTCCTCGCCACTAGATTTTAGCAATAGTTTTGTTAGCGGCATTTAAACGATATGTAGGCCAGAGTGCCAATTTTTGTATGGGTTATGATCCCAATTTTTGTCTTTTGTTGCATTATAATATTATTGTGACACGATAAACAATTTTTACATGATATACGTATGGATCTATATATACTGTTTACCTATAATGACTTGTATGTTACATTTTTTACATGTGTTCTTATGATGTATTGATTATGTGTGGGCTAGATGCCAATCCAACATATAGTTAGCTAACGAATCAACCATCGCATTGAATTGCATTGGTACATGTTGATATAAAATATAATCAAATAATCGTTCAAGGAGGTGTACCCTTCTGTAGAAATGAAGTAATGTAGGATCACAGATGGTATAAATGCGGTTCAGTTGAGATACCACAAGTTGAGAGTCTAGGTAGACTATAAAATGATGGATTCCAAGAGAAGAAACTTATGTAAGAAGTCCAATGACTGCATGATACTCTGCTATGTTATTTGTTGCGGGACCTAAGCAGATTCCACCCGAGGATATCAACTCGCCAGTAGAAGAATATATTACCCATGCTGAAGAAGCAAGGTTCTGGGTATGTCGACTAGCACCATCCGCGAATCCAAAGTACGCTGATATCTATGCATAAAAGCACAAGTTGAGATAAATGGTTGTGTACGAGATAGAATCCTGACACACAAAAATTGAATCAAAATAACACTATAGATATACTATATACAAAGTGTTTTACGTAGGGTGATCCTACGCATAGAATCTCTTCAGGTAAAGCCCGTTACGAGGCTCTCCCAAAGGTATACCATCACAGTCCACAAGCTCGTAAGCTCCCTCCTCTAACACTCATTTAATAATGTAGGGGGCATACCACATGGATTCTAATTTTCCTATACCTAATTTTTTGTGCATTTGGTCATAGGTTAAGACTAGGACATCTTCATTGAAAACGCGAGGTTGAACGGATTTATCATATTGGGCCTTAACACGGTTTTTATGAGCCTCATTGGCGAGCGCAACGTCGCGACACATTTCATCAAGCTTAGTTAGGTATAGAAACCGTTCTTCTTCAGTACTCGTGTTAGGTAAGAGTTCAATGGCTAATTTGAGAGATGGTATTTCACATTCAATCGTAAGGATTGATTCCAGACCATAGACCAATTGGAATGGTGTAAACCTGGTCGCATTTTTCACTGAAGTCCTGTAGGCCCAAAGGGATGAAAATAGAGCTAAGTGCCATTTTTATTTTTGAGTTCCCAACATGCGTTGGATCATTTTTTTCAAGACTTTATTAATTGCCTCTACTTGTCAGTTTTCCTGGGGTAATAAGGAGTTGAGTTTTCGTGACAAAAACCTAGATTGGAACTTAGTTCATCCAATATCATATGATTCCTAAAATGGGAACCATGGTCAGTTACAATGGATTGCGAGACTCCAAATCTGGCGATGATATGATTGAATATGAAAAGTGTTATTGTTTTTCCGTCTTCAACATATGTAGGCATGGCTTCAACCCATTTGGTAAAATAGTCAACGATGACGATGACATAACTATGCCCCCCGACTAAAGTAGGCTTACAGTGTATGAAATCGATACCCCATTTTGCAAAGGGGTCGACGACAATAACAGGATGAAGTGGAGCTGGGAGAGAATGCTTCTTAGAATGGAAGAATTGGCATGGAGGGCACTTCTCGACCACTTCAACACAATCTTTGAAGATGGAAGGCTAGAAGTAGCTCGTGCACAAAATTTTCTGGGCTGTAGCAATCCCAGAAAGATGACCACCACAAGCTCCAGAGTGGCAGTCATTGAAGACGTGTTCAACTTCATCAATAGTTAGGAAACTATGCAAAATAGAATCGATACCACGACAGTACAAAGTATCGCTAATGATAAGATAGTATTTGGAGTGGTGTCTTATGCGATGACGTTCATCACAGTTGAGATCGGGCCAAAAACATTGGATTTGGAGATATAATATAATGTCTCCATACCAAGGATCATTTGTGCCAATGAGGAACAAAGAATCATCTAGAAGAGAATCAATGGCTCAGATTGGTCATTGACACAGGGAAATGTGCAAATAAGCTCAGCAAAGACTAAGGATTTTTTGGATTTCACTTTGGCAAACTCCAAATCGAATTCCTGGAGGAATACAATCCAACAGGAATACTTTACCCCTATCACTTGATGTGTTAGGATATAATACATTGGATTGAAGTTAGCAATATCGATGGTTTTGCGGAGTAAAATGTAGTGTGAGAATCTATGGACCACAAAAACGGTTGCTAGATCCAGTTTCTCCACATGTGAGTAACGTGTTTCAGAGTCAATGAGACTCTTACTGAGATAGTATACCACGTGTTGTTGACCACTATTGTATTCTTGTACAAGAACCATGCCAATGGTGGTGGTATAAGCAGCAAGATATAAAACATAATCCCGTGTATAATTGGGGGGTTGTAACACGGGAGCATTGGTCAGGGCCTTTTTCAAATTGTCAGAATATTGTTGGGCTTCATCATCCCATATGAAAGGAACGTCTTTCTTAAGAAGCCTCTTGTAGCCCCGAGTGATCTCGGGAAAAATTGCAGACAAAGCGGCTTAAAAAGTTCCCATGCCCTTACAAACTTTGGATTTATGGAATGTTGTTTGGGGAAGGTAAAGCTTAAAGAGATTCAACCTTCAGTGGATCAAGGCTTCAACATAAAATACACATTTGTGAGGATTCAAGCGAATGTTCTAGTGGTGGCACCGTAAGAATATGGCACTCAAATGATCTGGATGGTCTTCTTGTGTAGAAGAGTGAGCAGGTAGCTCATCTAGATAAGGTTCCACAACATGCTTGATATCGTAAAATGTGTATGACATGGCCTGTTAGAAAGTGGCCCTAGCGTTATTGAGACCAAAATTTCCAAGATGAAAAGGTCCCCCATGGGTAGATGAAAGAAATCTTGTGTTGGTCTGATGGGAGTATCTCAATCTGATTATAGCCAGAGAAGCCATCTATAAATGAAAAGATGACGCTCTAGGCACAGTTATCGATAATTTGCTCAATAAAGGGAGTTGAATAGTTGTCTTTAGGACAAGATTTGTTCAAATACCTATAATCAACACAAACCCTAATTGTACCCTGTTTCTTAGATACAGGAATGATATTGGACACCCAATCTGTCAATGGGACAGGATAGATAAAACCAGCTCGAAGAAGTTTTTCGACTTCTGTTTTAATGGCTGTAGTTTTGTGGGGATGAACGGGTCAGAGTTTCTTCTGAACAGGTCGGGCACCGGGATACAATTGAATTTCATGGACCACTATAGAGGGGTCAATCCTTGACATTTCTTCATAACTCCAAGCAAAAACATCACGGAACTCCTTAAATAAGGAAATATAAAATTCGACCTCATTAGGTGTACAGGTTTTTCCTAAATGGATATGTTCTACAATACCAGGTTTCATGGAGATGTCAATTGGAATAACTTCCATGATGTTTGCTATATTTCCCTCGAAAAACACATCGTGTGTAAGGACGGGAATTTGAGATGTTCGGATAATATCCGGTGAAATGGTGGATTTTGTGTCGGGTTCTACCACATGGATCGTGGGAAAGGATGACCGATGAGTATGATCTTTCTATGGTGGTTCATCAATGCTCATGATCTCCATAATAGAATTGTCGGAAGGAAAAGTATGTAAGAGCGAGTCAAAAGAGGGCAAGGACGAATCAATCTGAGACAGTAGAGGTGCCACCGTGTGGTGGTCGATAGTATCGATCCAATCAGAAGCGGATTGAATCGCATGGTATGTTTCTTGATTGAGGTTCAGAGGCATGCAATCACCGATGGTTTCGCACTCAACGAGACTCGATATAACCCAAGAATCGTTAGATTCGTGGGGGTTGACAAGTACTCGAAGAGATAATGTTGATCGAAAATATTGGGGTGGGAGCTCCAGGAATAATCCAATGATGGAAGAATCTTTCAGAAGACCAACACCAATGTCTTCATAGTGATCAACAGCGGGACATTGTTGGTAGTGTTGGAATGGATATTCGGAGTGCAAAAATCTAACTGATCAATGGTGACAATTTTCCCTTGATGAGGAAATTGGACCAAATGGAAAACTGAAGACACTACAACAGTCATAGCATAAAACCAATTATGACCTAGTAGGATATTGTAATCCAATGGAGCATCTACAACTTCAACGTGGATAGATACGGTTTTTCCCCCTAGTTCTATGGCGAGTGATGGGATGAATCCGTAAGGTTGGAAACCATGGGCGTCAAAAGCTTTCAAAGTAGTAGGAGACCGAGTTACCTCCGGAGAGCCAATAGCTCTCCAACAAGATAAAGACATGATAGAAGTGGAAGCACCTTCATCCAAAATGGTACGATGGGTGTTTTTTACACAAATCTTGGTATGAATATGAAAAGACAGTTCGTGATAGAGTCTCGACTTAAAATATTCCAAATTGAGCATAATCATGTTGGAAGAGTCTGGGTCAACAGCTCCGAGTCCTGACAATAAGGTTCTACGTTGAGTAGGGCAATGTTGTAGAACTTCAAGAGTGGACATTACACAAGGTGCTTGAGCTAAATCCTCAACAATGTTGTAATTTTGGGCAGCTCGTGCGCTTGGATTAAATGTCTCTTTTCGAATGGTGGCCTTTGTTGGGCGCAACACAGTGTCAGTAATAGGCCTTTCGATATGAAGAGAGCTAGTAGAAGGAGGAGTAGAAGGAAGATCTTCCATGGGAGATTTATCTTTTGAATTCCCATTCTTGTTTGAATTTGGAATAGAATCATACATCTTTGATCGAGTGTATATATGGACAATCTATTTATTCATCATGAGGATGTCGCGATTTGAGGATGTATTTAGTTGGGTAGGATCATTCGGATTGCCCCATTGCAGGGAGGGGGGTGTACGATCATTTGGTGTTGTTGGTGTGGGAAAGGGTCAGTTAGGACTGCTGGGAGGGAAGAACCTTTCACAAATTTATTAACTTCCTCTTTATAAGGACAGTATTTCGCATAATGGTCTTCCTAGAATATAAGGCAGCGGAACTTAGCTTTCCATTTGGGTTTGTTATCAGCATTGGTTTGTTGTGGTTTGGGATTTTCCTGCCGAGGAGAAGATTTTTTGGATTTCCATTTATTATTATTCTTTTTTCCTCCGTATTGTTGTGATGAGGATTGAACTGCGTTCACCTTGAAGGTCTGAGCAGGAGAAGTAGTGTTTTTGGATGCAGCTTGGGTTTGAGGTGGAGCAGAAGTGTTTTGTTGTCCACTAGATTTGGTTGCAGGCTGGGCCTTCACGAAACCAACTACACCATCGATAGGAGGTTCGGTAGCAATCCTGGATGGATCACTAGTGGGGCGAGGGGCGTGAGGAATCAGTTCATATAGAGTTCTGTATTGGGATTAAACCAAGTCCATATACTAAGCATGATTGATAACCTGCTCTTCTGTAACAACCTCACCCATTGCAACATCCCTAGCAATAGGTGGTAGTAATGACTTTGTGAACTAATCAACCAATAATTGGTCTAGAATAGGATCCTTAATTAATCTTCAACATCTCCTCCACTAATGAATATGATCAAAGATGTGAGTGGAAGTATATTGTTGCAACGAAGTTAAGAGGTCCGTGACAGATTCATATCGAATGGGAAGCTGAAAATGTGTCAAAAACTGCATAGCAAGGGAGGTTAAATCTCAGAAAGAGTATTGTGGCAGGTCAATATATCATTTAGCTGCCGTTCCGATGAGTGTTCGTTGGAAGATCCTTAATCGTATGGAGTTATCCATCAATGAGTTTGAAGAACACCAAATATGGAATGTCATGACGTGATTTTTGGGATATTCCCGGGTTTAGCATCAAATTTTGGGATATACGATAGTAGTTTGGCAGGAATAGGTGGCCAATGTGGTTCATGCCAAATGGGATCGTTTATCAATCTTGAAAAATCGGGCAGGTCCAATGTTTCCAGGAAGGGAAGTTGTCTATTAAGTTGCAGGTATGAATAATATTGATGGGGTGTTGGAACACCTGTCGGGCCCTGCACTGCATATTGTTGCATATCATATCCATACATGTTACCCGCAGGGTACTGTTGGAATTTTTGTGAGTTGGGGACCACGGGGTTAACCGATTGTTGGTTAGGAATCATAGGATTTACCAATTGATTCGGAATCGAATTATAGACCGGTTGTTGAAAATGTTGTTGGGTGGGATTGAATGGTGTGGATACAGGGGGTGGTGGGACCCATGTATGGTTCCCAAATCATTGATTGGGTGGATTAACCGCACCTTGAGAAGGGGGGTGTCTAAAAAGGTGGAGCCCATGGGTTGTTTGTTCTGCCTTGATTGAGAGGCGGGGTTTGGGGAGGTGGGATCCATTGATTGTTTCAGACACTGGGATAAGGTATCCCATGATCCAGATTAGGGTTAGGGGGGTAAAAATATTGATGTTGATTTGTGTGCCCCCCAACAGGATTTTGGTTGCCAAATGTATGTTTCCCCCCAGTAGGTGGGATTTGTGGTCCCCATGAAGGAAGTGGGCCTAACAGAGGAGGTTGGTTATTGGTCTCCCTTGGGGTGCTGACAAAAGGTTGTCCTCCAATAGGTGGGGTATGTGGTCCCCACGGAGCAGATGGTCCTAACGGAGGAGGTTGGTTACTGGTTCCGTTCAGGGCACCAATAAACGGTTGTCCTCCAGAGATAATATAGATTATGGATGAAGATTGAGTCCCAGTCACAACGGGTGTTCTAACAGTAGGAATAGACGACCTTCCAACGGAAACATTGGAAGAGATTGACTACGCAGGTTGGTTGGTTGCACTATTAGTACTGATTTGTGAAGACGAGTGTGCACTAATTCCAGATGATATAGGTAGTGGCAGGAAAGTATAGTTTGTCCCCTAACTAGAAATGTTCCCTAAGGGATAACCAAAGATTTCATTTGGTAGAAGATGAGGGGAAGGTTGAAGGGGAGTTTCCGACATTAATTGCATAGGCACTGGAAAAGTGCAGAAATAATTGAGGGCTTGGCCCAAGGTCGTGTTCCATAATGATGGAGATGGATAAAAAATGTTTCCTATCCCTGAATCATCAAGTAAAGGTTTGGAATAGATCCAATCTGTGGGTCCAGATTGACCTACGAATGAGGTGCCATAGGTAGTATCATAGGAGGTGGATTGGAGGGATATGGAATCATGAGGATTTACCACTTCAGATCTGGATGTTGGTGGGAATTGTGAGCTTGAAGCCATTATTTGTGCAAATTCATGTATAAATCTGTCAGTCGCTGCACGTTCGTGGGTTAAACTAACTAGTTATTCTCGTATGGATGCCATGATTTCATGGCCCATAGGAAGATCAGGAGAAGGCATTCTGAATGATCTATTACTAGAAGATCCAAATTTGTATCTAGGCATAACAAAGGTAGTAGGCATGACAAGTGGGGTCACCAACTGTACGAAAGGTTGGTTAAAGTTTGTAGCTAACTAGATTGTCGTAAAAGGGAAAGGATCAGATTCCTCGATAAACTCAATATATCCTTTGGGGAGATCAGTTTGTGATGGAATTACCGAAGCGATGCTAGTTTCCGAAGTGATAATAACTTCCGGGACAAAGTCGGCTTGTTGTGGGATACTAACCTCAGGTGCTATAGTGGTTTCCAATGTCGTACTGACTTCTGGTACTACACTAGTTTTTGGTACTGCACTAGTTTCTGGTATTGTGCTAGGAGTTTGGGGTACCGTAGCAACTGGTGGTGTCGTACTAGTTGATTGTGTCACAGTACCCCGACCGGTTGGTTTGCTAGTAGGGGGGTGGGGATGCATGAAGACAGTGGGCTACTGGATCAAGGCCTAGATGGTTTGGGACTCATCCCTTGTTCTATTCATGATTTCCTTTGGTCCTCCATGGAACAAGACTAAATGATCTAGGGGAAGTCTCGTTTAAAAAATAACTCAAAAACCCTCAAGCAACTGAGCGTGCAAAAGGGGAGATAGAAAAAAGAAGGCACATAGGCCAAAAATCAAACTCTAAAACTTTACCATGATTGGTGTCACAACAAGCGAGCGATGAAACGAATATACCATATAGTGGGGGAGATGACACTACCAACTTACATGGGGTGATAGGTAAATACATTATGCTTTGCATTGATTACTATGAATGAAACGAGATTAGGGTTTTGAAAATAGTACATTTTTAACGACGGTTGGTCCTAGCTTTCGCCCAATCTTCCACAGTAATGTACCTGCAAAACAAGTTAACCTTCCTCAGTGTATCTTGATTGTAATATATATAATGAAATTGAAAGCAATTTAACATTAATCACAACAAGATATTCAATAAAATAGACATTCCATTGGGACGGGAAGGGTATTTCCACATTTTATTGTCAAAGAAATATAGTTAAGTACATATATAACTGATTTGTTCATACACTTCTGCAATCGAGTCTTGGGATCCTGCTCCTCACAATGACTTGAAAAATCCTTCAGTGTAACAGTAGCTTCTTCTTCATTGGCCTCTCCCTCATGGCTTCCCCTTGTATTTATGGGACAAGGCTGGAAGTTAGATTCGTGAGGTAGTTGAATTGGGAGGTTGGGGAAGTTACAGAACCAACCTCAACTAATCCCAATTTGTAATCTTAATATATTTTTTCCATTCATCTTAACATGTGCGCAAGTATCATAATAGTAAACCAACGCACAGTATGCAACTTTTGTTGTTTACAACTAGCGCACACATCTTTTGAGGTAAGTGCGCAGATTCTCTTCAGCAGAACCAGCGTTTAGAATGCTAGATGTCAGTGGCAATAGTAGCGCACACATAGTGAAAACTATAGAAAAAATATGTTTTTCAGCTGAAGATGTGTGATCTCAACAATAACTCATCCAAGGTCAATCCATCTCTTCCATCCATAGTGTCATTTTGTGTGATCGACAGGGCAATGTGATCACAGACAGAGAAGTGCAGATTTGACCTAGAACAGATGCCCCCTAATGTGTGAGGTCAGAGGGAAACAATGGTTGAAATACATTATAATTCCAAGTTAGAGGAGGAGCAAGAAACCACAGAACCAAGTCACAAAAGTACCTGAAAACAACGATCAAGGTCAGTGAGAAATTACAATCTTGACATCATATAGATGTTCGGTGTGATACAACATGATCTCCAATACATAACTGGGAGATGTATATATAGCATGGCCACTGAAATACAAGCGTGGATCCATGTCAAAGATAAAATATCATAGCCATAACAACAAGCTGGATCTATGTCTCATGAAGAGACAAAAATGAGTGTAGCTCAGTCTTGCGCAACTTGGGTAATAACATAAACATGGTGATGCTATCAGAGTCCCAAGGTCTTCATCCAAACAACCCAAGGTACAAACCCTAACCATGTGAATAAATGAGCTGAAGTCGAACATGGGGTGTATCGTTTGATTACCGGTCATTGATGTATACCGTTAACAAATGCAAGGGCTTTCATCGATAATTATAATGGGGCCCAAGATACCTAGTACGTTCCAACAAGTGTGAATAAGTGGACTTGAAGTCGAACACCTGAGGAACCCGTCGAATAAGAGACATTAATGTATTCCCATTATTCGACAGCGAGGGAAACTGCCACTGATGACTGCAATCCCCAAGGTACTAACCGAAACTCTAAACTTCATTCCCATAGCATAATGAGTTGAATTCGATGGGAAGAAATTCGTTGGAAGGGAGGCCTTAAGGCATCCTCCATCATCCAACACGAGGAACACTCAAAAGTTTGAGCTGATTTGGAGTAGGATTGATACAAGATGAAACAAACTGACACCAGGATGGCCGACACATGAGGTCAAGGTAACTGCAGAATGGCCGACACAGGCTGTATCCTTGAACAGTGAGCATGACACAAAGTGACTTAGGAAGCTTTTAACATGAGGGGGATGTGATATAAACCTGCAATGTAGGAGACATTAGTAGATTCTCCATATGATTAGAAGAATAACCAATCGGAGGAGTAAAAAATATGAGATCAGTTTCACCCTAAGGTCAAAAACTAAAACCCAATCGAATGATGGACTCAAATAGGTGCTATGTTCAAGGATATGACTAACTTAGCTTCCTTTGAAACTGAAAAGATGTATGATACCCTTCTCTTCCCTTATTCTTTTTATAAAAGAATATCCTTCTTGTTGTTTTAATGAGTCCAAGAAAGCAAACTCAATAGTCTTTCTTCATTTTTTACAGAGTTCGAAGAAAAGATAGACGAATACTCCATAACACTGATCTCTGGATTTTAATATCGTGTCGAGATCAGTTCTTGCTCGCCGGTGTTTTCAATTTTAAGTAGTATGAAAAACTTCAACAATAACTCCATACACCTACTCGTGGATTTTAATATCGAGCCCGAGTAGGTAAATGCTCGCTTGGTATTTTCATGTTTCGAGAGTCTGAAAACCCTAAAGAAGACTCCAAAAGGTCCTCTTTCATACAGTTAGTCTCCTCACCCGAAAAAGTGTAAAACAATGAGAGAAGAACTCTTCTAGCCACAGATGACTAGAGTATTCCTTTTTTGTAAATAATCTGCAAAAGTCCGGAAAAGGGTTAAACTTATACTTAAGCGAATGTTCCTTCAATTCCTTTAACGGGCCTGAAGAGAACAAGTATGCTCAGCAATCTTGTTTGTTTTTGAAAAGTCAAACAAGAGCTTAAAAAAGACTTAAAACAACTTCAGGAATCATAAGTTCATGACCTGCCAGATGACAGATTTCTAGACAAACAAATTAGTAATATATCACAAACTCAAAAGAAATTTTCTCGATGACATGAAATACTAGGAAGCACATACCTAATCCGACATGTCAATGAAGAAGACACATCTTGACGGAAAAATATAGTGAATTTCTGCCATATATGATTCACCTAATTCACCAAAACTCAAAAAGATATTAGCGAATTAAATGGTCATTAAAAAATAAATTGAAACTATACCACATTGAATAAAGTGGGTAAAAAAAAAACCCAAATTATATAAATAATCTCAATTTAAAAACATAATTCATCATTTCAAGTTTTTAGGGCAAGGTGTGGAGAAAAACCCTCAAACTTCCTTTGCTCGTTGCGATCAAACCAGGCTACCAAACCGACTTCTGCTTTCACCAAGTAAGTTATTTCATCCTTCTTTGTCATTTGCATGCAAATTTTTAAATTTTTGATGGTCAAAATAATTTTTTATTGATGTTTTAATAACTTTCTGTGCAAGCACGACTGGTTTTGAAGGAAACTAGCGCTCTCGACAAAAGTGCGCTAGTATTCCTGAAACACAATAGTGTTCAAGATGCTATTGTCTTAGATAGACAGTAGCGTTCACCACAAGAAATAGGGCAAAAATAAAAAATGACCAACATTTACATGGTTGCTTGGAAGGATGGTGCTTGTATGGCGTGAAAGGGAACATGAGGAGATGGATCGACATGCTTTGAATGATTCATTGACCTTACATGCATTAAGAAGATGCGGCTTGTTAAAATTCTATCGAATGGTCAACATGCGAGCACAAATCCGACTGCTCAAAAGGTTAGTGCAGTATTGGGATTCCAATGCATTGTTGTTCAATCTCCAAGGGGAGATTTTGGAACTTACTGTTGATGACATCTACTTCATCACGGGTCTTTATCAAAGGGGATATGTGGTGACTCTTAAAGGTACCTCTTGAAATGTGGGTGCCTTATCCGTGCAAGACTTGCAATACTATATCAACACCTACTGCGTGGCGGGTACCGAAAAGACCGGTAGCCAAGTTCTTATCTCCACTGTTGCGAGGTTCCCATTAAAAGTCATCTTGAGTATTCTAAACCGGATGGGAGGAAGCATGACACAACACTTGGCTTTGGGGAACTATATGCATGTGGGCACTAAATGCTTGCGAGGGATGGTGTATGACTGGTGTTCTAGCTTACTGGAAAACATGAAACTTCAGCTTTCCGGGTGCAAGACCGAAAGGATGAAGAACTTTGGTTACGGGAGTATACTTTGTACCTTTTTCTTTGAAAGGGTACCTACATTGAGTCTGGGGATGGCCTTTCCCCCACTCAACCCTCGTGAGCTTATTATGTCTCGTTGGGGATAAATCTTCCTATGCCACGGTGGTGGCAAGAGCAACTTCTGCTATCATGAGGATGATTTCTGGGCGTGGTGGGACCGGCAGGTACCAACTCTTGAGCAGTTCCGTTATGCGGGTATGGACTTCCGCAATGATCCTGAGCTGGATCTTCCTCTAGGGGCATCCTGGGAGAGATAGGTAAGTTGCTTTTTGAAACATTATTTAATTTTTTCATTTTATATATATGATTTTTAAATGAGTTTGAAATACTGAACAACTTGTCTTCTGCAGATGTGGGGCCCGTGCGTCCTGAGGGACACCCTCGTACATTCGTATGACCATTTGTTGTAAGGGCAGCCAATTCCATGTTGGAAAACATAGAGGGGAAGATGAGTCGATTGACTCATGACATTCCGACATACAAGATAGAGCGGGTGCCGTTCAATATGCAGGAGAATGTTGTGGGTGTGCCCCCAACATGGATTCGACTACTGAGGAAAGTAGCTAGGGTAGTCATCTGCTACAGAGAGGCTGTGGAAGAGATAGCAGAGACAGATGAGGCCCCTCCTCCATAGGAGAAGGATATATATATGTATGTTTTTGAGGCTGTTGAGCCCTTTTTGTATTATGATATGACACTGTGACAGATGTATGACTCAAACTCATGTATTTTTTGATACTGCTTATATATACAGTATCGGCTTTATTTACATGTGTGTACTTATCTTGTGTGTGAAATGCTTATTATGGATGTGTGTAATGTAGATGCCAATCTAAAACGTAATTTTCATATGAATCAGCTAGTGCATTTAAATTTTTTGGAATGTGTTGATATGTAATGTAAACAAATTGGATTTCAAGTAACCTAACTCGCAAGAACTGACGTAGCAAAACATGATCTCTAACTTGACATTCACCCATTAACCGAAATACAACTAGCTGCGAGTCGACTCTTACCTCCAGATGTGAAATGCTCTGAGAAAGAGCATCTCGAAGTAAATCTATGACCGCACTGTATTCAACCACATTGTTCGTTGTGGGACCTAAACAAACCCCTCCCGAAGAGACCAGTTGACCAGTCGGTGAGTAAATAACCCAAGCAGCTGCAGCCAACTGACGGGTGTGGCGACTAGTGCCATCAACAAATCCTATAAAGTGTTCAGTCGAAATCCGAAACACAAAGCAATAGACACATAAGATGTAACGACAACTATAAGCAAATCTAACTCTACAAAATGTACAACTATAATACATGAAAAAGCACAGAGGCCTAAGCATAGTACTTCTTCAAGTAGAGCCCATTTTCGGGCTCCGGTAACTTATTACCCTCATAATCCGTTAACTCATAAGCACCCTTCTTCAGAACCTTAGAGACTATGTAAGGACCGAGCCACATTGACTTAAACTTGTCAGCTCCTAAGGGTTCCTTGTCCTGATCATAAAGCAAAACAAGGTCTCCTTCGAGAAAAACCCTAGGTTTAACCGACTTATCTTATTGACCTTTAACTCGATTCTTATGTGTTCCGTTTGCTGTGAGCGCATCAAGGCACTGCTCATCAAGATGTTCTAGCTGCAGCAAAATTTCTTCTAAGGATGAAGTGTCAGGGAGTAGTTGGACAACCAACTTCAATGAAGGGATTTTGCATTCAACCGGGATAATTGCTTCTATCCCATGAACAAGTTGAAAAGGAGAGAACCCGGTGGCAGTCTTGAAATTAGCTCAATTTGCCCAAAGAGCTAGATACAGTATGATGTGCTAGTTTGTTCGACTGGCATTAACAGTCCTTTGCAAAATGGTTTTCAAACTTTTGTTAACCGCTTCGACCTGGCCATTTGCTTGTGGATAAAACGAAGATGAATGTTCCTGCTGCAAACCTAACATGGTGTATAAGTCGATCATCATGTTATTCTGAAAGTGGCGACCGTGGTTAGTAACGATCTCTTTGGGTACACCAAACCTAGCAATGATCTGATTGAATACGAAATAAGAAACCGTTTCCCCATCTGCTTTGACAGTAGGCATTGCCTCGGCCCACTTGGTGAAGTAGTTGATGAAAACAATGATGTGATGATGACCTCCAGCCGAAACTAGATTACAATTAATGAAATCAATCCCCCACTTGGTGAAGGCGCCTGCTGTAATCACAGGATGGAGAGGAGTTGGGTGTGCTCCCATCTTTTTGGTGAAAAAATGACATCGCTGACAGTGTTTCACAACTTCCACACAATATTTGAAGATCGTGGGCCAAAAATAACCAGCACACAGTATTTTCTGGGATGTTTCCAACCCAGAAAGATGACCCCCACAGGCTCCACTGTGAGCATCATTCAATATTGTTTCAGCTTCTTCTAAGGTCAAACAATTGTGTAAAATGGAATCTATCCCACGTCTGTACAGAGTGTCAGAAATGATGAGATAGTTCTTTGCATGACTCTTAAGTTTCCATCGTTCATCTCGATAAAAAGCAGGGGGACACCTCAAAGTCTGGAGATATACCAAAATATCCCCGAATCAGAAGATGCAATGAGGAAGATGTGTTCATCCAAGAATGATGACTCTTCTTCATTGTGTACTATGTCACTAGGAAATTCAGAAATCAGTTCGACGAAAACTAGTGACTTCTTTGACTTAGCAGACTGAAAAACCAATTCAAATTCCTGCAGGATTACAATCCATTTATTGAATTTCCCACCGATGATACGTCGAGTGAGGACATATTGAAACGGGTTGACCTCCGCAATCACTGTGGTAGTTCACAATAAGATATAGTGACGTAGCCTCTGAACAACATAGACAGTAGCTAATGCCAACTTCTCCACGTAAGAATACTTAGCCTCAGGAGCTATTAAGGCGCGCGACAAATAGTAAATGACATGCTCTTGGAGCTTGTCATCCTCCTGAACAAGTACTATGCCGATTATGTATACAGATGCAACCAGATATAGAAGGAAATCCTTCGTATATTCTAGCGGGCTCAACAAGGGGGCTGATAGTAATGCATTTTTCAAGGCCTCAAATGATGTATGAGCATCCTCATCCCACAGAAAGTAGGTATCTTGTTTGAGCAGTCTCATGAAACCTTTTGTGATTTTGGAATAGTTAATGATGAAACGTCGTAAGAAGTTGGACATACCCTGCAAACTCTGAAGTTGTCTTAGGGTTCGAGGAGGAGGCAGATTTACAATAGCCTCAACTTTAAGTGGATCGACCATGATACCATGACTGGATACAATGAAACCCAGTAAACATCCAGACTCGACGCAGAATACACATTTATTAGGATTCAATCGAATCTTGTAATATCTGCACCGTTCAAACACAAGTCTTAAGTGATCAGGATGATCCCGTCTCTTGCGAGATGGCGCTCAGAGATCATCGAGATAAGGTTCAACTACGTGCTTGATATCATGAAAAGCGAAGTTCATTTCACGCTGAAAGGTAGCTGTAGCATTCTTCAAACCAAATGGCATCTTCCAATAAGCGAAGGTCCCCCAAGGACAAATAAAAGTTGTCTTGTGCTGGTCTTCAGGTTTAATCTGAATCTGGTTATACCCTGAAAAACCATCTATAAAAGAAAACATTTCATGGCCTGCACACGCATTGATAATCTGATCTATGAACGGTGTGGGGTAGTTGTCCTTAGGACAAACTTTATTTAGATCCCGGAAGTCTGTGCAGACTTGAATGGTTCCTTTCTTTTTATCGACCAAAACGAGGTTTGAGACCCACTCCATCATAGCAATTGGATAGATGAATCTGGCTTTGAGCAACTTCTCAACTTTCGCCTTAATGGTTGTTGCTTTTCTAGGATTGACTGCACGTAGCTTCTGTCTCACAGTCTTAGCATTTGGATAAGTTGTGATGACATGCTCTACAATGGCGGGGTCGATGCCTGGCATATCCTCATAAGACCAGGTGAAAACATCACAGAATTCCTTAAACAGATTGGTATACAAAGTGATCTCCTCAAGAGAACAATCTGCCCCAATGAAAAGGTTTTCCACGACTCCACGTTTGATGGAAATGTTGATCGGAATAGTTCTCGATATTTTTTCCATATTCCCTTAGGCATAAACAACTTTTGAAGTAGAAGGGATAGCGGACAAATCAACATTACCACCGAGTCTCATAGAAAACTCTCCTCTCTCTATCTTGTCCAGATCGGGAAGAAAATAAGACCTATGGTGCATGTGTTCCCAAGGATGTTTGAGGCCTATTATTGCTTCCAAAATAGCCTCATCAAAGGGAAAAACAGTATCTAGACAATCAAAAGAGTGGATGGAGTCCACTGACCATGCCGATGCATAATCCATATCTGACTCAACAAAGATCAATGGAGTCACGATATGTTCTATTGCAGCATGTTGTGAATCTAAGTAGGACACCTCTGCAATAGATAGGGGCACAACTGGTTCTGATTCGGTGTGGAGGATCCATGTATCTGTCGTTGTACAGACTGTGAAAATCTCAGACGATGAACACTCCTCAGAACCAATAAAATGAACGAGAACAGGTAGGTCAAAAGTTCCCATTAATGACCCATAAAGTCCCGCTCCTAAACTCTCAATAGCTGGGTGAGACTGATCAACCAACGGAATTGTTGAATCCGACGAAGGTTGGTTATTCTTCCGAGCAAACGAAAGTTGATCAACTGTTATAATACTGCCTTCGTGAGGGAACATTAAGACTCGGAAAACGGCCAATGGCACTGCTTGCATTGCATACGTCCAGCTCCTACCTAACAACAAATTGTATTCAAGTGGAGCATCCAGAACTTCAACCTCTACAGACACTTACTTACCAACGAGTTCAACTTCAAATGATGGTAAGACTCCGTGTGGACGGAACGATCTTCCATCAAAGGCGGTAAGCAAGGTGTTCGAGGGGGATAATTCAGGTGATCCCAAATCCTTCCAACAAGAAATGGACATTACGCACGTAGATGCGCCCTCATCTTCAACATCTCGTCCAATGGTCTTGGGACCATGGACTACTTCTATTTGGAGAGCGACGTGGTACGAAAACCGAGGTTTGACATTCGACATATCAAAACAAGCAAGCATATTGGATGAGTCTACGCTCCCGATCGCTGCGAGAAGTGCACTGCATTGTAATGGACAACTTTGCAGTGCTTCCAAAGTGGACATAGCACAGGGAATTTGGGCTAAATCTTCCACAACATTGTAGTTGGGAGCAGCCCGCGCATTAGGATTGTGCACAACCCGTTTGAAGACACCTTTCGGAATCTTTGGCAGCGAATCTATTGGTCTCTCGATGTGGAGAGGGATAGATGATTCGGGAACATCCTTATCTCTTTGCTGCGAGTCCAGAGTATAGTTTCTGGCTCTAGTTTGTAAAAGTGCGTCCGAATTAACCATATTAATAAACGATTGATCAGCAAATGAGGCATGATGAGTGCCCCCAGCACTAGAGTTTCCAGAAGCTGAACCTTGTCCGTGAGGGAATGGGTCTTTTAAGACAACTAGTTTCTTCTCACAAAGTAGCTTCTGGGCTTCTTCCATCAAAGGGAATTGATGGGTGAGGTGGTCCTCTTTGCATAACTTGCAAGGGAACTTCACTTTCTTTTTATCCTTTTTTCCCTCCTCGGCATTTTCTGTGTTCTTGGGATTTTGGTGGTTACCCTCTCCTTTCTTGCCCTTCTTTTTATTGTTGTTGAGCTATCGAGGGCCCTTTTGATTTGTCTACACTTGTTGTACAGGTTCCGCTTGGGAATGAGAGGTTGCAACTGAAGTTTCATCCGCAACAGACTGTTTGACAGATAAGGCGTGAACCTGCTTAGTTAAAGCTTCAAACGCTGCAACATCTACTGAACCCACGATGCCATCAGCATGTGGTCCAGGCTTGGGCTTACCTACATCTATATTAGATCTCGGCGCATCGGGAATAATCTCATATAAGAGCCCAGACTGAGCATACACTAGATCAAGCTGCTGGGTTCTAAGGATAGCTTCCTCTTCGGAGGACACCCCAGAAGTTGCTACTTCCTTAGAAATATAAGGAATGAGTGATTTGAGATACCACTCTAATAGGAACTCTGGAGGGATGTCGGCTTTAATGAGCCTCTTTCTCCTTCGCCATCCTGAATATGGTCAGATAAGTGAGTGGCTTTGTTCTATCTGAAGGTTGACCGAAGGTCCATGCCGGCATCATACCGGACAAGAAGTTGAAAGTGGCTCAGAAAAACTGTAGCCATATCCCAAAATTTATCATACGCAACTGCAGGCAGTTCAATATACCATTTAGTTGCAGCACTAGTCAAGGTTATTTGAAAGAGCCTCAATCTGATGGAATCATCGTTCAACAAATTAGAAGAGCACCAAAGATGAAACGTAGTGACATGGTCACCAAGATCTTCACCAGTCTTACCTTCAAACTTTGGAATGTCTGAAGGCAGCTTAGTGGGAACTGATGGCCATGTAGGATTGTAGGCCATGTAGGATTGTAGCGCACCGGATCGTTAGTAAGTTTTGAAAGATCTGGCAAATTCAAAGTTTCCAGAAAAGGTAAACGAGGTCGTGTTGATGGCATTTGGTAAGCAGAAATTTGGTAGGGGGAACCTCCCAAAACCTGGTTCGTGTAATGCTGGTTAGGGTTTCCCCTAGCCATCGGTTGTGAGGTAAAAGCGTTGTTAAAATTGCCCCATCCATAAGAAAGAGGATGGCTTCCCGGGGTACTCATCCATTGCGGCTGGGTGTTAGCCCCTCTGTAATGTGGGTTTAAAATGTTACCACCCCTCCAACAAACAGTGAGAATGGGATGCTCCCTACAGGTATATTAGATGGGTTTACATTATAACCTACGTAGGGGTTAAAACCAGGTGTAGTTGTAACGGACGGTGCTGTCATCGAACCCATAATAGGCATCGATGCAGTAGGGATTGATCCTATTAAAGGCATGGAAGGAGCAGACTGTGGTATTCCCTAGAACTTTTGAGTAAC
Organism: Larix kaempferi; assembly: GCA_027924585.1. Taxonomy (NCBI): domain Eukaryota; kingdom Viridiplantae; phylum Streptophyta; class Pinopsida; order Pinales; family Pinaceae; genus Larix; species Larix kaempferi. The sequence continues at coordinate 13,923,524 of BSBM01001002.1, read as the reverse complement.
AGGAGGTTGAGTAAATGTCATTGAAGGTATCCCTGTCAAAGGGATATTAGCTGGTCCAAAATTGGGGGTAGAGACATTAGCTGATGTCGAAGCTTGTGAGCTCGACATACCTACAGTACCAACATTAAAACTAAAAGACAAGCTCGAAGCAGAAGCAGTCTGCGAAGAGCTAGGTGCCGCAGTGCTTGCAAAGGAAGAAGAGAGAACTCTTGTAACCATTGTTGCGGTGGGAGTTTGAGGAAATCCCGACTCATCTCCTGGGTTAGTCATGGAATGACCAGGGGTAAACCAATACGCACTATACTCGGGTTAGCCTAGAGAGTCTACAGTTATAAGTAACAAATCGTTCAGTCCAGTCAGGGGAGGGTTAAAAGGAGTGCTAAACTCTCGAGAATTTAAGTCCTCAACCTCAACAGTATAAAAGACCTATTGATCTTGAAATCTTACCTAGGGTTCTCCAGGTGGTTCAGTTTCACCCACAAGTTCATATGAACCATGGGAATCCGTCCTCCGACGTCGCGGTGGCGGTGGAGGCTCCACAATGAGTGGGGGAAGGTTTTGCAACCTCCAATACCTACGAAGAGGTTGGTCCTATACATCTATATCAAAAGCAAATTAAGTATAAAAACCTAGAAGGCCACTAAACGACTAGGGAGCAAACAACATACCACTAAAAAAAGTCCTAAGTGATCAAAACCAGGGAAACAAAGCTAATACTCTCAGAATCAAGTCTGGGATGATGAGGGTCTAGAACAAACTAATAGAGTATCGACGGTCAGTTACACAGAGTCCAATGGAGGTCCTCTGGGTGCAAGCGTTTGAATCACCAAACTGCCCTCCCGGGATTACTGCAAAGGGTTACCTTCCGTGTTTGTCCGAGGTGAAGTGGAAATAGACTTCCACTCTACCTGTGAAGATCCCTAGGGTTAAGATACTAAGAATACCACAAATACAAAAATACCGGGGGGAACAGTCGTTATCCTAGCCAAGACACATGGGTAGGGTAGCAAAGCCTGAAATCCAAAAGCACTTTAAAGTACTAGTGGACCCCTGTACGCTAATCAGCTCTGGTTTATGTTTGAAAGGAAAGTGAGGGGGTATCCTCAGCAGTTCCAGTTGCACATGGCCTCATGCTTAACTCTGGTTTGAGTAGATCATTCCCAGGATATTTTGATATAGGTGGGTTTACCTAAGAGATTGTCTTACTACGATTATTGAGCAATGAAACCAATTTCGTGTAGTTTAAGGTGATTTACCACGAAACCCTAGCCTAAGCTAGTTGATGAAGTGTAAACCTAAAAAGAAAAAGTTGGTAATTGTTTTTATTAAATTTTCTTTTTAGAGGCTACTTTTTACTCAAGAAGGGTACTGAAGTGTGTGGTATGGTTTCGACAGAACGCAAAGTGTGTACAAATGATGCTTTTAAAACTTCACAAAGACTCTTTTGTTTTTTCGTTTGTCTTTAAAAACAATAAATGGGCAAACCTAAGCATAAGCATTTTTTCAAATTTTCTTTTTAATTTCCAAAGCAAATAGCAAAATAATCTATCCTACTTCGAAACAGTAATGGCAAATCTTACAACTATGCTACCAATTTTCAATTTTTGATCTTTTCTTCTACTTTGCAAAAGAAAACAAACCTGAAAAAGGAAACAAGCAAGATCTAATAAAAGTGTGGGTAAAGATGAAAAAACCTAATGGCTTAAACCAAACAAAATAAACAGAATTGACAAAGACTTGGCCTACAGAGTTGTTCGAATGAAAAACTCTGGATTTGGAACGAGATGTAAAAGGAAAAGGGAAAACAGATGCATGCAACAGGAAAAACAAACCAAAAGGCTGCTCCTAAGCATCAAAACCCAAGAAAAACATCTTCCAAACAAATAGGGTAGGAAAGTAAACCAAGGTAACTCTACCGCCACACAAACTCAAAGGAAAAGCTAAGCAGAAGGCTTCAACCAGCTTAGACTGACCTGAACAGGAATTCAGATGGTATCCAGACCAACAAACCTTTCAAAAGCCACCCAAAAACTCAAACTGGGATCAAACCCTAAAAAATAAGACAAGACTCAGTAAAAGTGTGCAGGTATTGCAATAAACAACAAGCATTGAGTGCGCAAGTCTGTATCAATGCAACATGTGTCTAGGGCAAAAAGTGTGCTACTGTACCTAACAGAACGTTGCACATAGCTTCAAAAAGGCCTAAAAAAAGAAAAGATACCTAAAAAAAGTGTTGAAGCAAATGAAGCAATCCAAAAGGACCTTCAAGAGGTTAAACAAGACTCAAAGAAGACAAAGATGTCTTAGTAACAGTCAGAGAAGCAAGGCAAATTCCAAAAGTGGACGCAAAAACCTGGAAACCAAACCCTAGTAGAAGGCTTTGACCTACAGGAAAGATGCGGTTTTGTCTGGTATAACAACCAGCGTCTGCAACAAAAAATGTGCGGCTATGTTTCAAGGAAACTAGTGCACAAGGCAAAAAGTGCGCTTCTGTATGCACATAAGACCAGCGCACAGGGACTTAAAGCAATAAGCATAGCTTTGCTCAGTCAGACTAAAATGAATCAAGATAAAAAGGAAAAGCAAAGTAACCTATAAGAACCTCTCAGAAAATCAACAGACTGTAAAAACTGAAAGAAAACCTAGAAAAGGTCCCCAGAGCAGAAACAACCAGTGCTCCCCAGCGGAGTCGCCAGTTCTATTGTGCAGGAATATACCCTGTAGTGGGCGAGATGACACTACCAACTTACATGGGGTGACAGGTAAATACATTATGATTTGCATTGATTACTATGAATAAAACAAGATTAGGATTTTGAAAATAGTACATTTTTAATGACGGTTGGTCCTAGCTTTCGCCCAATCCTCCACAGTAATGTACCTACAAAACAAGTTAACCTTCCTCAACGTATCTTGATTGTAATATATATAATGAAATTGAAAGCAATTTAACATTAATCACAACAATATATTCAATAAAATAGACATTCCATTGGGATGGGAAGGGTATTTCCACCTTTTATTATCAAAGAAATGCAGTTAAGTACAGATATACCTGATCTGTCCAGACACTTCTGCAACCGAGTCCTGGGCTCCTACTCCTCACAATGACTTAGAGAATCCTTCAGCGTAACAGTAGCTTCTTCTTCATTGGCCTCTCCCTCATGGCTTACCCTTGTATTTATGGGACAAGGCTGGAAGTTAGATTCGTGAGGCAGTTGAATTGGGATGTTGGGGAAGTTACAAAACCAACCTCAACTAATCCCAATTCGTAATCTTAATATATTTTTTCCATTCATCTTAACATGTGCGTAAGTATCATAACAGTAAACCAGCTCACAATATGCAACTTTTGTTGTTTACAACTAGCGTGCACATCTTTTGAGGTAAGTGCGCGGGTTCTCTTCAGCAGAACCAACGTTTAGAACGTTAGATGTCAGTGGAAATAGTAGCGCACACATAGTGAAAACTATAGAAAAAATATGTTTTTCAACTGAAGATGTGTGATCTCAGCAATAACTCATCCAAGGTTAATCCATTTCTTCCATACATAATGTCCTTTTGCGTGATCGACAGGGCAATGTGATCACGGACGGAGAAGTGCAGATTTGACCTATAACATCGGAGTGATAATAACTTATGGGACAACGTTGGCTTGTGGTGGGATACTAACCTCAAGTGCTATAGTGGTTTCCAATGTCGTCCTAACTTCGGGTACTACACTAGTTTCTGGTACTGCACTAGTTTTTGGTATTGTGCTAGGAGTTTGGGGTACCGTAGCAACTGGTGGTGTCATACTGGTTGAGTGTGGCACAGTACCCTGACTAGTTGGTCTGCTAGTAGGGGGTGGGGATGCGTGAAGACAGTGTACTACTGGATTGAGGCCCAGATGGTTCGGGACTCATCCCTTGTTGTATTCGTTATTTCCTTTGGTCCTCCATGGAACGAGACTAAATGATCTGGGGGAAGTCTCATTTAAAAAATAACTCAAAAACCCCTTAAGCAACTAAGCGTGCAAAAGGGGAGCTAGAAAAAAGAAGGCACACGGGCCAAAAATCAAACAATAAAACTTTACCATGATCAGTGTCACAACAAGCGAGTGATAAAAAAGAGGCCATAAATCCAACAAGCATCACTAAAAATGAAAAAGAACCTCTATATGGTATAAGAGCAAGAAATCCTCCTATCTAAGATCCGGATACCTCAGTAGATCGTATCCTCCGCAAGGTAATGAAATCCAAGTTGGACAATATGAAGTGAGATACCAATAAAGATGATGGGATATCCCTCTACCGAAAGGGATCCCGGGCAAAAGATACCTAGAAGGAAGGTTAATAAGATAACAACTCGTTCATGACACGTCTGGGAAGGTTTACTGGAGCTTTTTCCTTTTGGCCCTTGTACAACTAGTATGGAAACCAGGAAATACAAGGAAGACAATGGATTGATGTGCTTAGGAGCTAAGTGGAGTGCGGTATTCCACAAAGTCATTCCGGAACTAGTCCTTGCTGCTTACCCCCGTGGAACGGGAGACCCCCAAACAAATTGGTTTATAACCATGTCAAAAAATACAAGAGGATTTGAGCACCTTAAGAGAAAACAACTATGTCTCAAATATATAATGACAGGGGGGGATTATTTGGATTCATATCCCCGATGTCCTACCTAACTACACAATTCTTTTACGTCCTCAAGTGAGGTTAATATGTGTTTAGTTAGGGAATTAATTTTAAGGGATTGTTGTTTTACTCAAAAGGTAGCAAAAGTGCAACTTGATGGTGTTAAGACCTGACTCAAAGCATGCATATATGGATTAATCTATGCAAATCTCTTTCTTTCGATGAATTTCTAGCTACAAAAGGAGAGAGTTCTTTTCCGTTCCTAAATGAAAGAGACACAAAATGCAAATTTAAAAATAAAAATACTCACTTCTTGTTTTTCTTTTCAATTTTATATGCCAAATCAAAATACGAGATACTCTTTCACACTGAATCTATCCAAAAACAAACTAAAAAACAAGCTCTTTTGTTTTCTTTTCTACTTTAGATGAGTATGAAAATGACAAGTAAATGAAAAAAATGTTCTATGATTGCAAAGATACTTCAATCATTAAGTAAGAAGGGGAAAGAGATTTTGAAAATTCTCCAAGCAAATTTGAAGAATTCAAAATATGCAAAGATCCTTCACAAAAATAAAAATAAAAATATTCAATAAACTTTCCCAAGGATGCAAATGAATGTGCAACCAATTTCTTTGCCTCAAACAAAATGACCAATTTCGTAACATAAAACCAATAAGTCTAAATAAAAGATCTCTTATCAATCTCAAAAAATATGAACCATGAACAAATAATCAAGAAAACCAAGCCAAAATTCTTAGATTTGCAGATCAGGAGCAGAGTGATTTATCAGACCAAGTACAAAGGTTAAAGAAGGTGGTGAGAATGGTATAAATGACTGAAAGTCTTCTAGTTTCCAATTCACCAACAACTTCCACAACTTCACTCTATAATCCAAATAGGGTTCCAAAAGCAAATCCAAAAAGTGTAAGAATCAAATTGAGATCACACAGATATGATCAGGATCAGAGAGCTAAAAGCAAGCCAAAAAAACAAAGGAAAATATCAATCAAGCCAAAAATTGAGCTTCAAAGCACACTACAGGGAATTTTTGCTCCCCTGGAGACCCTCCAGGCACGAAAATAAGGAATTTTCGTGCTCTAGTACACTACAGAGGTGCGAAAATTAGGAGGATGAGGGCGGAGGTTTGAGAAGAAAATTATGGGTTTCTTAAGTTTGCAAACCCAGATAACTTAATGATGAGGATCAAAATGGTAAATAAAGGTCCACAACTGGTAAATAACAGAGATCAGAGATCAAATCTTGAATATTTGATGGCAAAATGAGACCTAGGATGTCCCCAGCTGAGTCGCCATCTGCATAATCGACCATGATTCAAAGGTTTATCGACTAAGTATTTAAGCGCTTGATGATATTTGTAAAATATAAATGGATTAGCCAATAGGTAATGCCAACACTTTTGAAGTGGAAAGACCATGCCTAAGGCTTCTCGTTCTGTAGTAGAGTAATTTCTTTCTACCTTATTTAGCTTCCGACTAGCATATGTGTTTGGATAATCCATTCCATCTTCTCCTAGCTGGGTGAGAATTGCACCGACTAAAATGCTCGAAGAGTCGATACGAACATGAAACTAGATCGACCAATTTGGGAATCTCAGAATTGGGGCTTTGAAGAGTTTACTTTTAAGAAGCTCAAATGATTTTGCGCATTCATGAGACCATCTGAAATCTTGGTTTTCTTTTAGTAATTCTTCCATACGGATATGTCATGTTAGAATAGTACCTTATAAATTTATGATAATAGCATGTGTGACTGAGAAGTATTATGACTTGCTTTGGATTTACTGGTGGTTGCAGGTTGAGAATAACTTTAATCTTTGCATAGTCGACTTTGATCCCTTATTTACACACAATATGTCCAAGTAGAATACCGATTGCAGTTGAAAAGATGCACTTTTTAATATTCAATGATAGTTGGATTTGTCGGCATCGTTCTAACACCAGTTGAAGATATTGGATATGATACCTTAATAGTGAGTATATTGTCCAGTCGTCGAAATAGACGGCCATAGTTTTATATATGTACTCTTGAAATGCTTTGACAACGATTCTGGAGAATACTATTGGTGCATTCTTTAGTCCAAAGGGCATAACTTTATAGGCAAATGATCCCAATTTGCAGACAAATGTCATTTTGTGTTGATCTTCCTTTTCAATGGGGACTTGATTGTAGCCTAAGAATCCGTCGGTGAAAGAGTAACATTCATGTCCAGCAACTTCGTTGACAATTTCATCGGTGAAAGGTGTAGGGAATGGGTCAGTTAACGTCACTTTATTTAATCCTCTAAAATCAACACAAATTCTTAGCTTTTTCGGATTGTGTTTCTTTGGTTGGACGACCATAGGGCTAGCCCATTCAGACTGGTCGACTGGGTAGATGATTCCTACGGAAAACATATTCTCAATTTCCTATTTTACTATGTCCTTATATTTGTGTGTCAGCTTATAAGGTTGCTTCTTGACGGGCTTGGAATTTGGTTTTATGTTGATCTTCATTTCACCCATTTCTTGGACTAGTCCTTTTAAATCTTTGTAATCTCGTGCAAAAACATCTTGATATTCTTTTCATAAGTTAGTAATGTCGGCTACTTGATGGTTGGACCAATAGTCTCCAATATTTTCCATTTTTGGTCGGTCGTCGTTTGATTTGTCGACTTTTTTATTATTATTATTTATGTGTACATCCATTTTGGTGCTCTCTATTCGTTGATATTTCACTCTCCTTCCTTGCATTATGTAAATGCATGGGGAAAGTCACTTTCAGTCAATATTTCTAGTTCTGCTTTTTCTTCCGTGGTTATTTTCATCAAAGTTTTTATAGGCTTTTGAACGTTAGGGTGTTGTCTTTTCCAGCAGAAACTTTTTCCTAGTGTTTTATCATTTTCGACCTCTATTCATGTTGATTACAATATTGGTCTTGTCGTGATATTGTTGCAAGTCAGTTGAGGTCATTCTGTCGACGTCGACGTAGTAGTCTCATTCGTCGGTTGCAGAATTTTTTTTATTTGCTCGACCGTTTTTCTTGTGTTTTATTCTTCTGGGATGAAAGAAAAATCTTTGATGAAATTTTGTTTAAGTTCTGGCCAATTGAATGTGTCTCCTGAGCCGAATAATTAGTTCGCTCACACTAAATTTACCAGAATACTTGACAAACTAGATAAGCCATAATAAATGGAATAATATTGAGTATTGAATAGATAATAGATTGATTGAATATTACAACATAGCTCGCCTTTATATAGATTGAACATTCATAATGAAGGGTTACGTCCCTTCACATTAATATCTAACTACTTTAATAATTAGCAACTATTATTTTATTTAATATGCCATTAATATTCGTAACATTGCCACTCTCTTAGAAAGGATTTGACCCCAAAGCCTTATAATGTTGTCATATCGTCCCTTGCGACATCACAGCTGACGAAACATGTCGATACGAACTTCTAACTGTAGAACATAGCTTCCTAAATGTGGTTGGGTCAATCCATCCCAAATTGATTTGTTGTTGAATGTTGTGATTCCATATTGATCTGTCGTCAGGAGATTTTATCACATTAGCACTATTATCTTTCGTTATTTCCCACTTTTTAGGATATTGGTTTTTATGGTAGGGATGTCGATAGGGAATTCTCACAATGTCATTTTCCTTTGCGAGTGTTGTCTTTTGAGCAATGATCGGAGCTGGAAGTGGAGCTGGAAGTTGTATTTTCATCCCTTGAATTTTTAATGTTTCGTTATGTATCTTTTCCAACTTGTTTTCTAACTACATGTTATCATTTTGAAAATTTTAAATCAATTCTACTTGCAAATTTCTTTCATCTTCGAACTTCTTAAGTTGTTCCTTAAGATCTTCGTTATGATTTCTGATGTAGCTATTTTATTCCTGCTTGTTTAGAATTTTTCCTTCAATGTCTTCCATAGAGTGTTCTGCTTTCCGACTATTTTTCAACTTCTTAATTTTTGTGACTAACATCTTATTATGGTTCTTTAATCTTAAGATTTCTTCGGAATTGTTGGATAATGATTTATTACTTTTTGCGATCTCCAACTTGTATTACTTTTTGGAGTCATCATTTTGTTGTTGAACAACTTGAATCTGTTGTCAACACTAGTTGACCTCTGATTCTTGATCCTATAATTTCTTTTGTATTTGTGTCAGTTCTTCATCCTTGTCGCTAATGATTTTGTTCAAGCGTGTTATTTCTACTTTATAATTGTTTAGTGCTTTCTTTATATCCTGGTTTTTTAATTTCTGATTGAAATCAATTTTGTCTTTTAATTCCTCAATTTGCACAGAGAATTTTTCTATATAGTTTTTTTGGTCGGAGATTTGTTGTTCTTCGAACTTCGTTTAAAGCTCATGTAATTTAATCCTTACTTCCAATTTTGTATTCACGTCTCGCAATTCATCATTGTCTCTTCGATAACACTTTAAATTTGTTTCTAATTTTTCTATTTGTAGTCGCAACCTAGCTTCCATGGTCTAGGTTAAGAAGTGAATCTGTGTTTGACGGAAAATACACTCGAGCGGACGCGAGCCGGATCTCCCTAGCTCAACATGAGTCTAGAACAAATAGAACAGACTACAAATGGATTTCCTAGATCTACTTAAGGATCAAGTGCTAGATGTCTTACCTTTTACTTCGCAATCCTTTCTCCTGAATGTTGCTCCACGTGCAGCGGTCGTCAGATCTCAACTGCAAGACCTGTTAAGATACAAAGAACAACACAAAAGGAGTAAAGAGCATCTATACAATAAGAGATCTAAGTAAACAGTTAAGTAGGTAAATTACTCAATATCATCACACATTAACAATATTGGTGGAAAGCATTTGTATTACTATAAATAGGGAAATACATAGTAGAGACATAGAACTACAACCAAGGCTTAACGCTACAGCCCTTCTCCATCCAATCCATTTTCCATATCCTCCCAAGGAAGTATGAGTCTCCCAATAAATGAGTAGGGATCTCTCAAGGATGATTTCACCAGCATGTAGGCACTATAGACTTCCTCCCTTTGGAGAGGGGTAGAGCTTCACTTATATAGGACTAAGTGGATAGGATATGGATAAGGCAGGTTGAGATATGGTAGGAGAGAGATAGGGGATCCTCCCAATAGGTTAGGAACCGAATGCTAGCTCCCCCAACAGGTTAGGGATAGGGATCCAAGTCAACAACCTTCAAGAATGATCTCGAATAAGCTATTTTTTCCATTTAACTGACTTTGTTGCACCCTGTAATGGCGCAAGGTGCAACGTCGCAGGTTGCATGAGTGCAGCCTGCGATGACCTCTCAAAACCTAGCAATAAATTCCTTTCTAGATAAATGACTTAGTCAGTGGAACTTCAGGGATGTATACACTGAATCTAATGGTGGTAAGATTTTAGGTGTAACAAAATGACCCCCAAAGAATGAAGTTGTTTAAAGATTGGACAGGTGAAATGCTTTGACAAAAAGAACGGCAAAATGGACTTGTCAGATGAAGGACGTTGTTGCAGTACAACTGACTCTGAACTGACAATCTCATATGATGTACAACATGGTTGCTGACCAATACAATGCAGATCCATGGTAGTAATGACCGGCTGAACACAATCGTGGCTACTGGACACAAGCGTAGATCCATGATGAGATGGTAACATAGCCACGACCAATACAAATGTGGATCCGTGTAAAATGACTCAATACAAACTCCATCACAACCTGGGTAAAATAAATCCCCGGGGTCTTCAAGTTGAACCTGCAATGATACGAATCTATCCATGTGATTACAAATGTCTTGACGTCGAACATGGTAGAAACCACTTGATTATCGATCGTTGATGTATACTGTTAACAAGTGCAAGGGAAATCACCATTAATGTCAATGATCCCCAAGGTATCACAGTACATATCATCGAGCGCGAATTAATGAGTTGAAGTCCAACGCAAGATGAAATCTTTTGATCAAAAGTCAATGATGTAAACTCATGTCGAAAGCGAGGTAACCTGCCATTGAGGCATGTAGGGCCAAGGTACTTGGTTGGTTTCTAGATTCAATCATCGGATGATGTGTTGAGGTCGACAAGGATGAATCCGTCGAAGGAGGTCCATGATGAATCCCCCATCATCAACACGAAACACGACAAAGGATATATAGAGTGGATCGGATGGTACAATAATTTGTGAGACTGACTCAAAGTAGATCGACATGATTGAAGGTGTACTGACTACAAATAGATGAATAGTGAAATATATTCTTGAACATGGGCATGGAATTACTTGGTAGTATTGACATGATGAGTATGACACAAATTCCTAAGGCAACTGATGATGGAAGCTTTCTTTAAATGACTCAAAGGAGTAACGAGACTCAGGAAGTAAGCGGAACTCGAGGACAAACAGATGATCCAAGTACTATATGCAAATGCAGATGAGTGCCATGTTCAAGAATGACTAGGTACTGCCACTGATAAAGGTGTAATGCAAAAGCTTTCCTTTTTCCCCATCATGAACGATGAGTGCCTCATGTGTTTTTTACGAGCTTGATGAGGGTAACCAGATGCTCGGTATAGCTCATCTCATAGATGAGTCCAATCCCAAATGTTTTCCGAACCTGGGATAGGAAGTGTTCGTCCCAACATGGGTCCTTCGATGTTTGAAATTTAACGAGTCCAAAGAAGAAAAACTCGGCATCATTTCATGTTTAGAGAGTCTGAAAAGAACTAAAGGAGACTCCAAAAGGTCCTTTTTCGTAAAGTTAGTCTCTTCACCCGGAAAAGGGTAAAACAACGCGAGAGAAAACTCTTCCAGCCATGGTTGGTTGGAGTATTCCTTTTTCGTAAATAGTGATTCCTGGTTCGAAAAAGGGGTAAACTATCACCAGAAAGATGATCATTCAAATGCTTTTACAAGCGTGAAAGCATCAAGTTCGCTTGGCAATCTTTTCATATTTAGGGAGTCTGAAAAGAACTTAAAAGGACTCCATGAACAACTTGTCATGGTTGATGACCAAGTACGACAAAGGAAAAAGCAAACTCGACACAGTTCCTTTTCCGTAAATAGTCTAGCGAGGCCGGATAAAGTGATAAACCTATACTCGTTAGACACACCTTTTTACTCAAATTTTTTAACGAACACGACAATGGTATCAAAAGCACTCAGAATCTTTTTCATGTTTGAACAAGAGCACGAAAAAGTAAAAACTAAGCTCAAACCACTTTTCATGTTTTAACTAGAGCACGAAAAAAAGTGAAAAGTAAGCTCAAATACTATCTTACTGTTTTTAATGAGCTCGAAGACAGGTTGGAAGAATGCTCATGATGTCTGCTTCATTTTTTAACGAGATTGTAAAAGAAAATGAACTATGCTCGGGATAATTTTCATGTTTTAATGAGCTCGAAACCTAAAAAAGGAAAGTATGCTCGAAAATGTTCCCAATGGTGGAATTTTTCCCAATATGGCATCCAGAGGCTGGTGGGTGCCCCCAGCATGATTGCTAGAAGTAAGTGACTTAGCTCCAACATGATGTGGAGAGGTGAACGAGTTGACTTCAACGTAACTTCCAGAGGTTGTAGACATGCTCCCAAGCTTCATTTCATTCACCTAAGGCATAGGCGGGTGAAAAGAAGGTTCAGGTACTAAGTCTACGAGGAGACTCGACTCAAAGGGAAAAGAGTTGTTTCATTTTTTAACGAGCTTGACACAGGAATAGAACTCTACTCAGTGAAGCTGGTCTCATTTTTATGCAAGCTTGAAACCAAAGGTGAACTATGCTTGGGGGGTCTATTCCATTTTTTAACGAGCTTGGAATCAAAGACTAATCTGCACTCAAACTACTAGTTTCATTTTTTAACGAGCTTGAAGCCAAAGGTAAACTCTGCTCACAGTTAAGGCCCATTGAAGAGTTCCTTCCCAACATGATGCCCAAAGGTTGGAAAATTCCCCTAGCATGATTGCTAGAGGCTTAACATGGTAGTGTTCCGTCAACATGATTGCTGACGGTACGACATGTGGCATGCCCCCCAAGCATCATTTCATCTGAAAATGTTGCTTGTTAACCCAACTACCAACTTGGCTACTAATATGAATATGTTCACCAAGGGGGGGAAAACGAGAATCACATGAAATGAAGGTTCCAAGTTCTAACTCTAGCGAGAGACTCAAACCGATGGGAGGGAGATCTATTTCATTTTTACACAAGCTTGAAATAGACAATAACTATGCTTGAGGGGGCCCATCTTATTTTTTAACGAGCTTGAATGGAATAAAATTATGCTCGAGTGGATGGTTTCATTTTTAGGCAAGCTTGAAACCAAAGGTAAACTATGCTAGAGTGTTCGGTTTCATTTTTTAACGAGCTTGAAACATAACATAAACCCTGCTCGTACCCCCCATCCTCAGGGGGAAGAAACCACTAAAAAATGCGAAACATTCAGGGAAGTCTGATGACTAGGAGTCATATGATGAGTGGGTGTCACGAAGGAAAGTTGATCAATGGTCACAATATTCTCATGATGAGGAAAATACATCACTCGAAAAAGCGTGGACACTACATCTTTCATAGCATAGACATAATCACATCCAAGGAGTAGATTGAAATCTAAAGGACCTTAGACAACCATGACATCAACATAAACAGTTTTACCTCTCAACGTGATAGGTAACTACGGGAGAATCCCTAAAGGTCCCGTATGCCTTCGATTAAAGGCCAAAATCTGGTCAGTTACTGGCACAAGTTAAGGGGAACCTATAGCTTGCCAAGCAGTTGAGGATAAAATACTAACAGAAGCTCCCTCATCAACTATCGTACGAAAGATTTCTTTATCGAAAACTCCTACAGATATTTGAAAAGGAATACTCGAAGGAAGACGAGATTCTATTAGACCATTCCAATCAAAGGAAATGACCTCAGTACTTGGGGGGAGTCCTGTAGAAATGGACAGGGTTTCCCCTTGCCTAGGACATTCTAAACTGACTAGGAAAACATTAGTGGTTTCCAATTCACTCTCACTTGGAAGATAATAATGAGATGAAGATTGTGTCATGGTGACTGCTTCAGTCTGGGATTTCTCCAATGAAAGAGCGGGATCGAGTGGAGATGACATCTGCTCGATCACTTCACTCTTACAAGGAAGAGTGGGATCGATTACAGATGAAACTAAATCAATCACTTGGTCAACCAGCGAGGGGTCGAGGGACAACTTACTATCGCTTGTTGGAAGCACCTGTTGAGAACTAGTAATATCTTCCAACCACCGTGAAGCTTCATCCATGCTTGGACAAAGGAAAGTACGGTGCATATCTTTGCATATCAAACAGAGATACAGGACTTTACCCTTCACCAACGGGTCACTGGTCAAGGGAGTGTCATCAACATGATGGTCAGAGGTTGACAATACAAGCGGTTTGGGGTTTTTTTACCACACTTCTGAAACACGGGAAAGAACGGGACAATCCTTGAGAAGGTGATCACCCTTGCAAAGTTTGCAAGGGAACTTGGGCTTACAAGGTGTTCTCATGGAATGAGTGTTATCAAAGGAAAATGGTTGACACTTGGTCTCTTTCTTATCCTTATTCTTCTTTATCTTCCTTTTCTTCTTCTTCTTCTCCACCTAATTACTAACACTAGAGTTTTCAGTAGAAGAGGAAGAGATGGAAGACGATTCAACTTTCGACGAAGAAGGAGAAGGGTCACCATGAGATTGATGCTCATGTGGTGAAGGACCCAGGTTTGACACAATTGGTGCACTTGGTGTAACTGGATTGGAGAATAACCATACTGGTAATCCTATCGTCAATCCAGGAAGACTCAACGTAGCCATAAAGCAAGGACCAACAGTTCCACAAGGGGGAATAACAAATGGCATACCCTGGAAAGGGGCCTCTTGGTTGGTAGTCCCAGAAGAGTATTCCATATCTAAACTTCCTAAGAGTCTCTAAAGTACCACACAAATCAAACACTACTCAAGTCTAAAAGTAACAAGCAAACTATGTGAATAGGAGTGGATTCAAAGTCTGGAACCTCACAGGATTTTCAAGGCTTCGCAACTCGCGATATACCGCAGGGTCCAACAATATGACACGACAAGGAGGATTGGGACCGTACCCTTGCCTGCATACCCGATTACCTGGACGGTACGTGCGTAGTAGCTCCCTGAGTGATGTTCTCGGTGTATTGCTCCGCCAAGACGGCCAAAAAGTTAACTCAGTTGGTTTCAGGAATCCTAAGGGTGTCTCCCGATATACGCAAGGTACATGGGAGCTCAAATCCGTAGTGGTGTTGTCTAATGCACATCCGTTCGGCAAGAGACCTTCCGATATACTACCGAGTACGTGATACACCCTTTGATATACGCCAAGTACTCAAGGTGACTTGGTGGGTACATGAAGGAGCTCAATATACCTATAAGTATGTGGAAGACTACAATACCCCCGGGATACAGTGCTGGAAAATAACGACAGCTACCACGCTTAACGATGCCGGAACACGTCTCTAACTTACACACAAGTTACTAAATGATTTTAACCTAAGCTAGCGTTAATTTTATCTTGCACGGTTAGGTGGATGCATGAGATCAGTACATAAATGTAAACATAATGCAATCCTCAACTACATGATAATGCACATTTTCCTTTCCTTTTCAATGAAAACTACTTAAGGTAAGGAGAGATTTTTTTTCTTTCAAACCAAAAATACTTAAGTAGTAGCGAAAAGAAGAATTCCTTCCTAGAGTGCAATAACTCTAATTTTCTGCAAAAATCAGCTAAAAAACACAAAGAAAATGAAAGATGCAACTAATCTTAACAATGTATAAGACAAAATAATGAAGCACTTTCAATTTTCAAATGCATGTACCAAAAATGGAATTTTATATCTAAACGTTTTTCATATCTATATACAGAAAGTGAGAGAATATCTACAACACTCTAATCATTTAGAAATTCCCAAAGAAAAATGGCAAGCACCCAAACAACTCAAAGACACTCAAGAAAGGCTCAAAATATACCAAATGCAATAATTATAACTCATTTCCTATTTTTTTACACTTGAAAAAAACACATCTAAGCTACGAAAAGAAGGATTCCATCAACGTTTCCAATTAAATGCAAGACAAAGAAAAGCACTCAACAATCTTATCTAACTCAAATGTGCATAAAACTGAAACAAGCCTTTTCTTCTTCTTATGAGTGTAAGACCAAAAACGCCAAATGATCAAATTAAAGCAAGAAGAATACTTATGTTTTTCAATTTCATGAATATAGCAAAAGAGTGACAAAATCAAGCCTTTCTTTGAACTAAAGTGGAGACAAAGAATCAATCTTTTCCAATAATCATTAGACAGCTTAGCATGTAAAGGAAACAAGATGCATAACCCAAGACAAAGAGGTTCAAAAAGACATGGATATCCCACACTTTTCAAATCTGTAAAACAAGCCAATCACGCCAAACCAAAAATGATCTCAAAACCTTGAAATGGGTCAAAACGACTATAGGATGCATGATTCATGGCCATGAGGGAGAATTTTTTTTCAAAAGTAGAACCCATTTCGCTTAAAAATGCAAGCAGAACACTAGTTTTGACTCAAAGGGTCAAACATGAATCCAAATCTCAAAAGACCCAAAAAACAATACAAATAAGCCAAACAAAACACTACTAGACAAAAGGGTCTCTGCCTGGAAGGTACATTGCAGAGGAGTCTGCACACAAACCAAAACTGTAATAAACCTAATTGGTTATGACTAATGTATTTATTATTAGATTGGGATAATTAATTAATTATTATTAGATGACATGTCTATTTATCAATAGACATGTCTATTCCCGTTAGGCCATGTTTAATATCGGTCATGCCTATGTAATAATCATCATTCAATTATAAAAATATATATATATTATCAAATATGATAATCATGTAATCCTGGTAGCTTACAAGTGGTATCAAAGCTTTGGCTCTCAACTCTCTTTCGCTCCATCACTACGCATCCCCTCAAATCCTCTAATCCATACCCACTCTATTCTGCCACCATTCTCCCATCCATGCCTCCATACACCGGTTTCTCCCACATCTCCACCCTTTCCCCATTTCCTCTCACTCCCCGCTTGACTCTTTCATTCCTCATACTCCCTGCATGCCGTCCATCCCATCCTCGCTACCCCCACTCCACTCCTCCCCATTCGATGCACTCCCCTTTCTCTCCCATTCCCACACCCCACACTTCCCATTTGTGCCATTCCTGCAACCTGTCAACCCTTCCATCCCAACATTGCACCACAACATGCGTGCCACACTCTTAGACATATCGCATGTCCCCATACCACACAATCTTCCACCCAATCATTGCAATCGCCTTCCCTCCACTCGTTTCAATCGCTACATCAATCACAAGCACCCTCCCTCCACGCAAGACCTTCTGTACGCCTATTTCCCACCTCTACTATCCACTCTGCACTATCCATCGCCCCTCACCGCCGTAGTTCCTTCCATTTTCTCCCTCTCGCATTCCCTTCGCAACCCTAACTCACGCTCTACCGTACAACCTGCGCCCTTCAAAATCACCACACACTCCATCTATCATCCCACTCCCATGCTCTTGCTATCTCATCCTCCCAACATCCTCATACACGCAGTCTCACCTGCACCTCGTCCCAGCTTTCGCGTGCTGCATCCCCATCTCTACAAGTGCCCACACTATACCTCTTGTCCACAAACGTCGACCCACGAATCCAACGCCGCTACCTTCACACTCCTCCCAGTCCTTCAGCACCATTTCGGATCCCCATTCCGCCTAGGTTTAAGAAACCCTAATTTGCCAAATAATATTATTGTTGTGAAATAATAATAATTATTATAGGTTTGGAAATTAAGAAAAAGAAACTATATAGAAATTGGTTTTATGAATAATAATAATATTATTATTAATTTTTAATAACTATTATTATTATTTCTTCCATAGTTAATTTTAAAATCTTTCTCATTTATTTGAAGATTTTTATAGCTACAAGACTATGTTCCCGTCATTTAATAAGATCATTATTAGCCCATTCCACAAACCTAAAAGAAATGAAAGGATTGAAGTCGAAGATATAAACGTGATCGAGACTAAAGAAATAAAAAGAAACCAACATGAAGAAATAAAAAGCAGCTATGAAGACATTATCGAATTAGTTAAAGAATTGAAGTTGATGATAACACATCGTTAAGAAGACGCTACAGTGACTCTTGAATTCCTAGGTCAAGAAGAGCTAGAAACTGCATCTGCATCCACGACAGAGGTAGCAACTGAAATCACAATGGAAGGAGCAACTGCGTCTCCTGGGTTCCCAAGTAAAGAAGAACTAGGAACTTTTGCGACTCTTGATTGTTTAAATAGAAAAGAGCCTGACGTCACTACTACCCCCAGAAAAGAAGGAAAGACACACCGACCACCTCCTTATATTCCTCCTCACAAAAGATCCAGGCCCACAAATTCCAAGAGGGATAACAAAATACATCCCAAATACAAACCTCAAAATATGATACTCAGTAAAAAATATGCTCGTCTTCCGGAAATTTGTTGTGGTTTCTTACAAGGTAGGGAAGTAAGTCGCATTAATGCACCAGTTGAAAAGCCTATAAAGATGTCCAGTGGTACTCAAAGACAAACCAGAGACCATGTTGGGATTCCCAGTCAAAACAAAGTGTACGATGACAAAGACGATGAAACAGAGGCTGTAGAGGACAAGGATATGAAAGATCAAGATGATATTGACATTCATGATGTCAACATCAATTGTAAAAATAATGATGTCAACATTCTATCAATAGTCGCAACTCAAGATGTTCTAGAATCTCAAAATGTTCCCAGAGAACAAATAAAGACAAGCTCGTCAGACAAGGAAGCAAGGCACATTAATACGCCGGTTGAAAAGTCTATAAACTTGTCTAGTGAAACTCCAGGACAAGGACTTGTTAAAGATGACGATAACAAGGGCAATGAAACAGAAGAGTTAGAAGACAAGGAGATGGAAGATCAAGATGATATTGACAATCACAATGTCAATATCAATTGTAAAGAAAATGATGATGTCGTAGAAGTCAATGAAGTCAATAAAGTCAAAGTTAATAGTAATTATGAGAGAATTGAAGTTGTAGAACGATACAGTGATGAAAATATAAAAACTAAAAAGGATCCTAATAAAGAAGGAAACTTTGAAGATAAGGTGACACTTGAAAAGGAAAAAGTTCTACAAATTGTCGCAAGTCAAGATATTCGAGAATCTCAAGATGGAAAGGATTCCAGGGAGCAACTAACGACAAACTTGTCAGACAAACAAGTAAGTACATTACTAATAGTTTCCCCTACAGATAAGAAAACCATATCAAAACATGCAGAATTATCAAAGATCCACATAAAATTAGAAGAGCAAAGGAACACAGTCAGATTAGCATATCCAAAATATACGTCAATTAGTTGTTATGCATTGATATACAGAATCATAAGCATGATAAGATTTGAATGGAAATGTGACCAATTATTCCAAGAACTGCTAAACCGTGGCATAGTTATTCGTGGAAAAAATTCTAGCTGCATCACTCTCGTAGAAGATTCGTGGTCGAATCTTTTCAGAGCGGGATGACTTGTAATAAACCTAATTGGTTATTACTAATGTATTTATTATTAGATTGGGATAATTAATTAATTATTATTAAATGACATGTCTATTTATCAATAGACATGTCTATTCCCATTAGGCCATATTTAATATCGGCCATGCCTATGTAATAATCATCATTCAATTATAAAAATATATATATATTATCAAATATGATAATCATGTAAGCCTGGTAGCTTACAAAAACTCAAATCAGAAATGGAGAAGGGGTGCCTGTATGGAAAAAATGACAGATCAGCGCACTTTGTGCTTGTACATAGTGCGACGATGTCGTGGTATACCAATGGAAGGGTTGCGATGAAAGGCCAACAGACAAAGAACAAAGATTAAAAAAACAAACAAGACACAGTGTTGCTCTGAGTACACTGACCAGGTGCGACAGGTGAGATCCAAGTTAAAAAATGAGCCAATTCTCCAAGTAATGAGAAATGAACTGGTTTTAAAATAAAAAGTACAAACTCAGAGGAAGGTAATCAGACTCTTCAAAGTGAAGATCTGATGGTGAAACCAACTTAGGAGGCTAAGGACAAATGAAAAAGGCTTGGCAAGAAATCAACTGAAAACAACATTCAAATTGACACTACAAAGTAATGTTTTTTCCCCAGTATGGTCGCCAGATTTTTTTACGGACAATCCACTCGAGCGGACGCGAGCCGGATCTCCCTAGCTCAACATGAGTCTAGAACAAATAGAACAGACTACAAATGGATTTCCTAGATCTACTTAAGGATCAAGTGCTAGATGTATACCTTTTACTTCACAATCCTTTCTCCTGAATGTTGCTCCACGTCCAGCGGTCGTCAGATCTCAGCTACAAGACCTGTTAAGATACAAAGAACAACACAAAATGAGTAAAGAGCATATATACAATAAGAGATCTAAGTAAACAGTTAAGCAGGTAAACTACTCAATATCATCACACATTAACAATATTGGTGGAAAGCATTTGTATTACTGTAAATAGGGAAATACATAGTAGAGACATAAAACTACAACTAAGGCTTAACGCTGCAGCCCTTCTCCATCCAAGCCATTTGCCATATCCTCCCAAGGAAGTATGAGTCTCCCAATAGATGAGTAGGGATCTCTCAAGGATGATTTCACCAACATGTAGGCACTATAGACTTCCTCCCTTTGGAGAGGGGTAGAGCTTCACTTATATAGGACTAAGTGGATAGGATATGGATAAGGTAGGTTGAGATATGGTAGGAGAGAGATAGGGGATCCTCCCAATAGGTTAGGAACCGAAGTCCAGCTCCCCCAACAAGTCAGGGATAGGGATCTAAGCCAGCAACCTTAGAGAATGAGCTCGAAGAAGATATTTTTTCCATTTAACTGACTTCCTCGCACCCTGTAATGGTGCAAGGTGCGACGTCGCAGGTTGCATGAGTGCAACCTGCAACGTCCTCTCAAAACCTAGCAATAAATTCATTTCCGGATAAATGACTTAGTCAATGGAACTTCAGGGATGTATACACTGAATCTAATGGTGGTAAGATTTTAGGTGTAACAATCCGACTTCAGATAAATATGTATATATGTATATGACAAATAATTGATAAATAGATGATCGCTCTTTTGACTTTTTCGGCGATAAATTGACTTACTTGATTACTTCTTGTCTTCTTCTTATTAGGTTAAATAATCTTTTCCTTATTCCAAAAATAATTATTATTTCAATAAAATAATTATTATTATTTACTTTTTCTTTTTTTTTGTTTCCCAGTAGTTATTATTAAAAATAATAACTATATCTATAATAATAATAATATATGTTATTACAAATAATAACAATATTTTAAAAAATTTGGAATTGAGTAATTTTATAATAATAAATGTAATTATTATAAATTAATATATATATGTATATTCAAAATTAGAATATTAAAACTAATATAATAATATTAGTATAATTTTTTATTATATTTAAATTTTGAAAATATCAGCGTTTCGTGGAGTTGTGGAGGGAACACGGGGCACAGAGGACGTTAGAAATGGAAGCGTATGGGGCGTGGAGAAGAGATTTGGAGCTAGAAAGAGGAAGGGCGGGGAGTAGAGGGCGTGTAGGCGCAAGAGTTGAATGAGGTCGGCGCGGGGCTGTGTGCACAAGAGAGGAGAGGGCACCGGGAGTGGGCATAGAGGGTGTGCAGAGAGAACAGGGGATGGGCATGGAGCGGAGGTTGCAGATGGGAGGAGCAGCACGTGATGGTTGCGCTGGTAGAAGGGAGCGCGTAGCGCGGGGGTGGAGGGATTGGGTTCTAGGGAGGAGGCGCGATGGACATAGGCGTGGGCACATGAGGGCGCAACAAGAGGTTAGAGGGAGAAATAGGATTGTGGAGGATGACAAGGGAGGATGACAGGGGAGGATGGCGAAGGAAAGAGGGCGCATCAAAAGGAAGGAGTAGCGCGATGAATACAGAGGAAAGCGGTAGTGGATCGCAGGACAATGGAGGTCGTGGGAGGAAGGACGTGGGGATGTGGCAGGTGGAGAATCCAACATAGGTGGAGAGGGGTGGCACGATGAAGAGCGCGAGGGCACTGGGAGCTGGGAAGTGGGTGTGGGAAGATGGAAGACGGGAGTGGATGGTGCAGGCGTGGAGGGATATGACGATGTGGAGATGGTGCCGATAGTGGAGTGTAGTGACATGGGAGGAATGGCATGAGGAATATTGGAGGATATGGATGGGGGGGAGCGGGAAGGAGCTCGAGCATGAATTATTTGGGAGTGAAGGAGCAAATGAATGAGTGAAGTGAGCTGCATGAGATTGGAGGGGAAAGGTCAAAGACCTGCAACTCAGGGAAACCCTGATTTTCTCATACAAGGTATGAATTTGGTGACCACCAGCTATATCAAGCAACAAGCGCTCTCATACCAAATGAGTTGAACAATTAGTTCGCTCACACTAAATTTACCAGAATACTTGATAAACTAGATAATCCATAATAAATGGAATAATATTGAGTATTGAATAGATAATATATTGATTGAATATTACAACATAGCTCGCCTTTATATGGCTTGAGCATTCATAATGAAGGGTTACGTCCCTTCACATTAATAGCTAACTACTTTAATAATTAACAACTATTATTTTATTTAATATGCCATTAATATTCATAATATCTCCTCTGGCTTCTTCCATCTTGTACCACTTGCTTGGTATATCTTCGAGTGTATTTCGAAAAATATGTGGATACAATATTTCATCTTGATATCCGACTCATTTCCACTCACTTTAACATATGATGATATGGTAGATTGGATCTTTACCTTGCATAAATTTCTGTATCATAACTTGTGTTTTCAGTTTCTTTCCTCCAAATTGTTCGATAAAATTTGTAGAAGTAGTAGTCCAAGTTTGAAGACGATATTGATGTGTGTCCCACCATCTTGCTGCTTGTCTAGTAAATGTTTCGAGTAGAGTCTACATTCGACATTGATCACCGAAATTTTTAGATACTTCCTCGATGTGAGCGGTCGGAGATTCTAGTTCTTTGTATCGGAGGGGTGGAATACTCGTCAATTCCTTCTTTGTTGGAATGATAGTCGTATATTCTCTTATTTTCTTCTCGAAGATATTTGGGATGACAGATATAGTGAAACATTGTTGCGTTCTTTTTTTGGGAATAGCTTCAACAGACCAACAGTCACGAGCCTGTGCTTCATAACTTTCAATTTGCCAATCATACAGCTCTTAGTCCGAATTGTACCCGATAGATAAAGCATTCCCCAGTTGTATTTCTCCATGATTATTGGGTTCGACGAAATCTCCATTTTTGTGGACTATCTGATATAGATGTCGGATATCTTCATCATGATCGCCAGGTTCAGCCCAGGGTTTTCCTTGGGATGGATTGATAGGTACAATTATTTTCTTTCCATCTCCTTTCATTTTAATCCTTTCTTTTTCCAATGAAATGGATGCTTTCATTTTTCGTCCCCAAGGTCGTCCAACTAGCGGTGGAAATGATTTAGCTCCTTCTCGTGGGTCAATAATTTCGAAGTCAATATGTGTGCTAATAAACATGATTGATGTTTTTACATTTCGCCACACGCCAATAGGTTCAATTATCCCTTGGTCGGCTAATTTGAGATAGATCCCTGATTCTTCTAGTCGTGGTCGACCAATACTTTCCCATGTCAATCTGGTCATTATATTTTCTTGCGACCCAAAGTTGAGGACAACTTGTGTAATGTGAAATCCGTTGACTTCCAAATAAACAAGTGGGTCCATGTCGTTTTTTTCTTTATGGTTCATACTGCACATCATTTTAGTGATCTTTTCATTTTGAACATTATTTTTTATACAATGCATTAAATCATTAATTGTTTTAGTGTTATGTTCTTCCTTATTTTCTTCAGATGCAATTTGTGAAAATATGTCCGATGCATTTTTGAATATTTCTTTTTTCTATTGCAGATTAGGATAATCTTCTTGATTATTTTGCGGTCGTGTAACGTGAGGGTTATCCCCTCCATTTTTTGTGCCTTGTCTAGTGATTATATTCAAATTTATAGTACTGCAAGCTTCGTTCTTGGAAACACAAAACAAAAGGTTAACATTTTTTCTTTTATTTAGAGCATCTAACATTATGGAGCACTCTTCAAGATTGTGCTCTCCCACTCCACATTTTGTACAAAATTTTAAGTTTGTCTTGTCCTTCCACGGACAATCAGGACTCAGATGATCTTAACTGAAACATACATAGAAGCGCGATCGACTTCAACCTGGTGGTCAATATCCCCGATTATTATTGTTTCTTCCTCGACCATTGTATCCTCCCCATCGGTTGTTACCATTGTTGCGGTAGTCGTTGTTGTGATTGTCCCGGACTCTTTGATCAATTGTTTGCGTTTGATAGACTGTGTGGTGGTTTGCTTTGGTCTTTAAATTCTGTATACACTCTACATTCGTATGTTGTGTCGTTCAACAAATTACACACCACTTTGGATTTACATTATCATCATTATATGGACACTATGTTGTCGTGTGGGGCTCAAATCTTTTGCATATATCGCATAAGTAAGTCGTCTGTACCGTCAGGAAATTCTCTGGCTTTCCTTCTTCTGGGACTGTATTCAATATTTCTTCAGGTATTCTCATGTCGCTCTAATGAACATTGTACTTATTGTGGTAACTTCTCCTATCATCACATGGGCATACGTCTTTAGTGTGTCCTTCATTAGAGCATTTGGTGCACCATAGGTCATTATTTCATAGAGTCAGGTGCTGCATTTATTTCTCCATTCTCTCAAGTCTATATTCCAGTTGTTTGTCGATGGTACGAATCAAATGATTTGAGCTTGACTCGATTATTAAGGATTTCTTCAGAACATCTTCATAAGATGAATAATCGTGCATTAAAAATGTAGTTCTGATTCTTTCAAGCAATCCTTTGACAAAAATTGAATTACTACAGCAGGGTCCATCTTGGTTTCCATTTGTCTTAGAAGATATTTGAATCTTCTAACATATTCACGGACAAATTCTCCTAGCCTTTGTTTAGGTTGATTTAGCTTATGTCCTCACAAATGCTTTCTGTCGTCGGATTTGAAGAAGTCCAGGAAAGTATCTCTTATTTGCTACTTCATTTTTGGACCTTGTTCCAAAAATTTCATATACCACGTAAGTGATTTGTTTCTGAGGCCTCCTGCAAACCATGCAATCTGTTGATTCTCATCATCAATAAGGTTAGCTTTCCACAAGGCTTCACACACAAACCAATACTTCTTAGGATCTCCATCTCCTTAAAAAATAGGATTATTTTTTAGAAGACGCACAACCAGATTGCTACTTTTATGAGTTCCAAGACTTACCAACTGATTAATGGAAGGACTTACTATTAGCTGACTATTGGTGACTTCTGGTGGATGTGACTGCTGCCATGAAAAACTTATTTCTTCTACAGAATCCTCTTTTTTCAGGTCAGATCATCGACGCATTGGATGGTTCTATTAATAATGTTGTTGGAAGGGGGGTACTTCGATGTGTTCTGAATAAAATAAATTAAAAGTGTCTTCCAAACTCAGGTTTGAATGTAATATAGTTACCCCATTTTGGTCGTTGGATCATCAGTCTATATGCAATTTTTCCACATTGATCTAGTCGATTCCATATACTAGTATTGCCTGGTTGTAATCCCATGTCGCGCTCGACTATTTGTCTAATTGTCAAATTAATCGTCATTATCATAGGTACAACAACAACAAGATTTGAAGCATCCGGAATTGTAATACAAAAAGTCTGAGGGGTCAATACCATTTCTTTTGACTGCTCTTCCAATGTTGGTGCCTCACCTTCTTCTTCAACTGGTCGACTTTCCCTCGACTCAAGTAGGACTTTTGGATGCTCGAATATTTATCCTGACTTCTTCATACTTCTCTTATTGTGTAGTGGACTGACAATATCCCTCAACTGCTCTCGTTCTCTTTATCTTTTTTCTCTTTCTATTCTTTGTATATCTATTGTTTGCTTGTGGACGACTAGACATTTGTTTCGTTGCAGCGGACTCGACTTTTTACAGGACTTCATTTTTTCATTGACTCACCTTATGCTTCTTTATTCATAACACATCTTCAGTGACCCCCCCCATTTTCAAGCCAACTGTTATTGGACGATGGATGTGAGGTCAACAATGGTCGTCATTTGTTTAGGAAGTACTCCCACTGTCGTTCGTTGACAAACTGCTCCCACTCTTTTTGTTTCTTTTCCCAATGTGTCGTCATGTGCTCTTCTAATGGCGGTCAAGGTTCGACTATGCGTTCAACGCCATTCTCAAAAATAAATTGTATAGCAAGCTTGGCACTAAGCATAAAAATCCTTCTTGGAGATCAGTGTAAAACTTACATCGAACTTTATCGACAGATACTCTTTCCTCAATGGCTTGTCCTTCACAAAAGTCTTCGCATATTTTTTTGAACCATTTGTACAAGTTTGTTCTTCCTCCGTTATAGATCTTTTGTATCAACATATTTTCATTCTAAATGCCCAATTTGGTCATGAACAATTATCAAGATCTTATTTATCTCACAGGGAACAGTCTCTATGTACTTTTCATGGGTTTCAGTGAAGTATTTCTCCCTTGCTTGTGCTAATGTCATCTTATTCCATCTTGCATAATTTTATAATCATAAGGAAGAGTCACATACACACACATCAAGGAAGAGTCGCATACACACACACATTATATAATCATAAATAAGAGAGTAAGTGGGACAAAAGCAACATGATTTTGTATTAACATGACCAAAATAGAGTACAATATTAGTGCAGAGATATCTATATATGTTGTCGCTTCTACAACCTATTTATATTGATTACAAACAGTTATTCAGTTACAACTGCCTAGTCGGTCGATTAACCAACCAACAACTTTTGGCCGACTATAGTCAGTGGAGGATCTAGTCGGCCAGTCGACTAGGATCCTCCAACAATAAGGAACACACAACACATCAATCAGGGAGTGTTGGTGCAAGGTTAGGTACCATATCTAATTTTCAATGATCCAAGGAGATCCCCATGCGCAATTGAACTCTAAAGTACAAACTCCAGGCACACATATGACCACTTGGATTTCAGGACCATGATTGTTGGTGATTACTCCTAAATCATAGGGACGAAGATTCACCAGGCAGTTTTTAATCTTTCTTTGAATTGTTTAAATAAAGGCCCTTGGCCACAAACTTAGAGAGTTCAAAAAACATTTTCTATTTTGGGCATAAACTATTTTGCGGCATCATTCTGGTATATTTGTTTTCATGAAACTTGTTATCTGATTTAATGAAGAAGAAGTGTTTATACTACATTTTAAGTAACTAAGGTTTCCATTAGGTTCCTATAACTATCTTGGGGAGCACCCCGTCAAGGTGATACATGGATCTTAGCATTAGATTATGAGTTTGACTTAATTTATACTGCATTTACTTTACATGTCACGTGTGCTCTGTTTTTCTTGTACACTTCTCTGATGATATCCTCTTCCATGATCCTAAAATGATGTCCCTTCGTACTTTTGGATGACATACCAATATTAATTATACTTATTGTTTTGTTATTTTTAGTGGCAGTGTGTTTGGACACTTGATTGTTTCCCAAGAATGACCATTGTTTGGCACTTGTTACCTCTTGCATTGTCCCTCATGCACTATATCCCCCCCAACTTAAGTAGTGTTGACCTCAACACGATATGAGGACAAGTGATTGTGTTTGAATGGAGTTATCATGCATGTTTAAATGAATAATATGAAATATATAAGTGCATACCTAAACCTATTGAATTACCTTGATATTAGTCATGATTTTGCTAATGTATTATGCTGAATTGGATTTTTTGCATAGTGGCATTGGAGTTATGGTATTGTTATCTCTTGTAGTTTCCTGTAATGATTCTTGTAGTTTTATGTTTTTTTTTAAGCTAGTACCCACAGGGATTTGAACTTTTGACCTTCCATTTAGAACTTCTCATCTCATTTACTTATTACCAATTGCTCTGCCCCCCATGGTCCATTCTTGTAGTTTTATGTTACAAGCACTTTTATATGAAATCAAAATTTATTTCTTGTTCTTTCATTTCCTGCATTTATTTTCTCGCATGATTCAATTCTTGTGTTATGCTCACACGGAGATCCGTCGATCCTTATGATGCTTGGCATGTTTCACAAACATGAAACTCAAAAGTATTTCTTTAACATGAATTCTGAAACTCATCACACATTGACCAACCAATTGCGACATTCTAGTTCTTCATCCTAAGGATAACATTGAGTCTCACTAGCTTGGGACGAAATAGGGAGGAATGTGGAGGAATGTGGAGGAATGGGATCACAAGACATTTTGTCTTTAAGCAAGTCACTCTTAGTGTTCAATAGGAATTAGTTTATTGTTTTTCCTATTTTACAAGAATTAGATTTCTTATAAGTTGCATATATTGTGCACAACACCTCTGAAGTTTGTACGTTCCTTGGGTTGATAAATTAAAGTTTGAAGTCACGATCCTAGGAATTATTGTTGCTAATCTGTTACCCACCACTTTTGGGTGTCATTACTGGGGAGGTGGTAAAAATATAAGAGAAGAAAAACCAAAACAACCAACAAAAAAAAACCAAATTTCCTTAATATGCATGCCTTGACTGAGGGATGAATTCGGTCGCTTTGTTCCCAATAAACCTATTATGAGTGAGGCAGGACCAACATAGAGATATTTCCAAGAATTTAGATTTAGTGGCCCTTAAACTATTGAAGACCCCTCTTTAACCATCTAGCAGACTTTGAAAACCCAACTACCAATGTAAGAAGTGATTCATAAGATCATTTTGTCAACAATCCCATAGTGAAGGAAAAGCAAGTAGAAGTCTTCTATTTTCCCATCAAAGGATCCAATGAGCAAGATAGAATGAAGAACATTAACCCTACTGCTCTCCCAAATTTTCATGGCTTAACCTTAGAGGACCCAGACACTTTCCTATTTGAATATGAAGTGGTGTGTAGAACTCATGACTATTCCTCAGATGCTTAAAAGATTAAACTCTTCCCTTCCACCCTGAAATATTTAGTGTTGAGATTTTTTATGAGCCTAGAAAGGAATAGTATTGAATCACATGAGCAAATGAAGAAAACTTTCATAAATAAGTATAGGGATTACTACAAATATAAGGACACCAGAGATAAAAATTTTAGGATGCAACAAGGGGAGAACAAGTCTTTAGATAATTATGATAAAAAGGTTTCAACTAAGCTATAAGAGAGGCCATAGCTGCACATTAGGTGAAGAATCACTGAAATCGGTACTCCTCCGATGAGTAAGAGAAGACCTTATGGGAATCCCAAATATCCTATCCAATGGTAACATATTCCAACTAGATTATGAGGACATCAAACAAATATTTAAAAACTATTCCATATCTATTAGCAAAAAGGGAAGAAATATCAAGAGTATTGTTCTTCAAACAACTAAATCAACAGCCCTAGACCTCACCAAATATGAAATAGGGAATTTGCTTAATGACATGAAAACATATATCCTTCAGTGTCTTGCCATGCAGCTAGATTGCATGCATCTCAAAAGGAAACAAGATGAGTCTGGACAAGCTTTGACTGTCTTTTTCCCTAAACGCCGAAAGAAGCATGGAAATAATCGATGCCCATTAAACTTAATAGATATTTTTCGGATATGTGTGGAAAATCATCCAATTGATAATTTCCCATTGCTACCTTCCTACAAGGTATCAATCCAAGATCAAGCGCCATGATACCAAACAGAACAACTATGCTTTGTTAATGAAAGGATGTATAGCTTCCCCAGACCGTTCCAACTTAATAATCATCCATATTTTCCAGCATATGGAAATCCATTCTAGTCACCTGACTGGGATCATATGGGTTAAGCACCATGGCTAAACCAAGTCCAAAATGCATGGAAAAATGCTCAAAATCAATATCACCAAGATTAGTTCCATCCTCGATATCCTCAGCTTTGCCCCCAATATCCTCAGAGCAAACAATATCCATTTCACTCTACTCGCCTTCCTCAGCTAGCTCAAAATCAATATTCCTCTTCATCTAATTGGAGACCTCAACAACCTCAATCTGCCTTGATTCCCCCACCTCAACCTACTAAAAAACCACCAAGTCCACCTCAAATGCCTGCACAACCCACACAAAATGCTAATAATAATAGACAGGTCCAACCTATCGATAATAATGAACTGGCTAATTTCCAAACTTATGCCTTATATACAATAGATCTCATTGAAGTAAACTTACACTCTGGAATAATAGTGAAAAATCCTCCTACCATCACCGAGCACTTACAAAGTCACATTGAACAGTTAGAGAACCTTAACACTCGCATAGAAGAAGATGATATTATTGGTGACAACCTGCAACCATAGATTTTTCAAGTCCCACCATTTCCTGAGAGATTGTAGTCTAAGAAAACTGATGGCCCAGATAATCTTATTTTAGATGAACTCAAAAACCTATGTATAAAGATTCCTCTCCTACAGGAAATCAAGAAAGTACATATCTGCAACAAATTCATCGAGGAAATTTGTATTAAAATCTAGGGAGAAGAAAAGAGTCATCCCATAATAAATGTTATAGGAGAACTTGTAGATTTGATGTTGGGAAAAGTCATCAATCCTAAATATTTAGTTTTAGGAAACCTAGTAGTAAATGCCCATATGCCTAGACTCTTATACCAAACACTCTCATAGACCTAGTAATGACATTTAATTTAATGACCAAAGATACAATGACACCATTACATCTAAGGTCATTACTGAGGCATACATCAACAATTCTGCAATTGGCAGATACTTCGACTTTGCACCCAGAAGAGATCTTAGAAGATATTGTTGTAACAATAAACTCATGGGAATATCCTGTAGACTTCATTATCTTGCAAGTTAAAAAAAATCTCAATGGATACCCTCTTATTCTCGGCAGACCTTGGCTAGAAACAACTGATGCTTACATGGGCTATAGAAAAGGGGATATGACCATCACAAGTGGCATGCCCAATAAGAAAATAACTCTATATCCACCTGCTAGAACATTCACTAATACAAAGAATCCTACATGATTAAAAGAATATGGTAATTTCAATTAGACCATTCTTCCAGTTCTCAACATAAATACAACCCTTGCACTTAGAAATGTTGATGAAGAAGACACAATCTTGTCCAATGTTCAGCAGAATATCTTTCTTAATCCTGAAGCAATTTAATATATCCTTATAGTAGGTAAAGAAGAAATGATTGGAACTACAAAAGACCCAAAATCACTATGGCAAAGAGAATTATGCCTTGAACAACGATCCTCTAATCTCAAGGTAATTGAGATTATTCCTAGGAAAACTCTAAAGATTAACAAGAACCTGTAGTCAAATCAAGAACAACAACTAATAAGAGTCCTCATCGACTGCTATGCAACTTTTTCTTGGAGTTATATAGACATGAAAGGGATACATCCATATATCTACAAACACCAAATTTACATAAAAGAATATGTTGTACCCATCAAACAACCTCAAAGAAGAATGGATCTAGCCTTGAAAGATATTGTCAAACATGAACTAGAAAAATTGTTGGATGCTGGTTTTATCTACCCCATATTTGATAGTGAGTGGGTGTCCCCCTTAGTCACAATACCTAAGAAAGGAGGTAAGTGGAGAATCTGTGTAGACTATAGGGAGCTCAACAAAGCAACAAAAAAAGTTAATTTCCCACTACCCTTTATTGACCAAGTATTGCATACTTTATCCGGAAAAAAATTCTTCTCCTTTTTAGATGGCTTTAGTGGGTACAATCAAATCCAAATCCACCCAGAGGACCAGGAAAAGAAAATTTTCACCTACCCCTAGGGAACTTTTTCTTATGGAATTTTTCCATTTGGCCTATGAAATGCCCCTGCAACTTTCTAGAGAGTTGTTTAAGCATTTTTGTAGACTTTGTACATGATAGCATGGAAATTTAGATGGATGACTTCACACCATATGGTGGGGTCATCCAACAGGCCTTAGATAATTTAGATGGTGTCTCAAAAAAGTGCATAGAGATGAGTTTGTCCTTAAGTAATGAAAAATGTGAAATACTCATGAATGAAGGCATAGTCTTAGGACACCATATATCTTCCCAAGGCATAAAGCTTGACCAAGCCATAATTGAAGTCTTTAAAAATATGCCTCCACCTTTGAAACAAAGGGATGTAAGAAGCTTTCTTGGACAAGTAGGCTATTACCAAAGGTTTATTAAACATTTCAGTGAAACAACTACACCTATGTTTTCTTTACTAACCAAAGATGTAGATTTTGTATGGACATGAGACTGTATGACAACATTTGAAGATATCAAGCAAAAGAGAGTGACAGGTCCTATGCTACAGGAACCTAAGTGGGGCATACCATTCAAAATACATTCAAATGCCTCTAAAAAAACTATTGGAGCAGTACTTGGCCAGTAGGAGAATAAACAACCATTTGTCATATATCACATTAGCAAAAAATCTCCATGGAGCCGAGCTAAACCACATTGTAACATAAAAAGAGTTCCTAGTTGTAATCTACTCCATAAAAAAAGTTCAGACAATACATCATGTAGTGTATGTGCATGTAGATAATTCAACCAACCTGTATTTATTGAATAAATCAAACACCAATGGTAGAATTAATAGATGGTTGTTACTTCTACAAGAATTTGACTTAACTATTCTTAACAAGCCAAGAAAACATAATGTTGTAGAGATTTTGTCCAGATTAACCCATGTTGCAGATAAGGAATTGGTTGATGATAATTTTCCATATGAACACCTATTTGCTATACCAATAAAGACTCCATGGTTTGTTGGCATAGCAAACTATCTAGCCACTAGAAAATTCCTTCAACATTCCAACTATAAACAACACTGCAAAATCATTAGGATGAGTGCAACTTATGCTTGGATAAAAGGCTTTATGTTCAAACAAGGACCGGATCAAATTTTGAGAAGATGTATCAGGGATGATGAGGTGCATGGGATTCTGCATGCATGCCACAATGAACCCTATGGAGGACATTATGCAATAAATAGAACAACCTACAAAATTTTGTAAACATGCTACTACTAGCCCACACTCCACAAGGATGTTGAACAATATGTCTCAAGATGTGATGACAGTCATATGATGGGAAAGCCTACAAAGAGAGTGAGATGCCACTCTAGCCTCAGGTTTCATTTGAAATTTTTGAGAAATGGGGCTTAGACTTTATTGGACCAATAAATCCCCCTTTAAATCAGAAGCATCACATTCTAGTTTTCACTGATTATTTAACAAAATGGGAAGAGGTAAACAAGTGTAGAAAAGTTCCTCACATAGCAAATATTAACCATATTTAGAGTTCCAAGAGCGCTGGTCCCTGACTGTAATATTCCAATTGATATTTTATGTATGTTTGTTAAGTTTCTGATGATGTTTATTGCTTGCTTGTATTTTTATGGCCCAGTACTCAAAGGAAACATGAATGCATGTAATGAACTATGCTTGCATGAGCATTCATGCAAATGCATGGGTTTTCCCACCCATAAATAACTCAAATAATCAGAAATGCTATAAAGTAGGGATAGAAATAATGCATGTACGTACCAATAGTTGTAGTAGTGGATGTGGATCAATATGAGACTCGCATGCAAGAGATATGCCAAGGATCGATTAAGATGTGAATAAACCTCTTTCCAAATATGCGCCTTGATATAAATGTGCCCTCTTCAATATGTGAATGGATGCACGAGTGTTGAAACGATGTCAGATTTCCCCCGGATGAAGGTACTAGGGTTATAATTCCCTCCTGATCAATATGGAAGCTGCATGCAAGACATGCATGAAGTCTAGGTCAGAGGGCGAGAATCTCCCCCAAATAAAGTCGCTCATGCTAGAGAATGCGCCCCTCTAAATGATGAAATGGTGAGATCTTTACTCTGAATCCAAATGAGCAACCTGTATTCAGTAACTAGGCTAACAGTGGTGCTATCGGAAGGATAGAAGCAACATGCAGACTGAATGGTGGTTATCTGTCAAGATATGAAGTTATCCTCTTTGTCTAATTATCCCATGCAAGAGAGGGCGAATCCTCCTACTCCAGGATGTAGCTAGAACCCTGATGAATGCTTAAGAATCTTGTATGATGATGTCATGTTCCCATTTTTCCAGCACCAAGTAGCAGCCAATGTCACATCAAAACCCCACAAATCCTAGTGAAAGTCAATTAATTAACTAATAAGGGTCTAGGAGAGAGTAAAAAGAAGGAACTATTAATTATTTGGGGTGATTTGGAGATAGGCCTATAGTAGTTAGTTAATTAATAATTTTAATTGTGGAGTATAATAATTTTAATGTTTGGAGTGCTTGTAATTATTTTAATTTTATAATTATCATTATTAATTAAATTATGGAAAGTGATAGTATTCACATGACTAGGAGGGTGCATAAGGATAAGGTGGACCTCACCTACTCCTTTGAAAAATATGGAAACAACAAGAAGGCAGCTAAAAGTAAGGTGGCAATAGAAAAAAAGGAAACTGTCAAAAGAAGTCAAAAGCAGGAAAGGACATAAAGCATGAAAGTGTGTAAAGCAGGAAAGTGCATAAAAGCATCCAGTTTGAAAAGCAGGAAACATGCACAAAGCTAAGGAAGGCGCAGTTGCTAAAAGCAGAGGATATCACAAAGCAAGGAAGTTGCATAAACAATAAGATGTTGCTAATTCTTTTAAGGAAGGTGCCCTCATCCTCACATGTGCCAATTGCTTGATCATGAAGCTATCTCAACCTATAAAAAAATTCCAATGCGCTCCTCTCACATTTTTTTTTACTAGTTTGTATTTTGTCTAAGAGGGCTTTACTTATCAGGTTGAGTGTTGTGCCTCAGCCAAGCTTGGGTGATGTGCCCAAGGTTAACATTGATCCAGTATTATGTTCTACTGCATCCATGGAAGTATAATGTGCAGGTCCTGAAGTCCATTCAAGCTGATTTGAGATTCTGAAGAAGAAGTATCAAGCATCCAATTCAAAATCTCTATTCATTCCCTTCATTCAGTGGGAACAATGTTGAAGGGCCGAAATGGAGGTTTTTTTTTGCCATTTATGAGCCGTTTTGGGTTGTGAGACATGTTCCATTTCGTCCGGAGGGTTGTTTACAGTAATAAATGCCTTTTGTCTTGTTGAAAAAACGTGTCTGGATGACCAAGATACAACCATTCTCACTAGAAGCAAGGTTTCAGTGTTGAAGAGCGCATGTGTGAAGTTTCAGTTGATGAATGCACCCCCTATGAGAAGTCACTAAGATATGCTGCACCTTCCATGATCAGCCATATTCCCTGTATTAATCATATTGCAGATCCAGTGAATAAATATTCTCTTCTTCACTCCCTACAGTCTTCTACACTCCATTTGTAAGAAATTCATGTATTTGAGACTCCCCAAGAAGTCTGAGAGTAAAATCCATTCAATTGATGCTCAGAACTTTTAATTTCAGTTTGTTTCTATTCATATGTTCAGCTCTAAGTCATATTATAGTTCAAAAGAGGAATTTGAAAGGCTTAGAGGCTGTTTGATTTGCATTTTGTCAAGACTGGCTCTTTGAGCACGATTTCTTGACTAGTTTTATAGTTTTTGATATTTAAAGTTACAAGTGGATCAATTTTATGTTCGGATGGTTGTATGACATTATTAAGACACTAATTAAGACCGTCCATTCCTTTCCCTGAGAATTCCTAAGACTCTCAGCCTATTTTGGAGAGCCTTTCCCCTTTGCTCCCAAATTCTACCATATCTTCCATAAATCTCAAAAACACTTGTCTATCATCAATATTGGGAGTTAATAACTAACATCCAACCTTTGGTTACTGTCAAGAGTAAGTGGGTAGTCTAGTATGCATATGTTGGTGTGCCCAGGGAGCCTCATAGTAGACTTCTGCAGAGCGGCTGTTGAAACGTAAATGGCCCTAATACCTTGTGCATAGTACTATGAAGCTGGCATTGGCTATGATATATTTGTTGCTACACATTCACCTATACATTTTGCAGATCCTAAAGTCCTCAAGTTCCCAATCCTATTGGGAATCTACCTTAGCTAAAAACTAGTTTTCCTGTAACTAGTTGTTGACTAGTTTTATCTTGAAAATTTTGAGTTAAAAATTGTTGTGATTGAATTAATATTCTCAGATATGATTTGGGGATACTACAGTGGTATCAGAGAACTTTCCTCTACTCCTGTGGAAAGTAAGCTCTTAGTGAAGGAAAAATTGCAGACCACATATTCAAGTTGCAGCTATGAGGCTCATATCAGTGGCTAAAGAAGACTTTGAGCAGTATGAAGAAGAAGATGAAATATAAGTAAATGGAGGTTTGCTTGTGTCAAGAGATGAAGATGGTTACTTTTGTGACCAAACATACAGAGAGGGTACAAGTTCTGATCCTCCAATGGTTAAGAAAGATTTGGAAATGGTGATAGAAGTATGTGAAAACACGCCCCTCTGCTATCAAGAGTACCTAGCATTGGGTAAGGATATTTGTGCAGTCATGACATTCAAGGATTATATCTATCTTAGCTATGGATTTTTTCCCAAGCATATAGATGATGAATCATTAAAGGGCAGAAATTATCCAAGAGAAGAACCATGTAGTTCCTCTAATGAATGCATTGGGCTGAAAGAGGAAAGCATCATGCTAAGAGGTGAAGGTAAATCTATTTTTGTAGTAGCAATGCACAAGATTACCCTGAATCAGAGGAACCAAGTACATTAGAAGACTCAGATCCACATCATCATGTTTTTGGCAGTATGGGAGGTGAATTTACTTCTAGTTTCTTTGTTGGTGATCTCAAAATCACTGCAAAGGAGATTGATCATGTTAATGGTGATGAGAAATCTTTTGGATCAGATCCAAAAGAGGAACATAAATCAAATTTCCAGTCACCACTTGAGCTCCATAGTGAAGTAGAATACAAACACACACTAGTTGGGTGTGAACCAGATAGTTTGGTAGAAGAACAAACCACCTTAGAAATGCCATATAAAGAGGAAAAAGTGATGCAAAGGTACAAACCAAATTCTGATTTTTATTTTCCATTGGGTCATTATGCTATTGCAGCCACTTCCAGGGAGAAGATCGACATGGTTGAGTACTCTAGTGATGAGGCTCAAAATTATGGTGATAAGGAAGAATGCAGTGAGAGGGTTGAAATATTGGATGAGAGTCTGCATGATTCTCATATGGTGGAGGAGCTCACTTGTGGCAGCTCTCACTGTGTTGTAAGGAAACCATGGAGTGACTTAGAGAGCCTTCTCTTAGTCACAAAAGAAATGATCCTACAAGTGTTGTCTAGAACCAGTGGTGCACATAAACTTCTTGAAGATCTTGTGGGAAGAGTTCAGATGGAGGAGAGACAAAGTGCAGTTGTGAGAAGGGTTTCTAGCTCTGAACTATGTATCATCAAAAGAGAACTGGAAGAAATGAAGGATGATTACTTGCAGTTGTTCATGGATAGAGACATGGCTCTCAAATTTGTTGAGGACAAAGCAACAATGGAAGGGGAGCAACATCACGTGGATCTTTGACATAGCTACCATCACCATCATGCATGCAATGGCTAAGTCTAGACCCCACTCATTGTGGAGTGAATGGGTGGTTAAGGTAAATCACATCAGTCGGATGCATTTCATGATACCAATGAAGCTTAAGGATTGGAAAATTAGATTGGTAAGTGAGGTCCAAGTTTATAACTATGATCATGAATGCAAGAATATAGTAGTGGATGTTCTTCTTTATTCAAGAAAAGACTTATTTGTTTTGGAAGGTCATTTAGTAGCATAATATCAGAGAGGCGGATTTGCATATGAGATGTTGAATAGTGGGGTTCAAGAAGAACAGTTTGACATCATGGAGGATAGCATTTTTTGGGTGACAAATTCAGTTTTGGAGGAGGCACATGATCTCAGTTTGGTTGGTCCAACCACAAGGTTGATGGATAATTGTTTCCAAGAATTGGTTCACTATCCTTCACCCCACATACATATGGCAGCCAACACACATAGGGATGAAGCTTGGGTAAAAGGATTTTTCCTATGGGTGCCACATGAGGAGCAGGATGATCCCACATATTCCATTGATGACTTCGATGTCAAGCCATGTGGCCTGACAAGTGAACCATTCCCTTTCCAGTTTGATGAGCAGCAACAGAGGCATCTATTTGATGTCTCCATCATGCATAGTAGTGCATTCATTTGGAGTGTTTGTTAATCCATTGATTGGGTGAATGGATATATATTGGAGCTAAGCACCCCCAAGGGTGAGTTTTCTATCTGCATCAGTGGAAAGTTGAATGACACATCATACATATTTTATGAAAAGTTGCGGGCATCTATGTTTTCTAGATGATTCCTTGAAGACATGGGATTGTCATCTATGTCAATTGGATATCAGTGATGTGAGCCTCTGTGCTAGTTTGCACATATAACCTAAGGAGTTTCATACTTGGTTGGAGGGACTCACAGAGGTTGGGTTTTTCATTGGAAGTTATGAACTTCCAACTTGGTGGAGTGATATAGACATCCTCCATGATGATACATTATTCACGTTGATCCTAGTGTTTGGAAGAATGCAGCTGAGACAGTGGGACCATGGAATTATTTGGAATGACAATTTTCCACAAGTAACAGTGCCACTGGGAGACATGCAGCACAGACAGTGGGACCCGGGCATTCTTCTCAGCTTTCTTAGCTGGGTTGAAAATTTTGTTAAAGAAGAAACAGTCTTTGGGAGAGTGACTATAATCAGAGTGGTGCAGTAGAAACATGTTGGACCTTTGGTTGGAGTTGGAGTTGGTTTCTTGCTTGATGACAAGCAAGATTGGGAGGGGAGGGTTTCCATGTTCCCATTTTTCCAGTACCAAGTAGCATCCAATGTCACATCAAAACCCCACAAATCCTAGCGAAAGTCAATTAATTAATTAATAAGGGTCTAGGAGAAAGTAAAAGGAAGGCACTATTAATTATTTGAGGTGATTTGGAGCCAGGCCTATAGTAGTTAGTTAATTAATAATTTTAATGGTGGAATATAATAATTTCAATGTTTGGAGTGCTTGTAATTATTTTAATTTTATAATTATCATTATTAATAAAATTTTGGCAAGTAATAATCTTCACATGACTAGGAAGGCACATAAGGATAATGTGGACCTCACCTACTCCTTTGAAAAAGATGGAAACAACAAGAAGGAAACTAAAAGCAAGGTGGCAATAGAAAAAAAGGAAATTGTCAAAAGAAATCAAAAGCAAGAAATGACATAAAACATGAAAGTGGATAAAGCAGGAAAGTTCAGAAAAGCATCCAGTTTGAAAAGCAGGAAACATCCACAAAGCTAAGGAAGGAGCAGTTGCTAAAAGCATAGGAGATCACAAAGCAAGGAAGTTGCACAAGCAAGAAGATGTTGCTAATTCTTCTAAGGAATGCGCCCTCATCCTCACATGTGCCAATTTCTTGATCATGAAGCTATCTCAACCTATAAAAGAATGTCAATGCACTCCTCTCACTTTTTTTTTACTAGTTTGTATTTTGTCTAAGAGAGCTTTGCTTCTCAAGTTGAGTGTTGTGCCTCAGCCAAGTTTGGATGATGTGCCCCAAGGTTAACATTGATCCAGTACTATGTTCTTCTTCAGCCATGGAATTATAATGTGAAGGTCATGAATTCCATTCAAGCAAATTTGAGATTCAAAAGAAGAAATATCAAGCATCCAATTCGAAATCTCTATTCATTCTCTTCATTCAGTGGGAACAATGTTGAAGGGCCGAAATGGAGGTTCTGGTTTTGGAATTTATGACCATTTCTAGGTTGTGAGACCTGTTCCATTGCGTCCGAAGGGTCGTTTCTAGTAAGAAATGTCTTTTTTCTTGTTTAAAAATGTGTTTGGATGACCAAGATACAACCATTTCACCATAGCCAATGTTTCAATGTTGAGTAGCACACATGTGAAGTTTCAGTTGATGAATGCACCCCCTATGAGAAGTCACTGAGATATGGTGCACCTTCCATGATCATCCATATTCCCTGTATTCATCATATTGCATATCTAGTGAATAAATCTTCTCTTCTTCACTCCCTACAGTTTTCTACACTCCATATTGTAAGAAATTCACGTATTTGAGACTCTCCGAGAAGCCTGGGAGTAAAATCCATTCAATTGATGCTCATAACTTTTAATTTCTATTTGATGCTGCTCATATGTTTAGTTATGAGTCATATTATAGTTCATAAGAGGAATTCTAAAGCCTTAGAGGTTGTTTGATTTGCATTTTGTCAAGACTATCTCTTTAAGCACAATTTCTTGACTAGTTTTATAGTTTTTTATATTTAAAGTTACCCGTGGATCAATTTTATGTTCTGATTGTTGTAAGAAATTCTTAAGACACTACTGAAGACCCTCCATTCCTTTCCCTGAGAATTCATAGGCCTCTCATCCTATTTGGGAGAGCCTGGGAGTCGACTAGTTGAGTTGTCCATCATAGCACTGTTTTTCCTCTTTGCTCCCAAATTCTGCCATATCTTCCATAAATATCAGAAACACTTGTCTATCATCAATATTGGGAGTTGATAACTAACATCCAACCTCTGGTTACTGTCAAGAGTAAGTGGATAGTCTAGTATGCATATGTTGGTGTGCCCAGGAAGCCTCAGAGTAGACTTCCGTAGAGTGGTTGTTGAAACGTAAATGGCCCCAGTACCTTGTGCATATGACTATGAAGCTGGCCTTGACTATGATATATTTGTTGCTGCACATTCAACTATACATTTTGCAGATCCTAAGTTCCTCAAGTTCCCAATACTGGTGGGAATCTACCTTAGCTAAAAACTAGTTTTCCTCTAACTAGTTGTTGACTAGTTTTATCTTGAAAACTTTGATTTAAAAATTGTTGTG
This sequence comes from Larix kaempferi, assembly GCA_027924585.1. NCBI lineage: Eukaryota > Viridiplantae > Streptophyta > Pinopsida > Pinales > Pinaceae > Larix > Larix kaempferi. The sequence continues at coordinate 13,882,799 of BSBM01001002.1, read as the reverse complement.
ATTGAATTACTATTCTCATATATGATTTGGGGATACTACATATTATAGTAGTAATGTTGAATCTGGATGATCCAACCCTGATAGTGATTAGGGCAGATAGATTTCACTGTTGAAATACACTTGATGGTTGAATGGTGTGCCCTCAACCCAAAATTGGCTCTCTGAGCTCTCCAAGTTGACTTCTCAAATCAATAATCAATAAGCAGACCTAATCATTCACTTTATCCTTCTTTTATAACTTTGACATTGCATGCCCTAAATTTTGCATGCCTAGGTCGCTTTTCTCTTCTATTTTTCAGTTGACCTGCATGCATTTCTTTATGTGTGCATGCAGGCTTATTTAAGCTATTTATGTGCATGCATCATGGAATATGGCTCGCATGTAATGCATGTAGGTGGCCCCTAGTTCCTGTGGCCCTCTTTTATCTACTGATGATCTAATAACCATGATTAAGATCTTCTTTTGGTCTGAACGGTATCAATCCTCAGTCAATTTCTCTGTTTGTTAAAAATGGAACATTATAGTCTTCCCTCGCCAAGATTGCTTGTCCTCAAAAAATACCAACACAAATCCATAGTCAATCAAACTGAACCAATTGAATCCAGGGAAAATCCTAGTGTCCCAAATCATCCTAAGATATCTGTAGCACCTTCTACTCAAAGTATTGTCTTGCGAGATACCATGACATGAGACCTCCTAAAAGCATCCTCTAATAACCACTAAATTGCTCGTCACTGAAATTCCGAGGTCCCAAATCAGTCTAAGAACTGCGAAGTACCTACTGCATCCAAATCCTGGTGCAGTATCAACACAAGGAGCATCCTATAGACTCCTAAGCATCCAATCCAGTAAGCACTGTATCCATCCTCATAAGGTCTCCCACCTAGGAAGCTAATCCACTGCTCCATATGGATTGGCTCCTGAAAGTGATATTTGACTCCCATCCTCATGCCAACTGCTATACCGTCCACTACTGCAATATCAGGGTCCCCTACTACCCAAAAAAATAGACCATCATGCAGTCATTGAGCCACTCTGATCATCATCAGTTGTTTGTCATGCTCTATCAACATCCACCTCTCCTGGAACTCCAAGCAGAAATATTTGTAAGAGTCGGCCCCCTCATTATGAATGGTGTAGTGTATAGGAAACGATGTGAAGTCTGCAATTATGTTGCCATACTCAACCTCAAATACCAACAAAGGGAATTTTCTCTGGTCACTAGTAACGACTCTGGGCTACTCATGAACTCTAATCATCTCCTCAAGAGATAGCTCTATCACTTGCACTTCCCTATACTCCAAGGAAATCACCGGAATTTGCAAGAACTCTGATAACCGATGAATCTCTGCACATATATACTCTACACCTTGCATCCTCGATATACCTGTGATGCAATATAACAATAGGCTCCCCCATGGATGCTCAAAAATTTTCGAAGGATGCATCAATGCAGGTCCCAACTTGCCCTGTTGACGCGACATAATATCCACCCAGTTTCTCCATGCAAACCTAGCTCGAATTTTCCTGTAAAAAGTGAAGTCACCCGAGTCCCCCACTAGCCTGTGTGATGTGAAGCGCTCTCTACCCCAAGCGCTGGTATGCCTAGTGCTGACACCCACTAATAAACACTTGAAAGAGGAAGTTGGCCATCTCCTCCATAGTGGCTCCACTGTAAATCTCAATCCTGAATACCAGGAAAGATAGTCGGCTCTACCATAAAGAAGTCTCAACCTCTCCTCCACTGTCATCCCATAAATATAGCAGATTGATCACCCTCACAACTACGTCGATCACCTCTACTATCTGAAACAATCCATCGTGCAGATGAATGCCTAGATCCCACCACCAACTAAGGGGTCCACCAAACACAACTCCAATGAACTGCTGCCATATCATGCTAATAGTCACCGGGGTCTCCATGTAATCCTCTAGTAGAAACCAAGTACTAAGAGCTGACTCCACTCCTACTAATCTAAGCGGCTCCCGCTAAACTGCATCTATACATTTGTTAACACACTCAACGTCTATGTGCTCAAATAATCCATGGAGTCTAAGTCTCTCTCTGGAGAATAGCTCCGCCACCTGCGGTGCCTCATACTCATGCAAATACAAATAATAATCTACCAACTGCAAATCCCACATAACCCTCATGATCTTCTCCCTAAGCGAGGACTCGGGGTCTGTACAGGGGCAATCTCTATAGGAGATGATGTCATTCCCTACTCTCTCAACTGCAATCCCCGCAAACCAATCTAATCTCCCCTGTGTATGTATTTAGTGTAACAATCCCATGGTCCAATTGAAAGGTCTCCCTTGTGGCCAAGATGTCATTCACCTCATCTAACTGTCTCAGGTAAACCTCCCAAGTCTTGCTATGTAATAGCAATAGATAGCTCTACTCTTGCAGATGCGACTGGGAATTAACTAGTGTGTTGGTCAACCCCATGGGCATGAACACAATCCCATAATTAGGTCTAGAAGTAGACCTGTGAGCATCATGCTCTATGATCCTCATCGGATGATATCCTCGACAAAGATAGGCTATCGAGGGCTCTACTACCCTATGAAGCATGTCCTTCCCCTCATCAATCTTGAGAAAACCCAGTACAAGGGTACGCTCACGATCTTTGTCAGGTGGTCTCCAAGGACGAAACACTCCAAAGATCCATGGGATCTCATCATGTGCCCCTATGTACCCCTATAGACTGCTGCATACTCCCGAGCCATCGAGTATCATGCATGCGCTACTGTAGCCAATAATCCAATGATATCAACGAATCCTGTAACCCAATGTGTCTCTATGTCTGCCATATATCTGTCCATCCAACCTCTATATGCATATACTTCCTTGTTGGTTGATCCACAGGGAACGTGCTCAACTATCTCTACCATGGATAAACCTCTCTCTAAAAGAGATGGCTCATGATCCCCTACCTAATCCAAACACTCTGTGTCAGATCTCTCCTCAGTCACCTGCAACTCTGAGTGCTCCTCATGAAGAATCATCACCGGATTCTCTCCCCTCAAACCATGGGTGCCACTCATGCCCTCATGTTTTACAACTGTCATGTATCCTATGTGCGATGCGGTATCTTTCAGTGCACTCACTCTACTAGTGTCACCTGAACCTGGATCCCACACATCTGTACTATAATGGAGTGTGTCTCTCGTCAACACATATGCAACTACAACCAGAACCATTAATGGCCCCTCCACAATAAGTGACTTATAACCTCCATACTGCCCCGTAAGTATAGAGTCAACCATCTCCAAGTCATGTCTCTCCTCATGGATCTCGCCTGTCATGAATGTCCCAACTCTTGTTGTAGATGATGAAGAGTGTGTCAACTCCAACTCATCACACAACCTGCCAACTGTTAGAAAAACAGGATCGCAGAGCAATAACAATAAACAGAAATGCAAATATAATCACACACACATTACAAGAGAGACACAAATATATCGTGGTTCACCCCAACTTGGGCTACGTCCACACTGAATTTTTCAGTCCTTATTATTATTACCGTCCAGCAAGGTGAAGGGATATAACCTGCAGCACAGCCGCTGCACTTCCTCTTCACTGTCTCACAATCTCTCTCCTGATCTTAGAGATCTTTAAAATGCATAAAACCTAATACATCAACCCTAGCCGTATTACAATGTCTTTCTTTTATAGGGAAAATACAATGGAAAAAATACCACGGGATAACCAAAACCATGGGCCTGCAAAATAGCTAGCAAAAACAGCCCCAAAAAAATTTCTCGGGGGCATTGCCCCCGAACCCCTGAAAATGCAAAATGGGTGTACAGTCCTCCGGGGTGCACAACTAAGACAATATCATCTATGAGACTGGAAGATCTGGCTCCAAAACCAACATTCTCCCACTTTGAGACTGATCACATCAACTCCACCACTACTGGACTTGGCAAATTTCTCCTCTTCACCTTCATGCTAAAAGGCCAACTGAAACCGAGCAAGAACTCAGTTTCTCTCAGGTCACTATCTTTGTGAACATGTCTGCAGGATTCTGGCTAGTATGTATCTTTTCCAGCTTCAACAGTTCATCTTTCAGAACAGAGCGTATGAAATGGTACTTGAGTTGTATATGTTTAGTCCTGGAATGGAATGCTAAGTTCTTTGCAAGATGAATGGCACTCTGGCTGTCACTATACAACCTGCTATCATTTTGCTTCTTACCCACTTCCTCCATAAACCTCTGCAACCAAATCATCTCTTTACTAGCCTCTGTAATAGCAACATACTCTGCTTCCGTTGTTGAAAGTGCAACAACCTTCTGCAGTTTCGAAATCCAGCTTACTATTGTTCCACCTACAGTAAACACATACCCTGTGGTGCTCCTCCTGCTATCCTTATCACCTACCATATCTGCATCAACATATCCCTGTAGAACAGTGTCTGAACCTCCAAAACATAATGCTTGAGTGGTGGTACCTCTCAAATACCTGAGAATCCACTGTACTGCCCTCCAATGTTCTTTACCTGGATTGTTCATATATCTGCTCGCAACTCCCACTGCATGTGCAATATCTGGTCTTGTGCACACCATGGCATACATCAAGCTGTCAACTGTTGATTGATAGGGAATCTTGGACATGTAATCTGTCTCTTCCTGTGTCTTGGGACACATTTCCTTACTTAGACTGAAATGGTTGGCCAAAGGTGTACTAACTGGTTTTGCATTCTGCATTTTGAACCTCTCCAACACCTTTTGTATGTACTCACTCTGAGACAATGTCAATTTGCGATTTTTCCTGTCTCTCGTTATTCTCATACCAAGGATTTGCTTTGCAGCACGCAAATCCTTCATCGCAAATGAATTAGCTAGCTTCCTTTTGAGTACATTTATATCCTGCATGTTAGACCCTGCAACAAGCATGTCATCCACATACAATAACAAGATAATATATCTTTCATTGTTTAGCTTCTTGAAATAAACACAGTGGTCAAAATGACATCTACTATAACCTTGTTCTGTCATAAACCTGTCAAATTTTAAATACCACTGCCTTGGAGCTTGCTTCAAGCCATACAAACTCTTTTTCAACCTGCATACCAAGTTCTCCTTACCTTTGACCTCATACCCTTGTGGCTGCTGCATATATATCTCTTCCTCCAAATCCCCATGGAGAAAGGTTGTTTTTACATCTAACTGTTCAAGATGCAAATCTTCTACCGCCACTAGACTTAAGATAGTCCTAATTGAAGTCATCTTAACAACAGGAGAAAATATTTCATCAAAATCAATACATTTCTTCTGTGCAAACCCGTTTACAACAAGTCTGGCCTTGTACCGCTTCTTACCTCCTTCTTCTTCCTTCTACCTGTAAATCCATTTGTTCTGCAATGCTCTTTTACCAGCAAGCAACTGACCCAAATCCCAAGTCTGGTTTCCTACCAATGAGTCCATCTCCTCATTCATGCCTTGCTCCCACTTCTTTCTAGTTTCCGACTGCATTGCTTCTTCATAACATTCTGGTTCACCAGCATCAGTCATCAACAAATAATACATTGAAGGAGAGTATTGTTCAAGGAGTCTACTTAACCTGGTAGATCTTCTTGTAGTTGCAGGAGTTTCAGGGACTTCTTGTTGTTCTTGATTTTCTGGCACCTTTGAAACTTCATTTTCTTGAATTTCATCAAGTACTATGTACTCTGTGGTTTCATTTTCATGTTTCTTTCCCTACAAATGATCTTTATACATGACCTTTTCATTGAATATCACATCTCTACTCTTGATGATTTTGTTATTTTCACAATCCCATAAGCGATAACCAAATTCATCAACTCCATATCCAATAAAGGTACATTTCTTGGATTTAGCTTCAAGCTTTGTTTTATTTTCTTTATCAATATGGACAAATGCTTCACAACCAAACGTTCTCATAAATGAGTAGTTTATCTTTTTATCTGTCCATGCCTCCTCTGGAATACCACCATCCAAAGCACTTGAAGGTCCTATGTTTATTAAATAAACAACAGTATTTACAGCATCCGCCCAAAACTGTAAGGGCAACCCTGCATGCAGTCTCATACACCTTGCACGCTCCATGATCGTTCTGTTCATCCTTTCTGACACACCATTCTCTTGTGGTGTTCCTGGGACTGTCTTCTCTCTACGAATCTCATAGTATGAACAGTAACTATTAAACTCCTTGCCACAATACTCACCTCCATTATCAGATCTAAGACACTTCAAACTTTTCCATGTCTCATTCTCAACCAAAGCTTTCCACTTCTTAAAAGTAGCAAACACATCAGATTTCTGTCTAATGCAATAAACCTCAGTTTTCCTAGTTGCATCATCAATAAATGTAACATAATAATGAGAGCCACCAAGAGATTGTACCTGAGTCGGTCCCCATATATCTATATGCACTAGTTCTAACTTTTCATTCTTCCTCTGTTTCCCAACCCTGAGAAATCTGACTCTCTTATGTTTTCCATAAACACAGTTTTCACAGAATTCCAAACTTACCTGCTTCAAATCTAGCAGCAACTTCCTTGAGTGGAGAATCTACATCCCCTTCTCACTCATGTGGCCAAGCCTATAATGCCACAATGTTGTATCTATTCCTGTGGAAGCTAAAGAGATAGAATGGTCAGTATTATGAGGACATAAAAACAACGTACCTATCCTGTCTCCTTTTGCTATCACCATTGATCCTTTAGTGATCTTCCACCACTTTTCTCCAAATGTAGATAGGCAACCGCCATCTCCCAACTACCCTGTTGAGATCAGATTTCTTTTCATAGCAGGAATATGCCTAACATCTTTCAACAGCCAGTCAATTTCATTCTTAACTTTTATCCATACCTTACCCATTCCAACAATTTTACATGGCTCGTCATCACCCAATAAAACATGTCCAAAATCGCAAGAAACATACTCATGAAAGTATTTCCTATGGGGTGTAGCATGACATGAAGCTTCTGAATCTACTACCCAATAATCACTAGTATTATCTAATGTAAGAATCAAAGCATCTTATAACACATCACCTGCTACATTTGTTTCCTGGGTAGTTTCCTTCTGTGCATCTCCTTTCTTCTTTAGAAATCTGCAGTCTTTCTTCAGATGTCCTTTCTTTCCACAGTTCCAACACTCTATTTTTCTCAGTCTGGACTTGGATATGCCCATTTTAGACTTGCCACGATTACCTTGGCTCTTTCCTCTCTCCTTTTGTCGTCCCCTGCTCTCCATGGTCAACGCATTACCTGATGTCTCATCTGTGCTTTTTCTTCGCATTTCCTCGCTAAGAATAACACCAATAACATCATCAAATTTCAAGGTGTTTGAACCAGAGACAGAGTTACTTACAGCCATGACCAAGCTATTCCAACTTTCTAGCAATGAATATAAGATTAGAAGAGCCATAACCTCATCATCAAAGTTCACACTTACAGAACTTAGGTGATCTGTAACTGTATTAAACTCATTTAAATGATCAGTAACAGATCCACCTTCAGACATCTTTATATCAAATAAACGCTTCATTAGAAATACCTTGTTGGAGGCCGAGGGTTTTTCATACAGCTTACCCAGTGCGCTCATCAAACCCTCCGTTGTCGTTTCTTTTGAGATATCGAAAGCCACCGACGAAGCCAGGCTCAGCCGTATTGTTCCCAGAGCCTTTCTGTCAAGAACCTCCCATTCTTCGTCCTTCATGGCCGCCGGCTACTTTGCTCTTCCTCCCAACGGTAGGAATAGATCCTTCTGGTACGGATAGTCCTCCATTTGCATCTTCCATAACTAGAAGTTTTGGCCATTAAACTTCTCGACCTTAAACTTTCCTTCTTCCACCATTGCTCCCACTCGAACCAGAAACCCTAGCTTCCTACGGGTTTATCTGCCAAATAGACCTTTGGCTCTGATACCAATTGTTAGAAAAACAGGATCGCGGAGCAATAACAATAAACAAAAATGCAAATATAATCACACACACATTACAAGAGAGACACAGATATATCGTGGTTCACCCCAACTTGGGCTACGTCCACACTGAATTTGCCAATCCTTATTATTATTACTGTCCAGCAAGGTGAAGGGATACAACCTGCAGCACAGCCGCTGCACTTCCTCTTCTTTGTCTCACAGTCTCTCTCCTGATCTTAGAGATCTTTACAATGCATAAAACCTAATACATCAACCCTAGCCGTATTACAATGTCTTTATTTTATAGGGAAAATACAATGGGAAAATACCACGGGATACCCAAAACCATGGGCCCACAAAATGCAGAATGGGTGTACAGTCCTCCGAGGTGCATCGCTAAGACAATATCTTCTATGAGACTGGAAGATCTGGCTCCACAACCAACACCAACATGCATATTGGATTCATGAAGAGCCATTTGAGTGTTGTTTAAGGAATCTCTAGTAACCATAGGCTCATAGGTGGGCTCCTCTTCCTCTTCAATGTCTTGCACGCCCAAATCACTCAATATCAAATCCATGTCACATCTAGGTGCTAACACCCCTTGATCCTCACAAGCATCACTACTAAGGTGAGATGATGCATCCTCGACGTTGAACGATCGGATAACTGCATCATATGTACTATCCTCCTCATGTATTGTCAACTCCATATTAAGTTCACCATCAACTTGTATATCATACTCATCTTTCTCTACTCCCCCAAATATGCTTTTAAGGAGATCCTCGTCCAAATCCTTGGGCGGGATCCCAAACTAGATGGATTAATAGTCTTGGAAGGACAATGCTGCACACCTCATTCCCCAAATATATATATTTCCGATATCGACGCAAGTGTCTAATTGCTGCTAAGATCCTCAAATTTCCAACCAAGATCCTTCTCAGTGTCTTCATGATCTCATTGGATGGCAAGAAACCTATGCTTTCAAGCATGCACTTCACCAAAATTAGTATGTATTGTCATCCATTAACATTTCTTTGTATTCATCTATCTGTTTATAAATGTATGCTCCCACTACTGGCGAGGAACATGCTCTAATACCATTGTAATATTCCAACTGATATTTTTTGTCTGTTTGTGAAGTTTTTGATGATGTTTGTTGCTTGCTTGTAGTTTTATGGCCCAATACTCAAAGGAAACATGAATGCATGTAATGAACTATGCTTGCATGAGCATGCATGCAAATGTATGGGTTTGCCAACCCCTAAATAACCCGTATAATCATAAATGCTATAAAGTAGGGATAGAAATAACGCATGTATGTACCAATAGCTGTAGTAGTAGATGTGGATCAATATGAGACTCGCATGCAAGAGATATGCCAAGGATCGGTCAAGATATGAATCAACCTCTCTCCAAATATGCGCCCTTGATATAAATGCACCATCTTCAATATGTGAATGGATGCATGAGTGGTCAAACGATGTCAGATTTCCCCCAGATGAAGGTACTAGGGTTATAATGCCCTCCTGATCAATATGGAAGCCACATGCAAGACATGCATGAATTCTAGGTCAGAGGGCGAGAATCTCACTCGAAGAAATTCACCCATGCTAGAGAATGTGCCCCTCTGAATGATGAAATGGTGAGATCTTTCCTCTAAATCCGAATGAGCAACCTGTATTCAGTAACTAACCTAATAGTGGTGCTCTTGGAAGGATAGAAGCAACATGCAGACTGAATGGTGGCTATCTGCCAAGATATTAAGTTAGTATCTTTGTCCAATTAGCCCATGCAAGAGAGGGCGAATCCTCCTACTCCAGGATGTAGCTAGAACCCTGATGAATGTTGAAGAATCTTGTATGATGATAGTAGTAATGTTGAATCTGGATGATCCAACCTTGATAGTGACTAGGGAAGATAGATTTCACTGTCGAAATGCACTTGACAGTTGAGTGGAGTGCCCTCAACCCAAAACTGGCTCTCTGAGCTCTCGAAGTCGACTTCTCAAATCAATAATCAATAAGCAGACATAATCATTTACTTTATCCTTCTTTTATAACTTTGACATTGCATGCCCTAACTTTTGCATGACTAGATCACTTTTCTCTTCTATTTTTCAGTTGACTTGCATGCATTGCTTTCTGTGTGCATGAAGGCTTAATTAAGGTATTTATGTGCATGCATCATGGAATATGGCCCACATGTAATGCATGCGGGTGGCCCCTAGTTCCCATGGCCGTCTTTTATCTACGGATGATCTAATAACCATGATCAAGATCTTCTTTTGGTCTTAATGGTATCAATCCTCAGTCAATTCCTCTGTTTGTTAAAAATGGAACATTACAGTGACCAATGATCCTTTGCTTAACTTCTCCAAGCAAATGATTAGGTAGAAGTAACAAGTAGAGACCTTGAAAGAATACTCAAAAAGATGGTCCAACATCATAAAAGGGATTGGGAAAACAAACTAAATGAAACTACTTGGGCATACAATACAACTTGGAAGGATACCACATGATTTACCCCCTATGAATTAGTCAGATATGGACAAAAGGTGATGTTTCCCATAGAATTTGAAATAGAGACACTCAGAATAGTTGTAGATCTGAATTTGGACTTGTCATTAACTCAAAAAGAAAGATACACCATTTCAATGCACAAGATGGATATCAACAAGAGGCACTCTTTCATACTGAAGTAGTACAACAACAAAGGAAGACATGGCATGATAAAAATTTTAAGACCAAAATGTTCAGGGAAGGAGACTGGGCACTCCTCTATGGCTCAAGGTTTAAAGTCTTTAAAGGAAATTTGATCCCAATATGGCTTGGACCATATCAGATTGATACTTGTTACGATAATGGATCAGTGAAGATCAAAACAATTGATGAATCTCAAACACTTTTACTTGTTAATGGTCATAAACTCAAATTATATAGGCAGACATTTTCCAAGGATGAATTTACCCATAAATTGTACAAGAAACACTTGGCACTAATTGAGGGCACTAATGTCATTCCCAATTAAAGTTTCTCAAATAAAAATTGAATATATATAATAATAATGATCCTGCCAGTGAAAACTTCTTTTGAAGCACTGCCAGGAGGGACTACTGATGAAAACCATAAATGGCACCTATAGTCCTAGAAAAAAGAGAAAAACTAATAATCCCTCTAGTGAAAACTTCATTTGAAGCGTTGTTGGATCCTTCATTTTGGGAAAGGATAGTAAAAGGTGAAAGGAAGCATGGGGTAAAGGAGCAGGAGTTGTAGAAAGCCCCTAATGACCGCAATGGTTTTGGACCCTCCCCGCAAGCATATAAGGAATCATAAGACAAGTGGAAGAGTAGGATGGAGAAACAACATAGTGGAAGAGTAGGATGGAGAAACAACATAGCGAAAGAGAAAAAAAAGAAGAAGAATAGAAGCAAAACAATAGTAGAGAAGACGTCGATCGAAGCTTGATTTATTGTATTTGGGTTTTTGGGTAATGTAATTGGGAAAGAGGGTTCTCTGTTCTATGTGATGCCGCTATGGATAATTCCACGGTTTTTGTAAGGCCGTAGAGCCATGACTTTGATGTAATGGAAGTTATCTGCAGTAAGAATGAAGGATTTTTGCCCCCCCATCAATTTTTTGTGTATGATTAAGTTGTAGTATGTTTATTGTATAATGGATTGACTTTGTGTTTGTTCTTTATCTGTGCATTATGGTTAACCGATTGTTGTTGTGATAATAAATTATGAATGTTGTCGCGATATGAATAGTAGTAACCCCCACGAATGTATCCCTACAATTAGCACTCCTTATCATGGTTGTGCTTTGGATGTGACCTTCTCCTTCCGCGGATTGAAAATTCCAGCACACTAGACTACAATGGTGCCCTTTGTTGGCCCCATGTGCAAGAACCTGGTTTCCAACTTTGCGCTAACAAATGGTTCCACTGTCGAGACTTGGTTTTTCAACAATACGCTTATAACTATATGGATACACAGGTGATGACGAGCCGGATTCAATTATGGTGGGATAAGAAGGCTTAATATTTTCTAATCCAGGAAGTTGAATTACAAGGGTGGGAAGCATTAAGGCTCAAGAAATATATTTTCTACGTAGGACCGCCACTAGATCAATACAAAATTTGGTGGATTTAAATTCCAGTAGTACTTACGGAGTGGTTACGAAGACTTGTGGAAGCACCTGAATATCGCAACCAACAAAGGAAGATTGTCCAATGGACTTGAAGGGATCCGATTGAATTAAACCATCTAGATTCACCTCTAACCAGAGCTATTGATTTCTGGGTAGAAAGCACCCTCACTGGTTATATTCTCGATTTGTAGCCAAAAATAACCAATCAATGTCCAAGGCCGAAGAAGAAATCAAAACGCGAGTTAGGGGGAAGATTATTGAAGGAAGTTTCATTATGAATTAAGACCTAGATGGTTGAATTTGGGTTCTTATCATTGAACTATATTAGAATGCAGGAGTAAAAACCTCGTTCCCTAGGGGAAACGTCGAGGTGATGCTACTATGTTGTAGAAGGTAGGAACTACCGTCAATGGAGGGGGAATCAAAAAACGATGTCGGGGTTGAGCGAGTATAAAGAAGAGTGAAAATCCCATGAACAATGGTGGAAAGCACATATGAGAAAGGCCTGAAAACTAAGTGTGCAACTGGAAAAATAACTGTGGAACAAAGAAAGAAATGAAGAAATTCAAGACTTGCTATGTTAGATAAAGCAGAGAGAGGAACTGACTAGCGCAAGGCTAAGAGAAAGAGGGATATAAGTGCCGGACAACTCAATAAGAGGAAGCTAGGGATAAGGCCTGAGCAAGAAACAAGACTTCAAAATCTAGTTTCCAAATAACAGAGTGCCAGAGTCAGTCACCTGAACCAGCGTTAGACGTAATTGTGGAATACTTCGAACTGTCAGGACCTAAGGAAGATGGAAGCACCCCAAAAAGTTAACCCCCCATTGTCGCGAAAGTAGATACTAGAAGCAACAAAAGTAGCAGTGCTTTGATCGACCCCAAGGCGCCCTTGCATAATTTGGTAACATACTATATTTTACAATTACCTTGGTATAGTAAGATGAGCAGTAGAGTTTGAGTAGTTTACAAAACAGTTCACTAGTTGGAGGAAGTAATAGTAATTCTCAGTAGATTAGTAATAATACTGCAGGGAAATCGAGACCCAAAGGATTTGTGTTAGTAGGATCCATGGCCGTAGAAATGGCTAGAGTACAAACAAGACCACCCCTAAAATGTCTAGAATTTTGGGGGAGAGGAGGAGAAAATGACACAGCACAACATTGGTTCCTCTATGAAGCAATATGGAATGCTAGACCAACTCTGACGGCATCCAAACTGGTTGAGTTTCAAACAACTTTATGAGGAAGTGATTTATAGTGGTACATGAAATTGATTGAAAGGCGTTATTTGAATGTAGAAGCCCCTACTCTCGCAAAAACAAAGAAATTATTCCTAGATGAGCTTTTGCAACCTAAGTTAGAACAACAAGGTATTGCAAAACTGAGAGAAATTCAGCAGATGAGGGGAAAATATGCATGGGAGTATGCATAATGGTTCAGAGATGTGTCAACACAGTTGTCATTTCCGGTGCATGAGATCCATCATAAGGAACAATCTATTCAAGGGTTATTACTGTTAACAAGAATCCCCCTTTCACAACAAGTGATAGACTCACCAAGAACTGCATTAGAACATGATATGAAGATTGAGGCCATGTATAATTACCCAAATACCACTGAAGTAGGGACTTCCTCATCCTCTCGAGAATTGGCACAAGTACACAATAGGGTTACATATTTAACTGATAGATTACAAGAATTGACTACCAAAACCGAGTTGACCATAAGTCTGGTGTATAGGGTGTATGACAGGGGCGAACATGTATAAGAATGTCCCAGAATGAGGGGAGGATCGATCCTGCTCGAAGGACTGTTTGGTAGTGGACCAAGTGCAACTATTGCGCAAGTTACCACAACAAACCCTTTTCAATCAGTAGGTCAACCAACATACCCAGATCCACCAAGATGTTCTCCAAACAACTATTGCGAGATTTGTAAAGCATATGGCACCGCACATGCCAGATTCACTGTTACAATTGTAACGATATTGGACACCTTGCTCGAGAGTTCTCGTTTCCTAAGAGATCCTGGTGCATGTATTGTCGTACAAACAACCACACTATTGAAGAATGCCGAGAGATTATCGCAAAATGGGAGGATTGGGAAAGAAGGCCAGCCAATTTCATTAACTATGAACCTTGAGAAAACCACAATGTAGCAGGTTTTTTTGTGACTTCCGGAGAAGTAGGGACTAGAGCAGACCAACAAAGACCAAACTCACTAGTAATTAGAAAAGCATCTCCAAGGAATACTAAATATGTCCTAGTTCAGCATAAAGAAATTTACTGTGATGATATCGAAATGTTCAGGAAGATACCAACCCCACCAGCCAGGGATGAGGTAGGACCTTCACATAAGTATAGAAGGGACGATATGATGGGATTTGATGGAAGAAATATAGACACTGACAAGGTAAGGGGTCATGTTTCTATGTGGTTTTCTCTACTAAAAGATATCTTGGAAGATGAAAGCGCCACCCATAAGTTGTGCATAACACTCCGTAGAATACATGAAGTTGCAAAAGTTGATGAAGAGATATGTGCCCTACTACTTGAGAGAAACAGTTGGTGCAGAATAAAAGAAGGAAGAGGATTGGTCGAGAATTCTACTTGGATGCACAAGTACATGGATACGATTTTAAAAATGTGATGTTAGATTTGGGTTTTGATGTGAACATACTCCCAAAGAAGTCTTGGGAAGCAATCAGGTTGTCTACCTCTTATCTGCTCTCCTATTCAGTTGAGAATGGCGAACCGGTGTCACATCTTCCCACTTGGACGATTAGATAATGTTGAAGTTGATCTAGGAGGCGTCAAAACCATCATGGACTTCAAAGTAATTGAGATTATGGGTGGAACGGATCCCTACCCTATGCTACTAGGCACTAAGTGGACTTATGAAAACTATGGAGTGATCAACTTGAAGAACAAAACGATGACGTTTGAAGCTGAAGGTATGAAGGTGATGCAACCTTTAGACACACTCCAGGGACCTCGATACATGGAGCCAATACAAGACAATATGGAAAGAGATGTTCTAGATAATATATACTCTTTGACGATAGGAAAGAGAGAAGACTATGTGAACTCGACAGCAGAAGACTCAATAAGTTGGAGAAGCATTCATTCATTTGATAGTGATTATGAAGAATCTCGGGAAAATTGGTAGAATGGGGGACATGAAATCTCTTCTAGACACCGCACAATGATTAAATTAGTCTGATAGATTGGGGTTGAAGTCAAGCATTCACCAATATATGATGACACTAATGGCTTAGACAATTTTTTACAGAAAATGAACTTCTCAGTTGCGAAAGAATATCACATGAACATCCTGGACACAACGCTCAGAGGAACTGCCACAAGATGGTGGGAGACACAAAGAGATGATCTTCCTGTCTGGAACACAACCCAATTAGCATTAATGATCAGGTTTAAGTTATCAATGCATGCCAACATAGTAGCGAATATCTACATGGGGGAGACCAATCCCTATACCCATGTTGAGTTGTGCAAACATTAGTGGGAATAAGATAAACTACATCTAGAATTCCGGGTTCGTCAATTTTTCCACAAGCTGGGACCTATCCCTAAGGCTTGGTGTTTGCATGAGGAGACAAGATGACAAACCAGGTGCTGGAAGCAAATGCATGGAAAGTTCTGTCAAGATTTGTATTTCTCCGCAACCAGTGACCCAGTAATACAAGCACTGGCAGCAATAAGGGGAGCAAAGTTCATAGATCAACTGCGAAATGTGGGACACTCATATATTTGTTCCACCCATTAAGAAATATCGGACCTCACTATGGTGATCCTTGGAGTGGTATCTGCTCTTTGTTGCGCTAAGGTAGAACATGAGAACTCAGATCTAGATGAACTGGAACATTTGTGACATTTAACTTTCAAAGAGTTTGAAGGATCTAGGGGAGTGTGATAGACAAAACTAGAAGAAACCAAAGCATTTTATACGCAACCCCTGAAACTATAGAAAGTCAATATTGGTACAAAGGGTACTCCAAACATGGTGGCTATAGAAGACTATTGGGATGAACAAACTGTATCCAAGATAGCATCGCTATTAAGGGAATACAATGATCTATTTCTGCATAATTTTATAGAACCCAAGGGGATCCAAGGAGATTTGGGTGAAATCAAGATTGGAGATTTGGGTGAAATCAAGATTGCGCTAAAACCAAATGATAAACCTATAAAGCATAGACCATACAGACTCAATCCCCAAGTAAAGCAGAAGGTAAAAAATAAATTAACCATATGCTCAATGTTGGCTTTATTTTTCGTGTAGATGAATTAGACTAGATCATCCCTATAGTAATCTAGAGCAAGAAAGACACAGAGGATATCTGATTCTGCGTTCACTATCGCATCATGAACGTTGCATTTTTCCATGATCCATTCCCAACATGATTCAATGATGAAGAATTAGATCAAGTGGTAGGAAATGAAGCTTACTCCTTCACAAATGGATTCTCAGGTTATCACTAGGTCAAAATTGCAGAAGAAGATAAAAAGAAGAAAACTTTCACAATAGAATGGGGATCATTTTCTTATAATGTCATGCCATTCGGATTGAAAAATCCAACCGTTGTTTTCTCCATTATAGTAATCACAGCTTTCAGAGAGTTTCTACACGAGTTTCTGGAGGTATACTTGGACGATTGGATAGTCTACAGTCTACTCAAACATCATGTTGTGTTGCTTCGACTAATGATGGATCACTGTCAACAAATGGGGATTTATTTGAACTTGCAGAAATGCATTTTTTATTTATGTTCCTTTTCGTAATCTGTTGGGACACATCATCTTCCACGATGGAGTTTTGGTAGACCTTGTGAAAATTGTCACAATTGTCGACTTGCTGGCACCTACATCGATCAAGTAGTTGCATTCTACTTTGAGGAATGTAGGCTATTATAGGCGATTTATCTGCAACTATGCCTCGATCATTGTGCCATTGGAGTAGTTGTTAAAGCATGCCGAAGCTTTAAGGTGGACCAACAATTGTGAAAAGGTTTTCGCAACACTAAAAAAAAGAATGGTTAATGCTCCTATTTTAACATTCCCCGACTGGAAAAATGAATTCCATGTACATGTTGACGCACCAGACATTTCTTTTGGAACTATATTAGCCCAATCAAGAGAAGGCGAGATGGATCAACCACTCTAGTTTGCTAGTAGAAAGCTATCACAAGCTTAATGCAACGACACAACCACAATGTGGGAAGGGTTGGTGATGATCTATGCTATACAAAAATTATGCCACTATTTTTTGGGAGGACATTTTTAATTCTTTATGGATCATTCAACTCTCAAGTACTTGGTGAAAAAAATTGTCTTCGAAGTACGTATATGCACGTGACTTCTTTTATTCACGAGTTTTAATTGAAGTAATAGTCAAGCCCGAGAGACATAACTATGGACCAAATCACCTATCACGAATAGAATCTGGAGAAGCGAACATACCTATTGATTATGAGTTACTGGATGCAGTCCAGGCGTTGTAGCCATTTGAAAAATGGGAAGTTGATTTCATGGGACCTATTAATCCACCACCGAAACATTCTAAATCTCTTTATACCATTACCGCAACACACTACCTAACTCGATGGGACAAAGTAGCACCTATCGGCGACTGCTCCGCAGAAACCACAACTCAATTCATCTATGAAAACATCATTACTCGGTATGGATGTCCCAGAAGTATCACAAGTGACCAAGGTAAGCACTATTTGAGCAATGCCATTGAATCCTTGATAAGAGAATTTATGATACAACACCACAAAAGAAATCCATATCACCCGCAAGCAAACAATACCGTTGAAGCTTTCAATAATAAAAATAATATAAACAAATATTTATATAATAAAAACAATTCCAAAACACATATTCTTAAAAATACTTTATATATATATATATATATTCAATTTTAATAATTAATTAAAAAATATTTGAAATCTGAAATTCATTAAAGAAATTGCTATTTAAAATCATTAAAACATATCTATGATAATAATATTCAAATAACATTGCTAATAAAAATATTTAAAAATTACATTTATTTTATTTTTAAAAAAATATTATTATTTTAAATTTAAAATACTTGATAATCTACATAGTACATTGCTATAAAACTTATCAATACCAACTTCAATGTCAAATAATAATAATACTACATCCTATTAAAAAAATCACAATAAATTTAATAATCACAATAAAATTTAATGCAAATCTTAAGAATGACTGAAGATAATAATACGTACTATTCAAAAATTCAATGCAAAACTTAATAAAACCAACTTACATGAGAAGATAATAATACATGCTATCCTCCACGTAGCGGGGTAGATCTGAGGTTGCAAGTATTGTGTTTTCTATACATAATTATCGAAGTAGTGCATACTTCCAGAAAGTTGGCTTGATGCTCAAAAGACAATTTTAGTCTAGCAGCTCCTTTGAACAAAGGAAACTCCTGCCTTGTGGGATGAAGTTCTAATCTCAAATGATTGATAAATATTATTTTGTATTATTTAAATATAAACAATGAATATAAATTATTAATGATAATTCATTAAATTTAGTACAGGTTGGTTGATTGATTGCATTGAGGTGCTTACAGTTCAATATGGGGAGATGTAATTAAAAAAATTCATGTTGGCTTGTAAAATAAATAATTAAAATCAAATGAAAAGTAAATAAAAAGTCTATGTCGGTCTATAAAATAAAATTAAAAAAAAAAAAAACTAATTGGATTCCTCTTAGTGCTTGGTAGATCCCAGTTTAAGATAAATTTGTGCTGGCTACATCGAGATAAGCAAAGTGTTTTTATAGAGATATATGTGTTATGGATGTGTGATATATATAATGCTCATAAACTAAAATTGGCATAATAGATTTATTTTAACTCCGGATTTATAATATGCCAAAAATGATTAAATCTCTTGAGATGAAATTTATTTTATATTCCGATAAAAATGTAAACAAATGACTAAAAATAATGACCATGCAATCAACTCCAACTTCTTCTTCACTGTCGGTTTCAACGTCTATTCTTAAAGTTGAAAACAAAGACTTGATAATAAATAAAGCCAACTTCTTCATTGCCAGCTTCAATTTTTGTTCTTGAAGTTGGAAGATAAAGCCTTGATAATAACAAAAGCTAAATTTTAAGAATAGTTCAAAAACCACTAAAATTAAAACAGTGTTCGAGCCCAAATTTTACAAACCGATATAGTCTCCATTTTACAATATGTCCTATCTGTAATTGTTTATGAAGGTCATGCTAATCATAAAGACAGAAGTATCACGGAGTAACTATTGCCACTAAACAATATAGAGGGCTGAGAAAGGAGTACTGTGCCTATGATTAACAATTAAAATGTATGGAAGGTGCTCCATCTTCAACATGGCAAAGAGAATTGATTGTTATAGCCTATGCGATTATACACATGATATAAAGGAAATCAGGATAGGAATAGCCCAAATCTTATCATCATTTGCCATTTTCCTTAGAGACACTGGGTAGAAAGCAGATGACCATTGAGATTAAATTAAATTTGTGCAGCTTTTATATTAAAAGAAAAAGAAAATCCTTTGGAATCTATCATACATCATCCATGCTGTTTTTGTGGAAGTGTGCTTTTATGATCTATAAAGAGTAAGATGTTAAGACATTTCACAATTTCTTTATTAAATATATATATTTGGTTTTTTAACTTTAGCTTATGGTTAACATTGTATATTTCATTATATATTTCTTATTTATTTGATATTTTATTATAAAAAATTAATGTCACTTGTCACCTCCCTGTTGAGCACGAAATGAATTACACATCTTCCTCGTACTAAGTTGAGGGAAGTACCTCTCGACACAATGAATAACGTTCACATCGGATGTCTAAAATTTAAATAAGATGAAGCAAATGCCAAATAGGTCTGTCTCTTAAGATCAGAAAACTGGGATTAATATATGAATTAGGATTTTGTTAAAAAATGTATATTTTTTCTTGTTACATTAAATCAGGAGCAAGTGCATTTGCTCAAACCATACTAATTTCAATTCTAGGTCAATGTGTAGAAGAGCATTTCCAAGGCAGTAGCCCTAGGAATGTAGACATAAAAAACTCCACTTATATGGGGATACACTAAGGCCATAGGCTACCCGAAATTGTCAAACGTGCGACCATAGTAAACTAAAGAAAACCAGATTCTTATCCCGAGAATAAACGTGTTGCAGAAAAGATCTTTCAACAAGCTTCAACAACCAGCTATAGCGTTACCTACATTAGACATAAGAAGTGCCAGACAGAGTATACATCAAACTTATAGAGTTAACAGATCAAAACTGTTGAGACAAATACTCACCTGCGCCATGAAATACTCTGCAGATATCAAGAATGCAAACTTCCAAAGAGCATCCAGAACCAGATTATAATTGCAAAATTCTGGTAAGTGATTGAGGAGAAACTTAAAAAAGTAGCTCATGTTGTGTCAAAGCACACTAAAAAGAATCTCTCGTTGAAAACAATGGAGAAATGAGAAGTTCAAACCAATCATATAAAAGTTGAAACCAGAAGGATAACTGCAAAAGGTCACAGATAGGGGAGGGGTGTATTAATGTGGAACGAAATCCTAGCATAGGGATATGCCATTGTAATATAGGGACAGTCCACTGTAATAGTAAGACTCGCAATTACGCACAGCACATTGAATCTGTTGGAGTCTAATCCTCAGGGAGGCTAAGAGTCACCCGGGAGTCCAAGAGTCCACTTGGGAATATGAAACCCAAGGGACAAATCTCATTGTATTTATATGTACATTTGGTTAATGAGAAAGACATTGAGCATTCACGCCTATTCTGCTGTGCTTCCTTTTGTTATTTGGCTCTGTGTGTAAGCCAATATGCTCATTTGCCCATTGGGCAACCTAACAGTGGTATCAGAGCATGCCTTGTTCTTAGGCCTGTGAGAGCTTCATCTGCATGAGAGCAAAGAGCTGGAAGCTATATTTATTTTCTGTAAGAGCTTACCATTTCTGTGTTGTGCTTGTTATTTCTTAGTTCTGCTCCAACTTGTTATTCCTGCGATATTATGGCTTATCACTGCATTCTCTGCTAACTCCATACCTACCTGAGGAGTTGAGCTTCGTATTCCTGTACCAACCTGATATTTCTATACCAGCTTGGTATTTCAGCAGCAGTTTGTATTTCTGCGTGGTATTTTTTTGTAAGAGTTGCATCATTCTATGTGTTAATTGTTATATGCATTCCCATATCCTCCAGTCTGGTTGCCCATCGATTAAGAATCACTCATCTTCTTTCTGTGTGAAAGACGCCTCTCCAATCTGTGTATTCCACGAGGATTTCATTTTGTTTGCCTCTCCATCTGTGTGAGAATCTAAATCTACACGTGAATTGTGCCCTCTATTGATCTTACGGTACCAGTTTTGCTTGTATTCTATTTGAGAGTGAACTGTGCTGCATATTGACATCCTAGCTGAGTGTCGAGCCCTCTCATGAGCGTCGAATGCCATCTAGTGATGGGATTTCATAGTACAAATTCACAACAATTCTGTTGGGAGATAAAGAAAATTTCAAGCATATTTTCGTACTTGAGCCCTGTGTTTAAAGCTACAAGTTGTGAGTGGATTTGCTGAGGGATTGAGACTTGCGTTGAAGAGAAGACCGTGTATCACTGCTGCGTTGAAGAGAATGGTTCAATTGTTGATGCACTGAAGTCATCATTGAAGCTGTGTTGAATGCGTTAAAGCATTGGAGTTGTACATAATGATTTCGAGACATATGTGAATGTTGTGCACGTGAAGTGTTTGCTGGTGCGATTCTGCCATATGAGAAATCTGGGAGTTAACCTGTCAATGAAAACATACACACTCATCAGCCAGATGCTTCATTTTGAAGAAACCTGCAAGAGAGAAGATTCACTATGGGTGGATCGCTTCTTGGCAATGGTCGTCAACAGCTAAGAAGATTTATAAGTCATACCAGAGAGTTCATTCACAAGTATTGACACATCTTGCAGTTGAGACATCTTCTTCTCCTCACTTTGTACCTGACAGGGGGGAACATGATGTCAAGCGTCAAGTTTCGAAGCCTCCATCTAACAACAAGCAGCCATGGCCTTCTACAAGTAAGTGAGATCAAACAAGCATGATCCACATCCAGTTTCAGAGGCCAGATTCAGTGATATAGACACTTAGACAGAAGAGAACCATGACATAGAGTACTCATATGAGACTCTCCTCTCCTCACATTGTTCCTGACAGGGTGAATGAAGACTGTCAGTAACAAGCGAACGAGTGCAAGCGATCCAAAACAAGCGAGCCTATGAAGAGCTATGTTCGACTGAGCTCCAGAGTTGGTGGTCAGCCTTAAACCACCAGTATCGAGAGCACCTTCATTTAGCATAAGCATGTGCAAGCTTCTAGCTAACTTGGCAAACAGTTGACAAGATGGAAATGTTCAGCAAGTTGCAGCTGTTCACTTCCTGTTTTCATCTCTCCAGTTGGTTTGGTGTCATCCCATTCCAACCATTCCAGACAGAACCTCTGAGCCTTCGAGCCAAGTTCCAGAGAACCTTTGAGCGAGTTTTATCACCAAGTTCGATAGTTTGTGGTCAACATTGAACCACACACATAGTAGAATATTTCAGCCTTCTGCTAACCTATTTCAGTTGATGGTCAACCTAAAAACCATCCCTTCGGAGAGCCATTGTATTTAGCAGAAGCATGTGCAAGCTTCTAGCTAACCTTCTTAGTAAAGGATGTTCGAGATGGAAATGTTCAGCTGATGGTAGCTGTCCACTTCCACTTATTCAGCGCTCTTCTTTTCTTGGACTCATATACACCCTTCAGATTAAGGGGGGATTTGTTGGAGTCTAATCCTCAGGGAGATTAAGAGTCACCCGGGAGTCCAAGAGTCCACTTGGGAATATGAAACCCAAGGGATAAATCTCATTGTATTTATATGTACATTTGGTTAATGAGAAAGACATTGAGCGTTCACCCCTATTCTGTTGTGCTTCCTTTTGTTATTTGGCTCTATGTGTAAGCCAATATGCTCATTTGCCCATTGGGCAACCTAACAGAATCAATATATTATATGAATGGATAACCACAAAGAAGGTCTAAAAAGGCTATTAGGTGGAACTAGGTGGAACTTCCACTTCTAGGAATAAATAATTAGTTGATAATACTATAAACAAGCTGCACTGCAGTATTGAAATTTGAAGTACAATGCATTTGCTAACAAGAGACAAATCATTTAGCGGCAAACCTTGATTTAGAAGATATGAAACCAAAAGTTGACAGTAGTCTTATCCAAAATATACAATAGATTTGTGACTCATACAGGAGTAAGATTAAAACAAAATAGTTTCAATCCAGCATTTAAAGCTACCAGATGCTATCTTCCATTCAACTAAGGCTAGAAGGATTACTTTGCACAAGTCTATAACTACAAGTAAGTGACAAGTCAACAGATTATTTTCAGATAAGTTACATTCCACATTTGCAAAATTTGTAGAGTTCATCAGTTACTTTTAAGGAGATTAAAAGGCACAGGTTTTATTCAAAATTTACTTCAGAAATTCTTGATAGAATTCAGTGCACAGCAGTAATGAAATCATATAATATTAATCTAGGCCCATTTTGCACTTGCTGATATGCTTGAATAAAATTAAATAGAACAGTGTCAAAAATGTAACTTTTGCCACTCTCAAGGCACATGCATCTCAACATTTAGTTAAATTTAATTGAGATTATTCTTTAAAAAATTGCTTGACAGTGTTGTGTGAAGTGTAATCCAAATCTTGTAATCAAACAGTGAGCAAAACAGGCCTTAATCTAACTAGCATTGGAAGTAGCCCTAATTGGTTCAGTGCATTTAATGTTTCTCAGAAGAAGAAAACCCAGACATGGTTCACAATTATAGCTGTTGTTATTTTTAGGTCAGAAAACCCCTTTTAGCATGGCATGATTCAACTGCAATAGCACAGGAACATCTATTTACAGCACCGCATTATCACAGAAATAATTTCTCCACATTAACACAATCCACATCTCGAATGGCCCAATCAACCTCATTATCATGGGAAGTGCATCTGCCAGGTTTTGAACCTGTGTCATCGTTGGAACAAGCACTCCAATTTGGTTCTAGAACATAGCCTAACAGACACAATCATGGTGTAATGTTAACCATATTTCATCATTCCCTATTTAGATTTGCGTTTGTGAGATTCACCAACATATTCCCAATCAGCAGTGTGTAGGTTTTGCCCACCAAGTTTCCACCTGCCTCCAGCCGTGTGCCCCAATATCTATACCAATTGGTGCAATTGCTTCTACACCAGCAGAAGCAAACAAAGTACCATCTTCCCAAAAGCAGTTAGGCCGTGACTTTGGCGGAGGATAACAGGCCATTGCCAATGGACACCCACCTCCTATTACTACACCTATTCAGAAATTTAAAATCAGCTGGTAGCCTTGATAAATCCCAGGTACCTAACTAGTCAGTCTGGCCTTCTTTCAAATTATTATTTATTTATTAGTAAAAGAAATTAAATTACTGAAAAACATGATACCATTACTGGAGTTCTGGCTGCAATGCTTTACCCTATCCTGGCACAATTCCTTAAGAACCCAAATTCTGGACATAGTAATCACCTTGTTCATCCTCCAGTAAAAAAAATATTGGTCTAGATTTCTATTTTAGGATGTACCCAGACATTGAAATCTGGTCTTTAAATACAAGTTATTCTCATTAAGACAACTGGAAGCTGCAGTGGTAAATAAAATTCAACCGCACCTCAGATTGAACTTCATTGAAATGGGTAGCAGAAAAGAAAAATTACGGGGCCATGCCCAGGAAATCCCAAATAACTGCATCATTATCCCAGATTCAACAACTGTGTAATGTGATCATACTTTACAAAAAGGTATAGTCCAACTGTAAAAAATGCCATCTCTCTCAGATCTGATTTGCAGTAGAAACCCTAGAGTTTAAGGGCACAAAGAGAGCTGCTAACCCATGGTGTGATTTATGTAAAATCAGCAAAAAGAAGTTACAACCCATCTGAATTCTAGCTATGTTATGCTATTTTATGTGATGTAAATGAGCAAATCCTGAAAACCAAATTTAATTCTCAGAGTCTGAAAAAGAGTCGAGAAGTACCAAGTAAGATGTGTCACGGGGGAGCATCGTTTCCTTATCCTCCTCCTGCTGCTGCTTAAGGAGCAATGTCTTGTAATCTTCCAAGTCGGGCAGCCAATAGGAAGAGCCAGGGCGGAAGGGCATCCAATCGGGAGCACCCATTATGATACGCTGCTCCTCTGCCAAGACCTCCAACTCATCCGCCAGGCGTGAGATAAGAGATTCCTGTGAAGAGATGCTTCTTCCTCTCATGGAGATAGAGAAGGTAACAGCTGCTGCTGCCGAGGGGTAATGAGAGGGAATATTATGAGGGCGTAGAATGCTAATAATCTTCTTTCCAAACGCTGCTGCCGCCATCCCTCGCTAGAACTCTTTCAGATTTTCTTCGGTCAAAGGAAAAAATGGAATCGAATTCTTTTCAACCAGAGATTTTTACAATCACCTTTCCCAAGATGCCAATAAGCCAGCGGACAGATTACAGGTGTTCTCTCTTGTTCAGCGTTCCCCTCTTCTTCTATGATCAGCTCCGGAACTTCTTATCTGGTTGCCTGTGTGAAGAAATAATAAATCTGGCGGTCTTCTTGCGTGGTTGGGTATGTGAAATGAGTGATCTGGGGAACTTCTTGTGAGTCGCGTATGTGAAATAAGTGATCTTGGGGACTTGGACTTCTTGTGCGGTTTGCGTGTGAAGGAAGAATTCTATCACTAATCACTTACTTCTCGCTTATAATTATAAAATTATAACATATAAGTCTCAACATACTATGATCACTGATCGGTAAGAGAAAGGATAAACATAATGGGGTGATGGTTACAAGGGGTAAATATAAGGAAGTGGTACTTCTTATTAACATAATGGTTGATAGATAGTAGGGTGAATATGCTTTTTTGCTCAACATTCTGCTCTTCTTTTGTGGGATGTGTTGTGTGGGTAAAATAATGGGATATCCATATCTTGTGGTGTCTTAGAATTGATTTTATAACTATAAAATCTCACCTACACTCCACTTCCCCTTACTACCCAATGTTGTTCATGATCCTCTACACTATAGTATAGGAGGTGTTAGTTTGTGAATACCATGCTTCATAACTCTAAGGCTACATGTAGAGTCTAGTGATACAACTTGTAAATATTATTACACATCACTTCTATGTGTTGTACACATTTTTTCGGCGTTACCTATATTATGATGTTCATGTCCCTTGCAATGTTAGGCTCTTTTCAACAATCTATATACTCTTTCATTCTAACATTGTGAATATTATTACACATCACTTCTATGTGTTGTACACATTTTTTCGGCGTTACCTATATTATGATGTTCATGTCCCTTGCAATGTTAGGCTCTTTTCAACAATCTCTATACTCTTTCATTCCAACATTGTATAACTCGTCGACATTATAATATAGTGTTTCCATTTAACATCCACAACCTATCAGTGTTTTCTTTACCACGGCAATTGAATCACTTGCAACTTTAGGTCTTGTTTGACGATCTTTATCCTATTACATTCTAAGC
Organism: Larix kaempferi; assembly: GCA_027924585.1. Taxonomy (NCBI): domain Eukaryota; kingdom Viridiplantae; phylum Streptophyta; class Pinopsida; order Pinales; family Pinaceae; genus Larix; species Larix kaempferi. The sequence goes on along the minus strand of BSBM01001002.1, from coordinate 13,856,049 downwards.
AAAATTGAAATGGATGGTCAAAGCATGGTAGATTAGTCTCGAGAAGCTTCCTTTGACTCTAGTTAGTGTCAAAGTATCCACCCCCTATCAATAGGTGGGACATATTCTACACAAGTTATTGAGATGTGACCTCCTAGTTGACTTAACAAATGCATTTCAACAACTCCCTTGCGGGTCATGTTGACTTTTTTTTTTGAGAAATCAACCCTTGGTAGGGGTTCTAACACTACTTCTCTTTCATTGACCATGTTGACCTACCATCCCTTAGCAAGGTAAATTATATTAGATTAATGTTTACAAGCGACAAAATTTGGTTAATAAAGCTCTAAGAAAGAAGACATACAAAAATAGCATAATAAGTACATCAGGACCTAGTTCAGCGACAGATCTATTGCCAAATGTTCATCTGAAAACCGATAAGGTATGTGGGTCTTTCTTATATAAAGGACTTGGACGCAACATAGTCTATGATTTGTCACAACTTCCACCATAATTAAGGAAGCTCTCTAATGAAAAGCTTTGCGCACCTTTGGGCTTTATAATGAATACAAGATTTTAAAGTGTGAGGATCTCTAAATAGACAATATTATCTGCCATGGATCTAAATCGCCCAAACAAGAGAAAGTGGTTTGTTCTTATTTTAGGATCCCTATTATATAATTTACATATATGTAAATTACAAGGTACTTGACGGATAATAAATCTCTATTATTTGTTGGTGACAAAACTAAATTGCTCAAGATAAAAGCAATAATTGCACATCAAACAACTTGAGTTCCTTTCCCCAAGTGGTCTTTCTAGATCAGACAACTCCATATACAAGAATAAAGATTAATGAAGTGTGTGTCATGACAAACACCCCAATTTGGTGTTTTGGTTAAGGATCCATATCCACAAATAAAAGGTCTTAAGATAATTGGTCCCTAAAATATTACAGAGTGAGGATAGAATCACTCTGATTCTCAAGATAAGTACAACAATAATGAAGTTTAGAAGAAAGTGGCTCTCTTAGTGAAATCCAAGCATACCTCATGTATGATCTATGAACCTCCTCCATAATCACTCTATGCAAATCTCTTTTAGATACTCTGGGATCAAGAGTAGAGACAATGCATGGAGGAAGATTGTTAATATATATCCAAGCCAAAAAAATGCAAAAAGGTTGTAACCTCTTTCCACCAAGAGTGTCAGTAGTTGTGCTTCACCAAATGAATAGAAAACAAATGTATAAGAAAAAGGTGCCTCTACTTACCAAGACCAAAATTGGTTAAACAACAAAGGCAATGCAGGAAGATAGTAATGTGAAATAGTGCCCTAGTGACAAGAGGGTAAACCCCTAACTTTGCAAAAATAATCATAGAGAAATTGATCTCTTAGATACCATGAGTTTAGAGAACTTGGAAATAAAGACTTTCAACACAAGAGCAATATGTTTGTTGATGTCCAATACATTATATGTCACGTCTATATAATGAAGTTGGTGAGACAACTTTGTACAAGAAGTTGATCTTCGAACAAAGTCCTAAAACTATATATGAGAGAATTGTTTCTTTGAAGGGATAAAATAGCATAACCTTTGTTGATTTGATTTAGAGAAGAAAGGGTATATAGATCAGATGAACAACATGCCTACACAAGGATGAGATGTGGTAGCATCCACTTCCTTTCCTTTGTAGTGAACATGAGTGTTAAAGAGATCTTTTTTTGAAACATTGAAAGCCATGACAATAATGTTTTTGAGATTTGCTTCTAATCCATGGGAGTCACAAAAGTCACTAAGAACATCTAGTTGCCTTTGGCTACCATTAACATTTTCAGTAGTGTTATTAGGACCATATGGTCTAGATTGGCACATCATGAGAGATGTTACTGAAATGACACTCTCATTTTGTTCCTCCATCTCCAAGACTCCATAATTAATTCATTGACCTTCCTTCAACAACCCATCTGCATCTACATTAAATTCCCTGTAATATGAGTAAAATATATATTTTGAAATAGATCAAAGACTTCTTTTAGTTGTTCTGCATATTTCTTAAAGATATATTTTGAATTTGACTTTCCCCTCTCATCCACTTAATGACAAGTAGCGAATCTCTCTATATATGTAACCTTTCTAAGCCTTTCTCTTAAGCCAATTTTAGTAGACATCTTAGATCAAATAATTCTGGAAAAATATTTGTCCTCGAATCCAAACCTACTTTGAACTTGAAAATTTGATTTTTTTATTAGAAAAGGATCCCTCCAATGCTGCATAAGTTTTATGGGCTATGCTTGGCCCCATTGAAAAATCCCCAAGGGATCATCTTGTCTATCAATAGCTCTCCCACTTATCTTGGGACTCTGACCTTTTGATCCATTTTACAACCATAAAGCACACCATATACCTAAGAACAAACTTAAAAAGGAGCTTTTTTAATGCCATTGAACAAGTTATCATTACGTGCTAACCATATCCCCCAAAGAACTAAACACAGGATTGTTCTATATGTTTTTAACTCTTATTTCCTAAACCAATTTATGAATCGTTGTTTAATAGATGGACCAATCTATGCATTAGTAGTATTGGTTTGTTTTTCCACATCCTTCTAGATTCAACATGCATAAGGGAACTAAACCATTAAATGTCCAATGTCTTCCCCTGTGATCCTACAAAGATAACATATGCTTGGACCATTTTACCTTTTGCCTGCATCATATCCCATTTCAAAACTATATTTCTAAGGGCTAACCATTAAAAAAAAACTTGGTTTTTTTTGGGTGTTTCAATTTTCCATATTTTTGCCCACCACCAAACCTCTTCTTGCTCGATACCAAGCAACATAACATTATAACCCACTTTAGTTGTATATATACCACTAGCCTTATCATATGCCTAGTCCAGGGAATCATCATCTTCCCTAATTCTAATATGACCCTTTTTTTTATTTGTGAGATAAATAGTTTACACCTATCTTCTTTTTCACCTTCAAGATCTAGACTTTGAGCAGATTTCCAACCTTGTGTCCATATCCTCTACCTGATTTAGAGAATGCAAACCTTGACCATGTAGATGTTGTAACATATATGAAGGAAATATCACCTCATCCTTAGATCGTAAGATAGCATTTGACGTATTCTTACCTGAACACCATTACCTACTTTCCATGCCAAATTATTTTCAGTTATAGGAAGGGATAATATTGATGCCTTCCATTGATTGGAAACATTTTTTACTCTTCATGGGAGTCTTGATCCAGTCCATAATATTAATCGATGTTATATATTTCTGTTCTATCACTTGTTTTTATAAACTATATTTTGTCAATAAGTTCCACTTTCTAAATTGGTGTATGCGCTTCAATCCTCAACCGCCCAAATCCTTTGGATTAGTTATGTATAACAATTTGTATAGATGATTCCCTTCAATATCATGTCTATCCCCCTCCCATAAGAAATTAAAGTAGACATTCCTAAACTTTTCCCGTATACCTTTAGGGATGTACACTAGAGAATGCCATATTAGTACCACTTCTAGGACAAATTTGACTAGAGTTAGTATTTTTCCCCTGAGAGCCATTTGTTGCACCAACAATAAACTCTTCCTTCTGTTATTTCAATAATCCAAGCCCAATCTTCTTGCCATAGTTGTATGGTTTTAGATAAAACCCAATTATTTTCGAACTTGCCCAAATATCAACAGCTTTAAAGGGAACAATAAAGCTAGTATTTGAATAACTTCCTCCCTCATTACATTACAGTCGAAATATGTTTTTTAAGCATTAATATCCATCCCAATCTCCTTACAAAATGTGTTTAAAATCTCTTGAAAATTGTTATCTTCTCTTTCACATCCATTAATGAATAATAGTATATCATCCACAAATAAAAGGTATGTTAGATTCATTGAACCTATCTGTATGCATTCTATACTCCCTCTCCTTCTACCCTCCATAATTGGCCTACTTTAACCTTCAACTACCAACATAAACAACAAGGGGGATAAAGGGCATCCCTATCTTAGTCCTTTAGATGGCCTGATTTTTTTTTGAAGCTGCCCCATTAATTAGAATAGAAAAAATCACAAAAGAGACGCATCCCATGATCCAAATTATAATAGAGAGATTGAAACCCAAATGAATCATAATTAACCTCAAATACAATCAATTAGTTCTATCATAGGCCTTTGACAAGTCTAGTTATATAACCATTGTCGACTTCTTTTTCTTCTTTATATAATGAAGTCCTTCTTGTGCAGTACATATTGCCTCATGAATTTTCCTTCCTTTTAGAAAACCAAATTGTTATGATGAAATCACTCCTAAAAGGATACCTTCGAGTCTTACTGTCATAACCTTTGTTATAATTTTATGTATACATTTACAAAGAGATATAGGCCTAAATCCTCAAAAGCTTCATGTTTTTCCTTCTTCAGGATAAGTGCAATAAAAGTAGAATTAAAACTCTTAGGTATCCTTTTTGTTCTCTTAACTTATTCAATCACCCTAAGAAGATCCTCTTCAACCAAATCATAAAAACCAAGAAAAAATGGCAGCAGTAACACTGAGTAGAAGACAACCTTTGTTTATCTCCAAATTGTCAAAGCACAACTTCTCTAATTCATCTATATATAAGCCAAAAATGGTGGGACACAGGGGGAAACCTTGCTTAACACCAATATTATTGTGAATGTAAGCAATGGACATTATGTTAACTTTCATGTTACCCAAAATCATTTCGTATAGAGCATAGATGAAAAAATCAACAATTTTTCATCGACATCGTAAAAAATATGACGTCAAATCCTAGCTGAAAACCCATCAAGTAAAAAACATGATTTTTACTAACAAGTGCACATTGTGATGTTTAGAAAAAATTGCGCTACAATAGCAAAAATCACCCATTGTGATTTTGACTTTCTTAAAGGTTTATTTTGTGTTTTTTTTCTCATTTGTCTTTGTAGTGGTTGGGGAATGAGAGGGGAGGGATTTTCCATCATCAAAAACCAATTTTACGAGGGACAAACCATTGTTCTCAATTCACCATTAAATTTTGTCCAAGAATCAATTCCTATCTACCTATGGTGTTGATACTCTCAGATCCCATGTACCCTCTCAACTAAGTTTTTTTCTTCTAGATTTATACATGGTTTTCAAATTTCATATTGCTTGCATGTTATTATATTTTTTTATGGCCCATAGAACAATTTGGAGCTATTTTTTTTTACCAACACAATGTTTCTTTTTCTTACCAGCAAACTTTGATATTCATTTTTTTCATTTTCTTTTACCTCGGGTTTAAACTTGGAATTTGGGCATTGTCTTACCAATATACCAAAACCTTTGCACTCATTTTGGTAGTATTGTGACTTGAAGATGGGACAAACCAACAAAGATTGTCTTGTAAATTGCGTGGGAAGCCCATGACAAGAAGGGTTGGCTGATTGAAGTACCACTTGGATGAAATCCCAAGGCATGGCATTGAGATTTGTAGTGAATCAACCCCAAAGATTATGCGAGATACCCATGATGTTATTTATGAAAAGAATAAAAACAAGGAAGAGGCAACCTCTACCAAAGCTGAACTTGCTATCAATGGAGTGGACAGATCCTCAAGAACCACATACATATCTGGGACTCAAGGAAATGAGAGGGACTCCATAGATTCACCTTTCCTTCTTCCAAGAATTGTAGATGGGGCACAACCTTCCATCTAGTCAATGGTTAAAAAAAGGATAAGCAAGGTGCAAACATGGATATGGGGAGGTGTCTTTTCTGAAGTGACATGCCTTTGAGCATTACAAAGACCAATCCATGTGTGATTCTATCACTGTTGTTGGCCTAGGGTATAATTTCCCTATCTGTGAGGAGTTGCATGAGGCAATTCGTTTTTTATAAGTTCAAAATTCGATTAAAAACTAACTAACTGCATGAGGAAAAGAGAGCCAAATGGTTGCCAAATAAGAGTCCAAATGTCTACTGAAAACAATGAATTTCCATAGTTTGGACAAAAGTGAGACATGTGTCAAGCTACCAAACATACATCTAAATCAAGGAGTTTTGAATGTTATCCAGGATCCCCCACAGGCCAGGGGTTATGGCCACAAAACTAGACATAGAAAGATCAAACTAGATACCATAAACAAAACTTGACTTAAAGAGTTGTCTACTCATTCTAAAACTATTCATCATCTAAAATGAAAATGAGGGGAGGAACAAGTTGCTTGTCACCTGGGCAATCATTTTTGGTGCTCGATGTCTCGCCGGGATCGACCTTTGGAGGAATACGATGAAAAGCAACTGAGTTTCTCAAGTATTCTTCGATTTGTGGCATAAATATTTACCAGTTAAATCACGGACAAGGGTGTTGAGTTTGGCACTAACCCTGGCATCAAGTACATGAGCACTTACGTAAGACAACAAATCCAATTCTCCACACAGTCCATGTGGGCGTGCAGGCTTAGGCCTTGAGAGTCCTCCTGAAAGTGCTCCCCCATTATAGTCAGAGATCGCTTGGCCCAACAAAGCTTAGTGTATCATAATAAACCTAGATTCTTTGTATAACAGGTATCGTTGGTGCACGTGGAACCTGAATCCTCCACCATTGTCCCCAATTCTTCCACCAATTTTCCTAGCTCAGGCCCGACAACGTCCTTGAAGACGAGTCTCCATATCATGAATATGACCATGAACAGAAGGAGGACCAAAGTATCGAAGTAGGATTTTTCTTTTTCCTCTCTCAAACAACATGATGCATGTGCAAGCGGCTAGGACCAACAGTGGCCTTCCGCTCAGTGTGATTGTGTAATGTCCCCATCCAAATAAATTTTCATGGAGGAAAAATTCCACCAACCTACTAGTTCCCTAGGTTGTGGTGGAAGCATTAAAATTTGGAATAAGGGATCTACAATACCCAAATTGACCTTAGAATTACAAATTCACATTAATTGGGTCAAATAAATAATAATAAAAGAAAAATAAGGTGGCATTGGATCATGAGGATGCATAGAGGGTGTGGGACCCACATGTGGCAAGATCCCCCACTACACTTGGCATCATTCTCACACCAATTCGAGTCCAAGGTGGAGGGTAATGTACTTGGGGGAGATGAAGAGGCAATATTCATGGAAATAATCTAGGAAGTTCGAAATGGAGTGGAAGAGTAACTCCCAAGGAAGAGGAAGAGGCATCATAGAGAAATTGTGACACTTGTAGCTAGATTCCATGGCATCTATGAAAAATATGACAAATTCAGACATGATTGCAAACCTATGACAAATCCGACATATCAAGGCTAAAAATAGCCACCAAGAGGGCGCATAGAGGGAGTTATGGTCAGCCTAGATTACCAATTCGAATTGGGGAAAGAGGAATGCAAGGAAGAAGTGGACAAGTGTCTCATGAAAGAATCTATCACTAATTCGAGTTGAGTAAAGTATCTTGGAGGGAATTCGATCTCTTGAGTCCACTTGAGGTTAATAAAAGAGGATAATGAGGAAGGAGAGTGACTTTTGGATCATTTTTGTTTTGCATTCTTGGAGAGCTTAGCTTGACCATTGCACGGTGGGTGTTTAACTTCCCTGCTATTGAACCAATTTCGAAGGTGAAATATCCATGTCCAAGTTGGTTGGAGGAGAGGCCAATCATACCTCTTATCAGAGCTTAATGAAGGTTTTTTGTTGCAGGTTCAATCCTTCTTCAGTTCGAGTTCATCTCTTATGTCTTTCTTCGCTATCTCTTCTCACAATCTTCTCTCAATGTCCATGTTCTAGTGTTGATGGCGCACTCATAGTTGTATAAACTTTGTGTAGGATGGTTTTGTGACTCCAATGTTATGTGATCTGATATATTTCACTGTATTGAGCGGCAAATTGAAGCCATAGCTCGAAATCCTATGTCTTTCATGTAAACATTCCAAGCAAACCACTAATTCGAGCTTGTTTCCCCTCTACTTTCATGTGGACTTTTTGGAGTACTTTTATATCTGTTTGTATTAGACTTTCTCTACATTTTTTTTATGTTTCGATCAACCTATGATTTAATGTTTATGACCAATATACTATATGCAGGCCCCTTGGGATTTTTATTAAAGTTTGTGAAGCAAATTCCATGTCCATTGTTACTTTTTCCAAGCAATTTATATGTCTCACAACATTCTGTTTTATGGGAGTGATAGCAGATTATAGAGGATTAATGCTGCATTTTGGTTTCCCTTGAGTTCATTTATCAAATCCAAGTCTCTGTTCAGAAATTAGGGAAGTTCGTACAATGTTTGGGAAGCCAAAAGGGTCATAGATTAGTGGGGTTTTAACCCTTGAATTCACTATTGTTTTTCCCCTTCTTTCCTTCTTGAGAAATGCAAGCCATGAATGTATTTAATGAATGCCTGAGTGTCTAATAGCTGCATTTGGATTTGCTAAGACCCCTCAAGCCCTTACAAACAAAATTCGAGAGCCTTTGGGAATATTTTGGATAGTCAGGATTTCACTAGTCCAAGGTTCGAATTTGACAAAAAATGATCAGTAAAGTTACATGGTAGGGATGTTACAGTGGTATCAGAGCATGGTCCTTGCACTTGATCAGGGTGACCATTAATGAGGTCAAGGAGTGAACCCCCACCCCTAGAAACAGAGACTGAAGATACCTTCAATGAAGAAGAAGAAGTAGGAGAAGAAGTAAGTTCTGTTGAAGAAATGACCAAGGGTGACAAAGGAACCTCAGACATGGAGGAGAAAGAGGAGTTCATGAAGTTCATGAAACGATTTTTTGAGGACATGGCAATGAAGATAATGCAAGGGTTCGAATTGATGGCCAGTAAAATTGGGAGCAAATTTACAGCATGAGTCAGTAGTAGCTCTCAGCCTAAGGAGAAGAAGATAGGTGGAGAAACAATCTTCTCAAGGACCGGGTCTCAAAATCTCCCTAATGACTTCAAGAGTCTAGAAAGAGCCACTACACCCAAGTTTCTTGATTCTAAAGAGGATCCTGGCACTCAGTATGGGATGCAAGAAGCCCTTGATGAGTGGAAGAAGCTGAGTGAAGAGTGTAGGAGGACCCTACAATTCGAACAATTCTTCAATGTCTCAAACAAGCACAAATCCAGAGGAGGTAGAAGAATACCTTTCCAAAATCAAGAATTGAAGTCTACCTTAGGTAAGGTATCCTCTCTCACTTTTGATGGCTCACCACAAAGTTCTGATAGTGCTTGGGTACAAAAATTAGATGTGTATTTTCAGCTGAATCCAATGGTTGAAGAGGATGCATTGAAAATGGCTATTCTACATCTTGAAGGAAGAGCTAATGATTGTTGGTTCCATGGGATTAAAACCTTAGTACATGATCAAATATCATCCTATGAAGATTTTGTTAACAGGATGGTGGAAATTTTTGATCGAAAGGACCCTGCAATTCCTTTCAAGGAATTGGCACAACATAAGCAAACTGGAACCCCTGAGGCCTACATGTTGGAGTTCCAAAAATTGTCAGTTATGGTTATTGATATCTCTATGGATCGCTTAGTATTGCTCTTTACTAAAGGTTTGGTTGAACCTTTGAAAGTATTGATTAAATCCCACAACCCAACTACCTTGAAATATGTCATGAACTTGACCAGACATCTGCAAAATGTGCTACCCAAGACAAAGTATCCTCCCAAGCCTACTTTTCCTTCCAAGTTCAAAGATGACAAGAAACCATGGAAAAAAGACTCATTTGGGAAGGATAAGAAAGATGGACCAAGTAAGGAAGAGATCAAGAGGAAGAATCTATGTTTCACATGCCATCAACCATGGGTGCCAGGGCATAAATGTGCTAAGGGGAAAGCACATTTCATTGAATTTTTTTCTAATGATGAGGAGGAAATGGATGAAGATGCACAACAATCAGCCCTAGAAGAAGGATAGGAAACAATAGAAGAAAATAAGCCACCACTTGAAACAAGGAAGATGGAAGTACTATAAGGGGTGCCACGATTTCATGCCCTCATATGCAAAGGAGTTGTCTAAGGGAAAAAGGTTTCGGTACTTGCAGATGGAGGAGAAACCCATAACTTCATTGATGCAACCTTGGTGGAGAGGAGAAAGTTGCATACCGAGACTTTTGATGGGTTTACAGTCATCACTCCAGGTAACAATTCTATGGATTGTAACACATGGATTCCAAAGCTCCAACTTACCACAGGAAACTACACTGTTACTGAAAGCTTCTATGTGGTGAATTTTACTGATACAAATGTGGTTTTGGGAGTCCAATGGTTGTACTCTATAGGAGAGCATACAATGAACTACCAAGTACCTGAAATGAGGTTTAAAGAATCAGAGGGAACCCCAATATTAGTGAGGGGAATGCACACCTATCCTAACCAAGTGGTGTCCTCCCATGGTATGAGGCCCATTTTGAGACATGGGGACATTGAATGGGATGCAGAATGTTTAATCACTTCCCCTAAATCAAGCATAAAGGTTTCAGAACATCCAAAGGAGATAAGGCAACTATTAAACAACTATGAAAAGGTTTTTGGAGATCTTCCTCATAGAATTCCACCTGACAGGGGAGTTGAACATGCCATTGTGTTGGAGGTAGGAACTCAACCTATCCAAATGAAACCATACCGACACCCAAAAAGGTTCAGGGATGAGATCAAGAAGGATATCAAAGAACTTTTGGAGTTGGGACTCATAAGGCCAAGTTCAAGTCACTATGCTTCATCGGTTATCTTGGTGAAGAAAAAAGATTGAACCTTGAGAATGTGCATTGATTTAAGAGCTCTAAACAGGAAGACAGTGAAGAATAGATATCCCATTCCTAAGATAGATGAGCTCATGGATGAACTATTTGGAGCAATTTTTTTTCCAAATATTTATCTTAGATCTGGTTGCCATCATATTAGAATGAAGGAGGAAGATTTGCAGAAAACTACTTTCAGGTGCCATTATGGTCATTTCGAATTCCTTGTCATGCCTTTTGGTTTGACCAATGCTCTTGCAACCTTTCAGGCATGCATGAACAAATTTGTTTGGAAGCAGCTCCGTAATTTTGTTTTGGTTTTCTTTGATGATATTTTGATTTACAGTAAGACATAGGAGGAGCATTTGCATCATTTAGAAGTTGTATTGAAAATCTTGCATGAACAATATTTGTTTGCTAAGTTGCCCAAGTGTGAGTTTGGGTTGACATAAATTTTGTATCTTCGGTACATCATTGGGAAATATGGTGTAAAGGTGCACTTGGAGAAAATAAGGGTCATTCTTGATTGGCCATCACCCAATATTATCACTGAATTGAGGGGTTTTATTGGGATTCGCACTTACTATAGATAATTTGTGAAGGGGTTTTCCCAATTGACAGCTCCCCTCACTGACTTGACAAAGAAGGATGCTTTCCAATGGAATGAAGATGCAAAAAAATCCTTCCAAAGAATGAAAGAGGTAATGAGTAGTTGTCCTGTACTTGCATTACCATATTTTTCTAAACCATTTGCCTTGGAATGCGATGCATCAGGGAAAGGAATTGGAGCACTTTTAAAGCAAAATCAACACCCCATAGATTTTGAAAGCAGGAAGCTACAACCACATGAAAGGATCTACTCCATATATGACAAAGAAATGTTGGCCATCATGGATGCTTTGGTAAAGTTTAGACAATATTTGGTGGGGAACAAATGTGTGGTCAAAACTGATCACAATAGCTTGAAGCATTTCCTTACACAAAAAGATCTCAATGAAAGGCAACCAAAATGGGTGAGTAAGATTTGAGCCTTTGATTTTGACATTGAATATGTTAAAGGGAATAATAATGTTGTAGCAGATACATTGTCTAGGAGACCCTCACTCTCACTTATGGACATTTCAAAGGATTGGAAAGCTATACTAATAGTAGAGTAAGCCAAAGATAGATTTTCTTGTGAACTGTTAGATGGGGCCAATGGAGATGATAGGTATAAAGTATTGAATGGCCTAATACACTATAAATATTGAATCTGCTTAGTTTATGGTTCAAATTTGAAGAATTGTTTTTTGAATGCAACTCATGATTCCCCTTTAGCAGGCCAACCTGGTTTCTTTAAAACATATAGGCAGCTAAGAGAAATGTTCTTTTGGAAATTATTGAAGGGAGATGTTCTAAAGTATGTGAATGAATGCAAGATATGTCAGCAAAAAAAAGTTGAGAACAACCATCATGTTGGTCTCCTACAACCCTTGCCTATTCCAGAACAAAAGTGGGAAAGCATTTATATGGACTTCATCATAGGTTTTCCCAAGGAACTTGGTAAGGACTGTATTTTTGTTGTGGTGGATAGAATTATCAAATTTTCTCATTTATTTGATATTGCCTCACCTTTTACTGCTGCACAAGTAGCCGAGCTATTCTTTAGAGATGTTTTCAGATTACATGGACTTCCAAAAAACATTGTTAGTGACAGGGATAGCGAGCTTATGAGTGTTTTTTGGCAAGAAATATTCAAGTTGGTGGGAACAAAATTGACTCATAGCGCAAGCTATCATCCACAAATTAATGGTCAAACTGAAAGGGTGAACCAATGGTTGGAGGGCTACTTGAGAAACTATGTTAGTGGGAAGCAAAAAGCATGGGTTAAATGGCTACATTTGGGTGATTTTTGCTACAATACTACCTTTCATATGTCCATTGGCATGTCTCCTTTCAAAGCACTATACGGTTATGAAGCACCTACCTTTGTTGATCACATTTTTGGTGATAGTAGAGCTCCAAAGGCTAAGTATTGGATTGAGGAAAGTTAAGAAGTTTTGAAAGTTTTAAAAGACAATTTGCAGGTTGCCCAAAATCAACAAAAAAAATATGCAGATCAACATAGGAAGAGAGCAAGTGAATAGATATTGAGGCTACAACCTTACAAACAAACCAAGTTAAAGGGAAAGGGGGGAGAAAAGCTAAATCCCAGGTTCTATGGCCCATACAAGATAATTCGAAAGGTTGGGGAGGTAGCTTATGAAGTGGAGCTTCCGGAAGGGAGTAAAATCCACAATGTGTTCCATGTCTCATGTCTTAAAAAGGTGGTAGGGAAGTAAATTTCAATTTCAGAAGCACTTCCTCCAATGGATGATAAAGGGAATCTCATACTCATTCCAAAAAAAAAAAAAATTGAAGGTAAGGGAAAGGAAATTAAGGAACATAACTATAAGAGAATACTCAATACAATGGAAGGATTTACCAAGTGAGGATTCCACATGGGAAGATGAACAGATTTTGCAGCATCCAAATTTTAAATTTCTTAGGGACAAGCAATCTTGGGTGGGGAGGACTGTAATGTCCCCATCCAAATAAATTTTCATGGAGGAAAAATTCCACTAACCTACTAGTTCCCTAGGTTGGGGTGGAAGCATTAAAACTTGGAATAAGGGAGACACAAGACCCAAATTGACCTTATACTTACACATTCATATTAATTGGGTCAAATAAATAATAATAAAAGAAAAATAAGGTGCCATTGGGTCATGACGGCACATAAGAGGTTGTGGGACCCACAAGTGGCAAGATCCCCCACTACACTTGGCATCACTCTCACACCAACTCGAGTCCCAGGTGGAGGGTAACGTACTTGGGGGAGATGAAGATGAAATATTCATGGAAAGAATATAGGAAGTTCGAATTGGAGTGAAAGAGTAACTCCCAAGGAAGAGGAAGAGGCATCATAGAGAAATTGTGACACTTGTAGCTAGATTCCATGGCATCTATGACAACAATGATGAAGGAATCTATGACAAATTAAGACCTGATTGCAGACCTATGAAAAATATGGCATATCAGGGCCAAAAATAGCCACCAAGAGGGTGCGTAGAGGGAGTTATGGTTAGCCTATATTCCCAATTCGAATTGGGGAAAGAGGAATGCAAGGAAGAAGTGGACAAGTGTCTCATGAAAGAATGTATCACTAATTCCAGTTGAGTTAAGTATCTTGGATGGAATTCGAGATCTTGAATCCACATGAGGTTAAGAAAAGAGGAGGATTAAGAAGGAGAGTAGCTTTTGGATCATGTTTGTTTTGCACTCTTTGAGAGCTTAGCTTGTCCATTGTACGATGGGTGTTTACATTCCCTACTATTGAACCAATTTCGAAGGTGAAATATCCCTATCTAAGTTCGTTGGAGAGGCCATTCATACCTCTTATCCGAGCTTAATGAAGGTGTATTTTTGCAGGTTCAAGTCCTTCTTCAGTTTGAGTTCATCTCTTATGTCTTTCTCCACTATCTATTCTCACAATCTTCTCCCAGTGTCCATGTTCTAGTGTTGATGGCACACTCATAGTTGTATAAAATTTGTGAAGGATGATTTTGTGACTCCATTTTTATGTGATATGATTTATTTCACTGTATTTAGCTGCACACTAGAGCCATAGCTCTAAATCCTATGTATTTCATGTAAACATTCCAAGCAAACCACTAATTCAAGCTTGCTTCCTCTCTACTTTCTGTTTTGCGGACAATCTACTGAGAGCGGACTCAAGGCCTGATCTCCCTAGCTTAACATAAGTCTAGAACAAATAGGACAGAACATACAATACTTTCCTAGATCATATAGAAGTACAAATGTAAGAGCAGATCGTTTACCTTAGATTTGTAGATCCCTTTCTCCTTCGTTGATCCAATGCTCCAGCACTGCCAGATTGCAAGTAGCTAAACCCTGTTGAACATGTGACAGACCACGAGAAGTGAAAGCATATATCTCATATGATAGATCTAAGCTAACAGTTAAGGAGGAAAGCTCTAAACATCATCAAAGGACAACATTTATGGAAAGCAATCATATTAACTGTATTGAAGAGTGGAGAAGTACAATAGAAAAGAAGATTACAACCATTGTCTTAACGCTGCAAGCTCCTTCCGACAAGCCATGCCAAAGCTCATAGAGAGAAGTGGATGTTCCCCAAGCTAGAGTATTAGATCTATTGAGCTTGATTTCACCAGCATAAGAGTACCATAGACTTCCTCCCTTTGGGATGGGAGTGAGCTTCATTTAAATAGGACTAAATGGATAGGGTATGGATAGGATAGGTTGAGATATGATAGAGAGGCTTAAGGGATCTTTCCAAGGTGATAGGAATCGAGTTCCAACTCTCCCAAGAGGTCAGGGATAGGGTCCCAAGTCAGCAAGCTTCGAGAAGGGGATCGAAGGGCTATTTTTGTCCATTAACTGACATCGACGCACCCTGCAATAGAGCAAGCTACGACGTCGCATGCTGCATGAGTGAAACCTGCGACGACCTCTCAAAACATAGTACAAATGGGTACAAATCCTTCCAGGTCAATCACTCAATCAAGGTAAATATAGGGGTATATACACTGAATCTCATGATGGAAAGATTTTAGGTGTAACAGAATGCCCCCAAAGCATGAAGTTGTTGAAAGATAGACAAGTGAAATGCTTTGATAGAAGGAATGGCAATAGACTTGTCGAATGAAGGACGCTGCTGCAGTATAACCGACTCTGAGTACATAGTCTCAAATGACTCACAACATGGCTACATACCAATACAATGCAGATCCATGGTAGCAATGACTGATTGAACACAATCATGGCTACTAGACACAAGCATAGATCCATGATGAGATGATAACATAGCCACGACCAATACAAAAGTGGATCCATGTAATATGACTCAATACAAACTCCATCGTAACCTGGGTAAAACATGACTCCCCAGGGTCTTTAAGCTGAACCCGCAATGATACGAATCTATCCATGTGATTACAAAGGTCTTGACGTCGAACATGGTAGAAACCACTTGATTACCGGTCATTGATGTAAATCGTTAACAAGCGTGAGGGATATCACCATTAATGTCAATGATTCCCAAGGTATCACAGTACATATCACCAAGCGTGAATAAGTGAGTTTAAGTCAAACGCAAGATGAAATCTTTCAATCAAGAGTCAATGATGTAAACTCATGTTGAAAGCGAGGTAACCTGCCATTGAGGCATGCAGGGCCAAGGTACTTGGTTGGTTTCTAGATTCAATCCTTGGATGATGAGTTGATGTAGACAGGGATGAATCCATCGAAGGAGGGCCATGATGAATCCCCCATCAAATCGACACGAAACACAACAAAAGATGTGTAGAGCAGATCGAATGGTACAGTAACATGCAAGACTGACTCAGAGTAGAAATTCATGGTGACGAGCGTATTGACTGCAGATGATAAATGGTGGATGTATTCTTGAACATGGGCATGGCATGACTTGGCAGTATTGACATGATGAGTCCAACACTAACTCCTAATGCGACTGATGAGGGAAGCTTTCTTTGAATGACACAAAGGAGTAACAAGACTCAGGAAGTAAGCGGAACTCGAGGACAAACAGATGATCCAAGTACTGTATGCAAATGCAGATGAGTGCCATGTTCAAGAATGACTACATACTGCCACTAACAAAGTGTGTAACATAAAAGCCTTCCTTTTTCCCCATCATGAATGATGAGTGCCTCATGTGTTTTTTACGAGCTTGATGAGGGTAACCAGATGCTCGGTATAGCTCATCTTATAGATGAGTCCAATCCCAAATATTTTCCAAACTTGAAATAGGAGGGGTTCGTCCCATGGCAGGCCCTTCATTGTAAGAGTTTAACGAGTCCATAGAAGGTAAACTCGGTTGTCATTTCATGTTTAGAGAGTCTGAAAAGAACTAAAGAAGACTCCAACGGTCCTTTTTCGTAAAGTTAGCCTCATCGCCTGAAAAAGGGTAAAACAACGTGGGAGAGGACTCTTCCAGTCATGATTGGCTGGAGTATACCTTTTTCGTAAGTAGTTCCCCATGGTCCGAAAAAGGGGTAAACTATCACCAGGAAGACGACCATTCAAATACTTTAACAAGCGTGAACGCGACAAGTTCGCTTGGCAATATTTTTGTTTTTTTGAGAGCCTGAAAAGAGCTTAAAGGTAGACTCCGGGGGGTATCCTTTTCCGTAGAAGTTTAACGAGCCCAGAAAAGTGATAAATTGAAACTCGATACTTATTCTCATAGTTTCAAGAGCACGAGAACAAACGAAGAGTAAGCTCGTCATCATAAAATAATTACAATCTAACCGTTGCGAAATTATGACAAAACATTCATCATACCTTAAATGACCATTGGAATGCGAGAAACGGCACAAAAGACCACTTAACAACTCCCGCACACTTGGAAACTAGGTCAAATAGTCAACCGATATTCCAAATATGATCAAAGATGATTAAAACTATAGCAAATGACCTAACAACATCAAATATTTGAAAAAGGAATATTCTATTTCATTTATAAATAGAAAAATGGGTCAAATATAGCCACCATTGTTTCATTTTCCAATTTGGGAGAAGAAGTGCCAATTTGGAGCCAAAAATTCATTTATCGATTCCGGGAGCTACGAGCCGCCATTTCACCCACCGTTTGGAGCAGGTAAGCCTAAACTTCATCCAACAAAATTGTAGTGGATTACATTTGATTTTAGGTCCATTTTTAGGTTTTTTGATGGTTTTATGGAGGGCTATTGCGCCCTTGGCTCGTCGCAGTCTGCCCTTTCAGGAACTGCGACGAGACCAACTCGGTGCAAGTCCCGAAAACATGGAGTGCGACGTCATCGCAGTGTGTGCAATAGCACAATGCAACGGCAGAAACACATACCCCAACCATCAATTTAAACCCAAAAGGTGGACTTCCTGTGGTTGAAGTGAGGTCTAATAGTGTTTAAATGCCCACCTTGGTAGGTTGAAAGCAAGCAAACACGTATTAGAGTGGCAGGAAAGAGAACACGAGGTGGAAGATGTACAAGCCGCCAATGATCCACAATGCGTGAATGCTTTTAGAAACTGTGGTTTGATCAAGTTCTTTGAGATTCAGCGCATGAGGGCCCAAATCCCGCTACTGTCACATATGCTTCGGTGCTGGGATGCGGCCCAGCAACACTTTGTGATCGGTGAGCACATTCTCACCATAGATGTTGAGGACATCTATTTTCTTACCGGTTTGTCTCGAAGAGGGGACCCTGTAGCGTTCTCACTGGATCACAAGCTAGTGATCGTATTGTCGATGATATGGTGACGCAACATTGTACTGCTCATGCTTGGTCCTCTAGTGGGAAGATTCCCATTAGGGATGTTGTAAACCATCCACTATGTACCATATTGTTCACTATTACTAGAGTGGCGGGGAGCCAATCCCCACACATGGCCACTCGGGCTCAGATGCTCTATGTGGAGGACTGTATGTCCCCCAAGATCTTCAACTGGTGCGAGGGTCTCCTCGCAAACATCCGAGCTCAACTAACCAAGTGTCGGCGGGGAGAGATCAAGTAGTTTGGATATGGATCGATCGTGATATCATTCCTCTTGGAGCAGATCCCTCTCGTGCGCCCATAGGTATGATTGGATGACAGGGATCCTAGGGATCCTCACATGCTCAGATGCGCAGAGGTGATGGCCTGTCATGGTGGGGGCCCTATCATCAGCTTTGGTGTCGAGTTCTTCAACTTGTTGGAAGGCCAGTTTCTCATGGTTGAGGACTACCCATACGATGGTATGGGTTTTAGAGAGGTTCCTGACTTAGTGCTACCCGAGGGTACAGCACGGGGAGACATCGGTAAGAACAAAACCCTTGTATTTTTTAAGTTTTGTATATTTATGATTTTTTTTGTTGTAGTGCTGACAAGTATATAACATGTGTGTGCAGATGTGGGTCCCATATGACCCGTAGGAGTCTCTCTTCTGGCGAGGAGAGATAGAGGTGGGGAAGCAGTTGTGCCCCCAGGTGCTCATGCTGCCATCGTGGAGATGGAGGATGTGTATAGGAACTCATTCTAGCTGACAGTGGATGTTCCTGAGCCAGCAGTAGATGACTTACCAAGACCTATGCAGAGGTTCGAAGTTGGCGCGTCTGTACGCTTCAACGCCTTACTCCGCAAGGTAGCGAGGACAGCGGAGTGCTTCCATTCTTAGCGACATAAATCTATTCGTCCTAGGGGTGTATGAGCAAGGCGTCAAGCCTGATGATGTTATTATACTTGTACTGAGAGCTTAAAGGCCTCAGATTTTGTACTACTGAAAGCTACGGGGCTTCAAATTTTGTAGAGACTTACTGAAAGCCATTGTGCTTCAGATTTTTGTACCAGCACTAATTTTGACAATATATATATACAGACATTCCAGGCGATTTATACATTATGTGTTTTAAAAATGACGAATGATGTGATCTTGTTCATATGCTTTGCTTTTTATACAGTGTATTATTTACATGTTGTGAATGCTTTTACATATTATGAATATTATGTGTGTGCGATGTACTAATCTAGAATGAAGTTGGCCATCGAGTCAGAAACTACGTTTAACTCTCATGGAATGTGTAGGCATTGAATGGATTCAAATGACCTTTCCAAGAGACGAACTCGCCTAAAGAGACGGAGTAGGGTAGGATCGCGGATAGCGTAGATTTGATTGAGATGGGAAACCACTAATTGAGAATCCATGTGGATGACAATGTGGTTCATACCCAAGGAAATAGCATCGGTTAAGGTTCCAATTACCGCCTGATACTTTGCGGCATTGTTGGTTGCAAATCCAAGGCAACTTCCTCCTGAGCTGATGAGCTCACCTGTTGGGGAATACAGTACCCAGGCTGTCGAGGCAAGGTTACGGGTATGCCGGCTGGCGCCATCCGCGAATCCGTAGCATGTTTCCATCTGCACACGCAAACAGAACATGGTATAAGAAGCAGAAACAAGATATAAAGACACTCGAAAATAAACACGTCACACCACACAAAAACACACAAACACGCCATGTATAGTATATACAAGAAAGTCTATGCATGACAGGTTCAGGCATAATACCTCTTCAGGTAAATCCCATTACGGGGCTCACCCAAAGATATTTTGTCCTAGTCTTCAAGCTCATAAGCTCCCTTTTCCAAAACACGTTTGATAATGTAAGGTCCGTGCCACATGGACTCGAACTTTCCTGCTCCTAGCTTGTCATGTTTATGGTCGTATGTGAGGACCAGGTCACCCTCATTGAAGATACGAGGTTCAACTGACTTGTCGTATTGAGCTTTGATGCGTTTCTTATGCGCTTCGTTAGCAAGAGAAGCATCTCGACGGGACTCGTCAAGTTTTGTTAAGTACAGGAAACATTCTTCCTCGACAGTAGTGTTAGGAAGAAGTTCGACAGCGAGTTGCAGAGACGGAATTTTGCACTCTATAGGAAGGACAACCTCCAATCCATACACCAATTGAAAAGGAGTGAAACCTGTGGTGGTTTTAACGGAAGTTCTGTAGGCCCATAATGTTGAAAAGAGCATATTATGCCAGTTGGACTTATGCGTACCTACCATCCTTTGGACCATAGTTTTCAAGACCTTGTTAATGGCCTCGACCTGTCCATTGGACTGCGGGTAAACCCGCGCTATTACATGATTGAACATGAAGAGTGCGGCAGTTTTACCATCGTTTTGGTATGTAGGCATTGCCTCGACCCACTTTGTGAAGTAATCCATAGCTACAATGATGTAACTATGCCCCCCGACCGAGGTAGGCTTACAATGCATAAAATTGATGCCCCATTTGGCGAAGGGGCCCACGGCAATAATCGGGTGTAACGGGGCGGGATGGGTGCGCTTCTTCGTATGGAAGTGTTGACATGGAGGACATATTTTCACGGCCTCAATACAATCTTTGAAGATAGTAGGCCAATAATATCCTGCGCGCAAAATCTTCTGGGTTGTAGCCATCCCGGAGAGGCGACTGCCACACGCCCCAGCGTGACAGTCATTCAGAACGTGTTCAGTCTCATCATGAGTTAGACAACGTTGAAGAATTGAATCGACGCCATTGCGGTACAAAGTATCACTGATGATCAGATAATTCTTCGCATGGTGACATATTCGACGACGGTCATCGCGAGAGAGTTGAGGGTTGAAGCATTGGGTTTGAAGATATAATGAAATATCTCCATACCACAGATCAGTCGTACTTATGAGAAACAACGATTCATCCGAAAAAGCGTCATTGTGCTCAACTTCTACATCAGAAGGAGGAAGGTCACAAATAAGCTCAGCAAACACCAAGGACTTTTTAGACTTGGCTTTCTCGAAAAGAAGGTCGAATTCTTGCAGTATCACAATCCAGCGTGAGTACTTTCCCCCAAGCACCTGACGTGTTAGTACGTGGTACATGGGGTTCGAGTCTGCGATGATGGTGGTGGTGAGGAGCAAGATATAGTGCTAGAACTTTTGGACAGCGATGACTGCTGCGAGAGCAAGCTTCTCGACATGTGAATATCTAGTTTCAGCGTCAATGAGACCCTTACTTGCATAGTATATTACATGTTCCTGGGCGTTTTGATCCTCCTGTACCAAAACCATGGCTATAGTGGTAGCAGAAGCAGCGAGATATAAAATGTAATCTCGGAAATAGTTTGGCGGTTGGATTATGGGGGCATGCGTGATGGCATGTTTGATGCCGTCGAACGATTTTTGAGCTTGATCGTCCCAAATGAATGGGACGTCCTCCTTAAGCAGTTTCATATACCCCTTAGTCTTCTCCGCGAAGTTACAAACAAAACGCCTCAAATAAGTTGCCTTCCCTTGGATACTTTGAAGTTCTTTCACATCAGTTGGAGGTGCTAGGTTGAAAATGGCCTCCACCTTTAAGGGATCGATGCGAATCCCATCCTTCGAGACAATAAACCCTACGAGGCATCCAGACTCAACGCAAAAGATACACTTATGAGGATTCAGACGGATATTATACCGTCTGCATCTGAGGAAAATGGCCGTCAGATGGTCCATGTGGAACGCACGCTGCTTTGAATAAGCAGGGAGATCGTCTAGGTAAGGTCCCACAAAGTCCTTAATGTCATGGAAGGCATACGACGTGGCTCGCTGAAACATGGTGCCGGCGTTTTTAAGGCCAAACGGGAGTTTGCGGTATGCAAACGTCCCCCAAGGACAGATGAAAGTCATTTTATGTTGGTCAGCTGGGTTGATTTCAATCTGGTTGTAACCAGAAAAGCCATCCATGAATGAAAAGATGATGCTTCCGGCACAATTGTCGATAATTTGGCCAATGAACGGGGTCGAGTAGTTGTCCTTTGGACAAGCCTTGTTAAGGTCCCGATAATCGTCACAGACGCGAATTGTACCCTGATTTTTGTTCATAGGGACGACGTTTGAGACCCAATATGTCAACGAGACAAGATAGATGAATCTAGCCTTTAAGAGCTTTTCAATCTCTGCCTTGATCGCCGTAGTCTTCCGAGGGTGTACCGGTCGCAACTTTTGACGTACAGGTTTGATGTCGAGATAGGTTTTTATTTCATGAGAAACAATCGTGGGGTCTATCCCAAGAATCTCCTCATAGGACCAAGCGAATATGTCTCGAAATCGCTTAAATAAGGCCATACCAATAGCTATTTCTTCAGGGGAACACTTCTGGCCTATGCGAATGTGTTCTACTACACCAGGTTTCATAGAGATGTCTATCAGGGTGGTAGGATCAATGTTGGCCAGGTTTCCCTCAGTGTTCGAAAGACATGTGAGTATGGGGGAATGAGGGAACGGATAGATATCTGGTGAAAAGATGGTGCTAATGTTTCCCTCTATGTACTCCAAAGGAGGAAGAAAAGATGACCTATGGTGGAGGTCATCCCACGGACCATCATCAACATTCATAACTTCCATGATGGACTCGTCTAAATGAAAAGTCCGAAGTAAGAGATCAGGTAGACATAATGCCCGTCATAGAGAACAGGATGGGGAAGTCACAGTTAAGTGGTTCTTCGGCGCTGACTGGATAGCCTCGTAAATACATTCAGCGGGTGAAAGAGGCATTGTGTCTCCAATCAGGTGTGTTGTGGCTTCGTCAAGTACAAGCCAAGTATCAGTGGAGTGAGATGAAATGTCTGTGGAGATCATGTTCACTGAGGCAACATGATTAGGGGGGTCTGAAATTGGAAAAACGCTCATGAGAGATGAATCTTTCAAAAGGCCAATCCTTATACTCTCATATTGTTTTGACGTTTGTCCAATGGAAGGAACATGGTCACCAGGATGAGTAGTAGTGTCTGGTGTGCAAAAATCTAATTGGTCAACAGTAACAATTCGTCCTTGGTGGGGGAATTGTACTACGCGAAAGACTAAAGAGGCTACCGCCTACATGGCGTAAAACCAATTGTGACCAAGCAAGAGATTATAATCTATCAGGGGCGATACCACTTCCACATCAATGGTTACGGTCTTTCCGCCCAACTCAACTACGAGAGCTTGTAGGAGCCCATGAGGTTGAAAGCCATGCTCGTCGAGTGCTTTCAACGTGGTAGGAGAACGATTCAATTCGGGAGAGCTGATGGCTCTCCAATAGGCGATTGACGTGACAGAAGTAGAGGTGCCTTCGTCCAAAATGGAACGATGGACAATTTTCCCAGCAATGTTCATAGCCACTTGGAATGCGAGCTGATGGGAAAGCCTCGGCTTGGCATAGTCAAGTCAAAACATGATGGTATTCGAAGAATCAGGGTCGACTGCACCGATTGTTGCAAGGAGAGTTTTGCATTGATTAGGACAATTCTGCAAAACTTCCAGCGTGGACATGGCACAAGGAGCTTGTGCCAAGTCTTCTACGATATTGTAATTCTGTGTTGCCCGAGCATTAGGATTGAAAACAACTTTTTGAATCGTGCTTTTGGGCAGTCGTAATATCGAATCTAAGGACGGCTTCTCAATGGTGAGAGAAGCTGATGGTACAGTGACATCAGGTAAAGAGTTGGAAGCTTTTCCAGTATTACTTCCAACAGGTTCCTTCGAAGGGATCGAGTCGTATGATCGCGAGCGAGTGTTCAAATTGATCGTCTCGTTACACACCATGAGAACATGCGTGGTATTGGATGGTTCCCCCTGGGCTGGGGGGGTTGAGCAATAATTTGTTGATTTTGAGTGGGAAATGGATTGTTGAGGACTGCAGGAGTCGGTTTACCCCTAAAAAACTTTTGAACTTTGTCTCTATGGGGACACTCTTTGGAGAAGTGATCATCTCCGCATAGTAGACAAGGATACTTTAGTTTCCGTTTCTGTTTGGTGTCGTCAGGAGTGCTCTTTTGTTCCTGCTGGGTGGAAGACTTCTTAGGTTTCCCTTTGTTCTTCTTCTTGCCGCCGGACTTCTGAGATGAAGCTGATTGGATAGAATTCACCTCTTCAGTTACAGCAGGAGTAGTTGATTTGGTGGTGCTGTTCCCAGCCTAAGTTGGTAATGGGGAGGAAACATGAAGGTTCGACGATCCAACAGTGTTAAAAGTAGGCTGGGTGTTAAGGGATCCAATGATGCCATCAGTTTGGGGTCCCTTAGGAGGTTTCGTGGGGTCATAAGTGTCGCGGGGTGCGCTAGGAAGAATTGCAAACAACGTGCCTAATTGATCATAAACCAAGTCTAGGTAATGGGCACGAGCGATAGCTTGTTCTTCAGTGACGGCACCACCCATGGCGACATCTCGAGCTATGTGAGGGATGAG
Organism: Larix kaempferi; assembly: GCA_027924585.1. NCBI lineage: Eukaryota > Viridiplantae > Streptophyta > Pinopsida > Pinales > Pinaceae > Larix > Larix kaempferi. The sequence continues at coordinate 13,831,567 of BSBM01001002.1, read as the reverse complement.
AGACTTTGTAAACCAATCTGCTAGGAGTTGGTCTGGAATGGGAGCCTTAATCAAGCGTCTTCTCCTCCGCCACTCATGTATATGAGTAGAGATATGAGTAGCGGTATTCTGGTGGAGAGAGGTGAGAAGGTCCGTACCAGTTTCGTATCGTATAGGCAGTTGGAAGTGAGTCAAAAAGTTCATAGCAAGAGAACCGAAATCATGAAAAGAATGAGGTGGTAGTTTGATATACCACTTGGCAGCTGAACCAGTGAGAGTCCGTTGAAATAATCTCAGGCGGATCGAGTCGTCCATCATGGAGTTGGATGAACACCATAAATGGTATGTCATCACATGGTGTTTGGGATCCTCATCCGACTTGCCGTCAAACTTAGGGATATCCGATGGAAGTTTCACCGGAATTGGGGGCTAGTTAGTTCCGTGGTAGATGGGATCGTTCGTCAGTCGAGATAGATCAGGTAGGTCCAAAGTAGCCAAAAATGGCAGCTGTTGATTAGGATGTGAGTACTGGTAGTACTGGTAAGGCATGTAAGGACCGGTAGGACCTCGTATCGACTGATTAAAGGGTGACCATAGAGGAAACTGACCATAGGGGGGTGTGCCGCCCGGATCGTAAGGGGGTCCGCCACCATAAGGTGGTCCATTCCAATAAGGTGGGGGTCCACCTCCACCATCACCGGGAGGAGGTGGGGGTCCATAACCATAATAAGGTGGCCCGCCACCGCCTCCGCTTGGAGGGGGTGGTGGACCACCTTCGCCGCCAGAAGGATGGGGGCCCCCACCACCTTCGCTGCCGGAAGGATGAGGGTCTCCACCACCACCACCGCCACCATAATAATTAGATCCGCCACCGCCTCTACCTGGAGGGGGTGGTGGACCACCTCCACTGCCCGAAGGGAAATGTCCTCCTCCACCATAATAGGGTGGTCCTTCGCCGCCTCCGCCTGGAGGGGGTGGTGGACCATTCCCGCCACTGCTGGAAGGGTGGGGGTCGTTGTTGGTAAAATGAGTTGGACCACCTCTAAAGTTAGGTGGGGGCCCGCCGCCTCCAACAGGATGTGGGGGTGGACCGATCGGGGGTGGTGGTGCTTGAGGGATAGTTGGTTGGGGTCCATGTTGTAAAATGGGAAGTTGCCCCCATAGAGTGTAGGGATTTCTGGGATAGGGTATTCCGTATGGTGCGTTTGCGGGATTAGATTGGCCCAGCGCAAGGTTAACAAAACCTGGATATGCTTGACTCCATGAGGGTTGAGTTACATTGGATGGCCCCCCAACATGAGATAATCCCATGGTGGATGGTCTAGCGGGTTGGGGAGGACCAATGGGAGGTCTATTGGGGATTCCATCGCCTACGTTCTGGTTAAGAAATGGGGGTTCCCCCCCAGTCACAATAGGCTAGCCACTATTCAAAGGTTGAACCAACATAGGTTGTTGATTAGCTACCGTCGTAATAACGTTACCAATGAGATAATACAGGGGAATGGAGTATCCTCCCCTCGTATTTTGAGGTGGGGGAGGAGCTGGTAAAGTAATTGTGGTAGTAACAGGTGTGTTGGACTGTTGTCCTTTAACCGGTTGGTTCACTTGAAGTGCAGGACTGGACTCTTGCGAGGGTTGACCAGTCTCATTAATGGTCAGGTTGTGGAGGAATGGTTCAGGTGAACCAAAAGATATCGGATGAAATGAAGTGTCTCTATACCCAGGTCATTGTTCGAGACTTTGTCTTTGAATTTCATCATCCCTAACACGTAATCATTCCAGACGATCATGAATAGGGCCGAAAATCTCGTCGGGGTCGGGCCTGTAGAAGGGTCTAGAGAGTTTTGGAGTAGTCTAGTTCGGTGGGGATGCGATGGCAAAATGAGTCACTGGGTGACCAGTAGAAGATGTCCAATAGGCTGCAGCTGGACCAGCAGCTGCTGTGGGGTCGTCCTGGGGTTGATTTATCCATTCCAACGAGGCAGGCTCTCCCAGCATAACTGCCGGGAGGGTATCGTCTTATGAAGTAGAAATGTCCACCTCTTCACCCTGTGGGGGGTTGGAGGTGGATGAATCTGGTGGAGTTGTGGGAAACAAAATTCCTCCAACATTCAAAGTGGGGTTCTCAACCTCAGTAACTATGACTGCGTTACGTTGATCCATTCTTACCCTCAAAATAACCTCTGGGTTAAGGGGATATTTGGGTGATAAGTTTAAGATCCTATGGGATCTTCTCCAGGGGAAATCCTCCAGAGCGTCAGGAAAATCAGCCAGGGTGGCTGAAACAACGTTTCTCCTAAGGGTATGCTACAAAAGAAAAGCAGTCCAGAAAAACCTACTCAAACTAAGGCAACAAGCAGACTTATGTGACAGAGTGGATTCAAAGTCTGGAACCTCACGGGATTATCAAGGCATCGCAAACCGCTATATACTGCAGGGTCCAACAATATGACGCGACAAGGAGGATTGGGACCGTACCCTTGCCTGCATACCCGATTACTTGGATAGTACGTGTGTGCTAATCTCCTCGAGTGCTGTTCTCGGTGTATTGCTTTGCCAAGATGGCCAAATGGTTAACTTGGTTGGTTTCAGGAATCCTACTAGTGTCTCCCGATATATGCAAGGTACGTGGGAGCTCAAATCTGTAGTGGTGCTGTCTAATGCACAACTGTTCGGCAAGAGACCTTCCGATATACTACCGAGTATGTGATACACCCTTCGATATACACCAAGTACGTGATGCACCCTTCGATATACACCAAGTACGGATTATGGTACTTGGTGGGTACGTGAAGGAGCTCGATATACCAATAAGTACATGGAAGACTACAATACCGCCGGGATATAGTGCTGGCAAATAACGACAGCTGCCAAGCTTAACGACGCCGGAACACGTCTCTACCTTACACACAAGTTGCTAAATTTTTTTACCTAGTTCTACCGTTAATTTTATCTGGACGGTTAGGTGAATGTATGAGGTGAGTACATAATCAGAAACGTAATGCAAGTCCTAGCTACATGCATGAAATATTCTTTTCTTTCGATGAATGCTACCTATGGGAGGGAGAAATCTTTTTCTTTCCAACAATTTTACCAAAGCAAAAGCAATGCAATAATTCCCAATTCAAACAAGTTTGACTATAAAAACATTCTTTTCATTTTGTGCGAAAATCCCAATCACAACATTTTTTCCTTTTATTTTCCTTTTCAAAATGAAAATGATGCTAGGTAATGAAAAGAGAGAATTCTAAGATGGAGTATGCAAGCTTTTCAATTTCACTTTCAATGGCCTAAAAGCAGTAAGAATTAAAAATGCATCTATCTTTCCTTGGCATGGAACTAATTTTGCAAAAACTGAAGTAAACTTCAGATTTTTCGAGAAAATGAGAAACTCATAATTCAAGAAAAAGACAAACGATCACACATTCATTCAATTTTTCCAAAAAATGCATAAGCAAAACATTCCAATGCACGAACAATTTTCTTCAACAATGCTTGAGAAATGATGGGAAAGAAGCACTTTTAACTTTTCAATGGATGCATCAAAAGATTAACTTGATAACAACTACGCTTTTAGATGTAAATGATTGAAAAGAAAACACTATTTGCAGCACTCAGTGCACTCAAGAAAAGACAAGCACTCAATCAAACTGAAAGACATACGTGACTCAAAATCAAACAGTAGCAAGCAAACCAAGCAAACAAAGCTCAAAAAATAATGTAAATGAGGTCTGGGATATGACATGATGCAGTAACCAGATCAGTTGAAGAGAGGAGGGAATGCAAGGGTGAGAGGATGAATGTGGAGGAGACAAGAGTATCCACCACTACCGGTTCTCAGACTTGTCCAAGACGGAACCTAAAATCAATCCAAACAAAACCAAACACTCAACACACAAATCAAAGATGGGATCTCTGGTTGGATCTTGCAGCACAAAGGGAGTTCATACAACAAACCAAAGCTCAGATCAACAAATGGAGAGGGGATGCTTGCATGCCAAATTTGACAAATCAGTGCACTCTGTGCTTGTACACTGTGCGACGTCTCAGTTCACCAATGCGGGGATTGCGACGATGTCGCAGTATACCAGTGAGAGGACTACAACAAGTGGCTAACAGATAAAGAACAGAGACATAGTGTTGCTCTGTTTTCACTAACCAGGTGCGACAGGCGAGATCTAAGTTAAAAAATGAATCAAATATCCAAGCAATGAACTGTGAAATGGTTTGAAAATGAGTAGTACAAACTCAGAGGAAGCAGATTAGAGTCTTCAAGATGAAGATCTGATAGCGACATCAACTCAAGAAGCAAATGACAAATAAAAGGCTTGTGTTAAGCAATCAACTGAAAATGACTCTCAGATTGACAACTACAGAACAAGAAGTAGTCCCCAGCGGAGTCACCAGATTTGTTTTGCGGACAAGCTACCGAGAGCGGACTTAAGGCCTGATCTCCCTAACTTAACGTAAGTCTAGAACAAATAGGACAAAACATAAAATACTTTCCTAGATCATATTGAAGTACAAATGTAAGAGCAGATCGTTTACCTTAGATTTGTTGATCCCTTTCTCCTTCGTTGATTCAATGCTCCAGTGCTGCCAGATTGCAAGTAGATAAACCCTGTTGAACATGTGATAGACCACGAGAAGTGAAAGAATATATCTCATATGATAGATCTAAGCTAACAGTTAAGGAGGAAAGCTCTAAACATCATCAAAGGACAACATTTATGGAAAGCAATTATATTAACTGTATTGAAGAGTGGAGAAGTACAATAGAAAAGAAGATTACAACCATTGCCTTAACGTTGCAAGCTCCTTTCGACAAGCCATGCCAAAGCTCCTAGAGAGAAGTGGATGTTCCCCAAGCTAGAGTATTAGATCTATTGAGCTTGATTTCACCAGCATAAGAGTGCCATAGACTTCCTCCCTTTGGGATGGGAGTGAGCTTCATTTAAATAGGACTAAATGGATAGGGTATGGATAGGATAGGTTGAGATATGATAGGAGAGGCTTAAGGGATCTTTCCAAGGTTATAGGAATCGAGTGCCATCTCTCCCAAGAGGTCAGGGATAGGGTCCCAAGTCAGCAAGCTTCGAGAAGGGGCTCGAAGGGCTATTTTTGTCCATTAACTGACATCGATGCACCTTGCAATAGAGCAAGATGCTACGTCGCATGCTGCATGAGTGCAACCTGCGACGACCTCTCAAAACCTAGTACAAATGGGTACAAATCCTTCCAGGTCAATCACTCAATCAAGGTAAATCGAGGGGTATATACACTAAATCTCATGATGGGAGGATTTTAGGTGTAACACTTTCATATGGACTTTTTGGAGTAATCTTATATCTATTTGTATCATAATTTCTCTGAGTTTTTGCTGATGTTTCAAGCATCCTATAATGTAATGTTGATTCCCAATATACTATATGCAGGCCCCTTGGGATTTTGATTAAATTTTGTGAAGCAAATTCCATTTCCATTGTTATTTTTTCCAAACAATTTGTATGCCTCACAATATTCTGTTTTATGGGAGTGACAACAGATTATAGAACCGGATTAATGCTGCATTTTGGTTTCCCTTGAGGTCCTTTATCAAATCCAAGTCTCTGTTCATAAATTAGGGAAGGTCATACAGTGTTTGGGAAGCCAAAAGGGTCATAGACTAGTGGGGTTTTAACCCTCAAATTCACTAGTGTTTTTTCCTTCTTTCCTTCTTGAGAAATGCAAGCCATGAATGTCTTTAATGAATTTCCAAGTGTCTAATAGCTGCATTTGGATGTCCTAAGACCCATCAATCCCTTCCAAACAGAATTTGATATTCTTTGGGAGCATTTGAGATAGCTGGGGTTTCACTAGTCCAAGGTTCAAATTTGAAAAAAAATGAGTAAAGTTACATGGTAGGGACGCTACAGATTGGAGTGAACCATGTTAAAGGCAGAACTAGGATTGGTGCAAATGGAATGAGAGAAAGGATTTCAAGGGCCTGAAAGATGCCAAACCAGAATTGAGGAGCAATGAAAGAGAGAATAGAGGTGATAGAGAATACCAAGATGATGATAACCAACTTGTTTCATGAGTGTAATCGTAATCCCTTTCATCGTTTGATCTAGGTATGTATAGAATTTGGAGAGGGGTATGATTTCCATGAATGTCGGAGTAATGACCGGCTCACATAGAGGGAAATTAGATGGAGAGTTGCATTCTCACTCGAGCGAGCTGTACTTTCCAAATTGAGACATGATGCTTGCCAAGAGAATGTCACTGGTTTTTATTATAGCCTTGACAGACTGCATGTTTGGTGGTCGTCCTTGCTAATTTCCCAGTGGATGTGTCATAATCCAACCGTGTGGCCTTGCATGGATTCACACCTTACGTGGGGAGCACGAGGAAATTCTTCAAGAGGTAAAGAATGACATAAAATACTAGATTGGAGGCCTAAAGAATTCATGGGAGGCCACTGAATGCACGATGATGTCTAATGGTTAGACAAATGGGAAAGGTAGGACCCTTAATTTATTGGTATATTTTCCTAGGGTACAATGCCTATTAAATACTTTGATGCATGGACTCATGTTAAAGATGTGACATTGTTGTGTGAATTGATTGATGGGTTCATCCAAGATATTTTTTTGCAACATGTTGTGAAAATAATAACAAATAATATTTTTAATTATGTGGTTTCTAGCAAATTGCTAATGGAGAGGCACCCCATAGTGTTCTAGACTCCATGTGTTTCCCATTGCATTGATTTGATGCTTGAGCATGTGGGAAAAATATCCTTGCTCAAGAAATTCATTGATCTAGATAGGCGCATCACAAAATTCATATATAAGCATCTATTGTTTCTTAGACTCATGAGGAAATTCACATGAAACAAGGGGTTGTTGTGTCCTACAATCACACGTTTTTCCAACAACTTCATTTCTCTTCAGTCTTTTCTCCAGTGTCAATTTGAGTTGAAGCAGATGTTTGTCTGTCATGAGTGGCAAGATTGTGCATTTAGCATAATACATGAGGGGAGAGCCATTTCTAAACTAGTGTACATCAACTCCTTTTGGGAATGAGTCGAAGAAGTGTGAACGGTTAATGAACCTTTAGTAAAGGTTCTTCACTTGGTTGATGGGGATAATCCTGCAATGGGATACTTGTATGAGACCATGGATAGGGCCAAAGAAGCTATCCAATATTATTGTGTCGGCAAGAGTACCCTTGGATTTAAAAAATACATGATGATATAGGATATGATTGATAGTTGATGGACTGAAATACTCCATTGGTCCATTCATTTAGCAACACATTTCCTTAACTCCACCTGTGGTTACTCATGTAGATTTGATTTTGATAGCAATGTGATGGAATGGATATTAACATATCTCTAGAGGATGATACCTGATGCCAATACTCATCGAATAGTTAATCACAAGATGGAGATGTCTCTAGAAGCTAGCAGATTGTTTGTCTTCGTGGATGTTGTCCATTAAAGGAGTATTTCGATGCCACACAAACCATTACAATTAATATTTTTAATTACATATTTTATTTAAAAAGTTAATTATCTTTTCTTTATTTTATATTTTCCACTATAATGAAATGTAATTTTTGCTTTTTTTCTTATTTGTTGTAGATTTTTGGTGGAAAAATACAATGCAAAAGCACCAAATCCACATAAATTTTCCATTTTGGTCTTCAACCAACCCTACAACTCTTTAGGATGCAATCACATTTGGAATGTGTTTGAAAAAATACACTTAAGAATGCAATAGGTTAGAACTTCAACTAAGCAATTACAATGATTATAATTTGTGATCCTCAAGACTCATTAAAGTTATTATGATCCTCTTTATATGTTGGATTTTACATGTGTTAATGCTTCAGTATATGTCCATTTGGAGGTGAACACATCCCCTTTAGGGGTCCTATGTGATGGTTTGAATCCTTATTCCTAGCCCATGAGCCATAGATGCTCCATTTGGAGCCTAATTACCTTATTTTCCTCTAGTTGCAATGGTAATGTCCCTAAAACTTATCCCTCATGCACAAAATTTCCTATGAGCAGCCAAATTCGATTGAACTCCAAATATCCTCATTAGAGGGACTATGTGGTGGTTTGAGGTATCAATCATGGCCTAAACATCTATTTAATTTTCTTTTTCAAAATAATTAATTATTTATATGTAAATATAAAAAGACAATAACATAAACATGTGTATCTCTTCAAGACCTTTCCAACAAGCTAAAGAACTCCAAAAACTAATATTAGGGTAGAAAGTTATGGAAAAATTACTAAAATATATATATTTTAAATTCAAAACAATGCATATGTATTTTGGAACACACATTATTAGTGCATGTGCATGTCTATTTGGAAAAACTCATGGCAGTCTATGTGGCGGTTTAGAGGCACTAGAGATGTTGTAAAAGAAATGTGTGTGTGTTTTCAAGAGTGTGTGTTTGTTCTTGCATGGGCACATTCCTAAACTCCTCATTGCCACATTGTTTACCATAAAATTTGTGTGAGAACCCTTGTGTATGGATAAACAACTTGAAAAGATGGTGGATTATAGCCAAAATAAAGAAGTGAGAGGGTTAATGAATACCCATATTAACATAAGGTCGGTCCTATACCCATCCTCCTTGAAAATGGATAGTAGGCTAGGAAGAGAAAGAATTTGTAACACCGAGACTGTGTGTTATGGGAGAATCTGTATCCGGATACTAAGGGGGAATATGCTCCATATTCAATGAGATAAATATAAATATTGATAAAATGTGAATTGTTGATTACAATGAATGTTGGGCCTAGATTTTATAGGCCTCGTAGTGACTATTTACGAACGGTCACATTTATTCAAATATCCTAATTTACTATTTTAATAAAATAATTAAATATTCATAACATTTCCTTCCTGTTAAGGAAAGATTTGTCCTCAAAGATGAGTTTTGGTGATGTCGTATTTTATCCTGTCTCTATGTCGAACTGATGAGTTGTGACATGCAAGTTTGATTACGTCTTCTGCTTCATTTTGCTTTGGGATTTGTATTAAATATATACTTAGTGAAGCTTCGTTTACGCTTTTGTCATTTGTGTAGCTGTCGCTTTTAACTATATTTTCTTTCAAGTGAACAGACTCGATCAACTTTCCCATGATAACTATTTTCGTGGTGTCATTTTGATTAACCTTATAGTTGTTCTCATTGGTATTCTTCATAGCGGTCCTTATGATGATATCTTCTCTTCGTGTGTTTGTTATTATGACATTCTTGTTGATGTATAGATCTTCATTATTGTCTTTTTCTTTAGTCTCTATCATAAGTTCCTTTGTTTTTTCTTCCTTACTTTTTGCGCATACAACTTCCGTCAAATACTTAACATCATAACTGGCTTGATTCTTGTCGCAATCTTGATCAAGATCATTCCCATATTTATCAATTATTTTAATGTTATTTTCTTCATCATTATTATAATTTGTATCATTGGTTTGCTTACTATCTTGATTGATATCATTATTCTCATCTTGATTGACATAATTGTTTTTTGTATCTTCCTCTTTTTCATCCTTTTTATGTTCTTTATCTGGTTTTTCTTCCGGGATTTGAAAATCATATTTAGATTTAGTTTCAGAGTCCTTGTCTTGAGAGGCATTCAATATGCTTTGTTGGCTTATTTTATTGAAGGCGTTGCTAATAGCTTTGTGAGTAGTTTTTACCACTGATTGTTCCATACGATCAAGCATGTCGTCCATCTTTCTCATTTGCTCATCAAAAATCATATTCAATTCTTCCCTAATTGACCTCATGGCTAACGTAAAAGTTTTCCCAGTGATTTATGTGGAACTTGATTAATTAATAATAATGATTATTTATTATTAATGAAATCAAGATAATAATAAGTAATAAAAGCAATATATTAATAATAATTATTATTATTTGTAAATAAAAATATTATTATATATATATTTATTATAAAGTTTTTTTTTAATAATATCCAATAACCTTTCAATAAATAAATAACCTAATTAAGGTGTGAGTTGGTTTCTTGATAAAACTAAGGGTTGGTTTTATAAAACCAAGGGCTAGTTTTATAAAACCAAGGGCTCACAAAACCATGTGCGTTTCATGAATGCTATTCTTACTTTTTGTTCTCTTCTTATTTGCAATAGAAATAATTACTTATTTTCTCTTCTTCTTTTTTAATTTCTCTTGTATTCTTGATTTACGGTTGTCTTTGAATTTTGTAGTAGAATAATATATATTTTTTATTAACTTGATTTGCTTCAAAGTTGCGAATGAATCTTCTTTCGACAAAAGCCTATTTTTGGATAAGGTCGATTTTTGGGAAACCCAAAAAATGATGGCCAAAAACCAATGTGGATCAAAGATCCTTAATTAGAGAAGCTTTTAGAGCTCCGCACTCCTTTTTGCTATTTTTCAATAAAAAAACTGGTAGATTTATTATTATTATTAATTATTATTATGGCGATATTTTTGAATAATCATTATAATAGAGTTTCAAACCCTAGCATAAATCCATATTAACTTTAGATCTATGAAGCACCAAGAAGAATCAAATATCTTGAGATAATAAAATGGTATCATACATTACTTATAATCTCTATATTTGGATAAATCTATACCTTTCCTTTTATATTTTTATATTTAATTTACATATCAAATCTCTAATTTTACATAGAGTAGATATTTCTATTTCTATTTCTATTTATATTTGACTAGCATATACTATTATTATTATTTATCATAAATATAAAAGAAAATATCATATATATTTATAAAAAATAGAAATATTGAAAATATGACATTTACATAGAAATATTGTTACCCCACATCTATGCATAGATCCATATTAAATGATAAATAAATAAAAACCTTACACTTCAATAGATTTGATCATTCTCATTATTTTATAGATATAGACTTAAATTGATCTTGATATAGTTACCAATAACTTTAAAATTTAGGATACAATGCTACTAGTAATTGAAATGCAAAGTTACCCTTAAGCTTTTTAATACTAACTTGAATAAGTTACCCTTAAGATTTATTTTTTTTAAATAAGAACGGTTAAAATATATTAAAAAAGAAAGTTACCCTTAAGATTTTTAATACTAACTTGAATCTAATATTTTATTTGAACTTGATAATTAACAATAAATTGATTTTTTTTTTAACTAAAACAAATATTGTATATATAAAAAAGAAGCCGTGGTTGTGTACGATATCGGCAGGTTAGAGTAAGCTAATTCCAACATCAGCACTTTTACAAAATGATGGCCAGTTGGCTTCCGTAAGTAGAGAAGCCTGCTGTATGATGCAAAACAAAAATTAAAAAATTCTAAAACCCTCAATCAGCATTGAATGTGCATGCTGGCTCTCAATCAACATAGAGAAAGAGAGCAAAGTGGGCAGATATTTATGAAAACTTGTAGAGTTCGATGAAACTAATCGATAAATAAAATTCTAAAAACTTGTAAGTCAGAAAGTTTTGGATGTAATAATCAACGTGTGTCTTGCATTGAGTAATAGGCGTGCTTGATCCACTTCTTCCAACCCGTGATCGGGCGTGCTTGGTCCAGTTTTCCATGCCCACACAATTACTAAATTCTTGACTTGTGATATCAGTAAACCATCGAGTTCAGAGTGAGGATCATTCATTAAACTGAATGATGATCGTATGCATTCAAAATTTCTGAAATATCAGTTGCTGAAGCGGATTTGACCTTCATTCAGATTTTGAAGTAAGTGAAACTTGAATGATAGATGTCCAAGAGCCCTATTCAAGGGATTTGATGCAATTCACTGTCACTGTTGGTTAGATTCAGAATTCCATGATTGAGACTGGCTCCAATGTTTTCTTTGATGTCAGCTTCCTCATTTAAATTTCTTAGAATGTGAAATGCCTTAAACTAGGTGAATGTGCTCGAGATTTTCCTTTTGCGTTGCATTATTCGATTTAGAGCTAGGTTGTTGAGATTAGTGTTTGCATTTAGGGCTCTCATAATGAGCAATGAATCATCGAATACATGTAAATTGTTGATCATACTTTCTTTGAGTATTTGGCAACCTTTCAATAGGGCTAATGCTTCTGCTATATTGTTTGAGTAGATGCCCAAACCCCAACTGTACTTCAATTTAATTATTCCATCACTTGTCCACAGGACTCCTCTTGCACCAGCTTTTTCAGGATTGTTTTTTGAGGCACCATCGAAATGTAAGCTATCTATGGCTTGATTAGTTCTCCATTCATGAAAGTCGGGGATGGTGAGTCTGATATACCATGCTGGTTGATGTTGAGGTCGGAGTCTCTACTTGAATTAGGAAGATTGACCCCTATCCAACTCATTTGTTTCGTGCTAAGAGTTGCATCAGCCTTGTGGTTGGAGTTATTTAAAAAATTGACCAGTAAACCTTCTGCTTGACCTGTAGTTTGCAAGGGGGTATAATACCTTTCGTTAAAATGGCATTGTTTCTAGTGGTCCAAATTTTCCAGCATGTAAATTTGGGGATGGAAGTACAGATTTGATGAGGTTCTTGTTGGATATGGGAGTGGGATAAATAGAAATCCAATCTTGGAAGAGCTGGGTGACAGAGGTGAAGGAAGGCTGAGTAGTAATGAGGTCAAGGAGAATAAGTTTCCAAACAAGTTTAGTAAAATGACATTCCAGGAAGAGGTGTTTAAGTGTTTCGAGATTGCTATGACAAAGAGGGCACCAAAAAGGCCTGTGAAATCCTCTCTTGTTGAGATTGTCACCAGTGAGAACTTTGGAGTGGATTAAAGTCCACGTGAAGAAGTTGATTTTAGGGATTTCCATGCTATTTTCCATACATATTTTATTGCATCATCATGGGATTGGAGTGCTTTGTAACCGAGAATAGAGGTCTATGAACCTGTGGGACCCCATCCTTGCTCGTATTTGGCCATAAGATGTAGAGGAGCACATCCTTTCAGATTGTCAGTGAGTATGTTTTTGGCAGACTCAAGATGGGAAGGGATGGGTGTGATTTTCCAACTTTTCCAATTGCCATAGAAATCCCAAGAGCTGAATTCTTTTAGGGTGGTAATTCCATGTTGCCTGATCCATGCTACAATGTCGTGTAACTCATGATTGTTCTGAAGTGCTTCGCCGTCCATGATCTTGTTTGTAAACATATCAATTTTCCTGCCATTGCCGGGAACCCAGTAGAGACCTTCTGAAAAAATTCCCAAGCTGCTTTACATAATGTCCATATGCTGGAGCCTTTGGTGGTTGGCTTTTGATCAAGACATATTAAATTGGTTCCGTATAAATATTTCTTCCTGAGTACTTGACTGACTAGATGGCGTTTGTTATGTAGAATTTGCCAGAGAAGTTTATCGCCCAATTCCAAGTTAGCGTGGAAAGGATCTTGAATTTGTAGGCCTCCCGAGGATTTTGGCTGCTTGATGGTCTCCCAATTCACAAGGTGGATTTTGTTTCCGTTGTTTTTTCTACTGGACAAGAGAATGTCTCTCAGCAACTTTCTTATCTGATTAGAAGCTCCTTTAGGGGCAAGGAGTATGGAGGATTGGTAGATGGGTAATGCGGAGAGTACGAAATTTACTAAGATTAATTTTCCAGCTTTGTTGAGCCATTGTCCTCCCCATCTTCTGATTCTGTTTTTTAGTTTGTTGATTGTGTCTTCCCAATTTCCAATGTTTGAATTGCTGAAAGTGATTGGAAGACCCAGATAATTAAATTTGTCCCAATGATTGTAAACTTTGATGTTGAGAATTCTACTAATTCTGCCTGCCACGTTGTTGTTAAATTCCAGCAGTAGATAGCACTTTTGTGCAAGTTGATTTTGCCGCCGGAAGCGTTGCAATACAGGTTTAGGTTGCGCTTGAACTTTCGAGCTATGATGGAGGAGGCCCCACCCAATAATAGAGAGTCATCGGTGAACATGGTGTGATTGAGGGGATGGGAATCAAGTGTGAGGCGGAGGCCAGGTAGGGAACTGGAGGTCATTTCATGATTCAACTTTCGACTGAGTGAGTCTGCAATGATAATGTACATGAAAGAGGAAAGATGACAGCCCTTCCTGATGCCACGAGATGCTTGGAAGAAGTCTCTGGGACGACCATTAATGAAGGGGGCGATCCAGGGTTTGCTTATATAGGTTGAGATCCAACTGATAAAAGTGTCATCGAATCCAAAGCAATTCATAATTTTAAATAGGAAGGAATTCTTGACGCGATCAAATGCATTGGCCATGTCAAGCTTGATTATCATACCTTTTTCCTTTCGTGATGTGTTGGAGTGAATTGCTTCTTGAACAAGTATGACGTTTTCGAGTATTTTCCTCCCTTCCAGGAAGCCACCTTGATTTTTAGAAATGATTTTGTTGAGTAAAGGCTTCAATCTGGTTGCAAGCATCTTGGAGATGATTTTGTAGGACGAATTGCAAAGTGAAATAGGTCTAAATCTACTGAAGGAGCTGGGATTCGTATCTTTTGAGATGAGGGACAGAAACATGGTGTTTGTGCAGCCACCGATTTTTTCCTTCGAGTGGGAATTCCTGATCATTCTCATAAAATATTTTTTGATGTATGTCCAACATGCTTTGTAGAAATGCATTGAAAATCCATCGGGATCCGGTGCTTTGTCAGACTCAAAGGAGTGAATTGCATTGAGGACCTCGTGTTCTGTGAAAGATTTGTGAATGCTGAGATTCTCCTCCGGGGTGATTCTCTTTGGGATGTGCTCCAAGCGTGTGGCCTCGTCTTCTCTTTCAGCGTTAGCATCATCTGTGTAAAGATTGGAAAAGCGCATGTATGCAGCGTTTTTAATATTCGGTATTACCAGTCACAATTGTTCCATCCTCTGTTTTGATCTCTGCGATATGGTTGGTGGATTGTCTAACCACGAATTGCTTGTGAAAATAGTTGGTGTTCTTATCACCATTTTTAAGACAGGTACTTCGTGGATTCAATCTCCAATACTCCTCTTCAGCTCGAAAGGCTTGATACTCTTTGGTTTGTTGTGCGACTTCATCCCGGAGTGTCGAAGCTTCAACAAAGTGATTTTCCATGTCAAATTGGATGTCTTCAAGTGTATTCATAGGGAATTTCTGGAGTTGGCGAGTGAAGGGAAATTGGATTTGGCCCACTTTTTGAGTGCGAGTTTGGTATTTTTGAGTTTCTGCTCCCATACGTAGCAGGGGGAGCCAGAGATAGAGATACTCCAGGCTTTTTCAAGAGTGCTCCAGAAGCTAGCAAGGTTGAGCCATTGGGGGATAAACTTGAAGGGGATTGGGCCAAGGTTTTCAATATTTTGAAAAAGAAGTTGAATGGGTTTATGATCAAAGGCGAGGTTGGCTAGAATGCTGGAGGAGATAGTTTGGGCATCAGACATGAGACTGCTATGGACAAGAAATATGTCCAGTCTGGCCATGATATTTCCCTTACCAATTCGCTTATTCGACCAGGTATATTTCCCTTTTTTGGGCTTGATGTCGATTAGATCTCTTGCTTGAATGAGAGATTCAACCTGGGTTTTGAAAGAAATATTTTCCAGTGAGGCCACCTTTTTTCTCTGCTTTGGTGAGGGTGATGTTCATATCGCCAGCTAGAATGATGTACTGGGGGCTGTAAACTTCCAAAAAATCTTCTAGTAGATTCCAACAATATTTATTTTCAGAATAGAGGTTGGGTACGTACATATTGAAGAGAGCAATGTGCTTGTTGCTCTAAATGTGGGTGAGTTCAGTATAAATCCAATGATGCGTGGCAAAGGAGTTGTGGATATGAAATTTTTCGGCTGTCCATAAGGTTGCCAGTCCTCCAGAGGCTCCTTTAGCACTGACTGCGTACCCTGTGTTTTTTTTCCATTTTCCATTACCGATTGCTAAGACTGTACTATCATCGAGCTTGGTCTCTTGGAGGTAAGAGAGATTAGGCATATCAATTTTTTGGAGGTCTTTTACTGCATCAATTTTGCAGGGATTGCCTAAAACTCTGCAATTCCAAGAGACCAACTTCATCATTTGGGATTATTTATGGAGGAGGGGGTTCCTCCTGCTAGATCTCCATATTTATTTCCTGCACCTCTGGCCCTGGTATTTCTGCTGAAAACCATGTTTATTGTGGCTTGGGATCCTTAGAATTTCTCACGCTCGGCTTCTTCTTCCCTCAATTCTTTGATGGATTTCCAACCTAGTTTTTTGGATGATTTGTCAATGGGTTCTTCCGAGGAGGAGGGGGAATTAGGAGTTCTTGCTTTCGTGATTTCAGCACAGGATTGTGCATCTTTGGTAAAGATAGATCTGGTGGGGCTAAGGGAATTCAGAGACAAGTGGATCTTTGGGGCTTCATGGGCGAGAGGAGTTGCTTGAGAGTTTTGTTCTTCACGTAGTTCTCCTTCTTCTTTGGCCTCAGGGATTTCATGGATTTCGATTGTTTCTAGGACTTTGAATCTATTCCTGTTGTTCGAGGCTGTCGGATCTTGGTGTTGTTGATCAGTTTTATGTGTATTTGAGCTTTTTGAGTGGGGTTTCGTACCTAATTTGCTATTTTTATGAATGGTCGTCCATTGTTCTTTTTTCCCATCCGATTTTGGATTCGTTGGCTTCTTTTGGCATGATCGAGCGAAATGGCCGTATTCATGGAAGAACTTGCATTTGAATGGGATTTGTTTGTAGTCGAGCTCTTGTATGTGTGTCCAATCATATACGGTTAGGTTTATTGCTTCCGGGAGTCCGTGTTCCAAATCTACTTCGACGCAGATTCTCGCGCAAGAGTATTGGTCTTTCCGATCAGCTTTGTCGATGTATTTGCCCAATGCGTTCTCGATGGTTTCTAAAGACTCGTTATTCCAACAATGAAGGGGTAAGTGAGGGAGTCTCACCCAAACAGGGACAACAAAGGGGATGTCATGGGTTGGATCAAATCTCGGGGTCCACTTGTTCATATAGAGTTCTTGAGGGCCCATAAAATAGGGTCTGTTCCTGAAGATGAGCTCGCGGTCCTGTTTACATTCGAAAGCAAAAGCATAGAAGCCTTTTCCCAGAAAGAAGGATTTGACGTCTTCAGTAATCAAGGGTCTCCAGTTTTTCTGCACCCGGTGTTCGGTGGATTTTGGGGAGGGCCAAAGGCCTATGAAATGGACGATCAAACCTCGTTCCGACAGGTTGAGGGCTATCTTGCAGGGTATGCCAATCGGTAAGGTGACAGTTGGAATCTCATCAAGCTTCCTCACAAACTTTTGTTGAGAGGAGGAGAGGGGCTTCTTACCTTGTGCGACTAAAAGCTTCAGGAAATTAGCAATATCGGGGGGAGGGATTTTGGCCTCCGAAGCCATTGGAGGTAGGGGGATAAGAAAGATGGACGGGGAGGGAGAAGAGAAGGGAATCTAGGATGACGACAGTGGATAAAGGTGAGGAGGGAGTCAGGAGGATAGGAGGCATGACCAGGAGCCAACCGGGAACGCCAACGGTTCATAAACCAGCACGCAGCCAGTGGAGGCATGCCTAGAGCACGCAACCAATCATTGGGGCCGAGGGCTTCCCATTGTGCAACCTCATTTTCAAAGGCTTATTATTTTTCAATCAATTGAACAACTATGACCAAAATTACATTTAAGAAATATATCAACAATAAATTGATTTTAAATTTTTTTATAAAATGTTATAATAGGTAATTTGATTATGACAAAACATGAGATTTAAATAATATTATAGTTTTTTTTCATATGAAGATACTCTATGGAAGATACTCTATAGGAGAAAATGAGATATATTATTATTATATTTATATTTTAAATTTATTTATAATAGTAAAATATAAAATTTGTTTATATTTTTATTTGATATTATATATTTTAATTAAATAATTTGTAAATTAAGTTATATATATATATATATATATATATATATATATATATTATAAGGAATATGTCATGGGAAACCTCACGGGGTCTGGGGACATCAAGTCAGGTCTTTATATAGCAATGTATAGCCACGCGAGGATACCTCGAGACAACTTTCAACACTTGACCACTTGAGCTAACCTACTCGTCTAATTATATATATATAGATAGATAGATAGATAGATAGATAGATAATATTTTATTTGATATACTAGATTATGAAAGTTAATATCTATTTGATATTTATACTAAAACATACTCTCTATATATAATAATAATTTTTAATTTTTTGAAGTTTAAATATGATTAGTGATAATATTTTATATGATATAAATACATCATATTTCAAATAAAACAAAACTATTTCAGTAGTGATAATATTTGGTTTGATATACATAGATCTTAAGAGGATCTTTAATTAAAATTTACAACATTCATATATATCTTCTAACTTGATTTTTATAATTATCATATTTAAAATTAATTTATATAAATATATTAACAAATGATTAAATTAGAATTTAAATTATTCTTATTTTCAGTTTGTAATTTAATTTAATTTTTAAGATAGTGTGCATTGCAAAAAAGTTGATAGAAACTCAATTAAAAAGGACATGCACCATCTCATATTCAAACACTTTCATAATTTATTTATTTATATTTTTTATGAATATAAGATATGCCTCTTTTCCTTCAATCATACAAGTAAACGTATCTCTATGATTTTTTTTTTAAGTTGGAATTTATATTAATAGAACAAAAAAGTACATAAGTGGTGAAGGTAGGTCTCCACAGCTCAAAACAAAGATTCAGACCACAGTTCACTTATGTTCTAATTATGTCCATCTTAAAGCTGGAGAGAGTGTCTTTACAGTCCTCAAAACAAAACCTAGTTGATCCCCCACAGGCCGAAGGTTATGACCTTCGAGACAAAAGACTATAAACTTGCAAGAAACCAAACCTAAGACTCACACCAGATTCAACCAAGAGACTAAGGACGACATTATCAAAGATATAGATCGAAATAAAGCTCAATTGATAACAAGACCAAAGGAAAAGAATCTCGATGATGTCGTTGCCGATGCCAGGAGAAGCATTTGCCAAAACGGTTGTTGAAGCACGAGCCACTGCGTCCAGGTCTCGTATGAAAACGAGTTGTTTTCCCACGAAATGCTTGCCAACTAGCTCCTTGGCCAGCGCGTCCAGTCTGTTGTTCATGTTGTCATTCATAGCCGCCTAGTTCTGGCCCAGACACCGCATGTTGTCCTCTAGGAATGCTAAGCGACCATCAACCGATAAGGGGCATCCTTCCATTTGGATGTGGTCAGCCAGGCAATCCTCAAAGGCCAGTGTTAGCATTGATTTCATGGCCCAAAATAAACCTAGTGTACGAGTATGTCTGGTTTCCGAGTGCATGATGCTCTAGTATCTTCTATAACGCCATCAAACATCTTCTCAAGTTCCTGAGGATCAGGATAGGGTTTTTCATGCTTCAAACGCCTCTCCCAGGGCTCAGTACGGTCTCTGGTCTAGTGACTAAGCTTGGTCTCGAAGAAAACTTTAAGCTTTTTCATATCCTACTTTGCACGGGGTGTGTGAGAGTGGCGAGGGCTGTTCAGAGTGCGGTGTTTGGTAACTTTGGTGCGAACCATAATGCCGGTAAGCCTAGGAATCGGATTGCAAGCAGGAAGACTAGTGGGGAATGTGCAGTTTGCAGAGGGAGCTGTATAAGGGCTAACTAAAACGCCCTCGATTCGCCGGAATCCGGCAGAGGAATTCTTGCCAAAATCACAATTTGGAGTGCTCAGATCGCAATTTAAACGATCTGGGTAGTTTTAAAATTGGACATTAAATCTAGAACAAGCAATCCCAATTGTTGAAACTACAAAAATGCAATAATAGCAACTTCCAACAATAATTTTTACTAGTTTATATCCCAAAATCGTCGGAAAAGCAAGGTGTTTTGGTTGTTGTTTATCCTATGCATTTGCAGAGTGGGTGTCGGGAGAGTAGAAACCAAGGTGGCCGAGAGGTAGTTGATTAAAGACGCAGTACATCTTTTCAGCCCCATTAATAGCACAAATCCTTCACATGTGCCACTGGACTGTGCCATTATGAGAAGAGTTGCGGGCATGATTCATGATAGATTGTCCAGGGTAGCGCTGGATCGACCGTACTTTCAACTACAAATTGATATGATGATCGCAAGTGAGGAAGGATTCGTAGTTAGTCCTTTGTTTGTCTAGGTGATGTTAGTTTTTCAGAATTTACTTCAATCTGATATAGGATCTTAACTGAGAGAATAACATGTACAACATATCTACAACATATCAATCATGGACACAATAATGCAAGCACACAAGAGACACAGAGTTTCACCGGGGAAAACCAAGAAGGTAAAAAACCCCGCAACTTCCTCAGAGATAGAAAGAGTAATGATATAACCAAAGTACAAGAGATAGTCTTCTCCTAGCAGATGATCCTCCTCCTCACAAGCGTGCCACTTTCCGAGAGAGATAGAAGTGAGTAATGAGTGATCAAATAGAGATCTCCCGATCTCTATTTATACTTGTCCTATCCTTCCCAATAAATAAGTGGGGCCGACTTGTCTAACTTAGCCTAGTAACCCATGGTTACATTAATCTGGGCCGACCCCACACTTGGTGGTCTAATAACCCATCAAGTATAAGTTACGACACTTCCAATATAAATGACGACACTTCCGTATAGAGGAATAATAACATTTCTATAGGAATACAAACACTTCCGTATAGAGGAATAATAACATCTCTATAGGAATACAATATACATGGGTAAAATACATTCCGAAGTTACATATACATCAGCACTCCCTCTTAACTAGGAAGGTATTTCTCGACACAGATCTGCTAGCACAAGTCTTCTTCTCTGGATCATCATCAGCGAATCATCGTCCTTGAATCATCGTCGTCGTCACTGCTGCTGCTATCTCAATCAATATCTGAATCTACTCGTCATAGGAAGTGTCAAGCACTCTTATTGCAGATAATTAAATATCAAACACACAGAGCGTATGAAATTTATTGTCAACCCGAGAAAGTCTTTTTATTTCAAAGGTCAAGTGCACAATATATGCTTAAACACAAAACCATTAGAAGTGAATACTTTTATCTTCTATCATCCATGTTCATCCCAAGAATCTATGCAATCCCAATTGCCTTCTAACTGCTATACTACAATTCTTTTCTATTATGCATCAAGCAGAATTGATATCAGATCTAATCAACGATTGCAGGAAGGAAATCTCATTCACATTCCAAAATAATCACTTGCCTAATCTAATCAAGCTGGGAATCATAAAGCATGATCTGAACATTACTCTAGAACTTTAATGAAGGAGATTGAAGCAACTGTTCTGAAAAACTGAATTGCAAAATATAAATCAATCAACACATAACAGGAAAGCTAATTTGTAAGAGCTCCTGGGATTACGTCTCAGCTGTAGGATGAACACAGCAGTGTGAACATAAATTGAAATATGTAAAACAAACCTGACTCAGTCGACTGTTATTCGATACCATTCACCAATCTCACGAAAATATAATCATTTACTGAGAAATCCACACAATGAATATTGCTGCTGCGTACAAAAGGAAGATCAAAGCATCACACAACAAGAAAGATGAAATCCTAAATTAACACAGCAATCTCTGTGGAAGACGGGCCCAGTCTTCACACAGAGACGCTGGTTGAACAACACTCTCTTTAACTCAGAAGTAACTCCGTATATTAACAGAAGAATGAGTACACAGTTTCGGCTCGACTGCTAATACAAGATAAATTAATTGTTTGCTGTCCAACCCCTTGGTCGAGGCAATTCCCCATATTTATACATACAATTTGCAACATCTAAACCTATAATTGGGCAGCCATGAAGATCTCTGATCTTCAGGCGCCCTAAATAATCTAGCTGTTACAATGCGTGGCAGAACTGAAATATCCAAATATGAGAGAAGTATTAATTGTCCCAAGAGTGACGGTCCTTCCAGCTCACAGCTGGATTTGAGCAGCGACATACTTAAGATAGTTCTTCTGTTATAGCTTCCCTGCCACGACTGTGCCTTGATTGACGATTTGAGCCCCAAGGAACCTTCCACAAGCGATGAACGTTCCTTCATGACTTGTTCAGCTCCGATCTTCCTGCAGTCTATTGTCTTACTACCTTCATAAATCGCATCATGTTAGCATAGATTAAGAGATGCACAGCTTCAATCATCACAATCATAAGTATTAACACAATAAAACAATAATCGGCCATACCTTGGTAATTTGGGGAATAGATAAGGACAATAAGTTGAATTGCCAAGGTAATTGGTGTAAGACAAGGGAAGGGAAGATGATAAATGATGGTCAAAAAGGGCCAATTCTGGGCTCAACATCTCCCCCCAACTACCCTGTTGCATGTCCTCATGCAACAACCTGCATCTGAATCTTGAACTGAGCTCTGTCCAGGAGAGAGGAAGGAATGTAGGTAAATCAGGCACCTCATCTACCTTTTTGAAAAGCCTCTGTGAGCAACCCGACATCTTCCAACTTCACTGTTTCCCTTCCACTGCTACTTGCTGATATCTGAGAATGCACTTGGTGTGGTGGGAATCTTTCTGCAGTTCTCTTATGCGATGCCTGGGGAAGTTGAAAAGACACCCTCAATCTGAATCCAACTCAATGACACCTGTAGGAGGTGGAAGCACTGGTTCTTGTGGGACAGTGTCCTCCAGCGCATCTAATGTTAATAGGAGAGTTGCTGGTTCTTATGTAACAGCAACATCCTTTAACCCATCTTCAGCAGCTACCTTTATTGCTTTTGGAGACACTGGTTCTTGTGTAGCAGTGTCTTCTTTGTCATTCTGCTGCTGAGACTGAATATCCTTTTCAATTTGCAGCTCCTCCTCCAGGATTTCAGTGTCACCTGAGCATGGTGTCTGTACCTGTTCATTGTCACTCCAGTGTGTGTCAGGGATGATATCTACTCCCAGGTTATCTCCCATCTGCAATTCAGGAGTTTTTGTCGCAGCCTCCAAGGATGTTGGTTCTTGTGTAACAACATCCTGGCTTACCTCTTCATCCTTCCTCTGCTGCAGCTCTTCTTCTATGAGTTCTGTATCATGGGAGCTCTCTGGGGTTACAACCCAGAGTTCATCATTGAATGCCAAAGTATCCTCTGTCCCAGCTTCTTCTACTGTCTGCTCAGCCGGTTGGACAGTTCTATTCAGGGTTGCTGGTTCTTGTGTTGCAGCATCCTGTTCCAACTTATCACTGTCCTGCCTTTCCGTTTCTTCTTCTAAAATTATTGTGTCCTGGGAACGTTCTGGAGTTACAGCACAAAATTCTTCACTATCCTCCAAAGTATCCTTCGGCTCCATGATCTCTGTATCAAGGGAACATTCTGGAGTCTCACTATATTCTTTTATAAGTTCCAGAGCATCCCTCATTTCCCGTTCTTCTCCCATCTGTTCTATGATTTCTATGTTGTGGGAGCATTTTGGGATTGCCATACATTCCTCATAAATTTCCAGGGCATCCTCCACTCCCTGTTCTTCTCCCATCTGTTCTATAACTTCTGCATCATGGGAAGTAGCAGCTGCAGCAAGGATGTTTAAAGGTGCTGGTTCTTGTGTTACAGCATCCTCTTTCTCCACTGCTTTCCCTTCCGTGGCTACAGGCTGTTGTGCTGAATAGGTGCTAAGTAAAATTTTATGGCCTGCTTCCTCAAAGATCTTCCCACAGGTGGGGCAGAGTATTCGCTCATCCTTTTCTCCAGCTCCAGCAGAAGCTGATTCCTCCACTTGGTCTGCAGCCTCTATTAATGTATACATCTTTCTTCCACCCTGCTTTCTGCAGACTTCCTTCCATGTTTCCAGCTCCCTTCTAAGTGCTTGGAGGTCCTCTTTCAGCATTGCATTTTCATACAAGAGTCCCTCAACTCCAGGTTCTTCCTCCACTGGTCCTTGTGGGGCATCCCTCGGTTTTGGTGTAAGGATTGGGGGTTCAACCTGTGTCTCTAAGGTTGCCCATTTTGTTCTAGCTGCCTCTGCTGCTGTGATTGACCGAGTTCATTTCCTTCTGATTGGTGCCACTAAATCAAACTCATTGGTGGCCCTCTTCCTTTTCTGTGGCGTTTTCTTTTGTGACTTTCCTTTTTGTAGTGTTTCTTCTCGTGGAGCTGGAATATAGGGAGGCAAAACTGAAGTTAAAGGAATATTTCCCTGCCCCCCATGCTGTTCTTCTTCAATCACAGCTGCTCCTCCTGCCCATTCCGGTGAAGACTCGATTGTGACCAGCTCAATATCTTCTTCCATTGCTCTGGCTCCGTCATCTTCAGGTTCCATTGTCGCAGCATTTGATGCTGCTCCAATTTCACCTTCTGCTGTCGGAGCTGCCCTGTTATCTAGGTTTTCCGCGAGGGTTTCATCTACATTGTCGCCTGACAGCTCTGTTTGTGCTTCCCCTCGCTCTCCTTCAAATGCAGTGTCATCCCCCACTGGTTCTGCTTGTGCTGGGGATTCATACACTTCAAATGGCTCTTCCTGTGCCCCTGTTTGTTCTTCCTCTGTGGTTTTATCCACCCCGGATGGTCCTGCCTGTGCCCCCTGTTGTTCTTCTTCCGTTTCATCCCTCCCCCCAACTTCACTGGAGGAACTCCGGTCCTCCTGTTGTGGCGGAACCGGTAATTGCTGTAATGGAATGACCCTCAAGGGAACAGGTTGCTGTGGTCGGGTAATGAATTGCTCCCATGTTATATTATGTTGGGCCAGGGTTCTTACAATAATTAACTTAATAAGGCCATGGTGGGTGAGGGAGGACAGTGGGTGCTTTGCAGACTGAACAAATGTTGCCATATGACGCAAGTCGTGCAATAGATAAAATGGAATATTCAACAAAATGCCATGACGGAGATGAGAAAGCAAAGGAAGTTCAGAGTTGTACACAGTTTGGTATCTACCTTCGCAAGTTATGTATTTCTTGAGGAAGATAGCGACCTGGTCCCATGGCTGCGGCAGTGACTTCAATGCAATCCCTCTCCTGGATGCTTCAACTTGCTCCCCTGGAAGTAAAAATTCTTCCCGTGCAACCGTTGCAGGAACTCGACGGTTAAACCAAGGTTTTCCCACCAACGGGATAGCTGTAACCTCGGATATAATGACCTCCGAAACATCTATACACAGCCCCCACACCGTGGAGTGTGTTTTAGTAAGATTCAAGGTGAATTGCAGGGCTGCGTCCCGATCGAATCCGTCCAATCGTTCAAAGAATTCGACCCAGCCAGCAGCTTGAAAAATGGCCAGAACCTGCAGATTCCGTCTAAGTTCCCGGGTATTAAAAGGTTCATGGCGAACTGGAATGCCCATGGTCCTGGCTGCAAGATGAAACTGCTGTTCGACAGAGTACAGGATCCAGAATGGAAGTTGCAGCGCAGAGATTGCACGAATCGTTGAGCGGAGACGTTGAGCGAATGAACTAATTCGGAAAGTTAAGCGCAGAGAAGAGTTTAAAATTTTCATGCCGAATTGGGGAGGGTGGCAGTTATTATTATTACGTCGTATGAGGGAAATGTTTAATCAGATATAAATGGTGGTGCGAGTGAAGGTACGGCCAATCTCGTTTAAATGATATCAATACTTAATCACGTGATAAATGAAAGCCATACCTCATAAAACTGTGCGTCGGAAGGCTGCGGAAACTGGTGGAGCATGGAGTTGGTGACGTCACGGAGCCGAACGCGTGCACAGTCAGACGTGGGATCATGATGACTCGGATAAGGCACTGATTTCCTTCGCCGGTAAAACACAAGGCGTCGCATCCTCCGGGTTAAAATGATGAGTTCGCCGGCAGGACTGGGATGAATCAGCATCATAATTAGCAGGTTGAACAATCCTTCTGTTAACACGGGAGTTACCACTGCAAGTTGCCAAAGAAATGATCACACGGCCGATGAAAAAGCTTGTTGCAGCTGGCAGGAAAGAAGTTACAGCCACCGGAAAAGAATTCGCGGCAGCCGGAAAAAGATTTACGATATCAGGGAAAATTACGGCTGTCACGGGAAAATTTTACGGCGGCGGAAAAAAAAACTTACAGCTGGCGGGAAAAGATTTTACGACTATGGGAAATATGTCGCAGCCGCTGGAAAGAAATGGCAGCTACGTGGAAATGATGTGGAGGTGACTTGGTCAATGAGGTGGCAGCCGTCGAGAAATAATGTGGCAGCCGTCGGGAAATGATGTGGCAGCTGCGGGAAAAAGATGTTGCAGCCGCCGAAGTTACAGCCGCCGAAATTGCAGCTGCCGGAGTTGCAGCTGTTGGAAAAGCTTTGACGGCGGATGGAAAAAGGACATTACGGCTACCGGGAAGTGAAATGGCAGTGGCTGGTAAATGGAGTGGCAGCTGCGGAAAATGAGATGGCAGCCGTGGGGACGATGAGGTGGCAGCCATGGGGATGATGAGGTGGCAGCCGCGGAAACTGGAGTTGCAGCCGCTAATGTTGCAGCCGCCGATGTTGCAGCCGCTAATGTTGCAGCCGCTAATGTCGCAGGCGCCGATGTTGCAGCTGCCGATGTTGCAGCCGCTAATGTTGTAGCTGCCGAAATTGCAGCTGTCGGGAAAGTGGACGGCTGTCGGAAAAAGGGCATTATGGCTACCGGGAAAAGGAGAATAAGGTTACCGGAAAAGGATAAACAACTGCCGGAAAATATGTTGCAGCTGCAATTTTTATTTTTTATTTTTATTTTTTTTTTAAAACAAGGACAGCACAGGGAGATTTTCATTACGGGCCCAAACTGATCGTTCTCCTGGCGCTTCCCTGAATTTTTTTTTTTTAAAGACAACAGCAAGCAAAGAGATCAAATGCAAAGAGAAAGAAAACGACAACTATACGCTACAGCAAGAAATTATTTATGTACAGCAAATATAATTTTCAGTTTAAGATTTGGCAAAGGTAGAGAAATGTTCCTGCTTTGGTGCCAATTGGTAGTTTGGATCAGCAGCAATCTGTGAAATGAATGCATCTTTCGAAATGGGCTTCCGATACAGTCGCAGTCTGTGGCCATTAGCAAGTAATGGTATACGGTTTTCATCAATGGTGACCAGGCGAACAGTGCCGTTGTCAAATACCCTGTCAACCAAATATGGACCCAGCCATCTTGTGCGTAATTTCCCTTTGAAATCCTTCTTGAATCTGGAGTCGTATAATAGTGCCCAGTCTCCTTCACGGAAGATTTTCTTTTTGATGAATCGGTCATGGCAATTAGATCTCTGTTGCTGAAGCAGCACAGTCTGGTCTACCGCAGCTAACCGTTTCTCATCCAATTCATTTAATTGATTCAATCTTCTTTTTTGAGCTTCTGTTACATCCAGGTTCATTTCAATGGCTGTTTTCAGGGTCTTGATCTCAAATTCAATTGGAAATATGGCACTCTTACCATACACCAGATCATAGGGAGAAAATCCCGTGGTGTTGCGCCAAGTCGTGCGATATGCCCACAGTGCTTCTGGAAGTCTGTCAGCCCAATCCCTTCGATGGCTTTTAACTGTTTTAGTAAGGATTGCTTCGATAACTTTATTAGTGCTTTCCACCTGACCATTGGCCTGGGGATGATAGGGTGAAGCTATCTTGTGCTACACATGATACTTCCGGAGCAAGGATTCAAATTGGTGTGAAATAAATTGTGGTCCCCCATCGGTAACTACTTCCTTTGGTACCCCAAACCGGGTAAAAACTTCACTGTACAGGAAATCAATCACCGCCTGGTCATTTGCCTTGGCCAAAGCTACAGCTTCTACCCACTTAGTCATGTAATCTGTACACACCAGGATGTAAACCTTCTGTTTGGAAGGAGGGTTGATAGGACCAACGAAGTCCAATGCCCATCTATCAAACGGTTCTAGTACCACTTGGGGCTGTAAAGGCATCTGATCTGTCTTATTAGGTTGGCCCATCCTTTGGCAGCTGTCACAGGACTGAACATATCTTTTAGCATCTCTGAACAGTGTCGGCCAATAATAGCCCATCCGCAATGCCTTATGCCCTGTTCTTTTGTCTGCAAAGTGTCCTCCGCAAGGTTCATCGTGACAGGCCTTCAGTATATGAAATATCTCATCTTCCCTTACACATCTTCTAATTTCAAGATCAGGTCCTGTGTAAAAGAGATGGCCCTTGAGCCAACAATACCTGGCACTTTGCTGAATAATTTTTCTTTTCTCTCGTTTAGACATATGTGGCGGAAGCTTCCCTGCAGCCAAATAATTAGCAACGTCTGCATACCAGGGTGAATGAGCTGAGAGTGCGAATAAATGTTCATCCGGGAAAGCATCCTCAACAGGTGAACTGTCATCACTGTTAGTAAATCGTGATAAAAAATCAGCAACAACATTTTCTTTTCCAGGTTTATCTATAATAGTAATATCAAATTCCTGTAATAATAAAAGCCACCTGGTTACTCTGGCATTAGTGACAGGTTTATTCATTAAATACTTAATGGCAGAGTGGTCAGTATGCACAAATGTAGGATACCCAGTAATGTAATGCCGAAACTTATTAATAGAATAAACAATAGCAAGGAATTCTTTCTCAGTAACAGTGTAGTTTAGTTCAGCAGGGGCTAAGTTTTTACTAACATAATAAATAGCATAAGGTACTTGACCATCTTGCTGTCCTAGCACTGCTCCAATGGCGGTATCAGAAGCATCTGAAGAAATGTGGAAAGGTATGGTCCAATTAGGTCCCCTCAAAATAGGGGCTGTGGACAGTTTCTCTTTAAGCTTATCAAATGCTGTCTGGCATGCTGTACTCCATACAAACTGTGCGTCCTTCATTAATAATGAAAACAAAGGAGAAGCAAGTTTGGAGAAGTTTTCTATAAATCTCCTGTAATACCCAGCATGTCCCAGAAAACTTCGCACCTCTTTCTGAGTTGAAGGAGTTGGTATATTCTTTATCACCTTAATTTTTGAAGGATCCACTTGAATACCGTCAGTAGAGATGAAATGTCCTAATACCACTCCCTCACTCATCATCATGTGGCATTTTTCAGTGCTTAGTGAGAGGCGAGCCTGTTCACAGCGAATTAAAACTTTCTTCAAATTTTCCAGTGCTTCCTCAAAATCCCTGCCATAAGGAGTAAAATCATCCATAAAAACTTCCATGCTATCATTAACTAATTCAGAAAATATGCCAATCACAGCTCTTTGGAACGTTGCAGGTGCATTGCACAATCCAAAGGGAAGCACCCTGTAGGCGAACGTTCCCCAAGGGCAAGTGAAGGTGGTCTTATCCTGATCCTCTGGAGCAATCTGAATTTGATTGTACCCACTGAACCCATCCAAGAAGGAGAAGAACTTCTTCCCAGATAGGGTATCAAGTACCTGGTCAATAAAGGGCAGAGGAAAATGATCCTTTTGTGTAGCTTTGTTCAGCTCCCTATAATCGACACAGACTCTCCATTTACCATTTTTCTTGGGTACAATTACAAGTGGGGAAACCCACTCACTGTCTGAGATAGGAT
The DNA here is from genome assembly GCA_027924585.1 of Larix kaempferi. Taxonomy (NCBI): domain Eukaryota; kingdom Viridiplantae; phylum Streptophyta; class Pinopsida; order Pinales; family Pinaceae; genus Larix; species Larix kaempferi. The sequence continues at coordinate 13,802,151 of BSBM01001002.1, read as the reverse complement.
AGATGAATCCTGCTTCCAAGAGTTTCTGGATTTCTTCCTTCACTATATCCCTCAGATTGGGGTTCATGCGTCGTTGGGGTTGACATACAGGCCGGGAGTCGTTTTTAATATAAATATGATGAGTGCACAGACTAGAGGGAATACCCTTCATGTCTGTATACTCCCAGGCGAATGCCCCCTTACGTTCCTTCAAGAGATTGGTTAGGCGCTTTTGTTCTTCTGAGGAGAGACCAGGATTGATGTTCAAAGTTCTCCCAGGCTCTACCTCAATAGGAATGCTTTTCGAGTTTTTCAATACTGGGATTATGTTTGTGTCATTGGCTAGTGCTTCCTCCATAAGCTGTTCTTGTTCTTCTTTACCGAGGGTACTGTTCAGGAGTTGATAAACTTCCTTGTCTACTGAAGCAGGTTCGCTAATGAAATTATTAATGGCATCGTCTTCTGTTTCGTTTTTGAAGGTTAGTGCCTTCCCTATTGTTAGTAATGGCTGAACATCTTCCTCTTCTTCCTGTTCTATCCAAAGGGAGGTTTCAGTTTCTAGACTCGGCCGTGCTGGAGGGTACAGGGTGAGGTTTTTGGTTTCCATGCCATCAGATATAGTCATAGATCCTGATCGACAGCTGATACAAGCATCGGCTGTAGCCAACCAGGGCCTCCCCAAAATCAATGGATGTCCCCCCAGCTGTGATTTTGGTTGTAATACCAGAAAATCGGCAGGGTATTCCCATGAGTCTACTGAAATAACAAGGTCGTCCAAAATCCCTTCGGGTCTGATAGTGGATCTATCTGCCAATTCTAAGATAGTAGGGGTCGGTCTAATATTGGTGAATCCGAGCTTCTTTACAGTCTCCATTGTTATAACATTGATCGCAGCTCCTAAATCTACTAGTACGTTGGGTATCTGTGTTTGTCCTATGTGTACAGTGACAGTAGGATTGCCGGGATCCTCATACTTGGTTATAGGGGTTTTTCCAGTCATTAAAGCGGATAAATTCCCTATAACATGAACAGTAGGAGGATCTCTGGGTTTCCTTCCCGGTCTTTTAGTGCACAGGTCCCGAACAGTTCTAGCATAGATAGGTACATCTTGAAGAGCTTGTAAAAGGGGAATCTTAACATAAAGGTTCTTCAATTCTCCTAAGAGATTGAACTGAGGTTGCCCCCCTCTTTGTGGCAGCATCAATCTCTCAGGGTAAGGTGGTTGCCTTACCAACTGGGTAGGCTGCGTGTTATCCACTTCATCGTTTAATGTTTCATCCCTCCCATCTGAGGGATGCTCAGCATCTTCAGTGATAGGAACCGGATCAAATGGATGCTGGGAACTCTCTCCTTGGTCATACACAGTTGGTGGAATATTTTCTGCAGTTACACGTTCTACTATCTTTCCAGACCGTAAGCGAATATCATTACAAGGTACAGGGGAGAGAGAGTAGGCCGGCATATTGAGAGCTTCCAATTGCTGGACTGTTTTATTATTTGGGTTAGGGTTAGGTTGGGCAGGCAGCTGAGGCCGTATTGGTATGTTAGGAACAGGATTATTTTGCAGCTGCAGCTGCGACTGCTGAGGCGGGTATTGAGGATATTGATGAAATTGAGGATATGGAGGATACGGTAACTGTTGAGGTGGAGGTGGTTGAGGAAACTGGTTCCCAGGATGGAAGTTCCTCCATCCAGGAGACCATGAAGTAGGTTGGTGTGGAGGTTATGTCCAAGGACTCCATGAATTATAACCTTGCATCGCAGGTTGAGGGGAATTCCACTGAGCATAATTTGAAGGGAATTGTGTATTCACATTTTGCATATTAGTATTCCAATTATTCAAATTACTCAAAAATGGAAATGAGTCGGGAGACATACCTTGATTCCGGGGCTGCCAGGGTTTCTTCTGTGCAATGAAGTAGGATGAATCCACCTCTGGAGTTGATGCCTGCAGAACAGCCTTCACTTGGGGCAACGTGGGGCATTCTTTCATATCATGATTCAGCTCGCACAACTGACACACTTGTACTTTGTCAAGAGGGCATTCTTTCAGTGGATGAGTCTTTCTACATCGGGGACAAAACACCCCTAGTGTGAGATCCTCCATTGCCTGTCTTTGCTTGGCCTTCAAGACGTCAATCTCTGAAGAGATAGAGCTCATCATTTCTGTTTTAAAGTTTTCAAGAAGATTTCCTATCTCTGCACGTGTAGCTCCCCCATTGGATGACTTCTGAGTTCTGTCGAAGACATCACGTTCCAGGTTATCTCGTTTATGCTGCTTATTATGCCTAGAAGATCCCCTGGAATATCTCTTACATAATTCCACAATTGTCTCAAAAGATTCTTTAGAGATATCCCCCTTTCCTAATAAATTTAGCATGTCTAAACAATCGTCCCTGATTCCTCGAAGCAGGATTATCTTAAGCACATCTAGTCCCATGTTCGTCTGTCCAGCTCTCTGCACATTGTACAGCAACCTCTCCACAAAATCCTCCAAACTTTCATCCTCCTTCTGTACCATCTTGAATAACTCCTCCCTTTTGTCCCTGGTGTTACAATATTCTTGATATTTTTCCAGGAACACTTGCTTCATCTTATTCCAATTAGCAACAGTTCCTCCCCCAAGGCTCATGAACCATCGTAATGCATTGTCCTTCAGGGTGGCAGGAAAAAGCTTCAACTTTTGAGCATCTGTGACATAATCATAGCTGCGACAGAGGATATCGAATTCAAACAGGAATTCGTCTGGATCCTCTGCCGCCCTGCCATGGAAGCGGGGGTAACACCGACGGTGAAATGTTTTTCATAGGAGCTGTCCCCTCTAGCTGCTGTATTGGGAATTGCAATGTAGCCATAGTTTCTGGCGGGGAATCATCTTCATGATGGTATTGTACCACTGCTTCTTCCTCTTCGTTCTCATGTCTATTATTCATCTTTTCTTCTGTATCTTCTCCTTCGGTTGTTCCTTTGTTCCTTACCTCAGTTGTAACAGCTGCGTATTCTTCGGTTGTAACAGCTGCGTATTCTTCAGTTGTAACAGCTGCGTATTCTTCAGTTGTAACAGCTGCGTACTCTTCAATTGCAACAGTTGAATCAGCTGTCCCTTCTTTAGCAGGAGTATATGCAGGAATCACAGCTGCTCCTGTATCTTCCACTGTAGATCCTGATGCTGGCGCTCTAGAATCAGCAGGGCCTCTTTTGATAGGAGTCTCCCGTTGACGAGATCTGACAACTGAATCCGTTTTGTCAACAAGGTCGTCGATGAATGTTCTTCTACCCAGCGGTGGACCTCGACCACGACCCGAACCACCTGCACTGTTAGTAATTTGTGGGGTTTTGGGGGTTGGGAGGTGATCGCGTTTTACCCTCCTCGTATTCATGCGAAGCAGATCATTTCAAAAACAACCAAAAGACTGACTAAAAGCAATTATCAAATACAACTAATGACTAGTGTTTAATTTTTATCCTTCCCCGGCAACGGCGCCAAAATGTCAAGCACTCTTATTGCAGATAATTAAATATCAAACACACAGAGCGTATGAAATTTATTGTCAACCTGAGAAAGTCTTTTTATTTCAAAGGACAAGTGCACAATATATGCTTAAACACAAAACCATTAGAAGTGAATACTTTTATCTTCTATCATCCATGTTCATCCCAAGAATCTATGCAATCCCAATTGCCTTCTAACTGCTATACTACAATTCTTTTCTATTATGCATCAAGCAGAATTGATATCAGATCTAATCAACGATTGCAGGAAGGAAATCTCATTCACATTCCAAAATAATCACTTGCCTAATCTAATCAAGCTGGGAATCATAAAGCATGATCTGAACATTACTCTAGAACTTTAATGAAGGAGATTGAAGCAATTGTTCTGAAAAACTGAATTGCAAAATATAAATCAATCAACACATAACAGGAAAGCTAATTTGTAAGAGCTCCTGGGATTACGTCTCAGCTGTAGGATGAACACAGCAGTGTGAACAGAAATTGAAATATGTAAAACAAACCTGACTCAGTCGACTGTTATTCGATACCATTCACCAATCTCACGAAAATATAATCATTTACTGAGAAATCCACACAATGAATATTGCTGCTGTGTACAAAAGGAAGATCAAAGCATCACACAACAAGAAAGATGAAATCCTAAATTAACACAGCAATCTCTGTGGAAGACGGGCCTAGTCTTCACACAGAGACGCTGGTTGAACAACACTCTCTTTAACTCAGAAGTAACTCCGTATATTAACAGAAGAATGAGTACACAGTTTCGGCTCGACTGCTAATACAAGATAAATTAATTGTTTGCTGTCCAACCCCTTGGTCGAGGCAATTCCCCATATTTATACATACAATTTGCAACATCTAAACCTATAATTGGGCAGCCATGAAGATCTCTGATCTTCAGGCGCCCTAAATAATCTAGCTGTTACAATGCGTGGCAGAACTGAAATATCCAAATATGAGAGAAGTATTAATTGTCCCAAGAGTGACGGTCCTTCCAGCTCACAGCTGGATTTGAGTAGCGACATACTTAAGATAGTTCTTCTGTTATAGCTGCCCTGCCACGACTGTGCCTTGATTGACGATTTGAGCCCCAAGGAACCTTCCACAAGCGATGAACGTTCCTTCATGACTTGTTCAGCTCCGATCTTCCTGCAGTCTATTGTCTTACTACCTTCATAAATCGCATCATGTTAGCATAGATTAAGAGATGCACAGCTTCAATCATCACAATCATAAGTATTAACACAATAAAACAATAATCGGCCATACCTTGGTAATTTGGGGAATAGATAAGGACAATAAGTTGAATTGCCAAGGTAATTGGTGTAAGACAAGGGAAGGGAAGATGATAAATGATGGTCAAAAAGGGCCAATTCTGGGCTCAACAGGAAGTTCTACAGAGCCAGTCCTTTTTCATACTGGATGTAGGCCCACCACTTGCAGGTCTTCATCATCACTGGCCATACTGTGGAATTCTCAGGACTTATTACGTGCGTCACAAAACCTCACAAGAGCATCCCAGGCTGTTACGGGCAGACAACTTCGACTTATAGGCTCTCCCAGGGACAGATTACATGTGACCCCACCACAAAACCTCGCAAGAGCATCCCAGGATGTTACGGGCACACAGCTCCGACCTATAGGATCTCCCAGGGCGATATTATATGTGGTCACCAAAAAACCTCGCAAGAGCATCCCAGGCTGTTATGGGCACACAGCTCCGACCTATAGGATCTCCCAGAGTGCTATTATATGTGGTCATGGAAAAACCTCACAAGAGCATCCCAAGTTGTTATGGGCACACAACTCCGACCTATAGGATCTCCCAGGGCGCTATTATATGCCATAGGAAAAAACCTCGAAAGAGCATCCCAGGCTATTATGGGCACACAGCTCTGACCTATAGGATCTCCCAGGTCAACTTACATGCTCATCTGCACAACCTGTCCACGACCACAGAGTATCAACCTGATACTCACCATACATCATCCTGATGTACTTCATCACATGATCAACCTGATCATCATCACTGCATCGTCCTGATGCATGTCATCTGGAGCAACATCCTGAAGCTTGTCATCCATGATCATCCTAATCATATAATGCATCCACCTGATGCATACCAAGTATCTACCTGATACATATCATCATACATGATCCACTTGATCATACAATTTATCCACCTGATACAGATACATGATCCACCTGATCATACAATGTATCCACCTGATATATATCAACATACATGATCTACCTGATCATACAACGTATCCACGTGATATATATACAGATACATGGTCCAAGCATCCAACATGATGCATATACATATACATGATCCAACAGATCATAACCATCATCCAACATGATGCATATACATTTACATGATCTACCTCATCATAACATGCATCCAACATGATTCATATACAAATATTTCAAGCATCCAACATGATGCATATACAGATATATCAAGCATCCAACATGATGCATATACAGAGCAGTAACTGAAGCATCATCCTGATGCTCATCATCCAACACTTACATCCACAGCCATGGGATGGATTATCCTCTCACCATGCTTGGAATGGCTCCAGCAAATGTGTCCATAACTTCTTCCTCGAAGTGTCATCAATCTGAAGAACACCAAGCCTCCCTCTGAAGTACTCAAACTTCACTCTGGCTAGTGGTTTCATCAACACATCCGCAACCTGCTCATCCATCGCAACATACAGGAGCTTCATTGCTCCTCTCTGCACCATATCCCCGATATAGTGATATTTGATCTCAATGTGCTTCGATCTGTCGTGAAACACTGAGTTCTCAGACAGCTTCACACAACTCTGGTTGTCACAAAAGATACCAGTAGCCTCCAACGGGAGATCAAATAGCTCAGACAGTAGCTTCTGGAGCCATACTTCCTCACAACTAGCCGAACAAGCTGCAACATACTCTACTTCAGCTGTACTTAGTGCTACGCAGGACTGCTTCCTGCTAAACGAAGAGATCACACCTGATCCCATACTGAAGTAGCACCCAGAAGTGCTCTTCCTATCTGCAGCACTGCCTGCCTAGTCTGAATCAACATAACCTTGTAGGTTAAACTTTTGATTCGCATCATACTTGAGCCCATAATCAACTGTACCCTTCAGGTACCTCGAAATATGCTTTACAACAACCAGGTGAACACTCCTCGGATCTGTCAGGAACTGGCTCAATGTGTTCACTGCAAAGCAAATATCTGGTCTCGTGTTCGTCAGGTACATCAAGGACCCAATCATCTGAGGATACATCGTGACATCAACCGTATCAGATGAAGCATCACACAGAAGCTTCAGGTTCAATGCCATAGGTGTGGCCATGGCCTTGCAATCCATCATCCAGAACCTCTTCAGGATCTCTACTGCATACTTCCCTTGTCTAAGGAAGATTCCATCTGCACTCTGCCACACCTCCATGCCCAAAACAATAGTGCATCATCCCCAAGTCCTTCATCTCGAACTCGGCAGCAAGCTTCCTCTTCATATCGACAATCAATCTATCCTCACCTGTTACAAACAGGTCATCCACATACAATAGTAGTATCACTGGATTGCCTTCCTCAACCTTGTAGTAAAGGTTGGAATCCGCTTTACTCTTGGTAAAGCCCAAATTGGATAGGAAGCCATCTATCCTGCCATACCAAGTCCTGGGTGCCTATTTCAAACCATACAGGGCTTTCTTCAGTTTGCACACATGTGGCTCTCGGTCAAGTGTCTCAAACCCGAGTGGCTGCTCCACATACACTTCCTCTTCAACTACACCATTCAAGAAAGCTATCTTGACATCCATCTGGTGTACCTTCCATTTCATCACTACAGCCAGAGCAAGTACTGATCTAATGGAAGTGTATCTGGCTACAGGTGCAAAAGTCTCTTCATAGTCAAATTCCTCTTTCTGGGAGGAGCCACGAGCTACAACCTCGCTTTGTATTTCTCCATGCTACCATATGCAGCATGCTTGATCTTATAGATCCACATGGAAGTCACAACAAACTTCCCTTCAGGTCTTGGGACCACATACCAAACATGATCGATTGGTACTTCTCGACCATGGCATCCTTTTACTGTATCCCGTATCCTGGGAACTTCAGATTCTTCAATATCTTCAATAGGTAGTTTGAACTTCATTGCTGGAACAAATGTTGTAGTTCTTCTTTTGCAGGTGATGGTATACGATCTTTCCTACAAAACAAGTTAAATTGCATGATTAGAAACATCTCATAGTTTTAAAAACAAATTCTTACACATAAAGAAATATGTCATACAGTCATGCAATTATTTTAGCCAATGCTTCAATACAACATTCATCCATATCTTGTAACTTTCTAGATGCCTTCCAATCTCTACCAGAACATTGTTAAGAGTTTGCACTACTCCCATCATGTCAGCAAAGAGGTTTCATTCTAGATAAGTAGCAATGGAATGTTATACAGTTCCATAGGCAACTTACCCATTACATGCATATTAGTATTATGCTGTTCATTAATGCAATTATTCTAATATGCGTAATACACACCCTAAGTCTAGGAACATAGGCATATACATCATTGAACAATATTATTTAAACAAACAAGTATGCACGAAATGATAATTCAAATACTTATCTTTGTTTGTTTGTTGGGTTGACTCCCTCTCAGTCTTTGCTTCCTTTCTGCAACTCCATTCTGATGTGGATTGTGAGAAGTGGTCGACTCCCTCTGAATATCTGCATCCTTGCAGAAACTACTGGAGTGTGCTCCCTCTTGATCTTTGCTTCCTGGATTACTTGTCCTTGAACTTATATCCATCCTCGATCACTATGCATGCTTACAAGTATCATTATTGTGATATCCTTGAGATCTCTTACATAATCATACATTTATTAGTATAATCTCAATACTATCAGAAACACAATAGTCTTAAACATGTATAGTAATGATCATTTTAAACACAGATAATAAACATTAGTATTCAAGGTTTATATAGGACTCTTCTAGTTAGTCATATCATCAATTTAAAGTAAGAAACATAATATGCCTAAACCCATGATTAGTCAAACCTATAACTTCATGAATAATCATAATCAATCATGCCAAGTATACTTATATAAGATATCCTAACACAAGGTAGGATTTTAACTTGATATAGGAAAAACATACTTGGATTAGCATGTTAGCTAGCTATGTCTAACATACCCACATGATGTCTTCTTGTTCTTCAATGACTTGTGCTAGTAACCTGCATATCTCACAAGTTAATCATTATAGAACCAATTTATACATACCTCGTAAGTAGATCTTCTATGTGATCCATGATAATGGATGAATCTTTGTCTTCATGTCTCCATGGTCATATGTTCTTGAACTAGAACATGATTTGTCTTTCTTGATGTACCTTTCATGTTAGCGGACAACACCAACCTCATACAACACCATAATGCATTAGTACAATCATAAGTGTCAAAACCCTAATCAATGAATATCTTCTATCAAGCATTCATAATTTTATTAAGGTGATACGACAAGTCAAAAATTAATCAAGATTGTACTAACGTAATAATATAAAGACAAACATATCGTAAACTTAATCATGAACAGATTTTTAAACATACCTGTAAGTCATACCTGTCGAGATTGCTTGTGATCTTCTTATGTAAGGTCTTAGCCTCATCTCCCTCTGAAACAGGAACTTCTTCACTTATGCAGGTGACCAAACCATTCTCTTCTAGGATTAACCCAATCCACTTGATTTGCAGAAACTAGATCTGGAGTTGGATTACGGTTTGTCAGAGAAACCCTCAAAATTCAAATTTTTAATTTCAAACTTCTGAAAGGATAGAAAGATGCGCCTTGATGAGTTGGTCAAGTTGGTATACTCAGAATTTGAAAACTGCAAAGTTTCACCCCTCAAAATTGCCTTTTGAAACTTCCGGATCTTCTAGACAGGATCCCGAACTAGGGTTTGATAAATCCCACCCTTATGCCCAACCAAAAGGTTCGATCCAAAGCTCTAAACTTTGATTTTTCTTAGGAGCTTCCAGCCGTGGTCACAGACTTAAAAAATTCCAACTTTTGCAGAAGCCCTAATTTTCCACTTTTCCGATCAAAGTCCCGAACTAGGGTTTGGTCAAGCCTGACCTTCTGCCCAACCAAAAAATTGATCTTGGTCTCTAAATTTCGATTTTGATGAGTATCATTCAGCCGTGGTCTCCGATTACAAAATTTCCAGCTTTCTCCGAAGCCCTAATTCCTGGAGCCATGAATGAAGGTGCTCAAAATCCAATTCTGTTTTGACATAAATATGCACCTGATTGTTTCTGGTGTAAATCCGAAATTACGAATCCACAGGGTCTGAATATTCTACCTGTGGTAGCCTGGCCTGTCATTTTTCCAACCCCATAGGTATGACCTCAATTGGATTCTCTGAGAGAGATTTATGCCAAGTGTCACAATGTGACCTGTTTATGGGATAAAACAGGAGAGCGAACTTGTACGGCGTGCCACGTGCCACTAGTTCAACTTCGTCCTCTGAAAACCTTACCAGAGAAACTACAGTACGTGCCCTACCTGTTAATTCTTATGAAATTTCATTTGGAGCTTCCTAGCCCAAGTTGTGACCTTTTTTCCTAGGTCACTTGTATATGACTGAGATCTGGAAGAGGCAGAAACCCTAGATTGTATAGATCATAAAACACAAAGTACAATGAATTAGAAGTTGTGCTTCGGACACAAGGTACATGGGGATCTTATCTTTGTCCTGTAAGAGTTTTAGATCCTGAAAACTCGTTGAAAAGGATTTATAGTGAAAGTGCTACGATGATTGGTTTTTTCTATATCAAGCCCTAGCATCGCAAGTGCAACAAGTGTCATACATGCCATACCATGCCTTCTTTCATGCTAGATCTGATACCATGTTAATTTTTCAGAATTTACTTCAATCTGATATAGGATCTTAACTGATAGAATAACATGTACAACATATCTACAGTATATCTACAACATATTAATCATGGACACAATAATGCAAGCACACAAGAGAGATAGAGTTTCACTGGGGAAAACCAAGAAGGTGAAAAACCCCACAACTTCCTCAGAGATAGAAAGAGCAATGATACAACCAAAGTACAAGAGATAGTCTTCTCCTAGCAGATGATCCTCCTCCTCACAAGTGCGCCACTTTCCGAGAGAGATAGAAGTGAGTAATGAGTGATCAAATAGAGATCTCCCGATCTCTATTTATACTTGTCCTGTCCTGCCCAATAAACCAGTGGGGCCAACTTGTCTAACTTAGCCTAATAACCCATGGTTACATTAATCCGGGCCGACCCCACACTTGGTGGTCTAATAACCCATCAAGTATAAGTTACGACACTTACAATATAAATGACGACACTTCCGCATAGAGGAATAATAACATCTCTATAGGAATACAAACACTTACGTATAGAGGAATAATAATATCTCTATAGGAATACAAACACTTACGTATAGAGGAATAATAACATCTCTATAGGAATACAGTATACATGGGTAAAATACATTCCGAAGTTACATATACATCAACAGGTGAGCAGGGTGGTAGGGATGGGTGTGTGATAACTGGCACTCAAATCGCCCCTTGCCAACAACGAAATTTTTTCCGACGAGGCATAGTTCCACCCTTCTTGTTATTTTTTTGGAATTTCGACGATCTGAGTTGTCTTAAAATGGGCCAAAACCCCTAGAGGCATAGTTCCATCGCATAGTTCCGCAGTAAATGGGGTGGAAATACGATTCCCCTGGTTTTTTAACTGAATCTAGGGAACAAATAGCCGGAAAAGCGGAGCGATTTGAGTACTAGTTATCCCATGCTGTAGGGATGGGCTCGCTCTCCTTGCCATCTTGCATTAAAGATTTCGCTCGAGGCACACATGTGTATGAAGCATGTTGCCCGTCGTGAGGGAAAAGTATCTCTAGGATTAAATTAAACCCACATTGGCTGGGAGATGATGCATTTACAACAATGATCAGAGCTAACTGGAGACATTATGAACCGACATCCGTGGATTCTTGTGACTCACAGTTTGTTTCATCTTTAAAAGTTTCGTAGATTCCTGCGTTGAGGGTTTAGTGAAGAATTCGGGGATAATGCAATACCCATTGTGAAAAGTCGACGTTTCGAACCTTAATCACGGTTCATCATCAGGACAATGAGTCAAGGTGATGATAGCGTAACCAAAGCATAAATATACATTTAATGTTTGTTTGTTTTGAGAGAACTTCAGAACTCGGGAGTATCGGCCAAACCCTAACCCTAGTTTTAGTTTGTTAGTTTTGAAATTTATTTAGATTATAAATGATTTAAAATAATTATTTTCAATTTATATAATTGATTCTTTATAACTAAGTGTTTAATATAGTTGTAAAAATATACAATTAAATAATTAAGGTCTATAATCTAGTTATTAAAGAACTTACGGTGGTCTGGGCGAAAAATAAGAAACGGGAGGTGGAAGCTAGCTTAACTAATGTGGAACAGAGTATGAAGCAGTTCTATGAAGATTACCCTGTGCTTACGGATGCATTCCACATTATGGAATTGTCGATGTTGGAAGAAAAGAGAAACAAATTGCTATTGGATAGAGAAGCGGAAGTAAGGATGAAAAGTCGAGCTGTCTGGTTACAGCTCGAGGATGAAAATACTGCATACTTTCACAAGATGGTAAGTCATCGTAAGAGGATCAATACTATCTGGGATCTTCATGATGACAATGGTCGTTCTTTAAAGGGCTTTCAGCAATTGGCAGACGGTGGAGTGGCTTTCTTCAAGACTTTTTATCAGGTTCCAGAGGGTAATAACTTACAAGCAATAGTGACTTTAGCTACAGAATTCAATTGCTGGATGCAGGAGGAGGATAAGGTGGCTTTAAGTGGACCAGTTTCGATGGCAGAATTACAGAAGGCTTTACATTTGTTGAAAAGAGAGTGGAGTCCAAGTCCGGACGAATGGACTTAGGAGTTTTATATAGCGTTCTTTGATCTGATCAAAGATGACCTTTTAAGAGTAGTGGAGAACAACAGGGTGACAGGCCATCTTCTGTCCAGCATTAATTCTACTTTTATTAAGTTAATCCCAAAGATTGATCAGCCTAAATATTTTGGGCAATTCCGTCCAATTTCCTTGTGTAATACACTCTATAAAGTGATATCGAAGATCATAGCGGAAAGATTTAAACCTTTTCTGGCTAAGTATATCAGGCCTGAGCAATTTGGCTTCCTCTCGAGCAGAAGCATCCATGAGGCGGTTGGATGTGCTCAGGAAGACATCCACACTCTGAAGACTCGCAAACTTCCAGCAAAAGTAATGAAGATAGATCTCTCAAAGGCATATGATAGAACATACTGGATGTAAATCAGGTTGGTCCTTATTCAGATAGGTTGTGATCTTCAGTTTGTCAATTGGGTATGGTCTTGTATTTCATCAGTAAGCTTTTCGGTCTTAATTAATGGTGTTGCCTCTAGTTTTTTCTACCCTAAAAGGGGTCTGAGACAAGGCTGCCCACTGTCACCCTACCTCCTTCTGCTTGTAATGGATGGCTTGAGTAACTAGGTTGCTAGTTTAGTGGATAACTGTTCGATGAAAGGTATTTGCTATGGTAATACGTGTCTTACCCACATCTTCTTCGTGGACGATGCACTATTCTTCTTGGGTAACACGATGGAAAAGGTATTAGCTATTAAGGACATGTTTTGGCTATTCAGCTTGGCAACTGGTATGCTAATCAATTTTGAGAAATCGGTGTGTTATCATAATGAATTAACCGATGCCGAGAAGGGGGATTTTCTGGATATTATGCCAATGGAGACTAGTTTTTTAGCTGAAGGGTTTGTGTATTTGGGTTTCCATCTTAAACCCAACAGTTACACTAAGCATGACTGGGACTGGCTAATTGATAAGATGGAAGGTAAGATAGCGTTTTGGTGTAACCGGTTCCTATCCATAGGAGGTAAGATAGTTCTGATCAAGAGCGTTTTAAATGCAATTCCGGTGTATTGGGTGATTCTAGCCAAAATTCCCATCGGGGTGTTGCAAGCTCTGAGGAAGCTTATTTTTAGGTTTCTATGGAAGGGCAAAGACATAAAAGGTATGCATTGGACTTCATGGGAATCTATATGCAAACCAAAGGAAGCAGGAGGATGGGGCTTCAAAGATTTATTTACCTTTGGCAAAGCATTGGCAGCCAAATCAGTCTGGCAGCTGATATCTAAGGAAGGTAAATCGCAAGAAATTTTAAAATCTAAGTATATGCACAATCAATCATTGTTCTCATGGATTCGACAGCCTGTCAAAACTGGAAGAGGGGGGTCACTCTTTTGGAAAAATATTGTTGCTGCTTATCCAGTAGTTGGGGATCAACTGACATGGCAAGTGGGAAATGGAATGGAATCCCGTATTGGAGTGGATAAGTACAAAGTAGTGACTCATCGTAACTGGCTGCCTCAGGAATGTATCAATTTTTTGGAGGAGAGGGGTATCAGGGTTCTGTTCGATATCGCTGAGGGAAGCTCCTTTTTTATTCAGCATTGGAAGTCTGCAGCTTCTTTACTGATTCTAGAGAGATGGAGCGACAGCTGGAAATCTTGGACCAACGGGTTAACCAACGCTTATCTTCAGTTACGTAATGAATCAAATTCTTTACAATGGCAAGGTGCTGTAAATGAGGGATTGTTCTCAGTGAGCGCAGCTTATAATGCTTTATGGAGCCACCGTTTGCATGAAGACCCCTGGCGGTGGGGGAAGCTATGGAAAGCCACAACAACCCATAAAAGTAAGCTTTTGGTATGGCTTATTCTACAAGAAATTTTTGTAACTTGGGACAAGCTGAAGAGGAGGAACATTGAACGTCCAGGGAGATGCAGTTTATGCATAGCGGCATATGAGGATGCTGCACATATTTTTATGCAATGTCCTTTTATTCAACAAGTTTGGGCAGAGTTGAGACAGGCATTAAAATTGAATTTTGTGGATGCTGGAGATCCGTTTGTAATCTCTATGAAGCAATGGTTCGATGATCCATTATTGAAAAGGTTTAGATGCTTAGTCTTCTTGGTTCCATGGTATGTATGAAATGCTCGTAATCTCACTATTTTTGAGGAAATTAAACACCCAAGTTTTTTTGTGACGTCCTAGGTGCTATCAATTTATCATTTATTTCAGGGACCGGTGAAAAATATTAAGGTTAGACAACTAAAAGCTATCTCAGATCTAGAGGAGGATAATGTGGGTTTCTTTGATGGAGCTTGCAGAAATAATCAATGTGGTTTGGGAGGCATTCTGAGCCTGTCTGGAATAAAGTATAGCTTTCAAGCAAATGGAGGGATAGGTTCGAACAACAGAGCATAAGGGTTAGCCCTACGTGTTCTATTAATGTGTGCTATTGAGAAAAAGGTGGAAAAGCTACAAATTTATGTAGATTCAGAAATATGGATCAATTATATGAACAAAGGAAATTCTTTCAACAACCATGTGCTACAGAACCTTGGAAGCAATATATCTAACCTGGTTACTCTGTTAAAGGATGTATCTTTTGCTCATGTATAGAACCCAGAATACTCAAGCATATAGCTTATCCAAAGCAGGTTTAAATATGGAAGACAGACAGTGCATGAAAACAACTTATGTCCAAGAGTCTAGTGAAATTAGCAGGTTTCATTTAGTTTCGCTCTTTTAGTTTTTCTGGTTTAAGCTTTTTTGGCTTCTCTAGCTGATAAGAGCTTTTTTTGGAAGTTTAAAAAAATCTGAATATAAAGCTTATCTTAAGCTAGGTATTATTTTTTTGGCGCAATCTGGAAGACAATTATGGCACTTAGTGCAGAAATATTTTAGTTATACCATGCTAGCAAACACCTCTGGAATGTATTTTGTTCTTAACACTCAATACATGATTTTTTTCTTTTGAAAGAAAAAGATTAAATTAAAAGCATGTGACTTAATTTTTTAGTAGGTCATATAAGCACGGAAGAAGTATATTTTTAAAGTTTTTGGATTTCACATAATTCAATTTTATATTATAAAATTGTAGAATGTTTGAAAAAAATAGTATTGAAACTTTTAAAAATAAAAAATAATTTTTAAAATCACTTGCTCCATCTCTAAGAATGTGCTTTATTTTTAAATCAAACAAAAAATAAATAAAAACATTTAATTTGAATTTTTTTAACAATATTATGGCAGCTTTAATATGTTATTGTTAATTTTTGTAAATTAAGAAAAAAGAAAAATAGATCATTATGAGTGTTCATAATATAATGTATTGATTTTGATGTGATAAATTTTATGGATTGTTATTATTTTAATGTTTATAAAAGAACATTTACTCATTAATATGAAATTTTTTTAATATTTTTTATTTTTTATTTGTTTTTAATTAGAAATTATTTTTATATTTAAGAAGGACTAACCAGTTTATAATTTATTTATTTGTTATTTAAACTATTATAAATAATTAATAAAAAAATTAACAAATAAACTTATATTAATAAATATAAATTTTATGATATTTTAAATATCATTTCTTCCTTGGTTTTATTTTAAATTTAAATTCAAAGTGAAATTCAAATCATATCTATATACTCCAAATCAAATCTATAGACTCCCATACTGAAAAATTCTAATAACATCTATAAAATAAATCTACCAACTCAGTCAGGGAAGATACAAAAAAATCCACCAACACCCATAATGGGAGATACATTGTTATTATATATATAGAAAAAGACATTTTTGTCTGCTATTGGATTGTAAATCTATATATAGATAGATATATATAGATCCATCTCCAGGCTTAATAACTTCGGAATTAAAATAAGTATATGCTTAAATAGATAAAGTTCTGCTAAATATTTAAAGAAGTTGACAAAGGTAGGCGGCCATTGATTGAATATATACCTGAACTGTAAATATATGAGTTCCTTTGGACGACACTTATGAATTCTTGTACAGAAGATCGGAAGCGATTTTTGAAGATCTATCCGGCCAACCATAATCGCAGCAAACAATAAAATAAACAGCAGAAAATCTCGAAAAACATACTGATAGGTTTTATCTTCTGGAAGCTTAATATATTTTTAATATGAAGGTTATCAATTCAAACCAAATTGAGAGTCACTTGATTCAAATCAAATTGACAATAACCTAATAAATATAAATGGACAGTAACAGTCACCCAATAAATTGATAACAGAGAATGAGAAGGAAGGATCGGTGCCAAAAATGGAAATAGGTCATACTCAAAATTTCGATTTGGGCCGGGTTTCTTCCAGAAAGCGTGGGAGAACCGCCTCTAGGTGCTGAAACGGATGGACCGCACTCACCTTTTTTAACTTTGGCATCCTGGAATTGTATATTCCTTTAGAATTTCAGTCTTCATGCAATCTATGATGCCCCACAAAAGCAGCACTGATCCCACCAGCTAGTCCCACCTTCTTGAATGGTGTCATGAATCCAGAGAAGCAGCACCCAGCACCCAATTTCTCTAGAAGGATTTTTTCTTTTTATAATTGTTTGTGTATAATTTGGAACACATCCATAAAATCAATCTCATGAATCCAGAGAAGCAGCAGCACCCAGCACCCAGCACCCAGTTTCTTTAGAAGGATTTTTTTTTTATAATTGTTTGTATATAATTTGGAACACATCCATAAACTCAATCTCATCCTCTTGCAATTTAAGAAAAACATATTTGTTACTCTAAACTCATATTCTAAAATATAAACAACTATCATATCAGTGTAACTAGCATAATAATCAATTCAATTCACATGGCCTACAGTGTAAATAAGAGGAGATGCCACTGTCCAGCCTTGCTTATAAAAAGGCCTTCAGGCAACCACAAGATTGTGAATCAAAGCTGCAGACTTCCTTAGGAAAGAAAGGCATATAGTGTGCCTTTTCGATTTGTGATCAGCAAGGAGAATTAGATGGTATGCAGCCATTTTTGAATGTTAAATTGTTCCTCTTGAATCCCATACGCTCTATTTTTCAAGTTGTTCTACTGTGTTTTGTGCTGTGCTGAATGCAGATTACTGTTTTTATTACAATGCAAGCATTGACCATATTGGGCTTTGTGTATACATTCAGGCACATAATGGGGAGCATAATTCATTCCCAGGAGAAAAAATTCAAGCTATTGACTTCAGGGGCAACCCTGCAGATAAGACCAGAACAGGAGGGTGGCTACCTGCAGCTTTCATACTAGGTATATATACATATAGATATCATGTGTGCTCTTCACTTTTTAAATAGTGTCACAACTCATTTTCAGATTGAAATTCATTTGGTTAACTGTGAGGCCTTATAGGAATTGAACTATGTGAGAGTTTACCAATTGAATTCATTTGGCTAACTGTGAAGCATTGCAGGAATTGAGCTATGTGAGAGATTGACAACTTTGGGCATAGCTGTAAACCTGGTCACCTATTTGGTGAATACCATGCACCTTCCCAGTGCACAATCTGCAAATATTGTGACAAACTTTCTTGGAACTTCCTTCATCCTATCCCTCTTTGGAGGATTTCTGGCTGACGCCTTCTTGGGCAGATACTTGACAATTGCCATTTTTGCGTCAATTCAATCCTTGGTAAGCTGTTACAACTTAATTACAATTGCATCACCACCTTCTTCTACTTATTTTAACTCTCACCTTTGAATGAATTGAAAGAGAATAATATTTGATATGATGCTAATATCTGAGCTGCTATTATCTGTTTTATTTTTCAGGGAGTAGGCATCCTGACAGTTTTCACTACATTACCACAACTCACTCCTCCTCCATGCAATCCCAATGGACATTGCAAAGCAGCGAATGGGCTACAACTCTCTATTTTCTACTCATCCCTGTATCTCATTGCACTGGGTACTGGAGGACTGAAATCAAGTATATCGGGATTTGGAACTGATCAGTTTGATGAAAATGATGAGAAAGAAAGAAGCCAGATGAATAATTTCTTTAACCGATTCTTGTTCTGTATTACTATAGGATCTCTGCTTGCCGTGACAGTGCTTGTGTATATCCAGGACTATGTGGGAAGAAGCTGGGGGTATGGTGTATGTGCTTCCTGTATGCTGGTAGCTATT
Source organism: Larix kaempferi (assembly GCA_027924585.1). Lineage (NCBI taxonomy): Eukaryota > Viridiplantae > Streptophyta > Pinopsida > Pinales > Pinaceae > Larix > Larix kaempferi. The sequence continues at coordinate 13,783,528 of BSBM01001002.1, read as the reverse complement.
ATCATATTCCTCGGAGGAACAAAGATGTATAGATTCAAGAAGGCAGCTGGAAGTCCTCTAACTCAAATTGTTCAAGTGTTTGTAGCAGCTCGCAAAAATAGGAAGCTTATCTTACCTGCAGATGTGGGCCAATTGTATGAGGATGATAAAACCTCTTTGTCCCACAAGAGGATTCCCCATACAGATCAATTCAGGTGAGCATTTCTACCCAGCTATCATGGGATACCTGGACACCTGGTTTTACTGGGAGGTTTGGCTTATATATTACATTGGTTTTAGCATGTCTACACTATAGACTAGCACAACTACTTAACTTGTGGCAGTTGAATACTGATAGGCCACAAGTTAAGTTAAGTGCTATGAACAAGCTATTTGTTATGTTCACAAAATTAATTTGGACAATACACTTTATTCATCGTCCTGCAATTTAGGAAAATCATACTTGCTACTTTACCCCAAATTCTAAAATATATTTACACCTATCAGTGTAATGACCATATATCAATCTAACCTAGATTTCTTAAGCAGAAAAAAAATTAAAAAACTGTAAAGCTCTTCCTGATTCTTTTTAACAACCTAATTTGAATTTTATTTACAGTTATGTTGTATAATGTTGCAGGTGGCTAGATAGAGCTGCCATAGTAGACTTATCGGTGGAGGAGTCTTGTTATGCCAGCCCTTGGAAGCTCTGCTCAGTAAGTAAAGTAGAAGAGGTGAAGACAATAATAAGAATGATGCCTATATGGGCAACTACAATAATGTTCTGGACCATCTATGCTCAGATGGTAACCTTCTCAGTGGACCAAGCTTCCCACATGAAAAGAGGCATTGGCAACTTTGAGATACCATCAGCCTCCTTGACAGTATTCTTTGTGAGTGCAGTCCTGGTGTCAATAGCACTTTATGACCGTATAATCATGCCATTGGCAAGACGTTGGACGGGTCATCAACAAGGTTTCACAACACTCCAGAGAATTGGGTTTGGACTAGCCTTGTCATGCCTTGCAATGGCTGCTGCAGCAATAACCGAAAGCAAACGTCTCGAGGTGGCAAAAGTTCATGGGCTCTTGGACAAGCCCAATTCTACAGTCCCCATTAGTGTATTCATTCTTATTCCACAGTTTATACTGGTAGGTGCAGGAGAGGCATTTATATACGCCGGACAGCTGGATTTCTTCATACGAGAATCCCCTGAGGGCATGAAGACCATGAGTACTGGCCTTTTCCTGAGCAGTATAGCTCTCGGATTCTTCGTGAGCAGCCTTCTCGTCTCTATTGTCAACCTTGTGACAACAAGCAATTCTCATCCAGGGTGGCTGACGAGCAACCTGAATAGAGGAAGACTAGGCAACTTCTACTGGTTGGTTGCACTCATGAGTTTGCTTAACTTTATCATATACTTGTTGTTTGCAAAGTGGTACACTTACAAGGATACTAGGATGGTGACACAACTTAATTTGCAGCTCTCTGAGTCTAAGCCCACAAAAGCAACTGAAAGAGAGTACATGCAGGAAACTAGAGCTTCATGAATAAATCATATAGTGTTATTGAAATCACTACTTGTTGCCAATAAGCTTTGTAACTTAACACAGAAGATTGAATAGCACATTTCTATTTTCTCCACCAGATTCTTGGCTTAAGCAACCAGGTCTATTTTTATCACTTATATGTTTCCTTTTTACATTTCTATTGGGTATCTATATCCCATATTCTTGGTTTAAGCAACCAGGTCTATTTTTATCACTTAAATGTTTCCTTTTTACATTTCTATTTGGTATCTATATCCCATAGCATAAAAATATCTTAACACTGGATTTGGTTTTCTAATTTCATTAGTATAAAAATATTTTTATTTTTATTTTGAATTTACTAAATATTATTTTAAAAGAAATTGGAAAAAGTAATTATATATTTTTATTTAAAATTCTCTATTATTATCTTTATTTATATAGATTTTTGAAAATGGCAAAACTTAGGATAGATTTTAGGTCTTACTTTAAGATAAATCTTATTTAGATTTCATTTTGAAGATGACAAAACCTAAAATAATTGAGTTGTGAAACTCACACTGAGGACAACCATCACCAATTGCTAGCGCAAATGCGAGTTGACAATGGTGGTTAGTAAGGGGGTAGACTTCCACTCCTTCCAAATGCCTTGGGTCTTGCACCATTAACATGTTTGCTTATGTTCGAGAAAGACGATCTCTTAGCCAATCAAATGAAGTTTTAGGTCTTAGTCTAGGACCAATCTTTATTTATATATTTTTTGTTCGAAAGATGGCAAAACCTATCATAAGTCAATTGTCAAACAAGTAGTGAGAACAACCATCATTGGATACTATTCACGCCACTTGAAATAACCCACGAGTGGTCTGTAAGGGGGCAGTCTTCCACTCGTGCAAGATGCTTGTGGGTATTTGGTCATTAACCCATTCCCTTACATCACAAGAATACGATCTATTAGCCAATCTGGGCCAAACCCCAAACAAATCAACATCATAAAAATAAAAAAACAATCAACCTAATCATAGCTTTGTCAAAATCAAATTTCAAGAACAAATTCTACTTCCTAGTCTCCCTTGCCCACTCCATAGCCTCCCATGCAAAAACCACAATGTGAAGAATGAACTGCCCTTGAAAAAATAACATCTTCTCTCGATGAACCACATACTTTTCTATTGATAGGATTCGTAATGCCAAATCCTTGGCCATAATTATATTATAACCATGAGCAAAGTGATAGGCCACCAACCACCAATGGAAAACATGGATGCATTATTTGGAATAAGCTTGATCATCCCTAGTTGAAAAACTCAAACAACCGACTAGTAGAAAAACTATAGAGGCCAAAGAATAAAAGCCATCACCAATGGTATCCCACATGGCCTTGTAAAACTCATGCCATCCATACTTGGATATTTACCATTCTGCATAAAAGACAATGTAGAAAAAAACTCTTCATTTGAAAATTCTACGTCTAACCTTTACTTATCACCACAAGAAACCTTATAGAGGACCGCATGGTAGTAAGCATCTCTAGTAGTGACCACCCCATCCATCAAAGGTTAATGAGAACAAATATTATGAAAATGGGAGCTCATACCTCTAACCTCAACAAGATTGTCACCAAGAGATCCTTCAATGTGGTGCAACCCAAGCACCCTCTCTATTGTGACCTTCTGCTTGAGAAAGACAAAATAAAACATGGAACCTCAACCCATTCATGAATACATTAAATACAAGAAAAGATTTGACCACCCCTAGCTAATTAGTTCTCATCCCACTAAACCACCATCTCCAATTTCATTAGACCTCCTTCTAAAGAATCACATTATGGAGATCCTCTTCAATAAAAGTGCAAACATCATCAAGGCATTGCCATGCCAACCACAAATTCATGTTCCTCTTCCTAGTGAGCATCCTACCCCAACTTACGATGAACTTAATAGTATGACATACTACAACCTCCCACCAAATAATCCACCCTCTATCCTCAATTGGTTGAGGAGAAAGGTTCCATACTCTCTAAAAAAGGGCTTGAAACTCCTCCAACTCTAAATCGGAAATATTCATCATGAACAATGACGAAGGGGGGTGAATTAAAAAATTGTCCATTATATTTTGAATCAACAAATGATACTAACTGGTTACATCTAAAAGCACATCAATAGGATGAAGCTAGTTAGAGAATGCCAAATCATCATGTGGTCCATAGAATCAATCCAGTTAAGCCTGCACCCTATCCTATCACCACCAATAGTTAGACCAAGTGTCATTCAGTTTATATGTGTTCATAAACCCCGTTACATTTACTTATCAATCCGAGAACATAAACATAAGAAATGTTTACACTTTTGTGCAGGTAAGTAATCAAATCATATAATAATAATAATATATTTTTAAGGTCACCGCCAAGCGAGACACTAGTTTGGTGTATGAGACACCCTTGTTTGTGGGACAAGGGACCCACCTCTGCACAACGATTTAACTGCTAAAGTATACAGAGGTGTACATACCCTACCCCCCTCCGGATTTGAACCTATGACCTCCTAGGCGGAAACACATGCTCTTAACCGTTAGGCCCGCTCAGGCTGTAATACAAAAGAATCATAAGCATATTTGTATCTTATTTTTTACTGATATTTTACTGGAACTCAAATTATCAAACCATAGGTTAAAATAGCTTCAAGTATTGAAGAATGCAGTGCCTATCTTAATAGTACTACATGCACTTATTTTCAACTACCAATGATCACATAATATTTCCATAGATTTCAGCCATGCATTCACTCTCTGTTACAAGATCCACACAAATCATTTTAACAAGATAAAATCCAATCACAACACAACTTAAATGAATTAACAATCACACTTCAACAAAGCTCAAGCAAGACAAAATAGAGTTCCTAATAACATAGAGTATTACTATAAAGTATTCTCAGCATGTATCTAAACAATCTATAAACATATAAAGAACATAAAGGAAACTTACTGAACATAACTCATCAAAATTGCCCAAAAATGTTGGTTTACAGACACCCTGTTTCCTTTATCAGAAGGTTCAAGTTGGATGTTGACATTGAGGTGGCCTGTCCCCCTGTTCTATGTTTCATTATCTTTATCTTCATCCTCCTATTATGCTTTCTTTAATTTTTGGTTGTGATGATACCATCTCCTACTATACTTTCCAAGTAGCATGTTCTTGTGTTTTAATTGCTCATATTCCTCCCTAAGTTTAGCGTCTTGTTTCTTCAGTAGTTCATTCTTTGCTTTGATACTTCTATCTAGAATTTTTATTTCCTTGATTATTCTTCTTAATTTGCAAACTTTCTTTTTCTTTTTCTTCAATTGGGAAACTAAGGAGGGAACATAATCTTGAAAATATTTCCTATGGGATGTGGCATGAAATGAATCCCTTGAGTCTAACACCCAAGAATCAATAATATTATCTAATGCAAGGATTAAAACATCTTGCAACACATCACCTGCTACATTTTATTCCTAATTATTATCTTGTTGTCCACCTCCTTGTTTTCCTTTTAGAGACCAACAATCTTTCTTTAGGTGTCCTTTCTTCCTACAATGCCAACACTCCAGCTTTCGTTTGGATTTGGATCTTCCATTCTTATACTTCCCACGATTCCATAGGCCCTTCCCTCCCTCTCTATCTTCCCTCGTTCTCCATAGTCAAAGCATCACCTGATGTCTCACTTGTGCTTTTCTGTCGCATCTCCTCGCTAATGATAACATCGAAAAAATCATCAAACTTTAAAGTTTTTGAAGTAGAGACATAATTACTCAAAACTATGACCAAGCCATTCCAACTTTCCCATAATGAGTAGAAGATGAAAAGAGCCCTAACCTCATCATCAAATTTTACACCAACAGAACTTAACTAACTGATGACCATTTTAAATTCATTTAAATGATCGACAACAGACCCACCATCTGACATCTTCATATTAAATAAACACTTCATAAGAAATACCTTGTTGGAGGATGAGGGTTTTTCATGCAATTTAACCAATGCCTTCATCACATCCTTCGTTGTCTTTTCTTTTGAAATGTTGAAATCCACTGACATTGCCAAGCACAGTCATATTTTTCCTAATGCCTTTCTCTCAAGAACTTCCTATTCTTCGTCCTTCATAGTCATTGGATTCTTTGCTTTTCTGCCTAACGGTAGGAAAAGATCCTTCTAATATAGATAGTCCTCCATTTGCATATTCCATAGCTATTAGTTTTTGTTGATTAAACTTCTCGATCCTAAACTTGCTTTCTTTTGCCATTTCTCCCACTTGAACCAGGAACTCCCCTTTCCTATGAGTTTATTAGCCAAATAAATCTTCTTCTTTGATACCGGCTGTTAGGAATAAGATCACAGAGCAATAAAAATCAAAACAAATGTGGAAATAAAACACATGAGAACACAATACAAGAGAGACACCAATATATGTGGTTCACATGATGTGGGATACATCCATGGAGAAACAACGAATCATTCATTTATTTCATCCAAAAAAATGAAGGGATAAAAATTACAAAACATCTCTTGCAACTTCCTCTTCTCTCTCTCAGGGTCTCTCTCATGCTACACATTCGTAATACACTGCCCTCATAAAAACAAGGTTGCTTTCTAGGGAAAAAAAAACCAACATAACTTCTACCATCATATATGTGACCTAATGATGAACAATATAGATTGACTACAAAATTACAATATTTTACAAGGTATTTTCCCCAAAAATTCTCTTTGGGGGCACTTCCCCCAAATCCATTCTAGGGGGGATCCAAAAAGTTTTCGTCACCCCCTTGGACTCCCTAGAAACATTACTGGGGGGAAAGTACCCTCACACCCCTCGTCGGGAACTAGGATCCAAACACAACTAAAACAAGACCACTGAATCAAAAAGATAATCAGGATCCACAACCAATACCTACAAAGGGAGAGGTACATGGAGAATATGTGTGAATTACAGATAACTCAACAAAGCCACAAGAAAATACCATTTTCCATTACCTTTCATCGATCAGGGTTTATATGCTTTATAAACAAAATATTTTTCTTTCTTAGATGGTTCAATGAGTATAACTCGGTCCGAGTCTACCAAGAGGACCAATGTAAGACTAAATTTACTTGTCTCTAGGGATAATTTTCCTATAGAGTATTATCCTTTGGCTTATGCAATGCCCTTGCAACTTTTCAAAGAGTAGTATTGATAATTTTTTCAGACCCGGTTCATGAAAACATGGAAATATATATGGATGAATTCATTGCTTATGATAATACATCTTAGGAAGCTTTGATAAAATTAGAGAAATTCCTAAAAGGATGCAAGGAAATGAATTTATCTTTGAGCAATCAGAAGTGTCTCATGCTCATGAGTGAAGGAATTGTACTTGCGATCACATTTCTCTCAATGGCATTCAAGTATACCCCTTAAAATTAATTATTAGCCAATAGTTTCCAATACCACAAAAGAGAAAAGATGTTAGAAGCTTCTTAGTTCATGCAGGATACATTAGGAGATCTATAAAATATTTTAGAAAAGTGACTAAACCATTATTTACCTTACTATCCAAAAATGCAGAGAAGTTAATGACAACCCCTATCTTGCAAAGACTTGTATGGAATGTTCCATTCCATATCCATATAGATGCATTTGATAAGAGCCATTTTCTTTCTATTACATAAGTAAAATTATTTCTAGAGTAGAGTTGAATTACTCAATCATTGAAAATAAATTATTTGTTTTTTTTCACAGAATCAATAAATTTACACTACATTACTAGTTATCCTATATTTCTGCACAATAAAACTCAACCATCCAATATTTAATCAATAATGTTGGACGGGGTCATTCGGGTCCAGGGTTCGAAAGGCTTCGCCAACAAGTACCCTACAGGTGTCGGCATATTCAATATTTTGAAGATAGAAAAAGGTCTCACCCGAGATGTGCATAGGAACCACAAGGACCATCATATGGGGCGCGCAGGGAAGGATGAGGGATTACTCTCCCTTTGCTTAACCATTCATTCACTCATTCATTCATGCAAGACAATAAACATCTTTTTGATCATATTCTTATATAGAGCATACATTCATAACTATACATGACAAGCAAAATACAATGCACATAATAGAAGGGGACAAACTTTTCATTATCATCAAAACAAGATGGAATAAATTCTACAGCCCTCGGATGGAAGTCCCAAAATCTTCATATCTCACTCAACAACATAGGTGGTTCAATACTAACAAAACAAAAGTCACATTAGCATCAAATGCATGTGATCCCTTCTTGGTTTTTATTCTATGCATAGTCTTAGTGGCATGCAAAATGCCACGCGTAGAGTATCAGTGATGCATGTCGCAATATTCTCGTGCATTGGTTCCCTTGATGCAATCTGCCCCACCAAATGGAGTCTTTGGCACCTGACCACTTGACCCAAAACTTGGGCACCAACAGGACCCCAAAACTATGTTTGGATCACCCTCAAGCCAATCTTTAGTCTTTGGGTACTACTAATCTCCCCTGTGAATGCACCCATCTCTGTGTGCAACTGCTCTATGGACTATAGAAATACATCAGAGTCATTATGGAATTTGGCAGTTGTCTCCAAAGTAGTAGACTGCAGATGTGGGCCCACGGTTTCCCCAAATTCATTGGCCTTCTTAGATTTAACATGAAACTATGTTATTTTCAAGTACTACTTCTCAATTTGCTAAACTATCTTCTTTGTTAATGCTAATATTTATGGCATGGCATCCATCTGCGCAAACATTGTCAAATGTGTTAACAACTACTTCTTACTCTTTACTTGTTCTTCCCATGCCTTTATTTGGTGTTCTTTATCTGATACCTTAGGTGGTTCTTGCAGATGGTTCCACAATTGGAAACTAGTATCCACTAACTGTGCAAGACCTTGTACATGGGTCTTAACTATCCGAAAATTTTCTTCTACTTGCGCTATCTGCTTCTTCAACTCCATTTTCTTTAGATTCTTTGTTGTATCCAATTGTTCTTTCAATATTTCATTATGTGCTCGTAGTCCAAACTTGGATCAATTTCTTTATTTCCTCGCATTGTGCTTTGGATAAATCTTGTGCAGGGTCTTTTGTCTTTTCCTTGCGTGCTACTTCGTAAACTTCTTCGACCTCTATTGATAGGAAACTATGCTCGACCACCTCTTTGGCATATTTCTATTGAATATCATTGTAAGATTTTCTCAAATCCACATGTCGTGCTCCCATTTCTTGTATTAATGTGACCACATACTCCTGTAATTGCTGAAGTGGTACATGTGACATATCTACTTGAAATCCCCTCTACTTCCTTAATCACCACCACTCTAGGATCTACGCTTAGAAACCTCTTCTCAAACACTTTTTTACTGTGCTTCTCCATACCCAATGTAGAATCCCATGTAGTATCATCTCCCTCCACATTTGAATTTTGTTGGCTCGAACCTCTCAACTACAACTTCAATTTCAACTTGGATAGTTGCCAAGTCAAATCCAATTGAAGTACTTGCTATGAGTTCAAGTTAAATTCAATTTTATTTATGACATCTTGGAGCACCAACTCTCAGTGTCGACTCTCCTTTATTTTGTGAGAATATTAGATCCTTGATATTTTGGCCCCTTAGTGAAGGGGTGTGGTCTAATGACGAAGAATTTTTTACTGCTTGTTGCTTCAACCTTTCTTGGTCTGATGTATAGGAAGGAAGTATGGTTGTGCGCTTCCTTTTCTGTGACCTTGGGGATTATTCTTGTGATTCTTCCTGCTTCTTCTTATTGGCACTTGGTATTGGGGAATCATGCACTATTGTACTTGTAGAACCTTTGACCTATTCCTTCTTCTTTGACTCACCTTTTGGTGTATTCAAAATTTGCACATCCGGGTCTAGTTGTACCTGGAACTATGCAGGACGGTCCTCCATGTCTTCCTTGATAACTATTGGCAACACAAAATGGTAGCATGTCTATTCTAAACTCTGAATTGGTGTGTGGTGAGATGAATGCATTGTACACATCAACATAAAAGCATAGAACATATTCATACGTATATATCAGTGAAGGGGGAATGGGATATGATTTGGTTGTCACTTGAATCATTTTTGTGTACTAACATTGAAATGCCAAGTTGGTATTCTATTGGATTTCCGTGTCTATGATGTAGTGGTCCATACAATGAATTTCAGCACTGGGAATGTCTCTATCATTTTTGTATCATACACCCCTCCTTCTGTTGGCTTCCACTCTATCATTGTAATCAACAACAATGCATAGCTCAAATGGAATTCTTTGCCTAAGTTCTAGGTCTCTAGCTAGTCTTGAATAAATTCTTCTAGTAGGTACTTTTCCCAGCTCATTTGAATTCCTTGAGTACATCGGTCAGCTGCGAACAATACTCCCACAGGTAAATCATCCTTCCTGCATTTATGAACCACTTTTCCTACCAAAAATTATGTAGAAAACCTTATTTCGGGATCAGTGATGGAAGAGATCACTTCTCCTCTCGTGCCTCTATGCGTGCCATATTTATGATACACATCTTCTGCCTTTAGGTCATGCACTTCTATAGCTTTTGTTGGATCCTCACCCCTGCACAATAGACCCAAAATATTTTGGATGACCTCAACAGTCACCAGGTATGGTTTATCCAACCATAAGCAACCCCTGTGCATCCTGCTCAACAGAAAGTGGATGTAGTGCATGATACTTAGACCACACCCGAAATGGGAAAAATCCATTAAGGTCATAATTCCTCACTTGAATAACTTCCTCTCCCATTTCTTGGTGATGACCTTCTTAGTACTATCTGGTTCCTCATTGATCTCTGCATAGTTTGGGAACCGTAGACTGGGAAAACTGTCAGCATCCTGCAAGTTAAAAGCCATAAATTTCATGTTTGGTACCTTACTGAGCAATGATCCTTTAATGTCTACTCTATGGTCGATTTCCATGACCGACATCTCATATTCCTTGATTGCTTTGGCTTTGTGGCATGCTTTGTGTGTCATAGACATTGACATTGCAATGCTAGTCTCTACAACCTCCCGGTTCTCTGCAATTACTGCTCTACTCTCTACTCACTTACCTTGCTCACCACTGCACATGTCTTCAACCAAATTGAAATGTTTACTCACACTTCACTGATTTTAAATGAAACCCTTCCTTCCTTGTCTCATCTCGATTTCATCATTACATAGTTCTCTTGTCATAACTCTCGATGCGACTCCTGGTATCTTTCTGATTTACATACTTGGTACGCAATCTATCCTTCCCTTTAGGAATGATTACCTGCACTAATTACATCCTAATATTTATAATTATCTTCATTCCTTCCATAAATGAAAATATACGTTGCACTATGTCGTTTCTTTATTCAAAATTCAAATCTAACTACTTCGACACACTTTCTAATTAATCGACATCTTCAACCATAAATTGAAATAACTCATACTTTCCAGTACCTATCTAATCATCCCGGTTGTCACCTTTCTGACCCCTGTGATTCCTAGAATGATTTATAAGTGTTGCGGCTCTCCATGCTCTTTAACGAAACTACCCATGATGTCTACCACTTGTACTTGTATGGAAAGTAGAGAACAAATTAAATACCTAGGATTATGTTCCAGATATACTTGGATAGATTTATTTGACACCAAGTCCTAATCCTATCCTAAATTATTAATTTTATGATTGAAAAGGACTCATAGATGTTTCCTGCCCTTTTGGGCTATGATAGGGCTTGAGCCGACTTCAATTCATAAGTCCTTTCATTGGTTGGCCAGTGAGAGTGGCAAGATTTTTTATGCCGGCCTCTGTTATGAACAATATACGAAACAGGCCTAACCAATGCATTCACAACTTAATTGGGTGCTTGAGAAACTTATTGTCATACATTAGGACTAGTCACTAGGTTCTAGAATCTTAGTCTTGATGTTTTTGTCACGCCGTGCCTTTTTACTATTTTTCTCTACCAATTGGCTGAAACCTGCGAGGAATCGATCCTCTTCTAACTCCATTAATTCATCTAACATGTGTTGAAGCGAGTCATCCTCTATCATCCTTGTATATATGGAAACGTGTAGGATCGGGATGACAAAATCAAGAGGCATTACTGCTTCCTTACCATATACCAGTCTAAATTGGGTGTTCTTAGTGAGCCTCTTGCAGGTTGTCCGATAATCCCATAACATTGTTGCAACTCACTGATGCCAGACATTGCACTGCACATTACATACCCTCATAACCACTTGCTCCAAAATATTGTTGAATGCTTCAATCGTACCATTTCCTCGAGGATGGTGGGGGTGCTCTTGTGATGGTAGATCATGAATTCGTAAGTGAGCGCTTAGATAGTGGAATTCAGGAAATGGTTTCCCTAATCGCTCATTAGTACCTCTGGGCAACCAAACGTGGTTATTATGTTCTCAAATATGAATCACGTGGTTGTCTCAAATGTGCATTCCTTCACTGATGCAACTTTTAAACAACACATCAAATACTATGTTGTTGTGATGATATGCAGTGCACCAGTTCTTCACGTAGGCGGATCAATAGGCCCAACAAAGCCGATGGCCCACTTCTTAAAAGGTTTGAGCGTGGTCACTAGGAAGAGAGGCATCTCATATATTCTATAAGGATTCACTACGTGCTGGAAAAAATCACATTTTTATAGTATAACTTTGCTTCTTGAAACAATGAGAGCCACCACAATCCTACGCACAACACCTTATGGAATTTTCCTTTCCTACATTGTGTTCTCTTGCAACACCTTCATGATTAACTTCCCGTAGTATGGGAAGTCGTTCATGATCCAATACACACCTATGCAGTATTCCATCAACTCCCAATTTGTAAAGTTGTCCTACAATCAACTAGAAGTTAGTGCTTCTTGTAACCAACTGCCTACGTTGTCCAACTATGTAGTCCTCTAATTCTCTACCTATGGACATGGATGTTGCAATCTCCTTGAACTGGTCTAGTACTGCTTCAACATTGAATAGTTGTGCATATGGCAGATCATCGTCAAAAGTCCCTCCTATTTTACCAGACTCTATTTGGGATAAATGGTTTGACCCAACATTATACTTTATGGGTTTTACCACTACCTCAAACTAAAATTCTTGAAACAACAACATCCATCTGCAGATCCTCCCCTCCAACACTGTCTTGTTTACTAAGTATTTCAATGTCGAGTGTTTTGTGAAAAATTTAAAGAAACTTATGAGCATGTAGTGTTTGATTTTTGCAGCGTGTATACCATGGCAAGGCCTTCACACTCTGTGGTCGTATAATTTCTCTCAACTGGGGATAGCTTCCTACTAGCAAAGCAAACATGGTGGTCAATGTTACCTTCACCTGGCTATGCTAGTACTGCGTCCCGTGCGATAGATGATGCATAACATGTACATGAAACATGTGCACCCAGTAGGGGAAGATTAGGTTGGGTGTCGTGACGAGCTTCTCCTTGATGACATACAATTCTTACTTGTTATACACTTATTTTCCACCCTAGAGACTCATTGGAGACTCCACTTCATTGCCTAGTTGAGACACTTATCTTTGTACCTTTATATGACCTCATTTTTCCCACTTTTTTTCCACCATTTCCCTCTGTGGCTTTTGGGGGGGCGATGGTCAGTCTTCCATCCCTCCCTACATGCTTGCAGGGGGGTGACACCATCACTCTCTACATGCATTTAGGGGGCGATGGTCCACCTATCCTTGATTTTTGGGCATCATCTTTACTAGATCATGTGCATGACTTGGATCCAATTCACCTAGCATGGGAACTCACACACCAACTCGAGCCCATCCATCACTTGGAGTCTAGATTCATCCTCCATTCACCTATATATTGAGGCCATTTTATGAGAAAGGGAAGAATATTGATATGTAATGTTATGTTGGTGAAATCATCTTGATTCTCTCAACCATTGTGATCAACCTATTTCCTACAGCTTTGGAAGGTCCTGGATCAAGAATATTGGAATAGATTTGCATCATCAACAAAAGGTAATCTATGATGTATGTCTCTTGTTATCACTCAATATAGACATGGGATATGTCCTCCCTCCTATCATGTTGTTCATGGATGATTATGGTTATTTGTTATAGATCTACATAATTCATAATACATATATATTGGATCTGTTATTTATTGTGTAATACATATTAGATCTTGTTCATGCTAGCTTAGATCTATGTTTATATGTTCATTTTTATGCATCCTTTATATGTCAAGAGGTTTGTGAGAAAGGTTTGGATATTTCTTTGTGTGTAGGTTGATTGACTAAGTGGAGTTGGAGTTAGAGTAAGGATTATCAGGTCTACAACATCTGAGGATTATCTACACCAAAGGATCTCTTTTTTCTAAGGTATGTCACCTTCATTTCCCTCCCTTCTCACATAATTGCATGAAAGTGGATGTGTAGATCTAGTGTCTAGATAGTCAGATCTAGTGGGAAAATCACATAGATCTATCCTACGGTCTATATTGAACCAAGGGAAAGGGTTTAAGAGGGTGCTCACCTATCCACAAGAGAAAACTCTAAAACGAAATTGGCGACTCCACTGGGGAAAGATTGGTTATACTTTCTCTAGTTTTTTCCTTTGAATTCCTTGAATTATTGATTTCTTGGCCTTATTGAGTCTTTGATTTGATTACAAGGGTCTTCTTGCATAAGTCTTGGATCTATTCCACCTCTGGGACTTCTCATATATGGTCTTAAGATGATTTTTTTTCCCTTTTTCTACCCCATCGCCCCCTCTCTTTGGGAACCAGGGCGAGGCCATCCCTCACTACATGATTATAGTCGGGTGATGCTCCCTTTGCCATCCCTCCCCTCTGGTGTTTGACATAGCGATGGTGCTCTAATTTGGCTTGTTTGAGGATTTTTGATCTGTTTTTGCTTAGATTTATTTCTAGTTGGTTCTTAGAACTGTGTCTAGAGTCTCATAACCTCTTTGCAACCCTCAAATAGTCTCCTTTTAAAGTATTTGATTGGTTTTGATTGCTTTGAATCCTTCTTCTTTGAGTTTGTTTTATATCTCTTGAATTAGTGCTTGGGTATCTAATTAAATCCCTTTGGTTTGGTGGTGATATTTGAGGATTGTTTTAGCCTCTGTTGTTGTTCCTAAAACTATGTTTAAGTCAGTATTATAGCAGGGGTATCTCTTTGGTCATTCTTTGTCCCACATTGTATGCCAAGCATTGGGATGTTGCAATGAGTTTCAGTGGTCTCTAGTTGTCCTATTGATCACTATTTTGTCTAGCTGAGTTTGAAAACCCGAAGCTTCCTGTTGCATGCACATTCTTGTTGTTATTTTGTTTCATAATTATAAACAAAAAGGAAAAAACAAAAGGATTTTTACATTTGGATGTGCATAGCTTCTTATTTAGTGTGCTTGCTTTCGGTTTGATTACATAAAAGAACTGTTTGTGATCAGATTTGCTTTTGGAGTGTCTTCATATTCATGTTGGGATGTTTTTAAGCCGAATGTGTTGAGTTGATTGAAAAAGGAAAAGAAATATCTTCCCTCCCATAGATAGAAGTTCACCGAACAGAAAAGAAGTGCATTGTCATTCTTGCATCTTTTTTTATCATTTGGGTCTAGAGTCTTTCACATCACCAATTCTCACTCCATATACCTACTTGAGTAATCAACATCCATAAAAGAAAAGTGCTTAATTTAAATATATTAGAGATTTTTCTTTTTGGTTTAGAAAACCAACATTATCTTAGAGAGTAGGGCCTTGGGTTAGGATTAGGGAGGACACTCTCCAAGGCCATATAAAGCAACTAGAGTCACTAAAGAGTGAAAATCCATTAGTATCGAGAAACACTTGCTGGTAAAGCTAATATAACACATGAGTCAAGCACGAGGTCAAGATAAGTGCATTTGAGAGATATCCCCTCTTGGTGTACTTAGTGGGTTCTTGCGTGTAAGGGGCCTGGTCAGTTGGCAAGTCCTCAGGGTGACACCTCCTAGATAGGATTCAGGTCTTTGACATATGTAGCACATTCCTTTCCCACAAGTATGAACTTGACTTACGACTCTTCCGCTTGGTCATCGTTTCATGAAGTAGTAGCCATAGTTGCTTTTCCTAGGTATCTACATGGGTGACTGCAAGTGGGAAGTGCTTGTGGTACCTAAGACATATGATATATCATTTTCTTTTCTCTACCTTTGGGGGTGCCTCGCAGGAACTTGGACCTTGGATTCGAGGGAGTAAGAGGGGTTATTATAACTATTTCTTGCCTCTTCGTTGGTGGATTGAGACCCACCTTCGAAAGAGTCCTTTGAGCCAATTGGTTTTCCTATTAATAGCCTATATTTTTCTAGGGCTATGTTGTGTGTTCTCTTATAGTTGGCCTTAGGGTTGCCATTTTTTTCATGTCCATTTCAATTATTCACTGTGGCTAATCTACTAATTCATCAATCTCGATGTATTAGGGGCCTCTCTCCTATCGAGGAGGAACCTCCATATATTCTAAGGCGTGTCACCTATCCAAAAGAGGTAAGAGCCGACATTGTAAACTCTGAAAGTGATTCACTTCATACCACCCATTTTGAAGTTGAAGTTGTGGATGAGGGTGTTGTTCCACACTTTAACCCACCATCCACCAATTCTTTCATCCCCATACTTGAGTAAGTTTGACCATTACCTAGTGATCCCTTTTCATTGTTCAGTCATATGATGTCTAGGACCACAATATCTTTCAGTTATGGAACAACCCATCCCATCTTCCCTTGGTACTGGAGGAGGAACTTCGGATAATTCTCCACAACCATCTACTAGTGGGGTAAATTATCCATATATTGCACCTAGCATATCTACTTTTTCCCTTTGGGGAAAATTGGCCATACCTATTGTTTCACCCATTGGTCAGTCCAGTCCTCCACGATCTAGTGGACCATCACCACAATTCTTCTCAACTTTTACTTTTGGAGGGAGGGGCTATTCCTACATTTAATACTAGCCGTAGTTCCCAAGCCATCGTTGGCATGACTACATGAATCCCTATCATTCCAAATGATGTATTTCCTTTTGTGTGGAACTCATCTACAGGGGAAAGCAACCTACCTCCCTCTCAAGGGGGGAAACCTTTCGGAATCACTCAACCCATGGGAGGGTCAAATGTTCCTAGTAATACTCAGCCCTTTACTAGAAACACAACTATGTTTGGAAGTTTACCTTTCCAGGCAAGTGGCGATGTTTTTGGTAGTTTCCCATCTACTAGGGACACTAATGCTCCTAGTGGATTCCCTCTTCCTGGGGGAAACACCTATGTTGGAGGAGTTCCCTATCCTAGTGGTAGTCATTCACCTTGGAGTAGTTCTATCTATGGGAACAATCCATTCATTGGGGGAAATCAACCTTACGACAATCCTTCTTATGGGGGGAATCACTTTCCTTGGGGAAGTTATGATTTCCCAAGTTCGTATGATCCTAGAAGCCAATATATGGGGGGACCTTATGGTCCAATGGGCCTCAATGCCCAATTACCTTTGAAACATAGTTCATTTTCCAACACACAACTACCCTTTCTAGCTACTTTGGATTTACCAGATTTGTCAAGGTTAACCAACAACTACATTTTGCACAACCCTTATGGCCATGACTCCACACAAGATCCCTATAGATATACCAAAGTTTAACGAGAAACCAAGGGAAGACCCATACACTCATGTTACCACATATCATTTGTTGTGTGTCTCCAACTCCCTGTTGGATGATAGTGTTAAATTATGTCTTTTCCCTTGAACCCTAACCTGGATTGCATCCAAGTGTTACCCTGAATTCCCAACTGCCTCCTATTCTAGCTTCAATGTGATAGCGATGGATTTATTAACCCACTTCCAATTACCTATCCGCTATGACACAGGAATGGATCTTTTGATATATTTGTGTCAAAACACTACCACCCATATTTCTGAACATATTCCTGGATGGAGACAAAGGCATAGGCTTGTAAAAGCCTCCATTCTTGACCAGTTATTAGTTGATTGGTTTACGAAGTCACTTTTACCTCCCATTGCTCATGATGTTTCCATGGATGGGGTAGTAACTACAGAGCAAGCTATATGTTTCCCCCAACATTTGGATTTTATATATTCACAGTCAGGCACTTTATACGACAAAATCCCGCATGTTCTTTGACCATCAACCGATCCATCTAGACCTACACCCAGACCACATGTTGATGGTGTTGTTGGTTCTCTCTCTACTATTTTAGCAAACTAGTTAAGTGGGGATCTTAACCATCTTTCCATTGCCAATCCACCCACTTCAACTACGTCTACTACTAAAATATCTATTGTTCCAACTCAAACCTATGAGGTAAACATGGTCCAATATCAACCAAACAAATCTCAACAATCCATAGGTAAAAAGAATAAAAACAAGGCAAAAAACCCTTCTAATGAGTCTGGAACACAACAAGCACCACCCCCTAATGTTGGGGGCAAAAAGAAGGAAAGGAAACCAAAATTACCATGCAAAATTTTTGGGGGAGATCATATGACTCATCTATGTCCACACTTAAAAGAAGTCAATGAGTTCATCGCTCGTAAAGAATCCACCCCACCTCCTACCGTGTTAACTCATCCTTTCCCTCATCAACAACATCAACAAATGGTTGCTGCAAATCCTCCACCTCCGCAAGGGGGAAATGGAGGTCATCCTCCCCAAGGGGATGGACTGTCAAATGTTTTTTTATTAGAGGAAACAATCGCCCTTACAACTGATCGAAACCGCAATTATGAGAAACCTGAGACCAACTCTCCTGAAAAAGACTCAACTTCTCCATCCCAACCAAATGACCCTCTTCAAATAGAGAATCCTTCTCTTGACACCATCATTCGCCCTCCTAAGGGGTAATTCATCGAGTAACACATAATCCCATTGCTCGAGTTGCTTAGCATTACATTATTGTTGAAGATTTAGATCAAGCCCCTTGTTCCAAGTCTAATCTCGAAGTGTTGCAAAGTTTTCCTGTGCAACATAAGTCATTGTTGTCGGCTATTGTTGGGATAAATCCCACAGAATCTAGTTTGGTTGTTTTATACATGGAACATAGCCAAACCAGGATCTCCACCAGATTTCATTATAGATACAAGCAGTCATATGTGGGAAAAAAATCTTTCACACCATCATTGATGAAGGAGCCTCTACCTATGTCCATCTCATGTTGGTGAACGATAGGCTCTCTTGAGCTTGTCCAATTCTCTACCTCTTTGAAAGCATTTGATGGTCGAACTTTCACACCTCATGGAATCATAACTACCTTACCAATTGAACTAGGGGGGGGAATTTATAATGTCGACATTGAAGTGGTTGACGCTTCCTTAAAGTATAATTTGTTGCTTGGGTGTAATTAGTTTTATGCCATGAAGGCAGTAGTCTCATCGGTCTTTTGAATCCTTTGCTTCCCCCACCAAGGGAAGATAGTCACTATAGACCAACTTGATCACTGCACGCCCGATTTTCACCTCAACCCCAACATTAATGTTCCTTTTGTAGGCAATCCCATGAAGGAATATGAGATTGTGGGTGCTAGATTATTTAAGGATTCATATTTGATGGGATCTTTCCCCTTTCCAACACCTAGTACCTATAAGGTGGAAGCTCATATTTGCATGATCACTTCCATGATTAATGATTCCCTTGGTTCTTTTGATCCTTGGGTTATACCCCATGTCATGGAAGAAGATTCGATGGGACATTCTATGCCTCTGTTAATAGTCAAAACTTCTTACCAAGTTATTCAGTCCAACCCCGTTGACACATATCGTGATCATCACCCAATTTTTGATCTAGATCCTTATGTTGTTCCTTGTTCATCCACTTCACCATCTCATTCACATGACTTTCTGTCGAATGTCTTACCCTCTGATGAATCAATTATGGAAGTCATGGCTTTGTGTGACAAGCCTTGGGAGGATATGCATCATCGTGCCTCTTTCCTTCTAGATTCAGAAAAGATGGAGGAAGTTCTCCAATATCGTGATCCTCTCCCAGTTGTTGATCTTGATGTCGATTCAGATACTCACCCAGTTGTTGATCTTGATCATGATCCGGATCCTCACCCAGTTGTCGATCTTGATCCTCATTCGAATCCTCACCTATTTTTCGATACTGATCCTCATTCATATCCTCACCTAGTTGTCGATCATGATCCCTTACCTACATGGGACTATTCTTCACCAATTTCACATGAATTTTCTGATTATGTCTTACCTTTGGATGAGACCCTTATTGAATTCATAGTTACTCATTAAAATCCTTGGGAGGAGGAGTACCATAGTGCATCTCTTCTTCCTAATCAGGAAAAGGTGAGAACCCTTATGCACACCCTCGTTGCGACTACCCAAACCTTATGGCATCGTCCATACAAAGTTAAACATGTGCTACATAAGGGGGCATATGAGTTAGCCGATTACAATGGTGAGCCTTGTGGGCCCCTATTGAGTATTCTTTTATCCCTTTTTCAGGTTTGTTAAAATTGAATGAAAATGCCCCCCTATAGAGCATTTTTCTCTCTTCTTGAGTTCCTTAAAAAAAATAAAGATGGACTCAATTTGACTTGTCTTGGCTCGTTAAAATTACGAGGATGAGGTGCATATGGATTCCTCTTTAAGCTCTTTTCTGACTCCTTAAAATTGAAAATATTGTCGAGTAAGCTTGTTTCTTTCACACTCGTTAAAGGATTTGAAAGAACATCTATTTGGTATAAGTTTAACCCTTTACCAAGATGCATGGATTAATTACGAAAAATGAATACTCTAGTCAACTTTGGCTAGAAGAGTTCTTCATCGTATCATTTTATGATTTTTCAGATCGTGGGGACTAAATCTACGAGAAAGCACAACACTAGAGTCTTCTTCAAGTTTTCAGACTCTCTAAATATGAAAACACAAACGAGCATTCACCAAATTGGGCTCGATCAAAATCCACATGGTGGTATTCTTTTGAGAATTATTCTCTCTCTTCTCCAATCTCATTTAAAAATGAAGAAGGATTTGATTTTACTTATTCAATCTCATTAAACCTTTACAAAGAAGATACTATCGAGCATACTCCTATCTCTTGTTTGATCTTGTTAAAAAATGAAAAAAGTAATTCAGAAAGAGAAAAGGGGGGAGAGAAATGTATTGTCTATCTCATACAAGTGGCAACATGTCATGCATCACCCTTGAACATGGCACCTATTTGTGTCTTTGTCTTACAGTTGGGTTATAGCCTTGCTTCAAAACCATACTATTTCCATGAGTCATAGTACTTCTCCAATTGGTGACTCTTCCAATCATTATGGAGGGTGCTTCAATGCCCCATGTGTCATCACACTACGGTCTATAAGGTGTTCTCGAGTCATTGATTCCTAGTCACTTAGTTGTCATGCTATATGTTCAAGGGAAGTTTCCTTTATTAAAAAATTCTACAGTTCTGTTAACATTTGGTTTCGGCCATCACTGTGTCATTTTGTTGTACATGGTGATATCCTATATCTTTATCACATCGCTTGATGTCTATTTCATGTCGATTGATGGGGGATACATTAAGGCCCTCCTTCGATGGATTCCTTCCTATCGACGCCAACTAATCATCTAGGAAGTGAGTTTAGAAACCTTAGTACCTTGGAGCTTGCAGTCATCAATGGCATGTATTCCTTGCGTTCGAGAAGGGGTAAACATCATTGACTCCTAATCAAGCGATTCTATGGGTGTTCGACATCAACTCATCTATTCGCACTTACTAAAATGTACTAAGTTTCTTGGGATCCATTATCATCATCAGTGGACTCCCTCACGTCTGTTAACGGTACACATCATCGACCGATAATCAGACGGATTTTAACATGTTCGACATCAACACATCTATTCACATGTTGTAGAATAACACCATCGGTGTTTGAGATGAAGACCCTGGGTTTAGGGGTTGCATCACTTAGCCTTGTTTCCCCTTCGAAGCTACATTAGAGTTTATATCACCAGTTATGACTATGTATGAGGAACATCTATGCACTATCAATGGTGCTATATGTCCTCCTGACATGTATATTGTATATTGCGACATAGATCCACACTATATTGGTCAGTGGCTATGATCTCATTCGTTCACATAGATCTACATTGTATTGGTCGGTGGCTATGTTATTTTTCATGACATGGATCCACTTTTTTATTTCTTGTGGCCATGATCTCACACATCAGTCATGGGTCCGCAGTATACTGTATTAGCGTCCATGATTTGTACCGCTTTTTCCGAGCATGGGTATGCTCACCTCGAGGATGATATATATGCTTGATTGATTTTTGCACATTCTCTCTAATTTCTTGTTTCCATGACTTTTCCCTGGCATATTTTATTTGTAAAGTGTTTTGGACATCAGCTTCTCTACTAACCTCACACTTTAGGGGGAATCTTTTATACCCTTATTTTCCACCCTAGAGACTCATTGGAGACTCCACTTCATTGCCTAGATGAGACACTTATCTTTGTACCTTTCTCTGGCCTCATTTTCCCCAATTTTTGTCCACCATCGTCCTCTGTATACTTGGGGGGGGGGGGGGCGATGGTCAGTATGCCATCCCTCCCTACATGTCTGTAGGGGGGTGACACCATCACTCTCTACATGCCTTTAGGGGGGTGATGATCCACCTATCCTTGATTTTTGGGCATCATATCGAGTGGATCATATGCATGACTTGGCTCCAATTCACCTAGCATGGAAACTCAAACACTAGCTCGAGGCCATCCATCACTTGGAGTCTAGATTCATCCTCCATTCACCCTCCATTAACCCTCCATTCACATATATACTGAGGCCATTTTATGAGAAAGGGGATACTCTTGATATGTAATGTTATGTTGGTGAAATCATCATGATTCTCTCATCCATTGTGATCAAACTATTGCCTCCAGCTTTGGAAAGTCTTGGATCAAGAATATTGGAAGAGATATGAATAATCAACACAAGGTAATATTTGATGTATGTCTCTTGTTATCACTCAATATATGTATGTGATATTTCCTCCCTCATATCATGTTTTTCATGGATGATTATGGTTATTTGTTATAGATCTACATAATTCATAACACATATATATTGGATCTGTTATTTCTTGTGTAATATAGATTAGATCTTGTTCATGCTAGCTTAGATCTATGTTTATATGTTCATTTTATGCATCCTTTATATGTCAATAGGTTTGTGAGAAAGGTTTGGATGTTTCTTTGTGTGTAGGTTTATTTTCTAAGTGGACCTGGAGTTAGAGTAAGGATTATCAGGTTTGTAACCGCTGAGGATTATTTGCACCAAAGCATCTATTTTGTCTAAGGTATGTCACCTTCCTTTCCCTCTCTTCTCACATAATTGCATGAAAGTGGATGTGTATATATAGTGTCTAGATAGTCATATCTAGTGGGAAAATTACATAGGTATATCCTACAGTATGTCTTGAACCAAGGGAAAGGGTTCAAGAGGGTGCTCACCTGTTCATAGGAGAAAACTCTACAACATTTTTGGCACTCCGACGTCCAACTGTACTTGATTTCATTCTTCAAAAACACCTCCAAAGGTGATATAATACTAGCATAATTTGAATGAACTTTCTGTAGTAGCCAATATGTCCCAAGGTAGCACGCAACTAGGCTGATGTTGGGGCCGACAAGTTCACGAGTACTGCAATCTTTGTCGGCTGTACTAGTAGTCCTTCTTTGCACAAAATGTGCTCCAAAAGGATTCCAAATGGGGTATATAAGATGCATTTATTTAGGTTCAAGGATATCTACATTTATCTACATCTATCTAGCATTAACCTTAATACCTACAAGTGTTTCTTCAGTAGACTGAACACTATCCAATTGTCCAAGTACACCTCTATAAATTTATGCATAAATTCTTTAAACACTACAACCACTATCCTAGAGAATGTTGCTGGGGAAATATTCAACTCAAACAGCATGACATTGTAGGCAAAGGATCCCCACTCTGTCGCAAAGGTGGTTTTTTGTGGTCTTCCTCTGAAATGTGCACCTCATGGTACCTTGAGTACCCATCGGTGAATGAATATGTTTCCCTTCCACACTTTCTAGAAACTCATCAATAAATGGAGTAGGGAAGGGATCATGCACATAGGATGCATTCAAGTTCCTTAGATCTACACAGATTCAAATTTCACCAGTCTTCTTGTCATGCACCACCATGGGGCTGATCCACTGTGGTTCCTCAATCGAGAAGATGATCCCTACATCCAGCATCCAGTCGCGCTCCTTACACTTATTTTCCTTGTACCTGGGGTTCATCCGATATGGTCTCTTTTTTACTGGCTTGGCTCCTTATTTGAATTGGATATTCATCTATCCTAGTGAACCTGCTATCCCCTTCATCTCTAAAAATACTCATACTACTTTAGCAGGTCAACTACTTAGGTGACCATTTCTTGGTCCCAGTAGTCACCCATAATGGCCAATTTTGGCTCAATTTTTGTCCATATGTTGTACGTCTTTGTTTTCATAGGCTCCAAGAACTCTGGCGCAATGCTAATGGATGGCTCGTTATGTACTGCGTGCTCCCCTAAAGTTTCTTTGATTTCTATCTTGAGCAGATCATCCTCCTCATCCCTATATGTGTTTCCCACCTTCTAGCATTACAAAGGTTGGTTCAACTATGCCAGATTCTTGTGGTATGTGCATACTGGTTTTTGTGTGGGATTCTTTGGCTTATGTGCAAAGATAAAATGCTTCATGCGATAGAGAATCATTTCCAAGTCAGGATTAGTTTTGCTAAATTTAAATGTGGTAGTGAATTGTGTATTTATCTTTTCCTAAGTTCTTGTATGTATATTGCATTCATACTTCACATACCAAATATATGGTATGACATTTAGGGTATTCATGAACCTATGGACCCATTGGTTGTGCGGGATGTTTTTCATTATCCACCTATTTTCATAGTATACCACATGCTTTGTCGATCTTCAGTACCTTTTAACCTATTCATTAGTTCTAGGTCTATGGTAGGATGTAACCTCACCTTGATGCATTCCTCAACCTATTCCTAATTTCACAAGTCCTATTTAAGTGTAGCCCACCATCGTGCAGGTGTCCCCCTAACTACTACATCGACCATTTTAACTCTTTGGGCCTTCGGTACTCGTTCTTCCATCTGTTCCAGAAAGGTATCTACCCTCTCTACTCCATCGAACATTGGTGGATCCCAAACCTCTGACCCAATCCAGCACACTAACTTGGTGACCAGGGAACATCTCCAAGAGGACACTTCATACAACCGATTCTACCATCGATCTAGGGCATCCTGGGAATCTCTGTTGAAGGAAAAAACACTTCTCCAACTTAATTCTCCATCTGCAATGGGATTTACATAGTCTTCCCTTCATTTAGTCACATTATATTTATTTTCAATATCAACGCTACTTGTATCATCCCTCATAGGCTCTGTGTAACAAGTTCCTTATGTGGCATCCAACAATGACACCATGCACAAATCCTCTGTCTCAAATGACATGTGTCGTTGCTTCAAGTTTAGGATGGAATTCTTGTCAAATGCCCAATCTATTCCTAGTAGGGATAGATAGGGGACTGTATCCTCATGTATCTCTATTACTTCAAAGTTTTCCATTGTTTTCTCCACCGATATCCACCTCTACATTTTGCATCCTACGGATGGGATAGATTTTAAATTGGTTTTGCAATCCGAGTTGCAGAGGGAACCACACCAACTTTGGATTCCCCAACATGTCCCAAGACTTCTTGGGAAAGATGTTAACATTCAACCCAAGGTCAAGCATTATGTCTTTCATGTCGTACCCTCCCAACTCAAGTGCTACCTTGAACTCTTTTCATATGCACCTTTTCTTACTCACCCATCACACATTATGATCAGGTAGTGGTGTCAAAATGAGATACTCCATCTCATTTAATGTCACCAGCTTCATGAGCAGGATGGTCAACTTGCTTGTATTTTGAGGATCATTCAACACTTTCAGACAACACCGCAAAAATATACTTACTTGGTCCTCGCAGTTATGACCATGTGCTCTCCTGTGTTGTTCTTCTTCCTAATGCGCATTTCTCTATTTCTCCTCATCGCGCAGGCTACGCAACACATGCTCTTCACTCAAACTCTTTTGTAAATCCTCCTCTCCATGTAGTCTATGTGGATGGTCCTCCCTACACAACCACTCCTAGCGTAACTCTTATTCCCGCAAGTTTGTTTCTTCTACCACTTTCTATGCATTACGCAAGAATTTCCTTTGGTGCACAACATCAAACTTTGGCAGGGCCTGCGTAACCTTCTTCATCTTGGGCTCGACTAGTTGCTCTATGATGTGTTCTCTGAGGATGTCTTCTTCTGTCTCTGCACCTCGCTCCCCCCCATGTCACTATGTTAACATGGGCAGGGCTCCATTTCTTAGAATCTTCTCAAGGTTCGGTCATCAACATATTGCAGTGGCCTTTCTTCTCTTCACACTTCACCGCTAGATCAGGGAAATATTTTGTGAGGTGCTTAGTGTTGTGGAAGTACCTGCAAAGGTGACAGGGTTCGGTAGAAAACCGCACCAAGTGGCTTGGATCCCCATAGTTTAAGTATATGGCCTACCTACCTCCACCTCCATATCCTCTACCTCGGCCCCAATATCCTCCATGTGCAACCCCTTGATTCCCTCCTTGGCCGGCTCCTTTATTCTCTTCCACCCCTTTGACCCAAAAAAAGTTCATCATATGGTCCTTCATTAGCTGCAATGCATGGTAGTTATTGACATCATACCCAACTATCTTGCAAACGTCACAAAATGGAGCGTGCATAGAACTCTGATACTTCTACAGGGTTAGTCATTTTGGAGGAAAGTGTCCCCATGTCTTGTAAGTCTCGCACCATTCCGCCTTGGGCCCACCTAGGAATAAGCTTGGTGTGCCTGTCTCCTTGTAGTTGTTCAAAGTAGGACACTCGTTCTTGTGGTGACCCTACATCCTATAGAAACTACAACACGCATTTTCTCATACCACCTTCCCTATGGATAACTATTGTAATTCAATGGTTAGTGCAGCAAGTTGCAATTGAACCTGCGCAATCCCGGATATAGAATCTCCTCTTAGAGTGGCTTCCAAGCGCATAGAAATATATAGGGCCTATGAATGAATTCCTACCTTTTGTTGAGTAAGGGGAACTTTGAAATGTGACATCAGGCCCACAATGAACCACTTTCATTGCTATACATCTTGAATATGAAATATTAAGCAATCCAATAGGATCTTGAACCGCTAGTCATACTCCCATACAGACTCACCAATGCTTTATTTGAATTTTATTGTCTCATTCATACACAAAGATTCTGATTTGTGCTTGTAGAATTCTTTCAAGAGGTGCTTCTTGATGGTTGCTAGCAGTCTTGTCTATCCTAGTGCTAGCATTGTCTTTTATTTCACGTACCAAGTTAGGGCCCAGTGTTTAAAAGTAGTCTCTAGCTATTCAATCTTCAGAGCTTCGTTAGTGATATGCTTCACTAACAAAATAGCTTCATAAGTAAATGTAATACCCTCTGGTTTAGCCCCTGGACATATTATTATTGTTGTTATGTTGGACATAGTGGCCCAAGGTGCCTGGACTATGGTTTGCACATTACTATTATTTTTATTATGTTGACATTATAAAATAATAAAATAAAATAAAAAACGAGATCGACTAATGCCACATAAAAGAGTATGGGGAACCATGATGTTACGAGCAAGGGGTTGTGGGAAAAGTGTTACCATTGTGTTTGTGTCTATGTTGATTTTATACACCCTTCTTGTAGACTTGGTGGACCCTCTTGGCTGTGTATCCTCACGTGTTATGTTACTCCTTGGTTTCATTCATTTCAGGATTAAGTTTTATAAGTGTTACAGTCTCTCTCTCTCTTTCTCTCTCTCAAATAGTGCGCCCTCTTGAGTTGGTTTAGTGTATCTCTTGGTGTAGCCACCTGATGTGTAACTCCAATTTACTATTCTGGGGATGTAAATCTAATGCTTTTGTCCCTCTCTCTCCCAATTCGAATTGCTCATGATGGAACTCAATTGGCTTGTGTTGGCTAGTCACACTTTTGTGTTGGTTCATGCTTTTGCTCTTGTGATTATGTTTGGCACTTGTGGTTCAATTTTGGATACTCTTGGTATGGTATTCTTTCTGTTCATTGTGCCCTTGTGGATCCTGTTCCCAAGCTGATTTACTCTGGAGTCACCGGTGTATGTCTTGGAATTACCTTTGGAGATCCTGGACTGGCAACAAGGGTGAGGTCCACTACCATTGGATTTGAGGTTAGACATAGCTGTGTATTGCCTCCTAATATCCTGGTTTGTTAGCATGGGTGAGATACACTACCTTGGATTTGAGGTTGTCCTGTAGCCACTGGAATTTCCTTGGATTGGAAGCGGTACTTGCCATTGGGTTGTGGTTGGACTGTTGTCCTGGAGTCACTGGAATTTCCCTAGAGTGGAAGTAGAGGACACAGTTTCCATTGGGTTGTGGTTGGACTGATTCCTTGAGATAATTTGTGGTTGAGTGTGATCTTGCTTGTGGCATCATGGTTCTGGCTTGGGGGTGACCATTGCAAAGTGATTTTTGGCTTGCATTGTGTCTATGACTGGGTGGAACATGGCACGGTGGAATCCAGTTGTGTATTTGGAAAATACAAGTTTTTTATCTCATGTTATTTAATTTATTTGGCTATGATATGATTTATTTATGGATTCACATGAAATGTTTGATGAAATGTATGAGCTAATTGTGGAAGAAATCTCTCATGGAATTCAATCTATTTATGTAAGTAAATTTTGTGAAGGAATTGGAAACTAGTTTTAGGGATTTTGGGCACAAATTGTTTGAGTAAATGATTATTTGGAACCGCTGCTATAGAAATGACATTTCTGCCCCTTTTAATTATATAATGTGTATTTTTATGGCACAATATCCTTGTAATGGTTTAAGGAACTTCTCTTTGATGCTTCTACCTTTTATTCGAAAACTAGTTCTTCGATTGGATTGTTTTGTGTAGTTTGGAGACTTGGAACATGAAGTGTTTGTAAAAATGCATGTGTGTTCTTTTTATTATTATGTATGATAAATAAACTTGAAATTTGTGTGAGAATGTGAAGGTAAATATTTTTGATCGTTTTTGGGAAATGTCTACCAAAATTCTAAATCAATTTCCAATTTCTAGCTCCTTCAATGTAATTGTTTGAGTAGATTTGTGACTTTGCATATGAAGAGTTTGATGAAATGTTTGAATGATATATACCTATTTTATGACTGATAAAACATGTTATTCAGATTTGGAATGGCATTTTAATGATTCTATGATCTGTAGATTTAATTATTGTAGTGATTCTTATAATTACTAGTCAATTCAGATAAGTAGAATTAGCTAGTTTTGTGAATTATTGAATGGACTATATATGGGAGGAAAGATATATACATATGACTGTAGGTGACCCCTTATATTATTTCCATGAGATACAGTAGTCATATATTTCTCTTTATTTTGAATTCGGAAAGTTAAATTGGAAACTAGATACATTGCGGTGAAAATTGATAACTAGTTGTGGATTGAATTCTGTTTTCTTAAAAAAAGAATGCTACAGCCATGTGCCTTGCTTCTAACATGTTATTGTTTTGTATGAGTCTATTTATCAGGTGTGATCCTTTACTTATGGATGCATTTCATTTTGGTTCAGTTACTTAGACTCAATTCCTTGCGGTGAATGTTAACTAGTTTCATTGGAATTGATGGAAAATATCACCGTATGTGCAATTGGAATGATATGCCAATAAAAATTTAATTGGATGTAGGTGCAGGATTAATTATGTTGTTAATGGATGTAGGATTTATTTTGGGTTTAATGGCATGGTTACAAGTTGATTTTGTGCAAGACTAGCTGCTTTTATTGGAAAACTAGTTAACTAGTCTTGTGGACTCTCATTCATAATTACAATGATTAATTATTGTAATTTTGGTAATTAGGACTTATTTACATGTAATTAGATGTTATTAATCCATTGGTATTGATAATCAATTTTTATTTATTAAAAAATTGGATTTGTGATAAGTGTCTTCATTTGTGCACTAAGTGTCGTTAAGCATTGTAATTAATACCTTAATTACTAGTTAACTGTGATTAAGAATAATTAGCCTTTAGAAGTGGTTATCATATCTGATATGGATTGGATTGAATGTTTGATGATGTTAGATGATGTTAATAATCCTTTCCATCCCTTATATCATATTTTGGATGTATTAATGAATTTATATTAAATTATTGTAAATAATTGGATTTTGTGTCGCAATTAATTTTGGAAAAAATGGAAATAATTTTTTTATGGTTTATACGCTACACTAAAAATCAATTAATTAGCCTCAAAGAGCTAATGATATGTCCCTGAAACCCTTTTATAGCCCCGGGGGACATTACAGTAAACCAATGTTTCTCGGCATCACCTTTCCATGTCCCATGGAAGACAGGCAATCCCAATGTTGAATCGAATGTCATTGTTGTTCTATTAGGTACTGGTGAACTCGCTCTTCTTGTCAAAAATAGTATGGTTGGAACTGTAGTATTCACTTCTATATTCTGAGTTTCTACGGTAGAACTGGATTCTACTCCTCTTGTCACTTCTCCCTCTACTTCAAGGCTTACTTCTGGTTCAGAATGGGTTAACAAATGTGTTTCTCTATCGGCTAATGGGTGCAATGGGGTTGAGATGAAGAGGGGTTTTCTTCTAGGTACATTCATTCTTACAACGATAAATCCAGGAGAATTTATTTCTATCCACACAGTCTCTATGATAGTGATCTGAGTGCCTCCATCTAACTACACTTCCACTTCTTCTAAGTCCTCTGCATTTCCTCTTCTAATCTACCACTAGGGTTTGATCTCACTGTCCTCTTCGGAGCTCTCATTGTCCTCTATCACAAGCTTCTTTGGTGGTATTTTGTTTGTTGCGAACTCTTCCTACACATGTACTGCACACCCGTCTGGCACATATGATCCTCCTACATGCCCTCTTAGCATTGTTTCTTATCTAGCATTCTTTTCGCCTCTCCTATGAGAACTACTCTCCTCTATTGACTTCTTTCCTCTTCTCTCTCTTCTAATCGAATACCTTATCTTGAGTTTTCTTTTATATCACTCCTCCCTATGGAGCCTATGCTTTTCCAAATCCATCATTGTGCTACCTACTTCCCAACCTCTTCATGCCCTCCCCCCTCAGGACAATGTTTATGCTTCCATGGTCATTAACCCTTTCTCATTAAACATCATTTTGATCGAACAAAGTATTTTGGCCATAAACTTTTTTCTGGGACCTTCTTCAAACCTAGCCTCTACGCAACTATAGGATTCACTACACTCTATTGCAAACTTTGCATTGTGTCCTTCCTTAACCCACTGGAACAAAAAATCCACTGCTCTATACCATTTATTATTCAAAATTTTCAACCTCTTTACCCTTTCCCGAGTCCACACTATGAGCTCAATCCTTCTCCAGGTACTATTGATTTCGGTTTTTCTCTTTACCCACTTATGCAACATGCAAGGAAATTCACCAAGGAAAATTTCATGTAAATCAAAGTATATGTACCTTTGTTTCCATCGTGTAGGATTGATCGGCATGCCTCTAGTCTCCTTTTGCACGAAGTCATCATCTTTAACTTCAACCATTCTACGATCTCATCTTTGGTGGGTTTCCATTTCATCTTGTCATCCCTCTGCTATAAGGGCCAATGTAGGTCTCGGCAAAGGAACCAATTGTGGCTACGGTTAGTCAAACCTAAGGTTCGAAAGGCTTCACCAACAAGTATCATACTGTCACGTCCCCTTCCATCAATCTGATACCAGGAAGGCAACATAACCAACATACCAGGCTTATTGGCAATATCAGCCCCGTTCATTATTAAGAAATTCATAATAAATAAAAAACTTATGTGTGCAAATACATAATCAATATAAACACAGCGGAAATAAACACAATTGCATACACACAAACAGTAATGCATCAGCTTATTTGACCCACGCAGATAATGAATCAACATGCAGAGAATCAATCCCCTTCTCATGCTATGCACAAACTTCATATGAATTCCATTAACATGAATAATTATCATTCAAAATTAACACATTGCAAAACACATAATGCATATAATTTGAACCACAAAGAACACCTATCTTGAGATGAAGTTGTCCAAACAACTGGATATGTGAGAGCAACGTTCCACCCAACCATAGATCTATGTCCAACCTATGTTCTTTCAGCTGAGAGATCACCTCCGAGCTGGGTTGTGTATCCACTAAGGAGGAACTAGATGGGCTCACTCACCGTCATAGTTTCACTCAAACAGTCATGCTAATCCAACACACAGTTGGGTTTATCAAGCATGCAGTAGGAAAAAGGAGGAGGATGCTAAGACAGTGAGCTCAACCATAGAGCTAAAGACATCCAAGCTAAAATCAAGCAATCCAATCCTCTGTTCAAACATCCACACTTGGATTTCTCACCATTCTGTCAACGAATAACTCAATCCCGTCACTGGTTTTCTGGGCTATCAAAATTGGGTTTTCCAATGGATTTCGGGGTAGCTAATGTTCCCAAATTTTCCCCAAGGTTCATACCTATAGATCCCCCATTGGATTTCACCGTCCAATACCAATTCTGGGCGTTTATGGCTCTTCAAAACGTGGGTTCTTTCACAGTTGCAATTTCTGGTTTTTCTCACTGCCGGGAATTCGTTTTTGGATGAAAATTGATGCTGGGTTCTCAACAGTGGAATGGGAATGAGGAAGAAGCAACTCCCATGAGGTAGAGTGACTTGTGGTACAAGAAAACAAAGCCCATACTTTGCCATACGAATTTCTGGGCTGCCCATGCTCCATTGAAGCCATGGACTGAAATCTTCAACTACTTCCTTACAACATAAATAAATGTCATCAAGGAAAGTCAAATGGGTTCTCACAATGACATTTGGTAGCACATGGTTCATCCCCACAGCCCCCTCACCACTCCCTAGTGGATACACATGGCCGCTTCTCATTCGTTGCCTCCATAGCCAGTTTTGGTATTTTATTGCATGATGTTTATTTACATGATTTTTACAATGTTCCATGGCTAAATAGCACATGGGTAACATAATGTCTAATACTTGTCTTTCAATAAAATTCGAGCTTCCACTAGCGGGGCCTTGGCCTTAAGATCCACGCTAGGAAAACATACATCACATGTATACAATATTTACATTAAAAACTAATATATCCTAAGGGTCAAAATGAGGTATTACAATCCCCTACCCCTTAGAATAACATTGTCCTCGGTGTTCCAAGACTTAGGAATACATATACAATTTACACATCTAAAATTTTCAAAATTTTTGTAAATCTGCCCTGCGTTCTATCCTTTACTTTGAACTTCTGGGACAAAGTCCCTTGGATTCCACAAACTGCTCCTGCTAGTTCTGACCTTTCAGCTCATCCACAAGTCTGAAATCTTTATGGCTGCTACCCTCTTGATGTTTTCTTGTTGGGAAGTTGCGGAGACAATGATGTCCTCCACATTTCCAACATTTCATGGGCTGCTTCATCTTTACCTGCTCAATTTCCTTTGAGTCTTCATGCCTGGAACATTTCTTAATGGACCGATTGGATGAATGCCTCATCATTGATCCACTTTTATTTCCCTTACAGATTGCTCTCATAATGTTTTTTTACCTCCCTTTGCAGACAAATAGAGTCCGATAAAGTCTTGTGGTTCATCTCATTCTGCTGCTTTTGTAGCTTGAGTAGTTCTCCAAGATTTTCTTGGGTCTTGGCAATTGTTTGAATAAGATTTCCAGCCAAGTCCAATAGCCTTTGGTCTGTTGCCATGGTCAAGGTGCACAATTGGCTTTCACTTTCTCACCTACGAAATACATCATGGCAATTTCTGTTAGGCCAACCATAATACAAACATTTAAAATCAGTCAATTAATTGCCCAATTGACATGGGTAGTCCATGCTTTATCTATGAGACTTTCACACTTTCCATGCTTTTCCAACATATTCATGAATTCCTTCATGTTCATCCATTCACAGGAAATTCATTAATTCAACATTCACAATTATTTTAAGCAATTAACACAATCATTTCAAGCCATGACATGTATCAAACAATTTTCTGTTTTTATAAATGCATCAATAAAAAGGAAAGAGAGAGCAGTAAGGGTTTTCTCCTCCTTTTCTTGTTCCATTCTGGAACCCACACCACCACTGTGGTTTTCATGCTCCTAGCCTCTTTCACTTCAACATGAATGCTTGACCTGCCCTTCTTGGCTATGACACTTAGTGTCTATGGTCTATTCCAGACCTCTCAACCATGGAGTCCCTCCACATGGTTTGTCTACAACTCTTGGCTGCTAGGACCCACACAGTCCCACTAGCACCATCTTTCATTGCTGCTTAAGCTGAGCTTTTCAGGACAGTCACATGTCCACATGCATCCTTAAGATGCTTTCATAGTCCTTGTTTCCAACAATACCTACACTCAAACATTGAATCAATTCGCATGTTTAGTTTATTTTCATAGGATTTATCTCTAAACAAGAGTTTAGGAAGTCATAACCAAATCATATACACATGTATATTCATAAGCAAGAAATTACAAGATAACCAAATACTTATCTGCATTGGATGTCTTCACTTTATTCCATAGGGTCCTTCTTTGCTTTACAAGCCTTGGGATCGTCTATGGACTTGGATGTTTGGCCAGCGCGCAGGCTGCCCCTCAACATCAAATAATTTTGTATGTTTGGCCAGCACGCAGGCTACTCCACAACATCAAATAGTCTTGTATGTTTGGCCAGCACGCAGGCTGCTCCACAACATCAAATAGTCTTATATGTTTGGCCAGCACGCAGGCTGCTCCACAACATCAAATAGTTAATGCTCAACCAGTCACTCTCTGGATTTACCAAGCAATTTATAGTTCTTTCAGGGTCCTTGCTTCCTGTATTATGCGTTTCCAACCAAGAAACAACAGTATATCAGCTTAGCTGTTGGAAGACTTATACCTGAAATATTTATTATTCCAAACAAGAAATAAATGGAAATGAATACTTATTTGTATTATGCGTTTCCTCTCTGGTCCACAGGGTCCTGCTTTTACTTTATAAGCCTTGGGATCCTCCTGCGGACTGGGATGTTTGACCAGCACGCAGGCTGCTCCAAAACATCAAATAATTAATTTCTAACCAGTACACCTTCACACCGACTTGGAAGGAAACTTCACTATGACCATTTCTAGGTCAAGGCTCTACAATGGAGCCATAGGCATATGACAGCCCTTTCATCAACACTGTCACAACCCTTTATCAAAATCCCCACAACCTCCACAACATCCTTTCATACACATTAACTCTTCCACCACAAACCCTCACAACAACCTTTTATTTTGCTTCTTAGTGTGCAACACCAATTGCATCTGTTTAAGGTGACAACACAAGTAGTATAGGAAAAATTGTCAGCATTGTTATTCTAAAATTGTAACCATAACCATAG
The DNA here is from genome assembly GCA_027924585.1 of Larix kaempferi. Taxonomy (NCBI): domain Eukaryota; kingdom Viridiplantae; phylum Streptophyta; class Pinopsida; order Pinales; family Pinaceae; genus Larix; species Larix kaempferi. The sequence continues at coordinate 13,748,427 of BSBM01001002.1, read as the reverse complement.
CATTCACTATCAAGTATTGAAACAATAGGAATGCGTCCATTCCCTTAGGGTGTAATCAATATTGGCATTCCTGACATAACTCAGCACCAGAAAGGTGTGCACTCCTCACGGATGTGAGCTATACAGGTCCTATTCATACTTCAAGTAGTCTGAATAATATACATAAATAGAATATGCTCTGCATAGTAATTCTAACAATTAGACTTGCACACATATATGTATATATATATATCAGTCAGGGTTTACAGAACACTTATTCATTTGCAGATGTAGTCCTTCTTCATTATTGAGGAATGGGGGCTCCCTTCTCTGAGTTGACAGTCCCTCGGTTTGCCATCCCAACTCCTTTTTACATTCCATATCCCACATATGTCTTACTGACATAATTTTTACAATTTCACTCATATTGTTTAACAATCATGCAGCGTAGATGAGACATTAATAATGTCTAATGGCGTTTCACCCGAAATCCATTTCCAAATCATGGAATCCCTTCCCATGAAGTTTTGCTTCTGCAGGCTCTCTCTCATGGTCTTACTACAATGTGCCTTCCTGACACACTTATTAAATAGCCAAACAGTCAGCAACATTTGACAATACAATTCAAATCTGATTGTTCCATAACCAATCAATGGCACTAATAATTAAATTCAATATGAATTTGCAACTATGTTTACTACAGAAATTGATTTTCTTAGCCATGAGGCTATCCTCATATTGCTTGGCTCTTATAAGTGGCACCATTATGTCCATTATGGATTTATGTTTGCTACCATACATGGACATCCACCTACAACATGTCCTCCTAACATAATTTTACATAAGCCAAACAGTCATTAGCAATTATTCATTAGCAAAATTTTCAAATCTTAAAATTTACAAATATGAGATTTACAATTGTTCTTTATAATAGAACTTAGAGTTCTCAACCATAAGATTCCTTCTCATAATCTCTAATCAATTTTTTTTCTTTTCTTTTCTTCAAATCTGTTCCCTACATAAATTAGATTTGCAAACATGATATTATTCTCATAAACTTAAATCAGAATATTTTCAGATTTGTTTCATGCATAAGTTAAATTTCACAACCATGAGAATCTTCTCATAACCTTTGGATTTTGCACATGGTAGATTCCAGCCTTCATCATGGACTTACCCACATTGCCATGCCCAGAAAAATCTACCTGAAATCTGAAACTTCAATCAGCCAAACACTTTGTAAGTCTCTATGCATATAATATTTCATTGTTGCAACAATCACTGAGGCATTTTCAGAATTATAACACTCAATAATTCTAACACTTTCAATTGTTAACATATCCATATCACCAAACTCATTCAATTCACGTGAATCATTATCATACTAAAATTGCAAGGTACATTCACATCATTTATGCAATTTAAATGAAACTTTGGATACTCATTATTTCACAGTCATATCATTTATACAACTCTGCCCTTCCACAGAGCATTCCGGCAGCCCATCGATCATGACTTCATTCTTTATGCACTTATTATTCTGCATTCATAATATCCCATGAAATGATCCTAGAATTATCATCAATTCATCATCTCATTCATTATTTAGTTTGTAATAACACATATACCATCCCCATGCATTCATGCAATGCATCACAACATGTGCATCCCCACTTATGCATGCACATTACAACATTTACTCAAACTTTTCATATGCATCCACCCAATGCATAACTACAATATTTATAAAATCTCTTAATGCATATCCACTCAATGCCATCTTGCATTGGTTCATGAATGTTCTGCATTCAAACATATTATGGCCGAAACATGACTACCTCATATAGCATGCATTACCATAATCAGGACCACCAGTCCTCACTTGCTTTGATTATTAAGCTCAGAACTGACATACACATGCAATGACATATTTTTATATGAATGTAGTCTAAATTTCTAAACAGCCACATGGTATGAGGCCTCTTGCCTTCACCACTCCATGCTCCACCACACTTTGACAATATGGCATTCTCATGAATGCATTTCAACTCTAAATGCATACCATTTTATGATTACTAAATATGGTTCAATGGATTCTTACCCAATCCCCTTTCAACACATATGCAATCATCATAATTAAACCATTACCTGTATGGGTCCCATTTACACCTTTGATATTACCTGATCCGTTGGTCTCTTATAGATGATCACAAAATTCTTCCACCAACCTCTTGATCATGGATTTGCTGCCCTAACCTTTTCTTCATAAGGTTGTTGGCCTCTTGCAACAACCTCATCAACATCTTTAGCCATGCTTCTATTGTCTTTGGTCCTACAACCAAAACCAACACCAATAGTGATTATCAACCACAACATTTTCCATTAGTGGTTCATTGCATATGTAGAACCTTACTACTTCTACCAATATCTAATATCCTATGTGTGCACAAGCATCCGATCATGCATTGTGCAATGTTCATTAATATGCCAACCAATTCATATTCATGCCACTCATCTAATCTCTTGCATTTTCAGAATTTCCATGCCATAATTTTATGTACATAAAGCTTATAAAATATAAATACAATTATCAAAACAGGGGTTAAGGAATTCTCCCTTTTCAATCTGTCATCTTTGCATGATCTTCCTCTTCCACATCATAGCTGGTTCGATTTCATGGTCTCTGCTACTTCTAGGCATGCAATTTCTAGAAATTGCCCATATCGACAACAATTTGTCAAAACAGCCACTGACACTTTTCTGCTTTACATAACTATGAGGTATGATAATCCCGTTCAAATTCTGACTATGCACCATTGTTCCCTGTTAGATAAGCTTTCCAATGCCTATCCATGCGTTCCATTCCGACATCGGGTGTGAAAACTACATTACTTCAAAAATGACAACTTTCACCACAATTCTGCACATTTTTACATAGTTGTAAAATATCATGAACTGTCAATTTCAGCCACCAGTGGAAGCAATTCCATGAAGGTTCAGAATTTTTTTTCTACCAGATGAAGTTAGTCCATATAACAAGGAACACTCAGCAACTCACGAATCTCTGTTCTGATGCTTCATTCCTCTTTTATAAAATTTTGGGTTTGACTACTTTCCACTTTTCACATTTTTCGAAAATTTCAAATTTTGGGCCAAAAATGGCTATCTCCCAAATTGAGCATTTCTGGAAAATCTTTGTCTAACGTGAATTGTCTGTTTTAATGGGAATATGAAATGTTGAGTTCAGTAATTTTCTTGAATCCGAATTATAGGGCCACTTTAAACCATTGCAAGCTTTTCAAAATCCCAAAAACGTGGCCTGGAATAATGCTTTTTGGCCTTCTTGCACACCCCGATTCCACATCCTTTGGAGTTTGGCTCCAAAATTTCAAACTTAACACCGTTCCTGCTCCACGACTGCCTCATATCAGTTTCAGCTCAATCCAAATTTCTATCAAGCGTCGGGACACTGATTTTTAAAATTTATTAATTCCAATTTTGTGCCAAATTGGAGCATAATGGGCTCAGAATCTTCACTGGTTCATTCATGGCCTTCGTCCATGGCCTCATAATGCCCCTGAACTCATCAAATTCCGACCTTGCATGCTCCTATAATTCAAAAATTAATTTTCGAGCTCTATACTTTTTTTTTTTTTCCCGCCACACATAAGCCGCAACCCGCAACTCGAAACCCGAAATTGCGGGTTTAGGAAGTCAAGTTTCGGTCACGGAATGTAACCATCCCGCAACCCACAACCCGAAACCCGAAATTGCGGGTTTGGGAATTCAATTTGCGGTCACGGAATGTAACCATCCCGCAACCTGAAACCCGACACCCGAAATTGCGGGTTCAGGATTGCGGAAACTGGAACGCACAATTTCAAAACTTTGCGTTCCCGAAACTCGAAACCCGACATCCCAAAAGCCGAAATTGCGGGTTCAAGATTTCGGAAATCCAAACGAAAATTTTAAAAATTCGCATTCCCGAAACCTGAAACCCGACATCCCGAAAGCCGAAATTGTGGGTTCGGGGTTTCGGAAATCCAAACTCAAATTTTGAAAATTCGCGTTCTCGAAACCCAAAACCCGACATCCGCAACCCTGAAACGCTTCCGGCCCTGCGACTTTCGGGGTCCATAAATCCTTCATCCCTTATCCAAATGGGACGATTCTGGTACCGTTGGAAAGCTCTTGGAGAGATCTATGCACTTGTGTGATCCTTTTACACACCTGAGAAATCTGACCCTGCCATTTTTCCAATCAAAATGCCACCCCAATTTCACCAATACTGTGTTAAAACATTCTGTCACTTACCTGTAACTCGAAGTTTGGCCCAAGCAACCCTAGTGCTGCAAGCTGGGCTCTGATACCACTCTGTCATGTCCCCTTCCATCAATCCGATACCAGGAAGGAAACATGACCAACATACCGAGCTTATTGGCAATCTCAGCCCCGTTCATTACTAAGAAATTCATAATAAATAAAAAACTTATGTGTGCAAATACATAATCAATATAAACACAATGGAAATAAACACAATTAGACACACAAACAGTAATGCATCAGCTTATTTGACCCAGGCAGATGATGAATCAACATGCAGAGAATCAATCCCCTTCTCATGCTATGCACAGACTTTGTATGAATTCCATTAACATGAATAATTATCATTCAAAATTAACACATTGCAAAACATAGAATGCATATAATTTGAACCACAAAGAACACTTATCTTGAGATGAAGTTGTCCAAACAATTGGCTATGCAAGAGCAACGTTCCACCCAACCATAGATCTCTATCCAGCCTGTATTCTTTCAGTTGAGAGATCACCCCCGAGTTGGGATGTGTATCAACTAAGGAGGAACTAGATGGGCTCACTCGCGGTCATAGTTTCACTCAAACAGTCATGCTAATCCAACACACAGTTGGGTTTATCAAGCATGCAGTAGGAAAAAGGAGGAGGATGCTAAGCCAGTGAGCTCAACCACAGAGTTACAGACATCTCAAGCTAAATTCAAGCAATCCAATCCTCTGTTCAAACATCCACACTTGGATTTCTCACCATTCTGTCAACGAATAACTCAATCCCGTCACTGGTTTTCTGGGCTATCAAAACTGGGTTTTCCAATGGATTTCGGGGTAGCTAATGCTCCCAAATTCGCCCCAAGGTTCATACCTATGGATCCCCCATTGGATTTCACTGTCCAATACCAATTCTAGGCGTTTGTGGCTCTTCAAAATGTGGGTTCTTTCACAGTTGCGATTTTTTATTTTTCTCACTGTTGGGAATTCGTTTTTGGATGAAAATTGATGTTGGACTCTCAACAATGGAATGGGAATGAGGAAGAAGCAACTCCCATGAGGTAGAGTGACTTGTGGTACAAGAAAACAGAGCCCATACTCTGCCATACGAATTTATGGCCTGCCCATGCTCCATTGAAGCCATGGACTGAAATCTTCAACTACTTCCTTACAACAGAAATAAATGTCATCAAGGAAAGTCAAAAGGGTTCTCACAATGACAATTTCCAGCATATGGTTCATCCCCACAACCCTCTCACCACTCCCTAGTGGATACACATAGTCCATTCTCATTCGTTGCCTCCATAACCATTTTTGGTATTTTATTGCATGATGTTTATTTACATCATTTTTACAATGTTCCATGGCTAAATAGCACATGGGTAACATAATTTCTAATACTTTCCTTTTAATAAAATTCGAGCTTCCACTAGCGGGGCCTTGGCCTTGAGCTCCACGATAGGAAAACATACATCACATGTATACAATATTTACATTAAAAGCTAATATATCCTAAGGGTCAAAATGGGGTATTACACCTACAAGCGCCAACATATTCAATATTTTGAAGATAGAATAAGGTCTCACTCGCGACGCGCATAAGAATCAAAAGGACCATCATACAGGGTGTGCAGGGAAGGATGGGGCATTACTCTCCATTTACTTAACCATTCATTCATGCAAGACAATAAACAACTTCCTGATCATATTATTATATAGAGCATACATTTATAACCATACGTGACAAGCAAAATACATTGTACAGAATAGAAGGGAATAGACTTTTTATCATCAAAATAAGATAGAATACATTCTACAGCCCTCAATTGGAAGTCCCAAAATATTAATATCTCACTCAACATCTTAGGTGGTTTAGTACTAATGAAAGCAATATGACATTAGCATCAAATCCAATGAACCCCAACCCATTACAAAAATTTCCTATACATAGGCTCATGATCCTTTCATGGCTATTTGTCTATGCATGGTCTAAATGGCATGCAAAATACCATACGTAGACTATCACGGATGCGCGTTACGAGATTCCCGCATGTTGGTTCCCTTGGTGTGCTTTGTCCCTCTAGATGGAGTCTTTGGCGCCTAACCACTTGACCCAAAACTTAGGCACCAACAAATAAAGTTTATGTTAATGGTAGAATCATTAGATGGTTATTGTTATTACAAAATTTGACTTAACAATCCTTGAAAAAGGGGAAAACAAATGTTGTTGCATATTTTTTGTCTAGACTAACATATACCATAGATTAAGACATAGTTGATGATTATTTTCCTAATAAAAACCTCTTTGTAATATCATTACAAACCCCATGGTTTGTTGACATTGAAAACTAATTAGCTTCAAGAATTTTTTCTCAACATTTCAATCATAAAGAACACAAAAAGTCACCCAGAAAAGTGTTGCACATACATGGATCAAGTGTTACTTATTCAAGATGAGATCATATCAAATACTCAGGCATTGTGTAAGAGAAGTTAAAGTCCAGGAAATCCTCCATGCTTATCATGATCAACCTTGTGGAGGCCATTATGGTGCAAATATGATAACTTACAAAGTTATATAGACATAATATTAATGGAAAACATTTCATACAAACACTAAAGGATATGTACAACATTGTGACGAAAGTCAAAGAATGGAGAAGGATACAAGGAGAAATGAATCACCACTCAATCCATGGTAACATTAGAAGCATTTGAGAAATGGGGCCTAGACATTGTAGGAACTATACAACCTCTGTCAATTCAAAAGCAATACATATTGGTATGCATAGGCTATTTGTGTAAATGGGCAGAGGTGAAATCAATGAAAATTTCTAAGTAAGAAAAAGTGGTTGAATTCCTTTATGAGACCATAATTTCTAGATTTGGAGTACCAAGGGATATTTTCACATATCAAGGATCTCAATTCAACTGAAATCTTGTTCATAATTTAATAAGACAATACAAGATCAAACATAGGAAACCAACAAGTTATCACCCTCTGTAAAGTCCCTGACCCAACTAAGGCCAGAGGCACTAGGAATCCTAGGGAAAAGGGCTAAGAACAGTATATCACAATGGATTAAGGTGATATAAGGTTAGGCCAACAAGCCATACAACCAATAAATTAAAAACGTGTACCCCTTTTAAAATGAAAAGCATGAAAATCAAGCCTAACATTCCTCGGTGTGCATACTATTGAATGTAATTATGTTGTAATTGTAAACATTGATTGTACATTGGTAAGGCACGATAATTGGTATCTCCAATAACCATATAATGATTAAAAACATACAATTAGCCCATGTACTTGATATTAGTTATTGGATTGTAAGATTATTGAAAACATGATTGTAAATAATTAATTGTTGTTGTTAGCATCCACTTGTATATCGATATGAGGATATTAGTTCTATTATGAGTGTGTTGATTGGTTTACTAGTAATTGATAACAACATTAAGGAAACATACACATGCTACCATCTATATTCCACACAACCATGGAAAAATCAGAGACACAGGTTGCCATCTACAACCTTCAAAATCAGATCCTGTGGTTGTCCCCTACAACCATCTTTTACTAGTAAAAATCAGACTTTATGGCTGCCCTCCCTCCAGCCATCAATCACTAATACAAATCAGAATTATGGTCGTTAACTACAACCATCCCACACTAATACCATATATTTTTATGGTTTTAATTTACAACCATCTAAATGCATAATACATTGAATCTCATGGCTTCCACCTACAACCATTCGAATCATAAGAAAGGAGAGAAAGGATGGCTTCCACCTACAACCATTCGAATCATAAGAAGGAAGGGAAATGATGGAAGAGAAGGATCATATCAATATGGATTTATAATGTATGAAGGCCATCAATCCTGCATACAATTCCTAGCATACAATCCATGAACATAAACATGGTACAAATCAGCCTCCATAGGCACATATACATAATAAAATAACATGAATAAACATATGATAAAATACTTATCTTCAAAAAGGGAAACTGGCTCCAATAGAACAAATTTCCACCCATCCATAGAAATAGTCAAGTCGAATCTCACTTGAATAGGTCACCTCCGAGTTGAGGCCACAGATCCACTAGCAGAGGCACACTCGGTCTAGAAAGTCTCAAAACTCCTCTTCCAAGAAACCACAATACTTCCCACTAATACTTTCATATCCGTCTCCATTGCTTATGGGATGTGACTCCCTTCACCTAACTCGTCCCTCGGGATATCACCATCCCATTTCATGGCTTCTTGTGCGAGAACCTGGACTAGTAGTGTGAACTCAAGGAAGCAAGGGAATCGCCCAACTAGACTAAATATCTAATAGGATCCCACAACAAACACTAAGTCCCAACATAGCCTCAATATTGTCAACACTCACAACACCATGGGATAGCACAAGTCAAGTGATCCAAAGCTCATGATTAGCTTCAACAAGGAGAGAGCACATGAATTTATAGCACAAGGAAGCAAACTCTAACCCAACGTAATCAACTCAATTTAGAGATAGGTAAGGTCAGGTTTGATCATGGAGGATTAACTTGAATTAGTGGAGTGGTGGCTTAGTTAGGAGATTCCGGATTAGCACCATGAGGAGGAGTTACCAAATACCAAGGAGTGGAGCATAAGGAGGGTGCATTATTCATGAGGGGTGAAAGAGTGGCTCCAATAGGATCATCAATGACCTGTAAGCACAAAAATAGGGAACTCCAACTAGATTTGGGAAGCAAGGGCGCAATTTTGGAGGTGGATGCACAAATCAAGGAGGTGGAAGCTAAAATCTAGCTTACAACTCCTAGAGGAGGAATTTTTCGAAAGCGCCAGGAACTTAACTGAATTAGGGAAACGCTACCAAAAGAAAACCAAAAAAAATTTCGGTCCTAAGCCTATCAGTTTGATTCAGAAAGAGCAGGAAGCAACATCATCTCAATCAGAAGAATCAAAGAGGAGATAAAAGGAAGAAGAAGAAAATCTCCAAGAGGAGCAGGAGGTCAAACATCAGCAAGATGAGGAAGCTGCCAGAGTCCAGAGGGAACAAGAGGCAAAGGCCATGAGAGAGGAGGAAGAGAGAATCCTGCAAGAACAAGCTGCCAAATTGCAACAAGCAGAAGAGGAGAGAATCTTGCAAGAACAAGCTGCCAAATTGCAACAAGAAGAAGAGGAGAGAATCTTGCGAGAACAAGCTGCCAAATTGCAGTAGGAGGAGATTGAGAAAACCATGCAAGAAGAAGCAGAGAGGTTACAAGCAGAACTGGCAGAGCTAGCAGAAAGACAAGAGAAAGAAGAAGCTGATAAAGCCATGAAACAAGGCTCGTCTAGCCCACAGGCCATGGAATTAGATCTTCCAAAGTTAAACCAACCAGAGATTGCTGATGAAGGGGTTGTCTCTACTGAAGAATTAGCACTGACCCCATACAACCCCAGAAAGCAGCGCCAAGTGGCCAACCTGGATTTCGTTTACTTTCATGAGCAGAAGAAGGATATTGTTGGCAGATCAGTAAAGAAAATGGAAATTGGATAGGACCTATATCAACTCAGAGTATCAAAAAACACAATTGTCCAAGGGATTGACATCGATCCTGCATTCACGACAACATGCTCTGTGGATTCAGCCCAGGCAAGCAAAACTAATGTCGATCGTCTTATTGAAGATGTTAAGAAGTACAGGGAACTTTGCTTCAAGATAAAACATGACAGGAAAAAAGAGGTATTAGAGGCAAATGAATTAAAAAGGAAATATAAGGAACTTGTGGAAGAGAAGGAAGAAACAACTTCGAGAGTCCTGCAGCTCGAAAATGAAAAGAATACACTAGAAATGCCTTTGGAAATCTCAGAAGATGAGCAAAAGAACTTAAAGGTTCGCATCTCAGAGTTGGGAAAACACGAGGCCAACAGTGTTCATCAAATTGACTTTTTCAAGCCTCAATTTGAAAGACTGACACAAGAAAAGGTAGCTTTGTTAGAACATCTGAAAGAAGTTACTGAAAAGAAGCAAGATTTGGCCACATTTTACAAGCGAGCCTGCGATGTGCAAGAGAAAACTTATCAACAACTAGTGTTGATTTCTGAAGGAGTCTGTGACATGAAATAAATGATAACAAGGATGACATCTATTGAGGTTAAGGCTCTTAAAATAAAGGATAAGTATGCGCAGCACATGGTGGAAATCAAAGAGCAGTTTGAATGGAGGAAAGGAAAATCTGGTTTTCCCTCAAATCTGCATGCTACAACTGCTGAGGAATTCGACATGGACACGGGAGTCCTCAAATTTTGCAGGGACTGTGGTCACAAATTAAGTCTTGAGATGCGAAAGACTGTAAAAAAATGCCACAGTGTCTACTCCAAAGTCCGGGAAGGTCACGAGAAATGTCGCATGGCTTTACCTTAGAGCCTTTATGAGTTTCCGGAAAGAGAGCAGCGCCTGTCAGAGTTGCAGAGTAACTTGGACGCAGAGTTAGAATATCTAAAGAAGATAGAGGCTATAACCGCGGAAGATCTCCATCAATTCATTGAGAAGACTGTTGTTCATACTCATTTCCTGGAATATATTGTGCAGGAGGTTGTAGCAGGGACAACGAGTATCAAATCAGACTTGCGCAAGTTCAAAATAGCGCGGAAGGTGACAATCTTAGCGAGAGGAAAAACCATCCTAAGAGAAATTAGCCAATGGGAAAGTTACATTCAAGAAGTGGACAAATCAACAAAATCAAGTGAGCCTGTTGGAGAGAAAAAATTAGCAGAGTAGGAGCGACCCAGTGAAGCAGCATGGGACTTGATTTGTTTATTGTGAAAACATGCTAATAGACATTTGTCATTTTATTTGTCTTTTGTGTAAAAGGATTTCACGAATCATTCCAATTTTGTAATTGAGCACTAAATGACAAATTAAAGATTCCTAGTATTAGGGTACACTTGGCGGCTCCAGGAGCATTTTGTAAAGCTATATATAGGTGAATAGAAGATAGAGAAAGGACTTTTAGTAGGTGAAAAAACATTTTCTATCTTGTATGTGAACTGATTTGCTACATGTATAAGGAATTCGATTTTTTCCTAATGAAAGCCGGGGAGACTGCATTTTTGCCTGAAGGATGTGTTAAATGTTTGTTGGATTATTCCTATTTCATCTATACATCATTGTGAGATCATTCTTTCCTATCATGAATTGATTCTATGTGATGAATGTTCTTATAATTTTCAGTGCAACGATGTGTATCTCAAATGAGTAATGGAATGTGTTAATTGAATCAAAGCTATCTTTGATATCTTTTATATTTTGCTGGAATTGCATCTTTATTATTAAATAGCTATCTGTCTGATCTTTAGATGTTTCTTTCGGTTTATTACTCATCTTTACAGTTTTCTCCTTGCAAGGATAGATTATATTTGTTTATACAGTTTTAGATTAATCACCCGCATTTAGCCTAGGGCACTTGCATATCATCTTAAAAAATAAAATAAATAAACGGTGGATCGGGCAGAAACCGGTGTAAAGAACACAATCTTTAAATCTTACACGGTAGCCGGAATCGTTAACCGGTCGGATTCCCCACACCAGACGGTGAGCGATCTAATTGGGCTTGCTTACCGGGGAGAATCCCTTGCTGATTGATGCTACGATTTTCGAGGCATCAACAGGTTTTGGCGCTAGAAGGAGGGCCGCCAATGCATGGATGGCAGAGGATATTCTTCCGTTAGAGGAGATCTTACTGGAAACCCACTTGAAACAACAATCCCAGACAATTCATATCTAGAAATAATAAGTCAAGAAGATCCTAATTCTGAGTTTGAACGACAATAAATGATGTATGTTGTACCTTTTGCTGAAGTAGCAAACTTAAGAAGACATACCCGTGCTTATGTTAAGCAGCTTGGTGGTTTGAACGTGATTCCCTTTCTCCCTAGAAGAAGAGCTCCTAGAAGGGAAAGGCAGTACACATGTGATTCAATTCTTGTTCAGAACTTTGAAGAATTAGTAGATTTATCTTTGGAAGAAATCACAGAGTGTCTTGGAGAAATTGAACTCGAAAATCCTCTAGATCTTGAAGAACCTCACACTCCAAGGAATTCTCCACCTCATACTGCACACTATTCTCCACCTAATTATCCACATGGAGCCATGGCCGTACCTGCGTGGAGGGCCAGAGGAGCATTGAATTTGGCTGGACCATTTCACAATCTGCCTAAAAACCCCGAGAAATTTTTGCCTAAATATTATCCTGGGAAAGGTATCTCTGCTGAAGATCACCTTAAGAGCTTTTATTTGGCTCTAATCCTTTTGAATGTGCAACACAACGATGTAGTCTGTAGACTCTTTCCCTATACTTTTGAGCCCAAGGTATCTTCCTAGTACTTTATTTTACAATCTAGCTCGATATCAAATTGGGAAGAATTTGAAAAATGTTTTTTAAAAAAATATGGGAATTATAAAACAATAGCTACACTCATGAAAGAGTTGATGTCCATGAGAATGGAAAAGAAAGAGAAGGTGAAAGAATTTAACCAAAGATTCACCACGCTGTTAAATAATTTTAGTGAGGCAGCTAAACCCGCAGAAGAATCTTTAGTAGAATATTACACAACAACACTCGACCCTCCCATAGCAATGTTCGTCAAAAGAACCAAGAAAACTACGTTAATAGAAAATTTCGAAGAAGCTAGGAAGGTTGAGGAAGAAGTGGACAACATTGCTAAACATGCTCTTGATGCGGAAAAAAACCAGCAGCTAATAAAAAAACCTTGTTACTAACTAGAAATAAGGAAGAACCATCAGCAGACATGGAAAACGTGATTAAAATGATGCAAAAGTTGTCCAATAAAATTGTAGATCTTGAAAAAGATAAGGCATCTAGCACATCTAGGAAAGCTTTTAAACCTTTCTACAAAAAAACGGAATAAAATGATCGGCCTCATCCACCTACAAACAACTCTCTTGTTTTAAATTTAAATGAAGTAAGAACGGATAATTTTTGCACTTTCCATCAGGAACCACATTCTGAAAAGAGTTGTCCGCAATGGATAAATTCAATGAGTTTAGTAATGATCCAAATGCTGGATGCACAAATCACGGATCAGGAAGATCCTCAGGAAGAATAGACCTTGTAGGCATAAGAACCCGCTCCAGATACCACTATGGTGCTCTGGGATTGGGTGCCTTTATCCGAATTAATTGAGGATGACCCCAAAGAAAGTCAAGTCTCAACTGTGAATATTAATACTTGCAGCAAAGGTCCAGTTGCTGATCCGAATCCGACTGCTCCTAAGCCTAAAGTCTCCAAGGAGATACCCAAAAGGCGCATTACTATTATTCCACTACAGCCTAAGGCGAATCCAACACCTACCAAAGAACTAAACGTAGAAATAACGAAACAGCCGAAAGTAACTTTAAATAAAACAGACAATCAACCAAAAGTTGCAAAAGAATGTGACATGGGATGCGATATAATCGAAGACATAAAGAAAGTAAAAGCAAACGTTTCCATATTTGATATGTGTAGTTTTCCTCAGCAACGAAAGAAGCTGTTACAAGCTCTTGATCCCCAATCTAGCACTCTGTTAGCACACACTCAGGAAGATCCTAAAATCAATGAAGCTAGTATTGGCGGGAAATCCAAATCTCAAACATTGCCTTTCCTTTTAACTTGAAATATTTAATCATAATGTGCATAACTGTTTGGTAGATTCCGGAGCTTCCTCCAATGTCATGCCACTCTCAATTTGCAAAAGGATTAATGGACAGGCAGTTCCATCCCCAGCCCAGATCATATAGTTAGACAGAACCGTCGTTAAAGTCATTTGGGAAATGAAAGATGTGCTTATTAGGTTGTTAGCAGATCCTAGAGTGTGCTAGTTCATTGATATAATGGTAGTTGATATTCCTGAAGCCTATGGATTAATTTTGGGTAGAGACTGGTCAACAAAGCTAAATGGTTATTTCGCGACAGACTGGTCTCACTTGTGGCTACCTTATCAGAATAGGAAGAATCAGATTAAAGTGCTAAGAGAACCGCACATGAATCAGAACGTAACTCAACTTGAAGAGAAGAATGAAGCTGTAGCTTTTTCTTCAGTTTTGGGGAATTATTTCTTATAAATCGAGCTAGGTAATTATCAATCGGAAAATGTTAGCCAGGAATCAAATGAACAGTCTGATCTCCTTCAATTTTCTCAGACTGATGATATTGACTATAACATAGTTAGTTTAGTTACTAACTTAGATGGTAAATATACTAACTTAGTTAGATCAAAGAATGTTTTTTGGGTTTTATACTTTGACGGTTCCAAAACTCAGGAAGGATCCGGAGCTGGTTGTGTTTTGATCGATCCTGAAAACAACAAACACTTTTTGTCTTGTAGATTAGAGTTCGATTGTACTAATAATACTGTTGAATATGAAGCTTTGGTCCATGGATTAAAGAAAGCCATCGATTTAAATGTTAAATACCTGAAGGTCTTTGGTGACTCGGAAATAGTCGTCAGACAGGTGAGAAATACAATTCATTGTCTTTCGCCACATTTGAAAGGTTATCAGTCTGAGGTATGGGATCTAATTACGCACTTTGAAGCTTTTAATATAAAATTTGTCCCTAGATTACAGAATGCTCCAGCTGATTTATTAGCTACCTCTGCTTCTAGGTTAGTTCCTACTAATAATAAATGTTCTATCAAATTGGTTTTCAGGCCATCAGTTCCAGATAATATCACAAATCTCAGAGTGTTCGATGATGACGATCAGATCATTAGTTTCCTCACAAATGAAAACATTTTCCAAGAAGCTGTTATAGATGAAGAAAAGCATGATGCTGATATGCAAAACAAGGATGCAGTCAAAGGAAATTTCATGCCCAAAGGAGTGAGATCATTTGAAAGTTTGTTCGATCTGCAGAGCAAGTTCAAGAAGCCAACAAATGTTAAAACTCATAGCTCCTCTATGCAACATGAATTGGTAAATCTGGGCACAGAAACTGAACCAAAGTATGTTAATCTTGGTAAATGTTGTTCACCAGGTGAAAGAGATAAGTTAATTAAGATTTTTTGGCAGTATAAGGATGTGTTTGCTTGGACTTATGAAGATCTGAAAACATATGACACTCGTATCATTGAGCATGTCATACCAATGAAGGTAGGCGTTAAGCCATTTCAACAACAGTTAAGAAGAATGCACCTGACTCTCGAACCTTTAATTAAAAAGGAGTTGAAGAAATTACTAGATGCCAAGATCATTTTTAAAGTTTAGCACTCGAAATGGGTTGCTAATATAGTTCCCGTAAGGAAGTAGTCTGGAGAAATAAGACTATGTGTAGATTTCAGAAATTTGAATAGAGCCTTTGATATATATAACTATCATGTTTTTTCAATGGAACAAATTCTACAGATGGTATCACGATCAGAACTTTTCTCTCTTCTAGATGGTTTCTCTGGTTATAATCAAGTATTAGTGGCAGAAGAAGACCATCTTAAGACTACTTTCCGCACTAAGTGGGGAACATTTGCATACCGAAGAATGCCATTCGGTTTGATAAATGCAAGAGCTACTTTCCAGCGATCCATGGACATCGCCTTTCGAGGATTGGGTGATCATTGTGTTGTAGTCTATATGGATGATGTGATAGTTTTCTCAAAGAAGAGAGAAGACCATGTTTTCCATTTGAAGCAGATTTTTGACCGCTGCAGGAAGTATGGTATCTCTTTAAACCCCAAGAAAAGTGTTTTCATTGTTCTTGAGGGAAAGCTTCTGGGTCACATCATTTCAAAAAAGGGAATTTCGATAGATCAAGAGAGAGTGTAGGTTATCAACAAAATTCCCATGCCCCACAACAAAAAATATATGCAGTCGTTTATGGGCACTATCAATTTTGTTCGAAGGCTTGTTCCCGATTTCGCTGAAACCGTTAAACCTTTGCAGCAAATGGTCAAGCAAAGCGTACAGTTCAAATGGACAGACTTAGAAAAGGATGCATTTAAGGAGATCAAAGCAGCCATAGCTAATGCTCCCTCTCTAAGAATTCCATATTTCGACAAATATTTTATTTTGTATACCTTTGCTTCAGATGACTCTCTTGCAGCTGTGCTCACGCAAAAGGTAGAATCAGGAGATGAATACCCAATTTCTTTTATGAGCACTGGTTTGCAAGGCGCTGAACTAAACTATCCTATGGTAGACAAATAGGCATACACTGTATTCAAAGCAGTAAAGCAGTTCAGGCCATATATTCTTAAGAACATAACTAAAGTTGTAGTTCCCCATCCAGCCGTCAGATCCCTTTTTGTTCAAAAGGAATTGGGAGAAAGAAGAAAAAATTGGGTCACCGCTCTTCACGATTATGATTTAGAATTCAAACCAACTACCATCATTAAAGGTCAAGGCCTATATAAATTTATCACTGAACATCCAGTTGATGAAGAGCGAAATTGGGAAAATGAAGCTGAGCTAAACACAGTTGAGGTATGATCCATTTTCACAGCTCTTGAATCCTGGTATAGGGACTTAGTGCATTACTTGCAGCAAGGGTACCTACCAGAGCATTGGAGTTCCAAGCAAAGAAGGGCACTTCGTTTGAAATCAACAGCTTATCAGATCGTTGATGGAGTAATTTTCAGAAGAAAAAAAAATTATGATGGCATTTTCCTTAGATGTATAAAGAGGGAAGATGCAAGTAAAGTGGTCAGAGAATTACACGATGGCCCTACTGGGGGACATTATTATGGAGATACAACAACTCACAAAATACTAAGGGCTGGATATTATTGGCCCACCTTGTTCAGAGACGCTCATGCCTATGCAAGAAAATGTGATGTGTGCCAAAGGAGTGCTGGGAAATTACCCAAAGCAGTAGAACTGTTATAGCCAGTTACTATCTCGGAACCTTCCGAACAGTGGGGCATAGATGTCATTGGAGAGATAAAAGCGAATTCTTCTCTACAGCACCGGTATATCCTGACATCCACAGACTATTTTACAAGATGGACAGAGGCTGTTCCGTTGTGCAAAATCAACGAGGATGTAATTATCAGTTTCTTAAAAGAAAACATCATAACCAGGTTTGGGGTTCCAATTTCCCTAGTCTTTGATAATGCAACTTATTTTTTGTCTTTTAAGATAAATGAATTTGTTTATGAAAGAGGAATTAAATTACATTATTCATCCAATTATTATCCCCAAGGAAACAGATTAGTTGAATCTTCGAACAAAAACCTCATCCGGATCCTTAAGAAAACTGTGATTGAAAATCAGAGAAGCTGGCATACTGCTCTCCCAAATGCTTTATGGGAAGATAGAGTTACTCCAAAGAATTCTTTAGGAGTTTCCCCATATACCCTTGTCTATGGTATAGAATCTATCCTCCCTCCCAACATCTTACTCCCATCTTTGCAATTGTCCCAAGCCTCCCGAGGTTCCAACAGTCAAGTTTTGCAATCTAGAATTGACACCCTACTGAAAGTCGAAGAATCTCGGCAGAGAGCCAAAGACCGGTTCCACCAACACCAAGACATAGTCAAAAGATGGTTTGATAAAAGGAAGTCTGGAAAAAGAAGCTTTGAAGTAGGCGACCTAGTTCTGAAATGGGATCATCCACACGAAGGTAAAGGAATGCACACAAAGTTTCAACATTTATGGGTCGACCCTTATCAAATTTATGAAAAGCTTGGCTCATCCACTTACAAGCTGAAGGATCTACAAGGAGAGGAAGTAATTATCCCTCTCAATGGCCTCGCCTTAAAGTAGTACTTTGCATAGTCTCATTGAGACTTTTGTACATAAATAAACAGTTTTTTCCCTTCCTTGTTTTCTTTATGTTTTGTTTTATGTACAGCTTAAGTAGTTTGGTCTGTATTGTTACTTTGATTTCTGAGTTTTCTCTTTTCTTTACTTAATAAAGCCCAGCTCAACTCCTGTCTTAGTGGTAGGACATGACTCCGAGAAAACATCAAAGTCTTGAAAGACAGAATTTCACTTATAAGGAGAATGTAGTTCCGTGACTTCACTTTCACTGGGCAGCCTTTGGGAATGTAGAGATCCTTTTCTGTTTGGTCAAAGTAACCCTAGTTAAATGACTGATGATTCAACATTTCTTTCTCACTATCTTGAGGCTCCATTCACTTCAACATTAATGCCTGTCTGTCTCAAGGTTTTTGCTACTATGGACCCACGAAAAGGAAGCATGCTTCACAGGTGTATGGAATTTAAAATAATCCCATGCTACAAATAAAAGCCCAAAGAGCTTACATCAAAGAGTCTGATTTCCATAAATTCTCACCTTAATTAAAGCATGGCTGAGAGAAGCAAAAGTGTTCAATCGAGAAATCTGTTCGAATAATTCAACTAAGCAAGGTTCTTCTCCATCCGTGAAGCTTGATAATCAAATAAAATCTCTTGCTCACACAAAATGACATTATGGATTGAAGAACCCAAATCAAAGTACCGAAAGTTGAAGAAATCTATTTTTGGAAGGCTCAAACGGCAAAAGCCGTCAATTAAAGGAACATCCAAAAGGATGCAAATAGCACGGGAATGAGGAACAAACAAATATGCCTGTGAGATATTGTTGCTATCCAGTGGAGTCCTCTTTTAGTCAAAATTCCATAAAGACAGATCTTAAAAGAATGAACTCCACACTTCGGCCTTGAGAGAGTTTGAAGGAAGTCTAAGTCTAAGTTCCCTTTTTCCCAAATGACCAATATGATAAAGAGATCACTGCATTCTTAGAAGCTGAACTATGAAGGTGTTTTGTTATGCTTGGAACTGTCAGTTTAAGAGTCTTTCTGAACATAAGAAGATTTTGTTTCAGAGATCTTTGTTTGCTAATGAATCACCAATTGTTGTTGCTGCAACATCCCCCCCAATTTTTTGTAATATTGGGGCCTCTCCTCTTTATTTTTGAAGCTTATTTTGTTCAAACTTGGCAAGTTTTCCTTCCCACTTTTCTTCCAAAATGTTTGTTTTTTTTTACTAAGGCAAAAGTCATCTTTTAGTAGTTAAGCGCAGTTTTTAACGTTAAACTTTGTGCCAAATGCTCAAGTTTCAACCCTATTTTTGGCCTACTATGGCGCATAATTTGGCATTAAAATTGCCGACCCAAGTCATCGCGTTTTTTAGCTTCGGTTCCTGCCACCTTTGCATAGATTTTAAGGCTAAAATCACTGCCCCTTTGCGTGTTTTTTAAGTATTTGACTGCGCACCGATTAGCATAGATTCTAAAGTAAATTTTCCCACCCATTGCCCAAATCCTGGCCTTAAAATCGCCACCCGTGGGGCGCGCCTCGCCTCCTTCGTCGCAGTGTTTTGGTTGCTAAAATTAGGGCTAAAATTTCCGCCCATTGCGCTGCTTCTAACTTTAAAACTCCCGATTAAGCCCCAATCCGAAAGCACAGCTCTTGATTGCAGGAGTTTACCTTACATTCGCCACTCATCGCGCATAAGTTATCTTTTCATCTACTGCCCATGAACGCAGCCCATATTTTGGGTGTGTGCGCAAATATGAAGTTGGTGAGTCATTTTAATGTCACCTAGTGCGGAGTTAATTTCCCATCGCATTGAGCCCCGTGCTCATCAATTCGCCAACCTAACATCCCATGAGGCTTTAATGCTCTCCCTATATACATGCGTAGAATGGGATTTTTGGGTCATTCCACTATTACCAAGGGAAAGCAGGGTTCGCCATTCGCCGTCGAGGAGCCTGTCGGACTGTTATTCGTCTGGAGATGCACGCCAACCACTAGGAGCCACTCCAAGGTTAACAGGTAGGTGTTTCTGCCTCCGTCCTTTTGTTTTATCCAAAGAAAACCCCATTTGAAGTTCTGCTCCCCGTTTAAATCTTTTAGGCACTCTATTTACCCATCAGTTTCATATGATATGGGGAAATCATTCTGCCAAATGGGAAACCCTCCCTTCAAGCCAATAAAAGCATAAGGTTTTGTTTTCTCCCGTCGAACCACGACACGGGAAATTCTGCCTTCCGCGCATATGAATTTCCGCCTTCCGTGCATATGCGTTTCGGCCTTTCGACTGTTGCTTTCTCGGTATCTTAGGAAAGTCTTCCCTCCGCGGCGGTTTCTATCGATTAAAAGCTAAAATCCTTATCACAGTTTTAAAGCCGCGAATTTTGTGTTAGCTGTATAGCACACACTCTAGCCTGTAGTGAATGTTTTCCAATAACTAAAAATGTTGAAGCTGCACTCACCATTATGGAAATGAAACATGCTCCAACTGCTAAAGCCATTGCGTCAAAGCCATAAAGCCATAAAGCCATGTTGGAAAAGCCTTTATGTCCCACACTAGTAGCATTTTGTATAATTGTGTTTTTTCTTTTCCTTTCAAAAGATTATGACAGCAAAATAATTGTTGTTTATCAAATATGGTTAAGTGCTGGCTAATATCACTCATTTTATGTGAATGACATTATGAGCTATTGCATGCGTTTTTAGTTTGAAAGTTTTCCCTTGTCACTCTTATCTATGGAAGGTCATTTTGTTTCAAACGCCAATACTGTTGTATGCTTGATCTCTGCGTAACAATATAAATTAAAAGATGTATTGTGCTAAAATGATTGCTCGAAAATGTGTCAGACTCCTCATTTGTGTTATCCCATCATTGCAGGTTTGACATGCATAGGAAATTTGCCAAGCGGAAAGCTAAGCTGGTGGAATCGGATTTGGACGTGGAAATATTACTAGATACCTCACTTGAAACCATGTTCGGCGATACGCAAGTGGTCACCGGAGTAGCCCCAGGAAGCTTTGCCCCAGAATTTTAGTGGGGTGACTTATACAAGTTTATCAGAGATCAGAATTACCCTCAAGCTCCCTTAGAAGACACTATGGTATATTCAAACATCAAGAAGTCCTGCCTCCATAAGGAAGCGACTCGTCCTGAGTTATTCCCATGCTCTGAGGTCATCGAATGGATAATCCCTCATGTTAGGACTGATTCAAGGTCCATTAATGACAAGACTGGGATGAATCTAGCATCTTTTGCACCCAAACATATCACAGCTACTTACAAGTTGCCCCAAGAAAGAACATGGTTGGATAATGATTGGATAGCAAAGCAAACTATGGACCCTCTGGAGTCTCCCAGGAAAATAATGATAAGTGATAGGCAAATCAGACAAATGCACAATAATGAATATGAAAGTAACCTTCTAAAGACTCCCTATAGACTCATTGTCTTAATGCTAAGTCGAGTTTTTGACATGCCAAATGGAAATATTTTCAAGCTTGGCTGGGTGCCAGTAATATTCCATGTGGCCATGTCCGGTACCATTTTCAATTGGACTGACATAATTTCAGAAAGTTTGGTCTCCCAGCTAACCACTGCCCAAGGAGGACTGACTCAGAAGAAGGCTTACTTCTTCATGTCTTCTTATTTGATGGACTGCCTGTTAAGCAAACACACCTTCCCGAATTTGGGTTGTATATGGAATAGAAAAGAGACTCCTCTCTTTGTAGCCTACCATCCCACACGGGCAAGCAAATACGCAAATCACTACAAGCAAATTTGTGAGAAGCTCATCATGCCCCTGTATCAGCTTATTTTTTTAGAAGATCCAAATTGCATGTCTAAGAATGCCATGCCCATCATAGAAGAATTTGGGGATTACTACTACTCTGCCGAAGGCACCTATATCTGAATGAGTGGAGGATCCCAGGCTCCCTTTTTGTTTCCCCGGTATGTTATAGATTTTTTGGTGCACAAGGAAGCCTTAAGGAAACTCTTTGGCACTGTTGGAATTGGAAATATCCTAACAGAGAGGAAGAAAGGTATATATCCACCAATGCCCTTCACCATCGGCGCATACAGCCTCCCAAGGGAAAGAGAAGGAGAAAACTATGCTCAGGGCTTGGAGATTTTTCATTTCGGCACAAGGCCTTTTAGGAGACATGATCCTTGTGGAAAGGTTTCTAAGCATTGCCTTGATGTTAAAAATTCTTACGAGTACACCCATCTGATGGACCAAGAGGAGGAATTTTTCCGAAGCGCCAGGAACTTAACTGAATTAGGGAAACGCTATCGAAAGAAAACCGGAAAAAGTTTCGGTCCTAAGCCTATTGGTTTGATTCAGAAAGAGCAGGAAGCAACATCATCTCAATCAGAAGAATCAAAGAGGAGAGAAAATAAAGAAGAAGAAAAGCTCCAAGAGGAGCAGGAGGTCAAACAACAACAAGATGAGGAAGCTGCCAGAGTCCAGAGGGAACAAGAGGCAAAGGCTATGAGAGAGGAGGAAGAGAGAATCCTGCAAGAACAAGCTGCCAAATTACAACAACAAGAAGAGGAGAGAATCTTGCGAGAACAAGCTACCAAATTGCAGCAAGAAGAAGAGGAGAGAATCTTGTGAGAACAAGCTGCCAAATTGCAGCAGGAGGAGATTGAGAAAACCATGCAAGAAGAAGCGGAGATGTTACAAGCAGAACTGGCAGAGCTAGCAGAAAGACAAGAGAAAGAAGAAGCTGATAAATCCATGAAAAAAGGCTTGTCCAGCCCACAGGACATGGACTTAGATTTTCCAAAGTTAAACCAACTAGGGATTGTTGATGAAGGGGTTGTCTCTACTGAAGCATTAGCACCGACCCCATACAACCCTAGAAAGTAGAGCCAAGTGGCCAACTTGGATTCCGTTTACTTTCATGAGTAGAAGAAGGCTATTGTTGGAAGATCAGTAAAGAAATTGGAAATTGGATAGAACCTATATGAACTCAGAGTATCAGAAACCACATTTGTCCAAGGGACTGTCATCGATCCTACATTCACAGCGACATGCTCTGTGGCTTCAGCCTAGGCAAGCAAAACTAATCTCGATCGTCTTATTGAAGATGTTAAGAAGTACAAGGAACTTTGCTTCAAGATAAAAGATGACAGGAAAAAAGAGGTATCAGAGGCAAATGAATTAAAAAGGAAATACAAGGAACTTGTGGAAGAGAAGGAAGAAACAACTTCGAGAGTCCTGCGGCTCGAAAATGAAAAGAATACACTAGAAATGCCTTTGGAAATCTCAAAAGATGAGCAAAAGAACTTAAAGGTTCACATCTCAGAGTTGGAAAAACACGAGGCCAACAGTGTTTAGCAAATTGACTTTTTCAAGCCTCAATTTGAAAGACTGACACAAGAAAAGGCAGCACTGTTAGAATAGCTCAAAGAAGTTACTGAAAAGAAGCAAGATATGGCCACATTTTACAAGCGAGCCTGCGATGTGCAAGAGAAAACCTATCAACTGCTAGTGTTGATTTCTGAAGGAGTCTGCGACATGAAAGAAATGATAACAAGGATGAGATCTATTGAGGTTGAGGCTCTTAAAATAAAGCACAAGTATGCGTAGCACATGGTGGAAATCAAAGAGCAGTTTGAATGGAGGAAAGGAAAATCTAGTTTTCCCTCAAATCTGCGTGCTACAACTGCTAAGGAATTCGACATGGACACGGGAGTCATCGAATTTTGCAGGGACTGTGGTCACAAATTAAGTCTCGAGATCTGAAAGACCGTCAAAACATGCCACAGTGTCTACTCCAAAGTCCAGGAAGGTCACGAGAAATGTCGCATGGATTTACCTCAGAGCCTTTATGAGTTTCCTGAAAGAGAGTAGCGCCTGTTATAGTTGCGGAGTAACTTGGACGCGGAGTTAGAATATCTAAAGAAGATAGAGGCTATAACCGCGGAATATCTCCATCAATTCATTGAGCAGACTACTGTTCATACTCATTTCCTAGAAGATATTGCGCAGGAGGCTGTAGCAGGGAGAACGAGTATCAAATTAGACTTGCGCAAGTTCAAAATAGCGCGGAAGGTGACAATCTCGGCGAGAGGAAAAACCATCCTAAGAGAAATTAGCCAATGGGAAAGTTACATTCAAGAAGTGGACAAATCAGAAAAAGCAAGTGAGCCTGTTGAAGAGAAAAAAATAGCAAAGGAGGAGCGACCCATTGAAGCAGCAGGGCCATCTGGGACTTGATTTGTTTATTGTAAAAACATGTTAATAGACAGTTGTCCTTTTATTTGTCTTTTGTGTAAAAGGCTTTCACAAATCATTCCAATTTTTTAATTGAGCACTAAATGAAAAATTAAAGATTCATGGGATTAGGGTACACTTGGCATCTCTAGGAGCATTTTGTAAAGCTATATATAGGTGAATAGAAGATAGAGAAAGGACTTTTGGCAGGTGAAGAAACATTTTGTCTTGTATGTGAACTGACTTGCTACATGTATAAGGAATTCGATTTTTGCCTAATGAAAGCGAGGGAGACTACGTTTTTGCCTGAAGGATGTGTTAAATGTTTGTTGGATTATTCCTATGTCATCTATACATCATTGTGAGATCATTCTTTGCTATCATGAATTTCTTCTATGTGATGAATGTTCTTATAATTTTATGTGCAAAGATGTTTATCTCAAATGAATAATGGAATGTGTTAATTGAATCAAAGCTATCTTTGATATCTTTTATATTCTGTTGGAATTGCATCTTTATGATTAAATAGCTATCTGTCTGATATTTGGATGTTTCTTTCGGTTTATTACTCATCTTTACAGTTTTCTCCTTGCAAGGATAGACTAGATTTGCTTATACAATTTTAGATTAATCACCTGCATTTAGCTTAGGGCACTTGCATATCATCTTTAAAAATAAAATACATAAACGGTGGATCAGGCCGGAACCGGTGTAAAGAACACAATCTTTAAATCTTACACGGTAGCCAGAACCGTTAACCGAACAGATTCCCCACACCAAACAGTGAGCGATCTAATTGGGCTTCATTACCGGGGAGAATCCCTTGCTGATTGATGCTACAATTTTTGAGG
The DNA here is from genome assembly GCA_027924585.1 of Larix kaempferi. Taxonomy (NCBI): domain Eukaryota; kingdom Viridiplantae; phylum Streptophyta; class Pinopsida; order Pinales; family Pinaceae; genus Larix; species Larix kaempferi. Next base: position 13,723,338 of record BSBM01001002.1, on the reverse strand, counting down.
CATCAACAAGATGATATTTGTAGAAAAAGGGATCATGTGTATGGAGCCCGACGGGATGGAGGAGTAAATCCCTTGATGATGGGAGGGATGAGGGGGAAAAAGAAGGGAGGAATTATGAGATAAATAATTAGAAAGGTAGAAAACATGGACCTAGATGAGAAAAATGGAGAAGGGATTAACTGTATGAAAGAATAAGAGTGTTGAGGGAAGTTGTATGGAAAGTTAGTTTTGGTAAGACAAGAAAGGGTAGCAAAGACATTGTAGAGGGTAGCGTGGAGGTGAATAGAAAGAGAAACTTTCCAAAGGGGCAAGATGCAGACGCCGTAGTGCTAACAAAGAGCAACATCGAAGGTGAGGAAGAGGAAGAAGAATGGCTAGAAAAGAGGCACGTCATGGAAGAGGCCACATCAGAGGAAAATGTGGAAGAACAAGGAGTTAATGTTGTGGAAATACAATGGTGAAGCTACGATGATAGAGAATTGGAAGGAAGTGATGAAGGATCTCAACACAATGAAGCAGTCAAAGTCGCAATGTATTACTGAAATCAAAGAAATTAAGCAGTAACCGGGAGAGATAGTCTTGGATTATGACCAAAGATTTAAGATTTTATTGGATAGGTTGTCATTTCAAATCCAGGATGTGCAACATAGGGAGTGGTTCATTGTAGGACTGTTGCCTCATATACGAGTCCCATTAACTCAACAAAATGTTCTCACGCAACCTGATGCATTATAAATTACAATGATGTTGGATTCTAGGCCAAGGGGTGAATCTTCCTTAGGAATGGTGCAGGTGAAATCTCAATTGGTGATGCTGACTGCAAAGATGCAAGAAATAGCCAAGGGGAAAGCAATGCAAGAATTTTTTTTGCGTACACTCTGCTATGTTGAAGGACACCACCATAATGAGTGCCCTATGTTAGGAGCTTATACAGTGAATGGTGCCATGAATCCTTTCCTAGCAGGACATTAGGTTGATTGGTGCAATATATGTAAGAAATGGGGTCATGCCCCTCTGTAGTGTCCCATGCTACATAAGTATCAAACTACTACCAATACTACCTTTTTTTAATTTACAAATCAGTGGGACATGATGTAAATGGATGCCACACATTACAATTAATGAAGGAGCATCCCATTGATTCTTATAAAGTGCAGGGAGAAAAGGATAATGCTGTAGGAAGAGACAATGGTTTCTGAGGTGGATTCCAAGGGAGAGGTCGAGGATTCGATGGAGGAGGGAGACAATATGTCTGCTTCAATTGCGAATAACCGCGTCACGTAGTGCACACTTATACAAAACCCATAGTTCTATGTGGATATTATCACAGCACAGAGCATACAATAGAATACTACCCATATTTGATAGCTAAGTGGGAGGAAAAAATAGGGTGTTGTAACATGGTGACAATAGAGGTGTGCAATGACCAAGAGTTAAAGGACCCAATGAATATGCAGATAGTGACTAGAGGGGACACAAGAATAGGGGAATATCATGGTAAGAAAGGCTATGTAGAGAAAATGTTGGGGGATAACATTAAGAAGGCTACAAAACCCTAGTCAAAGTTTCATGCTATGCAACAAAGACAATTACTGCACAAATGAAAAGAATCAATTGAAGAAGCAAAGGGGCGTGTGGGAGAATTCCAATTTGATGGTGACAAGGAGAGCGATTTGATTGCTAGGTAAGTAAATTCTTTCATCATTGTATGAAAATGCTTAATGATTTTTCAGTAACTAGACAATTGATGCAACTATTAACAAAATTGATGGTTGTAAGAGAAGTGGATATTCCTATTGCTATGTCATTGCTAGAAAGGAAGGTGCAGTAGGTGAAGAAGAAGAAGATAAAATGCAAATAATTTCAAATGAAGGTATATTTAGGAGGTTATGAAATGCATGACATGATACTAGATTTAGGGTTAGATGTAAATATTTTCCCTAAGAAGTCCTGGGAGTTAATGGGTAAGCCGAAACTGGTTTGGTCCCCAATACAACTGAGATTATCTAATCAATACATAGTGTATCTAGTAGGAAGACTAGAGGATGTGGAGGTAGATATTGATGGGATCAAGACTAGGGAAGATTTTGAAGTGATAGAAATTTTGGATGTATGAGATTCCAACCTAACATTATTGGGTATTGATTGGACATTTGAGAATAACACTATTTTGAATTTGAAAAAGAGGACTATGTCCTTTGAGTCAGAGGAGATGAGAGTATAGATCCATTAGATCCAAGAGAGGGGGAAAGGTATTTTCAAACCGTGAGAGAATAAATGGAGGATGAAGAGATGGAAAACATAGATAATATTGCGGGTAGAAATGAAGATTATATAAATCCCATAGATGAGGGAGAAATCAGCTGGCGCAACATCTTCTCATTTGATACATATTTAGAGGAGGTGATGGAAAGATGGAAAAAGAGACTGTATGAAGTATCTAGTCGTAGGTGCACAAGAATTGAAAAATTACTACGATGGGTAGGAACAAAATTGCGTTATCTCCCACACTTCAACGGAATGGGCATATTAGAATAATTCATACAAGAAATGGTGGAATATGTTCTTGAAGCTGTGAGGATCCAAGCACTAGATATTTCTTTAAAAGGGACATTTATGCGATGGTGGGTAACCCATAAATAAAATTTGGATAGTTGGGAGAAAGTGGTGTAGAGTATTTATGTAAGATTTTAGTTGGCATATGAAAAGGAGTTACAAAATAGATATAAGGGAGAGCAGGAACCTAGGGAGCATATTTGGTTCTGTGAGAGAAATGGAAGGAAAGGGATGTCCTTGTGGAACAATGGGTCCATAGGTTCATCCACATGTTGGATACTATACCAAAGATCTTGTACGTGCAACAAGAGGTAAGAAGACAAACTAGATAATGGAAATAAGTGGGGAAACATTTTTGTGAAACATTTAGTTTCTCCTCAGAAAGTGTAGTATTGAAGAATATTTTAGGAAAAATAAAGAAATTGATTTTATTAGAAAAAACACCAAGAATGAAGGAAAAGGTGTTCTACAAAGCACACATAAAGTTGGTAGAACTCAATAGACCTTTGTTCTACTGGAAGATTACCAAATAAGCATAGGATGAGGAAGATGATCCCCAAAAAAAAACATTAAAGAAATAGAAGGGGAACGCGTAGTCCAAGATTGTGTTACGGATCATACTGGGAAAGAATACTTGTATCCACTAAAGACAAAGAAATACAATATCAGTTAAAAAGAGAAACCAAAGATGGCAATAATAGGATATTACTAGGATAAGGAAATAGTAACACATGTAGTGGATCCGCTAAAAGAATATGAGGATGTATTCCCCATAATTTTTCCAAAGATGAAGGGTATCATAGGATCATTGGGAGAGATGAAAATCTAGGTAAAGCAAAATGCCAAGCTAGTTAAGAAAATACCATAGAAATTAAATCCAAGATATAACGAAAAATTGCACCAAGTGTTAGATAGGATCCTCGAAGCATGAATAATAGTACCAGTGGAGGAATCTAAATGGGTAAGTTCAATGGTAGTGCAAGATAAAAAAGACTAGAAGAATTAGTATTTGTGTGGAATTGAGGGATTTAAATGATGCATGTATAAATGATCCATTTCCAACTTGAGGGATTTAAATGATGCATGTATAAATTATCCATTTCCCACTCTGTTTATAGATGGGGTTTTGGAGAATGTTGGAGGATGAGAGGCATACTCCTTGATGGATGGTTTCTCAAGATACCATCATGTGAAGATTATAGAAGAAGATAGGACAAAAACAACATTTGCAACATAATGAGTCTCTTTTTCATATACAATCATGCTTTTCGGATTGAAGAATGGTCTTACAGTATTTTACAGGATTGTAGTGACTGGATTTACAGAATTCATGTATAAATTCTTGGAGGTATACCTAGACGATTGGACAATGTTCAGTTTATTGAAGGATAATGTTCATGTACTAAGATTAATGTTAGATAGAAGTAGACATTTACAAATTTATTTAAACTTGAAGAAATGTATTTTTGGTACACTAGTGGGATTGTTACTAGGTCGTGTAGTTTTCAAAGAAGGGTTGTTGGTAGATCCAACTAAGGTTGCAGTGATAGTGAATTTACTAGTACCGATGTCTGTAAAGATGCTACGTGCTACTTTGGGAAGACAAGATATTATAGGAAGTTTATAAGAAACTATGCTAAGATCTATGTGACACTGGAGATACTGTTGAAAAAAAAAGAGTAAATATGAATGGACCTTGGATTGTCAAGAAGCATTCAACTTGTTGAAGGGACAACACCGATATTAATTTTTCTAAATTTGATGAAGATATTCCATGTACATGTGGATGCTTCATTTATAGATTTGGGGATTGTATTGGCACAATACGGGGAAGGAAATATTGACCATCCAATTTCTTTTGCAAGAAAGAAGCTTTCAAATGCAAAAAGGAATTATACCACCATGCAGCTAGAAGGATTAGCAATGGTATATGCGTTGCAAAAATTTTGACATTATCTATTGGGTAATTTCTTTAAATATTTTACAGATCACTCTGCTTTGAAGTACTTAGTTAAAAAGCGAGTGTTGGGGGGGAGGATCTGTCGCTAGTTGTTGTTATTTCAAGAATTTGATTTCGAAGTGGCGGTCAAGTCAAGAAAATATAACGTGGGTCAAGATCACTTATCCAAGATAGAAAATGGTGAAATAGAAGGAAGGATAGATGATCAATTGTTGGATGTGTATTTGTTCCGTGTAGATGTGGTACCTGATCAATTTACAAAGATCGCAACATTCTTAATGATAGGGAAATCACCAAAGGGATATACAATGGCCAAACGACGCCAATTGGTCACAAGGAGCGTAGACTATCAGTTTATTTTTGGTCAATTGTAAATGTTAAGATCCAATTGCATACTGCATATATGTGTGATGGAGCATGAACACAATGCAGTGTTGTATGGAGCGCATGCAGGCATATAAGGAGATAACAATGTAGGAAAGGCGACAACAAGAAAAGTACAATGCATAGGGTTGTGGTGGCCTTCAATATTTTTTGAAGCAAAAGAATATTGTAAATAGTGTGATTTTTTCCAGTGCGTAGGAAAACCATCAGTGCACAATGAATTGGCGTTCGTTCCAGTTACTACATTGGTGCCATTTGAAAAATGGGGTATTTATTTTGTGGATCCCACCAACACACTAGCAAAAATATATGTACAATATATATCATTACAACAATAGAGTATTTGATGGGATGGGAAGAGATTGCATCAATGAAGTATTGTACAACAGAAGTTGTTGCACGGTTTATTTTCGAAAATACCATTACTAGGTTTGGTTGTCCTAATATTTTGATGAGTGACCAAGGAACACATTTTTTTAATGCCACAATTCGAGATTTGGCACAGAAATTTATGATTCATCATCAAAAGAGCACACCATATCATCCACAAGCAAATGGAACAATTGAACCATTCAACAAAGTATTGGAGTGCGCATTGACAAAGGTTTGTAACATAGAACAGAATGATTGGGACCAAAGAATTCCAACATTTTTATGGGCGTATTGTACTACTTGCAAGAGATTGAAAAATTTACACCATTTTAGTTAGTTTATGGAAAAGAAGTAGTGATTTCTGTGGAATTTTGTAGTTCCAAGATTGCGCATTGCACTTACCACAAATATGACTGATGACGAATCTTTACAAAGCTGATTATAGAGTTTGATGGAGTTGGAGGAGGACGTGTTACTTGTTGGATTTAGTCAATAGGTGGAAAAGCGTAGATAGAAGGCATGGCATGATAGAAACATTCTGAAACGTGAATTGGAACCTAGTTCTTTGTTATTATTGTATGATAGTAAATATATTAAACACTTAGGGAAGTTGTGCATGAGATGGATGGGACCTTTTCGGATTACCTACATTATAGAGGCATATGTATTAAAGTTGCAAACACTTTGGGGTGATCCGTTAAAAGAATTGATTAATGCAAGTCGATTGAAAGCGAACTACGACCTGCATGGGTCATAGGTATGAAATTCAAAGCAATTATTTGTAACGACATTTAGTTTATTCCTCAAAGAATAGTGGCATAAAGTTTAGCTAAATTATATTTTTAATCACCTTACCCATGAGACAAAAAATCAAATGGAACTCACAAAAATTTACCAACAAAGCAATGAGGAAGATAAGGACCGACTTTGTAAATTTTATCTCCTCAACTTTGTAATGCCACATCCTAATAAATGGTCCCTATACCCTTATGTATGGGATGTGAAAATTAGTTCCTTTTTCTCTTGGATTCACAATGAATATAAGAGAGTTGTAGAATTAAGAAAATACAAGGAAGAGGAAATAGGAAGTCCTCTTTGGGTCAGAGTAAAGATAGCAAGAATAACATAAATATTGAAAATTCAATTAATATTGAATTCAAAACTATATTTAGAACCAATCCTGGAAGAAAAGAAAGAGGGGGATTTCCCATTATGAGACAATGGCCAAGGAGTTAGCAGAAAGGGCCATACATAGATGCAAATAGAGATGGGTAGAGCTACCTAATTCCCTTAGGAAATTGGAACCCCATTATGCAAGCTGTATGAAGTCTACACTCTTTAGGGCACAACTTTACATAGAAATAATAAAAAGAATGAAACTAAAGTGTATTGGAATGAAATTAAACTCCCCCCTACTACTTCAACCAATGCCTATACGAGAGATAGATGAAGAAATTGAGAAGATAAAATGGAATAGTGAAGAAAAAGTAGGATATTACAACAAAGAGGAATCCACTTAGATTGTGGCATATGACTTCAAGAAAGAAGCATGTAAGAATCACTAGGTTGAGGAAGAGGAATTATCAGAGACAAGTCATACTTTTTTGGGATAAGTATTGGTTGCATAGGGATGTGCAAAACCTCTAGATGAGGCTAAATGATGGGCCTTCATATTAACCTTTATCTAGTGCATCTTGTATGAAATTTTGAGACAATTTCCCCAAGAATATGACCTTCCTCTAATACAAACTAAACATTTTTAATGATTACTAAGATTATTGTGACATGTGTTTATGTAGTTATGCATGATTGGTTTAAAACTATTGAATATGAATAAGATGTATCTTGTTAGTGAACTAGTTTGAATATGTGTGCATAAATCTATTATGAAGACTAATGTGGTTAGAGGATAAAAATGTAGGGAATCAAATGGAAGATAAAATCATCCTCACCTATGACACAAGTTGATGAGTAGTTCGAGGGATTTGGTCCCTTCATCGACTTAAAGAGATACTAGCACTCAAAGAATCATTAATGACCTCTAAGAAATCCAAGACATCTATCTTGGAGGATTTGAAGTGCACAATGAGGGAATGATTCTAGAAGAGACATGATGAATATTTCTAAGAACAACTCCCATCAACCAAGGGATTGAATGGAAATTCAGTTAGGTTTCCTTCAAGAATAAATAGAAATAAGCTAATATAGAAAAGGATTGATTTTTATTTTTGTTAATTTTATCTAATTACTGTTGGTAGTTTGAATTAGTAAAATGCAACCTACTGCCTAATGTTATGAAATATTTCTAAATAAAGAAGAAGATAGTGTGTTGCATATTTTAGTGGCGTGTGTTTAAGAAGGGTTCAAAGATAATATTTCATTAGGGCCCACTCAAGGAGGATACTGAAAACCCCTATATGCATTTCTCATTATTTATAATTATGTTTAACATAGATTACTGACTTTTGTAGTAAGTTACAAGTTAGGTAATTCATGTTGTTTTCAACATTGCAATATTCTATTGATGTTAAGTTATCAACATTCATTTACTTTATAATGTTCAATACCTACTAGTATATCTTTGAATTCAAAATGATTACTAAAGTTGTAAGGGTTGAATGACCTAGTACCATCTAAAGGATCTTAGAATTCACTTTATTTTAGTTATTTAACTTGGTTCTTTATCAACAAAGGAGTGGCCTTAGTTATTTATCTGCCCTTGTACAGTGTCAAAGAAGATAAAGGTGTAGGTCATTAATAACTGAACATTAAAATCTAAGAAGAATAGATTGACAAAGTTGAGCATTTCCTTTATGCATATTTTATAATGTTAGTTAAATCCAAACCTTATTATTTATTGCCCATCACCTCTCTTTTTCTCACTATGCTTCTTCTTAACAATTTTATTTTTTCTTTTAATGCTAAAGTGTAAACCTCACTCATTGAATGTATCTCCATCATGCTAAATTCTTTTTGAGAAACAAAATTAAGGTCTTTAACAATTTTAATAATCTTCTCTTCATCCTCCTTTATAAAACAAACTATAATGGCTACTCTACAAAATATACTCTTTTAGAAGAGACATGATGTAGATTTCTAGGAACAACTCCCATCAATCGAGGGATTTGTTGGGAATTCATTGGTTCAATTAGGTTTCATTCACGAATAAATAAAAATAAGTTAATAGAGAAAATGATTGATTTTAATTATTGTTAATTTTATCTAAGTATTAATATTAGTTCAAATTGGTGGAAGGAAACCTACTCCCAAATGTTATATACATATTTATGAATAAAGAAGAAGGTAATATGTTGTATATTTTAGTGGTGTATATTTAAGAAGGGTTTCAAGAGAATCCTTGGGCAGGGCCCACTCAAGGAAGATAATGAAAACCCCTGCATGCATTTTTCATTGTTTATAATTATGTATAGCATAGATTATAGACTGTTGTAGTAAGTTAACAATTAGGTATTTCATGGTGTTTTCAGCATTGCAATATTTAATTGATGTTAAATTATCAATAGTCATTTACTTTATAATGTTCAATACCTACCAATATATGTTTGAATTCAAAATGATTGATAAAGTTGTCACGGTTAAAAGACGTAGTAGCATATAAGGGATCTTATGATTCACTTTATTCTAGTTATTTAACTTGGTTCTTAATTATTAGCTAAGTAGTGGTCTTAGATATTTATCTATCCTTATACATTATCAAGGGAGATAGAGGCACGGGTCACTAATCCTGAACATGAAGAACTAAGAAGAATAAACTGGAAAAGTTGAGCATTTCCTTTATTTATATTTTAGAATGTTAATTCAATCTAGACATTTGTATTTTGCATATATAGTACCAACACCCCATAAGTTTGCACAAACCCTAGGTTGATGATTAAAGTGAGATGAAGCATTCAATAGTCAATTGTTGTAATTTCTTGGCCCATCACCTCTTTTTTTTCATTATGTGTCTTCTTAACAACATTTTTGCTTTTAATGCTAAACTATAAGACTCACTCATAGAACACATCTCCATCAAGCTAACTTTTTTTTTAATAATTAAGGCCTTTCACAATTCTAACAATCTTCTCTTCATCCTCCTTTATAAAAAAAACTATAATGTCTACTCTACAAGATTCAACAACACACTCTTCTAAATATTTCTCCTCCCATTTGTATCCTTTCAACCTTTTACATATTTTTAAGAAGTAATTTGAAGTCATATACATAGCTCAAAATTTTGGAACCATCTTTTCCTATGTCTTGATCTTTTCCTTTCCTCTTCTTCACCTATCTAATAATAGATTGGATCTTCCCACCACCTTCATGCATGTCTCTCGGATCTTCCCACCACCTTCATGCATGTCTCTTCGATCTTGTGGATGCAAACTTCACTCAATTGAAGTCCTCAACATGATCGTTGTCAAAGCGCTGCTACATATTCTAAATCTAGTCCACCAATTCATCTAGATTTGAACTCCCAAAATACATGAATATTTAATTGACATCTCCCTCCCAAGCTCATTATGGCTTCAATCATCCTTTCTTATTTTAACTTTTTTCTTTTCTTTCAAGAACTGCGTGCTCCCATTAATTTTCAATGTCAACATACACATGTCAAGTTGTTATTTTCTTTTGGGTTATCATTAAATTTTCTAACCACATCAACATCTTTGTGACATCATTCTCATAATCATGAGCTCTACCTCTATCTCTTAACTCATAAACTTCCTTTCTATACCATATTATTCTTAGTACTTTATTGTAATATTTTTTAGTTTTATTTTTAATCTAGACAACATCTGCACAATGGTCTTGTTGGAGTTGTCTCTTCCTTAGGAAACTCCACCCAACACTTCTTTGTTGGATCTACCAATGTTTGCTTGACAACTCTAAGCAGTGCTATCCTTGCTAGAGTTATCATCACCGTAGCTCTTTCCTACTCTGATACCATATCGTGCAGTGATATGATGCTTATTAGAGTGCACATCAAAAATAATGGAAACAATAACACAAATAGGAAATCCAATTAAGCAATTAGAATTTAAAATATTTTCATTAAATTGCCAAAAACATCATAGAAACTTATTTCATTAACAAAAAAACTCATCATCCCAATAAGAAGCAAGCAATTGCAATGACAACAATACATTGTTTTTTTAACAAAAACTGAAAATAGGGTGTATATTATAAAAAGGTTGTGCACAGCCATTCAATACAAATGGAAGCTTATACTTGAGCTTAGAAATGTTCTGTAGAGAAGCCATCAAATTTTGCTTTGTTCCTGATCTAGAGAATTTTATGTTATGCTTCCTATGTGTTTCCATAACCGAGAAGGGGTAAACCCTTACAAACTGAAAATTTAGCAATTTACAAAAAAACATTCAAATAGAGGAGACAAGAGTATCATTCTTGGTAACCAAGCAGACCCTATACATGTTGTTGGACATAGGTTTCATCCATAGGCAACATATCTTCACCTAGAGTCTCCTGACAATGACTACACTGTGTCATCTTTGCCATCTTTAAAATTCGTCTTTGATAATGTCCACAGTTCCCATGAGTTCAGTAATGTTCCTCTCTAAATCATCAATGCGAGAGAATGACAACAATACATTATTGTTAATAGACATCAATATCAATATCATCACAAACTTGAAGCCTTTGTATCCAACTACAATGTCTTACAACAAAATAACTTGAGTAAATGTCTATATCAAGAACAATACATAGTGAAACTCAAAAGGAGGCATCCATCTCAATGCTCAACTTGTTCTTAGATATGCTATCTCATATTTACAATTTACAAATTATCAAATCTTCTAAGCTAAAACTTTGACTCTTCCTCGAGCCATCACAAACTTTTAACTACCTCCAAATGAATTTAAATACTCCTTTTATAAGCCTTAAGCTCTTAGAATTCACCATATCCAACCTGCATAATCACTAATCATAAATTATTATATCAAATCTAATTAACAACCTTTTAAATTTACTCTGATAATATAGACCTTTACTTAAAACCAAGCCCTACCACTAAACTTCACCAAAATGACAAAATTGAATTCAAATAATTTCGAGTGACCCAGATGGTTGACTGCCTAAAAATACTCCTACATCTCTTAATAAGGATTCTCTTTTCTCTTAAAATGACAAGCCCCCGTATACACCACAAGACCTCCAAGTGAGTTATGAGAGATTATATAAACTTTGAATTTGCTGAATAGCACAAAATGGAAAATGACCCAAATCACCATACCATTTTTAAAATTGACAAGGCTCGTGGCGCTTGTCCCTAGAACGGGGACCTTAATTAAAATTAACGTACTTATAAATCCCAAATGATAAGGCTGTGTTTTGGTATCTCAAACAATTCTCCAATTACGTCTCCAAGTTTGATGGATGCCGCTCCCTGCCTTAGCTTGTATTTCTTTGGCTGTACTTTCTCAGTGCAATTCTGCGATTGTTGGCTCTATTATCATGCAATTGCTGCGTTGGGTAGTCTGTTCAGGGCTTATATTTTTTTGCAGATGAAGCTACTAGATTGCTATCACCTGCCTCTTTTGGTAAGCCGCGCTGTTTCTTTTCAAGTTATTTTCTCTGTAATTTGAAGCACATTTCAGTGTTTCGATCAATAGATATTGTTGGATGATCAGTTTGATCAATGAATTTGTTACCCTTTTGATCCAACCTTGCTGTGACCAAAACCCAGTTTGGTGATTTGGGTTCCTGCCAGAGCTTTGATCTGGAAATTGGAAAAAAAATTGGTGGTTTTAAACAACGGGGCTTCTTGATCGTATCAGGATTTGTTTTGACAATTTTCTTTAGTTGGGCTCGACATGCTCCATAGCTCTGATCCGTTCAATAAGATGGTGGGCTGTTGATCCAGTTTTTTAATTAGTTCGTGCAATTTCAGCCCTCGCCCGAACGTTGTACGCCTCTTTGAGGCATTCTGATTTTTGTGTTGCAAGAAAGTATACCCAATGGAGAATTCCGATAGTATTTGGCAATGGTGCAGAGCTCGCAAGAAGCTTTTCACGATGAGCAAAATCCAGTCTATGGCAGATGGATTCTCTTCAGCAGCTAAAATCGGCCCTCTTGCTGACGGCCCCCCTCCAAACATTATTCGCAAGGGCAATCAATGCATCGATGATTCTCCCCTCTGTAGATCTTCCGCAACATTGGAAAGAAAGCCATTGAAATCTGGAGCTTATGGCAGGGACAAATGCTTGTCAGTTCAAAATTCAATTGCGGAGGTTGGTCCCTTTGAGAATGGAGATTCGATAAAGTCTCCAATATCGGTAATTCGAGATCACGTATCTTCATCTGAGACTAATTCAGATACAAAGTCAAATCATCCACACGGTGATTCAGGCCTCGATGGTCAGTTCTTGCCCCGGCTTTTGGGTATTGCGGATGAAAACTCGAACCAACCATCCAAATCTCGAGTGTTGAGAAGGGACCAAGAAACAGCTCTCAAGCGGAACAGGTTGTTCTCTGATGAGGGAATGAAGGGCAGTTTAGGTCAGTATGCAGCCTGCAACCGGGAACCCTCGGCGGAGGCCTCTTCATCGTGTTCAATCTCTAAGGTCATAGGAGAGGACATGGAGTTGCAGTCACGGAGTATGAATAGGGAAATGAGGGATTTGAGTTCTAATTACATTGATTGGTCCTGCCAACCGCCTGCTACCAAGAAACCCAAGAAAGATCAGGGCTTGGTCTCGGAGACCATCAAGAGCCCTTTCCAAATTGAGAATGAGAACGCCAAATCTGAAATCTTATTTCCAAGGCTTCTTCTTTTAGCTGATGTTGCGTTTGGGTTTCTGCAAAATTATCAGCCCCGTTGCCCTGATGATATCAAAGGAAAGAAAAGGATTAGAAAGACAATCTTCATTCCCACAGGGGTAGCTTTCTTACAGAAGAGAGTGGTCAGAAAAACCAAAAGTGATCTTAAACATGACCAGCCGGATGCTTCGCAGATGCCTCATGATTTACAGAAGAATCTGAGTGCTGCCAATTTGAATCCTCTCTTGACAACTAATAACATCTGCAAGCTTGGTGACCCAGCTTGCTTAAAGCAGAGTGAAAATCAAGTTGTGGGTAATGGAGTTGATGAAGATCAAAAGTCAATCCCACAATTGCGCTGCTCTAAGAGAAGTAGAGCTCAGGGATTGCCGTCTAAGTACTGTGATTCTGTTCTCCAACCATGGAAGAGAGGTACTAGAAGATAATTCAAATCTTCATGTTTGTTGATTTAGGGCTGAAATCATTGAATGATTTTTTCAAGTTGGCACTTGATTGTCTGTTGTGAACACCTTAGCAACATTCATGTCCTGTCTCTGAGAGTATTTGAATGCTTCTTACTGAAATGCTGACTACATCAGAGAGAGAGGGAGGGGGAATGATCTCTGTCTCCATAGACCATCTGTAAATGCGAGAAAACCATTAACAGGCATTCTTCCTTTTCTTGTTCTGGCTTTTTCTCTCCATTGTATCAAGTGTACATTGTGAACTTTTGCAAAATCTGATTTGAGTGTCGATTAATTTGTTTACACAAGAGGAGCTTCATAAATTAACTCTTGTTTACTGTAAAATCTTCTGCTTGTGATGTATGGCAGGTAACATGTAGTTGAATATGAGTTGTTACAGTTTATAACATGAATTTTGGTACCGGTTGGTGCTAATGAATTCTCTGATCTAGTTTAATACTGAAGGAATCCTTCAACAGATCAGCCATATCCTGAAGGTCTAGCCATTGGTCCTCGTCAGAATAATTGAGCTTAAATCCTCTGCCTGTAGACAAAATAAATTGGAATATACATTATGCATGGCTTGATGGTCACACTTGTATAACTATAATAGATTTTTCATGTAATTCACTTCACTCCAAATATTTATAATAGGTGTTTCTCTGAGAAAGTGAGTAATTGATTGTTGTTTTGTAACATTGTATTTATGAGTAAACCGAATTCTTTTTGGGCTTGCAATCTGCAGGAATGAGAGTAATACTTTGATTTATTTTAACTAGTTTTTTCTTCATTAATTTGATTGTTGTGTTGAAACAATGTATTTATAAGCAAACCAATTTATTTTTGGGCTTGCAATCTGCTTTGGTAGGATTGACTATAATACTTTAATTTATTTTAACTAGTTTTTTGTTCATTAATTTATTTAACTGGTTTTTTCTTCATTATTATTTTAATTAGTTATTTTAATTTTTATTATAAATAATCTTTTATTTTTTAATCATATTTTAATTTTAAGTTTGATATTCAACAACTTGATTTTATAATTTCAAATCTAAATTTAAGGATAGATATTTAATATTATCAATTTAATCAATTTTAGAGAGCTTTAGAACACTTACACAAATTACTTTCCAAAAAAATCAAGACAGATCACAAATAGAATGAAAAATACATTCTTTAGGTGCTTTAGAACACTTATACAAATTACTTTCCACTATAACTGATATTCAAGATATTCAGCATCATATTTGTAGATATAACACTAAAAATGAAAAAGTTTCCTAATAATACATATACACTGAAGGGCACAAGATCGTAATATGGTCAAGAAACAAAACACAAAAATCATTAAACACCATAGTGTCTTTAGAGATTCAGAGAAGTTTCTAAAAGCAATCCATTCTTGAACATCTTGAGGTGTAATAAGCAATGATATAAATTCAGACCATCTTTAGATAAAGTATCAATAATGTAGTTCATTTCTTTGCAAACATGTGCATAAGAGATTTGATGGAAATGTTGTGAAACTTGGCATAGTTCCAAAGATGAGCCTTGGAGAGTATTGTCATGTATGGCATGTTCATCTTTCATCCAACAAATCACCATCTTGGAATCATTGAAAACCTGCAAATGAATGAGTTGTTTATACATGGCAAGTTTAAGTAGAGATCTAAGCACTATAAATTCGTCTCGATTGTTAGTGCCATTTCCAATATAAGCACTAAAATGAATAAAGTGTTGTTCCCACAAATAAAGAATACTGCCAATTATGCATTTACCACCTACACTCTCGCCAAGCCCATTGAAAAAACCCCAGGGGTGGGTTTGTCTAAAACAAGTTCACCAATGGGCCTCATCTTGAGAACTTTTTCCTTATACTTAAAATGTTGGTCTATGACGAATATTTGAGAGGAAACTTGGAAGGTTTGAATATGTTGGCCTTCAAAAATGGATGAAATTCATGCTAACCAACTGCCCCAGAAAGTGAGGAATGGAACAACAAAGAAATGTTTTAGCTCTTGTCTTTCAAAATACAATTTATGTCTCTCCTCATTGGATCGCTCACTCCACATATTATGAATACCAACCCATTGGCTAATATCTTTCCAATCCTGCACTGTGTAGGGGCACAAGCATAATAGGTGAAGAGTAGTTTCTTCATCATTTTTAAAGCATAAATAAGACATACCAAGACCATGTTCTTGCATGGTAGAATGTCCCAACTTGGAACCCTATTTTCTAAGCTAGCCACATGAATAATTTGGTCTTCTTGGGCACACTCACCTTCCAAAATAAAGTCCACCACCAACATCTTATTCTTTCATCAAGGGCCATAATGACTTCATATCAAATCTTTGCCCTCCTTTACTCTAAAGATAGATCTAGTAGGGTTTTTCTCTTATAAGCTTTTAATGTGTTAGTAACAAAATGGATAGAAATATAATGGAGGTGTAAATGAGGAATAACATAACTCCATAGAAGCATTTACTTTACAACGAATATATCTCTCTGTAAGGCACTTTATTTTTCCCTGTGAGCTCATTTTATTGCGGTAAATAGAGATAGAATCAAGCGAACACATAATGGTGGTAAGGCAAGAGGAAAGCATTAGAAAAGAAGAAACACTAGGAGAGGACCAAGGAAAGTTGGTTATTTTAAAGGATCCTTACTCTGAGGTTAGGAATAACACCAAGTACTCTAGAACTAATGGAATGCTTCCATTCCTAGAGATAACACATAAGAAAGCCAACTATAGGTATGCCCCGCCCTTTTTGTTCCTATTCCATATTAGTTCATTTGGGTCCTCTTTTAGTTTGTTGTGTCCATATATTAACACATAAATGTAATTATTCCAAACATTAACAAGTGCACCTGCCAAACCAAGTTGAAATGCATTCTTCCACCCTTGATGCCAAATGTTCATATGTGCTTCACTAGCAATTTGGTTAAGTGTCAATGCTAAGACCATGTAAATGTTGAATTAATACATCAAGAAGTAATATAGAATTACCATAGCCCATGATGACATCCACCCCTATTATAATTTGAGATCCCTCACCAAACTTCCAAGCCAGGTGTTTTCCAGTAATCAAGAAGGTTTGAACCATAGCTTTCCACTATCTGGAAACATTGTGTACACTTTTCTCTATATTTCTAATGCAATCTAGAATGGAAGCTAGAGCTAAATATTTCTACATGATAATTTATTTCCATAGACCCTCTTTTGTGGTTAAGTTCCATAACTTAAATTTTTGTGACCAATTTTTCCCTAAGTAAAAGATCTCTTTCAACCCACACCCCCCTTTAGATTTGAGTTTGGCAATAAGCTACCATCTAGCCAAATGTAGACCCACTTTGTCACTCTTCCCTCTCCACAAGAAGTTTGAATAGAGTCTACAAAATTTCTTTGACACTCCTTTAGAAATGTGAGCTAAGAGGTTCCAATATACACAAATGGATTCTAAAATTTCTCTAACAAGGATGAGTCTTCCTCCTCTAGACAACCAATGATGATACCATTGGTGAATCTTACTTTCAATATTACTAATCATTAATAAACCAACCCTAGTCCTTGATACCATAACCATTAAGAGGTTTGAGAACAAAGCCTAAATATTCCAAGCTTGCTTGTAGTTCCACCACCTCAAAATGAAAAACTTGACATTATCTCTGAGACATCACATCAATGATACAATTGAAGCTAATAGTATATTTAAGCATATTTATATCCATCCTCATCACCTTACAATAAACTTGAATTATTTCATTGTAAATCTTATCTTCCCTCATAGTATCTTGAGCAAATAAAATGATGTCATCTACAAAGAGTAAATGAGTTATATATTTACAATCCCCCTACATTAATGCCTTGAATAGAACCCTCCACCTTGGCAACAATAAGAACCCGACTTAATCATTTTTCCACTAATAAGAAGAGGTATGGGGATAGTGGACAACCTTGTTGCAAACCTTGTGTCAGTTTGAAAAAGAGAGAGGGAACACCATTAATTAAAACAACAAAATTAATGATGATACACATAATCCAGTTGACCACTTGCAGATTGAAGCTAATATGTATCGATAGTAATCATAAATAAATCCAACTAGCTCTGTCAAAATATTTTGAAATGTTTAGTTTCACGACAATGGCAGGTAGTTTTTTTTGTTTTATGGTGTGGAGGGTCTCTTGAGTTGTGTTTATAGTGTCGTGTATGAAACAATCCTCGAGAAACCAAACTGCTTCATTGAGATGACGTTAGAAAGAAATCACTTGAGGAAAATAACCACCACTTTTGAGATTATATTCTAAATGCAATTTCATAGTGAGATTGACTAAAAACCACCAAAAGTATATTCCTTATCAACCTTAGGGATGAGTGCAATCAAAGTAGTATTAAAGGATCCTAATATTTTTCCATCAAACCTCGTCCACCACCCTAAGCGGCTCATCCCCAAGAATACTATATAATCCTAAGTAAAAGTCAATGGTCTAGCCATCCGAGCTTGGACTTCTGTCTTTTTTTTAAATGCGACATCATTGTAAGAAGTTCATCCTTCAAAATTTCCCCATAAAATGATTGGTTATCCTCCTCATTGACTAAACATAGGAATAAAGACATAATTTTTGTTATTTTGGCTATGCTTTCTCTTTCAAGCTCCTTATAAATCTGTAGAAATAAATTGACACACAGTGAATCAATATCATCGAAACTTCTAACAGACTACCCTCCCTCATTCTGCATCTCCCAAATTGTATTGATATTCTTCCTGTTTCTAGCATATTGATGAAGAATTTCCATATTTTCATGACCTAGATCAATTCAAGTGGATCTACTTTTCAATTGGCATTTTACTTCTTGGTCTAATAATGTTTTATTCTTTCATTATTTGACATCCTTAAGTCATCTAGCCTCCTCCTTGCTAAAAGTACCAAATAGATTATTCTGAAAAAGTGAGGAAAGTTCATATTCAACATCTTCCAAATAGATATTCATCTTTTGTTTTTCTTAGCATCCCATTCTACTACCATACCCTTAAAGAAGTTGCAAATTGTTCTCTTGCAGATAGACTTGAATTTCTATCAAATGGAATCCAAAAGGATTTGACCAAATTATGGAATTATTCATCTTTTAGTCATCCTAGACTAAATTTAAAAGGACTTATTGGTTAATTGTATTTTATCTCCATTTGTAGTAGGATAGGACAATGATCATAGATACCATTGAATTCCACCTAGGATCTATAATTTTCCACTGATTGGATCAAAATATCAAATACCATGAACCTACCCAAGTGCTTCAAGATATTGTCTCTACCTTTCCTAGTATTCTTCCACGTTGCTTTAAGGACAATTGGCTCCACATCAAAAGGTCCAACTCTTCTAAATAATGCCTAAAGAAATATGCTAACCTATCTATCCTTGTTGTCTCTCCCCAGATCTCTTCCCTATTCAAAGTAAAGTTCAAATCACTACCAATAATCACTCAACCATGTCTAGGCCAATAAACTAATTGGATCCTTCAACTCAACTTTTATTGCACTTATTCCAAAGGTGGACAAAGTAGTATCTTTTGGGGATTTTAGAACAATTTCTTTTTTTAATTATGTATATAAAATACTTTCCAAGATTATTGTTGTTTACCTTAAAAATATCCTCTCAAAGGTTATTTCAGTGGAGCAATTTGGTTTCCTTTAAGAACATTTTATGCATGAGGTTGTTGGTTCAGCACAAGAAGCTATACACACTATCAGACATAACAAACTACCAACTATTGTGATGAAATTAAACATTTCAAAAGCATATAATAGGTGTTATTGGTTATACATAAGACTTATTCTATTCCATGTTAGTTTTAGTGTCTAGGTAGTGAATTGGATTATGTCTCATGTCTATCCCCTTCATGGTCATAATAAATGTGGTTGGTTCTTTGTTTTTTAATCCCTTTTGTGGATTGCACTAGGTTTGTCCATTTTCAACTTATTTAGTCCTTTTAGTGGAAAAAGGTTTGAGTATGGATTTAACTACAACCAAACAAGAAATGAAAGTTCCTGGTATTAATGTAGGGCTTGAAGTTGTTATAAATCAAACAACATCAAAATAACATGAAATGACAGAAATATACATACACGATATATGCAACATTATATACATCAACATCAACATAAATTGATATGAAAGAAGCATAATATATATGGACAATAATATAAAAATCATAATATATGTCAAATATACATCTCAATACAAATATAAAAGTTAAATATATACATGTGCTCAATAACTAGTATGAGCTAGCAGGTCTACGACCGGATCTAGAGGCATCAATACCTCTTCCATGTACAAATGCATAATAAAGTAGCTGAAATATATATTCCTGAGGATCTGTATAACCCAAGCCACTTATTGTATCCAAAAGAGAATTGGGTTGAGATGTACTAGGACATGGTGGTGTCTCGACTGGGTGAGGATGAGAGGGTGGTGGATCGACTAGGTGAGGATGAGAGGTTGGTGGGACGACTGGGTTAGACGAAGAGGGTTCTTGGTTGTAATACCCCAATTTGATTTGGACCCTTGGGAAATATTGGCTCTAATGTAAATATTGTATACACACGTTGTATGTTTCCCTAGCGTGGAGCTCAAGGCCAAGGCCCCGCTAGTTTATGCTCGGATTTTATTTAAATTAGACACGCTTGATGTTTTGTTACCCACGTGCTATTAAGCCATGGGATATTGTAAATTGATGTAAATATTTAACATTGAAATGAAATACCAAAACTGGCTATGGAGGCAACGAATGAGAAGGGGCCACATGTATCCACTAGGGAGTGGTGAGGGGGCTATGGGACTAAACCCTGGGCTGCCATTTGTCATTATGAGAACCCATTGACTTCCCTAGGTGACATTTATGACTGTTGTAAGGAGGTGGTTGAGATTTCAGCCCATGGCTTCAATGGAACATGGGCAGCCCTGAAATTCGTATGGGTAGGCATGGGCTCTGTTTGCTTGGGCAAGAAGTCACTCAACCTCATGGGAGGGGGCTTCATTCTGATCCCCATTCCATTGTGGAGGTACCTAGCATCATTCTGCATCCAAAAACGAGTGCCAACAGTGAGAGAACCAGAAATCGAGACCTTGAGAGAACCCAGATTTTGAAAGACCAAAAACGCCCAGATTTGGCATGGGACAGGGAAATCCAATGGGGGATCCATTAGCATGAACCTTGGGGCGAATTTGGAGCATTAGCTACCCCGAAATCAATAGGAAAACCCAGTTGTTGCAGCTCAGAAAACCAATGACGGATTTGAGTATTTGGTGAGCAGAATGGTGAGAAATCAAGTTGGGAATGACTATGCAGAGGTTGGGTGTGCTTGATAAACCCAGTGAAGGCTAGGATCTCAAGGATCAGCAGCTGGACCTTTCTATGCCCATCCTGAAGAGCACTGGAGGGAAGAGTTTCCTGAGGGACTGTGTAGCAGAGAAAGGGATCTTCCTTGTGTTGGATGTGGTAGGTAATGTGGGTGCCTAACTGTTGAGCTCACTTGAGATGCTTGTAGCTCTGTGGTTGAGCTCACTGGCTTAGCGTTACCCTCCTCTATCTTCTTGGATGCTTGACCGAAACCATGGCTGTGAGTGAACCCAGCTAGTTCCTCCTTAGTGGATACACAGCCCAGCTCGGGGGTGATCTCTCAGCTGAAGGAATATAGGCTGGATAGAGATCTACGGTTGGGAGGAACGTTGCCTTCACGAAGCCAGTCGTTTGGACCGTTACAATTCAAGATAAGTATTCTTGCGGTTGAGTTATGTTAATTCTATGCTCTGCAAATATTTTAATTAATGACTGTTGTTTGTATGTTGAATGCATGATGAAACTGTGTGCATATGTAATGTTTAATTCCGCTATGTTGATATTGAATTGAATCTACACACTGAAGTTTTTAATTGTTGTGAAATTATGAGTAAATAATTATTGAGGCTAAGTCTTTACAAAAGCCCGGTAGTTTGGTTAATGTTCCCTTCCTTGCACGGGAGTGATGGAAGGAGGCGTTACATTGGTAGAACTATGGTGGGTCGACAAGGTGAGTAGGAGAGGGTGGTTGGATGAATTTTGTTGGGTTGACTAGGTGAGGAGGAGAGGTTAGTCGGTCGACTTGTGGTGGGATGACTAGGTGAGTAGGAGAGGTTGGTCAGATGACCTGTGGTGGAGGAAAGGGTGGTCGATCATCCTTTGGTGTAGGAGAGGGTGGTCGATCATCCTGTGGTGGAGGAGAGGGTGGTCATTCAACATGTTGAGAAGGAGGAAGAGATGGAGGATGAGGAGGATGAGGTAGAGGAGGTGGAGGATCAATGCCCTCATCAGATGCATCGAAACTAGTGCTCTAAACTGGATTCCAGCTCTCTGGTAGCCTGGCCTCGCCCACAATATGACACATAAGCGATTTCATATCACATGGGATTCTCCTCCAAATTGCAACAAGGTATGGGTGTCTCATGATCACATTGGCTTGAATAGGGCACACTCCTTGTCGAGCCAACAACCCAGACAACTGATCCACCATCTGTGGGTGGAAAGAATCTAGCATCAAACCTATGTCGTAGGCTAGGCCTTTGTAATTGTGGAAAATACTCTACATCTTCCATGTTCTCGTTAGGTTGGGGAGGCATATCCTAAAAAAAAGTGCCAATATTTGCAAAATTGTAGAGAACAATAATTAGACAATTTAATTAAATAGTGTAAAAAAATGTTATAATAAATTACATATGCATTAAAGTAGAAAATAAAATGCAACTAGATTAATCAAAACATAAAGCTACTATTATCTCTACCATATGGTGGCTTATTCGCATTAAATACGATGTTGGGACATCGTCTCCAATACGTATGGGTATGGTACCATATCTGGGTTGTTATTATCCTCACTGGCAAGTAAACCATGTGATTGTTGAGTGATCCTTCCAGGGAAATTAGTTGGCACCTCTTGGGAAACATATCCCCCCACATGTGCATACACACCCCGGTCATCGGCCTTGGAGGATGGCTACAGAATGAGGGCTGAGTGACTATAAACCTCTAAAAAAAAATCAAAATAACTCTAAACCAAAATGGAAGACTATCCTTCCATCAAACATAACATGACAACAATCCAGAGAAAAAAAATTGCCGCAAAAAAATGGCAAACCATCAAATGCATCTAAGTCTCTGCACTAAATAATAAAAGTAATATTATAATGGGAAACTAATGCATTACCTATCAGTCATAATATGGGCCACTGCCGAGACCAAAAGCGATAGGCACCTAACCTTCTCCACATGAAAAGAAGATATCCAAAGCTAGGCACTGTATACCTGGAAGTCACCGAGGGTAGTGGCATCCTCACTAACATCTCTCAGCACATATGTCATCTGAGTGGATGCTACAACTCTAGGTGGGACGTTGGGAAAATGGGGAAAATCCTCCCCTCTCTTGGATAATTTTGGGATGAAGTATTTGTCCTCCTCTATGGGATAGAATCACATATCAGGACCCACCCTAAAAGCTGCATGTAGTTGTTGATCCCAACAATGGATCAACTACATCAACAACTAAGAATTCCCCCTCATAAAAAAATTGGAGGCCAACATGTTGTAAGAGATGTTTGGTTTGTGGGGTAATAAGACAAGGGATCAAATCCCTCTCCCTCTCTCTGATCTCCCACTCATACAACATTATATTGTTCTTGATGTCGTTGTTAGTATTTTTGATGCTCTTATCACTCATGTCTCTGATTAAACACATATAACTTTCATCAGAAACATATATAGAGAGAGATATATACATAAATAAAACATAATTTTTTTATAGATGCATTACATACACTAGCTCGTAGTACCCAATTTCGTTGCAACCAACCACTCGTTAATGGAAATCAATAACTTCCTAACCACTTTCAGTTATTTTGTTATAATCGACTTGACTCAATCAACCTTTGGTCGATCACTAGTTGTTCCAATTTTTTTCGATCTGTCGTTGTATTCGACCAAACAACTATTCCAGTTGTCCATTCAACCAGACTTCAACTATTCGTGGACCTATGACTCTAGTCGACATGTAGACCAATCAACTATCAACTTTGACTTTCGATTTCATGCAAAGAATATAATATTCCCAACAACAATACCAAGCTCCCAACTATTGAGATACTCCAAGCTTACAACTATTAAGCTACCCAAAGTTGGCTTCAAATGAATTTGAATGCTCCATTTAAAGTTCTTGAACCTCTTGGAGTTTGTTTATCATAGTTGATCATATTGATAATAGGGTCCACATCATCACTAGCTGATCATAGTTCATCATATGGACCAAGTCCACATCATCACTAATCATCCACTTCCATGTGGAATATAAAAAACAATCTCTTGGATAACTGGATTGATTCTTCAGTCTCTTCATTGTGGTCCCCCTTTATCTTTTCTTAAATACTATAAACTACTATTAGAATTAAACAAAATGGTAAATCCAAATTTCAAATATTTTTGGGTGATGTAAGATTTAGAACTACCTAGGGATGCTTGTTGTGTGCAAATTAATGAAAACACATGCAAAAGGGCACATACCAAGGGGTTGTGCAACCTTGGTATAGATTCAAATAAAAAAGGGAAATAAAACAACAAAACAAAACAAGACTAAACTAGCAAGATCTATACATCCTTCAATCAATATCACACTACATATCTCTAAAGATCATGTATGAAGAATCAAAGAATGTTTCATATTTTCACAAAGAAATGTTACAATAGAGATATGCACCTCGATATAGCGAAGAGGAAAATAGGCCCCTACAGATGTCCAAGGGAAGGTCCGTTGGTCTCCTTCGTGATCTCGCAACTTCCACCCAACGGTCACAATGAGGATCTCCTATAGTTGAAGTAGAAGATGGAATGTGGCTTGCTCCTAATTCAAAGAGAGTTTAGGCAGCATAATGGATTGAGTGAGATGGAAATTGTGTGTTCAAATGAGGGCCCTCGAGGTATTTTTGTAGGCATTATAATGACCAAGAGATGGATCTAGATTTTAGGTTTTTGAGCCCTAGATCAATTAGCTAACTTGGGCCATGTCAATGTTCATTCCAACTTCCCCCATTTTCATTATGAACAAGGCATGAAGTAATGAAAATAAATTTTGGGACTAGGTCACACTTATCGGGGGGGAAAATGTGACTCAGGTTGTTGATTTTGAGGAAAATGGTGTGACCTCCTTCTAGGGTGGTCAATTCAAGGTTTCATTTTCATTTTTTGGGTTTTTTATCACTTCCTCAAGGTCATGTGGATGGAATGTGGTGGAAAAGTGGTGTCAATGATGTGGAATGATGATGTGTATGGACGATGAATTTGATGATGGGGCAAGTGAGCAAATTTGGCTATTAACAGATTTCCCCTTGATGTGTGAGGATAAGATCTCATCATATGGTCGACATACATCATAGGAATTTTATACTTCAAGGAGATAGGAGTGATGGTGGGATATAATATGGAGACCACATAAGAGGAAACGTTCCCTCCCGAGGGACTACATGTTCCCATACCTACATATACAATACTAAAAATGGATGAGGTGCATATAATCTCAAATATATGGACGAGGCGGGAATCCCCATGCTAGTATCAATGTCTTAGTATAAAATAGGATCTAAGCCAATAGGGGGATTGACTAGTAAATGAATAATTGTTGGATACATTACATCATAAGGGTCAAAGAGGGATCCACGTTGAAGATATAATGAGTATGTGATCATGGTCCAACCATGGCTGATATGATGAACTAATGTCAAAACAATGGCATCTCAATGGGGTGCAGAATCACAATAACTGATTCCCTACTGAAATTGAAGGGTCCCAAGATCTGGAAGGATGATATATGAAGGTCACTCCTCTTAGGTGACTCAAAAAACTAAATATATGAATTAAAAAGTTCTGGGGAACTACATCAGGAATTGGATATCATAGGAAGCATATAACTAGAGGGATTCCAAACATTGTTTGCGGCCTAGATACCATAGGAAGCATATGACTAAGGGGCTTTCTAAGAGACCCACCAAGTGACTAGATTTAAGGATATCTGTGGTATTTGACTAATCGGATGATAGAACCATTATCTTATACGAATATCAATGGTGTGATGATGATCTGAAGTTGAGCATGTGAGAAACAACCAAGATAAGGGGCATTGAGGTCTCCCCTTAGTCGGTCCAAGGAAACCCATCAATGATGGTTATGGGGAAAAGGTATAGGTTTCCTTTAGGTCTATCCTTTGCAATGGATGTGTTGATGTCGACAGAGGGAGACCCACTTCCAACAAGGAAATATTATTTCCTTGAAGGGAGCATGAGGGATACGAACAAGGAATGGATAGAGGTGGACAAGGTACTGAGATATTATAGGGGGTATAAGGGTAACATAGTGGGGGGAATCAAACTTCCTTTGTTCAAATCATGAAGGCATGGTCGAACTGGAAGCATGTGTGGGACTCATGATAATATTAGGGGAGAGACACAACTAGGGTACCAAGGGGCATAACTGCAATGGGAGAGGTGGGGGGGACTCGCGAAGGAACAATAAGGGGGGGTACTAATGTCGACTCAAAGGGAGAATAACATCAGTGCGAATCCATGGGTGACTCATCATAGAATGATCTGAACACAAGCAACCAGGGGTGCTTCCACAAAATGAGACTATACACCATCTATAGGAGTGCTAAGGAGCACTATTTTTTAATGGTTTCCTTGATGCATGGGAATCGAAGAGGGAGCACTAGGGATTACTCCAATGTCATGGATTCCCATATGAATGAACATATGAGTAAAGGGGTTGCTTAAAAACATTGTTATATAATAGTTTTTGAGGTGGTTTGCCACTTTAGTGAGATAAGGATAATATGGAAAGGCGATAAGTGTAAAAAAAATGACCAAATGAATCAATGAATGGATGATAATAGATGGAATGAATGGATGGGTAGGACACTGATGGTAATCTCCTTGCAAAATGATGAATGCTAGAAAAATAACGTAACTTTTGCAATATAGATGGAGCAGTGGGATCATGAGTTTGAAACTAGAAACATCAAAATGCCATAAATGCCATAAGTCTAGGATTTCGTGGGTAGGCCAATGAGTGATGATGACAGAGCAATATGTGGCTGAGTACAAAATCATAGACTAGATGGACTCCCAATCCTATGAAAAGAATAACAACATGGGAATCAAATGGAAAGGGGCACTAATAGGTGGAACCCAAGTGGAGGAGGCTTTACTGTCGAGTAAGGGAGAATGAAAATGTGGCTGGGATAGGCCACTTACCTGATTAGAGGGGGTCCTACATGCGTAGAGGGATAAAATAGGATTGATGCACATGATTTTATATGAAGGGGAATCACTTATACTCCAATTTGAAGAAGTATACATGTAGGGAGTGGTTACAGGACGAAATGAAAGGATCTCATCACAACTTGGTCTTGTAGACATGGAAACGATACCCAAGCATATAAGTGTGTCTAGAAATCAAATCAAATACACAAGAAAAGGGTGACCTCGGGAAGTGACCGAGATCATGTGTGTGAAATTATGAGTAAGCAAGGCTAAGGGATTTCCCCCATGGTGTGGACAGGGGTTTTATGACTATGGGTCACATATGGTTTGGAATGAGCTATGGGCTCATCAAAACCAAGATATGTATGATGGGGCAGGGTCAAAATGATTTAGCATTCCCCTATACCATGGTTGATATAATCTATATTCCCCCCCATCCCAGAGGTGTTGATGCAATGTGGATGCGATCCTGGAGAAGTACCGACATGGCATCGGATAGCCATGGTGGCATACAATATCAGTGAGATGATGAGGGATAATTCCCCTTACTGATGGAATACCCCATGCAGGGTGGATTCCCCCAGTATCGTTGGCTCAAAGGAGGATGACAATGATGGGTAGGAATGTTTTGGGTCCTAGCCCCATGCCGTGAACATGGATTTCCTCACTGGTTTGAAAGGGTTGAACAAATAGATCAAAAGGATCCATGTGTGTCGACACAACTACACTAGTATGAGATTATGGGAAAGACTCACTAGAGGATTAACTATAATAGATATTGGTTTTCCTGTCTAAAGATGATGCAGGAAGGGGCACTTACTCAATGTTGGTGAATTGGGACTCTAGCAAGAGTTTACTCAAATAAGCTAAGATGGACCAAACTTGGGAGAGATCAATACAATGATGTGAATAGTTACCATAGAGACCACACAATGCACAGGAATGGTTGGTGCAAAAGGATTTGATGCACTGCTTGGGAGCATGAGGAAGATGGACATCTAGAGTGTTATCATCAATCTTTTCCTTTGTCATCTCTAGATGAGTTTGCAAGATGGGAAAATATGGACATTGTTGAGTAGCGTGACCTAATACATCGCACACAACACAAGGTAGAGGTGCCCAAACTGTGGCATTAAGACGGGGATTCACGACTTGTTTCAGAGTAGCTTGGGTCATTGCATTCTTGGATTTTCCCCCAATCTTCTTCTTTGGAGGAGGTAGGGTGGCGGGTGTGGATTCCTTTGCGACTCTAGAAGGCGGGTCATTAGAAGTACTAATTGGTTACACAGGAGTCAAGATGGCCTTTGGTATTAGGGGAGGGTTTAATAGAGTAAGGTACCAAATAAGAAAGTATAAATTCAAACCCAAAAGGTTGAGTGTATCCATCACGAGCGATCTCACTATTCCATAAGGTGTAAATAGAAATGGGATTTAATGAATAGGTGTATCTCCCCACAGGTTCCCAGGTAACTGATTGTGAGGGGGGTAGGTCGAGGTTGGGCAGTAGAGTTCACATAGGAGATAGTGCACAACTATGATATATCTACCTTAGAAGCTAGGGGAGGTATGGCCTAAAAGGACCCTACCATGGAAGCATATCAAAAGATTCCCACACTAATACTCATGAATATAGGGATGGACGAGCTTCCAAAGATGTTGTCAATTGTAGGTAGGACAAGCCAACCCCTTGGGATCGTAATAACTCAGTTGATCCAATTTTATAATATTCCCTTCATGGGGGAACATCATAATCTTGGATACTGTAGATGTAATTGCTATCATAGCATACATGTAGTTATTCCCAAGGAGGAGGTTGTAATCTAATTGGGTGTTCACAACCTTGATGTCAACCAAGACTATTTTCCTGGCTAACTAGATAGGGATTTTTTAGAGGATACCTTGTGGTTGGGTAGCATAGCTATCATAGGAGTGCAACATCATAAGGGATGGCACAAGTTCGGGGGAACCAAGCTTCTGCTAGATATGGGTAGACATGACGCAATTGGAAGCACCTTCATTGATGATGCACCGATGAATAACCAAGATCTTGATGGTTATATGAATTTAAAAGGCTAATGAAGAGAGAATCTAAGGTTCGGCTTGATCAAGATCAAACGTCATCATGAGAGTATTAGAAGGATCAATTGCACCTAAAGTGGACAATAATAATTTGCATTGTGTAGGTCAATTCTAGAGAACCTCTAACATAGACATGGAAACATGAGACTATTCCAATTCATCCACAATGTTATAATTAGGAGCGACTCGGGCATTGGTTTTATTCACTACGCAACACAAAGGGATATTAGGGACTTTGGGAATACCATCCACAGTCGGGCGAGGTAGGTGAAAAGGTTCTTCCACTCGTGTGGAGTCATTCCCTTTATCAATATGAGAGGCATCAGTAGCCGAACCTTATTTGGTTACATCTAGTCTGGAGGTTGATTTCAATGGACATCATGAGGAGATGCTATACAGAATAATCATGAAGATGATTGGAAGACGCCAGTGGAGATGGATAAGGCTCCATAGGTTGTGTTGTGAGAAACCCTTGTTTTGGGAGGGGATTTTGCAGGACCATTGGTTATGATTGGGTTAGATGAGGTGGAGGTGGATTGGTTTTCCCTTGTGGGGCATTAGCCACTTCACATTGGTTATCCTAATTCCACAATTGGCGAGCCTTAGCCAAATGGGTGCAATGGTGAGTGTAATGTTTGTAAACACCATAAAATCAACATAGATGGTTAGTTCATAACTGGGGGTTCTTACCTTGTTTGGGAGATTTATTAGGATCCTGATTTGCAAGGTTGGGATTTCCTCGAGTGTTTTTAGGAGGGTTATGGGGTTGGCCCCCACCTTCTTTTTCGTTGGTTATTTTCTTTGTTCTTCCCCTTGTTCTTCTTTTTGGAGTTGTTGAATTGCGCTTGTTGGTTATTGGGTGCAGGTTGGGTAGGAAAATTCTTTTGAGTATACACTTTCCCATGAGGAAAAGGGGGATTCGAAGGGTGTGGCTGCACTAGAGGGGCTGGTGGTGGGATAGGAAAAGGATAATATGGACTAACTGTTGGAGGAGCCACATATCCAATAGAAACACCACCAGACATGGTGCCACTACACAAGGGTCCATGAACATGGGGGGGAAAAGGAGGATATGAATAGGAGGTACTCGTTCCTGAATGTGAAGAGGATTGAGAGGGATTAGGGGGGTAGCATGGTGCAAGGGTGGGGCCCTGATGATGATGCTCAACACTCAGGAGATTACCATATGCATAACTAATCGAAGGGGGGAGGGGTAAGGAAAATATGGATTTAATTGGATAATATGCAACATCATTGATAATGCCATCCGCAACATGAGATGCCCCAGGAGGATCCTTCCAGGAGAAGTCATATTGAGGATCATTAGGATTAATGATTGTATATAGGTAATTGGATTGTGTGTAATTAAGATCATACTCTTGAGCCTTAAGAACGACTTATTCTTTGGCTTCCAGGCACTCAAAGTCCACATCCTTGGTTATAGAGGGGAGGAAAGATTTGTGAAACTAGTCTAAGAAGATACAGTCATCAAGTTTGATCTTACAAAGACTTTTGCTTCGACATCACTCAGATATATGATATATGATATGGGTGGATGAGTTCTAATGGAATGATAATAGGATCTCGAGTCCCTTGTCATAATGGACAAGTAAATGGAAGAATGTCAGGAAAGTGGAAGCAAAGGATAGAAAGTTGGGATGCATCGCATGGGGTTTCTCGATATACCACTTGGCATTGATGTCAGTTAAGGTCCCCTAAAAAAACATAACTGAATGGAATCATCTATGATGTTATTAGAAGAGAACCACAAATAAAATGGCATGATATAGTTATGGGGGTCCTCTCTTTCCTTCCCTTCAAACTTAGGGATGTCTAAGGGTAGTTTGGTAGGTATGGGAGGCCATGCATGATTATGATAGATGGGATCATTAGTTAGTCTTGAAAAATATGGAAGGTTGAGACTACCCATGAACGAAAGACTCGCTATAGGATATGAGGTAGAGGGGCCAACAATGATGTTATTTGTAGCTCCTCTAGTGGAACTACCTCCAACGATTCCTCCACTGGAAAGGGGGTTGCTTCCACCAAAAAAAATGGGAATGATAGTAGTAGGAATGCTATTGGAAGTGGGAATAGTACAATCCATGGCATCGACAATGTGAGGAGGTGAAGGTGATACATACTATAAGGATTCAGAATCAGACAACTTATAAAAGTGATTTGGTGATTATGAAATGTCGAACTAAGATGCGGCTTAAGAAACCGTACAAAGGGGGTCGGCTTGAATTCTATGAGATCACATCGGGGGGGCTATGATGATAGTATCTAAGACAACCTATCCAACAAAACAGATCTATATAATGTCGATAATTTTCTAATCATATAATATCAACTCTGTAAATGGTACCAATTCAAATAACAATTTCAACTTGGGTGCAACAATGATTTAATCTAGGAAAGAGAAGAAAAAATGAAAAGAACACCCTAGAAAAATGAAAGACCCACTATCCCTACAAGAGATCTACAGAAAATAAAGTAAAGGTAGAAAGAAATATCTCTCAAATATTTTCTGCAATGGGAGTCTAAAGTCCATATGAAGGAAAGAAGTAGAAAGACGATTTGGGTCTTCCAAACACTAGACACAAAATAGGGGCATCAATCCTATATTGTCCAATGAGTGAAGATCGAATGGAACAATTATAGAGAGAGTTTATGCCATCTGCTATCTGATCAAAGTATCCCCCCACCTCAGGGGATCAGTACCTCTGGGTAAGATGCTTAAATAAAATGGCTACTAAGCTACCTTGTTCACATACACGCTAGATGAGTTACCTGCAACTTCATCTAGAAGGTAGCAATATGGATGATCTTTAGTACTAAATAGGGAAGGTGCACCACTTAGCCATCCAATTCTAGTCTTTCCATGTACCACCCTAAAAGGATGGGCCCACCCATAAATTGGCCTAAACCATGTCTGTCAGTACTAGAGGATTTTGGTTCCCTATAAATTCAACCACTATGTCTCAACTGTATAGTGACTAGGGAGAATTGTTTGGATGCCTATCCCCATAGTCCTAACCTAGACACAAAATTCTTTTTGTCCCTCAAGTGAAAAATTTAATGTATTCAGATTAAGGGTGATTTTTTTAGGCTCCACTTAGGGTCATGAACAAAGTGATGTTTTGAATTAAGGTGTGAAAGTGTGTACACAAGTGGTGTGTACAACTATCAACTATAAATAAAAAGAAAATGTAAATGATTGTATAATGATGAAAGAGAAACAAGATAGTCTCATTACTGAACTAAATGACATTTTTATTGAAATAAATCTATAATATCTCAATGTAAATGATCACAATCAATCCACTCACAAGTCCAAGCAAGCATGCAAACACGATAGCTAATCAAGGTGTGGATCTATAAAGAAAAGAGAAAAGGCTCAAAACTAGCAAATCAAGTTGCTTTAAACAAATCCAACAGTCAACTATCAAGTAGATCCGGTAATCAAACTTGTTGAAAATGAAGAAAAATGTAGCCGCAAATAAATCCCAAAAAGAACCCTAAAGGTTCCAAGTTCTAAGATATAAGGATCCCTTATTCACCTACAACATCTAAAAGGAGAAGTAAATAGCCATTGTAGTAAGCAATACGGATAAAAATAGTAAAAAAGAAACTGTAAACGTACTCAGAACATAAAACAAGAATAGATTGGGAAAATTCAAAGGTGAAATCGGCTGTGAGCTGCTAAAAAATTGGATTTTTAGAATAGGTAACGACTTTCGATGGAAAAGGCATGACCCAGGTTGCGGGGTTTGGCCAAACAATTGCAACTCAAACTTGAAACTATACAAATTAGCAAACCTACTTTTAGTTGCAGTTGAAAAGGTGGGGTTTCATCCAAGGAACCTACTAACGACTCAAATAGTAGCAAATACAACTAGATCAAGCAAGGAAACACTCAAAAAATGGTTGGAAAACTAGATATGACACAATTAAAGGGGGATTATGGATCCTCCCCATTATGGTTGGAAAAATATGTTGTGTGCAAATTGTTACACACATATGCAAAAGGGAACATCCCAAGGGGTTGTGCAACCTTGGTTAGATTCAATTAAAAAAGGGAAATAAAACAACAAAACTAAACTAAACTAAACTAGCAAGAGCTATACATCCTTCAATCAATATCACACATAAAGAGATCTAAAGATAATGCATGAAGAATCAAAGAATGTTTCATATTTTCACAGAGAAATGTTACAACATAGATATGCACCTTAGTAGAGAAAAGAGGAAAAGAGGCCCCTACATATGTCCAAGGGAGTGTCCGTTGGTCTCCTTCATGATCTTGCAACTTCTAGCCAATTGTCACAATGAGGATCTCTTGTAGGGGAAGTAGAAGATGGAATATGGATTGCTCCTAATTCAAACTTACAGTTCAGGAAACATAATGGCTTGAGTGAGAGATGGAAATTATGTGTTCAAATGAGGGGCCTTGAGGGATTTTTGCAGGCATGATAATGGCCAAGAGATTGTTAATATTCAATATGCTAATATA
This sequence comes from Larix kaempferi, assembly GCA_027924585.1. Taxonomy (NCBI): domain Eukaryota; kingdom Viridiplantae; phylum Streptophyta; class Pinopsida; order Pinales; family Pinaceae; genus Larix; species Larix kaempferi. Next base: position 13,689,889 of record BSBM01001002.1, on the reverse strand, counting down.
GATATCATCAATGTTCAATTCAATTTCACAACAATAGCATATACAGGATCACTGAAAGAATAACGAGCACAACATAAACACAAGAGACACAAATTTATCCCAGGAAACCCTCTAGGGGAAGAAAACCCCAGGAAAAATTCCTCAATATAGATGATCAAAAGTACAAAGACAAAACCACAAACAAGTGCTCCTTCTCCTTGCAAATCTCTCTCTCTCTCTCTCTCTCTCTCTCTCTCTCCATTGCGAATTACACAAGTGAGTGTGTGTGTGAATGAATGAATAAATGAGAGAGCCTAGCTCTCTATTTATACATTCACTTCTACTTTAATTTTACAACTTGACATGTCGGCCTCAACTAACTTTACCACTCAATTAATGCTGACTGGGTCGACTCCTCTAGAGGACTTAAAAACCCCATTACATTTGACTCTAGGGGATCTATTGCCCCGACTTACATGGGAGGATTTACCTCATGACTCTATGATGACCAAATACAATAATAACATCCTGACGGAGGAATAAAACATCTCTAAATAAATTACAATATAATATCCTTGGAAGTTACAATATTTCAACACTCCCCCCTAATGATAAGGGTATTCTAATAACAACAAAAACATCAACTGAAGGAGAAAGGAGAGAGAGAATCATCAACAACATCAAGGTGATACATCTATCAATCATTGGAAGTTTTCTTCAGCAACTACGATAGTTGCTAGAACATCTTCAATATCTTCAACATATTCAGTACTGGAGCATCATCTTCTACAACACTGAGTATTCATCTTTGAACTTCAGCTTCTGCAGCACTCGATTGCTCGGTCGTCTACAACAGCACTTGATCTCTCGATTAGAAACATCATCTTGATATTTCGATTAACAAGATCAATATAACCTGCAACACACATGATCCAATTACGGGATGATCAATCCCTCTCACTTTAGGACATAAGTCCAAGGATGATTCAATCCAACCACAGTGGAAGTCCTTTTTCATACTGGATGTGACCTAGATTAAATCTAGGGTTTTCCACCACAGTGCCAGTCCTTTTTCCTACTGGATGTGACCTAGATCAAATCTATGGTTTTCCACCACAATGCCAGTCCTTTTTCATATTGGATGTGACCTAGATCAAATCTAGGGTTTTCCACCACAATACCAGTCCTTTTTCATAATGGATGTGACCTAGATCAAATCTAGGGTTTTCCACCATAGTGCCAGTCCTTTTTCATACTGGATGTGACCTAGATCAAATCTAGGGTTTTCCACCATAGTGCCAGTCCTTTTTCATACTGGATGTGACCTAGATCAAATCTAGGATTTTCCACGACATTCTCGGAGACAAGAGTCTACATATTGCTTTAGGGCATGTGTCCAGAGATGATACAATCCCACTGCAACATCATCATCATCACATTCTCAGAGACAAGGGTCTATGGATCCTCTTAGGCCATGTGTCCAGGGATGATACAATCCCACTGCAACATCATCATCAACATCAACACTGCTCCCCCTTTCGAGGAAGGTCCTTTCGAACCACACCAAGGTTGTCACGGAAGTACTCAAACTTCACTCGAGACAGAGGATTAGTCAACACATCAGTAAATTTCTCATTAGTGCTCACATACTGGAGCTTTATAGATCCCTTCTGGTCCATATCCCATATATAAAAATACTGTATTTCTATTTTCTTTGACTTGTCATGGAACACTGAGGTCTTCGTCATCTTTATACAACTCTGGTTGTCACATAGAATCACTGTGGTATCCAACTCTAGGTCAAATAGACCTGACATCAATTTTCGAAGCCATATGGCCTCACAACTAGCAGAACAAGCTACTATATAATCTGCTTCAGTTGTGCTGAGAGAAACACTGGACTGCTTTCTGATAAACCATGAGATCATGGCAGATCCCAGACAATAACATCCACCAGAGGTGCTCTTCCTGTCTGAGACACTTCCAACCCTATTTGCATTTGTATAACCATACAATTTGTAGTCATGATCTCCAACATAGTATAGACCAAAGTCTATCGTACCTTTCAAGTACCTCATCACATGCTTTGCAGCTACTAGGTGAACACGTCTAGGCTCAACTAGATACTGACTCGGGGTGTTCACAACAAAGCATATATCTGGCCTGGTATTCGTCAAATACATCATCTGTTTGTAAACTGTAGAAACCACTTTCCATCATCCTGGATCTCTACTTCACATTTTCCTTGGCTAAGAAAAAATCTCAGCCATATATCTAATCACAAGAATCATGCCAATATTCTTTAACTCTAAGATCTACTCCCTCTGAAGTGGTGTCTTCTACATCTAAGTATTGTCCTCCCTCTGTGATTGAACATCATGCACACTCTACATTGAGTGATCTTCTGCATATCTATCCGTGCCATCTCCTGTAAGATGGGTCTATTGATATGAGCTTCAAGATCTCTCGAACTCTATGGTGAGTTCCTTATTTCATCCATCTTAGAGAAGCATGTCATTTGTATATAGAAACCATCTTCAACCTTGTAGCAAAGGTTGAAATTTGCATCACCCGTGGTGATCATCAAGCTCATCAAATGACTATCGATCCTGGGTACCTATTGAACCTGTACAAAACCTTCTTCAATCATGTGATTTTCTTTCAAATGTTGGGAATCATCCATGGGTGTAATCTATCTTTGGAAGTGTGTCTAGCCATGAGCCTTGCTTTGTACTTCTATAGTATGTTTGATTTGTAAGTCTTCTTGTTGAACAGTCATCACTTGTTCTTCAGAACAAGTGTTCATCATCCTTCTTTTGTAGATCATAGCATACGATCTTTCCTACAAATCAAATTCAATTAGTAACAATTCATAACCATAAAATCACATTGTCATTTCAATGATAACCTATTATGCATACTGATATGATTCACATAGTTATGCAACTATCTTGACCAATACTTTGGCACAACACTTTTCCATATCCTGTATGCATACAATGGCTATCTAGATGCCTTCCATCTCTTACAAAACATACTATCAAGAGCGTGCACAACTCCCAGCATGTTAGCAAAGAGGTTTCATTCTAGACAAGGAACAGTGGAATGTTTGTCCAACTTACCCATCATATGCATATTAGTAGTATAATGTTCAATTCTATATGAATGCTTACACTATGCATGATATATTTCCTAATTCTAGGAATACAAATATGTATACAACTATTACGAGCAATGTCATTAACTATTCAAATATTCAAGAATTAATTCAAATAAAAACTCAAATACTTATCTTTTATGTTTGTGTGGTTTCCTCCCTCTTGATCTCTATTTTCCCTTTATGACAGCATCATGATTATATGTCTTTGAACTTCTATCCATCCTCTACCACTATGCATGCTTAAGTGTGCACTAGTTTCATCATTGTGTCATCCTCAAGATCTCATACATAATCACACATTCATTAATGTAATCTCAATAAGATTAAAAACATTATAACCCTAAATAATCTTAAACACGTATGGTCATAATCATTAATCAAACCAAGAAACACAATATGCATAAAGCCTTGATTAGCTAAACTCTATTTTCAGGAATAATCATTATCAACCATATGAAAGTATACTTATCTAAGATCCTAACACAAAGTAGGATTCTAACTCGATATAGGGAAACATACCTGTATTAGCATGCTTTCTAGTTATGTCTAACATACCCAAACAATGTCTTGTCTTCTTTGTTCTCTTCAATGATTTAGAGACCTTGTGCTAGTAACTTGTATATCTCATAAGTTAAGCATAGTAGAACCAAATCATACATACCTCGTAAGTAGAGCTTCTATGTGATCAAAGACTATGGATGAGTCTTTGTCTTCATGTCATCATGGTCATATATTCTTGATCTAGAACTTGATTTGTCTTTCTTCATGTACCTTTCGTGTTAGCAGACAACATCATCCTCATACAACACCACAAGTGCATTAGTACAATCATAAGTGTCATAACCCTTAATCAATGAATTTCTTCTATGATTCACATGCATTCATACTTTTACTAAGGTGATCAGACAAATATAAAATTAATCATGATTGTACCAACCTCAATAATATGAATACAAACATATCATGAACTTAATCATCAGATAAATAAAACAGATTTCAAAACATACCTGCATCTCCTCAAGTCATACCTGTCGAGATTTCTTGTAGTATTCTCTATAATGGTAAAACCCTAATAGTCCAAGGTAGATCACTTGTAAACATCTTATATATATTCATGGTGCTAGGATGATAGAATACCAATTCCATTTAAACCTCCTTCATTGCTTCCCTATGAGTCTCCCAACTTTGCTAGGGTTTCTTCATACTTGTAGAACCCGAAAAACCCTAATTTTCAATCTCCTTCCTCCTGCAAAATTTGATGGAAGATTAATATATATGATGAAGGGATTCCAAATCCATTTTAAAAGTTTCCAATGTTGCATCAGGTGTCTCCAACATTGTATCAGGTCCTTCCATACCTAAAAAAACTGAAAACCCTAAGTGAGAGCTTCTTCCTCCTCTTCTTTGATTTCCTCCATTGAGCTATTTCAAATGTGCCTTATTGTTTCTAGTGTATCTATGAAATTTCGGATCCTCAGGGTCTAAAACTTCGGCCTGTTGTATCCTGAACTTTCATATTTCCAACCCCACAGATTTGAGCTTCATTGGATTCTCCACGAAAGAGATATGCTAAGTTTTCCAACATGGCCTGTTTATGGGATGAAACAGAATAGAGAAATTGTATGGAGTTCCACGTGTCACCGTTTCAAATTTAGCATCTGATACTTGGACCTGTGACACTATAGTATGTGCCCTAATTGTCACTTTTTACAGAATTCCATTTGGACCTTCCTATCTTGATATATACCTTTTACCCTAGGTCACCTGTTTATGGGATGAAACAGCATAACGAACTTGTAAGGCGTGCTACGTGTCACTTTTTCAACTTCGTCCTTTGATACTCGGACTTGTGAAACTAAATTCCGTTCCCTAACTGTAACATTTTATAGAATTCCATTTGGAGCTTCCTATCCCATTATATGACCTTTTTCCCTAGGTCACCTGTTTAGGGATACATTCTGGAAGAGGCAGAAACCCTAACTTGTACGGATCACATCTCACAAAGTACAACGAAAGTGAGTTTGAAACTAGGACATAAGGTACATGAACATTTCATATTTGTCCTTTCCAAGTTTCAGATCCCGAACCTTCTCCAAAAGTGATTTATAGTGATAATTACAAGATGACTAGTTTTTGCTATACAAAGCCCTAGCTTTCAAATTGTCGCAAGTGAAACAAGTGTCGTAAATGCCATACATTGCCTTCTTTTAGGCTAGATCTGATACCATGTTAATATTCAATATGATAAGATAGATAACATCAGTGTTCAATTCAATTTCACAACAATAGCATATACTGGATCACTGAAAGAATAACAAGCACAACATAAACACAAGAGACACAAATTTATCCCGAGAAACCCTCTAGGGGAAGAAAACCCAGCAAAACTTCCTCAATATAGATGATCAAAAGTACAAAGCCAAAACCCCCAAAAAGTGCTCCTCCTTGCAGATATCTCTCTCTCTCCATTGTGAATTACACAAGTGAGTGTGTGTGTGAATGAATTAATAAATGAGAGAGCCTAGCTCTCTATTTATACATTCACTTCTACTTTAATTTTACAACTTGACATGTTGGCCTCAACTAACTTTACCACTCAACTAATGCTGACTGGGCCGACTCCTCTAGGGGACTTAAAAACCCCATTACATTTGACTCTAGGGTATCTATTGCCCCAACTTACATGGGAGGATTTACCTCATGACTCTATGATGACCAAATACAATAATAACATCCTGACGGAAGAATAAAACATCTCCGAATAAATTACAATAATAAAATACAATAGAATATTCTTCGAAGTTACAATATTTCAACAGAGATGGATCTATATTTTAGGTTTTTGAGCCCTAGATTCGTTACCTAACTTGGGGCACATCAAGGTTTGTGCCAACTTTTCCCCTTTTCATTATGAACAAGGCAAGAAATACCAAAAATCAATTTTGGGACTAGGTCACACTTATCAAGTGAAAAGGTGCAACTTAGGTCACTGATTTCGCGGAAAAATGTGCAACCTCCTTCTAGGGTGGTCAATTCAAGGTTTGATTTTCATTTTTTGGTTTTTTATCACTTCCTGAAGGTCACGTGGATGGAATGAGGTGGAAAAGTGGTACCAATGATGTGCAATGATTATGTGTATGGATGACAAAGATGATGTCATGGCATGTGAGCAAATTTGGATGTTAACAATGCTCTTGCATCGGACTCCCCTAGTGAAAAATTCTATGAGCATCTTACTCATGGGGTTGCTTGATAATCAATTGACTAGTACTTTCTTCTGTTTCACCTACACACACACTCCTTGCATGTGTTTGATAATGTTCTTCTTCTTACTTTTACTCTTTCTTCAGCTACATACCTTACACCATTTACTATTTTTCACTTCCCAAATGGTTTCCATCTTCTTTTTCTCTAGACCCTCAATCATTGCAATAATCTTTTTTGGGGGAATTGATAAATACCATGCTCCACAAAAGAAACTCTGCATTGTTTTCCTTCATCATTATATTAGCAACCTACTATAAGTCAATATCTACATATTCTATTTCTTCTTACAATATCACAAATTATTGGTGCACCCATTGTACATCTCATCTTTCTATTGCAATTTCTTGATTGTCATTCATGTTAATGTGATATTCTTCTTAAAATTTACTCTATGTATACACTCATTGAATGTCTTATAGCATCTTGTAGCATCACAATGGAACTTCATTATAGTGTCCTTCATTCATCATTTGGAATGAATTATGCAAATTGTTCACAAAGTATTAATTACCCAATGTTGAACCAAATTTGGGTAATCTTCTACTTCACATTCTTCTTCGAGTGTCGTAATTAGCTCTTGGACTTGTAAAGCTATTACATCGTCACAATTTCTATGGCTATTGTCTGGCCTAACTATTCCTTCATTTCTTTTTGATGTCCATCCCTTCAGACAAAAAATATACCATAACCTTATGTTGTCATTCGTCAATCTCCTCGTCCTCTTGAAGGACATGCTCAACTTTTTTTATGCAATAACTCTCTAGCCTTCATAATCATCTTCAACCATATTCACAGTCTCTTTTTCTCATTTACATAAATCAATACAAAAATTATTAAGGAAATAAAAACTTACCATGGGCACCTTCTCCAAAGGGGCCTCTTCTTTTGTTTCCTCTAGTAGGCATTTAATGACATACTCATCCTTTGATTTCTTTGGGCATGAATTTAGTCACATGCTCCCCTTTAACTCTTCTAATAAGAACACAATCACTTCCATGTTTCTCATTCTCGACATCATCCCAAGGATCTTCTTTCACTACTATTACCAACATGATACTCTCATCATATTGTCTTTCTCATAGTTGCTCCACCTTCAATTCCTCTCTTTTTCTCATTATGTTGTCTTCTTAACATTGACTTGATTTTTTCCTTTAAGGATCAACTTGAAGCCTCACTCATGGAATGCATCCCCATCATCCTAACTTCTTTTTGAATGGACAAATAAAGGCCCTTCACAAATCTAACAATCTTTCCTTCATCCTCCTTGACAAAACCAACTATAATGGATACTCTAAAAAATTCAACAATACACTCTTCCATATGTTTATCCATAATTTTTTGTCCTTCCAGCCTTAAATCCATATTTACGTAATTTGAAGTTATATATGTAGCTCAAAATTTAGGAATTGTCTTTTCCCATGTCTTGACCTTTTCCTTTCCTTTTCTTCATCTGTCCAACAATAGATCTTCCCACCATCTTGATGCACGACTCCTCAATATTGTGAATGCAAGCTTCACTCACTTGGAGTGCTCAATACGAATGTTATCAAAGTACCACTGCATATCCCAAATCCAATCTATCAACTCATCTGGAGTTGAACTCCAAAAATACATAAGCGTATTTAATTGATATCTACCTCACAAGCTCATCGTGGCTATGCCCTCCTAAGCTCTTCATGGTTTCGATCATCCTTTCTTATTATAAACTCTCATTTTTTTCTTTTATTAGGAACTTCTTACTCCCATTCATCTTCAGTCTCAACATCCACTCATCCAATTGTTCTTTTCTTTTGGGCTATCTTTAGGTTTTCCAACCACATCATTGTCTGTGTGACATCATTTTGATCATCATGAAGCTTATGTATATCTCTTATAACTTATAAACTTACCTTTTATATCATATTATTCTTAGTAATTTGCTGATTTTTTTTAATAAATTTAAACAACTTCTACAGAGTCACCATGTTGGAGTTGTCTCTTCCTTAGACGGCTCTACCTAGCACTTCTTCGTTGGATCTACCCAATGATTTCCTTGCTAGAGCTATCCTCATTGTAGGTTCTTCCTACTCTGATACCATATGGTGCAGCTATGTGTTATCAGACAATCTACTCGAGCGGACGTGACCTAGATCTCCCTAGTCCAAGTGGATCTAGAACAAATGAGAACTGAACATAAAACTATTTTTCTAGATCAAGTGAGAGATCAAGGTAATTAGATGCCTTACCTTCAAATTCGTATATCTTTCTCCTTGTTATTGCTCCAAGCTTTGTGGCCATCAGATCCATAGTTGCAAGACCTATCAAAACACATAGAGACAAAACAAGCAGTAAAAGTACATCTAAACACTAACTGATCCAAGTAAACAGTTAAGGAAGTAAACTATAAACATCATCAATACACAGACATTTATGGAAAGAGATTATATTACTGTAAAAAGAGTGAGAAATACATAGTAGAGTGATGATTACAACCCAAGCCTTAACACTGCAATATTCCTCCAACAATCCAAGCCAAGCCTCCAAAGGATGTGTGTGCCTCCCAAGAGATGAATAGGGATCACCTAGGGTAATTCCACCAGCATGTAAGTGCTATATTCCTTCATCCCTTTCCATGGAGAGAGGGGTTTCATTTATAGGGCTAAAGGGATAGAGTAGGTTGAGGATTAAGGGAAGAGGGTTCAGGGATCCTCCCATTAGGTTAGGGGACCGAATTCTAGCTCACCTAGAAGTTAGGGATGACTCTCCACCTTACCTAGCTTTGAGAAGGGCCTCGAAGCTTCCATTTATCCACCATAATCAACCCTGGCGCACCCTGGATGAAGGAAAAGTGCGCCAAAGGAGGGCTGGCGTAGGTTGCAAGAAGGCTAAGTGAGCCGGTGGCTCACCCTGTCAAGGTTATACCTGCGCCACCTAGGGTCTGGCGCTCCCTGACTGAAGGCAAGGTGCACTGGCCTACTTAAAGGAGGTAGAAAGGTGGGGACAACCTCATACTCAATGTACTTTAGCTAAGGGAACTTTAGGGATTCAGGCACAGAGTTGACACATGGCTCATGATGACAAGATTTAGGTGTAACACTATGGGCCACCTATTAAAGTGCACATTGAAAATATTGGAATCAACAAAACATAAAAAAAATCCACTTCAACAATCAAAATTTAAAACCTTTTCATTAAACTATGAAGAACTTCATAGAAACTTATTCCAGTAACAAAAAATTCATAATATCAACAAGAAGCAAACAATGCCAACAACAACAATACAATGTTGTTAATAGATTCCCTAATCTATATAAACATCATTAGAAGCTTGACGCCTTTGTATACACCTACAATTTCTTACCAAATAACGCGAGCAAATACCTATTATCAACCGTAACACATAATGAAACTCAATGGCAAGCCTTCATCTCCATGTTAAATTGGTTCCTAGATATGAAATCTACTTTCCAAAGTGCAAGTGCTCACATGTTATCAAACTATCACATCTTCTAGGCTAGTTATGAGTTTGTTGAATAGCACAAAATGAACAAGTCCTAACCCGTTCTTATATCGCCCAAATAAAAATTTCCAGGGCTTGTCATTAAGCAATGGAACAATGTCATTATGCAAAAACTGTAGGAGAGCCGCTTGTACCTAGAACGGGGCCTCAATTAAAATTTGCATAATTATAAATGCCACATAATTAGGCTGTGAGTACCATCTCAAATAGATCTTCATTACGTTTCGCAGTTTGATGAATGGGAGCTCTCCCTGCCTTGGCTTGTATTTCTTTGGCTATACTTTCTCAGAGCAATTCTGCAATTGTCTGCCCCATTTTGTTGGCTCTGATATCATGCAATTGCTGCCTTGAGATTTAGAGCTCATTTTTGGGTAGCCAGCTCAGGGCTTCCACACCCATCTCTTGAGATTTAGAACTCATTTTGGGTAGCCTGTTCAGGGCTTCCACTCCCATGAAGCTTCTAAACTACTATCACCTGCTCTTTTGGTAAGTTGCGCTGTTACTTTTCACGCAATTTCTATGTAATTTGGAGCACATTCCAGTGTTTCGATCAATCGATTTTGTTCGGGCATCAGTTCGGTCCCTGGATTTGTTACCCTTGTGATCAGACTTTGTTCTCAGCCAGTTTGGTGATTTGGGTACCTGCCGGAGCCTTGATTTGGAAATTGAAAAAGCAAGCAAGGGTGGCCTTTTGATCGTATCAGGAATTGCTTTTGCAATTCTTTTTACTTGGGCTCGGCATGCTCCATAGCTTTGATCCGTTCAATCTTGTGGGTAAGATGGTCGGCTATTGGTTCAGTTTTTTAATTAGCTAGTGCAATTTGAGCCCTCGCCCGACCCTTGTACGTTTCTTTGAGGGCTCTTATCTTTGAGGAATTCTGATTTAGTGTTGCAAGAAAGTATACCCAATGGAGAATTCCGATAGTATTTGGCAATGGTGCAGAGCTCGCAAGAAGCTTTTCACGATGAGCAAAATCCAGTCTATGGCAGATGGATTCTCCTCAGTAGCTAAAATTGGCTCTCTTGCGGACGGGTCCTCTCCAAACATTTTTCGCAAGGGAAATCGATGCATCGATGATTCTCCCCTCCGCAGATCCTCCCCAACTTTGGAAGGAAATCCATTGAAATCCAGAGCTTATTGCAGGGAGATGTGCTTGCCTGTTCAAAATTCAGTTGCAGAGGTTGGTCCCTTCGAGAATGGAATATCATTAATTCGACATCGTGTGTCTTCATCTGAGACGAATTCAGATACAATGGCAAATCATCAACGCGGGGATTCAGGTCTCAATGGTCAGTTCTTGCCCCAGCTTTTGGGTATTGCGGATGAAAACTCTGTGGAAGATCTTGCTTTTTATGAGAAAAAGCAACCATTCAAGTCTCGAGTGTGGAGAAAGGGCCAAAAAGCATCTCTTAAGCAGAACAGGTTGCTCTCTGATGAGGGAATGAAGGGCAGTTCAGGTCCGTATGGAGCCTGCAACAGGGAACCCTCGGTGGAGGCGTCTTCATCTTGTTCAATTTCTAGGGTGATTGCAGAGAACAGGGAGTTACTTTCACCGAGTATGGATGGGGAAATGAGGGATTCGAGTTCTAATTGCATTGATTGGTTCTGCCATCCGCCCGCTACCAAGAAACCCAAGAAGGATCACGGTTCGGTCTCTGAGACCAGCAAGAGCTCTTTCCAAATTGAGAATGAGAAGGCCAAATCTGAAATCTTATTTCCAGGGCTTCATCTTTTAGCTGATGTTGTGGTTCAGTCTCTGCAAAATGATCAGTCCGGTTTCCCCGAGAATATCCCACAAAAGAAAGGGATTAGAAAGCCAATCCTCATTCCCACAAGGGTACCATTCTTGCAGAAGAAAGTGGTCAGAAGAACCAAAAGTACTCTTAAACATCACCAGCCAGATGCTCCGCAGATGCTTCATGATTTCCAGAAGAATTTGAGTGCTGCCAATTCAAATTCTCTCTTGAAAGCTGATAACATCTGCGATCTGGGTGACCTAGCTTGCATAAAGCAAAGTGAAAATCAAGTTGTGGGTAATGGAGTTGATGAAGATCAAATATCGATCCCACAATTGGGCTGCTCTAAGAGAAATAGATCTCAGGTAATGCCCTTAAAGTATTGTGACTCTGTTCTCCAGCCATGGAAGAGAGGTACTAGAAGATAATTCAAATATTTGTGCTTTTTTGGTTTAGGCTGAAATCATTGGATGCTTTTTCAAAATGGCACTTTGATTTTGTTGTGAACACCTAGCAACATAACTGTCCTGTCTCTGAGAGTATTTGAATGCTGCTTACTGAAATACTGACTACATCAGAGAGAGGGGGAAATGTTGTCTGTCTCCATAGACAATCTGTAAATGACTGTAGACCATCTGTAAATGAGAGAAGACAATTGAGAGACATTCTTCCTTTTCTTTTTCTGTCTCTCTCCACATTGTATTGAGTGTGAATTATGAAACTTTTCCGAAATCTGATTTATCCATTTATTTGCCTACACCGGAGGAGCTTCATATTTTTCTTTCAAGTTGTTTTCCAGCTCTATTCTAAACCTCTGCACTTCCGCAAATCAGCTCTTGTTAATTGTAAAAACTTCTGCTTCTTATATATGGCAGGTAACATGGAGTAGATATGAGTTGTTAACAGTTTATAACATTAATTTTGGTCTCGGTTGGTGGTAATCAATATTCTGATCTAGTTGAATACTGAAGGAACCTTTCAACTAATCAGCCATATCCTGAAGGTCTAGTAATTGTTCATAAGCAAAATGAATTATGTATTTTGTGCTAAATCAATATTCTGGTCTAGTTGAATAACGAAGGAATCTTTCAACTAAGCAGCCATATCATGAAGGTCTAGCAATTGAGCATAAGCAAAATGAATGATATATTTTGTGCTAAATAACTCTGGTTGGTTTTATGATGTATTTTAAATCTGTGATAAAAGTTTTACTTATTATAAAATCTGCAAATAATTAAGCTTTTTTCATATATACTAGTACAGTTATTTAACTTGTGGTCGGTAAATACCGATAGGCCACAAATTAAGTGCCACAAGCAAATTAAATCTGTTACTTGTTCTTCATGTGTAATTGTAATCACCTTGTTATCTATGTCTCAGTCACCTGTCTTCTAACCAGTTGTCTACCATGAACTGCTTGTTATCCATGGATCAACTACCAGTTATTTTGATATTCTTTCCTTTTTTATAATTGTTTATTTTGAATATCCACAACCATAAAATCAATCTGCACATTACACCTGTCTCATACTCGTGCAATCTAGAATCTGTAGAGATCAACCTCTATCCAAATCCAAAGTGGAAAGAATTACACCAATATATATTATTACACATATAATGAATACTTAATATATGTTATTACACCGATAATGAATAAATACTTTATGACACTGAAGTTATGGTGACCACATGTTTTATATATATAGACTTTTAAATCCTCGACCTGTAGACAAAGAAAGTGAAATATAAGTGATGGATATGTCCCCAAGATCACACTTTTATAACTATAATACATTTTTCATGTAATTCATTTCAATGCAAATATTTATAATAGTTGTTTCGTTTAGAGAAAATGAGGAAACGCGTTCAATTACATGCAGTTATCTTCAATAATAAAAAGAACCATCGCATGTTTTAAGATAATTGAATGTCGTGCTGAAACAATGTATTTATTAGCAAACCAAATTCCTTAAAAGTTTCACAACTTTTCCTGGCTTGCAATCTGCTTTGATACGAATAAGAAGAATATTTTAATTTTTTTAATTAGTTTGTTTTTAAATTTTATATATATAATTTTAATTTTTTAATTAATTTTCTTAAATTTCATATATGTATGTGTGTTTGTTTTATATTTAAGGAAGATGAAAAATATTTTAATATTTTAATTGGTTTTTCTAAATCATATATACATGTTTGATATTCAATACATGAGAAATGGAAATAAAAATTAGATCTTATAATTCAATATCTAACTTTAAATTTAAATATTGAAAGTTATTATTTTTATTTTAAAGATTAATTGTTTATTTTGTAAATTAAAAATTATAAGCAAAATTAAAACACGTATTATAATAAATATTTTAAATTAGTAAAGAAACCATTTATCATATTATCTTTTTTTTCAATTGAAAAGAAATTTTTTGCTATTCATAAGAGTGAATTAAAGAAATTTACAATATAAGGGTGAATGAAAGAAATTTACAATATAACCTGTCCCATGGATAGTGAACTATCATTCAGTTTGTTTATATATCAAACTAATCTATTTCTTCCAAAGTAAAACCGATATGAATCAGTTCTGCCAAAAATTCTTCAGTGTAATCAATATACAGAGTTGTACCATCCATATAGTAGTTACCCCCCAAAAAGAAAAATACAGAAATATTCTCAGAAAATTACAACATTAATATATACGAACAGTCTCAAATTCCGGAGGCCTAAGCTCGTGATAGTGTGTAACCTCTAGTGTTCCTTCTTCCAAAATAAGACCTTTCTTAGATAGAGAGTCCACCCTGTGGTTATAAGCTCGGGAGATATGTTTTATAGAGAATTTATCAAGTTGTTCCAGTAATATCTTGACCTTCTTCCTCCATTGGTCAAGAGAGGCCACATTGAGCGCATTGGATTCCAATGCCCAACCAATAATAACAGATGAGTCTCCAAAGATCTACACATTGGTAATCTACAAACGGTTCAAATAATATAGTACACATCAAAGCGACAATAATTATGTGCGTGTATTACTTGCCAAACCACAACCCAATGCAAGCTCAAAGTATTCGGAAGAAGAGATAATGATGAGGCCACCCGCCCCAGACCTACCTTGTTGTCCAACACCATCAAAGTATCCATAAGGGCCTGACTCATCAAAGGTAGGTTCAGAAGGGACTTGACCCTATGAACAATCTTCGTCACACAAGCACCTGAGAGAATCTTCACAATAAAATGCAGTGCACTACTGAATTTAAAGACATAATCTCCAAATAAAATACGATTCCTTAGTTTCCAAATACCCTAGGTGAATAGAATGGGGAATGAGATGGATTCACGGTACCCCAAATGCCACTTATGTAATAATCCATCAATGGATTCCTGTCCCCAGCTTTGATCAACGCCCCAATACTCTGTGCCAGTAGACCATAGTTGTAATGTAACCGGGCAAGTAGTAAATAGGTGACCAACAGTCTCGGCTTCCTGAAAGCAGAGAGAACAGATATTGGGTCCATAAACCCCTCTTCGGATATAATTATCCACTGTCATAATTTTGTTGTTAAGTGTGAGCCATAGGAAGCAACGGATCTTATGTGGGACTTTCCACCGCCAAATAACATTATACCACTAATGTCTCGGACCGAATTGTTGATGCTGGGCAATAGCGAGATAAGCATTACCAATCGCAACTTCCCCGCAGTCTTCCCGCCAACACCAGTGTAATGAATCCATCTCAGTAGACAGTTCACTGCCAGCATGAATTAATAGTTGGACATATGCATTCCATTACATACCAGCGTCACCCATAATGCCAAGGTCACCCGCAGATCTCCAATAATCAATGAATCCAACTCCCATTGTCACATACCCCAATTTTATTAAAATAATGTAATTATTTTATTAATATTCCTGAAACATTATGTTAAATTTAATGCTAAGTAGGAATGGATGACTCAGCAGAGTCTCCAGAAATGGAATGTAAATTCTGAATAATTATTATTAATAAATAAATTATGGAGACAACAGCATGGGAGAGCTGTTAAAAGAGGTTACTGGTCTAACTGGTGGATGGAATTAGGTGGAAGGACAAAAGACAAGTGGCAGCATCCTCAAACACTTCCTGAGTTGCAGGTGGCAACTTCCCTATATTTTGGGGTCATGATTCCCCAAGAAAGTGGAATCTGAGCAGGTGGCTCATTAATGACAGTTAACCCAACTAAGACCTAGGCAATCTTTTAAATACTACTCAATGAACTGAGCTGGGGGTTCAACAGTTGTTCTAGAGGGAGAATACATTCAGGTGAATGCTATTCAGGAGTCCCATTGAGGTAGTGGGAAAACAGTAAGGAAGTGTTTTGAGTCATGAAGTTGCAGTAACTTGGTTCCAATATAGCTGTTTTGGCTGAGGGAATTGTTGGCTGTACCTAGTTCCAGCCAGTTAGACCAGAGCAAGCTCGGGGGTCCTGAGAAGTGCTGTCTGGGCACTCTCCAGGAATTGGTAGGGAGGAACAGCCTCCCATTGCTGTTATTGTCTACCAGAGATACAGGTTCTGCCACTCTTCCTGTTGTTTATCTAATAAATTTAAATGTAGAATGGACTATCTCAACTGTGTTTTGAACTGTATTTATTTTCAGTAAAGTAGTATTTCTGTAATGCCCTTTGGTAGAATTTGCAGAACTCATATGTCTTAGAATTTTTCCTACTATCACTTAAATAGAGTAATTATTTTATACAGAATATGTTGTTACTATTACAGTAATCAGATATCATGGTAATTAATTCTAGAATTTCTATTATTAGTTAAATAATAGACAGAATATTAAACAGTAGTCATTCCAGAAATATACTCATTAAAACAGTCATAAGAACAGACACATAGACAAATCTTAGAATTACTGTGAAATATTTCCCAATAGAGAATGTACAGGAATAGTTTCTTTTAGAGCAATATACTTGTATATATATATATCTGTTTCATATTTCCGTCAACTATAGATACAGGTTAGTCTCTGCATCGAGCTAAAGAAGAACAAAGCTCATATTATTTTATTTATTTATACTCAGAATCTCATCGACAGTTATCGATTATCCAAAAGATGTGATTGCAACAATGTTTCATTGTTTAAAAACTTCCCATACAATCTTATTCAAATCATAGTCAAAAGCAAACACTCAAACTGTAAATTGTGTTGTCTTTTAAACCTAATAATATAGTATTTATAGCCACGTTGTCACAACACAGATTAACAGAGTTATTTAATACTAGACAAACATCTTGACTGGCTCGAAGCCAAGTCTTAATACATAGAGACTTTATTGTTTCATTATCCAAATCATAAGCATAGAATCATTGTTCATTATCGAGCTTGTATTACATGAAATACACAGTTCTGTCGTAGGTTGTCCTATCTATATTCAAACATTGTAAACGCAGAGAAGCCATCAACGAGCTTAGCCATTAATGGCTGTTACAAACCTTCACAGTTATTTTATTGTAATAAGACTTATTTCTTATCAGTATTTCTCCTGGGGGGTGGTTAGTAAACCTAATACGGCCGTAGCCTTACAACATTAAGTCGATAGGTTGAAAACAAGAGAATAGAAATGCCTCCTATAACAGATCAAACCTACAGGATATCGCATTCATAGTCCAGGTATCCACAGTCACAGTTAATTGTTTTAAAACAAAAACATCAAAATTCCACAACTCGTTTCCAGTCACCACTTAACTCAAACATTTTCATTTATATGTTTTAAACCTGGAACAGAACCCCAACTCACCAGGTTAACCCATATTAATTAACTATTACAGTTATGGTTGAAAACATCAACATTCTTTTATTAAATATTCAAAATCCAAGAAAACGCAGAGAGACAGATACATGGACTCACCTACAGCATAGTTATCATACTTGCAAGTATTTGAGAACGCAAGACAGTCCTTATATTTTTTAAACACTCTAGTCATTCAAATAAAACGCAGAATGATACACGGCCACATGACAGGCCCAAAATACAGTAACTATTAATTTATACAGCGTGGGAAAAACCCTACGCATAGCAATTACAATGACAATAACAAACCCCTGGCCTCATATAGTCTGAGCCGTATATGGTTCTTCATAAACATGACGGGGTATCAAACCCTTTCTATTACAAACAAAACAATTTTTACAGGTGACTGTGCCCATGTCACAAAAACATCAACGACCCCATTATACAGGAGTTTCTCTCCAGACTTAACCCTAGCACAACAAAACCAACAAAGGGAGAGACAGCCATGGATAACCAGGCTTACCCGGAGGAGCCAGCGCTGGAGATGAAGCCCTGTGCACCTTCAGAATAGCGTGACCTGCACATCATTGAATGCCGAGAATTGTAAATCATATTATCGAATGCCGAGAGTTGTAATATTTTGTAAATATAACAATCTGTTGCAAAAACCAAAACTGTGAAACCATTATCTTACCTGAGCCGTGGACAACCTGGTAGCCACCAGAGGGAACAAGTAGCGAAACCTCATCACATTCTTTAGTTGGATGAGAAAAGAAACTCCATGTACCTCTCTATTGACAGCCACGACAGGCAGCAATTTTAAAACAAAACCCTTAAAGCTATGAACGAACCAGTCGAGAAGCACACTCCCAAAACCCAGTACACAAACACCTCAGGGATAAAAACGATAGCGAAACCCGGCCTCAAACTCACACCAGCGACAGTGGAAAGCTGTAAGTAGCAGGTGATTCAAAATTTGTGCTGACAACGAGACTAGGATACAAATAAAACTGTTTCAGACTCCAATAGCAGAGCCAAGACTTTAAACTACCAGTGAAATAAACAACATGACCAGAATCTAAGCAATAGCATTTTTTATAGTGCCAAACTGATGAGTTCAGACATGGAGGGTTTCTCCCTTACAACCGAGCCCGAAGGCAAAGACAATGACCAGGTAGGGTTTCGATATTGGCTTATATATCACCAAATGCATGGAGGAGAGCCAACCACGTAGCCATGTAATTTATCAACGCAACATGGGTCGAGTTCCTATAGTATGTTGCAGTTCGATTAATTGATCACCAATTCCAAATCATTGCACGAATATAAACCCTGTTCAACGTATAGAGAAGCACTATGATTAACAATCATTGTATTATATATATATTGAAACCAAGCCATCGAATAATGTCAAGAGCACATTATATTTCTACCTACAATCATTTAAATAATGATGTAGTCAACTTTCAAATGAAAACTCCATATCACTTAATACATTGAAATGTTACCATAACTAGATGATGGGATATACATTGGTTATTATGTCCTATCATCATATTTCTCTCGATACTATTGATAAATAATCAACAATGAAAGTAACAATATTTATTATCATGATGTCTAAGTATAAACTCATCTACAGGTCCATACCATGAACATAGATTAAAACCAAGACAGAGTTAGATGTTACAAGTTAAACAATAATACTAAGTGGACGTTGGGACCTTGAAGCATAGATGAATATAATGGAACATCGCTAGAGGCGTCACAACTCCAACTCATGCTAATAACACGTGAACACAGCAGTAATCACCGGTAATAGTTGATAATATATCACATAACGCAAACGTCACTATATGCAGACAATAAACATGATACAAACAAATTGTTACAGTGATAGTTACATCATTAACATAGGGTCATGTCATATAGCAATGGATACGACGGGAAACTTTGTAATTCATCGTAAAACCTGATGATACTGTCCCGGATAAGAGATATCATGTCGAGGCAGACTATCAATCTTAATTCAAGTATAAATTTTCATGAAAAGAACTTTACTGTCTTACACGACAACCAGTAATAGTAAATAGATCTTCTTTAAGTTTATACAGTGCAGGGAAAGGAAGTTTGATACTTACAAAAGAAAATTAAATTACGATGATCCATACTACACTGGGTACCTGCGAACAAAAGACAATTTATGCATTAGCTCATAAGCTAAGTAAGCCGGTCAGCTATGGCTAGCTCTCCCTTTGCAGTTTGAAACAAAAACAGTCAACATTTAAAATCACAAAAATCACAATCGTAGTAAGACAGAATCTTTTAAACAAGATTATGTTTAGTTACTGAAATTAAACAGGACTAGGAATGCTATTAACTAACATTTATTGTTATAATAAAAATTTTAAATTTTTCAGAAATTTCGGGTTTTGACACCCATAGGATTACGAGCATCATTCAAGTAATATAAGCCGCGTTGATGAAGTAAAGACACCGTATTATGTGAAAGCAGTTTTTCACAACCTATCACTGATTCCACCCCCAGACGAACCTAGAATCCATTCCCCACTCGCCAACCCAGATGCTCCATAAGATCAGGGAAGACTTCAACCAAACCACGCCAGATGTTTGATACACCCACTGATTTCTTGGGCTGGATTCTGATCCAATCAATAATAGTCCTACCTTTCAGATATTTATCCCGCAGGAGTAAACCCCAAAGATCAGGATGAGTCAGATCCCTCCATAAACTCTTCAGGTGTAAGGCCCTATAAATCCAATAGATATTCCATATGCCCCACCCACCAACCCCCTTCGGAACTGAGATCATAGGCTAAGCAATCAAGTGTGTTCCCACCTTATCCCTCCTACCAGACCATAGAAAGTTGAAAGATATTCTTCTAATATGGTTCAATATCGCTACCAGAACCTTGGCGAGTGTAAGCCAATATACTTGAAGGTTTGCCAATACAGAGTTCAAAAGGATAAGGTGACCTCCCAAACAAGCTTCGATAGTACCAGCCAGAAATCTTCGACTCAAACTTCATAATAATCCATCGCCAGTCCATTATAGAATAATCATTGGGCTTAATAAAATACCCTAGGTATTTTATACCATCATTCAACGTTTTGATATCAAATGTAAAGAGCCTTCCAATGTGACCACAGATCACAGGGCACATATTAAGGTGGTAGACATGATTTAGGTATGCTAATAACCATGCATGTGGCTTTACAGAAAAGATCAAGAATGTATTTGTAGTGTGACCACTCTTCTAAATTACCAATACCAAACAGTGATACATCATCCACAAACAAAAGGTGAGTAATACAAAAGTGCTTAAAAACTTTGATACCTGTAATCTTGCTTGCTGATTTGGCATGGTTGAGGAGTCTGTTGAGTCCCTCCATTACTAATAAGAAAAGTAATGGTGAGAGGGAACATCCCTAACGGATAGATATTATAATTCAAAGTTTAAATTTAAATTTATATGTTTAATGTTATTATTCTTATTTCAAAGATTAACGATTTATATTGCAAAGTAGAATTTGCAAAAAATATTTATAATTATAATATATATTTTAATTGTTTTATTGAATTGGTAAAGAAATCACTTATTACTATTATCTTAATAGAGAATCATATACACTTGTATTGCCTTTTTTTAATATTTCAATCTAATATATATATATATATTTATATATTTTATAAATTAAAGAAAAAAACTTTACACATATCTTTATTCATATAACCTTATTTATATTAATAAATAAAATAAAATTAATTTTACAAAATAAATAAAACAAAATTATTTAAAAATTAATTTTACAAATATATAGAAGACATACTATTATAATAAATCATCAATTTTATTTCTTAATAAAAAAGTTGATACTCCAATTTAAACAATGTATTAAAAACCATATATATTATAAAATTAAAAAATCTATTTAAATACTTTATACAAATATATCAATATTTATTATATATTAATTATTATAATAAACATATAAAAATTCATTTAATATATTATTAATTATATTATATAAATTTAGTTTTTAATAATGTGTCACATAACCATGTGTTTACAAGAATTACTAAACTCTTTAAATTGTTGGACCTAATGTGAGTGATTAAGGATGTATTTGAATTTTTTTAAAGACATGTTTTATATGATAATGATGATGATTAACGTCCACTAATACCAACTTTGGTTTATTGAACCTAAAAAAAGGAATTATTTAGTTTGCTTTAGAATTGTATTCGTATGGTCAAAAAGCTTGGAGAGGAGAATTATGAAATCACTATAATTTTGATGCGCTAGAAGGCTAAGAAGGTCGGTATTGCAACAAAGATTATAGAATTGAGATCTAATATGGGTGTAGGCAGGGCACTCTAAGAGAAAGTGTTTTTCATCCTCGACGCTCATAGTGTACAGTTCCTTTCCTCCCATGGTGTTTTAGGCACTGACCAGTGCCCTGTTTCACTATATAGCTCATGAGAGTTCGTTCTGATCTTGGCTATACTAGTTTTCTTCTTCGAACTAGTTAAGACAGACAGATACTTTTGAGCTTCTAGATTAGGGTTAATGACCTCTTTATAGTATCTTAATTTTATTTTAACCTCTAAGTCTCTTTTGCACTACATTTCTCTTTAAACTTAGAAGTAATAATATTTTTAATCTCATTAATATTTTGCAAGGCAACCTTTTCGTCAATCTCCCAATGGTTTAACTAGGTCATAGCATCTTTATACCACCCTCGTTTGAGCCGAAGGTGGTTTTGACTAGCTTTTAGGGCTAGGTTAGGAATTCTTTTGTCTCCCATGTTATTTGTCGTGTGCTTGTACATTAGAAACCTAGTCATATCCATGCTCTCGATAGGGTAGAGACCGACTTCTAAAAGGAGAATAGGATATAGGCATATTGTTTTTAATTCTAAGGATATAGGTTATAAAACAATTTTGGATTTGCGCAATCTTTCACCAAGATTCTCAGAGATATCGCACCCCCAAACCTCACAACCGTATAAGATAACATGAGTGACAAGAGTTTCAAAGATGAATTTATTTTTATCCCACATCACAAGGTTTGTTGATTTACACTTTTTTTCAAAATCGAAATCAGCTTTCCAACCCCCATTAATCATTTTCTCAATGCTATAGTTCCAATCAGACAAATATATTGTAGAAAGTAGCAACTTTTTTTTTGAAACCGAAAAAACAACTTTTTATTAATAGAAAACGTTGTGACTTCATTACGTTACATCACCAGAGAAGCGAGATGACTTCTCATTGTCCAAAACTTTCATTGATACAAAAAAAAATTCTATCTTAAAATTCAGTCAAACATATCACTTACTAGTACCAAAAATCCAAAGCAACTCACAAAGTATATCCGAAACTAAATCGGATTCCATCAACGGATTTCCAAATGACTCAAACAAAACAAAACATACTCCTAAATTCCTTGACAAGTAGGAATCCGTCCATAACACCCAGTGACAGCTTTGAAATACTCTCGGCTTCCTTATTATAGCATCTGTATATATGTGCAAAAGATATATAAAAAAAATCCTTTATCAAAGAACGCGTCCTTTATGCCCAATGATTTAGGAGTAATGGTCTCAACAGATGTTTACAAGAAGCCTAGTGGATGATGCATCGTGAATCTCCAAAAATCTGAATAGTATCAATTCCAATCTTCATAACAAACCACGGAATCCCCCAAAGAGCTAGAAGCTCAACTCTTGTGTTTGTCCCTCTGCCTACTTTTAGATGCAAATGATAAAAGTGTTCAGAAGTAAGCTTAAGGACCATACCTGCACCACATAATCCGCCCTGGGAGGCACCTGTCACATCCCCTCCTGTCGATCCAATGCAAGGAAGGGAACATGATACTGAATTCTAGGGCTCTTACAAAAACTCATCCCATTTCATCAAATTCATGTAAATAAAAACACATGTGTAGGTGTATGATTCAAATAAACACAGCAGAAACAATATCCACTACATGCATATCTAGCATGCATTGATCTTCATAAACATAATAGTCAATAATTAAATAACATTGCAGAGTTTAATACACATAAATAATACTCATCTTGATGTAATGTTGTCCCAAGAAACTAGCTATGTCACTGCAACGTTCCACCCAACCATAGGTCTCTGCCCAGCCTGTATTCTTTTAGCACTCAGAGACCACCCCCGATCTAGGTATGATTTCTACAAGGAAAAAGGGGACTCTAAAGCTCAACACAACCAAAGCAATGGATACCCATCTCAACCCCAACATTCTCTTACACACAACAACTCAAATATTGCGCATGGATACACATTTTCAACAATGGAATTTACAAAATAGGGTCCATGGGTTTTCCCCAAATCGTGGCACACCCAAAAATGAATTGTGGGAAGAGCAAATCAACCCCAAGGAATAAACTAATTTCTCCCACAAGTATGTGAGCATTTAGATGACCAAAATGGCCTATATGAAACCCCCAAATCGATTTCTTCTCTTCCCCAATGTTATCCAAAACAAAAATTCCCTTCCCAGCTAGAAAAATGAAGAAAAACACAACAAAACCATGGAGGAAAATGCCCAGGTAGCTCCCAACTTGTGAGAGAGAAAAACTGATGGGTGAAGAATGGCTTGGGAAGCAATTTCGTTTCTTGCCAAGGAAACCAAACATGAATTTCCATGAAGGGTGGCTTGCCCATAACCGAATTTGGATAGCCATACCTCTCCATTCCCCAAGTCATTAACTACTTCAACCAACTCTTGGAAGAAATAAATGATTGGGTACAAAAGTCAACATGGGTGGTTGAGGGTTTATGGGTTCTCTCATTGACACTTGGCTTGACTTGATTAGTTCAAGGGTATAAATATTTTCCCTCCCAATTCCTTGTAAAATCATGCCCCCATCTCTTGTTGCATTGCATAGCTAGTTGTGGGTATTTCATTAAAATGCATAATTACACGATATTTATAATTCCATTGTGCCTGGCTAGCACGCAAACCATATGCATCACTAAATCGATGGCGGGGCCTTGGCCTTGAGCTCCTCACCACGATTTTATAACAATATTACCACATTTACATTTTAATGAAATGGGGTCAAAATTGAGATATTACAATCCCCTCCCCCTTGGAATAACACCGTCCTCGATGTTCCAACACTTAGGAATACATACCCACTTTACGCGTGTCCAAAATTCACAAAATGTGGTAGGTCCATCCTACGTTTCATCTTTTTACTTTGAAATTTCAGGACGAAGTCCGTTGGCTTCCACAAGCTGCTCCTGATGGATTTGATCTTCCATCTCTGCAGGTGGGCATTGCTCCACAACAATCCCTTTCTTTTATTTACCTTCCAGCTGATCTACAAGTATGGAATTTCATGGCTTCCATCTTTCTTGTTGTCCTGGCAACTATTTGAGGAAGATTTTCAGCCAAAACCCATAGTCTTTGGTTTGCTACCATGGCCAATGTGCAAAACTGGCTCTCACTTTGCTCACTAGCAACACTTGGATGGTAACAACTGCAATCAATGGCTTTCAAATTTCTCACCTGTGAGATTCATCATGGCAATTCCTGTTAGGCCAAGCATAACACAATATTAAAACAAGTCAATTATTTTTCCAATTGACATGGATAGTCCATGCTTTACTCATGAGACTTCCACACTTTTCATGCTTTCCCAACGTACACATGAACTCATTCATGTTCATCCTTTCACAGGGAAATAACTATTTCAACATTCACAATTCATTTCAATTAATTAAACACAATCTATTTTCAGCTATGACATGCACTCAACAATTCTCTATTTCTGAAATGCATCAATCAAAAAGGAAATAGAAGAGTAAGAGTTTCCCCTCTTAGTCTTGTTCCAATACAGAGCTACACCACCACTGTGGTTCCATGCTTCTTAGCCTCTTTCACTTCAATGTGAATGCTTGACTTTCCCTTTCTTGGCTATGGCACTTAGTGTCTAAGGCTTTTCAACTAGGGAACCCTTCCCCATTGTTGCCTACAAAACCTTAAATTGGCTGCTAGGACCCACAAAGTTCCACTAGCACCATCTTTCATTACTGCTCATCTTGATCTCTTTTCGACGGTCACATGTCCACACGCATCCCTAGGATTCCTTCATAGTCCTTGCTTCCAGCAATACCTACACTCAAACATTAAATCAATTCACATGTTTAGTTTATTTTCATCGAGTTTATCTCTAAACAAGAGTTTAAGAAATCATAACCAAATCATGTACACACGTATATTCATATTAAATAAACAAGAAGCTACAAGATAACCAAATACTTATCTGTATTGGATGTCTTCACTTTATTCCACATGCTCCTTCTTTGCTTTACAAGCCTTGGATCACCTGTGGATACAATAATGAATGTTGGGCCAGCACGCAGGCTACTCCACAACCATTCGAGTAGTCAATGCCAGGCCAGTACGCCGACTGGGTTCTCGGGCATCCCATCTATTAATATTCCAAGCCATTACTCCGACTGGGTTTATCATACATCTCATTTAGCAATATGCTAGGCCAGTACTTCGACTGGTTTTATCAAACATCCCATTTAGCAATATGCTAGGCCAGTACTTCGACTAGGCTTATCAATTATTTAAGGAATGTTTGGCTAGCACGCTGACTGCTCCACAACATTTAATTCCCAACCAGTGCACCGACTGTATTTACGAAGCATTTATGGTGCCTTCAGGGTCCTTTCTTCCTGCAATGACCAAGATTTCCAACAGAGAAACAACAACGTATCGGCTTGGTTGTCATAAGAGTTGTCATGAAATTTTCATTATCCGAAATAATAAAACAAAAATGAATGAAAATTAAATACTTATTTGTATTGGGAATTTCCTCGCTACTCCACAGGTTTCCTTCTCTACTTTACAAGCCTTGGATGACCTGTGGGGTGGATGTTTGGCCAACACACATGTTGCTCCACAACATCAAGTAGTTAATGCCCAACCAGTTTACTCTTTGGATTTACCAAGCATTGGTGGTGCCAAACCAGTCCCATACCTGGTTTTCCCTCTCCATTTCCAAGCCAACACATCCATCAAGGTCATCAGCCAATGGAAGGAAACTACACCACGACCACTTCTAGGTCAAGGCTCTACTACGGAGCCATATGCATCTCAGGGTTTTTAGTCAGTCTCGATACCCCACCTTACTGCTAACCCAATAGAGATTTTATTCCTTCATCAATATCACCATAGCCCTTCACACACACATCAATTCTTCATCCACACAAGGATGGAACTCTTTCTCCTGTGCAAACCAGCGATTCCCTTTAGGAACTCTATAGGTGACTTTCTTGACTGCAGACTAGCATGGCCCCACAACACCCACTCACACTACACAAGGATGATACCCCTTTTCTACTACACAGCTCCTCAGGCCTATCCATCCCTTCTAGCGTCCTTTAGTGTGAGCTTAGAAAGGTTACCACTTCCCATACAATCCTCTTGAGTACCATTTCTTCACTTTGCCTCTGAACGTGCAACACTAAATTGCACCTGTGTAAGCTGATAACACAAGAAGGATAAGCAGGAACATCAAAATTGCTGCTCTAAAATTGTAACCATATTTCATAACATTCACTATCAAGTATTGAAACACCAGGAATGCATTCATTCCTTAGGGTGTAGTCAATATTGAAAACCCTAACATAACCCAACACCCAAAAGGTATGCATCCCTTTCCGATGTGAGCCATGTAGGCCCTAGTCACACTCAAGCAGTTTGGAATAATAATGAAATAATAAAACATGCTCTGCATATTAAATCTAATAACCAGACATGTATATTCTTAGTTAGGGTTACAGAATACTCGTTCGTTTTATAGATGTATCTTTTCTTCTTTTGCGAAGAATGGGGGCTCCCTTCTCTGAGTCAACAATCTTTCAATTTTCCACCCCAATGTTTTCACGTTCCATAACCCACTCATTCCTTCTTGGCATAATTTTACTGTCTCACTCGCATGGTTTATCAACATGCACTTCAGCTGAGACATTATCAAAATTTACAATGGAGTTTCACCCGAAACCCATTTCCAAAGCATGGGGTCCTTCCCATGGATTTTGGCTTCTGCAAGCCATCACATATGGTCTTCCTACAACGTTTCTTCCTGACACACTCCTCAAACAACTAAACAGTCAGCAAAATTTTGACAATCAAATTCAAATCTGATTTCCCTAATCAGTCAATGGCATTAATAATTAAAATCAAACATGAATTTACAATTCTATCTCCTACAGAAATTGTTTTGTTTAACCATGAGGCCATCCTCATATTGTTTGGCTCTTGTAAGTGGTATCACCCTGTCCATTATGGTTTTACACTTGCTTCCATAATATGAACATCCACCTACAACACTTCCTCTTGACACAATTCTAGGGAAGCCAAACAACCATTAGTAATTATTAGCCAAATTTCAAACCTCAAATTTACAAATCTATTTCATGCATAAGTTAAATTTCACAACCATGAGAACCTTCTCATAACCTTTGGCTTCTGCACATGGTAGATCCCGATCTTTACTATGGACTTATCCTCATTGCCATATGCAAGACTTTTCTTCCTGAAATCTGAAACTTCAATCAACCAAACACATTGTGAGTATCTATGCAAATAATCTTCTCATTGCTACAACAGTCACTGAAGTGATCTCAGAATTATAACACTCGATAATTCAAACACTTCCAGCTATTAAAATTTGAAATGCAATGATATATATATATATATATATATATATATATATATATATATATATATATATATATATATATATATATACATATATATATATATATATATGCATCATTATCATAATAAAATTGCAAGACGCGGTCACATTATCCCTGCAATTTAAATAAAAACTCCAGTATTCATTACTTCACAGCCATATTCTTTTTATGCAACTCTGTCCTTCCAATAGAGCACTCTGGTAGCCAATCAACATGTCTACCTTCTTCATGCAATCATTCTCCTCCATCCACAACAGCTCATGAAATGGTCTTGGGATAGACAATAGTTCACCATTTCATCTATTATCTAATTGCAATGAGACATATATATCACAGCCATGCATTCACACAATGCATCCCAACATGTGCACCCACACATATACATGCACACCTACAACATTCACATAGTGTTTTAATGTGCACTCACTCAATGCCCTCTTGCATGGATTCATGAATACTATACTGCCATGCCATTCATTTTACCATGATGTTTTGGAAAATATGGCTATTGCCTCAACACATCACCCAACCATCTCCCCAATCACTTGGTTAACTATATGGGTGCCTTCCTTCTCCACCCGAACAACACTTCAGGAGTTTACTCACTCCTTGGTCGTTGGCAAAGAGGTTTCATCCCAAATTAACACCAATAGGGATTTCATGGGATACTTGTGTAGTAATATAGCATTACCATTCCAACCACATCACGGCCTTACCCATGGCTGTCTCATATGGCATGCACTACCACAACATGACTATAAGTCTTTACTTGCTTTGGTTGTTAAACTCACAACCAATATACACAAATGGCATGATATAATTTCATATGAATGCATTGAGGTTTCTAAGCAACTATTGGGTGTAAGGATCCTTGCCTTCACTTACCCACACCTCACCAACTCGGTAGGATGGCATTCACATTCAGGCACTCAGTACCATATGCAAACCAAATCAACATAGTTTAAACATAGTTGAAGGGATCTTACCAAATCCTCTTTCAACATTCATACAATTAAGCACAAATAACCATTACCTTCATGGCTCCCATTAACATCGCTTGATGTTACATGATCAGTTGGTCTCCTACAAGGATTTCACCATCCCACCACCAACCTCTTGAATCATAGATTATGGCTTGAGGATAGACTTCTTTTCTTTGGTGGACACTTGTATGTGCCATGGACATCTAACGTTAGGTGAGATTTGTTGAGGGAGTGCCACAACTTGATTTGGGACGATCAACCTGGATAGGAAAGAACCGTGGTGCTCTTGGAATGAGGTTACTACTAGGAGCATGTGTGGCATGACGTTGAGGAGTACGTCAAGACTTGTCTTGTTTTCCAGCAGGACAAGCTTGACACCAAGAAGTGAGTCGGACCTCTCCAACTATCTCCTGTACCGAAGAGGCCGTGGACAACTGTCTCTATGGAATTCATCACATACTTTCTAATTTTGCAAGGATACAACATGGTCCTAGTTGTCGTGGACAGGTTTTTGAAGTATGCCACCTTCATTCCTACGAAGATGCCTTGCAAATACGAAGACATTGCGAAGCTATTTTTTAGACATGTTGTGAAGCATTGGAAGCTTCCATTGAGCATGTTGGACAAAGACACCCAGTTCACATCGCTTCTGGACTGAGTTTTTCATGTTGGTGGGGACCAAGTTGTTGATGAGTTTGAGCTACCATCCGTAGAACGATGGGAATATGGAACGAACCAACAACCTCTTGGATGAATACCTTAGGCACTTCATGCGAGCAAACCAATAGGATTGGATGGAGTTATTGGACCCATCCCAGTACAGCTACAACATGTAGACTAGCTCAATGACATGTTATAATCCCTTTGAGTTAGCAACGGGGCAATAACCACTAACTCCTCATATCATCACGAAAGGTTCTTATAGACAGAACTTGGCCCTGATGATCTTCTTGAAGGATTGGTAGGAAAGGTTGGAGATGTCACACATGCAATTGATGAGAGAAACCGAGAGGATGAAATGAATGGAAAATTATGGAAGGTGATAAGTTGACTTTCAGGTTGGCAACAAGATGCTTCTCAAGCTTCAAAAGGAGAGGTTCAAACCACCACTAGGCATGAGAGGATTGTTGATGCGGAGGTTTGAGGGTCCTTTCAAGATTCTTAAGAAGTTAAGCAAGGTTTCCTACAAGGTGAAGTTGCCGAAAGACTTGGAAATATTCATCCTATTTTCCATGTGTTCTAGTTGAGGACCTGCTAATTCAATGGGGATGATCCAAGTAGGAAATTTCTATCTAGGGATCCCATGATGATTGCATACAATACATAGCACAAGGTAGAGAAGGTTTTGGAATACTGCTATGTCAAACATAGGAGGATGAGTCATCATGAATACTTTGTTAGTTGGAAGGACTTTCCAGAAGAAGAGAACAACTTGGAAAGGAAGGAGTCACTGTGAATGAAGGAAGACAAAATCCATGATTTTAAGGAGACTCAAGAATTACTTATGAAGAAGGTTTGATAATGCTGTCGAGACATCGATAAGTTGGGTAGGGGATGATGTCATACCCTTGCTTTGGAAAGGTGCTAAGCAACCATTCCAAGGAGGACGCGCAAGGCCAAGATCCCACATGATAATGGAGTGTGTCGATAAGCGTGCCATGTACAAGAAATGTGTGACTCCCATCCAATGGTAGCGTGTGAGAGTGAGAATATCAGAAAGCAAGGGGAAGGTTGGACATGAGGTAGGGAAAGGATCCCACAAACTTACTCTGTGGGAGTTATTGAAATGTGAGTCGGACTGACATATGAAGGGTTGAGTGTGAAGGGAAGTCAGTAGGGATGCATCCCATGGGCACCACCCGGATGCATATTTATAAGCCAAGTGTGGCAAGCCAAGAGGATGTAGGTTGAAAAAAACACCAACACTTACATATATAACAAGAACAAGGAAATTCAAACTATGGGGAGACATCAAGGGCATAGGTGGAGATGACAGCCTAAACGTGGAGTAAGACAAGTGTTGTAGGAGGTGGAATTGCAGATGCGAGAAAGAAATAAGCTTGTCAAGACACAGTTTTGGGGTTTCTTTGTAACGAAGGTACAATCAATTTGGGTGCACTCATGAAGTGGTTGCAGTTTTTGCACCCTCCTTTATTTTAATCATCTATGTTGTACAATATTGTTGTATCATAATAAAAACTCTTGGGCGCACCTCATTGAGGTGCCGCCACTTGCAAACTTGTGTTGTTCTATGTGTATGTGATCTTCCGTGACTATGTTATAACATAACATTAACTGTGTTTACACATAAGAATTAGAAGTAGGAGTAGTCTAGCAAACTCCACTTGGGATGGCCTTGCTACCGGGAGTGGAGTTCGTGCAGTGCCGCATGGCCAAGTGAGGAAATTAAACTTAGGTTTTGTGTTGGACTCTTGAGCCTGTGACAACATTGATATTAATGTTTTCTTTTTAACATGAACACATATATTTATATTGAAAAAGGATGAACGCGTTCAGCAGAAAGATACAAAAATATATTGATATAGGTCATCAAAGTAGCATAGACAATATGACAACAAACGACCGACATATACAGTAATCTAGTATAAGCTATAAGATTTCAAAAATACTAGACATCCCGAATAACTGGATACCTTAACAAATTGTACTAGTAATAAGATGCAAAAATGGAGCATAACAACTAACTAACTACTGGTATCACTAGTAGAACTCTTAACCTGAGAATTTTCTTCATATTCTTCACTTTGCAGACTCTTGGCTTCAATAACTGTGTTATCTTCCTCATTATAAACCTCAATATCATAGGAGTCTATCTCCATTTTTCCAGTAGATCCAAATTCTGAAGCAAACCCTGATTTCTCTTCGGAATCCTCAGCAGATTCATCCTCAATGTCCTCATCATTGTCTGTTGATGTTATATTAATGAAGGTGTTGACTTCATTACTATGATTCCCTGAATTTTCTCCTCCCTTTTCAGAACCCTCTATTACTGATTGATGGACTGAGATACCATCCCCATTTCGAGCTATATAATTCTCATCAATTTTAGAAAAGAGCCACCAATCTGGTCTTCATGCTTGGAAACTAAAACTGCCATACATATTACCTTGTCCACACATTGTTTCACTTCATCTTGTAAATTGTTCATACGAGCTTCCATATTGCCACTAAGCTCCTGATACATATGTTCTATATGGTCCAGATGATTATCCACAACCGGAGAGTGAGCTAACATCTAGTTCACAACTTGAAATATTCCTTCCATACAGTCCCTCATCCATTTCATATGGGATTTAAAATCATTTATG
Organism: Larix kaempferi; assembly: GCA_027924585.1. Lineage (NCBI taxonomy): Eukaryota > Viridiplantae > Streptophyta > Pinopsida > Pinales > Pinaceae > Larix > Larix kaempferi. The sequence goes on along the minus strand of BSBM01001002.1, from coordinate 13,657,388 downwards.
TTAGCAGAAGCAACATTCACATGTTCTGTGAGATGCTCAACTTTCTTTTCTAAATCCATTGATAAAATATTTACAAAACCATATGCTCTAAAAAATCCAAAAGGATACAGCCAAAAATTGACTAGTTCCACGAAAACAAAAACAAGGCCAACACTGATAATACCACAAACTTCCTTCTCGTAAATGCAGATGATTTTCTAGCCATAGTTAAGCTCAAAACCAAAAAAATCTTTGTGCCCACCAAATCTTGTATCCCAAACCTCCCAAATGAAAGCCAAAGAAGATCCAAGACGAAATACCTGATAAGGGAAGGAAACCGAAGCAAGCGTCCTTACTCTTCGAGCTAAGGAGAAGGCAGAAAGGGTTGCATTCCTTACCACCATTCTAGACGAACAATCCAAAAAATCTGCATTAGAAAGCTCCACCACAACCGAACTCTTAGCAGAGAAACGAAGATCAACCACGGGGCCAATAAATGGAGGGGAGAAATGAGTCCTAAAACCAAGGGAGAAATCCTTCACATTGCTCCATCTACCGCAATTAATGGACGAGACACCTGCATATGGAGAAGACACTTCCCCAGTCCCACTGTCCGAGAAAGAGAATACGTGGAGGCTCTAAGAAGCCCACCACATGATGGAATGATTAAGTATCATTAACAAGCCTCAAGGGACCCAAAACATATTAATTCCCCCCCCCCCCATCTATTGTTAATCCCCCTTGATGAATGAGGGAGGCTTGATTTGCATAATTGTCGGTTAGAGAGTTCAACGACCTCTTCACATGATAAAAATTTATTGACTGGAACCTCAGAAGAATACTCAAAATGCGTTTGTGGAGTCGACAAGCTAAAGGATCTGAGATGGGTTGCCCATTTCTTACTTGAGACAAAATGATCAAAGAGTCTATGATGACAATTAAAGGAAGAACTTTTTCATCTAATGCCGGTTTTAAACCAAGAAACAAGGCATATCATTATGCTTGATTATTTGAACCTATTCCCAATCCCCATGCAAACGTTTTCACTATATTTCCACCAAGGTCAAAGATCACCCCTCCCGCACCTGCCTCCCCGAAGCATTGATATTAATGTTAAGGTTACATAATACTCACAATATAAACTATAATACTTAACATCTAGACAAATCAACTTCCATAAATCATCTTCCACATTAGTCTCTTAGACTAGTAAAATACAATAATATTGTGTTCTAGTAACATATTCTCTAAGGTTTAAACCATAAACATTGGTTGCGTCTTCATTTTATCTTGGGATCTGGAAAAAGACAAACTTCTTCCGCTCAAAATATTTGAAATTAAAATAAACGTGTTTTAATTTATTTTTCCAATGCTATAATTAAATTTTTGTATTTGCCTTGATTATAAGTTAGACATTTGGATTTTGTAATTTTTTTTCATTTTAGTTAATTAATATTGTGTATAGGACACATATTTTCCGGCACTGTGCAACTTTCATACTCATAACATTAATATAGACATATATGTCTCTGCATTTGTTAAATGGTCTTTCAACACATTTTTTTATAATGTGGTATCAACATTTTATTAGAGACTAAGTTTATAGCATAAGAGTTATGATTTAGGGGATGAAATTTATTTGGTTTTATTTTTATCTTTAATTATAAGGTTTGAAGATGAAAATCACTCTCATAAAATGACTTTCTTAACCTTTTAACTCACAATTATGATGATTTAAGAATGCTTCTCTTAAAGCTTTTCAAACATTGAAATAAATTTAAAAAAAAATTAAATGATTCCTTACCATTTTAAGATTGGATAAACCAAAATAATCTAAATTAACATTAATAACTATCAATATGAAAAAACACAGTGTATAAAAACATTTTATGTTCAATGTATTAAAAAAATTAATTTTATATAATTAAATAATGTTTAAATAATCTTATTGTTCAATTAAAATATAAAAAAAAGACAATTTATCAATCATGTGGTCCTCCAGCAAGAGAATAGTAATAAATAATTTATTCGCAAATTTTGTAAAGCAACTAAACTTTTATATAGTCAATGGTCTATAAAATAAATTATTAGTCTTCTAAATATAAATAGCAATATTAAGTATTTAACTTTAAATTTAAACTTTGAATTAAATCAAATTTTTGAACATTAAATTTAAAATATGGAAAAGAATAAAATAATTATTTATTATAATAGTTATAATAGATTAGGCTAACCATGGATGTGAATTATAAGTGGATGTTCTTGAATGATGGAAAGATAAAATTAATAAGATCTGGATAGACTTTGAAGATTTAATTTTTCAGCATGTTTATAGAGAATATAATGTAGAAGTTGATATTTTTTCCAAGCATATACTGGATTTGAAAAAACGCAGAACGCATTTGATTCTATATTGATATTTATGGATCAAATATCACTTCAGAAGACTCTATTTTTATTTTGGGGATTTGCTTCTATTTATATTTTGGGGGTTTGATTTGCAATTTCTTGCAGTTGAAAACTTTTGGATGGTTTTTTATATACTTTCTCTGTTGATGAAAGAATAGGCTGTATTTAAGCAGTTTAAAAAGTTTAAAATTTGTTACAAATAGTTTGTGATTTTATTTAGTTTTCTGTTTAGAATGTTTTGTAAGGGTCTTTTGGTTATCATTATCAATCTTTAGTTAGACTATTGAAAGGGCTCATTATGATAAGGTGGTGGAGAGTCTTGTGTCTTTTAAAGGATGTAATGGATTGCTGATATATTTATAAGGATGTAATGGAGTCTTGTGCTGGATTGATGTAATGGATTGCTGTAAGGATGTAATGGAGTCTTGTGCTGGATTGCTGTAATGGATTGCTGATATAATATTTTTGTTAAAAAAATAAATAAAAATAAAATCAAAGTATTACTGTTAATCCTACCAACACAGAGTGCAAACTCAGAAAAGTTATCAAACTTTTAATGAATTTGAGTTACTCATAAATACATTATTTTAAAAATGGACAAAAAATCAATTATCTTAAGACATGATATAATTTTTTTTATGATTAACAATAACTACATGTAAATTAAATGCTTATCCCTGATTTAGAAACAACACTTTATCCTTGATTTAGAAACAACTTTTAGAAATATTTCAACTAAAATGAATTACATGATAAATGTATTATGATTGAATGCCTATCCCTCATTTATAAACCTTTGAGAATTATTTGGACTAAAATGAATTACATGAAAAAAAATATTGTAATTTTTACAAGTATGGCTCTCAAATCATCCACCACTTATAATTCAATTTGCCATGCCATTTAAAACCAAGAATGAGAAATATAAAAAGGAAAACTGGGATAGCTATAGAACAAAACCACTTTAATATATATAGGTGGCGCAAAGCAAAAATGTTTCAAGGATTCAACTGTTTGGTGATTCTAAAATTGCAGTTGAATGGGCCAAAGGGAAGATCCAGATTGGGGCTCTTCATCTTCAATATCTTCTATCTGCAATTCGAGAGCTGGTAACTTCATTTGATAAAGTTTCCTTTACCCACATTTATAGAGAATTAAATGCAGAAATTGGCATTGACTCTTCAGCCTGGGTAATTGAAGTCGAGGAGCATAGAGATTCTTCAGCCTGGGGTAATTGAAGTCGAGGAGCATAGAGATGGGCGGGTCATGCAGCGTTTCTTGATGAATTAAAGTTGATATAACAAATGTAAGTCTGGATTGTAAGGCAGAGTGTCAAGTTTGGTATGTATGTATTGTTGGATTAAACTCACAGAGATCATAAAATTATAATAACAGAAAATTGAAGAAGATTCACACATAACAGCAATCATACAAGAGACACAAGATATACCTGGTTCATCCATTGAATGTGGGCTACATCCATAGGACAAGGGCAGGCAGTTTTATTCATCATCAACAATAGTTTACAAACTATCTCGGAGAGGGCTTAAAGCCCCAGCTCAATATCTGCCTCAATGGACCATATATTTAAGCAAACCATCAGTTATATGTAACTGATTATACCGTTAGTGAAACCACCGTGAACTAACTTGACCTCAACCGTCAATTGGTTGTCACATTCCAACATGTATTTTGATATTAATATGTATGTATTTTGATATTAGCAGATTGCAAAGCTGTGGGCCAAGCAATGTAATGTAGCTTAAAAGGCAGAAAATGACGATGTAAGTCTGCACAGGACAATCCATGTTTATTTGATATGAATAAAATGATTTTTTTTCCGAAAATATATATATATATATATAACAAATCCACTTTAAGAAATATATATATAAAATAAAACTGGAAGAACTACAAAACAAAGCCACTTTATTTCGAGGTTATATGGTACTGAGTAAAACTTCTAACAGATATTTTAAATCTATCATAATGTCAACCAGAATTATTCAGCAAAAGTTGGGATCAAGGAAGCTCATTCATTTTGCTTGTGAGCCATGGCTACACCATCAGAATATGAATTCAATTCAGCTTATTTGATAGAGGATCAGATGAAAGATTCCTTTAATATTCAACCAGTTCAGAAGATTGATTAGCACTAACCCATAGCAAAAATTAATGTTATAAACTGTTAACATATATGAGAAGCAGATTAATGCGCAGAAGTGCAAAGGTCTACAATTAAAATAAAGCTGGAAGACAACTTCAAAGAAAAATATGAAGGTCCTCTGGTGTAAACAAATTAATGGATACTCAAATCATATTTCAGATGATCTATGGACAATCAGTACAATGGAAAGAGAGAGTAAGCCAGATTAACATAAAAAAAAAGCCTTTCAGTGGTCTTCTCTCATTTGTATGGAGACAGACAGCATTTCCTCTCTCAATCTCTGATGAAGTCAGTATTTAAGTAGGCAGCATTCAAATACTCCGAGGGACGGCACAGTTTGTTGCTAAGGTGTTCACAACAAATAATCAATTGCCAATTTGAAAAAATCATAGAATGATGCCCTAAATCAACAGACATGAAGATTTGAATTATCTTCTTGCAACTTTCTTCCACGGCTGGAGAACAGAGTCACGGTACTTTGACGGCAATTCCTGAGATCTACTTCTCTTAGAGCAGCACAATTGTAGGATCGACATTTGATCTTCATCAACTCCATTACCTACAACTTGATTTTCACTCTGCTTTATGTAAGCTGGGTCACCCAGCTTGCAGCTATTATCATCTGTTAAGCGAGGCTTTGAATTGGCAGCACTCAGATTCTTCTGTAAATCATGAAGCTTCTGCGGAGCATCCGGCTGGTGATGTTTAAGATCACTTTTGGTTTTTCTGACCACTCTCTTCTGCAAGAAAGGTACCCCTGTGGGAATGAAGATTGTCTTTCTAATCCTTTTCTTTGGTGTGATATTATCAGGGCAACGGGACTGGTAATTTTGCGGAAACCCAAACGCAACATCAGATAAAAGAAGAAGCCTTGGAAACAAGATTTCAGATTTGGCGTTCTCATTCTCAATTTGGAAAGGGCTCTTGATGGTCTCCGAGACCAAGCCCTGATCCTTCTTGGGTTTCTTGGTAGCAGGCGGTTGGCAGGACCAATCAATGCAATTAGAACTCAAATCCTTCATTTCCCCATCCATACTCTGTGACTGGGACTCCATGTCCTCTCCAATGACCTTAGAGATTGAACACGATGAAGAGGCCTCCACCGAGGGTTCCCGGTTGCAGGCTGCATACTGACCTGAACTGCCCTTCAGTCCTTCATCAAAGAATGACCTGTTCCGCTTGAGAGCTGTTTTTTGGTCCCTTCTCAACATTCGAGATTTGGATGGTTGGTTCGAATTTTCATCCTCAATACCCAAAAGCCGGGGCAAGAATTGACCATCGAGGCCTGAATCACCGTGTGGATGATTTGACTTTGTATCTGAATTAGTCTCAGATGAAGATACACGATCTCGAATCACCGATATTGGAGACTTTATCGAATCTCCATTCTCAAAGGAACCAACCTCCGCATTTGAATTTTGAACTGATAAGCTTCTGTCCCTGCCATAAGCTCCGGATTTCAATGGATTTATTTCCAATGTTGCGGAAGATCTGCGGAGGGGAGAATCATCGATGCATTGATTTCCCTTGCGAATAATGTTTGGAGAGGACCCGTCTGCAAGAGAGCCGATTTTAGCTACTGAAGAGAATCCATCAGCCATAGACTGGAGTTTGCCAATCGTTAAAAGCTTCTTGCGAGCTCTACACCATTGCCAAATATTATCGGAATTCTCCATTGGGTATAGTTTCTTGCAACACTAACTCGGAATTCCTCAGAGATCAGAGCTCTCAAAGAGGCGTACAAGGGCCGAGGGCCGGGAGAGAGCTCAAATTGCTCTAGCTAATTTAAAAGCTGGATCAATATCCGACCATCTGACCCAGAAAATTAAACGGATCACAGCTATGGAGCATGCCGATCCTAACAAAAGAGAACTGCCAAAGCAAATCCTGATACGATCAGGAAGCCACCATTGCTTAGTAAAATCACTGCTTGCTTTTTCTCAATTTCCAGATCAAAAACTCTGGCAGGAACCCAAATCACCAAACTGGTTAAGAACAAGGTTTGATCAAAAGGGTAACAAATTCATAGATCAAACTGATAACCCAACAAAATCAATTGATAAAAAAACTGGGATGTGCTCCAAATTACACAGAAAATAATGTGAAAAGAAACAGCGCAGCTTACCAAAAGGGCAGCTGATAGTAGTCTAGTAGCTGCATCTGCAACAGAAAATAAGTGCTAAATCTCAAGAGATGGGAGTGGCCCTGAACAGGCTACCCAAGGCAGCAATTGCATGATAGCGCTGCCAACAAAATTGGGAAGACAATCGCAGATTTGGTATAAGAAAGAATAGCACAAAGAGATGCATGGCTGAGGCAGGGTGCCAGGGAGCGCCTTCATATCAAAATCAAACTGCCAAACGTAATGAATATTTGTTTGCGATGGTACTTAAAGCCTCATTATCTGGGATTTACAATAATGTTCAATTTTAGTAAAATTCCGTTCATTCTAGGGACAAGCGCCTCTCCGAGGCTTCAACTTTGAAGCCTTCGGTGCCAATTAGAACCCATTTTACTCTTATTTGAAGAGTACAACCATTTTTGAAACCTTCTGTGCCCATCAGAACCCATTTTACCCTTATTTGAAGAGTACAGCCATTTTTGTTATGCAAAAACATTTAAATTTGCAAATGAAATTGCCAGTTATTTTGTGACTTTGCAATTGAAAGGCTACTCCAGAAGCCCAATTATTTTATCAAAATGCGTTCATATCAAACACAATGTTGGGACTCAATAACCAAACCCAATCAATAGCCCAACCAAGAGCTAAGCAATGAATGAGAATAACCTTCCACTACTATCTCATGCCAACAAAACAAGATGAACTCCTTTAATCTATAATGTAGTGGTAGCAAACTTTCTTTTTGGTATTGATCAAAATCTATAAATTTCTAAGTGTTTTGGATAAAAAAATTGTGATATGGATCCAATTTAGAGTAAATTGTAATATATTTAAAATATATATTAGATTTATATCAAATTTATAATTGTGTCCCAGTTCATTAGGGGGATGTGTAACTCCTTCCGTGCTCATCCTAGAGCTGACATGTGTTCTTTTTAAAAAATAATAAAATATTATAAAAACATATATATAAAACTACACAAATTAAATAAATTGAAATGCTTCCTCAACATTTGCACTCTAAAAAGGGGTTTGCATATCGAGAGATTTGATCCCCTTTTAAGATGGATCTATGTTGGTGTAAAAACTATCATTTTATTATAAAAAGATGTGGGATTATGCTTCAATGCTATGTGGTATTTAGTTTATTTGGGCAGGTCAAACCCTTGAGGAACTCTGGAGACTTGGTCAAACAATGCAACCTATAAGGATCACTTGGCTTTGCCTATTATCTTCATATGGGGGGTTTGGCTCTCCAGGAACGAAGCTATCTTTGAGGACACTATCATCTCCCCCTCTATTTATGAATCAAAAGGTTTAGCAGTTCTTAGGCATTTCCCATACGATGGAAAGATTCAAAAAAAAGGAGGATAAAGGTGGAATCTATAGATAGATTTAGTTTTTGGCTATATTTTGATAGTGCCTATCAAGGCACCCCAGCTCTGGGTGGGGCAAGTGGTATCCTATATTTATCTAACCACCATTGGATTAAGTTGTTGCAAGACTGGGGAGTAGCACAAACAACAGAGCATGGTTAATGGCTTTAAAGCTATCTTTGCTTGTGGCAAATATGAAAGGAGTACAAAACCTACACGTTTTGGGGGATTCAAAATTAGTCATAGATTGGATGAGTTTGAGGATACCTCCAAGGAATATTCTACTTTATCCCTTAAGCCAAGAGATATCAAGATTGATGGGCCTTTTTTAGGTAATGAAATTTGAGCATGTTCTCACAGAAAGGAACCAGTTGGCTAATCAATTGTCAAAGACCGGTCTACATGTGGGTGAAGGTATCTGGTACAAATGGGAGATGAAAAATGACATTGAAACAGATTTTGATCCAGGACCCCATCCGGGGTAGTGAAAAGGAGTATAGAGGTTTTTCTTTGTGACTACAGTTTCTTCTATGTAGATTGCTTTTGTTTCTATTAGGATGTATACGAAACAAATCTGCATAGAAAGCTAAGGCTATGTTTTATCTTTTTTGTAATGATGTCTGAATATATAAGATGGGCATTTATGTCTTCTCTCTGCTTTTTGATATATGTGGTTGAAATGTCTCATGATCTATGGACAAGGTGGTTTATTATTAATACAAATAGACTCTGCACTTTTTTTGAGGAAAAAAATTATAAAATTAAATATGTGAAATCTTCATTCCTCTTCATAATTGCTATGATAAAAAATTTAGCTCAAGTGGTTGAGAGCTATGAGTTGTAAGCAGAAGGTCTCGAGGTCAAATCCTCAGGTGGCTATGCATTGATATATAAGGGCCTCATTTGATGTCCCCATCAGGTTTGGTTCCGTAATTAGAGCCAACGGGGTGAGGCCCCTTTAGGTGGCATCCCTGTGAATTTCCTTTCCGGGGTTGTGAACCACATTGAAAAAAAAATTGTTATGATAAAAAATAAATATTTATATAATATTCTACATAATGTTATTGGATTCAATATGCCAGTTACACGTAGCTGCTTCCAAATCGTTGCTCCCATAAGGTGTTAAGGTTATAACTAATCATCATTGGTGACACACATTGCAACCAATCATTAGTTGGCAATCACATCTAGTAAGTTGGTAGCAAATAATTGAATTAATGATGGTTTTTATTTGGCAAGCTATCATAGTTGAAATCTGCTGACAACAGCCTTCAAACACTTGACGCTAACTTATTCCTTCTCAAATCCCAACCAATCTACGTATAAGATAAATTAGGTAATGTATTAATAGTGAATGCAATCACACAATCTGGAATTCAATCGTGTAGTTGATGATCATAAATTAGAATCGATTCACCATATTTTGTAATGGTTCATAAGTATATAGCCAAGTGATTGGAATTTGGGAACTAAGATTCAAGACTATGATTAATATGGTTATTGAAATTCGGAAATGTGATTATGTGAATGTTGAAACTGAAGTGGTTTAAAACTTTGAAACCTTTTTTATCTTTATTTCAAACTCTTAAAATCTTACTTAGGTTGTTTCCATGATCACCGTTAACTCTCGAGCATGTTCCAATTTCATATTCCTACATTGTTTTGTGTTTTAGTACATGACAAAGTCAGTGCATTCTGCTTGCCATATCCAGATTTCAGAGATAGATCCTATATCCACTCCTTGTGTTGAAAAGAGGAAGCCTCTTGGAAATATGAACTCCCCTCGAAGGCTGAGGTCGTGACTTATTTACTTATTGGTACCAAGATCTTATAATTATCCTCAGTTTCCGCTATACCCACCCTCTATATGTATAATATTTTGGGTTATTTCCTATCAAAATAACAAGTTTGAATAGGAGTAACAATCCCTTCTCGGGATGCTTCCACTATCATCCCTTGCTTAGGATGTTTCCGCCAACATTGTCAAACCCTGCTCAAGCTACTTCCACCCTTTCTTGGCCTCTTCATTCAAAGGGTATATCATACACTCTTCAGACTTCGACTCTTCTCCTCTTGAGTAAAAACAAGATTGAACTATACCTTCCATGGCTCCACCTGAGCAAAGGAAGGACACAACCACCCCAACACCACCGGTCCACCACCCACCTACATAAGTCCACATCGTCACTAGAGACAGAAAAGGACAGCTCGTTTAATGATCATTTCCTTTAGGAGAGTCTATCTCTCCTCTAGTTCGCAAAGTTGAGTTGCCAAAAACATATATAAAGGGTTGTGTTGTTCCTACGACTAAAAATATGAACACTTGGTTTGTTGATTGTCTTAGCTACTTGTCTGTGTGGTTGAGCTAAACTTGACCTAATTGCTAGTGGTTCGCACTATGGAGCATATTATAAACATTGGCCAAACCATCTCTCGCTCAATTACTATTTGATTTTTCATGTATGTGCAACATCATAATAGTTTTTGTTTGAGTTATTGTATAGGTTTCCACTTAATATTATTTATTTTCACATGATTACAACAACAATGTTTTGAAATTGTGTTATTTTAATATATATTTTTCACTATTACTTTTTTAAAATTGTGTTATTTTATATATTTTACTAAAAGCTATAATATTGAACTCTGTAAATTGAATGTTGAACAATATTGAAAAGGCCGGCCATATTATATTATTAATATGGTTTTAAAATTAATTTTGAGCACTTATTTCATTTGCTTTGATTCCTAATGCAACAAAACTCATGTGGAGCATGACCACCTTTCCATGTAATTCAAAGTAGAGAGTTAGATGTCTAACTCCAAACCCTCTAGGACTACTACTTTGTTACCCAATTAGAAAGTCATTGTAGTTTCTAACAGAACTTCATGTGGAGCATGACCACCTTTCCATGTAATTCAAAGTAGAGAGTTAGATGTCTAACTCCAAACCCTCTAGGACTACTACTTTGTTACCCAATTAGAAAATCATTGTAGTTTCTTTACTAAACTTTAGCTTGGCCTAGCCCTTTACATATATTTATTCCCAATAGTTATAACTATGAAGAATAAGAATAATGTTACCTTACTTAGGTCTACACGTTTCTACTTCTCCTAGTTATATCATATCTAATATACAACTACTCTCTTCTTCCCGTTAGTTATACCTATCTTTAGGGCGAGGAAAATTCAACCCACCTACTCTCAAAGAGTACTCAAACAATGTGTATAAATTTGGTAATTAGGCTGCAATACCTAGCAAGAAAGAGAATTTCTTTCTTTGGCTCTAAATTAAACATTTTACATCACTTAGATACCCTTATACCGTGATTAACTAGAGATATGAGAAACATAGAGGTTTCTTCAAACCATCCCTAAATAAGGCATCCATTGGTTGCCTCTTGTTAAGATTATGAGTATTTTGTTAATGGGATAAGTTTCTATGAAGTGGCCCATAGTTGCACATTATGTTAATGGGATAGGTTTCTATGTTTGTGTTATTGCTTCCATTATTTTCAATGTGCACTCTAAGAGGTGGTCCATAGTTGCACAATATGGTATCGGAGTAGGAAGATCCTATGATGAGGATAGATCTAGCAAGGACAACACTACACAGAGTTGTCAAAGGAAGAGGTAAATACAATGAAGAAGTGTCAAGTAGAGTTATCTAAGGAAGATATAACTCCATCATGGTGACTATGTAGATGTTGTCTAGATAAAAAAAATTAATAAAAGCTATCGCAGGAAAGTTTAAAGAATAATTTGGTATAGATAGGAAGTGTATGGGTTATAATAGATAGAGGCACGAATTATGATGATGAGAGTGATGTCACAAAGATGTTTATGTGGTTGGAAAACCTAAAGATAACCCAAAAAAAGAACAACTAGATGTGCGGATGTCAGGAGTGAAGATGAATGGGAGTAGGAGGCTTTACAAAAGAAAGAAAAAAATGGAGTTTGAAATAAGAAAGGATGAATGAAGCCATAAATACATTAGGAGGGTGAAGCCATGACGAACATGGCAGTGTGTGTCAATTGAATACTTTGTCTATGTATTTTCGGAGTTCAACTCTAGATGAACTGATAGATTGGATTTGGGATATGAAACAGACTTTGAGAACATTCATGTTGAGGACTCCAAGTGAGTGAAGTTTGCATTCACGAGATTGAGGAGACATGCATCAAGATGGTGGGAAGATTTTCCATTGGACATATGAAGAAAAGGAAAGGAAAAGGTCAAGACATGGGAAAAGATTGTTCCTAAATTTTGAGCTACATATATCACTTCAAATTGCTTTTTAAAATTGTGTTGAAGGTTTAAAGGGTAAAAATATAAGGAGAAATATCTAGAAGAGTATTGCTATATTTTGTAGAGTATCCATTATAGTTGGTTTTGGAAAGAAGGATGAAGAAAATATTCTAGATTTGTGAAGGGATTTAATTTGTCCATTCAAAAATAAGTTAGCATGATGGAGACGTATTCCATGAGTGAGGCTTAAAGTTTATCCTTAAAGGAAAAAATAAATTTGTTAAGAAGATGCCATAATGAGAAAAAGAGAGGAGTTGGAGGTGAAGAGAAACTATGAGAAAGACTAGACGGTGATAGTAGCAACCTAAGGAATAGTAGTGAAAGAAGATCCCTAGGATGATGTGGAGAATTAGAAGCATGCATGGGAAGAGCTTGTGATTGACTGCTTGTTAGAATAATTAAAGGTAGTGCATGTGATTGAATACATGCCTAAATAAATGGAGGATGGGTATGTGATTGAATGCCTATTGCAGGAAGCAAAAGAAGAGACCCCATTAAAGAAGGTTCCCAAAATAAGCTTTTAGTTTTTTGTGCAAGAGAATAAAAGAATGCAAAAATGGTTGAAGATCATTATGAAGCCCATAGCATCAATGCATAAAAGAAAGTTGAGCATATCCTTTAAGAGGATGAGGACATGGACAAATTACAAGCTAAGGTTATGGTAGATTGTTTGTGTGAAGGGATGGACATAGCAAGCAATGAAGGAATAGTTAGGTCAAAGAGTAGTAGCCATGGAAATTGTGGCTGTATAACAACTTTGAATTCCAAGAGGTGATTGTAACACTTGAAGAAGATTACCCCAATTTGGTTCAATATTAGGTAATTGATACTTTGGGATCAATTTGAAGAATTTATTCCAAATGATGAATGAAGGACACTATACATTCTCTACATAGAATATGTAGAGAATGTATTTCAAAAGGTTACTAAGATAATGATGAAGGAAAACGATGAACAATTTGTTGCATGGAGCATGGGATTGATCAAACCCAAAAAACAAATTATTGCGATGATTAGGAGTTTAGAGAATAAGTTCCGAGGAAAAAAAGGAGTTTAGAGAATAAGAAGATGGAAATTGATTGGGAAGTGCAAAATAGTATATTGTACAAGGTATGAATCTAAAGAAACAATAGAAAGGAAGAAGAAGAACATTATTGAACACATGCAAGGAGGGTGTGTGTAGGTGAAAGAGAAACAAGTACCTTCAAATATTTATTTATCAAACAACCTTACGAGTCAGATGCTCACAAATTTATTCACTAGGGGAATTTGATGCATGAGCATCACTCGGTAGTTGGCGATCTTGCATGATCCAAAAATATTTGAATTCAACTTTACCATTTAGTTGAATTATAAAGTAGTTTCTGGTATCTAACAAAGGGACAACAATGTAGAGATTGAAGAATAAATACAAGGAGTTGTAGTTAGATTCCACATGGCAGCGAATGATTAGTGATAATGTGGACCTAGTTCATGTGGTCAACTATGATCAACTAGTGATGATGTAGATCGTATTTACAATATGGTCAACAATGATCAATGAATTCCAAGAGGTTCAAGACCTTAAAAAGAAGCATTCAAATTCATTTGAAGGTAGCTTTGAGTAGCTTAATGTAGCTCACAAGTTTGGAGCTTGGGATGACTTGAGGGAGAAATTAGAGTTTTAGCTAAGGGTCTTTGATAGCTCAATATATAGGAGCATTGGTGGCTCCAAGAAGTAGATTGTAGATATGAGATAACAAATCCACGAATAGGGTGAGAGAAAAGTTGAATGCATGCATTTGAGTTGGCTATTTATTATTGTTGACATGGAAAATGTGTCTAGGTTATTTTGTTGTAACAAATAGTAGTTTGATACAAGGACTTTAAGCCTATGATGGTATTGATATTGATTATGGAGTCTATTAACTAAAATGTTTTGGTGTTGTTGGCAATGTTTATCTCTTGTCTAGATTACGAATTATGTTAATGGAATAAGTTTTTTTTATATATTGTTGACAATTTCGTGATTTTTTTTTTAAATTCGAATGATTAAGTGGATTTAATATTTGTGTTATTGCTTCCATTATTTTTTATCTATACTCTAATTAGTGTATAGTTACACCATTAACCATTAAGCTCTAAGACCTTTGGATTTTGTTCGAATATGAATGTCAATAGCCTTATTACTAACTATCAATATGACTAATGAAGGAAAACACTTGCACACTCTTAATGGGATAGCAAAGGAAAGGAAATGCAATCACAAACCATTCCTGAAAAATGATTATATGACATGCCATCAAAATGCTTTTTTAACTATGTTTTTCACTTTCTCTTTTGTGCTTGAAGGTGATTTAGGTGAAAATGTATGATTGATAATATGGAAATTTCTACATAGTTTTATTAAAGAAACCTTGTATCATTATTCATTGTGGCTATAATGGTAATGAGATTGTCCACACATTTAATATGTTTAATGTCATTAGATGTGGTTAATGATTTGTACCCAACTACAATATCCTTATTAGATATTGGTGCTAATAACCAAATAAACATTAAAACATTGTCCTAACATAGATATACATGTCTCTTTATTTGTTAAATGGTCTTTAAATGCATTTTTAGATAATGGGGTATGAACATTTTATTAGGAACTAAGTGTATAGCATTAAAGTTATGATTTATGGGATGAAATCTATTTTTTTCTATAAATATAGATATATTTATAAAAATTATTTGAATGGCTCTATTTTCATTTTCAACCGAGAGGATTGAAGAAGAAAATTACTTTCTCACATAATAACTTTTCTAACATTTTAACTCATCACAATTATGGTGATTTAGGAATGCTTTTCTTAAAGCTTTTTTAGCATAGAAATAAAATTCTAAAAAAATTCAAGTGCCTCCTTATCTTTTTAAGATTAGATAGACCAAAGTTTATCTAAATAAAGGTTAATAACTATCAATATGGACTGTGAGAAAGGTAGTAACACAAATGCTGGATTGGTTGCTTTATGGGGGCTTCTGCAATTTGCTTTTATGAACAGTATCACTGACATCCAGGTTTTTGGTGATTCGGAAGTAATCATAAATTGGATCAATGGTAATTACAAGTTGCAGGCTATGCTTTTGGATTACTAGTGTAAGCGTACAAGAGAATTATCAACAGCTTTCTCTCAGATTTCCTTCAGCCATATATATACCGGTCTTTCAATTCAGAAGCTGGCATACTTTCCAAGTGTGTTGTAAGAGGTCCTGGAGGTTATTTGTATTTCAAAGAAATTATCGATGAGACTGTTGCTCTTGAAGGTTCCTTGATGATGATTAGTTAATCGTTCTTTTGGTACTATTCTGTAGGATTCTGCAGGTTGGAGTTTTCCTTTTGGATGGATTGTCATATTCTTGGTATATCTCTTGTGACAGTGAGTCTGGAATGTATGGTTTTTTGGACTTATGGTTCTATTCCGCGAAGGTATAGTTGAGCATCTGGCTTTGTTATTAGTCATAATGTTAATATTTTGTGGAGGAACTCTTGCTTCTTTTTGTGAAACATAATTTTACAGGCTTGTTAGCTTAGGGGTCATTGTCATTGTGACTGTTTTGATGTATATATTTTCTTTGATTCTATAAATAGCAAGAAAATGGTTTTTTTCCTATTGAAAAAAAACTATCAATATGAAAATGCACATCGTATAAAATCTTTTTGTATTCAATGTATTTAAAAAAAAATTATACATAATTGAATAGTGTTTAAATACTCTGTTTATTGAGTTGAAATACAGAAAAAGGCAATTTATCAATATTTTTTTCCAAATTTTATAAAGCAACTAAACTTTTATAGTCTTTAGCCTGTAAAATAAATTGTTAATCTTTTAAATACGAATAACAATATTTAATCTTAAATTGAAATTTTGAATTAAATCAAATTATTGAACAGGAAATTTAAAATATAGAAAAAATAAAATAATTATTTATTATAATAATTAAAATAAAAATAAAATCAGAGTATCACTGTTAATCCTACACCACAGAGTGCAAACACACAAAAGTTAAACTGGAAGGAGTACAAAAACAGAGCCACTTTATTTCGAGGTTATATGATACTAAGTAAAACTTCTAACAGATACTTTAAATATATCTTAATGTCAGTCAAAGTTATGGAAGCTCATTAATTTTGCTTGTGAGCCATGGCTACACCATCAGAATATGAATTCAATTCAGCCTTCTTGATACAGGATCAGTTGAAAGATTCCTTCAATATTCAACCAGATCAGAAGAATGATTAGTACCAGCCCATAGCAAAAATTAATGTTATAAACTGTTAACATATATGAGAAGCAGATTAATATGCAGAAGTGCAAAGGTTTACAATTAAAATAGAGCTGAAAGACAACTTCAAAGAAAAATATGAAGGTCATCTGGTGTAAACAAATTAATGGATGCTCAAATCATATTTCCTCATTTACAGATGATGTGTGGACACTCAGTACAATGGAAAGAGAGAGTAAGCCAGATTAACAAAAATGAAAAATGCCTCTCGGTGGTTTCTCTCATTTGTATGGAGACGGGCAGCATTTCACTCTCTATCTCTGATGAAGTCAGTATTTAAGTAGGCAGAATTCAAATACTCTGAGAGACGGCACAGTTATGTTGCTAAGGTGTTCACAACAAACAATCAATTTGCCAATTTGAAAAAATCATAGAATGATGCCCTAAATCAACAGACATAAGATTTGAATTATCTTCTTGCAACTTTCTTCCATGGCTGGAGAACAGAGTCACGGTACTTTGACGGCAATTCCTGGGATCTACTTCTCCTAGAGCAGCACAATTGTAGGATCGGCATTTGATCTTCATCAACTCCATTACCCACCACTTGATTTTCACTCTGCTTTATGCAAGCTGGGTTACCCAGGTTGCAGCTGTTATCATCTGTTAAGAGAGGCTTTGAATTGGCAACACTCGGATTCTTCTCTAAATCATGAAGCTTCTGCGGAGCATCCGGCTGGTGATGTTTAAGATCACTTTTGGTTTTTCTGACCACTCTCTTCTGCAAGAAAGGTACCCCTGTGGGAATGAAGACTGTCTTTCTAATCCTTTTCTTCGGTGTGATATTATCAGGGCAACGGAACTGATAATTTTGCAGAAACCCAAACGCAACATCAGTTAAAAGAAGAAGCCTTGGAAACAAGATGTCAGATTTGGCGTTCTCATTCTCAATTTGGAAAGGGCTCTTGATGGTCTCCGAGACCAAGCCCTGATCCGTCTTGGGTTTCATGGTGGCAGGCGGTTGGCAGGACCAATCAATGTAATTAGAACTCAAATCCTTCATTTCCCCATTCATACTCCGTGACTGCAACTCCATGTCCTCTCCAATGACCTTAGAGATTGAACACGATGAAGAGGTCTCCACTGAGGGTTCCCGGTTGCAGGCTGCATACTGACCCGAACTGCCCTTCATTCCCTCATCAGAGAATGACCTGTTCCGCTTGAGAGCTGTTTTTTGGTCCCTTCTCAACATTCGAGATTTGGATGGTTGGTTCGAATTTTCATCCGCAAGACCCAAAAGCCCGGGCAAGAACTGATCATTGAGGCCTGAATCACCGTGTGGATGATTTGACTTTGTATCTGAATTAGTCTCAGATGAAGATACATGATTGCGAAGCACCGATATTGGAGACTTTGTCGAATCCCCATTCTCAAAGGGACCAACCTCCACTTTTGAATTTTGAACCGGCAAGCATTTGTCCCTGCCATAAGCTCCGGATTTCAATGGATTTCTTTCCAATGTTGCGGAAGATCTGCGGAGGGGAGAATCATCGATGCATTGATTTCCCTTGCGAATAAGGTTTGGAGAGGACCCGTCCGCAAGCGAGCCGATTTTAGCTACTGAAGAGAATCCAGCTGCCATAGACTGGATTTTGCTCATTGTGAAAAGCTTCTTGCGAGCTCCGCACCATTGCCAAATATCGTCGGAATTCTCCATCGGGTATACTTTTTTTGCAAGACTGACTCAGAATTGCACAAAGATCAGAGCTCTCAAAGAGGCGTACAAGGTCCAGGAGAGAGCTCAAATTGCTCTAACAAATTTAAAAACTGGATCAATATCCGACCATCTTACCCAGAATATTAAACGGATCACAGCTATGGAGCATGCCGAGCCCAACTAAAGAGAACTGCCAAAGCAAATCCTGATACAATCAGGAAGCCACCATTGCTTGGTAAAATCACTGCTCAATTTCCAGATCAAAAACTCTGGCAGGAACCCAAATCACCAAACTGGTTAAGAACAAGGTTTGATCAAAAGGGTAACAAATTCATAGATCAAACTGATAACCCAACAAAATCGATTAATCAAAAAACTGGTATATGCTCCAAATTACACAGAAAATAATGTGAAAAGAAACAGCGCAGCTTACGAAAAGGGCATCTGATAGTAGTCTAGTAGCCGCATCTGCAACAAAAAATAAACGCAAAGCCTGGAGATGGGAGTGGAAGCCCTGAACAGGCTACCCAAGGCAGCAATTGCATGAGAAAGAATCATGCAATCCTGAGGCAGAATTGGTATTAGAAAGAATCATGCATGTCTAAGGCAGGGAGCGCTCGGATTCAACAAAATCAAGCTACTAAACGTAATGAATGAAGATTTGTTTGAAATGGTACTTAAAGCTAATTATCTGGGATTTATGATTATTTTAAATTTTAATTCAAGATCCGTTCGTTCTAGGGACAAGCGCCTCTCCTCCTACGTCGCATATATGGACATTTAGAAATTTTAATTGGGGCGAAATTTTTGTTTCATATCTCTTGTAAAATCTCTCATAACTCGGTTAGAAGTCTCGTGGCTATCGTTGAAATGGTAAATAGGGTGCTGGTCAAATGTAAAAAAAGGTAGGTTGTGAGCAGAGCCCAGCGGTGGGGCCTGACGGATGCCTCGCAGGAAGTCCGGCTTCGATTCCTGCGGGGGAGGTGCTGCTGCTGCACCCCAGAAAAAGCCTGTACAACCTCGATGGTGTCCGTACCCCTGCTGGCAACCTGTTCAAGATTTAGGCTGGCCCCGGCCCGTGGGGTTTGATATCCAGGTGGTTTAGTGACGGCGCTCACTGGGCGGTTTGGAGAGGTTCCCCTCGGTTACAAAGAAAAAAAAAGAAAAAAAAAAAAAAAAAAAGGTAGGTTGTGCATAAGGCATTGAGGATGTTTCATGAGTGATATGCAAGTGTTTTGAATTGTGGTGGGTTTTTAGTTTTTTTATTGCATTTATATTGCTTCTAAATTCATCTCTAGTTCGAATGCTTGCTTATGGGTTGGTCCATCGAGAATCATGGCATTGTAGACAAATAGAAGAGATGCCAAATCTCCTTCAGTAGTATGTAGGTACTTCTAGATTCCTTTTTCTA
Source organism: Larix kaempferi (assembly GCA_027924585.1). Taxonomy (NCBI): domain Eukaryota; kingdom Viridiplantae; phylum Streptophyta; class Pinopsida; order Pinales; family Pinaceae; genus Larix; species Larix kaempferi. The sequence goes on along the minus strand of BSBM01001002.1, from coordinate 13,637,647 downwards.
GAGGATCTGAAATAAGGGTTCGAATTCCTCTGGAAATGATATCCACGTTGTGGCTCTATCATATCGGGAACCTACATACTCAAGGGCCTTTCTCCCAACTTGTTCATTACTAGAACCATTCATGCACATGTTCACCCCTCGATGGCATTGTATAAAAGAATATCCACTGCTTATACAAAGTTCATAGTTCATTGTTATTAGTCTTGTTTTCTCAAGTTTGGAGGTAGTATTCAAATGTATTTGGAGATAGTTTTGAGTAGCTCAATAGTTGGGAGTTTGGGATGGCCATAAGGATAGTTAAAGTTTTAGTTTCGAAGATTTGAGAGCTTGATAACAAATGAGCATTGGCGAGTAAGCATATTGGAGATCTAAGATAAAAATCTAGGAAAAAGTTGAGCATGGAGATGATTGCTAATGTTTGAGTTTCGTTATTTATTGTTGTTGACATCGAGCATTTGCATGGGTTATTTTATAGTAAGAGATTGTAGTTGGATACAAGGACTTCAAGTTTGTGATGGCATTGATATTGATTAGGGAATCTATTAACAACATTGTATTGTTGTTGTTGGTAATGGTTGCCTCTTGTTGAGATTATGAGTTTTTTGTTAATGGAATACGTTTCTATGAAGTTGTTGGCAGTTTACTGAAAATATTTTAAATTTTGATTGTTGAAGTGGATTTTTTATTTATGTTATTGCTTTCATTATTTTCAATATGCATTCTAAGAGGTAGGCCATAGTTGCACCAACTGCTATTGGAATAGGAAGATCCTATGGTGAGGATAGCTCTAACAAGGATAACACTAGGTAGAGTTGTCAAAGGACGAGACAGATCCAATGAAGCAGTGTTGGATAGAGTTGTTTGAGGAAGAGATAACTCCAATACAGTGGTTATGTAGATGTTGTCCATATGAAAATAATAATAATAAAAACTGTTGCAGGAAAGTACAAAGAATAATTTGGTATAGAAAGGAAGTGTATGCATTGTAAAAGACAGAAACAGGGCTTTTGATGATGAGAGTGGTGTTACAAAGATGTTTATGTGGTTAGAAAACCTAATGATAGACAAAAAGAAAAGAACAACTAGATGTGTGGATGTTGAGAGTGAAGATGAATGGGAGTAGGCCGCTTTACAAAAGAGAGTTTAAAGTAAGGATGATTGAATCCATAAAGAGATTGGGAGGGTGAAGCCATGATGAACCTGGGAGGGATATGTCAATTGAATACTCTTATGTATTTTTGGAGTTCAATTTTAGATCACTTGATAGATTGGATTTGGGATATGCAATGTACTTTGACAACATTCATGTTGAGGACTCCAAATGAGTGAAGTTTGCATTCACAAGGCATAAAGATGGTGGGAAGATTAGTTATTGGGCATATGAAGAAAAGGAAAGGAAAAGGTCAAGACATGGGAAAATATGGTTCCTAAATTTTGAGCTACGTATATCGCTTCAATTGTTTTTTAAAAATGTGTTGATGGTTGAAAGGGTAAAAATATAAGGAGAATTATTCATAAGAGTATGTTGCTATATGTTGTAGAGTATCCATTATAGTTGGTTTTGTAAAGGAGGAAGAAGAAAATATGTTATATTTGTGGAGGGCTTTAATTTGTCCATTCAAAAAGAAGATAGCATTATGGACATGTATTCCATGAGTGAGGCTTAAAGTTCAGCCTTAAAGGGAAAAAATAAAGTTGTTAAAAAGATGACATAATGAGAAAAAGAGAAGGTGAATAGAAACTATGAGAAAGACAAGATTGTGAGAGTAGCAAGTTGAGGATAGTAGCAAAAGAAGATCCCTAGGATGATGTGGAGAATGAGAAGGATGCGTGGTAAGAGCTTGTGATTGATTGTGGGTTAGAAGAGTTAAATGTGGTGCGTGTGATTGAATGCATACCTAAATAAATGGAGGATGGGTATTTGATTAAATGCCTATTGAAGGAAGCAAAAGAAGAGGCCCCATCAAAGAAGGTGCCCAAAATAAATTTGTATTCCTTTAATTATTTTTGTATTGATTTTTGTGCAAGAGAAGAAAAGAATGTAAAAATGGCTAAAGATGATGATGAATCCCATAGTGTCAATGCATAAAAGAAAGTTGAGCACATCCTAATTAAGAGGATGAGGACATGGACAAATTACAAGCTCAGGTTATGGTAGATTGTTTGTGTGAAGGGATGGACATAGCAAGCAATGAAAGAATAGTTAGGTAAAAGAATAGTAGCCATGGAAATTGTGACTATAACAACTTTAAAGTCCAAGAGGCAATTGTAACACTTGAAGAAGTCTGTGAAGTAGAAGATTACCCCAATTGGGTTCAATATTGGGTAATTGATACTTCGTGATCAGTTTCAATAGTTTATTTCAAATGATGAATGAAGGAAAATATAATTAATCATTGGCATGATACAAGAATGAGGTAGAACATATTCAATGGGTGTATATGGAGAGTAAATATAAAGAAGAAGATCATATTAAAATGAATGGCAATCAATAAATTACAGTAGAAAGGGAGATGTGCAATGGGTGCACCAAGCATTTGTAGTAATGGGAAAGGCATAGAATATGTAGAGAATGTATTGCATAAGGTTACTAAGATAATGGTGAAGGAAAACAATGAAGAGTTTGCTGCATGGAACATGGGATTGATCAATCCCAAAAAACAAATTATTGCAATGATTCACAGTCTAGAGAATAAAATCTATGGAAACCAATTGGGAAGTGTAATGTCCCCTTCTCCTTAGAACATGCAGGGAAGGAGACATTAACAACATAACGGGCTTTTGGTAAACTTAGCCCCAATATTTTTGCACATAAATAACTAACATTTTAAAACTTCTATATGCAGATTCGTTTCAATATAAACACAGCGGATAAACATACTAGCAAGCACACACAAACAGACCGTAATTGCATAACATATTTACCACAGCAGAGAATGATTCAACATAAAGAGACCCATTCTCATTCGTATGCCATGCACAGACTTCATTTCAATTTCCTTAACATGAAGAATAATCATTCAAATAACACATTGCAGAACCCAGATATATATATCCAAATTAAAGTCACGGAGAGCACTTATCTTGCAACGCGATATCCAACGACTGGCTACGTGAGAGCAACGTTCCACCCAACCATAGATCTCTGTCCAGCCTGTATTCTTTCAGCTGAGAGATCACCCCCGAGCTGGGCTATGTATCCACTAAGGAGGAACTAGATGGCTCACTCATAGTCAGGGTTTCACTCAAACAGCCATGCTAAGCCAACACACGGTTGGGTTTCTCAAGCATGCAATAGGAGATGGAGGAGGATGCTAGTCCACTGAGCTCAAACCCAGAGCCACATACACTTCAAACTAGACTCAGCAATCCCATCCTCTATTCATATATCCACAATCGGATTTCTCACAAATCTGTCACAAACAACCCAAATCCGTCACTGATTTTCTGGGCCATTAAAACTGGGTTTTCCCATGGCTTTTGGGGTAGCTATTGCTCCCAAATTCGCCCCAATACTCATACCAACGAATCCCCCATTGGATTTCCCTGTCCAATACCCAATCGGGACGTTTTTGGCTTCCCAAAACGTGGGTTCATTCCAAGTCGCGATTTCTGGTTTTCTTCCTGCTGGGAGCTCGTTTTTGGATGGAGAAAGATGTCCCATACTTCCACAATGGAATGGGGATAAGGATGGAGCAACCCCCAAGATGTAGAGTGACTTGTGGGACAAGTCAAAAGAGCCCATACCTACCCATACGAATTTTAGGGCTGCCCATACTCCATCAAAGTCATTGACTTAATTCTTCAACCATTCTCTTACAACAGGAATAAATGTCATCTAGAAGGTCAAAGGGTTCTCATAATGACATATGGCAACCTATGGTTCACTCCCATAGCCCCCTCACCACTCCCTAGTGGATACACGTGGCCCCTTCTCATTCGTTGCCTCCATAGCCAGTCTTGGAATTTTATATTGCATGATGTTTATTTACATCCTATTACAATTTCCATGGCTTAAGAGCACATGGTATCAAAATATCAAATACTTGCCCTTTAAATAAAATTCGGCTTTCACTAGCGGGGCCTTGGCCTTGAGCTCCACGCTAGGAAAACATACATCACATGTACACTTATTTACATTAAAGGCTAATATATCCTAAGGGTCGAATTGGGGGTATTACAGGAAGTGCAAAATAGTATATGGTACAAGGTATGGAGCCAAAGAAAGAATAAAAGGAAGAATAAGAACATTATCGAACACATGCAAGGAATTTGTGTGTAGGTAAAAGAGCAACAAGTACCTTCAAATATTTATTTATCAAACCACCTTACGAGTCAGATGCTTTCAAATTTATTCACTAGGGGAGTTTGGCGCATGAGCATCACTTGGTAGTTGGCAATCTCGCATAATCCAAAAATATTTGAATTCAACTTTACCATTTTGTTGAATTCTAAAGTAGTTTCTATGAAGCACTATGGAGCATATTATAAACATTGGCCAAACCGTCTCTCACTCAATTACTATTTGATTTTTCATGTATGTGCAACATCATGATAGTTTTTTGTTGTGTCATTTTATAGGTTTACACTTAATATTATTTATTTTCACATGATTACAACAACAATGTTTTGAAATTGTGTTATTTTAATATATATTTTTCACTATTAGTTTTTTAAAATTGTGTTATTTTATATATTTTACTAAAAGCTATAATATTGAACTCTGTAAATTGAATGTTGAACAATATTGTAAAGGCCGGCCATATTATATTATTAATATGGTTTTAAAACTAATTTTGAGCACTTATTTCATTTGCTTTGATTCCTAATGCAACAGAACTCATGTGGAGCATGACCACCTTTCCATGTAATTCAAAGTAGAGAGTTAGATGTTGTAACGTCCCCTCCCGTCGTCAAATGCAGGGAAGGAAACATTAACAACACACCGGGGCTTTTGGCAGACTTAGCCCCAATATTACATTACTCATAAATTCATAACAATTAAAAACTTCTATATGCAGATTCATCTCAATATAAACACAGCAGAATAAACATACTAATAAGCACACAACCAGTAATGCCTAACAGATATATATATATATATCACAGCGGGGGATGATTCAACATATAGAGACTCAATCTCATTACAATGCCATGCATGGATTCCAAATTAAGATAATCAACTCATTTCATTAAACATGGACAATTTAACATATTGCAGAATACAAAATGCAAATAATTTATAATACACAGAACACTTATCTTGAAAAGTAGATGTCCAACGACTGGCTACGTGAGAGCAACGTTCCACCCAACCATAGATCTCTTTCCAGCCTATATTCTTTCAGCTGAGAGATCACCCCCGAGCTGGGCTGTGTATCCACTAAGGAGGAACTAGATGGCTCACTCACGGTCAGGGTTTCACTCAGACAGCCATGCTAAGCCAACACACAGTTGGGTTTTTCAAGCATGCAATGGGAAATGGAGGAGGATGCTAGTCCCCTAAGCTCAATCCCAGAGCCACATACACTTCAAGCTGGACTGAGCAATCCCATCCTCTGTTCATACATCCACACTTGGATTTCTCACAACTCTGTCACGAATAACCCCAAATCCGTCACTGATTTTCTGGGCTGTTAAAACTGGGTTTTCCCATGGATTTCAGGGTAGCTAATGCTCCCAAATTCGCCCCAAGGTTCATACCAATGGATCCCCCATTGGATTTCACTTTCCAATACCAAATCTGAGCGTTTTTGGCTCTTCAAAACGTGGGTTCTTTCAAAGTCGCGATTTCTGGTTTTTCCCTCTGCTGGCAATTCGTTTTTGGATGGAAAATGGTGCTGGTAACTTCCACAATGGAATGGGGATGAGGAAGAAGCAACATCCATGAGGTAGAGTGGCTTGTGGTACAAGAAAACAGAGCCCATACTCTGCCATACGAATTTCTGGGCTGCCCATGCTCCATTGAAGCCATGGACTGAAATCCTCAACCACTTCCTTACAACAGAATTAAATGTCATCAAGGAAAGTCAAATGGGTTCTCGAGGTGATATATGGCAGCCTATGGTTCAATCCCTCAATTCCCTCACCACTCCCTAGTGGATACACGTGGCCCCTTCTCATTCGTTGCCTCCGTAGCCAGTTTTGGTATTTTATTGCATGATGTTTATTTACATCCTATTACAATTTCCATGGCTTAAGAGCACATGGGCATCAAATATCAATGCTTGCCCTTTAAATCAAAATTCAGGCTTTCACTAGCGGGGCCTTGGCCTTGAGCTCCACGCTAGGAAAAACATACATCACATGTACACATTATTTACATTAAATGCTAATATATCCTAAGGGTCAAAATGGGGTATTACAATCCCCTCCCCCTTAGAATAACACCGTCCTCGGTGTTCCAAGACTTAGGCACACATATACAATTTACACATGTCCAAAACTTCAAAAACTTTGTAAATCTGCCCTGCATTCTGTTCTTTACTTTGAACTTTCAGGACCAAGTTGTTAACACCCAAAAAGTGTTCACTACCTCATCTACCACATTATATGGCTCATTTGTCCATTTTCCTACCATATTTCCCTTAAAATCTCAAAAAATCCCATTAAAAAGCCTCCAAAAGGCCTAAAATGCCTCCAAAAGGCCACAAAACCCTCAAAATAGCCTTAAAAAGGCTAAAAAAACCCCTTTTTCCTCCGAAAATAGCAAAAATCCCCTAAAAAGGGAATAAAAAATATAAAATAATGAGGAAAAGGAGGAAAAAACCCTATACAGCTGCCCAAAACCATGTGTTTCCCAAAACCATGGGTCAACACTCCACCACCAAAAAACTATAAATAGGTGATGGAGATCCCTTATTCCATATCCACAATCACAAGCACCCTTACTCTGCCAAAATCTCTCTCGAAACCCTAGTTCACCATTGAACTACTTTCACCTTGAGAGCCACTTTTGGCCCATTCCCACCATTGGAGAAAGAGAATGAGCATATTGGAGCTTGGAGCATCCTCTTGGACATTGCAAAGAGCTTCATCAAACCTTCACATTGAAGGTAATATCAATACAAAAAAGTCATTCTTTAAATTTGTTGTTTATGTTTCATGCATGTTTTAGAAGTAATTTAATTTCTGTTTTAGCTCAATAATTTACATTTACTGAACTGCTACTAAGGAGTCCATTCTCCTTAGTAGGTGCTCATTTGCACAAGCTAGGGGTAAAACCCTAGCCACAGTTTTGGCGACTCCCCTAGATTTTGAATTTCTGGTTTCATTTTTAATTTTTTCTTTTCGGCTGTCCCTTTCGGCCGCTGCACACCGCGCTTTTTCCCTCTGCAGTCGCGTCCCGACCGCGACTTTCAGGCCTTTACCTGCGACTCGACCGCGGCTCTCAGACGGTTTTCGACGCCCTGCCGGGGGATTCAAGTCGGTTACCTGCGATCCGACCGCGGCTAATCAGCCTGTTTGCTGCGATCTGACTGCGCCTGTCGGCCATTCTCCCGCGTCCTGACTGCGGCTTTCAGCCTCTTTCTCGCGTCCCGACTGCGTCTGTTAGCCTTTTTGCCGCGACCCGACTGCGTATTTTTCCCTATTTCCTGCGTCCCGACTGCCTCTGTTGGCCCGAAAGCCGCGACCTGACCGCGTCTGTTTCCCTCAAACCCGCGGTCTGCCTATTCTGCTTCGCCACAAACCCGCGGTCTGATTTTTGCGTTTTTCTTGTTTTGAGCCCAGCCCCTTTTTGCTGCAATATTTTCTGCATCTGAACAGCCCCCTGTCCTACCTGCAGTCCCACTTCCTTACAGCCTTTCTGCAACATAATTTCTGTTCCCTTTACAGAATCTTTTAAAAATTTCAATATTTTTTAATTCAGAAAATTTTGCAAGTTAAAGTTTCAATTCCAGCATTATTGATAGTTAGAAGTTGCCCCCCTTGTGGCACTTCTATTTTGGGTTCATAACCTCACACGCACACACTTTGTCACATAAATCAAGTGAGCCTTAAAAAGTACCTAACTGAACCAACATTCTAACCCCACTTGGGTAACACAAAAGAATCATTGTAGTTAGGTAGGATCGGGGCGATAGGCTTCCAATAACACCCCTCGGTTACTTTCACTTGAGACATAGTTGTTGTCCAAATAGGGAACCAAAATCCCCTAGTACTTTTTGGCACGGTCACGACCAGTTTATCAGAGGGCCTCTCCCTTAGGAGGGTTGAAGTCGGGAGACTGGTTCCGGAGGCCTGAGTGGAATACCGCACTCCATTCAGTAACCGAAGGGCTACCTTTCGCGGTTCGCGGGATATCCCTGTATAGGGGTATTGCGGTAAACGGACTAAACGGCAGATTCACCTTTCTGGACGTGTCATGAACGGGGTATCTTAGTTTCCATTCTTCTAGGATTGACTACCCGGTGTCCCTCCCGGTAGGGGGATATCATAGCCACTTGGCTTTCCTACTCATATTGTCTGACTTGGATTTCATCACCTTGCAGAGGATATGTTTAGTTGAGTCAGAATACTTTTAGTTAGGTGTTTGCATGCTCCTTTACCTCCCTTTGGTCTAGTGAGTCCACCATTTTTTCTTTTTAAGAAACCTGCTGCTTGTTGGTATTCTGACCATCTTTGTTGATACTCCACCTATTGTAGCACAGCTGTTGCAGTGGGTGTTTTGAGTTGGTTGTTGGCCTGAGTGCCTTGTTTTTTAGCTCTCCTTCTGCACACTCGGTTGCATTAGGCTTTTTTGAGCTGTTTTTCTACTCACCTCAACCCACAGAGATTTGACACCATCCGTCACCATTGAGTCCCCGAGACATTCTCGGCGCCTCAGGGGCGAGCCCCCACAGCACGGTTCTCTTGACACCACCCGTCATAGATTCCGATCATCATCCGTTGATACCACCCATCACATATCTAGAGCCTTGTCACTTGACTCCACTCGTCAACGGCATAGGACTCCGTCACCAGACATTGACGCCCCTTACTTTACCTACGATTCTGAAGAAGAGTCTGAGAACCCTATTTACACTGCCCCTACTAGCCCCATGGCTGGCGCGACTTCCACTCCTTTCGCTATAGGGACCATTGGTGGCACATCCACCACTACACCATTTACTACACCTATTTTGGGTATGCCCTCCATGGGACCCCCATCTACCGTTCCCCTCATGGTACCTATTCCCACAGCGAGAATCCCTATCCCCACTACATCAGTGGCTCACACTACCCACGGTGGTGCTGGACCATCCTCCACCACCTTAGTTCCCCCACTTGGGGGCACCATCCCAAATCCTGTCCCTCCACTTGGGGGCATTGGCCCCCACCTGGTCCAACCCACTACTGTGTCACATCCTTCTTCCAGTTTGCCATTCATGGCTAGCCTCAACCTACCTGACCTAGCCAGGTTGACCAACGACCCTATTCGACACGACCCTACGTGGCCTCATATGCCCACCAAGCTCCCCTATGACATCCCTAAGTTCGAGGGCAAGGCCGGTGAGGACCCACAAAACCATATCATGTCTTTCCACCTATGGTGTTCCTCTAACTCTATAGTGGATGACTTTGTTCGCCTCCGTCTCTTACAACGCACCTTCACTGGCTCTGCAACCAAATGGTATATTGAGCAACCTCATGGGACCCATGCCACCTTTGCATCCCTTGCCTCGACATTCCTGCAGTTCTTCCAGTTGCCTGTCCGCTATGACGCGGGCGTTGAGATCCTCCTATCCTGCAGACAAAACACGGCTACCCATATCACGGACCACATCCATGAATGGCGTCGACGCCGTAGCTTATGCAAGATTAAATTAGACGACCGTATCTTCCTAGATTGGTTCCTCAAGTCCCTTCTTCCTGTTATCGCTAAGGATGTAGCTTCAGAAAGACCCCAGTCTGAAGAAGAGGCCATCCTTAAGGCCCAACAGTTCGACCTCATTTACGCCCAGTCGGGTTACCTCTATACCATTATACCTGACGCCCCTCGCGGCGAGTCCTCCCATCACGATGCGCCGAGGGCATCCCACGCCGCAGACGGCATCATCGGTCGTGTTTCTTCGCATCCTCAACCCTTTTCCATAGCACGTCCTACCCCGGGCCCCGACCGTTCACGGGCTACCTCACAATCTGGAGCAACCAACTCATATGCTCCCATGGCACATCACCATCACCATGGACCCTCATGTCCTCCTCAGTGCTTCGGTCATGCGACTCCCGCTTATGCCCCCCCAGTCGCACCTCAGCCTTACTACTATCAGCATGCTGCCCCAGCTCCTCCGCCTTCACAAGCCCAACCTGCTTATTATCCGCCACAGGCAGCCCCTGCGGAAAACCCACAACCTGCTCCGCAGCCATATCAGCAACCTCCTCAAGTTGCTACACCTGCTCAGCCTCAACCTCCATATCATCCACCGCAGCCTGCTCTAGCACCTGCGCAACCTCAAAATCCACCTGCTGCCCAAGGGCAAGTTTACGCCCAACAGAACCCGCAGCAAAACCAGAACAACCAACGCAACCAGGGCCAACAGAACCGCGGCAAGGGCCGTAATCGTGGGAACAACCAACCTGCAGATCAAGCCGGTCAACCGGCTAATCCCCCCGACAACACCAATGCGGCCCCCGCTAATCAAAACCCTGATCACCCGCCCAAGCAGGCCAAAAACCCCAATTTGCGAACAAACCATCATTGTTCTATCTGCGGGGTATACGGCCACTACACACACGCTTTCCCACACTTGGAGCGAGCTCAGCAACTCTGGGTTGATGAGGCCCATCGCCAAGGGCATGCGGCTCCCCAAGCACCGCCCAACCCCCCAACCTCAGCAACCCCCTTTGGTGCTGGAAAACCCCTTACCAACCCAAGGCGTAGTGAACACTCAGCCGTTGGCTCCCCCACAAGCCAATGTGCAACCCCAACAGCAGATCACGTACGCTGCTCCTGATCAACCTATGTTTGACTCAGGTACCCATCACTTGCTGATGATGTCATCTGCTAACGTCAACCTCCAGACCCGTCGGAACCAATATGGCTCCACCTTCGAAGCCCCTCCCATGGATAAACCCACTAACGCCCATCCCACTGATCAGGCGTTACGTATACCTCCACCTCCACTAGATGGCGCTCCCAAAGCCCCTCGTTTCCCACTTCGCCGTATCAACAATAACCCCAATGCGTGCGCTGCGTCAAACTACAACATTGTAGACGACCTAGCCCAATATCCCGCAGCCATGTCTGCGTTAGAGGTCTTGAAGAACTGCCCTTCCTAGCGCAAGACTTTACTCTCCGCCATTGGGGGGATTGACCCAAATGATTCGAATTTGATGGCATTTGATTTAGACCAGTCTGAACCTCGCCTGCCTTCCACCCTAGCATTCCAAGTTTCTGTTTCCATTCGGAATCTTGTCATCCATCGATGCATCATCGATGAAGGTGCCTCCACATGCGTCATGTCTACCTTCGTGTGGCAGAAGTTGGGATCCCCCACTCTCCAGCAATCCACCACTGCATTACGCGCCTACGACGGTCGTTCGGCTCAGCCCCAAGGCCTCCTAGCCAATGTCCCCATCCAGTTAGGTGGCAAAACCGTACTCATTGACATTGAGGTAATCAATGCCCAATTGGATTATAACCTTTTACTTGGCCGCAGCTACATGTATGCCATGCGGGCGGTTGCCTCTTCCGTCTTTCGCACCATGATGTTCCCCCATGAGGGACGCGTGGTTAAGGTTGACCAGCTCACCTACTACGATCCCAGTGCTCTTGCGGCACCTGAAAATGTTCTCCCCATGGTTGAACAACCTGTTTCTCGTGCCACCACCTCGTTTGTTTCCTCTACGGAGCCTGGAGTTTACTCAGACGCGCCGATGACCTCCACCTTTCAATCCATTCCTCCGCCGTCATCTACGCCCGAAGTGTCTGACTTATGTACCTTGTCCCACGACAACCTACCACCTAATAATCAACCACCCTTGTTGCCTAAACCACCATTGGTACCTAGCCACATTGGTGTTACACCTATCCATACGATCCCCTTCCTAGTCCCTCCATCGGGAGTAGTAAGCGCCCCGGTCATGGCTACCCTTAGCCTCCCTGGGTTAACCTTGGGATTACCCGTATGGTATCTTTCGCCTCCCGTTCGCCCGCCGACACCAGATGTCGTCCTCCAACCGGTGCAACCCATGGCTACTACCACTCAGCCACCTCCTGGTGTCTCTACCCCTTCGTCCTCCACGACTCCCCCTCCTACTCCCCAACCCACTGGGGGCAGAGGTCCACAACCTTACACTGCTGTACCACCTCCCAAGACAGTCAAAAACCCTCCAGCATTTCGTGCTCCTCCCAAATGCTCGCTGTGCGACGAGTTGGGCCATGCGACCCACCAATGCTCACAGTTACCAGCATTGCAGAAGCACATGCAGATGCTCGATGATGACCCCAACATCCCAACTATCGAACTCAACCCCACCCCTAATCCCAAAGACAAATCCCTGCGCACTAACCACCCCTGTGCCATATGCGGTGTTTACGGGAATTACTCCCATCATTGTCCCGATCTCCCGGATTACAGAGCGGCTCTCTATGAGATGAACAATCTGGATCTTGAGACGGCCCCAACCACCATTGAGGAGATCCACCCCTCGGCCTCTTCCCCTTCTGGAGAGATTAATACCATCTATATGATCTCTTCCACCACTACCCCCCTCGTCAACCGATTTGACGACGCAAACTTCCCATACCGATGAGGAGATTCTTGAGGCCCTTACCGCCCCGGATTATCCCTGGGATGATATGCATCATCGTTCCTAATTCATCCCAGAAGCGTCTTCCTCTAGCTCCGCTACCCAATACGCGGTTGAATCCAACGACTTCCTCCCCACCAAGGTCGACTGGTTTAAGGACCATATTCCTGCTCCTGATGCCTTCGAGGACGGTAACATGGCCAACATCTCACCTGTCATCCAAGTTGATATCGCTGCCCCAGGACGTGCCCCTGAACTCATCACTGTAGGAGCATTCTGCAGTAAACAAGAGATTGAGGACTACATAAACCTTTTCAAAGAATTCCGCGATGTCTTTGCCTGGTCCTATACCGAAATGACCGGTCGTGACCCCGCCATTATAGAGCACCACATTGACACATGGCCTGATGTACCCCCCGTCCGTCAAAAACAGCGTCCTATTCCTCCCTCAAAGTTCCCAGGATGTGCCCCTGAACTCATTCCTTTAGGAGCCTCCTGCAGCAAGCCGGAGATTGAGGACTACAAACAACTCTTCCACGAGTTCCGTGATATCTTCACCTCCCCCCGCAAGCAACGTCTGCTATCCCTCGAACAAGCCGATGAAGATTGTCGGGCCACTCTTCAGACCATCGAAGCTGCCAAGAACCGCTCCAAAACCGGTTACAACAAACATGTTCACCCTCGAACTTTCCATGAAGGGGACCTCGTCCTCGCCTATGGCCAAACCCATGAAAAAACTGGCAAAGGGAAGTTTGAATCCATGTGGCAAGGCCCTTACATCGTGCAGACCTGCCTAGGCACGGGGGCATACATCCTCGCCGACTCTGAAGGCCATCCTTTGCGCAACCCCCGTAATGGGTTGTATCTTAAGCGTCATTTCCCATAAATGACACCGCGACCTCGTTGGTCCGCATTGTACAGTTTGCTTCCTTTTTGCTTTACACATTTTTTCCACCATTGGAATCAGCACGCCGAGACCGTCATGATGGTCACCTCGTTGCATTATTTTTGTTCCGTCATTTTTTGCCCATTTTTTCAGATGCCACTAGTCGCCTCGGTTTGCGTGCCACATCGGCCGTTCTCCGTTTTTCACATGTTTTATATCATCGGATTCATTTTTCCGAGCTGGTGATGATGCTTGAGATCATTTCTCGCTCTCACCCCCAGATTTTTTGGGTATTTTTTCCAAAACGCCCTCGTCGCCTTGGTGTGCGTGCCACATCGGCCGTTACCCATTTTTGACACCCTTTATATCGTCGGATTCATTTTTCCGAGCTCGTGATGATGCTTGAGATCATTTCTCGCTCTCACTTGGTACAATTTCTACATTGTGTCCCGACACCTTGTTGCCTCGATTTGCGCGCCACATCGGCCGCTATCGGATTGTTCCACACTTTTACATGAGCCATTCACTCCTGTCATACTGCAAATGTTTCGTTATTTTGCCACCATTTCACCTACCCCGCAAGGAGGCCCACCAGTGTTCCCCACTACCCTCGTTCTTGATCATCATTACTGATCCTTGATTGAACACTTCCTCCTTGCCTGGCCATTCCTTTTGTTCGGTATAATTTTATCCCTTTTTCGGGTCGGACAAGTCCTTTACGAAAAAGGCACTTAGGGAGTTTCCGTTAAGCTCTTTTCTGACTCCTAAAAGAATGAAAAGATCGCCGAGCAATCTTGCTTCCTTTCATGCTCGTTAAAGTACCTGAAAGGGCGTCTATCTGGTATAAGTTTAACCCTTTTCCGGACCTGGTAGACTAATTACGAAAAAGGAATACTCTAGTCACACCGGCTAGAAGAGTTCTTCATTGTATCCTTTTATGCTTCTTTGGGCCTTGGAGACTAAATCTACAAAAAAGCAACCCCTTGGAGTCTTCTTATTTGCTTTCAGACTCTCTAAAATTGAAAGCAACCACGAGCATGAACTGTCCTGGGCTCGTAAAATCCACACGACAGTACCATTCCATCATTTCAGAGTCTTCTTATCGCTTTCAGACTCCTTAAAATTGAAAGCCACCACGAGCATGAACTGTCCTGGGCTCGTAAAATCCACACGACAGTATCATTTTACACAAACTTCTTCTAGTTCCTCAACCCATGAAAAAGTCCCCCCCCCCGTGCCTCTTGGCACTATGATTGATCATCTCGGCAGCACCCCCAATCAGGTCGCCTTTGTTCAGAGTATTCTGCAGTCTCCTGCCATTTTATACCAGCTTGAGTCTCCCTCAGCCCAGTTACCCTCCCAGATCCATTACAGCTATGATCCCTTTCCCCTCAGTCAGTTTCATATGCTGCCAGATCATTCCCATTATTATACTCTGAACAAAGGAAGTTTGAGTCCACCCACTCTACTTGCCCAGTTGTCCCCCCCAGTTTGGTCAGTCCTGCCATCAGTACTATTACATTTTGGTTCTTCACCTCGCGCTCCTGTCAAGGAAACATCATTGCCTTGATAGTTGCAGGTCTCCCTCTGTCGACGACAGCCCCTCTATTCCAGAGGATAGGCCCAGAGGTCCCTACGCCTTGGACTTATCACCATCTGTGGTAAGTGCCTACGGACCATTCTGAGAGGAGTCATCATTGCCTCTCCGAGTGGTTGTTTCTCACATGCTCGACTACAGCACCTTGATCGCATCGTTGAGAATCGCGTAGGGTTACATCCTTTACATTATGTTTCGAAGACCCCGGATTTCCCCCGACTCTAGTACATTGGTGAGTCACTTCGGAACGACCAGTTATATGTTCCCGTGGATGTCAGGGCTGCGTTGGCGATTGTATTCGGAAGCCATCCAGCTATATGCTTCCTTGAGTACCCATTTCAGTTCCAGCTCAGTGTACCATCGAGGTTATTGCTCCCAGTCATTATGGTCTATCAGCTCATCAGTTCCTCTGGTACCCCAGTCAGCAGCACTGTTGATTGTTCCAGTACACCAGTTCTTCAGCTCAGACATGGTCCGCCCAGCAGTATGTCCCAGATTTGTGTCTCCTCTGGCCACTTATGATGTACACAGTGGCTATGTATCTTACAGGTCCCCCTTTTCGGGCCTCACAGTTCTGTTTATGTATCTTGATACGAGCATGGGTATGCCCGCCTCGTCCATATATTGAGATTATTCCTCATTCAGTTTTTGAGGTCATGTATATTTCAGGTCCCCATTTTTTGGACCCCATTGTTTATGTTATGTTATATCCTGATACGAGCATGGGAATGCCCGCCTCGTCCATATGATCAGATGATTCCTCATCCATTATTAAGGTTATGTACTTTTAGTTCTTGCAGTTGTTCAGGATCGTTGTTCCGGGCTTCAGTTTGTTTCTTCTCTTCTCTCCACACCCCAGGAAAACCATTCATGACTTATGATGTCCATCGGCCATACTATGAGCTCCTGCCCTCGCACATCAGGGGGCAATCTGTTAACACCCAAAAAGTGTTCACTACCTCATCTACCACATTATATGGCTCATTTGTCCATTTTCCTACCATATTTCCCTTAAAATCTCAAAAAATCCCATTAAAAAGCCTCCAAAAGGCCTAAAATGCCTCCAAAAGGCCACAAAACCCTCAAAATAGCCTAAAAAAGGCTAAAAACCCCCTTTTTCCTCAAAAAATAGCAAAAATCCCCTAAAAAGGGAATAAAAAATATAAAATAATGAGGAAAAGGAGGAAAAAACCCTATACAGCTGCCCAAAACCATGTGTTTCCCAAAACCATGGGTCAACACTCCACCACCAAAAAACTATAAATAGGTGATGGAGATCCCTTATTCCATATCCACAATCACAAGCACCCTTACTCTGCCAAAATCTCTCTCGAAACCCTAGTTCACCATTGAACTACTTTCACCTTGAGAGCCACTTTTGGCCCATTCCCACCATTGGAGAAAGAGAAGGAGCATATTGGAGCTTGGAGCATCCTCTTGGACATTGCAAAGAGCTTCATCAAACCTTCACATTGAAGGTAATATCAATACAAAAAAGCCATTTTTTAAATTTGTTGTTTATGTTTCATGCATGTTTTAGAAGTAATTTAATTTCTGTTTTAGCTCAATAATTTACATTTACTGAACTGCTACTAAGGAGTCCATTCTCCTTAGTAGGTGCTCATTTGCACAAGCTAGGGGTAAAACCCTAGCCACACAAGTCCTTTGATTTTCACGAGCTGCTCCTGCTGATTCGGATCTTCCAGCTCATCCATAAGTCTGAAAACTTTATGGCTGCTACCCTCTTGAGGTTCTCTTGTTGGGCAGTTGCGGAGACAATGATCCCCTCCACATTTCCAACACTTCACTGGTTGCTTCATCTTTACCTGTTCAATTTTCTTTGAGTCTTCCCACTTGGAGCGTTTCTTAATCGGACGATTGGATGAATGCTTCTTCATTGATCCACTTTTCTTTCCCTTGCTGATTGCTTTCATAATGCTTTTTACCTCTTTCTGAAGACGAATAGAGTCCTGCAAGACCTTGTGGTTCATTTCGTTCTACTGCTTTTGCATCTTGAGCATCTCTCCAAGATTTTCTTGTGTCTTGGCAATTGTTTGAAGAAGACTTCCAACCAATTCTAATAGCCTATGGTCTGCTGCCATGGTCATTGTGCATAGCTGGTTCTCACTTGGCTCATAAGCAACACTTGCTCATAGCAACTGCAACCAATTGATTTAATTTCCACCTGTGAAATTCATCATTACAATTCTTGTTAGACCAAGCGTAATCTAAACACAATAAAAAAATCAGTCAATTGATTTTCCCTAATTGACATGGAGGTCCCATGCTCTATTCATGAGACTTTCACACTTTCCATGCTTTTCCAGCATACACATGAATTCTTTCATGTTCATCCATTCACGTTAAATTAACTACTTTAGCATTCACAATTTATTTCAAGCAAATAAACACACTCTACTTTTAGCCATACATGCATTCAACAATTTTCTGTGTCTATAAATGCATCAATAAAAAGGAAAGAGAGAGCAGTAAGAGTTTCTTCTCTTAGTCTTGTTCCATTCTGGAACCCACACCACCACGGTGGTTTTCATGCTCCTAGTCTCTTTCATCTCAACGTGAATGCTTGACCTGCCCTTCTTGGCTATGACACTTAATGTCTATGGTCTATTTCAGACCTCTAAACCATGGAGTCCCTCCACATGGTTTATCTACAACTCTTGGCTGCTAGGACTCACACAGTCCCACTAGCCCCATCTTTCCATTACTGCTCATGCTGAGCTCTTTAGGACGGTTACATGTCCACATGCATCCTTAAGACGCTTTCATAGTCATTGCCTCCAGCAATACCTACACTCAAACATTGAATTAATTCACATGTTTAGTTTATTTTCATAGGAAATCATAACCAAATAATATACACATGTATATTCATAAGCAAGAAATTACAAGATAACCAAATACTTATCTGTATTGTGCATTCCTTCTATGGTCCACAGGGTCTTGCTTTTACTTTGTAAGCCTTGGGATCCTCCTGCGGACTGGGATGTTTGGCCAGCGCGCAGGCTGCTCCAAATCATCAAATAATCAACACCTTACCAGTACACCTTCACGCCGACTGGAAGGGAACTTCACTACGACCATTTCCAGGTCAAGGCTCTACTATGGAGCCATAGGCACATAATATCCCTTTCATCAATACTTCACAACCCTTCATCAAAATCCCCACAACCTCCACAACATCCTTTTATTTATATTAACCCTTCCACCACAACCCCTCACAACATCCTTTTATTTATATTAACCCTTCCACCACAACCCCTCACAACATCCTTTTATTTAGATTCTTTAGTGTGTAACATCAATTACAATCTGTTTAGGCTGTCAACACAAGATGGATAAGCAAGTTCATTAGTATTGCTGCTTTAAACTGCAAACATATTTCATAACATTCACTATCCAACCTTGAAACACCAGGAATGCGTCCATTCCCTTAAGGCGTAGTCAATATTGGCATCCCTAACATAACTCAGCAACAGAAAGGCGTGCACTCCTTACCGATGTGAACTATGAAGATCCTAATCATACTTCAAGCAGTCTGCCATAATGGAAATAAAATCAAAACATGCTCTGCATATTAACTCTAATAATTAGACATGCATGCATGTATATATATATATATATATATCATTCAGGGTTTATGGAACACTTATCCATTTTTCAGATGTTATTTCTCTTCTTTAATGAGGAATGGGGGCTCCTTCTCTGAGTTGACAGTCCCTCGGTTTGCCATCCCAATTCCTTTTGACGTTACATGCCTCTCACATGTCTTACTGACATAATCTTCACCATCTCACTCGTATTGTTTACCAATCATGTAGTGCAGATGAGACATTAATAATGTCTTATGGCGTTTCACCTGAAACCCACTTTCAAATCATGGAGTCCCTTCCCATGAAGTTTGGCTTCTGCAGGACCTCTCTCTCTTGGTCTTACTGCAATGTGTCTCCCTGGCACACTTATTAAACAGCCAAACATTCAGCAACATTTAACAATACCATTCAAATCTGATTGTTTCATAGCCAATCCATGGCACTAATAATTAAATTCAGTATGAATTTGCAACTCTGTCTACTACAGAAATTGGTTTTCTTATCCATGAGGCTATCCTCATATTGTTTGGCTCCTGTAAGGGACACCACTCTGCCTGCTATGGTCGTATGCCCGCTGCCATACATGAGCATCTACTTACAGCATGTCCTCCTGACACATTTTCATGTAAGCCAAACAGTCATTAGCAATTATTAGCAAATTTTCAAATCTGAAACATTTACAAATATGAGATTTACAATTGTTCTTACTAACAGAACTTAGAGCTCTCAATCATGAGATTCCTTCTCATAAGCTCTAGATCAAATTTTCAATCAGCCAAACACTTCATAAGTCTCTATGCATATAATGTTTCATTGCTGCAACAGTTACTGAAACATTTTCAGAATTATAACATTCCATAATTCAAATTTTCAGCTGTTAATATATCAATATCACCAAAATTTATTTTCTTCACGTGCATCATTAGCATACTCAGCTGCAAGGTACAGTCACATGATTCATACAACTCTATCCTTCCACAAAGCATTCTAGCAGCCCATCAATCATGATTGAGCTCTTCATGCACTTACTATTCTGCATTCATAACAGCCCATGAAATGATCCTAGAATTATCATCAATTCATCATTTCATTCATTATTTATTTTGCAATAACATATGCATCATCCCTATGCATTCATACAATGCATCACAAGATTTATAAAATCTCTTAATGCACATCTACTCAATGCTACCTTGCATTGTTTCATGAGTACTATGCATTCAAGTATATTATGATCGGAACATGACTATCTCATATAACTTGCGTTACCATAATCAGGACCACCAGTCCTCACTTGCTTTGGTTATTAAGCACATAACCAACATACACCTGGCATGATATAAATTCATATGAATGCATTGAGATTTCTAAACAGTCATAGGGTGTAAGGATCATTTCCTTCACTTACCCACACCTCACCAAGATTGGTAGGTTAACAGTCCCAATCGGTACTCAATATCATATGCAAACTAACTCAACATAGCTCAAACATAGTTGAAGAGATCTTACCAAATCCTCTTTCAACATTCATGCAATTTGGCACCAATAATCATTACCTGCATGGTTACCATAAACATCGCCTGATGTTACCTGATCAGTTAGCCTCTTACCAAGGCTGCTCGGTCCTTTTGTCAACTTTATGATCATAGATTTGTTGCACCATCATTTCTGCATAAGGTTGTTGGTTTCATGCAACAACATCCTCAACACATTTAGCCATGCTCTTTGTTATCTTTGGTCCTACAACCAATACCAACATCAATAGTGATTATCAACCACAATATTCTCCATTAGTGGTTCATTGCATATGTAGACTTCATTATTTTACCAATATGCAATATCCCATTTAGGCACAACCATTTCCATATGCACTATGCAATGTTTGTTAAGATGCCATCTAGTGCATATACATCTATGTAATCCCTTACATTTTTAACATTTTTATGCCATATGACAATTTCATAATTATAAGTATGATAACAAACAGGGGTTTAAGGAATTCTTCCCTTTTCGATCCCTCATTGTAACATGGAATTCCTCTTCCATATCATGCAATTGTAGAAATTTCCCACATTGACAACAAAATTTGTTTGTTAAAACAGCCGATGGCACTCTTCTGCACTATATATCTATGATATGTGTAGACCTCATTCAAACTCTGGTCATGCATCATTGTTCCCTGCTGGACAAGCTTTCCAATGCCTGTCTTCATGCTCTATTCCAACATCAGGTGCGGGAACTGCATCTCTTCAAAAATGACAACTTTTACTCCAATTCTGCACATTTTACACAGTTGTATTTTGGTCCAGAATGCCAACTTCAGCCACCTGTGGAAGAAAATCTATGAAGAATCGCAAAAACTTTTATATCGGGCAAAGTTAGTCCATATAACAAGGAACACTTGGCACTTCGCGGATCGCAATTTCGATGCACCATTCATCTTTTATAAAATTCTGGGTTTAACTACTTCTTACTTTTCACATTTTTAACTCCCTTTGCATCCTGTGCTCCACCTGTGCGCCACCTGCGCACAACCTGCGTGCAATCCGCGCACTATCCGCGCGCAACCTGCACGCCATCTGCGCGCAATCCGCGCGCAACCTGTACGCCATCCGCACGCAATCTGTGCGTGACCCGCATGCAATCCGCGCGCAACTGTGCGCGTTCCGCGCGTAATCTGTGCGCGATCTGCGCGCAATCCGCGCACAATCTGTGCACGATCCACGCACAATCCACGCGCAACCTGCACGCAATCTGCGCGCAATCTGTGCGCGATCCGCGCACAATCTGTGTGCGATCCGTGCGCAATCCGCGCACAATCTGTGCGCGATCCGCGCGCAATCCATGCACAACCCGCACGCAATCTGTGCGCGATCCGCGCGCAATCCACGCACAACCCGCACGCAATCTGCGCGTAATTTGTGCGCGATCCGCGCGCAATCCGAGCACAATCTGTGCGCGATCCACGCGCAATCCACGCGCAACCCGCACGCAATCCGCGCGCAATCTGTGCGCGATCCGCGTGTAATCCGCGCGTAATCTTTGCGCGACCCGCACGCAATCCGCGCGCAATCTGTGCGCGACCCGCACACAATCCGCGCGCAACCCGCACGCAATCCGCGCGCAATCTGTGTGCGATCCGCGCGCAATCCGTGTGCAACCTGGACGCAATCCGCGTGCAATCTGCGCGCGACCTGTGTGCAATCCGCGCATCACCTGTACGCGATCTGCGTGCAATCTACGTGCTTGCGGGGGTCATATCTCCCTCGTCCCTAAACCAAATTGGACGAATTTGGTACCGTTGGAAAGATCTTGGAGAGGTCTATGAAATGGTGTGATCCTTTGCTACATCTGATAAATTTGACCCTGTCATTTTTCCCAATCAAAATGCCGCCCCCAACTTCCCAATTCCACATCAAAACCATTCTCTCTTGCCTGCAACTGCAACTTTTCACAACAGTTAGAAAATTTTCTGGAATGTGCCCTTTCATCCTCTTACAGAGGTGAACTACTACAGATCAGACTTGCATAAAAACAGTAAGAGAATGACAAGAACTTGCATTTCTAATAAGGGATTTTCTTTTCATTTCACATTCAACAATCCAACCAATGGATTCACAATTAATCTCCAAGCAGCCAATAAGCATGGGTAAGGAGACTCATGAGCATAAGGGCGTAATTTGCAGGCTTTCCTCACTTCTGAAAATCATCAATTGGCCACACAATGTGGATTCATTGTAATTAACAATCATCATTAAGACATGGGGCTGTAACAACTGACTGTTCATGCTTTTACTCAGGAAATTAACAAACATAATTCATTTCCAGCCATGCTCAACATTCAAGTTCGTGCATTCAAAGCATCATGGACATTCAAGGAACATGGATTCATCATTAATCAAGGTCTCAAGCACATTATGCATCATCTCCTATGCACAACAATTAACAACAACAACAACAAAACAATATAAGATGGCAGAGGTTGCCCCTCCTTTCTCTCCTCCATGGAGGCAAACTGACAAATACAAACTCAATGCTACACCGTTGGGGACAAATTAGAGCAAGCATTCATCTTGAAAATGAATTTTCTCGCTCCTTCCTCTAGTTCATAGAATGCAATCAATGCAAGCAGCTTGCAAAAATCCCCAAACAGTCATGGAAATGATTTCCCATTCCAACAAATAGAAGCCATGCAATCTTGAGGTTTCTTTAATGCATTTTAGTTCCAAATACAAAATGCATGTACACACAATGATTTATATCTCTGTGATGGGCCCAACAGCCGTAGTGTTGAACCTAGAGCTCTGATACCACTCTGTAACGTCCCCTCCCGTCGTCAAATGCAGGGAAGGAAACATTAACAACACACCGGGGCTTTTGGCAGACTTAGCCCCAATATTACATTACTCATAAATTCATAACAATTAAAAACTTCTATATGCAGATTCATCTCAATATAAACACAGCGGAATAAACATACTAATAAGCACACAACCAGTAATGCCTAACAGATATATATATATATATCACAGCGGGGGATGATTCAACATATAGAGACTCAATCTCATTACAATGCCATGCATGGATTCCAAATTAAGATAATCAACTCATTTCATTAAACATGGACAATTTAACATATTGCAGAACACAAAATGCAAATAATTTATAATACACAGAACACTTATCTTGAAAAGTAGATGTCCAACGACTGGCTACGTGAGAGCAACGTTCCACCCAACCATAGATCTCTTTCCAGCCTATATTCTTTCAGCTGAGAGATCACCCCCGAGCTGGGCTGTGTATCCACTAAGGAGGAACTAGATGGCTCACTCACGGTCAGGGTTTCACTCAGACAGCCATGCTAAGCCAACACACAGTTGGGTTTTTCAAGCATGCAATGGGAAATGGAGGAGGATGCTAGTCCCCTAAGCTCAATCCCAGAGCCACATACACTTCAAGCTGGACTGAGCAATCCCATCCTCTGTTCATACATCCACACTTGGATTTCTCACAACTCTGTCACGAATAACCCCAAATCCGTCACTGATTTTCTGGGCTGTTAAAACTGGATTTTCCCATGGATTTCGGGGTAGCTAATGCTCCCAAATTCGCCCCAAGGTTCATACCAATGGATCCCCCATTGGATTTCACTGTCCAATACCAAATCTGAGCGTTTTTGGCTCTTCAAAACGTGGGTTCTTTCAAAGTCGCGATTTCTGGTTTTTCCCTCTGCTGGCAATTCGTTTTTGGATGGAAAATGGTGCTGGTAACTTCCACAATGGAATGGGGATGAGGAAGAAGCAACATCCATGAGGTAGAGTGGCTTGTGGTACAAGAAAACAGAGCCCATACTCTGCCATACGAATTTCTGGGCTGCCCATGCTCCATTGAAGCCATGGACTGAAATCCTCAACCACTTCCTTACAACAGAATTAAATGTCATCAAGGAAAGTCAAATGGGTTCTCAAGGTGACATATGGCAGCCTATGGTTCAATCCCTCAACCCCCTCACCACTCCCTAGTGGATACACGTGGCCCCTTCTCATTCGTTGCCTCCGTAGCCAGTTTTGGTATTTTATTGCATGATGTTTATTTACATCCTATTACAATTTCCATGGCTTAAGAGCACATGGGCATCAAATATCAATGCTTGCCCTTTAAATCAAAATTCAGGCTTTCACTAGCGGGGCCTTGGCCTTGAGCTCCACGCTAGGAAAAACATACATCACATGTACACATTATTTACATTAAATGCTAATATATCCTAAGGGTCAAAATGGGGTATTACAGATGTCTAACTCCAAACCCTCTAGGACTACTACTTTGTTACCCAATTAGAAAGTCATTGTAGTTTCTAACAGAACTCATGTGGAGCATGACCACCTTTCCATGTATCAAAGTAGAGATTTAGATGTCTAACTCCAAACCCTCTAGGACTACTACTTTGTTACCCAATTAGAAAATCATTGTAGTTTCTTTACTTAACTTTAGCTTGGCCTAGCCCTTTACATATATTTATTCCCAATAGTTATAACTATGAAGAATAAGAATAATGCTACCTTACTTAGGTCTACACGTTTCTACTTCTCCTAGTTATATCATATCTAATATACAACTACTCTCTTCTTCCCGTTAGTTATACCTATCTTTAGGGTGAGGAAAATTCAACCCGTCTACTCTCAAAGAGTACTCAAACCATGTGTATAAATTTGGTAATTAGGCTACGATACCTAGCAAGAAAGAGAATTTCTTTCTTTGGTTCTAAATTAAACATTTTACATGACTTAGATACCCTTATGCCTTGATTAACTAGAGATATGAGAAACATAGAGGTTTCTTCAAACCATCCCTAAATAAGGAATCCATTGGTTGCCTCTTGTTAAGATTATGAGTATTTTGTTAATGGGATAAGTTTCTATGAAATTGTTGGCAGTTTAATGAAAATCTTTAAATTTTGATTTGTTTAAATGGATTTTTTATTTGTGTTATTGCTTCCATTATTTTCAATGTGCACTCTAAGAGGTGGCCCATAGTTGCACAATATGGTATCGGAGTAGGAAGATCCTATGATGAGGATAGATCTAGCAAGGACAACACTACGCAGAGTTGTCAAAGGAAGAGGTACATACAATGAAGAAGTGTCAAGTAGAGTTATCTAAGGAAGATATAACTCCATCATGGTGACTATGTAGATGTTGTCTAGATAAAAAAATTAATAAAAGCTATTGCAGGAAATTATAAAGAATAATTTGGTATAGAAAGGAAGTGTATGGGTTATAAGAGATAGAGGCACGAATTATGATGATGAGAGTGATGTCACAAAGATGTTTATGTGGTTGGAAAACCTAAAGATAGCCCCCAAAAAGAACAACTAGATGTGTGGATGTCGAGAGTGAAGATGAATGGGAGTAGGAGGCTTTACAAAAAAAAAAGGGAGTTTGAAATAAGAAAGGATGATTGAAGCCATAAATACAATAGGAGGGTGAATCCATGATGAACATGACCGTGTGTGTCAATTGAATACTTTGTCTATGTAATTTCGAAGTTCAACTCTAGATGAACTGATAGATTGGATTTGGGATATGAAATAGACTTTGACAACATTCATGTTGAGTACTCCA
Organism: Larix kaempferi; assembly: GCA_027924585.1. Classification (NCBI taxonomy): domain Eukaryota; kingdom Viridiplantae; phylum Streptophyta; class Pinopsida; order Pinales; family Pinaceae; genus Larix; species Larix kaempferi. The sequence continues at coordinate 13,611,697 of BSBM01001002.1, read as the reverse complement.
AGTGAGTGAAGTTTGCATTCACAAGATTGAGGAGACATGCATCAAGATGGTGGGAAGATCTGCCATTGAACATATGAAAAAAAGGAAAGGAAAAGGTCAAGGCATGGGAAAAGATTGTTCCTAAATTTTCAGCTACATATATCACTTCAAATTGCTTTTTAAAATTGTGTTGAAGGTTTCAAGGGTAAAAATATAAGAAGAAATATCTAGAAGAGTATGTTGCTATATTTTGTAGAGTATCCATTATAGTTGGTTTTGGAAAGGACGATGAAGAAAATATTCTAGATTTGTGAAGGGATTTAATTTGTCCATTCAAAAAGAAGTTAGCATGATGGAGACGTATTCCATGGGTGAGGCTTAAAGTTTATCCTTAAAGGAAAAAATAAAGTTGTTAAGAAGATGACATAATGAGAAAAAGAGAGGAGTTGGAGGTGAAGAGAAACTATGAGAAAGACTAGATGGTGATAGTAGCAACCTAAGGAATAGTAGTGAAAGAAGATCCCTAGGATGATGTGGAGAATTAGAAGCATGCATGGGAAGAGCTTGTGATTGATTGCTTGTTAGAATAACTAAAGGTGGTGCATGTGATTGAATACATGCCTAAATAAATGGAGGATGGGTATGTGATTGAACGCCTATTCAGGAAGGAAAAGAATAGACCCCATTAAAGAAGGTTCCCAAAATAATCTTTTAGTTTTTTGTGCAAGAGAATAAGAGAATGCAAAAATGGTTGAAGATCATTTTGAAGCCCAGAGCATCAATGCATAAAAGAAAGTTGAGCATATCCTTTAAGAGGATGAGGACATGGACAAATTACAAGCTAAGGTTATGGTAGATTGCTTGTGTGAAGGGATGGACATATCAAGCAATAAAGGAATAGTTAGGTCAAAGAGTAGTAGCCATGGAAATTGTGGCTATATAACAAATTTAAATTCCAAGAGGTGATTGTAACACTTGAAGAAGACTGTGATGTAGAAGATTACCCCAATTTGGTTCAATATTAGGTAATTGATACTTTGTGATCAATTTGAAGAATTTATTCCAAATGATGAATGAAGGACACTATACATTGTCTACATAGAATATGTAGAGAATGTATTTCAAAAGGTTATTAAGATAATGGTGAAGGAAAACAATGAAGAGTTTGTTGCATGGAGCATGGGATTGATCAAACCCCAAAAACAAATTATTGCGATGATTAGGAGTTTAGAGAATAAGAAGATGGAAATTGATTGGGAAGTGCAAAATAGTATATTGTACAAGGTATGAATCTAAAGAAACAATAGAAAGGAAGAAGAAGAACATTATTGAACACATGCAAGGAGGGTGTGTGCATGTGAAAGAGAAACAAGTACCTTCAAATATTTATTTATCAAACAACCTTACGAGTCAGATGCTCACAAATTTATTCACTAGGGGAATTTGATGCATGAGCATCACTTGGTAGTTGGCGATCTTGCATAATCCAAAAATATTTGAATTCAACTTTACCATTTAGTTGAATTATAAAGTAGTTTCTAGTATCTAACAAAGGGACAACAATGTAGAGATTGAAGAATAAATACAAGGAGTGGTAGTTAGATTCTACATGGCAACGGATGATTAGTGATAATGTGGACCTAGTTCATGTGGTCAACTATGATCAACTAGTGATGATGTAGATCGTATTAACAATATGGTCAACAATGATCAATGAATTCCAAGAGGTTCAAGACCTTAAAAAGAGGCATTCAAATTCATTTGAAGGTAGCTTTGAGTAGCTTAATGTAGCTCACTAGTTTGGAGCTTGGGATGACTTGAGGGAAAAATTAGAGTTTTAGCTCAGGGTCTTTGATAGCTCAATAAATAGGAGCATTGGTGGCTCCAAGAAGTAGATTGTAGATATGAGATAACAAATCCACGAATAGGGTGAGAGAAAAGTTGAATGCATGCATTTGAGTTTGGCTATTTATTATTGTTGACATGGAAAATGTGTCTAGGTTATTTTGTTGTAACAAATAGTAGTTTGATACAAGGGCTTTAAGCCTATGATGGTATTGATATTGATTATGGAGTCTATTAACTAAAATGTTTTGGTGTTGTTGGAAATGTTTGTCTTTTGTCGAGATTACAAATTATGCTAATGGAATAAGTTTTTATATATATGGTTGACAATTTCGTAATTTTTTTTAAAATTCAAATGATTAAGTAGATTTAATATTTGTATTATTGATTCCATTATTGTTTATCTATACTCTAATTAATGTATAGTTACACCATTAAGCTTTAAAACCTTTGGATTTTATTCTAATATGAATGTTAATAGCCTTATTACTAACTATCAATATGACCAATGAAGGAAAACACTTGCACACTCTTAATAGGATAGCAAAGGAAAGGCAATCACAAACCATTCATGAAAGATGATTATATGACATGCCATTAAAATGCTTTTTTAACTATGTTTTTTACTTTCTCTTTTTGTGCTTGAAGGTGATTTAGGTGAAAATGTATGATTGATAATATGGAAATTTCTACATAGTTTTATTAAAGAAACCTTGTATCATTATTCATTGTGGCTATAATGGTAATGAGATTGTCCACACATTTAATATGTTTAATGTCATTAGATGTGGTTAATGATTTGTAACCAACTACAATATCCTTATTAGATATTGGTACTAATAACCAAATAAACATTAAAACATTGTCCTAACATAGATATACATGTCTCTTTATTTGTTAAATGGTCTTTAAATACATTTTTAGCTTTATTTGTTAAATGGTCTTTAAATACATTTTTAAATAATGGGGTATGAACATTTTATTAGCAACCAAGTGTATAGCATAAATGGTCTTTAAATACATTTTTAGATAATGGGGTATGAACATTTTATTAGGAACTAAGTGTATAGCATTAAAGTTATGATTTATGTGATGAAATCTATTTTTTTTCTATAAATATAGATTTATTTATAAAAATTATTTGAATGGCTCTATTTTCATCTTCAACCAAGAGGGTTGAAGATGAAAATTACTTTCTCACATAATGATTTTCATAACATTTTAATTCATCACAATTATGGTGATTTAGGAATGCTTTTCTTAAAGCTTTTTTAGCATAGAAATAAAAATCTAAAAAAATTCAAGTGTCTTCTTATCTTTTCAAGATTAGATAGACCAAAGTTTGTCTGAATAAACGTTAATTACTATCAATATGGACTATGAGAAAGGTAGTAACACAAATGCTGGATTGGTTGCTTTATGGAGGCTTTGCAATTGCTTTTATGAACAGTATCACTGACATCCAGGTTTTTGGTGATTTGGAAGTAATCATAAATTGGATCATTGGTAATTACAAGTTGCAGGTTATGCTTTTGGATTACTGCGTACAAGAGAATTATCAACAGCTTTCTCTTCAGAAGCTGGCATACTTTCCAAGTGTGTTGTAAGAGGTCCTGAAGGTTATTTGTATTTCAAAGAAATTATCGATGAGACTGTTGCTCTTGAAGGTTCCTTGATGATGATTAGTTAATCAGTCTTTTGGTACTATTCTGTAGGATTCTGCAGGTTGGAGTTTTCCTTTTGGATGGATTGTCATATTCTTGGTATATCTTTTGGGATAGTGAGTCTGGAATGTATGGTTTTTTTTTGGACTTATGGTTTTATTCCTCTAAGGTATAGTTGAGCATCTGGCTTTGTTATTAGTCATAATGTTTATATTTTGTGGAGGAATTCTTGCTCCTTTTTATAAACAGCTTGTTTGTTAGTTCAGGGATCATTGTCATTGTAACTGTTTTGATGTATATATTTTTTTGATTCTGTGAATAGCAAGAAAATGTTTTTTTCTTATTTGAAAAAAACTATCAATATGAAGATGCACATGAAGATGCACATGGTATAAAATATTTTTATATTCAATGTTTAAAAAAAAATTATACATAATTGAATAGTGTTTAAATACTCTGTTTATTGAGTTGAAATACAGAAAAAGACCATTTATCAATATTTTTTTCCAAATTTTATAAAGCAACTAAACTTTTATAGTCTTTAGCCTGTAAAATAAATTGTTAATCTTTTAAATACAAATAACAATATTTAATCTTAAATTGAAATTTTGAATTAAATCAAATTATTGAACAGTAAACTTAAAATATAGAAAAAATAAAATAATTATTTATTATAATAATTAAAATAAAAATAAAATCAGAGTATCACTGTTAATCCTACACCACAGAGTGCATGCACACAAAAGTTGTCAAACTGGAAGGAGTACACCACAGAGTGCAAACACACAAAAGTTGTCAAACTGGAAGGAGTACAAAAACAGAGCCACTTTATTTCGAGGTTATATGATACTAAGTAAAACTTCTAACAGATACTTTAAATATATCATAATGTCAGCCAAAGTTATGGAAGCTCATTAATTTTGCTTGTGAGCCATGGCTACACCATCAGAATATGAATTCAATTCAGCCTTCTTGATACAGGATCAGTTGAAAGATTCCTTCAATATTCAACCGTTAACATATATGAGAAGCAGATTAATATGCAGAAGTGCAAAGGTTTACAATTAAAATAGAGCTGGAAGACAACTTCAAAGAAAAATATGAAGGTCCTCTGGTGTAAACAAATTAATGGATGCTCAAATCATATTTCCTCATTTACAGATGACGTGTGGACACTCAGTACAATGGAAAGAGAGAGTAAGCCAGATTAACAAAAATGAAAAATGCCTCTCGGTGGTTTCTCTCATTTGTATGGAGACGGGCAGCATTTCATCTCTCTATCTCTGATGAAGTCAGTATTTAAGTAGGCAGAATTCAAATACTCTGAGAGACGGCACAGTTATGTTGCTAAGGTGTTCACTACAAACAATCAATTTGCCAATTTGAGAAAATCATAGAATGATGCCCTAAATCAACAGACATGAAGATTTGAATTATCTCCTTGCAACTTTCTTCCATGGCTGGAGAACAGAGTCACGGTACTTTGACGGCAATTCCTGAGATCTACTTCTCCTAGAGCAGCACAATTGTAGGATCGGCATTTGATCTTCATCAACTCCATTACCCACCACTTGATTTTCACTCTGCTTTATGCAAGCTGGGTTACCCAGGTTGCAGCTGTTATCATCTGTTAAGAGAGGCTTTGAATTGGCAACACTCGGATTCTTCTCTAAATCATGAAGCTTCTGCGGAGCATCCGACTGGTGATGTTTAAGATCACTTTTGGTTTTTCTGACCACTCTCTTCTGCAAGAAAGGTACCCCTGTGGGAATGAAGATTGTCTTTCTAATCCTTTTCTTCGGTGTGATATTATCAGGGCAACGGGACTGATAATTTTGCAGAAACCCAAACGCAACATCAGTTAAAAGAAGAAGCCTTGGAAACAAGGTTTCAGATTTGGCGTTCTCATTCTCAATTTGGAAAGGGCTCTTGATGGTCTCCGAGACCAAGCCCTGATCCTTCTTGGGTTTCATGGTAGCAGGCGGTTGGCAGGACCAATCAATGTAATTAGAACTCAAATCCTTCATTTCCCCATTCATACTCCGTGACTGCAACTCCATGCCCTCTCCAATGACCTTAGAGATTGAACACGATGAAGAGGTCTCCACTGAGGGTTCCCGGTTGCAGGCTGCATACTGACCCGAACTGCCCTTCATTCCCTCATCAGAGAATGACCTGTTCCGCTTGAGAGCTGTTTTTTGGTCCCTTCTCAACATTCGAGATTTGGATGGTTGGTTCGAATTTTCATCCGCAAGACCCAAAAGCCCGGGCAAGAACTGATCATTGAGGCCTGAATCACCGTGTGGATGATTTGACTTTGTATCTGAATCAGTCTCAGATGAAGATACATGATTGCGAAGCACCGATATTGGAGACTTTGTCGAATCCCCATTCTCAAAGGGACCAACCTCCACATTTGAATTTTGAACCGGCAAGCATTTGTCCCTGCCATAAGCTCCGGATTTCAATGGATTTCTTTCCAATGTTGCGGAAGATCTGCGGAGGGGAGAATCATCGATGCATTGATTTCCCTTGCGAATAAGGTTTGGAGAGGACCCGTCCGCAAGCGAGCCGATATTAGCTACTGAAGAGAATCCAGCTGCCATAGACTGGATTTTGCTCATTGTGAAAAGCTTCTTGCGAGCTCCGCACCATTGCCAAATATCGTCGGAATTCTCCATTGGGTATACTCTTTTTGCAACACTGACTCAGAATTGCACAAAGATCAGAGCTCTCAAAGAGGCGTACAAGGTCCAGGAGAGAGCTCAAATTGCTCTAACAAATTTAAAAACTGGATCAATATCCGACCATCTTACCCAGAATATTAAACCGATCACGGCTATGGAGCATGCCGAGCCCAACTAAAGAGAACTGCCAAAGCAAATCCTGATACAATCAGGAAGCCACCATTGCTTGGTAAAATCACTGCTCAATTTCCAGATCAAAAACTCTGGCAGGAACCCAAATCACCAAACTGGTTAAGAACAAGGTTTGATCAAAAGGGTAACAAATTCATAGATCAAACTGATAACTCAACAAAATCGATTAATCAAAAAACTGGTATATGCTCCAAATTACACAGAAAATAATGTGAAAAGAAACAGCGCAGCTTACGAAAAGGGCATCTGATAGTAGTCTAGTAGCCGCATCTGCAACAAAAAATAAACGCAAATTCTGAAGAGATGGGAGTGGAAGCCCTGAACAGGCTACCCAAGGCAGCAATTGCATGAGAAAGAATCATGCAATCCTGAGGCAGAATTGGTATTAGAAAGAATCATGCATGCCTGAGGCAGGGAGCGCTCGAATTCATCAAAATCAAACTACTAAACGTAATGAAGATTTGTTTGCAATGGTACTTAAAGCTAATTACCTGGGATTTATGATTATTTTAAATTTTAATTCAAGATCCGTTCGTTCTAGGGACAAGCGCCTCTCCTCCTACGTCGCATATATGGACATTGGTCCACGGCTCTTAGAAATTTTAATTGGGGCGACATAAGAAATGGTTAGGCCTTGATCATTTGTCTCATATCTCTTGTCAAATCTCTCATAACTCGGTTAGAAGTCTCGTGGTCTATCTTTGAAATAGGAAATAGGGTGCTGGTCAAATGTAAAAATAGTAGGTTGTGCATAAGGCATTGAGGATGTTTGATGAGTGATATGAAGTGTTTTGAATTGTGGTGGGTTTTTAGTTTTTTTATTGTATTTATATCGGTTCTAAATTTATCTCTAGTTCGAATGCTTGTTTATGGGTTGGCCTATCGAGATCCATGATATCGTAGACAAATAGAAGAGATGCCAAATCTCCTTCAGTAGTATGTAGGTACTTTTAGATTCCTTTTTCTAGAGGATCTGAAACAAGGGTTTGAATTCCTCCGAAAATGTGGCTCTATCATATTGGGAACCTACATATTCAAGGGCCTTTCTCCCAACTTGTTCATTAATAGAACCATTCATGCACATGTTCACCCCCCGATGGCATTGTATAAAAGAATATCCACTGCTTATATATAAAGTTCATAGTTCATTGTTATTAGTCTTGTTTTCTCAAGTTTGGAGATAGTTTTCAAATGTATTTGGAGATAGTTTTGAGTAGCTCAATAGTTGGGAGTTTGGGATGGCCATAAGGATAGTTAAAGTTTTAGTTTCGAAGATTTGGGAGCTTGATAACAAACTAGCATTCGAAAGTAAGCATATTGGAGATCTAAGATAAAAATCTAGGAAAAAGTTGCGCATGGAGATGACTGCTAATGTTTGAGTTTTGTTATTTAGTGTTGTTGACATCAAGCATTTACTTGGGTTATTTTATAGTAAGAGATTGTAGTTGGATATAAGGACTTCAAGTTTGTGATGGCATTGATATTGATTAGGGAATCTATTAACAACATTGTATTGTTGTTGTTGGCAATGGTTGCCTCTTGTTGAGATTATGAGTTTTTTGTTAATGGAATATGTTTCTATGAAGTTGTTGGCAGTTTAATGAAAATATTTTAAATTTTGATTGTTGAAGTGGATTTTTATTTATGTTATGGCTTCCATTATTTCAATATGCATTCTAAGAGGTAGACCATAGTGGCACCAGATGCTATTGGAATAGGAAGATCATGTGGTGAGGATAGCTCTAACAAGGATAACATTAAGTAGAGTTGTCAAAGGAAGAGACAGATCCAATGAAGCAGTGTTGGATAGAGTTGTTTGAGGAAGAGATAACTCCAATACGGTGACTATGTAGATGTTGTCCATTTGAAAATAATAATAAAAACTGTTGCAAGAAAATACAAAGAATAATTTGTTATAGAAAGAAAGTGTATGCATTATAAAAGAGAGAAGCATGGCTTTTGATGATGAGAGTGGTGTTACAAATATGTTTATGTGGTTAGAAAACCTAAAGATAGACAAAAAGAAAAGAACAACTAGATGTGTGGATGTTGAGAGTGAAGATGAATGGGAGTAGGATGCTTTAAAAAAAGGAGTTTAAAGTAAGGATGATTGAAGCCATAAAGAGATTGGGAGGGTGAAGCCATGATGAACCTAGGAGGGATATGCCAATTGAATACTCCTATGTATTTTTGGAGTTCAACTTTAGATGACTTGATAGATTGGATTTGGGATATGCAACGTACTTTGACAACATTCATGTTGAGGACTCCAAATGAGTGAAGTTTGCATTCACAAGGCATAAAGATGGTGGGAAGATTAGTCATTGAACATATGAAGAAAAGGAAAGGAAAAGGTCGAGCCATGGGAAAAGATGGTTCCTAAATTTTGAGCTATGTACATCACTTCAAATTGTTTTTAAAAAATGTGTTGATGGTTGAAAGGGTAAAAATATAAGGAGAATTATTCAAAAGAGTATGTTGCTATATTATGTAGAGTATCCATTATAGTTGGTTTTGTAAAGGAGGATGAAGAAAACATTTTAGATTTGTGAAGGGCTTTAATTTGTCCATTCAAAAAGAAGATAGCATTATGGAGATGTATTCCATGAGTGAGGCTTAAAGTTCAGCCTTAAAGGAAAAAAATAAAGTTGTTAAAAATATGATATAATGAGAAAAAGAGAAGGGGAAGAGAAACTATGAGAAAGACAAGATGGTTAGAGTAGCAAGTTGAGGATAGTAGCAAAAGAAGATCCCTAGGATGATGTAGAGAATGAGAAGGATGCGTGGGAAGAGCTTGTGATTGATTGCTGGCTAGAAGAGTTAAATGTGGTGTGTGTGATTGAATTCATGCCTAAATAAATGGAGGATGGGCATGTGATTAAATGCCTATTGAAGGAAGCAAAAGAAGAGGCCCCATCAAATAAGGTGCCCTAAATAAATTTGTATTCCTTTAATTATTTTTGTATTTATTTTTGTGCAAGAGAAGAAAAGAATGTAAAAATGGCTAAATATGATTATGAATCTCATAGTGTCAATGCATAAAAGAAAGTTGAGCACATCTTATTTAAGAGGACGAAGACATGGACAAATTACAAGCTAAGGTTATGGTAGATTGTTTGTGTGAAGGGATGGACATAGAAAGCAATGAAGGAATAGTTAGGTAAAAGAATAGTAGCCATGGAAATTGTGACTATAACAACTTTAAATTCCAAGAGGCAATTGTAACACTTGAAGAAGACCGTGAAGTAGAAGATTACCCTAATTGGGTCAATATTGGGTAATTGATACTTCGTGATCAGTTTGAATAGTTTATTTCAAACGATGAATGAAGGAAAATATAATTAATCATTGTCATGATACAAGAATTAGGTAGAACATATTCAATGGGTGTATATGCAAAGCAAATCTAAAGAAGAAGATCATATTAACATGAATGGCAATCAAGAAATTACAGTAGAAAGGGAGATGTACAATGGGTGCACCAAGAATTTGTAATAATGAAAGGCATAGATATGTCGAGAATGTATTGCATAAGGTTACTAAGATAATGGTGAAGAAAAACAATGAATATTTTGTTGCATGGAACATGGGATTGATCAATCCCAAAATACAAATTATTGCAACGATTCACAGTCTAGAGAATAAAATCTATGGAAATCGATTGGGAAGTGCAAAATAATATATGGTACAAGGTATGGAGCCAAAGAAAGAATAAAAGGAAGAATAAGAACATTATCGAACACATGCAAGGAGTTTGTGTGTAGGTGAAAGAGCAACAAGTACCTTCAAATATTTATTTATCAAACAACCTTATGAGTCATATGCTTGCAAATTTATTCACTAGGGGAGTTTGATGCATGAGCATTACTTGGTAGTTGGAAATATCGCATAATCCAAAATATTTGAATTCAAATTTACCATTTTGTTGAATTCTAAAGTAGTTTATAGTATTTAACAAAGGGATCACAATGGAGAGACTAAAGAATAAATACAAAAGGTTGTAGTTAGATTCCACATGCGAGTGGATGATGACTGATAATGTGGACCTGGTTCATGTAGTTAACTATGATCAACTAGTGATTATGTAGATCCTTTTAACAATATCGTCAGCTATGATCAATGAATTCCAATAAGTTCAAGACCTTTAAAAGAAACATTCAAATTCATTTGAAGGTAGACTTGAGTAACTTAATGTAGCTCAATAGTTTGGAGCTTGGGATGAATTGAGGAGGTGTTGAGGAGGATCTTAGATTTTTAGCTAAGGGTCTGTTATCCCTAAAGTTGAATCCTGACTGCGAAGGTCAAGCTTAAGGAGATATTAAATGTAGATATAAGATAACTAAACAGTAACTCTATCATTTTTGGTGGTAGATGAGTATATGACAGAGATCAAACAACTCAATAATCAGGTAACAGGGATTACATTGGTTTCAATTTTTAAACATGGACAGAGAATGATTGTGAGAATGACTTTATGAATATAAAAGCTCAGGTTCTATCTTAGAATAAGGGCATAGTTATATACTAATCAAAAGAATCACAGCATGAAATGCTAAGACCATGCATAGATAGAATATTGACAGCATACACTTCATTAATTAAAATAGAAAAGGCTCAAAGATCATAATCCATTTCAAAAACATTCATTTCTGATCAATATGAAAATAAAGACCACATACATGCCTGTAAATTTCTGTATCAAACTATACTGACCCCTACCTCAGCCCTCTCGGCTGGAACTCTGCCTCTTCTATGCAATCTGCTTATCACTCTTTATATATACAATAAGATAGAATAGAAATTGAATTCAATTTCTTAGTTGACACCGAACTTTCAATTGGCTGTCAAAATTTCCTATGATTCTACCAGCAATGATTCCAGCTTCCACTTTCTTCTCAACAACTTGCGACTTTTGCATTGATTTTCTTTTCATTCGAAATCTGATGGTGATGTTCCCTTTGGAGTCGGCTTCAATTTCGTGTCATCCTTCTAGAATAATGGCGATTCTAATGCTAACACTAGTAGATTTGAACCCAAAATTCGACGAGAAAATCTGACAACCTCCGACGAAATGGACTGTGTCGTTGGATTTTTCTTTCAAAATTACTTTTTTTGTTTTTTGTTTTATAAATTTCGAGAGGCATCCATCGGATATCCGACGCTTTGGATGTCGCATAATCGACTTCATTTCGAACCTGAGGAAGTCGGATATCCGACGGATTTTTCCCAACGGTAACTAGATTATTGTCGTCGGATATCCGACATAGGTTTGACTTTTTGACTTTTAAAATTTATAAATATCTAACCATTCCGACATGTTTGCTATACCAGCGACAGTTTGCGGATGTTTTTTTTGTTCGGCAGACTGTTTTTCGTTGTTTTTGTTATTCACGTGAGCAAAGTACTGTGGAGCTTCATTTTCTAAGATCGATAATCTTCATTTAAGCTCTTTACGAGAAAATGTCAACTACGAATATTCTTGATCCAAACGAACAAAATCGACAATTGCTTGCTAGATTGTGGGAAGGAGTTGAAAGAAGGGGTGATGGTAAATGCTATTGTCCATGTAATCAATGCAGGGGCTTTAAGAGGAGAAGAATTTTGATCACAACAGCCACAAAACATTGTAGGGAGCATGGGCACGCCGAGGGGGGACATGAATACCATCCATTTGTAAGTTTTGCATTATATATATATATTTTTTTTATTTTGATTGCTTTTGTAAATTTATGTATTATTATAATATTTATTATTTTTGACAAACAGTACAATTGGTCGTTGTTCTTTTCATCCCAACAGTACCAAATTTGTTAAATTTTTAATGTATCACATAAATTTTTACATTTTGCGTTTGAATTTCTTATATTAACTTTTATCTATTGATTGTTTCATGTATTGATAAAGGAAAGACATCCTACGGCATATCGTCCGGATCAACAAGTGCTTCCAGAACAAGTACCGGAGGAACATGGAGCTATGAATATTAATGGAGAACAAGTTAATGATCACATTGAAGAAGATGATGATACTGATAACATAGTTGAAGATGATGTTACAAATACTTTGATCCATGATTCATTTAATGTTGGAATGGATGATGATGATGATCATGAAAATGATGAACATTTTGATGATATTCATGATACACCTCTTCTTGACAAGGCATACGAACCCCTTTATGACGGCTCCAAGACAAATCTTATCTCTGCTATATTGTTGGTAATGAACTTGAAGGTTATGAATGGTCTTTCAAACATATCAGTCACACGGATGTTAAGGTATGTAATATATTCCATCATAAAATATATATGATTGTCATGTATTTTATTGGTAATTCATATATAAGTCAAATTACTACGGATGAAATTTGTTTCATTAATATTATTTCTATATTATATTAACTAGATTTTTATTTTAATTTGTTGTAGCGTGATAGGTGAATATTTGTTACCACCATCAAATATTTTACCTCCCACATATCGAGATTTATCTGCCATCATGAAAGAAATTGGAATGCAGTATGAAGCAATTCATGCATGCCCCGATGATCATGCTCTTTATTACAACCAGCATGAATTTGCAACAGAATGTCCTGAATGTCATATCAGTAGATATCGCACAGATCAAGTAACTAAAAAAGTGCCTCGCAAGGTTCTACGTTGTATTCCCATTATTCCCCGTTTGCAACGACTGTTCAGGTGCAAAAACATAGCGCAGTTTATGGATTACCATGCATGGAACAGAAGTCAAGACGACATTATTCGGATGCCTGCAGATGGGTCTGCATTTAGAGATATGGAGGAAAAATGGCCTCACTTTAAAGATGAACCTCATAATCTTAGGATTTCTTTGGCAACAGATGGTGTCAATCCTTTTGCAGAGATGAGATTTATTTACTCGGTGTGGCCTATTTTTGTTATCAACAACAACATTCCTCCATGGTTGACAATAAAGAGGGAGCACATAATGTTGTCGATGATTATTCCAGGTACGAACACTGCAGTTTTTTTTTATTGCAGTGGTATATTCTCATTTGTCGTTTTTTGTCTCATAATGTTATATATATATTTAAAGTTTTTCTATTGCGAAATATGGTTTATATATCTAAATGGTACGTCTCATAATCAGAATATTGATTTTATATGTTCAAATCAATCAGGTAAGTACCAAGTCAAAGATATGAATGTATATATCGAACCTCTTATTAATGAGCTACTGAAGTTATGGAATGGCATCACTATGTATGACTTATCTAGACCAATACGACAAAGGCAATTCCTATTCCATGAAATGCTTGTATGGACAATACATGATGCCCCAGGGTTAACCCATTTCTATGGTATGTAATTATAAGTTCCACTTTAGTTGCATTTAATTTTACAAACTACTAGTTAATATAATACTTATGCATGTTTTTCTAAATAAATATCCAGTCATTTTTTATATAATTATAATAGACAATATTGATATTCCATCTTTTTATTTAGGTCTTCAGACAAAGGGAAAATTTGCATGTCCAGTTTGTGGTCCTAAGATCAAATCTCGTCGTTCAAAAAGCTTAGGAAAGGAGGTGTTTGATGAGTATAGGCACTTCCTCTCCAAGAATCACAAGTATCGAACTACCGAAAAATATCTTTTCAATGGCAAGCAAGAGACTGCATTAAAACCAAAGAGAATGACACCTCAGCTATGGAAGTTGCAATATAATAGAAACCGTCAAGGTACGTATAATTAATCATTGTATATATATGATGATATTGTATTTTATTATATTGTGTGCTGTTTACTGTAATTGACATTGATTTAATATTTAATTTCATCATTGTTGTTCATGTGATCATCATGAAGGCATTAATGGGCTTCCACGAGGAATGAAAAGTTATCCTAGACAATTTAGTAGGTTGCCCTACTATGAGAACCTACAAATTGATCATCTATTTGGTACAATGCATATCGGAAAGAATGTGACTGAAGCATTATGGCGAATATTGGATGGAAGGAGTGACAAAGAAAAAATTGTCAAAATTTGCAAAGACATTCAAGATAACAACCATGCAATGAAAGACGTCATTCAATTTCATAGAAATGGAGAGCAAATTAATATAAACTCACTTCCATGGATGTTAACAGACCAGCAAAGTAATGTTGTAAAAGAAGTCATTCAAAAAATTAAATTTCCCACCGGATTTTGTGCGAACATGAAGAATATCATAACAAAGAAAGGTGATTTCGTGGGGGTGAAAACGCACGATTGGCATGTCTTCATGAAGGTAATAATTAATATGGTATGCATTTAATAATTTTTTTTTTCTTTTTCTAGTACTCTTATTCGATATACTGAAAATATTTGTATATTATTGTTACAGTATGTTCTACCTCTCTCTATCCCAGACAACTTCTACAACAATGTCAAGCAAATAATATATAGTCTCGGGAAATACATGAGGTAAGTGGTGATTTTTCCATGTGCTTATTGTTTGTTTAATTCAACATAGAACTTATTCTTAATTTGATTTTCATTATCTACTTCATGTTACGTAATATAATGATTTTTTTCTTTAATCTCTTGATTGGGTTGTCATGTCACTTGTAGATGGTTGTCATCTAAAGAATTCCATAAAGAAGACATAAAGTATTGGAGGTGAGAAATTCCTCGTCTCATGTGTGAAATGCAGAAGCATATACCTTCAGCATTTTTCAATGCACGGGAACACTACCTCATACACCAAGTTGAGTAGATTGAACTGTGTGGACCTGCGCACTCAAGGTCCATGTGGATGGTTAAGAGGCACTTGAAATTTATGAAGGGTTTGGTCAGACAACGAGCATATGTTGAGGGTTCTATGATGGAGCGATATATGGTATACAAAAACATGATGTACATTAGTGAATATCTTCCTATATTGGCGTTAAAGCTCAATTTACGTCGCATTTGTGATCCAGACTCCAAAAAAGATTTCGAAGGGGAGTACCCGAAGGGGAAAGGTAGATCGAGGAAGGTGAAAGGTAATATAACACATTTCACTAGTGATTTTTATGTTTATATATCATACATATATATTCTATTTTTTTATTTAGTATTTTGCATCATTTTATACTGTAATTATATACTTTTTTAAGTGACTAATATACATTTTCATTGAATTTTAATTTTATTGTCATCAAACAATTGGTCAAGAGTGGGATGCAATTTATTTATACATCACAAACAATCTTGACTGGATGAAGGTATGGATCGAAAAATGTGAACAATCTGGTCATGGAATATCATGGGAAGGTGTGGCTTCATTGGTTAAAGTTGCAGATCGCAATGGAGACACCAATATAACACAAAGGGAAATCGATTTAGCAAGAGGTTTAAAAGATAAGCAGGTAAGCATATTAATCAACGACACTATTTTTTTTATTTTAAATATTGTCGTTGTACGTCACGCTTGTTATTTTCCCTTTATGGCATTATAATAAACATGCACTACTTTATCATAAATATGATGTCATTATGTAATCTTTTCCTATATGGCTTGTTGTACTAGGTAAAACACCATAAGGCTATGTGGTGCAATGGATGTAGATATCGCATAAAAAAGTTGGATGAAACAAAGAAAACATATGATTGTGGGATATCTGCAGTCTTTGAGGTGACCAATGTTTCTTCTAGAAGTGACAGACATCCAGAACTATCTGAAAATCGATACTATGGGTATGTGGAAGACATTCTTCAGTGTGACTTTAGCTCCTTCAAGGTATTTCTGTTCTTTGTCAAATGGTACAGGTGTCGATTGAATCAATGTGATCCCGATAGAACAATTATTGAACATGATAATGGTTTTACCATGGTAAATATAAGGTTGTTTGAGCCAGGAACGGAGCCCTATGTTCTTCCAACCCAATGTGAATAGGTATTTTACTCTGAGGTTCTAGGTAGAGTGGGTTGGTCATTTTCTATGAGACATGATCCAAGGGGAAGGCCGGTAAAGTATAACGTAGATGAAGGTAATGAAGACATTCTCGAAGAAGAAGATGCCATTGAATATGATCATGATCAACATGAGTACTTAGATGATATTCCTGTTCCAGAAGAAGACGTCGAAGAACTTCTTGAATCGGATCATGACGTATATTCAGACAATGCCCATGAAGATGATATCGACGATGACATGATGATCGACATAACTGACATCGACGACGACGATGATATGGCCAATCCTTACAATGTTGAATCTGGATCATCGGATGATAGTACAGACGATCAATACTCAGATGAAGAAGATGATGAAGACCATTGAAGTCTATAATCAGGTATGCATTACTAATAATAAATTATTAATTGTTTCTTAGCTAATTTCCAGTTTCCTGTATGTTAAAATTAGAAACCTTTATTGTTATTTAGTATGAATGAGAAAAGACATTTAATTTTTTTGTACATAGATATTTTTTTCGGGCTATATTGGGGAATTGAGAGTGATGAGAGGGGGGGGGGAGGGGCCATAAGATCTTCCACCTTCACATGGTTGTCCCTATTTAGTAGAGAATATTAAACGATTCTTGAAACAGGGAGAAGCTTATAATTAAGGAAATGCAGTACAATTATCATGCTACCCCAAATGGCGTACTACTTGATCATCAATATCATCTTCATCATGATCACCAGGATCATCATCATCATCATCTTCATGATCGTGATCATCATCATCTTCATCATCGTCCCCATCTTGATCATCATCATTGTCATCATCATGATCATCGTAATCATCTTCGTCTTCATCATCATTCTCGTTGTCATCACCACCAACATCATCATCATCATCATCATCATCATCATCATCATCACCATCATCTTCATCATCGTCATCATCATCATCGTTGTCATCATCATCATCATCATCATCATAATGACAAAAAACACATTTTTCATCATCTTAGATAGACATTCTTCATCATCGTCTTCATCATCATCTTCTTCATCATCATCATCATCATCATCATCTTCATGATCGTCATCATCATCATCATCTTCATGATTGTGATCATCATCATCTTCATCATTGTCGTTGTCATCACCACCAACATCATCATCATCATCATCGTCCCCATCTTGATCATCATCATCATCATCATCATGATCATCGTAATCATCTTCGTCATCATCATCATTGTCATTGTCATCACCACCAACATCATCGTCATCATCATCATCATCACCATCATCTTCATCATCATCTTCATCATCATTGTCGTTGTCATCACCACCAACATCATCATCATCATCATCATCATCGTCGTCATCATCATCGTCATCATCGTCGTCATCATCATCGTCATCATCATCATAATGACAAAAAACACATTCTTCATCATCTTAGATAGACATTCTTCATCATTGTCTTCATCATCATCTTCTTCATCATCGTCATCGTGAAACTTATTCCCACTTGGTAATTTGATTGAACACCTTGTAATTATGTGCTCATAAATGATAAATGATATTGGAAAGTCACTCCTTTCATAATTCATCTTTATGAGTGAGTGTGACGAAAGAGAGTGGCATAACTTATTCATGTGTTTTTAATCACTAGATAGTTCTTTATGAGTGAGTGTGACAAAAGAGAGTGGCATAACTTATTCATGTGTTTTTAATCACTAGATAGTTTAATTCAACATCGTGTAATCTTTCTGCTAATAAATGACATTGGAAAATCACTCCTTTCACCTACAATGAGTGTGACAAAAGGGAGTGATTAGATATTGCAAATGCATAACTTACTTAGATTTGTTTTTGAATCATTAAATATAGTTTAATTTAACATCTTGTATTCTAATGCTCATAAATGATATTGGGCATTCACTCCTTTTATCATAGAGGTAAAAATAATAATCAAAGTTTGGATTAATTTGTTGAAGGATGGGGCAGTAGCAATAGTTGTCTTGATTTTTCAACCTTAGTTTATAAAATCATGCATCCTTCATAATCATCTTTTATAAGGGTTTGAGGATTTCAATGAAGTCAAAGCTAGAACACCTTATGAAATTGATCATCCCAAAGAATGATTACATCAATGCCTTGGTGTGTGGCAATGGGATAGAATGTTATAGGTTTTATTCTTTTTGAATATACCAATATCATGTATTTTGATATGATATGCCCAAGTAATTTTCCTTATGCAATAATGAAAATGGTTTTATTGGGATGTAGTGTGATCCCATATTTTCTACATCTATTAAAAATAGCTTTAATTTCAATATTGTCCATATAGACAAGTACATTTTGATTTATAAGGCCTATGAAAGCTATATCCATTACACATGAATTGCTCCATTTGGTGTTGAAAGCAATTTTCGATCTATCTTCATTTGAGACAAGAACTTGATTAGATCCCAAAAATACATCCTAGAGTGAGCATTTCAGATCTCATTACAAGTTTCAAAATTGACTCCATAGGTGGAACTTGATAATTATATTTCTCTTATGCTTACTTAAGGTTTCTAAAATTGACACAAGGCCTATTTTCACCACTCTTGTTCCTTAACATGTACAAGGTTTTCAATTCATGGCTAATGGTGCATTGGAAACATAATGTTTGCATCTAGCAACTTCTTCAACTCCTTTTGCATCAACGGTTCTAATGATGGATGAACCTTTCACATCTTTTATTGAAAGGGATTAGTTGTTTTCTTCAATGGTATCACCTATTGAATAATTATTGTGTCATACACCTTCAAGTCCTGGTATGTCTAAGAAAATACATCTCTATACAAGTAAAATAGCTTGATATAAGATCTTCTTTTAACCTCTAAACAAAAATAACCTAGATTAATTATATTTCGATCCTCTTCTGGTTAAATTTTTGATTATTTGTGTTATTTTTTGTATTTAATATATAAATATTATATAAAAAATGATATATATATATATTTTGTATTGAATAAAAAAATTACAAAAAATAACAAAAAAAAAACATTATATATAAATACATAATAAAAAAACAAAATATAATAAATATATAACAAAAAAACACTATATAATAGATATATATATAAAAATAAAAAATACATCGCAAATTAAAAAATTACCTGCTTGATACCTCCCGCGATAGTTTTTGCCCTAGTCCCTTTCTGCTACCTCCCCGCAAGACCATTCTTCTGCGGACCATGTCTGCTACCTCCCACGGTGACCTCTCTGTGACCTTTGTTGAGCTGTGAGAAGAGGATATTCACCCTGCACATGCAAATTTGGATTGTGGTTCCCTGCATTTGAGTCCGGTACTAAGATGTTAGCAGAGGATATTGAGCCTGTACGTGGAAATTGGGATTGTGGCCGTGCATTTGAGACTGAGCCAGAGTGGAGCAACTCCGAGAAGAAGAAATGGCGCCTCCCAAATCGGTGAGTACGATGCCCTAATTTTTATGGGGTCCAATACAGAGTATAAATCTCTAATTTGGTATTGTAATTTTGTTTTTCTTGTGGTAAACAATGTTATTGCAATGCATTCATTTGTTATTGCAAGTTTGTCTTCACCCATATAAGCTATTCAAACGCAAGCTATAAGCTACAAGCTATTGGAGTCCCTGCCACTGGAAATCCATGAACGCCTTGTGGATGAGGCTCTCCAGATACAACCCACATATCTGGCCTCGGGATGCCAGAATTCATACCAGTTGGGAAAAACTTGAACACCACTGCCTAAAACTTTGCCACTCAAGGCATTTCTTGTGTGTGAATCAGAACCCCCGTGATGGCGCTTATGTGGCCGTACCCTTCTATTATGATCTCCTCCATTGAATCCAGAACTTACCCTTTGAGAAAGGTCCAAAGAGCTTACAAGATTAGGCACCCTCACCTCTTTGTCATTTCCCATGGAAGCTATTATGCTTCCCATCAGCCAGAAAGATGGTTGAAAATGTAGATGCTACAAATTTGGAAGCAGGACTAACAATTCATTTTTTCTACTTCTGAAAACAAATGACTTATATGAACTGAAAATGACCTTAATATCTCATAGCAAAAAGAATGTAGTGAATTTTGCTTATTGACTTGTGTTTTGATTCTGGAAGGGCCTTCATCAGAATGAGAATACTGTGGTTGATGAACATAGGCTTGTTGTCCTAGTGCAGAGGAATCAATGTTCAACCTTCGTTGAAGCCGAGCAATGTGACCAATATCATGAAATAGATGTATTAGATCAAAAAGTTGAGGTTCAACATTCCAAACAGATGATTGCCTATGTTGATTCAAAATAAGATCCACATAGTGTCCAACAGAAGTTGGTAAGTGATCATCAATTTCATTTGCATGCGCATCCAAATCAGTTGTGACACTGCTGGAAACATTGCGATCATCTTTCTTTAGCAGTGCCTTTGAATCCTCAGTAAGTGCAATTTGCCATAGTATTTCTTGATGTATCATCCCAATATCAAGAAGCACATCCTTGCTATCATTTCCAAGATCTGCCATTAATGCTACCAACCATCGATTCTCTTTAGTATCATCAGCTAGAAAGACAAAAAATTGTACCACAAACAAGCACCAAAATACTTTCCGATTCAGTCCATCTTTTGCAGCTAATAAATTAGTCCCTGCAACATGATCCAAAACATTTAATGTAGTCTTGAGATGTTCCTTCAGATGAGCACAAAATACCCTTGCAAGGGAAACTAAGTGTTGTTGTGTGAATGCTTTGCAAACTGCAACCATGTGCACAGCTACAGACATCCCTTTTGAAGATAGCAGAATGCTTGGAAGAGTCAAGAACCTCATAAGGGCTTCAATGCCCTTTTTCTCAACAAATATTCTACAAGTTTCTGGATTTTCCATTTCCAGATGCACAAACACCATGGCATGTGAAATGCTTAATTTTAGAAAGCGTTCATTACTCATATTTTCAAGAGACAATCCACTAGTTCCAACCCCGTCATTATGCTTATCTTTAGAATCAGTATCCATAGGAATAGGACTATCCAATCTGTCTTTGGCCTCTACTCTGAGCCTATGGGCCTTGTTGGGGCATATGTTGTTGATCCCTGGTGGCTGTCAGCTATTGCAGAAAGGGTTTATTGAAAAATATATCTGATTATAAGGAAGGTCTAAACTAGAATTACTGATGCTAGTTTTTAGTTATGTTTAACTTGTTCATTACTACATTTTTGCATATCATATGCACATGTTCGAGAGGATATTAGAAAGAAACTAAACAACAAAAGTGAAAAATGTATTTTCATTGGATATAGTTACTAGTCCAAATCCTACATATAGTATAATCTAACTAGCAAGATGTTTGTGGTTAATAGAGATGTCAAAGTTTTAGAGGACAAGTCATGGAGTGAACAAGAAAATGATGTTGTGGAAAGTCAAAGTTCAAATAGATAAACCGTGTTGTAATTTTACGAATCTATCATGATAGATGTGTTATGTTAATATAAAATTTGGAATATATCAATAGAGAACTCAATAGTGCTTTATATATGTTTGTTGCAGCCCACTAGTGAATCGCAGTATGAATCAACGTCGCAAGATTTTTCGTTAGAACCTGAAGTGGCAGAGGTGCTTCACGATTGTGAAAAAATTGGTGAAGCCACACACCCGCTAAAGATGGCAGAGAAATTGTTGAATAGATATACTGCGGAAATCCTTTCTCTACTAATCCAGGTTCCGCAGACAAGCGCAATTACAGAAAGGATTGCATTGTTGGAACATAGATCTAATAACTTGCAAGTAAGTTGAGGAATCTTGAATCATAGAATAATTCGTTTAAATATTTTTAATGTTCTCTTTTATATTATAGTATTGAATGTATAAGATGTGGTGTGTATTTATAGAATTATAAGGGACCACACAATATTGGTCAAGGTGGTGTTGGCCCCAGCGAGGCTCATGGAGAGACTTCGCATCACGACCAAATGACTCCATGTAGCTTGAATCCTTCGCCATTGTTGTCGACCGAACAGTCGGCAACACGTTCTGAAACACCACGGACCCCCATTGTGAGAGCAACAGCCACTACTGACTAACATACAATGGATCATCCACAAGAAGGGGTCAACACCGAGTCCCCTGTCAATTTTGATGTCAAAGAAGCTACATTTCCAGGATCTTCCCATGTCAAAAGCATGGGAACACTAGAGACAACATTTTTGGTGGACGAAGATCTCATCCCAATAAAGATACCGACGATCCCAGGTAATTAATCATAGTTGATCAGGTTAATTAGTGTTTATAATTTCATTGTAATATACCGATAAAACGTTTTTTATCAACTAATTATGATCATGGCATGATCGTTGTGCAGGAAACAATGTTTTCTATAAACATATGAATGAATTTTGCTTGGAGATCTTCGGGCCCACCATCCGAACAAGGTGGGATAGACAACCGAAAAATTTAAAAGATGAATTCACTAATCTATTGGTTGGCCTGTTCGGGGAGAAAACCTTCAGTCATGCCAATGTCTTGAAAAAGGCTTGTCAACATGTGAAGGTTGTCCGAGACCAATATAGGACACACCTCGAAAAAAACCATAGGTATGAGCGCCCAGCAATGGAGTGGAGAGCTCTAGTGGAAGATGGAAAGGAGAAGGCTTTGAGAAGAGAAGGCAAGCTAACACCAAGCACAGGGAGGTATGCGATACTTTCCGCAATGTAATTCTAAACCTTATTATCCTTGATTTCTATATCGAACTTGGAACATCTAGCGTATTTCAACACTTGCATAGGCTACCAGACACATCAAAGGCCACAAAGGCAAGACTAGAAAAAATAGGTCAACACAAGCTTGGCCCTGGTGGTTATTCGAATTTGGCGGCACAAATTGTAAGTTTCGAGAAACCAACAATGAATACAAATAATAAATTGAAAATTATTTTTCATTTTATTGCACCATAAAATGTTAATTAACGACGATAAGCAAATATGCAGGCTGATCAATTCAATGAAGTACCCACAGAGGAAGACATGAAGCTTGGCTTCCAGGAAGGCTTTGGAGCTATTGTTGAATGTAGAAGAAGCTTATCTGGGCAAACACAGTCTTGTGGTACCAATCCATCCAGTGCACAGGTATATAGAATCTATATAGTTTAATGAAGATTTGTCGCTTGTGGAATATTTTCGTTCCAAATACTTGATGTAAAATATTGAATCTGTTTTTAACAGGAAAGTAATGATCCCATTAGTGTCGAGGAGGGACAACAACAAATCGATGATCAAGCTTCAAATCCTGGTAATGAATTTATTCATATGCTACAATTTTATGTATAGCATTGCAAATGGTGACCATTAATTGTAGTTCATCGTATTTCAACTACAGAGCATGTAGAGGGTGAAACTGTACAGGTTGAGACTGGACAAGAACATCAACAACATGATTTGGTCACACCTGGTAAAAAAACACCTTCGTAATGAATTTTTTTAAATGAAAAACTTGTCATTACAATAGCAAAATATAACGATGTAACATTTTCACATCGTTGCAGCAAATCCGAACCCCTTTCCGCAAAATCCACGTCTAGAACAACATTCAGCTAGGATATTGCAAACATCACCAAAAGCACCTGCTAAAGAACCAAGAACTGGAAGAGAAAGTCTAGATGATGTAGATGGTCCTCTTATAGATTATATACCACTGAAGAGAAGAAAAACTATTAAAAAGGACGGGAAAAACAACGTCTAAATATTTTTTATAACAATATATTGTCCACTATTTTTGGTCTAATGAATGAATGAATGGTTTAATTAATGTTCTAATGTTTTAATGATTCAGTGTAGTAAACTGTTACCTTCATTGAATTTCAACTTTTATTGAATGAATGTGTTGACTGAATGATTAATGAATGGTGTATTGAATGTTATATTTTATTGAATGAATGTGTTGATCGACTGAAACGATGGTTTAGTGAATTTTAGCATTTATTGAATGAATAATGGATGAAAGTTCATGATGAAATATGGATGAATTTGCACATATTTGTTTTTTTCAAGTACATGCATTGGGTATGGGGAATTGAGAGTGATGTGAGGGGGGGGGCATAAGAGCTTCCACCTTCACGTGGTTGGCCCTATTCAGTAGAGAATATGAAATTATTCTCGAAACAGAGAGGATCTCAATGAATGGCTACGATGTTGGCTTTCTACAACCCACTCGCATGTTGTCTAAATTTTGACAATTTCTTGGAGCTTGCTGTGATTTTTGGTTGCTCCTCATAACCAATTTCCAGTTTCCACAACATCAAAGGTTGAGTAAATGATGCACTAGAATCAATATCCTTAACCTTCTCTTTAATTTACTTGGAATCAATATCCTTAACCTCACATTAAACCCTTCCAAATTGGTATATTTACCATTCAAGGCGGGCTTCTTCTGAAGCATGATATTTGCAACTAAGCTAGCATACACCGACAACAATTAGAGACATGCTGCTTGTTGTCAATGTTCATCTTTTTTTTAGGAATGTAACTTGACCATAATGGCTCCTCCTACGCTAGGGAATTAAATTCAACAACAAATTAAAGAAAACATATAGTTTGCATCGAAAAAATAACAGGGTACGAACTGAATTGAGGAGATTCGAACCTGTGACCTATGTCTAGTCCCAAGGATACCACCTTCAAGCTTGAAGTGCAGTTGGCAAGGGCGACCACCTTCAAGCTCGATTCATTTTGCATGCATTTCACAATGGGAGATGGCGGGCTACCACATTCAACCTTGATTCATTATGTATGCATTTCACTATGCAATCGTTTCAGATTCTCGTTGCGTTTTCCCTCTATTAGTTTATCAATTCGGTATGACCCACGCCCGCTGTCCGAGGAGTGTTTCCGCGGTCTTGAGTTCCAGCTTGAAAATGATGACGATTCATTCTATATTTACGTTTCCCTTAAGCTGTAATATGGCAAACTCATAGTTCACTATCAATATTTCTTTGACCGTCAGCTTTGTCAGACAAACCTTAATAGTGAACTATGAGTTTGTCATTTGCAGCCGAAGGGAAACGTAATACCATGAATCGTCAACCGTTTCCAGGCTGAAACTAAAGACTGCGGAAACACTCATTGGATGGCGAACGTGGGTCATACTGAATTGATAAACTAATTGATGGAAAACGCAATGGGAATATGAGACGGTTGCATAGTGAAATGCATGCAGAATAAATGAAGAGTGGGTCTTGAGAGAAATGGTTTTGGGACGTCGTATGAGAGGAAATGGCGATGGGAATTGATTGATAAGGTCAAGCTTGAAGGTGGTATCTTTGGGACTAGACATAGGTCGCAGGTTCAAATCTCATCTAAATATTTTTTATAACAATATATCGTCCACGATTTTTGGCCTAATTAATGAATGAATGGTTTAATGAATTTTCTAATGTTTTAATGATTCAGTGTAGTAAACTGTTACCTTTATTGAATTTCAGCTTTTATTGAATGAATGTGTTGACTGAATGATTAATGAATGGTTTATTGAATGTTATATTTTATTGAATGAATGTGTAGATCGACAAAAACAATGGTTTAGTGAATGTTAGCATTTATTGAATGAATAATGGATGAAAGTTCATGATAAAATATGGATGAATTTGCACATATTTGTTTTTTTCGAGTGCATGCATTGGGTATGGGGAATTGAGAGTGATGTGAGGGGGGGAGGGGCCATATGAGCTTCCACCTTCACGTGGTTGGCCCTGTTCAATAGAGAATATGAAATTATTCTCGAAACAAAGAGGAGCTCAATGAATGGCTACGATGCTGGCTTTCTACAACCCACTCGTGTGTCATTTAAATTTTGACAATTTCTTGGAGCTTCATGTGATTTTTGGTTGCTCCTCGTAACCAATTTCGAGTTTCCATAACTTCAAAGGTTGAGTAAATGATGCACTGGAATCAATATCCTTAACCTTCTCTTTAATTTCCTTGGAATCAATATCCAACTTAACCTCAAATAAATATAAGTGAATAAAAGAAAATGCAAGAAAGAGATTAAACTTGCAAAATATAACACTTGTATTAATAAAGTCAAAAAGAGAGAGTAATGTTCATGGGCCTCTTGGAGAGGATGAGCTCCTTTGAGCAAAGCTTCAATACAATACCAATCTTTGACAAAACAATATACATCCTTTTAGCACTATAAATAGTTTCCTAATAACTACCAAAACCCTAACTACATGCAATCTCAAAATTAATGACTACCAACCACCTACTGGTTCTTATTTAATAAAAATGAGCCTTTTACATTAAGTAACTACCCATTAACTATCTAATGAGCCTTATTCAAAGAATATGATCTCATACATGAATATACAAACTCCTTAGTATACCAAATTAGAGAAGTTAGGTAAGAGTACCTTTACACAATGGAAGCACACTACCATCTCTTTGTGACGAATATGCCACAATGTTACATAAGCATGGGGATTAGAGAACATGTATTCAATATGAAAATTTTTATTTCAAAAATGTTATTTAAAAAAAAAAATGTTTTGGGTAGTCGCTTAACCGACGACCTAATCACGACGACCGTAGGGTAATATCCGACGGTTTTGCAATACTTCCGACGGCTCGGATCGTCGGATCCATTTTTTTTTTATATGGAATCCACGTCGCTTAACCTACGACCTATTCGATGAATGCAGGGTAATATCCTACGCTTTTGCTATACTTCCGACGGCTTGGAACGTCGAATCGGACTTTTTTGGTATGGCATACACGTCGCTTAACTGACGACTGATCCGACGCATAATCGATGGCGAAAGGATGGTATCCGACAAATATTGGAAGTTAACGATGTCGCTTATCTGACTACCTATGAAGCTGGAGGAAGTCGGTTAACCGACAAGGTGTGGTAGTCAAATATCCAACGTCTTCAACTATGTCGGATTTTAGTCGATATCCCACCGACGATAAAAAAAAGACTTGAATTGTCGGATAGTCGACCATAGGTTGTAGCAAATTTGACTTTTTCGCCGTCGTATTTTGGGTAAAAAAAAATTGGTGTAACAGATCCAGCATAATAGATTAATAATCAGAGCAATCTCAGTAATTAGGTGGAATTTAACACCTTGCTGGCATACAGCAATTTCAGTTAAACATGTTTTGATTCTATGATGATGATCCCCTGCGAGTTCTATTGGAGAGTTCAATTTAATTTCTCTGGCAGCATATTTGTGAAGCTTCCCAATTTCCGCACACATCAGGATTAGTATGAGCAATTTCATCTAACACCACTTGTGAGCGTTGCTTGTGTGATCACCTTAAAGAATGAACAACAATGAAATTTGGCATTGTCATACTGTACATCGTAGTTGGAGAATGGCAGCACCGTGGCCATTAACTCACACTCCAACTTTCATTTCTGATCGCTGTGAATTCTTATCTGAATGGGAAATCCATGGAAAATGGATGCACAATTTCCTTTGAAACATACCAGGGTCGCAAGAAGGATAGATGTAGCAGGTACGCAGCCTACATGACGCTGCTTGGATAGGCTTCAGCATCATTACCGCCATCACTTGCTTATTTGAAACATAACCAAAACCTGATTTCACCAGCTTTTACATCCTTTGCATCTTCTGAAGGCTTTGGGTAGAGTATTTGACATTTGCAATTTGTTGTTTAGTTGGCATTGAAGTAGTGAAAGCATCCCTTTCGGTGCTCTGGTGTAAGTTTGGCCATTCCAGGAATGCATAAAGATTTCCGTCAATCTCCAGTATCTTCAACATTTACAACACAAAATACAATGGTTCTGAGTTTTATCCCTTGACACCTGTGCGCATTCTTTGAGTATCTGGAAATGAAAATCATTCAACTTAACATGGCCACTTGGAGCTGTAATATTTCATGCATTAATAGTAATTAGCAAAATCATTTAACAACACAGTACCTTTGGGGTATGCTGACAGGATCCAAAATTTTATGGGATAAATCTGGAGATAACAGGGTCTTTGATAGCTCAATAGATGGGAGTATTGATGGCTCCAAGAAGTATATTGTAAATATGAGATAATAGATCCAAGAATAGGGTGAGAGCAAATTTGAATGCATGCATTTGAGTTTGGCTATGTTTTGTTGTTGACATGGACAATTTGCTTAGGTTATTTTGTTGTAAGAAATTGTAGTTGGATACAAGGGCTTTAAGCATATGATGGTATTGATATTCATTATGGAGTCTCTTAAATAAAAGGTATTGTTTTGTTGGCATTGTTTTCCTCTTGTCAAAATTACGAGTTAAGATAATGGAGCAATTTGTTTTAATGTCGTCGACAACTTCATGATTTTTAAAAAATTTGAATGTATTAAGTGGATTTAATATTTGTGTTATTACTTCCATTTTTTTATGTATACTTTAAGAGGTAGTATATAGTTGCACCATTGAGATCCAAGACCTTTGAATTTTATTCTTGTGTGAATGCTAATAGTCTTATTACTAACTATCAATATGAATATTGAGGGAAACCACCTACACGCTCTTGGATGAGATAGCAAAGAAGAAGAAATGAAATCACAAACAATTAAAGAAAGAAGCTTATAATGACATGCCATCAAAATGCTTCTTTAACTATGTTTTTCACTTTCTCTTTCACGTTCTTTTAGCATGCTTGAAGGTGAATTAGGTGAAAATGTCTAATTTTATTGATAGTATGAAAATTTCTACATAGTTTTATTGAAGAAACCTTGTAATCATGATTCATTGTTCCTATAATGGAAATGGAATTTTCCACACATTATATATGTTTAATGTCATTATAGTTGGTTAATGGTTTGTACCCAACTACAAAATTCTTATTAGATATTGGTGCTAATAGCCAAATAAACATTAAAACACCCTGATTCAGTAATACCACACCAAAATAGAGTTAATGAGTGAATAAAATAGAAGGCTATTTGAGGGGGCATCCTCCTAGCTTTTACAAGATATAAGAGCAAAAGATAAGATGATCATTCAAATGAGTCTTATTAATGTATTTCTAGGAGATAAAGAGGGATACACGGAATAATAAGCCTACTTGACTATAATTAATATAATGCTAATTAATCAAGGGTAGGACTTAGGGGATTAGCATGTCCTTGTTCTTGAAACAAGCATTTTTTTCCAACAATGATAACCCCATATGGTTTTTATCAAAATTTTATCTTCCCAAGTTGCATCTTCCACTTCATGAGATATTCAATAATTTCTATATTCCCTAGTTGATTGATCCTTATTTCTATGACTATACCATGTTCTAGTATGATACTTCCCTTTTCATTGAGCTCTAGAATAATTGTCTAAACTCCTATCTTGTCACTAATTTCCTTTTTTAAACATGGAATAGTTTTTTGAGGTATTTATGGGTACGGGGAGAATGATTTGGATTTCCTTCTATCTAAGAGGATTGAGGAGGGAATGTTTGAATAAAGTGGTATTGACATTGTAGCTAGGTTATTTACACTAGCTGGTGCAGAAATGCACCTACTAAGACTTATGCAAATCTTAGTAACAATTTGAAAATGGTGGTGCATACATGCATTAAAAAAACGATAAGCAACAATAAATAAACATTAAACTATATGACTTGCAAAAACTAAAGTAATTTTTTTTTGTTTTTTCACACATACGGGAGAGTAGGGAAAGGATGTTTTTTATTTTATTGCATAAATAAAAAGAATACAACAATGAGGTTACCTCAAATAGAGTGAGTAGAGGGTCCTTGTAGAAGGTTGAAGCAGGGATTCCTTGGTCTCCAAGCAACTTCGGGTTGTTCTCCACACAAAGGTCACTAATGCTTAGCCAAAACTCAAAGTGTGTGAAACTAGAAGTCAAATGGGGTCTTCAATAGTTTTTGGTGAAATTTTGGCAGAGTGGTAAGGTAACAAGTGAATTGTCCATAATGATATCTTCACCATTTATTTATAGAAATATTTCCCCTAGGTTTCTTTCCCTTGGTATTAGGAAAACCATGGTATTGGCTCTTGGTTTTGGGTGTCATTTTAGGGTTTTCCCTCCTTATTTGACTTTTTTTGAATATTTTCCCCTTTTTTTCTTTTATTTTTTGCCTTATTTTGGGGGGAATTTTCCCTATTTTAAGGGATTGCTTCTCCTTTTTGGAGGTAATTAAGCCATTTTCCCTTAATTTTGAGAGGGAAATAATATTTTGAGCCAATTTGTGGGTTTTTGACTTAGGCTTTTGTTGGTTAGTGAAGGTTTTGATGGGGGGGAATAAGGAATGTGTTGATGTCACTAGGGGATGGACATGGTGAAGAATTGTTTAATGTTAACAGATTTCCCACTGATGTGTGAGGGCAGGAGCTCATCGTATGGCCGATAGACATCATAGGTTCTTACTTTTCCATATTAAGGGGTGTGACGGTATTATGGAGAACAACAGCTGCATTAAAGGGTAAAAGAAGTGCTTCACGAGGACTACAAGGGCCGAATCTACAAATATAACACTCA
Organism: Larix kaempferi; assembly: GCA_027924585.1. NCBI lineage: Eukaryota > Viridiplantae > Streptophyta > Pinopsida > Pinales > Pinaceae > Larix > Larix kaempferi. Next base: position 13,580,918 of record BSBM01001002.1, on the reverse strand, counting down.
ATATGGATGAGGTATATATAATCTCAAATATATGGATGAGGTGGGCATACCCATGTTCGTATCAATGTCTCAAGATATACAAATAATTATGAGGCCCAAAGGAGACCTGAACAATACATAGATAATTGTTGTGTACATCATAATGGTCCAAAGGGGACTTACATATGGAATGTAATCATGGTCCAACCATAGTTGATATGAATAAATGAAACTGGAAATAATGACATTCATCCTGACTACAGTATCACAACAAATGATGCTCTACTAGATTTGAAGGTGTCCAACAACTGTAGGGATTCAACGATAGAGAGTTGGAATCATGGGGGATACAACAGACTGCATTTGAACTGGATACACTAGGAAGCATATGATTGAATGGCTTCCAAACACTGTCACCAACTCAGCCTAGATATCCTCATGAAAAAACTACTGGAAGGGTTCCAAAGAGACTCACCAATGTGTTAGAGTCAGGGGACATCCGGGGTCTTCGACCAATGACTGAAAGGACCAACACCCTATATGAATCTCAACGGTGTGATGATGGAGCTGAAGTTAAGAATGTGAAAAAAACCATTCTAAGGGGCACTAAGGACTCCCCTTAGGTGGTCTGTAGGAACTCATCATTGATGGTGATGAGGCCAAGGGATCTCCGGGTCTATCCTCTAGAATAGATGTGCTGGTGTCGACAGAGGGATGCCTCTACCTACCAAGGAAATGCGGTTTCCTTAATAGGAGTGTGAGGGATACAACCCAAATGTGATATAACTAGACATGGGACTGAGACATTATTGGGGGATACGAGGGTCGTTAAGTAATGGGATTTAAATTTCCTTTGTTCAGAGTATGACGGTAGGGATGACTTGGTAGCATATGAAACTGATCTCATAGGTAGGGGATCATAGTTAGGGGATCAAGAACTGTGACTACAATAGGGAGTAATCAGAGGGGGGGGGGAATGATAAATGATATGAACTCATCAGGTGGGGGATGATAAATGATATGAACTCATCAGAAGGGGGGGGGACTCCGAGGATGACTCATCATAGAATAATATGAACAAAGTAGACCATATTGGGGAATGTTTCCATAATGTGGGACCATATGCGATCTGTAGGGGGTGTTGAAAGGAACCATTTGAGCCTTCTTCATGGTTTAATGAGCGCAAAGAAGGGATAAAAGTGTGCTTGAGATGGTACTATCTTGTGGATTATGTCGAGCCCAAGATGGTAGATGCTCGTGGGTACTTTCAATTTTTGAGAGTCTGAAAACAAAAATAAGACTTCGGGGGTGTTCTTTTTCATAGGTTAGTCCCCAAATCCCGAAAAAGCATAAAAGTATGCAATGGAGAAATCTTCTAGCCAAAGGGACTATAGTATTCCTTTTTCGTAACTAGTCAATTCGGTCTGGAAAATGGGTAATAGGCATAGCGAATGGATGCCCTTTCAAATACTTTAACAAGCATGAAAGGAAGCAAGATTGCTCGGTGATCTTTTCATTCTTTAAGGAGTCAGAAAAAGGCTTAACGAAAACTTCTTGAGTGTCTTTTTCGTAAGTAGTCTACATGGCTCGTAAAAGAGATAAACCAGTACCAGGTAGACATAAACGATAGGCAAGGAGGAAGTGCTCAAAATAATAGAATGGGTATGATTGGACCAAAGAGAGGGGGGATAGAACACCGATGGTGCCTCCTTGTGGGAAGTTGGATGGCGAAAAAATAACACAATAAATGCAGTATGGAGGGAGCAGAGGGCTCCACTATGGAATTCATTCAAGACCTGCTCATCCTTGTCATGTGTAGGGCATCAATGTAAAATGGTGTCGACACCGCGTCAATAAAGGACATCACTGATAAGAAGATATCGAGAAGCTTGATGGTGGATGTGACGTCGATCATCGTGACTGAGATGAGATATGAATCTTTGAGTGCATAGATAGATTAGGATGTCTTTGTACCATAGGTCATCCGAAGAAATGGTAAACATGTGCTCGTTGGGAAGATTTCCCGTGATCGAAGGAGATGCAAACGAAGATGGGAGGTCTGTTATGAGTTGCGCTAAGGTCAATGCCTTAGTGCTTTTTGGTGTAATGAATTCAAGGACACACTCTTGAAGGATAATGATCCATTTCAGCACTCGACCTTGAATGAGGCGGTAGGTTAAGAGATAGACCATTGGGTTGGAGTCTACCACTACTATAGTTCGGCTCATAAGAATGTAATGGTGTAGTTTATAAACCGAGAAGACGATGGAAAGGGCCATTTTCTCCTCGTGGGGGTAACACAGTGGTGGGGCCGAACAATGTCTGACTCACATAGTATATGGCATGCTCTTGGCGAGCACTATCTTCCTAGACTAGAACTCTCGCGATGGCATAATCAAATGTTGAAACGTAAAGGATGAAATCCTTCGTGAAATTAGGTGGTGATATCAAGGGAGCGGAAGTTAGGGCTTGTTTCAATGCATCAAAAGCAACTTGTTCATGCTCATCCCAAACAAAGGGACATTGGTCCGAAGCAAGCGCAAGAAACCATGGAATTTGGTAGCATAGTCCGGGATGAATCGTCAGAGAAAATTGGCCTTGTCTTGAAGGATTTGTAATTGGCGGAGGGTGCGAGGGGAAGGAAGGTCAAGGATGGATTGAACCTTCAAAGGATCTACTATGATGCCTTCTAGGAAATAATGAATCCCAACAATTGACCGAAAAGGACATAGAAAACACACTTGAGGGGTTTCAGGAGAATTTGGTACTTGCGATATCGTAGGAAGACTTTACAGAGGTCTTTCAAGTGTTGAGATATTTTCTTTGATCGAGCTGTGAGATCGTCCAAGTAGACAAGGATGATATGGACCAAGTAGTGAAAACAAAAGGTCATGGCCCATTGGAAGGTGGATCTGGCGGTTTTAAGGCCAAATGGAATAACTCAATAGGTGAAGAATCCCCATGGAGTGGTAAACGCAGTATTATACTAATCCTCCTTGTGGATCTGGATTTGATTGTAACCAGAGAATCCTTTCATGAAGGAAAGGGCCTCATGGCCATCACACATGTGAATGAGTTGGTCAATAAATGGTGTCGAGAAGTTGTCTTTGGCACATTCCATATTCAAATCCTGGAAGTCAGTGCAGACACGAATGGTGCCTTGTTTTTTATTAACAGGAACATGGTGAGACACCCAAGCAGTGTACGCAATTGGGTATATGAACCTATCTTGGCGTAATTTTTAAATTTCAGCCTTTACCACCAGCATTTTGGATGGGTGGATGGGTCGTTGCTTTTGGAAAACTAGTGCAACGTCGGGCCAAGTGTCAATGCGATGTTCAACGATGGAAGGATAGAGGCCAGACATCTAAGTGTAGGACAAAGAGAAAATGTCATGGAACTCTTGAAATAATTTCTTATAGGCGGTGACTTCTTCGGGAGTGCAAGTGTAATACCCCCATTTTGACCCTTGGAATTATTAGGTTGATATGTAAATATGTGGTCTATGATTCATAGCGTGGATCTCAAGGCCAAGGCCCCGCTAGTGAATGATCGACTTATGAATGAAAGTATTTTATATATTGTCGACATGTGCCAGTCGACAATGGAAAAAAATGTAACATCATGTAAATATTTATAATACAAATAAAACGTCTAAGAGCTGGATATGGAGGCAATAAAAATGAGGGGGATGTGTTTATCCACTAAGGAGAGGTGAGGGGTTGTGGGATCCAATCCTTTGTTTCCAAGTGTCATATTGAGAACCCCTTGTGCCATAAATGGCAAGCAACTACCTAACTGGACTTCCATGCTGATATTTATTTATGTTGTAAGAAGGTAGTTGAGAAATTAGCTCATGAATTTAATGGAGCATGGGCATAACCCACAAATGCATATGGATGAGTATGGGATCATATTTTGGTAACCAAAAGTCAATTTCCATCATGGGAATTCATTTCCTTCCATTCCTATTCCATTGTTGGGAAACCACAGACCAATTCTTAGCAAGGTAAGCATTCCCAGCAAACAAAAATTGCAGAAATCGCAACTTGAGAAAATGCCTTGTTTTAGATTGTTAAAATCACCTAGAAACTCATGTTGATCATGAAATCAAGTGGGGAATCCATAGACGTGACCTCTAGGGTGATATTGAGAGTGTAAAAATCCCAAAAATCCATGGGAGAACCCAAATTTGGAAGCTGGAAGTTGAATTTCATGAATGCAAATTAGCATTGGTAGAAATAAGAAAATCCAAGAGACCATTGAAGTCTGAGAGGGATGAGAGGTCGGAATGGCTTGATAAATCGACTGAAGGAAAGAAATATATAAAGGTTTAGTAGCTTGGACCTTTCTATGCACACCCTGAATAACACTGGACGGAAGGGGTGCTCGCGGGACTGTGTAGCAGAGAAGGGGACCTTCCTTGTGTTGGGTGTGGTAGGTAATGTGGGTGCCAAGCCTGTCTGAGACCAACTGAGATACCTGTAGCTATGTGGATGGGATTGTTGGCTTAGCATTCACCTTCATTTTATCTTTGTATGCTTGACAAACCTAGTTGTGTGATGGCATAGCATGAGAGTATGTTTCTATGGTTGTGAGTGAGCTCGTGTAGTTACTCCGTAGTGGATACATACCCCAGCTCGGGGGTGGCCTCTCAGCATAGAGATAAAGTGATGGAGAAAGTGCCTATGGCTGGGTGGAACATTTCTCTTCCATAGCCAGTTGCTTGGATGACTTCAATTAAAAGATAAGTGTTTATTGTTAATTTACTAATGTGTTAGCTATGTATGATTATTATTGTTATGCTTGTGATGAAAATGTTAGTATATGCATGATGTGTGTGTGGAATGAATTTATCTTCCGTTGTGTATTTTTATTTATGCATTTGCACATGCATTTAAATGCTTTTGAAGTTTGTAATATGGCCGTGAGGGTGAAATTTAGAATCCCCCATAAATTGTTCATGTTCCAGTCATTGGTCAGATTGATGGGCGGGGACGTGACAACAAGAAGTGCCTAGCGTAATGTTTTCAACAACACCGGGTTTAATAGATATATCCACTTGGATAGTGAGCGATATTGATATGAACCATTACACCAAAACCCCTAGGTGTTAGTGAAGGCCGCCCACTAGGATCTTAACATCCCACCACGCTTCGCAGTCCAAAATTTGGGTTGGATGTGCACCCGTATGGTGGTGTCCCCTTTGAGCCGTACGAGCCTCGGACGAACACTACAATGCCAACGTTTCCACCCGCTCTATGACTCGAACCTGGGTGGAGGATCTGATACCAAATGTTATCCAACAACTTTCCAAAAAGAGTATAACAAGAGTAGAAATAGATCAGAAAGATTACTCCACGACTTGATTGAAGAAAATAGTTGAATAACAAGCCTCTTCGAGGGGGAAACCTCTTTACACGATGTGCTAAGTACACACGACAAGACAAGATACTCCAAATGAAAGGTCTCCTTCCGATATATATAGGAGACTAAGGGGTACAATCCCAACTAACTGACCCAAGTCGACATAACTAATATAACCATATTAATGACAATTACCACTTATGGACCAAAGTCGACATCAAAACTAATGTAATGAACCACAATATAGGGGGAAATGTGCCCATATTTAGGGATTAACATTTCCCTCCCCTTCATATAAGTGTTGTCCTCAACGCTTGATTAGTTGCAGATGCTTCTGTATGAAGGACTCATCTTCCCATGTCGAATCTTCAACTGGTAAGTTCTTCCACTTTATGAGGTAATCAGTAATAGCCCGGTTTCGTAGTTTTTTAGTCCTTTTTTCAGTGATTTGTTCAGGTTCCAATATGAATTTGTCTTCTTCATCAAGCTCTGGAAAGATTGTTTGAATTGGGATCTTGTCTCCTATTACCTTCTTTAAGCAAGAAACATGGAAAACTGGATGTACTTTGGAAGATGAAGGGAGCTCCAATTTGTAGGCCATACTACCAATCTTCTGCAACACTTTATAAGGAACATAATAATTGGGTGCTAATTTATTGTCCTTCTTTAATAGTTTTAGAGACATCTGCTTGTAAGGTTGTGGCCTAAGAAATACCCAATCCCCTTCTTCAAAAATCCTTTCATTGCGATGTTGATCAGCTTGTTGTTTCATCCTGTTTTTTGACATAGTCAGGTTGTCCTTAAGTATCTGCGGAACTCCTTGCTGGTGTTAACACCCAAAAAGTGCTCACTAGCTCATTCCCTTATTCACATGACCCATTTGTCCACTTTTCCACCATCTGAGCCTCTGAAGCCAACAAAAGGTCACCAAAAGACCTTGGTACACCCCTTTTTCCCACTCAAAAAGATTATTTTTCCTAAAAAGCATAAAAAACCCTAAAAAAGGGTCCAAAATTCCCAAAATATTAAAAAGGGAATACAAATATTAATTTTATTCAAAAAAGGAAAAAGGAGGGAAAAGTACCTAAACCATGTTGGTCAATACCATTGGGTTTCCACAAAACCACAAATGGTATTCCCCAGCACCAAAACCTATAAAAAGGTGGTAGGGGCTCCTCATTTCACATCCATCCATATTCCTATCCTCATGCTTCCAAAATCTCCCTTGAGTATTTGGCCATTGTAGCAAGCCTTGGAGAAAGGACCCATTGGAGATTGGAGCTGCTCACCATTGGAGCCATTCAACAACCTTCATCACCTGGAGGTATTTTTCTTGCAAGCATTTGCTTGCCCCATTATCAATACAAAAAATTATTTTTTATCTTTCTTGTTCTTGTTCTTTAATTCAAAATGCACATGCTAGTTTAGTTTAGTTTAGATTTAGTTTATTGTTATTTATTTCTATTGAAACTGCTGCTACTAGTTAGCAGGTGCCCATAGCACTAAGCTTGGTTGCAAAACCAAGCCAACAGCTGGTGCTCTATGTGATCTTCCATGGCTTGAACTTTAGATTTTCCTTTTAAGGGAGATGTGATAGATGGAGGCTGGTACCCATAAAGTGCCATAAATGGAGACATTTTTTTATGATATATGGAAGGAAGTATTGTACCACCATTCTGCCAAAGACAACCATTTCACCCACTATGTTTGTTTATCAGATGCAAAGCAACGAAGATATCCTTCCAAACACTTGTTCATGATCTTAGTTTTCCCATTAGATTGAGGGTGATAAGATGAATTGTGAACCAATTTAGTACCCAAACATGCAAATAATTTAGTCCAAAATTTTCCAGTGAAAATTGGATCTCTATCACTTACAATAATCTTCGGATTTCCATGTAACTTCTGAACAATCTCCATAAAGGTTGCATCTATTGTGCTTGAATTAAAAGGGTGAGCGAGTGCACAAAAGTGTGCATACTTCGTGAGTCTATCAACAACCACCATAATAACATTCTTTCTTTTTGACTTGGGTAGACCTGTGATAAAATCCATGGACACTTCCTCCCAGCGCTGGCAAGGTTTGTCTAACGGTTGTAGAAGTCTTGGCGTCTTAACCGTTTCACCCTTATTCTGTTGGAAAACCAAGCATTCAACCACAAACCTTTGAACATAAGATTTAAGACCTTCCCAGAAAAATTCCTTTTTGACCCTGCGGTATTTTTTTCAGGAATCCTGAGTGCCCACCTATAGGAGAGGCATGCAATTCAGAAAGGATCTTCTGCTTGAGTTGGGACTTTTTGCATAAATATAAGCGATCCTTATACCATAGTGAATCATTTTTCCACACAAAATTATCTGATAAATTGGGATCATTCTGTAGCTTTTGAATGAGTTTCCACACATATAGGTCTTTTTTACATTCTTCCATTGCCGCTACTATCCAATCTGGTTGTAGAATGGAAATGGAACAAAGTAATGCACCAACATCTTTATCTTTTCTGGAGAGTGCATTTGCCACCACATTATGTTTCCATTTTCTATAGATGATTTCAAAGTCATATCCCAACACCTTGGTTACCCACTTTTGTTGCTCTTCTAAAGATAGTCTTCGTTCCAAGAAGTATTTAAGACTATCATGATCTGTTTTGACCTTGAAGTGCCTACCTATTAGATAAGGACGTCATTTCTTAAGAGCATGTAGTATTTCCAACATTTCCTTCTCATAAATGGGATTTTGTAAGTTCTTTCCCTTGATTGTATGACTTGTGAAAGCAAGTGGGTGTCCTTCTTGCATTAGAACAATGCCAATGCCATTTCTTGAAGCATCAATTCCACAATAAAGGTTTTTGTGAAGTCTGGTATGGCCAATACAGGAGCTGTGGACATTGCCTGTTTAAGTTGTTCAAAAGCTTGAGTTGCCTCTGGAGTCCAAGAAAATGCGTCTTTCTTCAATAATGTTGTTAGAGGTGCTTCTATTCTTCCATAATTTCGAACAAACTTGTGGTAGTACCCTATCAGACCTAAGAATCCTCGAAGATTCTTCAGGTTTTTGGGAATCGGCCAGTTTATCATGGATTCAATTTTTTTAGTGTCTACCTTGACACCTTCATGAGATACAATATGACCCAAATACTCTACCTCCTTCACCCCAAAGAAACATTTGGAAGGTTTTGCATATAGTTGTTTCTCTTGTAGTAGTTGTAGTACCCTGTCAACATGTTGAACATGTTCTTCCCAAGACTTGTTATAGATTAGTATATCATCAATGAATACTAACACACATTTTCTAAGAAAAGGCTTGAAAATGGAATTCATCAAACCTTGAAATGTGGAAGGTGCATTCGTGAGACCAAATGGCATGACTAGAAATTCATAATGACCTTCATGAGTTATGAATGTTGTTTTTGGGATGTCTTCATCTTTCATTCTAATTTGATGATACCTAGAACGAAGATCCAACTTTGTGAATACAATTGCTCCATGTAATTCATCTAACAATTCATCAATTACAGGAATTGGAAACTTATCTTTAATGGTGATCTTGTTGAGCTCTCTATAATATGGACACATACGCCATGATCCATCTGGCTTGTGTACCATTACCATTGGTGCAGAGTAAGAACTTTGGCTAGGCCTAATTATGCTAGCCTCTAGCATTTCTTCAACCGTACGCTCAATTTAACTCTTCCGTCCATAGGGATATTTATAAGGTTTGATGTTAGGAGGAACACTTCCTAGGATTAAGTGAATAGCATGATTGAAATATCGGACAGGTGGAAGAACTTTTGGAATATCTTCAAATACCTTGGAATGCTTATTAATGACCCTTTGCAGATCTGGGGAAATAGGAGGCTTATATGTTTGAACATCTAATGAGCATAATTGTGCAATTACACCTTGATGTCCCCTTTTCATCAATTTTGTCATACCATTAGAGCTTATCACCTTGCTTGGTTTTCCTGTGATACCGAGTAATTCATATTCCTTTCCTTCCCATAAAAATTTCATGAAAAGCTTCTGAAAGTTAAAAGCCACAGTTCCCAAATATTGTAACCATTGAACTCCTAAGACAACATCAACACCACCAATTGGAATAGAAATCATTGGACTATTCAATACATATTCTCCCATCGTAAGATTTATATTATGGTATTTTCCTGAGCAGTTGACAGTTCCTCCATCTGCAATCATTACTTGAAACTATGGTTGTAGATATACAAAGCAATTGAGAGATTTTGCTAATTTATAGTGAATGAAATTACAAGTACTACCATAATCAATCAGCACTATCACCTTTTTCTTTTTGATAAATCCTTCAATCTTGAGAGTTTGAGGAGTGCTAATTCCAGCCAATGCATGACATGATATGGTGGGAGCACGGGGGGTTCACTAGTGAGGCAATATCATATCACATCCATTCATATTGGGGGGTTGAATACTCTTAAAAACCTCAAAAATATATTGCCCCGTATTAAGGGGTCAAGGGGGGTTTTTAATTTGACATAGTAATAAAAATATTGGGGGTTATTTTATTTGGGAGTGTTGAGGAATAACCTCCAAATCATGGGATGGATTTATACGTCCAAAATACGGGCTGAATTCATACCCACCTAAAACTTAAGGACCTTCCATTTTTATTTAATATTTCTTATGATCCTAAGTTTTGCATAAATTTGATAACAGTGTACCAAAGATAATATCGATGGAAGTCTCTTTCGATTATTGTCCTTGAGAAATCCTCATTTAATAACTTATTTAGGCTTGGTTTGAATTGATGTTATATTGTTTTTCATCTTTAAGTTAAGAGATGTAGTTAAATGGGAGTTCCAGACTTGACCAATTGTATTGTATTTTTGTAGGCATTCAAGTAAACGATTTAACTCTTCATTTTTTAGGTTGGGGTTTAGGTGGGAATTGAGATTCAATTAAACCTTGCTCCACGACAACCAAGAAAAGTGAGATCAATCTTTCTTGGCTCACTGGAACCAAGAACAATTAGATCAATGTTTCTTGACTAATTATTTCTTTCAAATTTTTGTATTCTTCTTTAATATATTTTCACATTTCCAGTTAGGAATAGTTGTTAGATTGAGTTATATTTGGCACATTCATAACTGTAATTTCAATTCTTATATGCAAGGCATCTGCCTTAATATTATATTGGAATTAACATGAACATAAGTGAAAATCTAAATCCTTATTTACATACCCTATGTGTTATCGGTACCATGAAATGGTATCATATAAGTTTCATTATCTGTGTATCTTTATAACTATTGCATGCTTGAAACCTAACAATGGATATTTTTCCCTATCCTTTAAAGATTAAAAAAACTAGATATAACCAAGAAAAGGTAACTAAATGTTGTTAATTCCCATGATTGCAAGAATAAATGTAGAGGAAGTGGAGGCAATTGATTGGATCTTGTGAATGACCCAAATCCAAGCTATGCACATGATCATATAGTATTATTGAAAAGTAAAAGGAATTTTCTATGTCCATCTGGGTTCAAACATCAATGATGTTTGCTTTGATAGGAAGGTAGGGGCGTCCTTCCACAAAAGGGTTTCAATTTTGTTTTTTTATGGAGATTAATTTATTAAGCTTATATAAAACATGATTTATCTATGGCTATATTTGTATTTACATGATATAAAATTGGTAGATTGGCAGGTTGTGGTGTGCAACATTTGCAATTCTCATATTTTCTAAGCAGTGCACTAACAATTGGACTATCGATCTTTTACATTCTTTGTTATGTTGATCTCTTGACTAGGTTGCATTTTATGCATTTTCCCTTCCCAAGCACTATTTATTTGGGTGTTCCACTCTCCAATGCTACAAATTGATCAGTCACCCCTACAATCCTAGTGGGATCATTATTAGCATTATACTATTATTTTATTTAGCATCTTGTTTGCTTGTACTAATTAGATGTGGCTGGGATCCTGTTTGTTACAGCTTGATAATATGATATAAAGGGGGTGTTAAAAATGGGTTGATAAAAATGGATATCTACAATATCTGGTGAAACTAGGGGTTTTCTTAATTGGAAAGGCATATTGGGAGGGGGGTTCAACAATACAATTTTAGGATGCATTTTCCAATATTTAGTGAAATTAAGGGTATTCTTTAATATCATGCGAACGATCGTGTTATGTAAAAAGTTCATTGAGTGAACCCCCCGTGGGTGGGAGTAATCTCTTCTAAAGTAGTGTCTTCTATTTATTCATCTGGATATGGTTCTTGTTCTTTTGGTTCTTCCTCTTCACATTCTATGTAAAATAATTTCTTCTCACCACAATTATGTCCCTTACTATACTTGCTATCACAATTAAAACATAGGCCTTTTGCTCTTCTTTCCTCTATTTGTTGAGGTGTCAACCTTTGAGGTGGGTTATAAGAAGTAACAGTATTCTCTCAGTATGTGTTGAAGGTGCTCTTTCTAGTAGCCATCGTTATATTTTTACTTTCAACCTTCCTTGCCATCATGAAGGCCTTTTCCAAGGATGGTGGTTCAAAGATATGCACCTCATGTTGAATGTTATCCTTCAAGGTGCTAATGAAGAGATCGAACATATTATCTTCTGAAATATTCTTCACTCTAAGACTTAGCTTCTGAAATTGTTTGATGTGCTCTGCAACTGGACCTTTTTGCTTGAGACTTATTAAATGGATGAAGAAGGTATTGCTATTAATATCTCCATAATGTGCAATCAATTCTTCGTTGAATATAGACCAAGATATAATAAAGTCTTTTTTACGGTCACAAAGCTACTGATACCATACAAATTGATCAGGCTTTAAATATAATGATGCAATAGTTACATTTTGCAAAGTTGGAACTTGGTGTAGATCAAAGAATTGCTCCATTTGGAATATCCATGTTATTGGACCATTGCCATCAAACTTTCTCATGTCAATATTGGGAAGTTGGGTAACCCTTGGTGACCATCCATGATGACTTCCATTACCAAAATAATTTCCTCTTGGAATATTCTTATTCATGGAAGGTTTCTCAACATGAGAATTATCTTTATCCTCCATAGTATCGTGGAACAACACATCACCTGTAGGAAGAGTATCCCTTGAATTTTGAATGAGATTAGCAATATGGTTCAACTTCTCCTCTAAATTGAGTAAATCAGTTTTTCTCACCAAACCCTTCATATTTTCCTCCATTTTATTCAACTTCTCCTCTAAATTATCCAAATCCACTTTTTTCACAAACCCTATCATATCTTCCAACTGGGACACTCGAAAAGAGAGGTCTTCCCTTTTATCATACGTTGAGGATGGATCTGTTGGTCTCCTATTTTGGCTGTCCAATACATCATTTTCTAGCATAAAACTTATGAAATCACATAATAGTTAGTTTTATTAATGTTGATTTGTGTATGGTCATGCTTTTGTGGAGACCAACGTGGACAAAGGTTTGGTAAGTAATTTTTAATTATTTATTTCTTACTTTACCTTGTTTTATGTATAAAATTGGGCTTTTTAATCCTCCGTTTAAATGCTTGGTCAACTAATGGTCGTTGTTTCTTTTGTGCAGTGGTCTCGACGCTCCAGGGAAGATTTACGCTGGATGCACCTGCAATTTGGGGATTCTTTCCACATTTGGGATGTCTCTTGAACTTCCATCGCCTTCCAGATACTTATGAAGATTATCCAGTGCTGTTCTGAGGATGTCATTTGCTCAAAATGGCATTTCCGTCCTTGATCAGGACCCTGATTTCGGGCTCAATTTCTGAAAAAACGGTTGGGAATTTTTCAAAACGGTTCGAAACCCACTTCACAAATGTCCCCATTTACCCCTAACCGCGGGCAGTTTTCAGAATTTCTGAACGAATGTGGAGAAATCCCTTCCGGAACAGACGTGGTTTTGCCAGATTTGGTGTTGGCCGTTTTCTGGGTAGTTGCTCGAATTTCTGAATTTTGGGATGGATCTTGTCCATCTGTTCATGTATAAATAAAGCTTGAGATGGAAATAGAAGGGAGCTATTGATGTATACAACTCTTGAAATGAGTATTTTTTTTGAAAGCATTTGGAATATATGAAGCTGGTTTACTGTGTTTAGCAAGGTGTGCCTTTGAATGAAGTAGCTTTGTTTGAACAGCTGTAGCATGGTAATCCATCTTTCCTGAGGCGTAACAGAGGTCTCTATCTCTGTGGGAGGGCCCACCACCAGAGGTAGATGATATCCTCATTTATTTACAGTAGATGTTAGAGTTGTTTTCTTTCATAGATCATTGCTTTCTAGATTACTGTAAGGTTGAATTTGTTTTCTAAATATTAGATTAAAAGTTATTCATTCTTAATTTTAGATTAGTAGAATACTCTGTGCACAGAGCTTAAATCGAATTGTTAAATAGATAAAAAGCATAGAGCAAATTATTAAATGTTTTAATAGATTGGTAGGGTAATTAAGATTAGCAAGCACGCTGTAGATGTTTGTTTTAACTTAGGTTCCGAGTTTATTTACTTGAAGCTTTGAGATTGTAGATCTGATCAAAGATAGTAAGATTTTAGATAAATTTATATAGATAGGAACAACGCTGGTCATATTTGGTTAAGAACAGTAGAATGGATTCATAGATTTTGATTCTTTTAAGAGTTAGTTTCTTTGTTAACGCAGCTAGATAGTTTCTTTTCAACAGTTTGATAATAGACTATTTGAATAGCTGAGTATTTAGGTGTGAAGTAGAATAGAATGAATCTTGTCGTGTTTAGATAAATATAGATATAAATTGATCTGAAGAAGTTATTTTATTTGGAAGAATCTAGATAGGGTAGAGTTAATTCAAAGTCGAATAAGATAAACTATTAATCGAAGACCAAGATTGTGTTTCATTGATTCAAGAACATAGTATATTATAGTAGCCTCTTTTTAGCAAATTCCTTTCATGTTCAGAAAGCATTTTCGCATTCTTTTAACTCCCTCTTCAACCCTGCATTTCCTGTGCTGGTTCCTCTAAGTCTACCTTCCCGGGTTGACAAGTAGATGTTGATTTACATGTTATATATTTAGCTCGATAGGATCCTCTGGTGGTTTGGTTGGAGTGTGAGACTTTATACTTCCTTTTGGTGGCATTTTGAACAATATAAATAAATATCAAACCTTATGTGTCCCCACAATTAGATCCTTCTACTCAAAGTTAATCAAAATTAAAAATGGTGTACATTTTCAAACCCTTGTTGGAAGATTATTTTAGAGCCAACTTGAAACTGAGATAAAATTCAACTTTTGGCTCCTCTGGGTCTAAAAATTCGTCTTGTTGTAGTATTATGTGTCTTATTTCTAATGCCACAGGTCTTACCTAATTCTGATATGCCAATAGAAAGATATTGTGAATATCCTAACACTTCTTATTTTTGTTCCTTTCAGAATATCTAACTTGTATGGACTGCCACATGTCCAATATTTTGGATCCGAGTTTGAAACTTCTACCATAGATACTTTATTCCGTCCAATTTCTGATGCAACTGGTATCATTCAATTTGTACCTCACATTCTCCAGATATGACCTTTTTCCCTAGAATACATGTTTTAGACTAGTTTTTGGACTAGTCAAAAACCCTAGATTCCGAGGCCAATATATCCGAACCTGTGAAGTCCCAGGACCTTAATTTAGGACCACATATAGTTAGGCCTGTTTCTGAAGTCGATTTTTAATCTATCTCATTGAATCCTTGTAGAAAAAAATTATAGCGAAGATGCAAAGATGACTCATTTTGAAGAACCCAGTGCCGAGGAAAGAGTTCTGATACCAAATGTTACGAACCGTTACACCAAAACGCCGAGGTGTTAGTGAAGGCCGCCCACTAGGATCTTAACAGATGTGTTGGTCATGTTACCTTCCTCGAAGGAATATGGGGTCGGGGTGGGGTTCTTAAACCAATCAACGCTTCCATGAATGAAATATTTCGACTTGATTGATAATTGATCGATCGTAGATGTGGTAGGCTCCTCGAGAATAAAGTAAGCATGATGATGCAAATCATACCAAGGGAAGTCAGGATCGGTTAATGCTTTGAGTATTTATTTATCACTTCAAAATCATCGTGTGGAGAGATCAAAGGGATTGGTTGGAGCTGACGATGTGACCGTTGGTTCCATGGTCAAAATAACGTAAATGGTGTTCGTTTCAGTTGAAGAGGATTACGGGGGGTGGATTTATTCAACAACGGTGATTTGAGACTGTAAGGACATATTGCACAACTCATCCAACACCAATTGGTATTCCGGTAATCAGGGAAATGGTGGGATTAATGGTCGTAGAGGCCACAAACCGCACACAAATGATTTGTAAGTAAATATTTGTTACGTGAATGAGGAGGGGCTAGCACTTGAACTACTAGGATGTTCTCACCATCATCCAACGTCTGTATGTGAGTGCGGAGGATGGGTAATTGCAGATAGTTTTGGGTAGCTTGACCTAAGACATCGCGTATAGTGCAAGGAAAAGGTGTTCAAGATGAGGCGAGAGGAGGAGGATTCACGACTTTGTTTGCAGTTTCCAGGGCAGTGGTCTTCATAGATTTTCCCCCACCCTCCTTGATAGGAGGGGGAAAGGGATTTGAGGATGTTGCCACAGACATGCTAAGAGGTGGATGATTGGTGGTGTCAATTGGTTGGACTAGTTGTAGCACGATATGGGGGGTTAGGGTGGGATTTGGTGCAGGTAAGTACCTGATAGGAAGCCCTAATGTTAGTCCTGATAGATCCAACGTTGTCATCACGGGCATGCTAACGACTCTTGATGGTGGGAACAAGAAAGGGATTGTGTGTATCTGGGTGGCTCCCACATGGCTTGGTACAGGTGGTGGTTGAGACTAGGAGTGCTGTTGAGGTTGTGGTTGGGGTGTCGGCTGAGTGGTGGGATATGATTCAGGGACTGATTTGCTTGAAGAAACGGTGCATAAGTTCGATATTTCAAGAGCTAAAGGGGTTAGGGTCAAGGCTATAAATGTGGTGGTCATTGAAGCCTCACAATAAAGACTTGGCCCCATGATGAAAATCAATGGAACGTACAAACCAAGGGCAGAGTTATCGACCATGGGGAGGACATTCTCAGGAGTAGCTGGCCCTTTGGGGTTGTAGTAGATGAGTTGGTCAAGTTTGATGACCCTTCCCTTATGGGGGAACATCATGAACTAGAAGAAGGATGAGGAAATGACCTTCATCTCATGCATGTAACTATGTCCTAAAATAAGGTTATAGTTGATTTGGGCGTTAACGACTTCAATATCAATCAGGACAGTTTTTTCGGCTAACTCGATAGGGACATTCGGGAGAAGGCCCTATAGTTGAGCTACATGACCATCATAAGCACGCAATGTTGTCATGGAAGACTGCAATGGAGGGGACCCAAGCTTCTGCCACCGAAAGGTGGACATGATGCATATAGAGGCTCCCTCATCGACAATGCATCAATGTATTTCCAAGATTATGATCGTTACAGGGATCTGAAGCACGATGGATGAAGGCATGTGGGGTTCAGACTGATCCAAGTCGAATGCCATCAAACATGAGTTAGATGGGTCAATCGTACCTAAGGTAGACAACAATTCTTTTCGTTGCATCAGACAGTTCTTTAGAACTTCCAAGGCTGACATGGCAGCAGGGGATTGGGCCATATCATCCATGATGTTATAGTTTGGAGAAGTGTAAGCATTGGGATTATTGGTAATGCGGTGTAAAGACTTGTCTACGGGAGTAGATGCAACAACATTATATGTGGTTATGGTCTCGGTAGCTGAACCATACTGATGACGGTCAGTCTAGAGGTTGACTTCGGAAGAATACATCTAAGAGGTGGTGGACTCTTGACTCAGGTAGTTGACTTGAGGACACAATGCATGTAATCGGTGGTTGGGTGGTGACAACCCCTTGTGTGGGTAGGGGGTTTTGTAACACCATCGGATGTGTGGCTAGATGTAGTGGATTAAGTTGTGCTTGCAGGGTAGAAATGGCCTCCCAACATTTAGCCTCATCCCATAGCTGGAGGGCTTTGGCCAAAACGGGGCAATGATGCGTATAGTGTCTGTAGACATTGCAGTAATAGCACATGTGGTTCGTTCGTAACTGGGGGTTCTTTCCTTACTTGGGTGGTTGATTGGGGTTCTGATTGGTAGGATTTGCATCATTATTATCTAGAGGGTTAGGAGGTTGTCCACTCCCTCCTTGGCATTGGTTGTTACCATGATTATTTCCTTGTCTCTGATTGGGTTGACCTTGTTGATTCGGGGGGGGAGGGATGGGTCTGGGTATGGTTTTGCTGGGCATAAACTTGCCCTTGTGGAATAGGAGGAGCTTGAGGTTGGGCAGGTGCAGGAGCGACCGACGGTGGGCCAGGGCTATGGTAGTAAGCAGTAGGCACTAAATGGGGATTGTTACCAAAACTAGGTGTCGCGTAGGTGGGTCCATGGGGAGTTAGGGATGGAGGAACATACAAGGGTCTCTCTCTAGAGTGAGCCATTTCACGTGAGAGATCAGGGCCACATCTCATTGTTGACTATGTAGGACTAGGGGTAGGGTTATACATGGGAGTCAGTGCAGGGGGAAAAGGCACAGAGGTCCTGCTGATAGATGTGAAGTGATCGATGACGCCATCGACAACATGGGATTCCCCCTATGTTTCTCCTCGAGAGAAATCGCTACGAGGGGCGTAAAAAAAAATAGTATATAAATAGGCCGATTGAGCATAGATAAGGTCGAACTACTGTGATTTGAGGACAACCTCTTCTTTGGTTTAGGGATGTTCTAATGCCACATCCTTGATGATGGTTGGGATAAGAGACTTCAGGAACCAATCTAAAAATATTCGGTTGTCCAATTTGTTCTTTCATAAACTTCGACATCTATGCCACTAATGGATATGGTCTGTGATATGGGTGGTCGTAGTCTATCGACAAGAGAGAAGGATCTCAACACCAAATTCATAACGAACTGGTAACTGGAATAATTATAGGAAAGTCGAAGCAAGGGATGCAAAGGTGGGATGTGCCCCATGGGGATGATTGATATACCACTTGGTTGTAGCTCCAATAAAGGTTCATTGTAACATATGTATTCGAATAGATTCGTCCACTATAGAGTTAGAGGAACACCACAACTGGAAGGACATAATATGATTTTGAGGGTCCTCTCCATCCTTCCCCTCGAACTTACAGATGTACAAAGGGAGCTTGGTGGGCATGGGAGGCCACATAGGTTCATATCGAATAGGTTCGTTAGTCAATATAGCCAAGTCGGGAAGGTTGATACTGGCCATGAATGACAAACTAGAAGGAGGATGTGACATGGTAGAACCGACCTGCGTGTTGGCCATAGCAGTGATAATGGGGCCACCACCACCAAGGGGTGGAGGGGAAGTGGTCATCATGGGGGGGCGTAGAACCAACCGCAAGTTTCGTTGTAACTTGGAAGGAGGGGCCAATTCCCTCGGGGATAAATCCAGTGACTGGAGGGACTGTAGTCATAGGGGTGGGACCGCTGCTGGAAGGAATGGATCTCGTGGTGGTATGAACTGTGGTCATGGGAGTGGGATCACTACCTATGGGTATGGACCCAATGACTGTATGTACTGTAGTGGTGGGGGTAGGTCCAATGGTGCCAGGAATGGTGGTTCCCATGGAGCCGAAAAATGGAATGGAGGTCGTAGTCGCTACAGGTCCACTACTGCGTGCACCACCAACGATCCCTCCATAGAATAGACCAGGATTCATGCTAGCCATAGGGATATGTGGGGGTGAATGTATAGGTGACTCTGACTGGGAGGAGTTAGAAGTGAAACTAGGGAAAAATTTATGGAGATGATGAGGTGTGACTGAGGGGTGCACAACTAGTAGGGTCCAATGGAACGTGCTATGGTGAATTCCCCCGTAGCCTACGGTAGTATCTCAGGGGATCAATGGTGGAAGGTGTATGAGTGTTGAATAGGGATGGTTGAAAAACTGCTCAAAAATCCCAATGCAACCGTGTGTGCAAGGGGAGAGCTCACAAGAAAAAGGGGCGCTTAGGAAAAAAAATGTCAAAAAACCTACTGCAACCGCATGCTACATCAAGTGAGCGGAAACAAAGTGGTCTGAAAACCAACAAGCAACACTACCTATCAAAATAAAATGACCCACTAACCTATTGGGTATGGGTGCAAGCAACCTCCTAGCTAACATATGGAAACCCACACAAATCTTATCCTTTGTAGGGTGATGAAATCCGCAGTTAGACGATATGAAATGGAATGCCAAAGTGGCTAAGGGATATCCCTCTACTGAGAGGGATCCCAGGTAAAAAATCCCTAGAAAATACTGGAAACTAATCTACCTCCTTCATAGCACGTCCAAAAAGGTGTCCCATAGATTCAGTCCTTTGGCCATTGCACACCCAGTATGGTATCTAGCATGCGCAACGAGGACAACAAGTTGGTGTCTTTAAGTACAGAGTGGAGAGCAGAATTCCACCCAGAATTCCAGAACCAATCTTGCCACTTTCCCTCCTAAAGGAGACCCCCCTCAAAAAATCAGTTTCAACCGTGCTAATAAATACCAGATGATTTTGGTACTCTAGAGGACAACAACTATGTCTTGGATGAAAATGGAAAATGGGTGTTGTTTGAATTCCTAACCCTGATGCCCTACCTAGCTACTTAGTTCTTTTAATCCTCAAGTGAGGTGCAATGTGTGTTAAATTAATGTAAATTTTAGGCTCAACTTGGGGTTATGGACCAAGTGTTGATACTTAAGGTGTTCTCTTGTATGCTTATGTGGTGAGTAACTAGCAACTAGATGCTAAAAATAAAAATGGAATAACATAATTTTTTTTTTTTAAATTTTCAATGAAAATAAAGCATCTAAATTCTAATGTATCCAAGCACAACTTTAGCCAAACAACTTGTTGAAATGAAAAAATCCAAATGCAAAGGATCTATATGGTTGTTCACAACATGCAACAACCAAATTAAAACAAAGGGATACAAATTGTTCATGAAGGAGAGATCCAAACAAGTGCTACAACAAGCAAATGGAAAGAAAGGGTTCTGCAAACAAGGTTTTGGATGTCAAAAAGCAAGCTGCAATGTGCATAAACTGAACAATGGTTTCAGATACAGAAAAATAGCTGAAAAAAGCAAAACAAAATTGCAGGACACATCTGTCAGGGGTACAGTCCTGACCTGGGGCGCAACATATTAAAAAATAGTAGCAACGGGGGATTGCAAAACTTGATAGGAGCTGGGGCGTGCTTTTCTAGGGGAAAAGAGAAGCTTGGGGCACTTTTTGAGAAGAAAAATGCATCCCGGGGCATGCCCAATTGAGGAAAAGTTGTGACCTGTCTTGGAAGAGGTAGGTCGTACTTATCAAAAGAAAAAATGTGCTCTGAGGTGTGAAACAAGGTCCGACAGGTGTGACCTGGGCAAAAAAGACAGATTTTTAAAAACATACTGTGTTGGAAGTGGCCAAACTTGCAAGTACCATCCGGTTTCCTACACCGGAGATGAAAGAAGGTGTCAGATGGCTCTAAAAACAAAAGTAAATGGCCATGCAACCGAAAAAACAAAAATGTAAAACTTGGAAAAGCTACCAGCCTAACCAAACCACAAATTGATGGAGATCGACCCGGTTGGAGTTGCCAAAACTGTAGCTAGGTTATTTACATTAGCTGGTGCATAAATGCACATACTAAGACTTGTGGAAATCTTAGTAATAGTTCGAAAATAGTGGTGCATGCATGTAGTAAAAAACGATAAACAACAGTAAATAAAAATTAAACTATATGACTGTAATGTCCCCTCCTATCATACCATGATAGGGAGGGTCATTGTGCTAAAACTGGGCATCTAGCCCCATAAATCGTGGACCACTAAGCATTCCCATAATATAACAGAGATATAAGGATGCATAATTATCAGAAATCACAGCGGAATTAACTTATGAAATACACAATCATCACACATTCAAGATATTCATCAATTAAACAATTGCAAGATAGCACAAGAAAATACTTATCTTAATGAAGTAGTACCAAACAACTAGCTACGCTTCTGCAACGTTCCACCCAACCGTAGGCCAGTGTGCTCCTCAATCTCTCAGCACCACTGCCACCCCCGAGCTGGGCATGATCTCCACAAGGAAAAGGGGAAAACAGGCTCTCACATAGCCAAAGGTATATCCAAAATCAGCCAAGCCAATCAGCAATTGGGTTTCTCAGGCTGTTAAGAGATGGGTGCATGTATCATCAAAAGCATAAGTGTTGGGCATGAGAAAAACGCTTCTATAGTGAAGTTCCCAACAATGGGTTCCTGACCGTTCCAGAAAACGTGGGCAACCCAAACGAAAAGGAGAAAATGGGAATTCAACCCCAGGAGAGCAGAATCATTTTCAGAAGAATGCTCATGGGCATTTCGTGGGCAGAAACGGCCTCCCTAACCCCAAAAATTGTGGCTCTCTTCTCCCATCCAATGAGCTAACCAAAAACAAGTTTGCAGGCATGGAAAAACGTAGGGAAAGGTGAAAACGTGAAGGATAAAACCCCAACAGGCTAAGACTGCGTGAGAGGAAGAATGCCATGGGTGAAGAATGGCTTTTGGGCCAATTTCGTGGGGGTTTTCTTGCCCCACAAGCAAAAACACAATTTTCCAAGTTGATGGCTTGCCCATGCACGAAAATTGACAGCCATACCTCTCCCATCCCAAGGCATTTATTGTCTCAACCAATTCTTGGAAGGATTAAGTGATTGGGTGCATGAGACCAAATGGGTAGTTGAGAGTTCATGGGTTTCCTCAATGAAATGGATTAACACCATGGGCTCAAGGGTTTGAATAATTTCCCTCCCTATTCCTTGTAGAATCATGCCCCATCTCTTTGTTGCATTGCATAGCTAGTTATGGTTTTTTCATTAAAATTGCATATTTACATGGTGTCTTATTTACATTGTGCCCATCTCGCACAAGAACCATAGGCATCTATTCTAATTGCCGATACATAGAACATTAAATCACTGGCGGGGCCTTGGCCTTGAGCTCCTCACCATGACTAAATAACAATATTTACATCATTTACAATATTAATACAATAGGGTCAAGCTGGGGACATTACAATGACTTGCATGAATAAATTATATGAAAATAAAAACTAAAGTAAATAGTTTTTGGTTCTTTCACACATACGAGAGAGTAAGCAAATAATGTTTTGATTTTATTGCATAAATAAAAATAATACAATAATGGGGTTACCTCAAATAGAGTGAGTAGAGGACCCTTGAATAAGGTTGAAGCAGTGAGTCCTTGGTCTCCAAGCAGCTTCGGGTTGTTCTCCACACAAAGGTCACTAATGGGTAGCCAAAAATCAAAGTGGATGAAACTAGAAGTCAAATGGGGGATTCAATAGTTTCTGGTGAAATTTCGGCAGAGTGACGGTAAGGTAACAAGTGAATTGTCCATAATGAGATCTTCACCATTTATTTATAGAAATATTTTCCCTAGGTTTCTTTCCCATGGTATTAGACAAACCATGGTATTGGCTCTTGGTTTTGGGCGATAGTTTAGGGTTTTCCCTCCTTTTTTGAATTTTTTGATTATTTTCCCTTTCTTTCTTTTTTCTTTTATTTTTTTCCTTCTTTGGAGGGGAATTTTCCCTATTTTGGGGGATTTCTTCTCTTTTTTGGAGGGAAGTAAGCCATTTTCCCCTATTTTGGAGAGGGAAATAATATTTTGAGCCAATTTGTGGGATTTTTACTCAGGCTTTGTTGGTTAGTGAAGGTTTTGATGGGGAAAAATAAGGAATGTGTTGATGTCACTAGGGGATGAACATGGTGAGGAATGTTTTAGTGTTAACATACATACATTCATTTTTTTAATAATTTGGTCGGGGATATTAGACATCATGCTAGTCATTAGGAAAGCTCTCCTTCCTTTCTCTCCTAACCATCTAGTGGAAAATAGGATGTAAACATGAGGAAGACAACAAATCCAGTATATAATTCATAATACCAACCCTTTGCAATACTTGTAGGGACCACTGTATATGGGTTCTATTTTATTGTGCTTCTTTTGTTTCATGATGGATATTTATTGTATAGTTGTAGCCTAAAAAATACTTGACAATCTGCTTCCTTAAAGTACCTTTTGTTACAATGTTGGTATGATTCTTGTTTCATCCTATTTTTTAATATACTCAAGCTATACTTCAATACATGGATAATATGTTGTAGAAGTTGGATGCAATCCTCCATTACTTGAATTTTAGGTTTCCCTCTTAAAGATTATGTGATGGATAGAGGATGGTACCCATAAACTACAATAAAGAATAACCCTTTGGAAGAATTATAGTAGGAAGTGTTGTACCATCATTTCATTGAAGGTAATCACTTGACCCATTGTGATTGTTTATTAGATGCAAAGCAACGAAGATCACCTTCTATGAATGATTTATTTACAATCTCAATTTTCTCATCGGATTAGGAATGATAAGAGGAGTTGTAATCTACTTGAGTACCCAAATAAAAAAAAAATTCCATACAAGGAGCATGTCAAGGATGAATTAATTGAATGCTTGTAGCATGATTGTGTTTAGATATATTTTCTACCCCTATTAGAATTTCCCTTCCACTCTTATTAGGCCAATCTATTTTTATCTTATAAAAGGCTCAATTAATAGATATAATAGTTGATTTATACATATAATCCCAAAATAATTTGAAGTATAGTTTGTTCATATATATGACCTTAAGTTGAAAGGCTATGGTATATATGAGAACCATGACTCAACATTGGCACATGGTCTTTCCTTTTCCCAACTTGTTTATCTTACATGTAATGAGACAACTTGGGTTTTTTTATTTAAGTAGAATGAGAAGATGGCTAGCATATTTTCTCACTCAATAACTTGGGACTTATCATTTTTATTCACTTATTTGGCTTACATGTGACAAGACAACACAGGTGGGGAAAAAAATAGGATTTTTGTAAAAAATACAAGTGAATGGCCACATAAGGAGAGATTTTGTTTCCAATATTATTGGTTGTAGGTGATTTAATATGAGCGCACACTAGCAATCCAAATTGTGCACAAGACAAGCAAGAAGAATAATTTGAAGCCTCTTTGGAAGTTGAGGTTTATGAGTTAAGTATAACGATAAAAGGAGACAACATCATTAAACTATACAATAAGTGTGAAAAATACAATGCATGTTAACCTGTGATGTTCGACAATAGTGTTTGTGCTTTGCTTTTATGAGGATTCTTGATAAGCATTTGAATCCACATTGACAATATCAAATAATTCCCATTTTATATAAAATTATGGAATATGTGAGGAAAACAAAGGACCATATCTAAGGCTAAGAGAGTTGCATGATGGAGTATGTCCTTAGTTCCTTGCCACCCTATATTTTTTTCCTCCTTGATATTGAAAGGAATGGGATGTAGCATCTAAATTAAGGGATGTAACATCTAAAGTGGTCATCCTAGTAGTGATCTATTTCTCTAGGTCCCTGGGTCCAACTTCCCATGATAGGATCAAATTTTCTTGTGTCCCTATTTTATCCACCATTTCCATCTTACAAGGCCTTCTCCATGATTGCAAATATCATTTGGAATTAATTCCTAGATGGACATGTTTAATTCAATAAACTTAGCATAGAACATGAGAAGAGATAGTTTAAAATGTTTTGTAAGTTCAAGTTTAAAATACCTAAATATATCCAAGCCTATACTATTTACTATAAGGAGATAAAGGAAAATGAAATTTCCATGCCTTAGATATGCCAAATTTCAAAATTACCAAATTGATATTTACCTAGGATATCAAAGAATTTGACCGTAGTACATGATATTTGGTTAATTGAATTACTCTTAAATATATTGAATGTATACTAAAAAAATCCCTAAGATTAAAAAACATCAATAAAATCAACCCAAAAATATGAATAGAGAGATGCCATAGTGTACTTTCAGAAGAAACAAAGGTTAAAGATTGAACACCTTTCCCCTATATAAGATAAGAACATAGGAATCCATGTATAAAAGAAGACATATTGTATAACAAATTTTTTACTAGTTTCCATAATTGCGTACCAACACTTTTTCTAGTACTTCTATGTCACACTTGACAATAACTAACTCGTACATATTGGTGCAAGTAGGAATGATGAAACTATCTTTAACCTTTCCTTTGCCTCATATTCAAACATTATTGGAAGAGAATTCTAAAGTTCTCTCTTTACCATGGATACAACAATTTTAATGAAATTTTCCTTGGTTGACTTGTATACATTTGAAACTACTTCTCTAGAATTTTTATTTGGTAGCTTAATCAAGGTCATTAATTTGATTAAGCAATGCTAACCAACAAAGATAATAATTTGTTTGTTAATAACTCTGCTAACCAAAAACCCTATAAAATCAATGCTTCAACCCAAAAAATCGATGTTTATACCTAAACACTGTAGTTCTATCTAACATTAAACTATCCCCTTTTGAATAATTGGCCTCATGCATCTTCTTCCTATCCTTCCATGGATGCATTATCTGCAAGGGGCCATCATAGATCCATTTAAACCTGGATTTATCAATCATCGAGAGGGATCCAATTTCTTGAGGGGTAATTTTTTTTAATCTTAAATTTGTAAGAAAAAATTTACACCTTAATATATTTGAGCCCTCTCCATGCTTAATATATCTAGCTTTACAACAAAAACATTTTTTTTTAAGCCGACATTATTTTTATTTTTTTATTAGAACAACATGTTACATAACGCTACACAATGTTATAGCACGGTGGGCTAGCTCAAGTGGTTGAGTGCTGTAAGTTGTGAGTAGAAGGTATTGGGGTCAAATCCCTGAGTGGCTATACATTGCTATATAAGGGCCTCACTTGATGTCTCCATCGGGTTAGCTATGTATCAAAGTGAATGGGGTGCGGCACCCTGTGATTTCTTACCGTGGATGTAGCAACCCCACTAGGGGGTTTGCGAACCACATGTGGAAAAAATCCTAGTGGGTTAGCTCAAGTGTTTGAGTGTTGTAATCGCAAGCAGAAGGTATCGGGATCAAATCCTTGTGGTGTGGATATGCAAGGGCCTCACTTGATGTCCCCACCGAGTTAGGCCCCGTAATCAGGGCCAATGGTTTACCTTGGGTACCATCCTCAAAATGAGGGGAAGTACATGATGGTTTCCCCATGACATGTTCCAATGAAAAAACAAATTGTTACACAATGTTATGTGTTACAACATTTCCCCAATACTGGGTTGTATAGCACCTCGCTCCTCTCACTGCAATAAGCAATTCAAATTTATTTTAAGTTGTGTTCATATAATGTAGTCAATATGACACACTAACATGACTTAAAATACATTGAAATGTACACAGTTTCCACAACATTGATCTTATCCCTCATAAAGTATCTCACTTATAATTAGTATATGTAGTGTCCCTTTTTAATAAATTTGGTAAAATTGAAAAAATTGCAAATTTTGGCCAATTCGACCCTTGGACTATGACCCAAATGGCTCCAAATGCTTCCAAATTGGTTCTGAATGTGTTTGGAAGGTGTTAAGACATAAAATTGTGACTGATTTATGTTTGGACACTCTCAAAAGACTTCTGCAACATTCAATTATAATCAGGGAAATATAGGGCAATTTACTAGTCAAATCGAGGTTCAAATCCCCAAAGGGTAGTGGTCAAAGATGGATCTCCAAATGTTGTACGACCTTCCCAAATTTTAGAAAAAAGACATGGTATTGTTAAAGGACTTCAATGGGCTCCCAAATATATCATCAATTGGTTCCTAAAGGCTTCTTCAACTTCCATAAATCAGATGTTTGTATACTAGCTTCAACATAAGGGGAAATGATAGTAAATCTTCACAAATGGTTATGACACTTGAGAATATTGCTCCAAATGCTTTTCTAATGAATATGAAACTTCTTCATCATATTAATTGCGTTCCATACAACAATAATATATCATATTTTGACTAAACCATTCGAATTTGATACCACTTCAAGTTCTTATAACAAGGTATTGGGGAAATGGCACCATTTAATCATAGTTTAGCATTTGTATATTAAATATATTGGAGTTTCGATCTGAAAGTATTCTGAGCAATAAATACAGAGTATATATATCAGATAAAAAAAAATGGGGCCTCAAGAGCTATCCCAAAGAGATCATCACCTCACCAAGTGCACCCCTCCTCAAGGAGCAAGAATATGACAAGAAATGGAAGAATAGTTGTAGAATCAAGCTGAAGGAGATGTGATCACAAGCTTCCCTATAGCTTCAACCTGAAACAAATGAATCCATTGTATCTCCATATGAAAGGTATGAATGGCCTCTCCAATTTCCAATTAGGATGGGAATCTTTCACCCTCGAAATTGGTGCTAAGGCAAGTAGAATAACACTCCACTAGCTCTCCTCTCCAAATGAAAAATGTAAAATGATCAAAATCCACTCTCCTTATTTTTTCTTGTCTTTTATAAACTTCTAAAGTCCTACATGGTTTGAATTCTTTCCAAAAGTCTCATGCCATCTCAAGTTGGAAAGAGATTCCAATGTGTGCCACTTGTCCAACAATTCCTAGTCCCCATCTTCCCTCAATTCGAATGGGTGTCTCTTTGGCTGCCCTAATTCCCTTGTATGCATTCTTGGAGGCTATTTTTATCCCTGACATGTCATATATTTCAGATTTCAACATTCAGGTCTAATTTGTGTCATAGGTGTCATAGCATCTTCATCATTGTTGTCATAGAAGCTAGGGAATCTAGCCCAAGTGTCTCAATATCTCTCAAATGCCTCTTCCTCTTCCACTCCAATTCGACCTTCATTGAGTCATGCCAAGTATATTGACCTCCCAACTCCCCAATATCATTAGACTCCACCTTGGATTAGAATGGGTGAGAATACAATTCCATGTAGCATGAGGAATGTAGCTTTTTCTGTGTCCCACACCACCAATGTGTCCCCATGACCAAGTGCCACCTTATTTTCATATCATAAATATTTATTTAACCCATGGTAATATATTTATGTCAATATAATGTCCATTTGTGGTTTTATAGTCTCCTTATTCCAAATCTAATGTTTCCACCCCAACCTAGGAAACTAGTAGATTGGTGGAATTTTCTCTTTTGAGATTTATTTGAATGGGGGCATTACAGTCCTCCCCACCCAAGATTGCTTGTCCTCAAGAAATTTCGAACATGGATGTTGAAGAACCTTCTTTCTTTCCAAAAATTTTCTTCCAAAACTTTCTTTCCCAATTTTTTTTTGAAACCAATGAGACTAAAAATTATTCCAGGGTCTCATTGCTTGTATTGCACTCCAACAATTAGGAGTGCCTTCCAACCCATACCATTAGGAAAGAGAATTCCCGGATCCCATTTCCTTGTATGCATTCTTATAATCATCATAAGTACAAAATATAGATTATCAAAGTACATATAAACATAGTAAAAATGTACATCAAGGAGGTGTCTCATCAAAGAATCATGAAAGTGCTTATACCTCCAAGCAAGTAGACCACCATTTGCCAAGTGCATACAAGCATCAAGTGACCAATCAAATTTGCTCCAATGACATAGGTGAGGGTCCCATGTCTTATAATGCTGCCCCAAAAATATGTAGGATGCATCAAAAGAATCAACCATGTATTCGTTCATCCAAGAAGTGAATGAAGAATCTCCACTAAAATCTGAACCAAGTAGGGAGAAAAGAAAACAATGAGCCTTCAAGGAGCTCACATAAGTACCATTTATGCATCCATGGATATGTGTATCATCAAGAAATAACAAAGTATGTTTCTGCCAATAAAAATTTGCTCCAATCATATATCTCTTCACCCAAGTAGTTAATGAAGTTCCTCCGACATCAAATGAACTAAGCAAGGAGCAAAGAAAATCATGAGTCTTCAAGTTACTCAAGTGAACATTAGAGGTGCATCCATGAAGATATGTATCATGATAAGGTAAAAAAAGATGCTGCTTCAAATGTAACTAAGAAGGTGATCTAATCATGTCATCATCTAAAGGAGAGATAGGAGTTTCATACTCCTCATATGGCAACATCAAAAAGAAACTTTTCACCCATATCTCATTAGGATGAATGCTGCAAAATATGGAAGTGTAGGATGTAGGAGAATGAACCAACTCACCAAATTATCAGAATATGCAAAAGTGTCATCATGTGTAGGCTCCATATGGGTAGGGTCATGCACCTCCCTCAAAAGGGAAAAACTTTCCTCATAGGTTGGTTCCAATGTAGTGGAATCATACACTTCTTCGAAAACTGTGTCACCATTTCCAAGAGGCAACTCAAGTTCCTCTTCCACCACATCAAGTGCTTGGATCTCATCAAGCTCATCTTCAAACATATCCAACACATGCAAATTTACATGTTTCTCATGATATTCCATGTCATGAGAATCATCCAAGCAATCTGCCACCTGACATTTTGAAACATAGGAGGAAGAACAAGTATATTGCAACCTTTCAAGAAGTTGCTCATTTTGAATTTTGAGTTTATGAATATCCTCATTATTATTCAAGTATGCATCATGTAACAATTAATTAAACTCAACCAAATTGTTTTTATCAAAAATAAAAGACATGAAATTACCTTTGATGTTGCATATTTCTCTTTGAATCTTCTCCATGTCTTCAAGGAAGGATGGATCATTCAATGAAGAAACCTTCCAACAAGAATTTGACACTAATGTTTGAGTGTCATGGAGCATGCTAAGGGTATCTTGTATCTTCTTTTCATTCATATTTAATGACCCTTCAAGAAAAAGAGGCTCTAGCAAATGAACCTCCTCATCTTCTTCCTTCTTGCTTAGACCAACTTCATGAAGCTCAAGTGGCGATGGAGAAGTTGATCTTGGTTCTTCTTCAACTGCTACAAGGTATTCATTTTCATTATTAATGAAACTTTGGCTTGCATCAACACTTTCAAAAGTGATCTCTATGTCACCAACATAGAGGTGTGAGAACCCATCAGTAGGTACTCCTTCATAGTTCAAGCATCCATCAATAGATGCTCTTTGATTCATGTCCAAGGTAGAATGTGTCTCGAAATGATCTTCAATATTTTCAATAGAATCTTCTTCTTGCTCATGTGATGTATATTCATATTTATCCTTCAAGAAAGATGATGCACTTTTCCCCTTGGTTTCCTTAGGATCAATATATTTGTAACCTCTTTTTGAAGAAAACTCAAAAAATCTCTTCAAGTAGGAAATACATGCATTCCTGAAGCCTCAGATATTTCACTGCTCTTTTCACTCACACATATGATTTTCTCTCCAAGATATTTTGCAAGAAGAGCATAGACCTTTCTTCACTAACTCCACATATTCTTTTTTGGGGCTATTTTCAAACACCCTATCAGCAAAGTCTTCAAAATGAATAGTCTTTTGTGTATCTCCCTTGCAGACATCAAGATATGCCTGATATTGTTGGGGAAAGGTTTTACATGTTGCTCTCAATCTTTGTAATCCATTCATAGAATTATCCTTTGGTAGTGTGAAAAACTCATCTTCCCCAGGTTCAAAGTCATAAGAATAACCCTCATTCCTTATGAAATTGTAAGAAGTGTTGCATGATGGCATCTCTTCCCCGTACCATTCACAATCTTCTTCATATTGCTCATAAGCATTGTACTCATAGGATTCAACATAATAGTAGGACATGGCTGAAAATTATTCTTCAATTTATGATATTAATTCACAGGTGCAAGGACCATGCTCGGATACCACTTGTAGTGTCCCTTTTTAATAAATTTGGTAAAATTGGAAAAATTGCAAATTTTGGCCAATTCGACCCTTAGACTAGTATTGACCCAAATGCCTCCAAATGCCTCCAAATGCTTCCAAATTGGTTCTGAATGTGTTTGGAAGGTATTAATACATAAAATTGTGACTGATGTATGCTTGGACACTCTCAAAATACTTCTGCAACATTCAATTATAATCAGGGAAAGATAGGACAATTTACTAGTCAAATCGAGGTTCAAATACCCCAAGGGTAGTGGTCAAAGATGGATCTCCAAATGTTGTACGAACTTACAAAATTTTAGAATAGATACATGGTATTTTTAAAGGAATTCAATGGGCTCCCAAATACATCATCAATCAGTTCCTAAAGGCTTCTTCAACTTCCATAAATCAGATGTTTGTATATTAGCTTCAACATAAGGGGAAATGATAGTAAATCTTCACAAATGGTTATGAAACTTGAGAATATTGCTCCAAATGATTTTCTAATGAATATGAAACTTCTTCAACATATTAATGGTATTCCATATAACAATAATATATCATATTTTTACTGAACCATTCGAATTTGATACCACTTCAAGTGCTTATAACAAGGTATTGGGGAAATGGCACCATTTAATCATAGTTTAGAATTTGTACATAAAATATCTTGGAGTTTCGATCTGAAATTATTCTGAGCAGTAAATACAGAGTATATATATCATATTACAAAAATATGGGGCCTCAAGAGCTATCCCAAAGAGATCATCACCTCACCAAGTGCGCCCCTCCTCAAGGAGCAAGAATATGACAAGAAATGGAAGAATAGTTGTAGAAGCAAGCTGAAGGAGATGTGATCACGAGCTGCCCTATAGCTTCAACCTGCAACAAATTAATCCATTTTATCTCCAAATGAAAGGTCTGAATGGCCTCTCCAATTTCCAATTAGGATGGTAATCTTTCACCCTAGAAATTGGTGCTAAGGCAAGTAGAATAACACTCCACTAGCTCTCCTCTCCAAATGAAAAATGTAAAATTATCAAAAGCCACTCTCCTTCTTTGTTCTCATCTTTTATAAACTTCTCAATTCCTCCATGGGACGAATTCCTTCCAAAACCCTCATGCCAACTCAAGTCGGGAAGAGATTCCAATGTGTGCCACTTGTCCAACAATTCCTAGTCTCCGTCTTCCCTCAATTCGAATGGGTGTCTCTTTGGCTTACCCAACTCGCTTGTGCGCCTTATTGGAGGCTATTTTTATCCTTGACATGTCATATATGTCAGATGTCAGCATTCAGGTCTGATTTGTGTCATAGGTGTCATAGCATCTTCATCATTGTTGTCATAGAAGCTAAGAAATATAGCCCAAGTGTCTCAATATCTCTCAAATGCATCTTCCTATTCCATGGGAATTACTCTTCCACTCCAATTCAAACTTCATTGAGTCATGCCAAGTATATTGACCTCCCAAATCCCCAATATCATTAGACTCCACCTTGGATTCAAATGGGTGAGAATAGAATGCCATGTGGCATGAGGAATCTAGCTTTGTGTGGTTCCCACACCACCAATGTGTCTCCATGACCAAGTGCCACCTTATTTTCCTATCATAAATATTTATTTAACCCCTTTTAATATATTTATGTCAATATAATGTCCATTTGGGGTTTTATAGTCTCCTTATTCCAAATCTAATGTTTCCACCCCAACCTAGGAAACTAGTAGATTGGTGGAATTTTCTCTTTTGAGATTTATTTGAATGGGGACATTACCGTATCCTAATGCAAACCATACAATGTGAATACCTCATACCAAAATATAAAAATAACACAAAATACACTACAAAAGGAGTAGCTTCATGTTTTTTGGTGATTGGATCAAAGAGTTAGATGGTTAGTTAGTACATATGAGTTTGAGTTAGTGTATATCTTACTATTTGAACAAACATGTGTATACTTAATGGAGAATGGTTTAAACAAACATGTGTATACTTAATGGAGAATGGTTTGAGCCACTGGTATTTAATCCTTGACTCCGTGTGCACATGTATTTGTTCTTCTTATTTCTATACTTTTATCAAGATTCCATTCTATAATGGAATGCATAAGTAAAGTTCAATAGAGTTGTACATTTCATATGTTTTATTTTGCGTACTATGTATAAATTTTCTCCTAGTTACTCTTGAATCTTATTTACTTTCTTTTACACTAATATGTTAGGAATACCTCTTCGTTGATGATATTTTGCTTTTTTTGAATGGTTATAGAAGTGGCATTTTAATGTTAAAAGAGATTTTGGCCTCCTTCTTTGAAGCTTCGGGGATAATTATAAATATTAGAAAATATTCCATATCTTTTATGAATCTGGACCAAGCTTGTATTGACTAGATTGTCACTCAATTTTCTTTCACGGTTATTGAATCATAAGATGGCCAAAAATATTTAGGCTTCCTGTTAAAACCAAGTGACTATCATTGTCATGATTGGGCCTGGTTGGTTGGAAAAATAGAGAACAAGATTTTGTTGTGGTGTAATAAATGGCTCATTCAAGGTGGTATATTGATCCTCCTTAATCTGTTTTTGGAGGCTATTCATGTTTATTGGGTCTCTTTGGCCTATGTCTTGGTTGGCACTTTAAACTAGATTAAAAAATTGTGTACAGGTTCTTATGGAAAACAAATCTTGAGATTAGTGACATTGGGTTCCTATGGAAAACAAATCTTGAGATTAGTGACATTGGGTTCCTATGGAAAACAAATCTTGAGGTTCATATAAAACATTTCTACATAAAAATTCAAATACATTCTTAGACACTAACATCGGGTCCAACATTCACATTAAAACTGAAAGAGGTTAGTGATTTTGGTAAACTTATAGTATTGTAACATAATCTTTAAATCATGGGTATCAACATTTTTATTAAGAATTAAGTTTATATTATAAAAATAATAATTTATGAAAAAAAATCCATGTATATTTGTATTTATTAGTTCTTATTAAAAATGTGAACACAAACGAAAAAAATCAAAGAAAATTTTGAAAACTACATGGGATGAATATATTCTCCCATCTAAGAGATTATGAGATGCTACAATTTCCAAATATGCTACTTGTATGAACACCAATTTTTGGGCCCTTAGAGCAAGTTTTCTCAAGCCTATGGGTGGTTAATGTTAGCGTTGTCCTTTAATGTTAGGGTCCTTAGGAGACTTTTTGAAACTACTAGCCCATATGTAATTTTAATACAAGAGACTATGTGTAGAGGTTCGCAGGTTGTGGAGGTTTTTTCTAGACTACTTCTTGGTTGGAAAGTGTGTGCTTTTGTCACAAATGGTCTTTAAGAAGGATTATTGGCCATTTGGAATCTGACAACTGATGATTTCAATCCCTTTGGAACTTGTGCAGTATTCTCCCGGAGGGGAGGTTAAAAGGTTATGATCAAAAGTTTTTCATTTTAAACTGTTATGGTCCCTATAAGGATAGGGAAAGTTTTTGGGATATAGTGGAGGCTAGTGGCTTACTGAGAGATACAAATCTCATTATGGATGGTGACCTTAATTTCCCTTTATCTTCTTCTGAAATTTGGGGGTGTTGTTCTAAAGTGGATCCCCTATCTGATTATTTCTCCAACTATTTTAGAGAGCAAATCTAGTTGATGTACTTCCTGTCAAACTTGGTCCCACCTGGAGGAATGATAGGTGTGGAACAAATTCTAATAGTACGAGATTGGACAGGTTTTTCATTGTTGATTCCCTTTCTCTATCCTTGAACAAATTTAAATGTTGGTTAATCAATTCATCGATCTCATATCACTCCCCTATATGTTTACTACTTGATGGTGTGAATACTATTCATAGATATCCTTTTAAATTCAACCACATGTGGCTTCAAGATGAAGATTCTTGTTCATTGGTCAAAAATAATTGGAATTCTGTCTATATTCCCGAGGAGGCTAATGCTATGGAGAGGATGGTTATAAAACTAAAATACTTAAAAAATAAGGTTTTATATGGGAGAAAGAAAATAAGCAAAAATTGAGACAGGAATTAGTAGATATTGAAGGTTTGATGGATCAAGTATTTGAGTCTAACCCCTCTGGTATTTTCACTGAGGATGAGAAGAGGGTATTGTTTGATTTAGTGAATCAAAAAGTTGCATTACTTAAGCAGGCGGAGATGACATTGAGATTGAAAAGTAGGGAAATTTGGATAGCCCAAGGAGACAACAATACCAAATTTTTCCATGGGTATGCAAACTATAGGAGGAACCTTATTCTATATGGGATTTGAAAGATGGAAATGGGAATATGATACATACAAAAAAATATTTACAATAGGATTCTAATTTTCATTTTTCTAATCATTTTAAGGATCCTAGTAATACTGACATAGCTTCACAGCTAAAAGTGATTAGTAAATTTTATGCCTTCTTTTCTGCTGAGGAAGGCCTACAAATTGGGAAACTTGTAATTTTGGAGGAAGTTGAGGGGGTATAAAATCATTTTGCTAAAGACAAGAGCCCTGAGCATGATGGATGGCCTGTGGAACTCTTCCTTGATTTTTTGATTTGATGGGAAATGATCTATTGGAGTTGGTTGAGCAATCTAGAACTGAAGGATTTGTTTCTAGAGCTATCAATTCTACATTCATTTCTCTCATTCCAAAATGCAACAGACCTGAGAATTTTTCTAATTTTAGTCCTATTTCTATTTGCAACCTTGTTTACAAAATCTGTTGATGTATATGTAACTTCGGAATGTATTTCATATATATTTATTGTACCCTTATTAGAGATGTGTTATTCCTCTATAAGGAAGTGTCGTCATGTGGATTGACAAGTGTTGCAAGTGTGTGTACTTGCCGATGGGTTATTATACCACCATGTGTGGGGTTGGACCTCAATTATATATTATATTGTGGATGTACCTAGCTAGACAAGTCGGCCCCATAAGGTCACTGGGAAAACATGTTAGTATAAATAGAGATCAGGAGATCTCTATTTAGATCATTCAAAAATTCATCTCTCTCTCACTCAGAAAGTGGCGCACTAGTGAGGAGGAGGATCATCTGCTTCTAGGAGACTATCTCAGGTGTATTTTGGTTGTACTTTGGTTGAGCCATTGCTCTCTCTATTCCTGAGGAAGTTGTGGGGTTTTTCACCTTAGGGTTTTCCCCACGGAAACTCTGTGTCTCTTGTCTCTCATGCTTTTGATTTTTCTGATGCTTGTCATGATTATTGTGATTGTTATGCATTGATATACTGTATATGTTATTCTCTCAGTGAAAATCCTAGAGTATTGTGAATTAATGCTCAAAATTTAACATGGTATCAGAGCTAACCTGAGAAGAAGACATTTTGTAGTGACGGAAACTTGAGTTTCTTGTTTATTGGGTTTCTCTCCACAGATTTTGGAAAAGCAGTATATTAGATCGACTCTACTCATCAAGGATAATCTATCTGTCCAATCAGAATTCAATTCTGAGCATTTTCAGATTTGGCCCTAAACATTAGGGTTTCCACAAAAATAGGAATTTCTGAAATCTAAAGACATAGCTAGAAGCTCCTTGCAAAAATCGAAGTTTAGAGCTTTGGATCGAGATTTTTGGCTGGGTAGATCTCCGGGAAACTCAAACCCTAATTCAGGGCTCTCCCTAGTGAACCTGGGAGGACAAAAATGCAAATCTGAAGGGTAAAGCTTTGCTGATCTCAAATTCTGAATACACCAGGCTGATCAGCTCATCAAGGCGCATCTTTCTATCCTTTCAGAAAATTGAAATTCATATTTTGAATTTTTAGGGTTTTTTCCGACAAACCCTAATCCGGGACCAGATCCAGTTTTCAGCATTTCAAGTGGCAAGACCTAAATATTTTCTATTTCCATTTGAATTACTCTTTAAGATGTCTCACCACACCAAGCTTTAGGATAAGCTTGAAGGAGCTGATAACTTTCGAGCTTGGAAGTATAAGATTGGGTTAATCCTTGAAGAGAATGAGTTGGACTCATATGCAAAAGAAGACATCCCTATCCCAGAGGATGAAGAGGCTAAGGTATTACATAAGAAAAACTTGGTCAAGGAAAAGAGAATCATTGCTGATTCTATCAAAGACCATCTTATACCCCATGTGTCTTCTCTAAAGACACCCAAGGAGATGTTTGACTCTTTGACCAAGCTATTTGAAGGGAAGAACATAAATCGGAAGATGACCCTGTGGAACCAATTGAAAGGAGTAAAGTTTCAGAATGGAGAAACCATTCAATCTTATTTTTCAATGGTCTCCCAGATCAAGGAACAACTAGAAGCAGTGGATGAAATGGTGGAGAATGGTGAAGTGGTGATGACCACTCTAAATGGCCTACCCAGGTCATGGGATTCCTTTATTCAAGGAATTTGTGCAAGGAAGAAGTTGATCTCCTTCAACATATTGTAGGAAGAATTCTCTCAAGAAGAAGCTAGGCTTGTGGCCCGAGAAGAAAAGATGGGAAATGAAGATCAAGCTCTCACAACACATGCCAGGAAAGGCAAGTCCAAGAAGGAATCATCTCATAACAGAAGATTCTCACACCACCATTATCATAAAGATAAGAAAGATCTCAGATGCTTCAATTGCAATGAGAAGGGACACTTTGCTTTAGATTGTCCCAAGAAGAAGAAAGAAAACAACAACAACTTCAATAAGAAGAAGAAGAATAACAAAAGAAGATATCATGCTCATGCTGCCGAAGATGATGAACCCCCAAAGAAGAAGGCTAGGGAAAAAAGTGATAGTGATGATGACTCATCAAGTGAAGAAGAATATGTTCTAATTTCTGCTCTCACAGGTATTATCTCCCATGGTTGTAATGATTGGTTGATTGATAGTGGGGCTTCCAAACACATGACTGGGTTTAAGGAATCTTTTGTGAATCTATCTGAACATGAATCACCCCATAAGGTGAAACTTGGGGATGATTATCAATACCCAATCAAAGGAAGTGGTGAAGCCTCCTACAACCTAGATTCTAGAAAATCTTTGAAGATGGAAGAAGTCCTTTATGTACCTGGGCTCAAGAAGAAATTACTCTCCATATCTGCATTGGATGCAAAAGGTATGAGGGTTGCATTTATGGATGGCCAAGTCCTAATGTGGCCAAAGGGAAAGAACATAGATGATGCAGTAGTGATTGGAGAGCAAGAGGGAGGTTTGTATAAATTGAAGGGACAACCTGAACATGCCATGGTACATGAATCCATGGATCCAAATGAACTTTGGCATAGAATACTTGCTCATATGCATTATAGGGAACTTCCAATTGCAAGCAAGGCTGTAGAGGGTCTTCCTGAAGTCAAGACCAAACATGAAGGTGTTTGCAAAGGATGTGCAAAAGGTAAGAACATTAAGAAGGCTTTCCCAAGCAGTGAAAGCAAGGCAAAAGATATCCTGGAAATCATCCACTCAGATGTATGTGGTCCTATGTCATCCAGTTCTTTAAGTGGGTATGTTTACTATGTCTCATTTATTGATGACTTCTCCAGGAAGACTTGGGTATACTTCTTGAAGAGAAAAGATGAGGTGTTTGATAAGTTCAAGGAATTCAAAACCTTGATGGAGAATCAAATTGACAAGAAGATCAAAACATTCAGATTCGACAATGGTGGAGAATTCACCTCAGGTGACTTCAAGAAGCTTTGCAGTGATTCAGGGATTAAGAGGGAGTTGACTGCTCCTTATAATCCTCAACAGAATGGAGTTACAGAAAGGAAAAACAGAACAATCATGGAAGCAGCAAGGGCAATGCTGCATGACCAGGATCTACCTATGCATCTATGGGTAGAAGCAGCTAGAACAGCTTTATATGTGCAGAACAAAACACCCCACAAGATATTGGACAACAAAACACCAGAAGAGGTCTTTTCTGGTAAGAAACCTTAAGTCAGCCATCTCAGAATATTCGGTTGTCCAGTATACACACATGTCCCAAAGGAAAAGAGGACCAAACTAGATCCTTCAGGAAAGAAGGGTATCTTTGTGGGTTACAGTGAAAGCTCGAAGGCTTACAGAATATACTTTCC
This sequence comes from Larix kaempferi, assembly GCA_027924585.1. Classification (NCBI taxonomy): domain Eukaryota; kingdom Viridiplantae; phylum Streptophyta; class Pinopsida; order Pinales; family Pinaceae; genus Larix; species Larix kaempferi. The sequence continues at coordinate 13,541,759 of BSBM01001002.1, read as the reverse complement.
AGGGTTCAAGAAGATTGATGTCAGCAGGGATGTAACATTTGATGAAAACTCAGCCTTCATCAAATCAAGGAAGGCACCTATCGAAGTTTATGAAGAACCTAAGGAAACTAGATTTCAAGACACTACCATGACTGAAGCAGTTCCAGAAGTTGTTCGTGAGTTTGAAGATCCACAAGAACCTATAGATCCACCCCGTGAGGATAACTCTCACAAGAGGAAACCTGCATGGGCTAGAGAGCTCATTCAAGATGCAGAAAGATTTGGCATTCCAGAAGAAGAACACAGAGCAAAGAAGAGAACCAGATCACATACCAGCTATGTTACTTTACTCTGTGACATTATGAACAAAGAGCCTTCCAGTTATGAAGAAGCAATGGAAAAGAAAGAATGGAAGGATGCCATTGTTGAGGAATACCAATCAATAATGAAGAATGATGTTTGGGAGGTTGTCCCAAGACCTAAAGAGAAGTCTGTTGTGAATTCCAAATGGATCTACAAAATCAAGCATGCTGCAGATGGCAATGTAGAGAAATACAAGGCAACATTCGTAGCTCGTGGCTTCTCTCAGAAAGAGGGAGTAGATTATGAAGAAACTTTTGCACCTGTAGCCAGGTATACTTCCATCAGAACAGTACTCGCCCTGGCTGCAACAATGAAATGGAAAATACACCAGATGGATGTCAAGACTGCCTTCTTGAATGGTGTAGTTGAAGAGGAAGTATATGTGGAGTAGCCACTCGATTTTGAAATACATGACAGGGAGTCGTATGTGTGCAGATTGAAGCAAGCTCCCAGAACTTGGTATGGCAGGATGGACAGTTTCCTATCTAGTTTGGGCTTTACCAAGAGTAAATCAGATTCCAACCTTTATTACAAGGTTGAGGAAGGGAATCCTGTGATTCTACTCATGTATGTGGATGACTTATTTGTAGCAGGAGATAACAAATTGATTGCAGATACGAAGAGAAAGCTTACTTCCGAGTTCGATATGAAAGATTTGGGAATGATGCATTATTTCCTAGGTATGGAGGTGTGGTAGAGTGTAGGTGGGATATTCCTTGGTCAAGGGAAATACATAGTAGATATCCTGAAGAGATTCGAGATGGTGGATTGCAAGGCCATGGCCACACCTATGGCATCGAATCTGAAGCTTCTATGTGATGCTTCATCTGAGCCGGTTGATGTCTCTATGTATCGTCAGATGATTGGGTCCTTGATGTACCTGACGAACACGAGACCAGCTATTTGCTTTGCGGTGAACACATTGAGTCAGTTCCTGACAGATCCGAGGAGTGTTCATTTGATTGCTGTAAAGCATGTTCTGAGGTACCTGAAGGGTACAGTGGATTATGGGCTCAAGTATGAAGCGAATCAAAAGTTTAACCTGCAGGGTTATGTTGATTCAGATTGGGCTGGCAGTGCTGCAGATAGGAAGAGCACATCTAGGTGCTGCTTCAGTATGGGATTAGGTGTGATCTCTTGGTTTAGCAGGAAGCAGTCTTGTGTAGCACTGAGTATAGCTGAGGCAAAGTATGTTGCAGCCTGTTCAGCTAGTTGTGAGGCAGTATGGCTACGGAAGCTACTATCTGAGTTATTTGATATCCCGTTGGATGCTACTGGTATCTTTTGTGATAACCAGAGTTGTGTGAAGCTGTCCGAGAACCCGGTGTTTCATGACAGGTCGAAACACATAGAGATCAAATATCACTATATCAGGGATATGGTGTAGGGAGGAGCTGTGAAGCTCCTGTATATTGCGACGGATGAGCAGATTGCAGATGTGCTGACGAAGCCACTAGCCAGGGTGAAGTTTGAGTACTTCAGGGAGAGGCTTGGTGTTCTTCAGATTGATGACACTTCGAGGAAGAAGAGATGGACACATTTTCTGAAGCCATTCCAAGCATGTTGGAAGGAGGATCCTTCACATGGTTGTAGATGTAAGCACTGGATGATGTTTTGGTTTCTACTTTGTATGATCAGTTGGATCATTTTTATATGTATGTATGTATGCATCATGTTGGATGCGGGATATGATCAGTTGGATCATTTATATGTATATGTATGTATGCATCATGTTGGATGTTGGATATGATCAGTTGGATCATTTATATGTATGTACGCATCATGTTGGATGCTGGATATGATCGGTTGGATCATGTGTATGTATTTTGTATAAGCATCATGTTGGATGCTTGGACCATGTATCTGTATATGTATCAGGTGGATACATTGTATGATCAGGTAGATCATGTATGTTGATATGTATCATGAATTTGTATTTGTATCAGGTGGATACACTGTATGATCAGGTGGATCATGTATGATGATATGTATCAGGTAGATACTTGGTATGCATCAGGTAGATGCACTGTATGATCAGGATGATCATGGATGACGAGCTTCAGGATGTTGCTCCAGATGACATGCAGCAGGATGTTGCAGTGATGATGATCAGGATGATCATGTGTACATCAGGATGATGTATGGTGAGTATCAGGTTGATACTCTGTGGCCGTGGAATAGGTTGTGCAGATAAGCATGTAATTTGTGCCCTAGGAGATTTGCAGATAGTCTTTCGAGGTTTTTCCTACGGCATGTAATTTGTACCCTGGGATATCTGCAAATGCTCTTTCAAGGTTTTGCTTGGGAGGACATATAATTTGTGCCCTGGGAGATCTGCAGATAATCTTTTGAGGTTTTTCCTATGGCATGTAATTTGTACCCTGGGATATCTGGCAGATGCTCTTTCGAGGTTTTATCCTATGGCATGTAATTTGTGCCCTGGGAGATCCGATAGGTTGAGCCGTGTGCTCGTAATCAGTCCTGGGATGCTCTTTCGAGGTTTTTCCATGACCACATGTAATTTGTGCCCTAGGAGATACAATAGGTTGAGCCTTGTGCTCGTAATCAATCCTAGGATGCTCTTTCGAGGTTTTGTGGTGACCACATGTAATTTGTGCCCTAGGAGATCCGATAGGTTGATCCTTGTGCTCATAATCAGTCCTGGGATTCTCTTTCGAGGTTTTGTGGTGGGGTCACATGTAATAAGTCCTGGAGATCTAGACAGGATGAAAAAGGCCTCAGATGCTCTTTAGGGTTCTTGCTAATCAAGAGACTCTTTTAAGGTTTTGTGACACACGTAATAAGTCCTGAGATTTCCACAGTATGGCCAGTGATGATGAAGACCTGCAGGTGGTGGGCCTACATCCAGTATGAAAAAGGACTGGCTCTGTAGAACTTCCTATGACAAGTAGAGTCAGATATTGGTTGAGATAGCAGCAGCAGTGACGATGATGATGACGATGATCCCGAGAAGAAGACTTGTCTAGCAAATCCGTGTCGAGAAATACCTTCCTAGTTAAGAGGGAGTGTTGATGTGTATGTAACTTTGGAATGTATTTCATATATATTTATTGTACCCTTATTAGAGATGTGTTATTCCTCTATAAGGAAGTGTCGTCATGTGGATTGACAAGTGTCGCAAGTGTGTGTACTTGCCGATGGGTTATTAGACCACCATGTGTAGGGTCGGCCCTGAATTATATATGATATTGTGGATGTACCTAGCTAGACAAGTCGACCCCATAAGGTCACTGGGAAAACATGTTAGTATAAATAGAGATCAGGAGATCTCTATTTAGATCATTCAAAAGGTCATCTCTCTCTCACTCAGAAAGCGGCGCACTAGTGAGGAGGAGGATCATCTACTTCTAGGAGACTATCTCAAGTGTATTTTGGTTGTACTTTGGTTGAGCCATTGCTCTCTCTATCTCTGAGGAAGTTGTGGGGTTTTTCACCTTAGGGTTTTCCCCACGGAAACTCTGTGTCTCTTGTCTCTCATGCTTTTGATTTTTGTGATGCTTGTCATGCTTATTGTGATTGTTATGCATTGATATACTGTATATGTTATTCTCTCAGTGAAGATCCTAGAGTGTTGTGAATTAATGCTCAAAATTTAACAAAATCATCTCTAAGATCCTATCCAATAGGCCGAGACCAAAATTGGATGAGGTAATGACTAAGGAACAATTTGGCTTCTTAGCAAATACGCAAATTCTAGATGCGGCGGGAGTTACTCAGGAATGTTTACATTCAGTAAAGTATAAAAATATGGAGGCCTTAATTCTGAAAATGGACCTTGTAAAATCATATGATAGAGTAAATTGGGTATACTTAAGATTGATCCTTCTCCAGATTGGTCTTCCTTTATCTATGGCCAATTGGATAATGGAATGTGTCTCTTCTTCTTGTTTTGTTATTCTTATTAATGGACCCCTACCAAGTTCTTTAAATCTTCTAGGGGACTTAGACAAGGATGCTCTCTTTCTCCCATACAATTTCTATTGGTAATTGAAGGTCTTAGTAGATTGATTTCAGATGCAAAATCTAAAGGCAAGTTGAATGGTATTAAAATTTCTTCTTCACTGTTCATTACTCATTTATTATTTGTTGATGATGTGGTCTTATTTGGTAAAGGTACAATGAAGGAATGGTCCACCTTTTCCAAGAACATATCATTATTTTGTGCATCTTCGGGTATGGAGGTGAGTACTACAAAATCTGTTTTCCTTGGGAATGAGGTTAATGAAAATATTATTCATGAGATTGTTACCTTTCTTCCTTCAAAGTGGAAGATATGAATGATGGATTCAAATATCTGGGATTTTTTTGAAACCTAACTATAGAGTAAAGGATTGGATGTGTCTAGTTAAAAAAGTGGAGAAAAATATTGGGCATTGGGATTACAGGATGCTATCACTGGGGGGAACGCTTACACTAGTTAAATCTATCTTGGTTGGGATTCATGTGTATTGGTTTTCTTTGGCACAAGTGCCTCAGTGTATTCTACATTTGATAAGGAAGAAGATGTTTAATTTCCTTTGGTCTATCTCTATGTCGAGGAATAAATTCCACCTGGTAAGTTGGGACAAACTTTCTAGACCTAAATCCATGCATGGCTGGTATATTAAAAATATTCACTGGTTTAGTATTTCTTTGAATATGAAGAGTATGTGGCGAGGACTCTTTGGGAAATGTTTATGGTGTGATGTGCTCAATGCAAAGTATCTTAAAAGTAATCTTGTCAACTAGATTAGAAACTTTGTCAAATGTGTTCGTGATGTTTCCAATTTCTGGAATGATTTTGCGAGGGCTTTCTTTTGGATTAGTAGAGGCCTATCTTGGAAAGTAGGTAATGGATCACAGGTTCTTCTTGGAAATTAGGAAAATTATATTCTCTCGCCTTTTCTATTGCTGGCTGAGTTTGGTTTTATTACTTTAGTACATGTCAAAGACCTCATTGGTTGAGGCAATCATATTCATACTGGTTACTTGTAGAGGACCTGGGTCTTGGTAGTCATTGGGCAGAGGAATGGAATTCCTATATTTTTTATTTGAACAAAGCAGGGATCAAGATTAGAGTAAAGGATGATGAATTGGTGTGGTATCTCAATAATTATACTTGTCAAGTTTGTGCTAAGTTTGCATATGCTGAAATAACCAATATGCACTCTAAATATGATTCAAAGTGGTGGTATGCCAGAATTTGGAAATGGCATATTCCAATGAAACTTGGCTTTCATTAGAAAACTGCTTATTGACTTGGAACAATCTCTTACGTAGGGGTTGGTCTGATCCAAATATATGTATACTTTGCAAGAAAGAGTGTGAATATGTTAATCATATTTTTGTTCACTACATGTATAACATAAGGATTTGGCAGTTTGTTTCTGATGAAATTCATGTCTCACTGATTGGGGTACCTCTTTCATGGAAAAAAATTCGAGTAGTGGGTTAGAAAGTATCCTTCTCATAAAAGGTTGCTTGTCTTCATCTATTGGGACATTGGATTTCTAGGAACTTTGCAATTTTTGAAGACAAATATTTGAATGTTTATGCCAATTTCTTGAGGATTTTGATTATGTATAATGAATATGCTACTATTGAAAAAAGGAAAAAGCCCCGATAGGTTACAGATCCTCCTGTATCCTCCTATGTTGTGGGATACTTCGATGGTGCTGCTCAAAAGAGCACTTGTGGAACTAGTATTCTGCTAAAGATTAATGGGAACCATTATTTCAGACTGTGGATGAATTATGGGATGGGAACTAATACTAAAGCTGGGTTAATGGTGCGATGGTGGTGTCAGGATTAGGCGGATCCCTGCTTAACCTCTCCTCATCACGTTAATAAAGAAATATCAAGTGTAAAAATCGTTCCAATGTTACTTCACGCACTTCACAAAACGCAGTTTAGAGAACTCTGCAAATCTCTTCCACCAAGTTGATTCCTGAGAAAAAACTCGTGGGTCACACAATAGACTCCCTTCTGCACAAAACCCAGATCGCAGAATTTTGAAATTCGTCTCTGTTTGTTCATAAACGGAGCTACAAATCCAAGGACGGTTTTACTTCACGTGATCTTTCCAAAAGACCTTCCTCAAGGCATTTACGGGTGTAATGGTTAGACTCTAAGCCAAAATCTGCTGAAATGAAACCCTGGTGTGATTGTAACTCGTAGGATAGTTTAGATGGCATGTAATAAAAACGCCTCAATGCATACAAAAAACATAGCTACCATGAACTCAGAAAATGAAGGAAAAAACAAAAAAATTATCCATTCATTCTTAAATAATTCACACAAACAGAGGATTCAAGATGTCCCTTCCTCAAAATTCGAATTCATGCTTTTATTCATGGCAGGCTATTGCCTATTCTCCCTCTCTCAGCTACAAGTTTCCTTCTTTTTCTTTTGTATGACAGCTAGAAAAGCTCTTCAGCTTCCTCCTTGACCGGGAGTTACAAAAATGATGCCTGGGCTGCCATTTGCAAGAGTCTACTTGCCCAAACTGAAGAGTTTCTTGCTAATTTTAACCAACTGCTCCAAAAAAAAAAAAACTGTAACAACCCAGCTTCCACGTAAGGAGCCATTTATTCCTACTTTAACTCAAAGACTAACATCTATACTATTCTGTTACATAATTAAACTTAACAAATTGTAAACTATCTCTAACCCTTAGGCAGAATTGGCATTGTCATTATCATGACATATGAACTTCCTCAATTCCAAACCACAGCATGTGACAGCATGGCCACATTGCTGGCCTTAATCGGATGCTCCTGCATCAGACTCCCAGGGCGAAAAAGCAACGAACCCTTGTTCATCAAATCAGCAACAGAGAATCCTTTAACTTTTTATTCTGTTGCACTCACCCAAGTGGCATCCTCTACAGGATGTGCCTTCCACTTGACCAAATACTCGAGATAGTCCTTCTGTTTGGTACTCTTTGCCACCGTAATGTCCAAGATATCTTCAACTTCCAGTTTTTGTGCTACTGGCATCTGCTTCAGCCATTTCAAATCATCATCAGCATCTTTGTCTCCTGCAACCTGACCTGCATCATCTACTGTAAAGGGATATATATCAACAACATTGAAAATAGGAGATATGCCAACTCCTGCTGGCATTTCCAACTCATAAGCATTTGCAGAAAACTTTCTAAGGATTTTGCATGGCCCAATCTTTTTCATTTTCAGTTTGTTGTACTCTCTCTTAGGAAACCTTTCCTTTCTCAGATGGGCTAACACTAGGTCTCCCACCTCATAATTCTTTTCTCTTCTTTTGGAATCAACTCTCGCTTTGTAATTTCCATTACTGCTCTGAAGCCTTTCTTTAACTTCTTCCTGTAGCTCTCTGATTCTAGCTGCAAAGTCTTCTCCATCCGCACTCCTCTTTTCCAACTGTCCCAAATCTCGCAATTCATACACTCCTCTAGGATGCATACCATACAAGATCTGAAATGGGCTCATACATGTGCTTCTGTTTGGCGAGTCATTATAGGCAAACTCAGCTTGTGCCAACACTCTATCCCACTGTTTTGGATTTCCTCCAACCAAGCTCCTTAACATGTTACCCAGACTCATGTTGACTACCTCAGTCAGACCATCAGACTATGGATGATAAGCTGAACTGAAATTTAGCTTAGTACCCAGCTTCTTCCACAATGTCCTCCAGAAGTGACCTGTGAACCTAGTATCTCTATCAGAGACAATACTTCTAGGCAACCCATGCAACTTCACACTTCATTAAAGAACAAGTTTGCTATGTGAGTGGCATCACTTGTCTTAAAACAGGGAATGAAATATAATAAAGTCCATACTCATAGAATCTCAGGGTCTGGTAGGAACAAGAAATGGTGTATATAATCCTGTGTTTTGGCTTCTTCCTTTTGCATGTTGACAAATTCTAAATCTACTCACAAACTTCTCAACTTCAGACCTCATCTTGGGCCAGAAGTAAAAATGACTTAGCTGTCCATAAGTCTTATCACTTCCAAAGTGACCAGCCATTCCACCATTGTGCTTCTCTTGAATCAGGTATTCCCTCATTGAGCACCTTGGGATACACAACTTATTGTTTTTTAAAAGTAAACCGTCCTGCAACATATATTCAACCCACAATTCTCTGTCCACTTCCATAGGGTTCTTGCATGCTCTATATGCACATTGGAAATCATTGTCAAATTCATATAAATATCTAAGTTATTCAAATTCTAAAACTTGTACCTGAGTTTCCTGTATGATTAAGGCTCTCCTGCTTAATGCATCAGCTACACGATTTGATTGTCCACTAATATGCTTCAACACAAAAGTGAAACTCTGCAGAAACTCTACCCATTTGGCATGTTTCTGATTCAATTTAGGCTGCTGCATTATGTACTGCAAAGCATGGTTGTCAGAATACAATACAAATTCCCGAGGCATCAAATAATGCCTCCAATGTTTCAGGGCTTGGACTATAGCATAGAATTCTTTATCATGTGAGGAATATTTCTGTTTTGCATCATTTAGTTTCTCACTAAAATAGGCCACTGGTTTATCTTCTTGACTGAGCACAGCCCCAATGGCTATCCCACTAGCATCACACGTAACTTGGAATAGTTTTCTAAAGTCTGGTAACCCCAACACGGGCTACTCAATAATCTTTTTCTTTAACAGCTAAAAGTTATTTTCAGCTCTTGCTGTCCATTTGAATGGCTGCTTGTCCTTTCTAATAGTCTCAACAATGGGTGAACAAATGCCACTAAAGTTGTTTATGAATTTTCTATAAAAGCTTGCTAAGCCATGGAAGCTTCTTACCTTAAATATGCTTTGGGGTGAAGGCCAATCCACGATTGCTTGCACCTTCTCCAGATCCATCTTTAAACCATCATTCAAAACCACGAAGCCCAAATACACTAACTCAGATTTTAGAAATGAACACTTCTTAATGTTCACCAATAACTTCTCTACTTGCAACCTTTCCAAGACATATCTCAGATGCCTTAGATGCTCTTCCTTTGACTGACTGAAAATCAGTATATCATCGAGGTAGACTATCACAAATTTGCCTATGAAGTCCCTCAAGACTTCATTCATCAATCTCATAAAAGTACTTGGGGCATTTGATAACCCGAATGGCATAACTAGCCACTCATATAGCCCTTCATTAGTTTTGAAGGTTGTCTTCCACTCATCCCCCTCTCTAATTCTGATCTGATGATATCCACTTTTCAGATCTATCTTAGTAAAGTATGTTTCCCCACTCAGAAAATCCATTATTTCATCCATCCTGGGCAATGGAAACCTATATCTCATGGTTATCTTATTAATGGCTCATGATTCTGTGCACATCCTCCATTCACCACCCTTCTTTGGGCTTAACACCGCAGGCACCGCACATGGGCTTAGACTTTTCTTAATCAGCCCCTTATCCAACAGTCCTTGCACTTGCTTCCTGATCTCTTCATTCTCCTGAAGTGTCAACCTATAGGATTTCTTGTTGGGTAAGCTAGCTCCCAGAATGAAGTCAATGTGATGGCTGATATCTCTCTTTGGCGGCAACTCATTGGGTAAATCATCCACCACTATATCACCAAATTCAGCCAACATTCTCTGAACCTCTTCAGGTAGATCTGAAATAGCAGTCTTCATCATTACTACCTTGGGCTTGCACATCACAACGTAGTTCACTTCCTCCTCCTCAAACTGCTGCAAATACTTTTTCCCGGTCAACATCAAGACTTTTGATGCTTGCTTCTCTACTGTACTACCTTCTTGTAGAGGAAGTAAGACATGTCTCATTCCATCCTTATCAAAACTATAGCAGTTCCTCCTACCATCGTGCACTACCTTCCTGTCAAATTGCCAAGGTCTTCCCAAAAGAACATGACAGACATCCATGGGCATAACATCACATATTACTTTATCTTTATATGTACCTACTTGTAAATCAAACTCACATTGCAGGATTTGATGTTCTTTGTGCAACTAGGATACCTTGTAGGGAACTGGATGTTTGATCTTCTTCAAGCTTAGTTTCTCCACCATCTCTGTGGAAACCGGATTGTCAGTACTCCCACTGTCAATCACCATCTTGCAACACTTTCCTTTGACCTTGCACATAGTCCTGAACAAGGCTTTCCTCTGACCAGGTTCTGCACTTTCCTTCTCATGTTTCAACAAGACTATGTTTATCATCAAAGCCTCTCCAGTCTCAGGTAGATTTTCAGCCACTAGTAATTTCTCTTGTTGCTGCTCCTTCTGAGCTACATAGGCCCCTCTTTGTCCTATGTTTTCCTTCTCCGGGCATTCAAAAGATCTATGACCCAGCTTGTTACATTTGTAACATCTAAAGGCAGTTTCTCTACCTCTCCCTCTACCTCTACCTCCTTGGTAGGGTCTTCTTCCTCTGGGGTCATTGTTTCTGTCTTGTTGCTCCTGCTGATTCGAATTGCTGGACTCTCCCTTTTGGGATGTAAACTTCTCCCTTCCAGCTGGTTTTCCTCTCCCTTTAGCTGAACCTCTTCCTCTATTGAAGTTTTGTTTCCTCAATAGCTTCTCTTCTGCTCTCAAGGCACATTGGTAGGCCTCTTCCATTGTCCAAGGTGATATCATGATGATTTCATCCTGGATCTCCATCCTCAATCCATTTACATACCTGACAGTCTTCTCGGTTGATTCCTCCACATAACCAGCTCTCAAGTTTACTTTGTAAAACTCCTCAGTGTACTCTCTCACAGTCCGCACTCTTTGCCTCAAATTCTGCATTTGCCTATACAGAGTCAGCTGGTAATCCTTGGGCAAGAATTTTTCCCTCAACTTGGCCACCATCCTATCCCAGCTCTTGATTAATGGCTTATTCGTCCTTCTCCTCTCTGTTTGCACACTATCCCACCAGAGGGATGCATGCCCCTTCAACCGTGTCACTGCCAATCTGACCTTCCTGTTCTCCTCAATCTCATCATACTCAAAATATTTGTCCAACTCATTGATCCATTCAATGAGGTGTTCAGCAGTAAGGCTTCCCTTATAGGTAGGCAACTCAGGCTTTGGTTTGGATGTGGTTCCTAAAATGGATCGAAGACATCTCATTTCAGGTGTCTCTGCCATAGGAGGTGCCTCCTCTTCACGTTCTTCCTCTTCAGGCTCACTCACATCTCCTGCCACTGGATCTCTTTATCTGCCCAACTCCATAGCTGCCATGCGTGCTCTTAGCTCTCTCAACTCCTCCATAACCTCTGCATTTGCTGTTGGTCTTCCTTTGCCATGACCCTGAGCTCTACCAACACGAACAACCATGTCTTTTCCTTATTTTACTGAGCAATCTCTTTGCTCTGATACCAAAATCGGTGCCAGGATTAGGCGGATCCCTGCTTAACCTCTCCTCATCACGTTAATAAAGAAAAATCAAGTGTAAAAATCGTTCCAATGTTACTTCACGCACTTCACAAAATGAAGTTCAGATAACTCTGCAAATCTCTTCAACCAAGTTGATTCCCGAGAAAAAACTCATGATTCACACAATAGACTCCCTTTTGCACAAAACCCAGATCGCAGAATTTTGAAATTCGTCTCTGTTTGTCCGTAAACGGAGCTACAAATCCAATGACGGTTTTACTTCATGTGATCTTTCCACAGGACCTTCCTCAAGGCATTTACGGGTGTAATGGTTAGACTCTGAGCCAAAATCTGCTGAAATGCAACCTTGGTGTGACTGTAACTCGTAGGATAGTTTAGATGGCAAGTGATACAAACGCCTCAATGCATACAAACAACATAGCTACCATGAACTCAGAAAATGAAGGAAGAAACAAAAAAATTATCCATTCATTCTTAAATAATTCAAACAAACAGAGGATTCAAGATGTCCCTTCCTCAAAATTCGAATTCATGCTTTTATTCATGGCAGGCTATTGCCTATTCTCCCTCTCTCAGCTACAGGTTTCCTTATTTTTCTTTTGTATGACAGCTAGAAAAGCTCTTCAGCTTCCTCCCTAATCGGGAGTTACAAAAATGATGCCTGGACTGCCATTTGCAAAAGTCTACTTGCCCAAATTGAAGAGTTTCTTGCTAATTTTAACAAACTACTCCAAAAAAAAAAAAATTGTAACAGCCCAGCTTTCACGCAGGGAGCCATTTATTCCTACTTTAACTCAAAGACTAACATCTATACTATTATGTTACATAATTAAACTTAACAAATTGCAAACTATCTCTAACCCTTAGGTAGACTTGGCATTGCCATTATCACAACATACAAACTTCCTCAATTCCAAACCACAACATGTGAGAGTATGGCCACATTGTTGGCCTTAATCGGATGCTCCTGCATCATATGGTGCTTACCCAAATTTGCTTCTACACTTGGTATTTCTACTCTTCAGGTTCTTGGTGACTTTACGGTCATTGTGAAATGGGGAAAAAATTATACAATTTGTAGGTTCTCTCCTTGGAGCAATGGTGTTTTCGGATTGATACTTAGGCTTATGGAATCATTTGTGTGCATTACTATTGACAATGTTTTTAGAGAAATAAATACTGTTGTAGATGGACTATCTAAATCAGCCATTGATGGGGCTGAAGGTATTCTACATTTTGAGGAGTTTGTGGAAGGCTCTCTTTCACATAAAGGCTTTTCTTTCTATCTCTTTAGCTAGTGGGATGAATGTATGATGACTGCAGTATTGCAATTTTGTTATGTATGCATGTTAAGTATATTTGTGGCTGCTATATGCATGCAAATGCTCTTAGACCTACTGGTTGGATATCTGGTGGGTTAGTATGATTGATCTTTGGTGTGGGAAGGTTTGACTATTTTGATGATCCATCTTTATTTTGGAGTTGTCATAGTCATGTAAAGTTGTATGTACTTTTTGATTCTAATTAATAGCAAGAAACATGTTTCTTTTTCTACTTGAATATATGTATATGTATATGTATATGTATATGTATATGTATACGTATATCTATAGATCTATATGTATATCTATGTATATGTATATGTATATCGATGTACATGTAAGTTTTATGTAATCTTTGATTCTATTTAATAGCAAGAAACATGTTTCTTTTTCTACCTGAATATATATATGTGTATATGTATATGGATCTATTTAATTTATTAATATATATTATTTTTATGTTCTTTATATATTTGTATTTATTAGCTCTTATTAAAATGTTGATACCCTTAAAGAATTTAAAAATAATATATATAATATCCAATTTTGTGTATGAGACCTCTTTGTTTGTGGGACAAGGGGCCCGCCTCTGCGTAGCGATTTAATTGCTAAAATCTACAGAGGTGTACACACGCTACCCCCTTGAACTTGTGACCTCCTAGGAGGAAACACATGCTCTCAACCTTCAGGCCCACTCATGCTATTAAAAATGTATGATAAATTTTTAATAAGTTTAGAAGTTAAAATTATGGATTTATTATCATATTTATGTGACATTGCTATATATGAGATATATTTGTAAAACTCACTTAAATATTGTATAAGCATAATTTTTTTTTTAAATTGATTTAAAAATTAAATCAAATTATTAATAATAAAATGAAAAGGTAATTAATAGAGATGTTCATGCCAATAGATGCATAACTTATTTTTCTTTAATTTATTAAATGAATTCAATTTAGCTATACATAATTAATAATAAAAAGAAAAATAAATGGAGTAGTCTATTTATTTATTTATTTTAAGTTTTGGACTTTTTCATGGATTTTGGTTGGAATCTGTAAATTTATTTTGGTAAAATCCAAATTTGGAATCATTTAAATTGTGTTTTTAAATGTATAAATAGATTTAACACCTTAAAATACCCTTATGACACTAAAATTATACAATTTCTACAACTAATATATGTAACTAAATTTTTTTTTAAAAGTAAAAAATAAAAATATTTAAACTACTCCAAAATTAATTAGTGAATATTTTTAATCTACATAAATATGTATGATCCTCCACCAAGAGAATAATAATATGTATATGATCCTTCACCAAAAGAATAATAATAAATGGTTTTTTTGGAAATTATGTTTCAATACTCCAACTAAGTTTAGAGTCTCTGGTCAAGGATTCCATAGTTTTTGTTCTTTATTAACAACTAACAACTAGTCTTTGCGATAAAACACATTCAACATTAAATATTTACTTTCAAATCTCAAGATCAAATTGTTAAAGTATCAAATTTAGTATATGATAATATTTTTTTTTAATAATGATTAACCTAACCATAAAAACCTATACTTATTATTTTTTTTTCACATGGAAAAAGACAACTTTTTATTAATAGAAAAGCTGTTTCGAAAATATACAATTCATCAAAAGATCTGATTTCCAGCCGGAAACATGGAAAAAGACAACTTTTTATTAATAGAAAAGCTGTTTCGAAAATATACAATTTATCAAAAGATCTGATTTCCAGCAGGAAACGAGAGTCAAAAAACAATAGCCAAGACCATAATGTCCATTAGTAATAGGTTGTCATGGTTGGGTTATCATTTCATGGTTGTATTTTGGTGGTTATGGATTATATGTTAGTAATGCTCGTAATGTGCTTGATATATTGTTCATCATGTATAAATATATTATTTTTTAAGGATATTATTCATTGTATATTGGTGATGGTGTTATGTGTATGGACATGTATTATGGTATTGCTGGGTGGATGGTTTAGAATATAAACTTCATAGCACATGATGATGTGCTATGTGTTGATGTTACTTGGAGATGGTGCCTTATGTAGCCTTCTTAACATATTTCTAGCATGATTATTCATGTGTTTTAATGGTTAGAGACCTCCGTGTGAACACCCTAGATGATATTGGAGTATTTCATGCATATGCCACTTTACCACGATATGGGTTATGATACTATATTGAGCACTCATATGGTTTTGAGCATTGTTTGAATAGTGAATTTCTCGAATGCCTTAGGCAATTTCGGTAATGTTCACACTTGGTTGGGTTTGTTATGATGTTGGATATGTTATTTAGTGGAGTATCTTGTTTTATGAATATGTTGTATTTTGTTTTAATATTTTATTTTTCATGATGGGGTTGTTTATATATTAGAATTTACATATGTTACATTTAGGGAATTATTTGGCCAATTGCAAGGTTAATTACACACGTATGAGAAATTTTGATGGTTTTTAAAAGGAGTTGATGGTCTTTTCACATTGTTTTCCTTTTCAACATTTGATTTGAATTTCCAACCCATGGTATTTCATTATGGATGTAATTTAATATTGACTATTTACTCATCTTTTTGCTATTATTTCCCACTTTCTTATTGCGTCCTCGTCTTGTGCACATGGTTTTGTTTTCTGCTTTCCAACACATAGTTTTTCAAATTGGTTGATGATTTTTAGGTCCATGGTTTGAAGAAAAGTAATTTTTCATGAAGATGGGTGGAGTGTCCACTCGAAACAAGTCTATTGTGTTTAAATATGACATAATGATATTCCATATTTGTGAAAGGAAAACCTCATATGAAGATTATTTTGTTATTGTTGGTGATTCTTTTACACACTCTTCTAGAGTGCATGTTTTCTGTGGCTATATTTCATAATCAAAGAAAGTTATTTCTCCATCTACACTTGACTTGGCAATTATATGGCAATTATATTATTTTAACCATGTCAATTATATTATTTTAAGGTGGTTACAGAGGAGTCTTCTTGAAGAGGGATTTGCACACTCGTGGACCATATTACTATTTTAATGACTTAGTTGAGGAGTGTTCTTTTAGGAGTGTGTTTGATGATGATGATAATTAACCTAAACCAATTTGGTTTATTGACCTTCAGAAGAAAAAAAAGGAACTACTTGGTTTACTTTAGAGTTTTATTTTTCTGTTCAAAAATTTTGGAGCATTTAATTTTTTCTTATACATTAAGTACCTAGTCATAGCTATGCTCTCAATGGGGGAAAGACCACTTCAATTTATTTTTACAATTACACTTTAATGAAGCATTAAATTAGTGTATAATATTTTTTATTTGTTTATGAGACAATGAAATTTTAAGATTTTTTATTTGTTTACGAGACAATGAAATTTTAGATTTGAATGATGACATTGATGATGATAGTTAAAGTTCACTCACCAACTTTGTCTATCTATAGAAAATCTTAAGAAGATTACTTAGATTGATGTAAAAAGACATTTTAAAAAGATCTTTAAAAAAATCATACTCTTAATCCCTAATTCTAAAACATTTATTAAATTAATAAAAAAATACTAAATCATGTTTGATAAATGGTTATTGATCTTAATCCCTAATTCTAAAACATTTATTAAATTAATAAAAAATACTAAATCATGTTTGATAAATGGTTATTGATCTTAATCCCTAATTCTAAAACATTTATTAAATTAATAAAAAATACTAAATCATGTTTGATAAATAGTTATTGAATTTGGCACCTACAATTTAAGTGGGTCATCCTTGATTAAGGTCTAAGTTAAAGGTTATAGGTTTTGGACCTTTTTCTGGATTTCTATAAAAAAATCCATTTATGCAATAAAAATGAAAAATCACTATTTCATCAAAGATTTTGTCACACTTTTTTCCAGATTTATAGCAAGAATCTATTTATACAATTTTAAAAACAAAAAACCACTATTTCAACAAGATTTTGTCCCTATTTACATAAAAATAACAAAAAAAAAATCATAACCTACAAAAATTAGCCAACTCCATTAATGGTTAGCACAAATGGTTACAATTACAAACTCTCTTCATAAAAGTGTATATTTACAGATAGTTTTTGAAAAAATTAAGCATAAATTTTTTAAAGTTTTGGTTACAACTGTCCAACTCTGAAATTGTGGGTGTCCATGGGTTTTGATGGTGTTAAATCAGTTTATACTATCAAAATAGTCATTAAAACATTGTTAAATTCAGATTTTGCAAAATAAAATAAAAACTGAACGAAACAAAATACAAGCACTTGAAAAATATTCTTGAAGAAAAATACAAGTTCCTGTTATTATTGCTGCAAAGATTCCTGAAGAAAAAATACAGGTTCCTGTTGTTGCTGCAAAGCAGCAAATACAAGTTTCTGAAGGGAGAGAACACGAGTATGTGGAACTACGTTGTAACCGTTCAGAAGCCCACCAGTGTGACTCATTCTTGCGTGGGAAACTTTACTGGTCCTGACGACATTAAGCTCATCATTGCAAAAGGTACCAGGATTGAGATCCATTCTCTGTCCTCGCAGGGTTTAGAACGAATTCTAGATGTACCAATCTACGGCTGGATAGCAACGTTTGAACTCTTCCGACCTCATGGGGAGCAGCAAGATTCTCTTTTTATTTCCACAAATAAATACAAGGCTTGTGTTCTTTAGTGGGATAAAGATGCCTGTGAGCTTATTACCAGAGCAATGGTAGATGTCTCAGATCATGTTGGGAACCCTATAGAGAATGGGCAGATTGGTATCGTTGATCCACATGGTAGAGTCACGGGACCACCTCTATGATGGTGTAGTCAAAATCATAGCATTTAATTATATTGCAGACATATGTTTGACTGATTTGTTAAAGTTTTTGACTGTGTTGGCTCATAACTCATCAAAAATAATAAAAAGTAATTGAAAAAATTGACATATATATTCATAAAATAAAAAAAATAAAACCAACACATCTTAAACCATGATTTATTAATCACGGAGAAAGATCCAATTTCTTGAAGTGTAAAAATTTTAAGATAAAAAAAGTTTACACCTCAAGAAATTGGATCCCTCTGGGTGCTTACTAGATCCAAGTTTAAGATAGATTTATGTTCGTAATTATAAAAATTCACTGTGTGTGACAATATACGAAGTAAATGGCATGGATTTGAATGAGGTGCCTTGGTCCCAGCCCAATTTACACAATGATGCCTGCATGTTAATACCAATTCCCATCCCTTTTGGATGCATTATTAATATTGGTAAGCATAACATTGTTTATTTCAGTCCCTTGGTATCCAAAGTCATGGATGTAAGGTTTTTAGTTACACCAAAACTTGCAGATGTTGATGAACATTTGAAACCAAGCACAAAGTCCTATTACTAGTAGTGGCTGTTAATCCACATTTTTATAATCCCAAATATGCGGCTGTTGTACCAATACTCCAACATCCCAGGTAACTCGAGGGAATTAAACCTGATACCTCAGCTCTCAGCTCTCTGATACCATGTAGATGCCTACACAGAAGATCTATCTAACCATAAATCACACACAACAATGGTGAATGATGAGAGAAGCGGGAAGAATGAATGGGAGGTTATGGTCTCAATGGGTGAGACATCTGTTGCTTCAACAATCTGTTATTTAGATAATGGATTTGTGCACTTTGGGTCTAGCGAAGGGGATTCACAGCTTGCCAAACTGCATCTTTAGCCTGATACTGGAGTTTCATCCATGCAAGTTGTCCAAACATTTGTTAATCTTGGTCCAATCATGGGCTTTTGTGTTGTTGCTCATCAGGAAAAGGTTGTGACTTGTTCTGGAGGAGTCGAGGATGGTTCTCTTCGCAAACTTAGAAATGGCATAGGAAACAACGAACATGCAGCATCTGCAGAATTTCCAGGCATAAAGGGAATATGGCCATTGAGATGTTCAACTCTTGACAATTTTGACACTCTTTTTGGGTGGTGAACCTCTTTTGTGAGACTCGTATAATTGCACTGAACCCAAACGATGAGCTAGAAGAAACATAAATACAAGGGTTTGTCTTTCATGCGCCTTCCTTATTTTGTCAAGATGCTATTCATGACCAGCTTGTTCAGGTAACAGCGGATTCTGTGAGATTAGTAATTGCATCTTCTAAAAAGCTATTGTCTGAATGGAGAGCCCCCATCGGATTATCTATAACAGTAGCCACAGCTAATGCTAGTCAGGTTTTATTGGCCACTCGGAGGAGTAATCTTGTCTACTTAGAAATTGGAGAGGGTTACCTAACAGAGGTGAGACATGTGACGGTTGATTTTGATGTATCTTGCATGGATGTAAATCCTATTGGTGAAAATCCCATCCTGAGTGAATTGTCAGTTGTTGGATTGTGGAAAGACCATAGTATTATTCTTTACTCTCTTCCTAATCTGCATGTCATTAGAAGGTTCTATTTTGCAGAGAACGTTGTCACTGTCAGAGTGATCAGATTCATGGGTCGTTTTTGGTCACCCATGCCCGAAGCAGAAGTCATGTATCTATCCTTACAATCTTCACCCACTGGAGAAGTGCTAGGGGTTCTCGGCGTCCTGTCAAAGTCCGTCTCTTAGATGAAGAAACATTTGAGAATATTTCATCGTATCCACTGCTGGATGACAATGAAGAAGGATGTTCCATCCTGAGTTGTTCATTTACAGATGAAAACAATGTTTATTTATGTGTTGGGACAGCTTATCGGGGCCCTAAACATCTAAATCGGGATGAATTATGTCAGAAGGGCAGAATTTTGGTATTTTCAATTGAAGACAGGCAGCTGCATCTGGTTAGTGAGAAAGAGACAATGGGTGCTGTATACAATCTCAATGCATTTCATGGAAAATTACTTGCAGGAATCAACCAAAAGATTGAGCTGTACAAAAGGGTGATCCGTAATAATGGTTCCACATAGCTGGAGTATGAATGTGGACACTATCTCGGTTGGTGATTACTAGGTCTCTAGAAATTTGATTCTCTTGATGCATAAGGTTACGTTATGTTGTGACAACATTTCTGAGCACCTCGCTACTCTTGGTTGTAGAGCATCTAGCTACTCTAGATACAACAAGCATGAGTAAGAAGATATCTCCCTATTATAGCTTAAACAACATCACCCCCATTGAATTTCTGGATGATGATACATACCTGGGTGCAGAAAGCGATTTCAACATTTTTACTGTGATGGAAAATAACGATGCTGCAATTGGTCAAGCACATGGAAGAAAATTGGAAGTCATGAATACCATCTTGGAGAGTTTGTAACCCAGTTCAGTCATGGATCTCTTTCTCTGCCTTCTTTTGATTCACAGGACAATAACATTCCTATATTGGTTATATTTTGGACAATGAGCGGTATGATTGGTATTATCGCATCCCTTCCCGAGGAGCAATATCAAATTCTTGAAAACTTGCTAATGAATATTCTCAAGGTAATCAAAGGAGTAGGCAGGTTAAGCCATCAGCAGTGGCGGTCATTCAGCACTGAAATGACCACATGAACTGCAAAACAGTTCTTGGACGGCGATTTGATAGAGTCGTTTCTGGAACTCAGCAGGAATAAGATGGACCAAATTGCGACTGCAATGGTGGAACGCCTTATTCTGTTACATTGACTTGTATGTATTTTAAAGTTTTACGAGGGCCATATTAATTTTAGTCAGACTTTTAAGCACAAGATGTCCTTGTGTTTAAAAGACTTGGAAGCAATATGACTAGATGACAATTTCAAGTTTTTCAATGACTAATTACTTCCTCCAAGTTTTTCAATGATTAATCAAGAAGCCAAGTAGATGATCTTATCTGAATGATTAATCAAGCAGCCTAGCAGATGATTGTAGCTACTTGGATAAAGTTCAAGAAGCCAAGTAGATGATTGTATTTCAATGATTAATCAAGCAAGCAACCTAGTAGATGATTGTAGTTACTTGGATAAAGTTCAAACTTCTTTAAGGTTGTGATTTTGATTCTAAGTAGAGTTTGGCAGGTAGATTTATGTTTAAAGCTAGTTACAAACTTTCCATATCTATACATACAAATAGATTTTTACATTGGTTAATCATGGATTTTTATGAATGAATTTGTTTTACTCATATAGATATGAATTATCTTGAAATTAGTTTTATTGTCTATCCATAATAAATTGAATTATAAGATTTCCGAGAAATAATGAATAATCTTGGTACAAGTTTTTTTTTTGTGTGTGTAGAATCATGTTTTTAGGTGCATATCAAGGTGAATGTTAATTTGCTTTTAATAATATTTCATAAATTAAGTTATTAAGAAAGTCGATTGAAGAATTTTGACACTAAGTTTGTAGATTTTGTGTGTCTATCTCTTGCCTTTTCTTTCTTTTTTTTTAAACAATTTTTTACAATATTTAGATCTTATGAATTTGATTGAACTCATTGATAACAACAAGAGACCAAACTTCGAAATGTAAATGGCTTATGGAAGTTTATTGCCATTCTGAAAGTGCTTGGGAGGAATTGGAGAATGTGAGTGCTCGGATGAAACCCTAGGTGTGAGGGTTGGACAAGTCCGTGCTTCAGAGCTCCCGGGTGTTAGGACTAGCAGTGGCAGGAGTGCCGTGGATGAGGCTCTGACAAGCCTGTCAGATCTAGGCAGGGGTCCTCTCCCCTGGCAACCAATATGGGGACTAGCAACCCCACGAGTCTGCAGCCGTCAAATCACATGGCAGGTGCTTCTTCTGCTGATCTAAACGAAGTTGAGAAAGGGTCCAAACGGAGAATGGGGTTGGGCGGATGCCTCCCCAAAACCCTGAAAATTCCATGCAAATCAAATCAGAGAAGATCCGTGAGTGGATTGAGGAATGGCGTGAAAAATCCCTAATAGGTAAGTTTGTGGGGCTGTGGCCCAAAGAACGGGATCTTGTGAACTGGATCAACACTACCTGGAAACCCAAAAGGCATTACGATCTACAGTTGGGAGCTAAGGGTTTTTTTACCATTATCTTCTTCAATATTGTAGATTGGGACAGAATTTTGGAAGGGGGTCCCTATTTCTTCTTCTTGGCTGGACTATACCTTAGACCGTGGAAGGAAAGGTTCAATCCTGAGACTGAGGATGTTACGGTTGCCCTGGTTTGGATTAGGCTCTTCTCCCTGCCTTGTGAATACTAGGATTTGGAGATTCTCCAGGATATTGGCAACACTCTAGGCGAATTTGTTAAAATTGCAGACCAGACTAAACAACAAAGATATACTGCGTATGCCTGGATATGTGTCTACATGGATCTATCGAAAGAGCTTTTTGAGGCGATCAGTCTGAATTAGGAGGATGAGGAATGGATTCAACCTCTGGATTATGAGAAGCTTCCGTTTCATTGTCGCCAGTGTCATGAATATGGCCATCTGGCTAGAAATTTCCCTTAGGTAAAGCCGCTCTCCTCTTCCCCCAAAAGTGGTCAGGCCAGTGAAACGGACAAGGAAGGGTTCACACAGGTTCGTAACAGGAGGAGAAATAAATCGGTAGGGCAAAACAAGGAAGTTAAGGAGAACCTTGGAAAAGGGATTGAAACTTCCAACCCTTTCCAGATCCTAGAAGATCCACAGGAAGAAAGGGAGAATGGAAAGAATAAGGGTAAAGAGAAATCAGACCACATGGAGGGCGTTATCGAGGAAGTTGAACAATACCAAGAAGTGGCAAACCAAGTGGCGCCTATGGTAGAAGACGATGAAGAGGAAATGGAGTTAGGAGAACTCAATATTGATGAGATCGAGAGAGAATGTGAGAAGAAAGGGAAAGGATATGTCACTCGGCAACAACTAGAACTTCTCCAAGTGGCAATCATTAATGCTAAAGTCCCCAGACAACTAGGAATAGCCTTGGATTTGCAAAAAGGAAGCAAGAGAAAATATCTCAAGGAAGATCTAAAAAGAGGCAGGAAGACGAATAAACAAAGGATTACAAAGATAGGAGTGAAGTTAATCGAGTCTGGTCAGTATCCTACAATACTGGAAGCCTTCTCTGAAGTCAACAAGGTTAATCAATGAAGCTGATTTCTTGGAATATTAGAGGGTGCAAACACCCCAGGAAGATAAAAACCCTAGCTAGAAAGATTAAACAGGAAAAATTGGATATCCTCTTTATCCAAGAGATTAAGTGTAGTTCGCATTTTATGGAGCAAGTGAAATAGAAAATCTGGCGAGGCAGTGAATTTATGGCTATTGATGCATCAGGGTTAGCAGGAGGTCTAGCGGTCTTCTGGCAGCCCGATTCATTGTGTCTTTCGGCTTGGTGGTCTAACCGCTTCTCCCTGAGTGCTCAATTTACTGATCGGGTGTCTGGTTCCACTGGCAGGCTAGTGAATATTTATGGTCTGAGTGCTTTTCCTCAGAAAAATGATTTTCTTCAACACTTATCGTGGTTGAGAGACCAAGCATCTGTTGGTTCGTGTATTGTAGGGGGAGATTTTAATCTGATCTCATCTCTTGAAGAAAAAAAAGGGGGTAGGAGGGTCCTGGATAAATTCCAGGAAACCTTTGGAGATTTCATTTGCCAAAGCCCCTTCATTGATATTGACACTGGTAATGGCTTGTATACCTGGAACAACAAACGGGGGGGGGAACTCATCTGGTGGCCTCTAGAATTGACCGATTCCTGACCACGGAATATTTGGTTCGAAATGGGGGAGAGGCCCATGTTGTTGTCCTTCCATCGACTGGCTCTAATCATTGGCCCATTTGCCTCCAATGGGAATGGTCCAATTCCTCTTTGTTCAAACCTTTTAGGTTTGAGCAATTTTGGTTATAACATAAGGATTTCAAAGAATTGGTGGGCCAGTGGTGGCAAGAAATTCGTCCTCCTAGGGGGACCGGGATGTTTCAGTTCCAACAAAAATTAAAGGCTCTCAAAGACAAAATAAAAGCTTGGAACAAATCTGACTTTGCGCACATCTTTCGGGACAAAGCGATGGTGGTGGCAGACTTGGAGTTGTTGCACAGAAGGGGGATGGAAGAAGGGTAGACTGATGATCTCAAGGAGCATGAATATAATCTGATGATTCAATTGGAAGATAGAGAAAAACAGGAAGAGATTTTCTGGAGGAAAAAATCCAAAAATCAGTGGCTCCAAGAAGGGGATAGGAACACAAAAATTTTCCACAATGTTGTGGTCCACAATCATCACAAATCCAAAATTTATAAGCTCCGTAAGGCTGATGGAAGCCAGGTTGAATCCAAGCAGGACATTGAAGATGAACTTGTCCAACACTTTGAAGATATTTTAAGGGAGGATCGAGTGGATCGCAGCACTGCCATTGCTAGGATTACCAGACATATCCCTAGACTGGACACTAACGAGCACAATGAGCTTCTGAACAATCATGTCACCCTACAGGAGGTTGAGGAAGCCATGTAGCAGATGGATTTAGGGAAAGCCCCTGGCCCTGATGGTTTCACCACTAATTTTTTCCATTTCTTCTGGGATTTAATTAAACAGGAGGTTGCAGACATTGTTGAGGAATCCTGAAGAAGTGGTGGTGTCTTGAAGGCCTTTAATACCACTTTTTTTACCTTAATTCCGAAGGAGGAGGGGGCTAAGGTGCCTAGCAAGTTTCGCCCGATTGCCTTATGTAATGTTATCTACAAAATTATTACCAAGGTGGTTTCTAATCGCCTGAAACCTTTGCTCCCAATTCTGATCAGCCCAGAGCAATCTGGCTTTGTGGAAGGTAGGCAAATCCTTGATGGTATTATCTTAGCCCATGAAACCATTCACTCCTTGAAATCTACCAAGAAGCCGGGTATGATGATCAAACTTGACATTGCAAAAGCTTATGATAAATTAAATTGGCAATACATGCGAGGAATGTTGGAGGAATATGGCTTGGGAGCGGACTGGGTTAACTGGGTTATGAATTTGGTGACCACACCCTTCTTTTCCATTCTACTCAATGGTTCTCCTACCAGGCTTGTCCAATCATCTCATGGCATCAGGCAGGGTGATCCCCTATCCCATTTTCTCTTCATTCTTATGGCGGAAGGGTTTGGCCATCTTATACAGTCACTCTCTGAGGAAGGAGAAATCCAAGGCCTAAACCTCCATGATGGAATGTCGAAACAAACCCACCAACAATTTGTTGATGATACCATGTTAATGGGGCACCCTTCAGTCCAAGAAGCCCATGCCTTTAAAAAAATCCTAAAACTTTTTGCTAAGGCCTCTGGGCTTGAAGTTAATTCTGATAAGTCTCGGGTTTTCTTTTTCAACACTCCAAGTGTTACGCAGCGCAACATCATTCGCATCCTCAATTTTTCCAAAGGCTCCCTTCCTACCAAATTCCTAGGGGCTCCACTTTCAGAGGGAAACCTTCGGGGGATTTCTTGGCAGGACCTTCTAAACCGTATTAAGAGCAGACTCAACAGCTGGATTAATAGACCTTTAAACTTTCCCAGCCGGTTGACGTTGGTCAAATCCGTCCTACAGGCTATGCCTATTTATCTTTTCTCCTTGCTGTCTGCGCCTAAGTCGGTTCTTAGAGAGATTAGAGGCATCCAACGCAACTTCTTATGGGGTGGCAGGGAATCCAAATCAAAATTCGCCCTAATCAGATGGGAATCCTTGTGCCGAACTAAGGAACAGGGAGGCCTGGGGCTCAGAGATCCTGAAGTGGTTAGTGACATTCATGGCTCTATGTTGTGGTGGCGTTGGTGTAACCACAATAATGAGCCATTGGCGAAGCTTTGGCAATTCAAGTATGCCAGGAACCACCAAAAACCAGCTGACATGATACAATGTTGATACTATGGGCTCTCATATTTGGTTTAAGGCTTTAAAAGGAGAAAGTTGGTCCAGGATCATAGCTTCTGGGAGATTGGCGATGGTGAGCTGGACAATTTCTGGGATGACTCATGGAATCAATTCCCTAAACTGAGGAATGAACACAGGTGGCAAAGTATTAGAAACCATGGTCTGTCTGAAGGAAAAATTAAGGTGTGTCACTTATGGACCAATCAGCCCCGAGAAACTTGTAGATACTGGTTAGATCCTCAGTGGTGGACTGGTATAATTAATGAAGATGATGGTAGAGCTTTTGGGGAAGTACTCCAAGAAAGATACATCCACAGAAGAACTGGTTCAGATAAGCTTCGATGGGGATATCAGTAGCGTGGGGTATTTAGCATAAAGGAAGCATATGATCTGCATAAAAACAAGGAAGCAACAAATGACGCTCCATGGGAAAAAGTATGGAAAATGAACCCCTGGCCTAAAACTGCCATTTTTTGCTGGCTGATTATTTGGCAAAGAGTCCTGACATGGGAAAACCTTAAGAAACGGGGGATTCAAGGCCCCTCATGTTGCCCCTTATGCAAGAATAATGAGGAAACTATCAGCCACTTACTAGATGAGTGTGAGTTTTCCTCTTTCCTTTGTGACAGAGGTGCCATGATTTTCTGAAGAAGTGATCGAGCTCATGGTCAACCTGCTCGTACGTTGAACAATTGGAATGCCCAAACCTTTTGTAATCCAATTATAGCCTTGATTTGGCAGATGTTCCCAGGGATGCTCTGCTCACGGGGGATTCACTAGCGAGGCAATATCATATCACGTCCATTCACATTGGGGGTTTGAATACTCTTAAAAACTTCAAAAATATATTTCCCTGTATTAAGGGATCAAGGGGGATTTTTATTTTGACATAGTAATATAAATATTGGGAGTTATTTTATTTGGATGGGCTGAGGAATAACCTCCAAATCGTGGGATGGATTCATACCTCCAAATCATGGGCTCAATTCATACCCACCTAAAACTTAAGGACCCTCCCTTTTATTTGATATTGCTTATGATCGTAAGTTTTGCGCCATACATACGATAATAGTGTACCAATGATAATATTGATGGAAGTCTCTTTGGATTATTGGCCTTGAGAAATCATCATTTAATAGATTATTTAGGCTTGGTTTGAATTGATTTTATATTGTTTTCATCTTTAAGTTAAGATATGTAGCTAATCAAGAGTTCCAGAGTTGAACAATTGTATTGTATTTTTTGTAGGCATTAGAGTTCCACTTAGATCTCTCTCCCTTGCTCAATTGCATAATCATATTCTTGAAACATGGCAAGAGCATTGTTTGAGTAAAAGGGTAGATAAAGATTTTAAGCGGCATCAAATGATGTTTTCTGCTTCATTCTGCAAAGAGGTTGCAAAAATGCCCGATTGGGGTTGTGGAGCCCATAATCGAGGACATTTAGGAAAAGAAGGTTGTCATTGTAAAAAGAAAAAGAAATATTTTACTTCTGAAGGAAGATATCACCTAGATAAGCCTTATAAGCACAAATCAAAGTTTGCCAAAAAATATAAAAAATCCAAAAAGTTTCCTAAAAGATTTGTGAAAAGAAGAAAAGAAAAAGGATCTGGTGATACTTGTTTTATTCGTGGAAAGAAAGGACATTGGGCATCTAAGTGTCCAGATAGAAAATCCAGGCCTCGATTAGCAGCACTATGCACCACTCTTGATCCACAGTGGTGGGATTTGTATAAAGTTTCTGATGATTTCCCTTCTCCCTCTGGAGAAATTATTTATTTGCCTGATTCAGAATCAGATCAAGATGAATCTGAAGATTCTGATAATCCATATATTCCAGTTTTTGCTAAATGTGATCCCGAGTCTTGTACAGAATCCGACACGGAACCACATTTAGGGGGGTGTGAGCGCACTGAGTTTGAACTCCCTGAGTTTGATTTCAATCTTTATATGTTTTCTAAAACAATTTCTCCTGTACAGATTGAAAAAAGAATTGCATCTATTGATTTGCAGTTATCTACTATTCCCATTTTCAGACATCAAGAAAGAACTGAGCTTAGAAATGAAAAGAAAGCTTTACAAGCTCAGCTGCAAGCTATGGGTAAAGATAAAGGTAAGGAAAAGTTAGAATTAACTTTTAATCCTGCTGATCTGTATAGAGAATACCCAAGTGGCCATGCAGATAGACAGGCACATAGAGCAGATAGGGAAAAATTGCTGAGAAGCAAGCTGAAAAGTAAACAAGCTGAGATAAGGAAGCTGGTCAAAGAAGCAGATGAAATAAAAAATGCTTTGACTATCTTGTTAATGGAAAAAGACCAGTCATCAGAGGATGAACTTTCAAATGAGATTGAAAGAGTATGTGGACATAAGGAAATTGGAAGTCCAAAAGAAGAATCTCCTGAAAAGTCCCCTGAACATTCTCCTTCTCCTAGATCTCAAAGCATAAGCCTTTTAGGAGCAGTCTCAGGTCCTAAGCTTTTCATCACTGTAAAATTTTGTCCTGCTGAATTCAAACCCTATCCAGTGCAATGCCTTATTGATTTAGGATGTCAATTCAACCTAGCCTGAGGAAATGCTCTTCCTCATTTCTATTGGGAAAGTACTAAAGAGTTTGGCTCTGCAATTCAAGGTTCACCTGTATATTTAACAGGAAAAGCAAAAGATTTTCCTATTTCTTTGTCTTCTGTACATAGTTCTGTTTCTTTATTTAGATTGGATGTAGTTAAAGAAGATTGTGTCTTAGGTTCAGACTTTTTGGTATCTATTAGTCCATTCTCCATAGATACTAAAAAGATGTTATTCCAATGTACAATAAATAACCAGTCTGTGGTTTTACCCTTGAGTCATACCTTTGTACAGCGTTGTAAACCAAACCCACAACAATCCCAAAATCAGTCCAAAGTCTCTCTTGATAAAATGGAAAGGTGCATTTCATTTGCAAAACTTCATAGTGAAAAATACCTTGCTAACATTACAGAGAGATTAAGATCAGACTGTTGTTCTGAAAGTCCTAATGCATTTTGGACCAGAGAAAAGTATTTTGTCTCTTTGCCATTTGATCCTCTTCAAAAGATCAAACCTATGAAAGCCTCTGCTAGACTGATGAGCCCTAGTGAAAGAGAATTCCGTTCCAAAGAAATACAAGAGCTTTTGAGTAAAGGATTGATTGAACCATCAAAAAGCCCTTGGGCTTGTAGAGCTTTTGTTGTCAATAAACATAGTGAGCAGAAAAGAGGTAAGCCCAGGTTAGTTGTAAATTTCAAGCCATTGAATGCAGTACTCCAGAAGGTCAGGTACCCTTTGCCTGATAAAGCAAGTCTGTTGCAGAAAATTACTGGGTGTACTATTTTTAGTAAATTTGATCTCAAATCAGGATTTTATCAGATTGGTATAGAAGCAAAGGACAGATACAAAATTGCTTTTGTTGTTCCTCATGGTCAGTATCAGTGGAAGGTGCTACCTTTTGGAATTAATAATGCTCCATCTGAGTTTCAGAAAAGGATGGAAGATATATTCAGGGATATTCCATGGTTAGCAGTATTTATTGATGATATACTGATTTGTTCCAAAAATTTGCAAGAAC
This sequence comes from Larix kaempferi, assembly GCA_027924585.1. Taxonomy (NCBI): domain Eukaryota; kingdom Viridiplantae; phylum Streptophyta; class Pinopsida; order Pinales; family Pinaceae; genus Larix; species Larix kaempferi. The sequence goes on along the minus strand of BSBM01001002.1, from coordinate 13,512,382 downwards.
ATTTAAAGCAGCTCCAGCAGTTTTATGATTTGGTCTACAAGCATGGGTTAGTCCTATCTGCAAGCAAAATGGAGATAGGAAAAACTGAAATTGAATTTTTGGGTCTGCACATTAAAGCTGGTCAGGTAGTGTTGCAGAAACATGTGTTGCAATCATTTGAACATTTTCCTGATAAAATGTTAGATAAGACCCAGTTGCAAAGATTTTTAGGTTGCTTAAATTATATCAGACCTTTTTACAAAGGGCAAGCTGCTGATATCCATTGCCTGCAGCAAAGACTGAAGAAAAAGCCCATTCCATGGTCTGACCAAATGACTCTGGCTGTCCAGCAAATCAAAACCAGAGTAAAGCAACTTCCAGCCCTTAATCTTCCTCAAGGGACTGGTAAATTGATAATAGAAACAGATGCTTCTAGTACAACTTGGGGTGGTGTACTATTAGAAGAGATTGATGGTAAAGCAAATATTTGTGGTTACGCATCTGGTTCTTTCAAAGGAGCTGAATTGAATTATCCTAGCAGTCATAAAGAAATTTTGGCTGTTAAAAAGACAGTGAATCATTTCATCCTGTATTTAAAACCAGTCAGATTTGTTATTAGAACAGATTTGAAAATCATGCCCGGTATTTTTAAAAATGAGAACTTGATGGCTGAAAACAGCAGCAGAATTCTGAAATGGTTTCTTTGGCTTAGTAATTTTGACTATGATATTATTTATAAGCCAGGGTATTTAAATTGTCTTGCTGATATGTTAACACGTGAGACTGTGCAGAAATTGCCCAGTTTGAATATGTTCTCTTCAGGTGCCGGTGGTTCTGGTTCTGATAAAGATCAAAGCTACATGAGAGACATGATGGTCTCCTACAAAGGAAAAGCTCCTATGCAAGAAGAAGAAGAAGCTCTCATAGCTCCTCCAGGTTCCTTGTTCCTAGCCCCATGGGATAAGGATATTACTCAAGAAGAACGCCAGCAATTGCTGGACTATGCTGATAGGCAAGAAGCCGAGAAGTTCCTCAGCCTCACCCTGATTAAAGAAATCCAGGAAAGCCCCTGCAAGTTAAAGATTCTGGAACAATGGGAGAAAGCAGCATTCAAAGGACTCCAAAAAGCCCAAGAAAAGCTGAAGAAGTGCCAGGAAGTTTGGATAGACTGCAATAGCGAACCAGAAGGTGATATCTGGTATGTTGATCTCGGCCAAGGAGATTTAACATGGACAACATACAATCTGATTCTGCAATTCTGCAGAGAACAGACCTCCATCATCATCTGTGCAGATCCTGGCAATATGAAGTTAAGAAAGTGGTCCGGATGGACTCAAATATTTCTTGATAAATTCTGCCCTAGGGTTGATTGGGTAGAAAGAAGGGAAAATTTCATTTTGCACTTAGAGGCTGATATGCAGGCCGCTGATCCTCATAATCAGTGGTTTAAATTCAAGTTAAGACACCATGGAGGAAGGTATACTCCTCTGGATTATTGTGTAAATGTAACTCAGAAATTCATTAAAAGGGATGCCCAAGGTAATAGACTGGATACTAAAGTTCATAGGAGGACACTCCCTCTGAACTATAAAGCTGAATCCCAATTTGCTTCTGATTTTGTATTTGGACCTAATGAGTTTCTCAGAGGTTCAGATGTTGAAAGATGTTTTGGGGATTTACTGTATCCTGACATGTATGATGAATTTTCGGAGAATGAGTATTGGAGGTTTACTGAGTCTCAGCCTAACTACATCGAGGAAGAATTAGCCAGGCGTGAGCTTGAAGAAAACCTCTACAATGAAGGTTGTCTTGACTGCGTGTGTGGCGGTGTGCCTGGTCCTGATGGCACAACAGTATGTGTATGTGGTTCCGGTTATGACACGCCATAAAAGCCCGTGACAGTTTCCAGGAATGAAGATCGCCGGTCCGTGAAGAATCTTTTGCTTTTGTACATATTCATTTAGTGGAAACCGTTGGTGGGCCTCTCCATAATGTTTTGTCGGCCATGCTCGCCGAAAGTTGTTTTGATTCCCTCGGATTACTGTTGTACCGAGATGCTTTGTACTTATGACTGATGTAATAATGCTGGCCCATGTCTGTCGGCCAATAGAATAATCTTTATGTCAATTAGTTGTCAGTCTGTCGGTCCAGATGTACCGGGTCCCCATATGGCCGAGCCTCCAAGGGACGAGATAACATAGTGGCGGTCCCCACTATGCCCCGGGAATCTATCTTTTAGACTGGTGAGTGTAAGTTAGTGGTAACCGGTCTACCGGATGAAGAGCTATAAATAAAGGCCTCCGGGTTCATTGTAATTCATTCGGTTCATTTGGTTTGAGTCGCATGAGCAAGTAGTCCGCTCTGCAACTAAGAGTCTAGGTGTCGTCTGAGCAAGTAGTCCGCTCGACAGTGTCATTAGGTGTGTGAGAGCCGAAGCAAGTATGCTCTGCAGGTTGCCCACTATGGTATAACACTGCACCAGAAAGCCGAAGACTCGCTTCTGTAAAAAGTGTCAAGTAAGGGTGCTAGTAGGTATATTTTGGGACTCCCAGGAGCCTGAAAGTAACTACATGCCTTCGGGAAGTAGTGAAATCTCAAAGGACCCAAAACATTGTACCTAGGTAATCAGAGAGCTGTGGTGATGAGCTTCGCTGTCCGAAGCCGATCCACTTTCAGAGTCTGTAATATGAATATTGTTGCAGTAATAATCGGCATAGTATCTGTTTGCATCGTGCTGTTGGCATTTCTTTCAAAATTGCTTCTTCGTGAATGTGCTGATTATCTGAATGCAATTGGCTCAAATAATGCTTAATTGAAGAATTCCGCGAGATCCTGCTTGTTGGTATCAGAGCCAAGTGAGGTTTATTCTCAAGTTTTTCTGATATTTATCTATCCTCTGTTTTTATATGATGCATGTGTGACAGTAAAAGACTACTTGGCTGCTTTATATTACACTCTGTGAACAAATGTATCTTGTAGGCAGTGGAAATGACTGCTGAGGAAATTGTAGGGAACATTAAGGTGTAAGCGTAGTGTGGAAGTCAGAGTAGCAGTAAGGCCCAAGGGAGGGGAGTAAGTCTACATAGTTGCCCACAGCGTAGAAGCTAGCACTCACCTTAAAAACAAATGGATCCCACAATGGATACAGTTCAGCTAGCAACCTTAGAGTGTCAGTCAGCCAATGATATTGAGGTCTCACTTGCAGAGAGAAGGTCTAATTCTTTTCAGCCTTCCACTTCAGAAAATGCTTCTTATATTATGATAGATGACCAGAATCCAACAGCCAACTGGGAATTGCCTCAGATTTTACCCAAAGATGTTTACAGACTTCGATGGTGGAATTTCCATACCGCCACCCAGATTAAAGTTTCTAGTATTGATATTTCTTTCACTGATGATCAAGAGCCTATTCATATTTCTCTTCTTGATAAATCTCAGATTGATTGGGCAAAACAACAAAAGTTTAAGTATGCACACTTTGGTGCTGTAAAACTTGGTCTTGGTCCGTTAGTCCGTCCCCGTTTGCCTGTTTCTTCTTTATGCTGTGTTGTTGATACCCGTCATAATAAATTTTCTGATGCTGTTATTGGTGGCTTTACCGCACCTTTGCATGATGGTCCCGCTTTCGGTATTATCTATCCTAGGTTTTCTGTCAGTCTTGACGACCCGCACATTTATAACATTCGTAAAGCCTATATCTTACCAAAGGGATTTGATATGTTGACTGGTTCTAAAATTATTCAGTTGAAAGGTGGTGTTTGTGTTAGATTTGGAAATGATACCTTACCCCAATTACGGTCTCATATCCAACAGAGTTCTGCAGACTGCAGCGTGGTGGAAACACCCACTGCCAAGTCAAAAAATGCTACTCCCATAACTTTTAATTGGACAGGAATTCATTATCCTCAGTCATGGGAACTAAAATACACAGAACCAAGGCACCAAGAAAGAGTCAAAGCTGTCATGAATCCAAAGCCTTTAGTTTATGATGAAGCTTCCTCTTCTTTCAAATCTCCTTATCCAGAACCTATCCCCAGATTTGGTCCACCCTTGATCAGATCTGCTTCAACATCATCCTATAATGCTGCAAGACGTCAAGCACTTTCTAATCAGTTAAGTAGACAGTCTGTTGAAGAACCAATACCGGGTCATTCTGTAAATTCTGTAAATAATGAGTCTTTTTCAGGTCTTTCTAATTTCGAGCATAGAGGTCAGCATGCAGATTGCTTTGCCTGCAAAAAGATAAAACAAAAACTTTTACAAAAAGAGAAACACCATGAAAGTTTGCATGAGTATCCTAGTCTAGGAATGTTTTCCAGTCTGCCAAGAGCCAGAGCCGAGTCTGAGTCTACCAATGCCCATGGACAAAGATCATACTTCCCTGGTAGAAATCTCCCAGAAACCGCTTTCAGGCAGTATTCTTCTGATGGACAGACAAAGAGAGAGTTCATATCCACAAAGGCCACTCCATCTGATCAGTCTGCATCAGATGAGATAAAGTTAACAAATTGGACAAATTTGCAGTTACAATGCAATGCAAATAATCTAGATGATATGGCCCATGATATTCAGCTTTTGAAATCTAGTTGTGTTGAACAGAGAAAACAGCTAGATACAGTCATCACTAAGTTAGAGCTTCTTGACCATCTGTTGCATGATACAACAGAGATTGAAAAGGCTATTTCAGCAGCTTCTGATAAGTTGCAGAGAAGGTTAGATGTTCTAGCAGAACTAACAACTAGAACACAGGAACTAAAGAAAAAAGAATATGTAGTTCCTGATCAAGTTTTGAAATTAGCCAGAAAAGGTCACTCTAAAGCTGCTTCCCTAGGAGTTTTGAATGATGTAGATAACAGACCAGAATGGGATTTTGGGGAAAGTGATGCTGAAAAACAAGATATTCTTGAGTGGATAGATGCTTTCAAAAAGTTCAGACCTGTCCTTGATCCAAAATATGTTGGAGATGTTAATATGATGGCGGCAGAATCTTCAAACAGATTGATGATAGGATCTCAGCCCCATAATGAAGGTTTTGACACCCACATGCCAGATGCTCAGAGTATTTCTGTAGCTCCAAAAGTTTTCAGTTTTGGTGTCAATAATCTGAATAATCTAATTTCCCAAATGCCTGAACAACCAGTATTGAATATCCAGTGTCAGTCACGGGAAGAAATAAAAAATGCCTTACAGTTGCTTACTCATTGGCTTATTTATAAAAAGCAACAAGACCACAATCTTACAGCCCAAATGTTGGGTGCACAATTAGTTGCAGGTCTTTCCGGTTTGGCATATGAATGGTGGAGATGGTTACCGCAAGAAACAAGAAATGAGTTGTTAGCAGCTAATGACTCAAATGAACAGATCATCTCTGCTTTAAGTAGAGAATTCTATGGCCCTGAAGATCATGAAGATTATGATCACTTAGCATCCTTATATATGTCTGCTAGGCTTTGTGATCTAAGTAAGACAGAAGAGTATTTCTGCTATATGCAGAAGTTGCTAATATCTTCAGGTAAGTCCGGCAATGAAGCCTATCTTAAGCATTACCTCAGAAGCTTTCTAGGTCATGTTCCAGATGCAGTAGAGAAAGCATTAAAAGAAATATTTTACTTCTGAAGGAAGATATCACCAACAACCTTGCTCCACAACAACCAAGAAAAGTGAGATGAATCTTCCTTGGTTGAATGGAACCAAGAAAAGTTAGATCAATCTTTCTTGATTAATTATTTCTTTTAACTTTTTGTATTCTTCTTTAACATTTTCACATTTCCATTTAGGAATAGTTGTTAGATTGAGTTATATCTGGCACATTAATAATTGTAATTTCAATTCTTATATGCAAGGCATCCATCTTAATATTGTATTGGAACTGACATGAACATAGGTGAAAATATAAATCCTTATTTACATACCCTATGTGTTATTATTACCTTGAAATGGTACCATATAAGTTTCACCATCTATGTATCTTTATAACTATTGCATGCTTGAAACCTAACAATGGATATTTTTCTCACTCCTGTAAAGATACAAAAACTAGATATAACCCAAGAAAACGGGTAACTAAATGTTGTTAATTCCCTTTATTGCAAGAATAAATGTAAAGGAAGTGGAGGCAATTAATTGCATCTTGTGAATGACCCAAATCCAAGCTATGCACATGATCATATGGTATTATTGGAAAATAAGAGGAATTTTTCTATGTTCATTTGGATTCAAACATCAATGATGTTTGTTTTGATAAGAAGGCAGGGGAGTCCATCCATGAAAGGGTTTCAATTTTGCATTTTTATGGAGTTTAATTTATTAAGCTATATAAAACATAACCTCTCTATGGCTATACTTGTATTTACATTATATAAAATTTGTAGATTAGCAGGCTGTGGTGTGAAACATATGCAATTCTCATTTTTTCTAAGCATTGCTCTAACTACTAGATTATCAGTCTTTTACATTCTTTGTTATGTTAATCTCTTGATTGGGTTTCCTTTTATGCATTTTGCCTTCCTCAATACTATTATGTGAGGTCTTCCACTATCTGATGATACAAATTGATCAGTCGCCCCTGCAATCCTAGTGGGATCATTATTAGAATTATACTATTATTTTATTTAGCATCATGTTTGCTTATACTAATATGTGTTAGGGCTCTTTTTTGTTACAAGTTGATAATATGATATAAAGGGGGTATTAAAAATGGGTTGATAAAAATGGATACATACAATATATGGTGAAACTAGGGGTTTTCTTAATTGGAAAGGAATATTGGGAGGGGAGATCAACAATACAATTTTAGGAGGCATTTTCCAATATTTAGTGAAATTAGGGATATTCTTTAATATCATGCGAACGATCGTGCTATGTAACAAGTTCACTTAGTGAATCTCCCGTGGCTCTGCTGGAACCTTTGGAAAGAACGAAATGGGAGGATATTCAGGGACAAGAGTCATCGGAAAGAGGAAGTGTGGGAGACATTAGTTCGCAACATTCAGGAAACTATTAGAAGCAAACAGTGGACTGATGAGGACAAAAATCTCTTAGAGGGGGACTTGCTCATTGCCAAGGGCTGGAGTCTTGGTAGGGAGGACACGCTTGGGTTACGAAGGCGAGATAAGATCTGCAGACCCACCAGTCCCAATGTCTGGTCTTCGCTTGGGCAGTCGAAATTTAAAATAAATTTTGACGGGGCATCACGTGGAAATCCCGGGGTTGCTGGTTATGGAGGTGTCTGTAGAACTGTGGATGGGATGATTCTTCTGGTGTTCTTTGGACACCTTGGACATGATGCAAATAACTTTGCAGAGCTTGATGGTCTCATCCATGGCTGCAGCTAATTATTCAAGGTGGATTTTTCCTTGCTACTATAGAGGGAGATTCGAAAATCATCATCCACATGGCTAAAGGTCTGGCGCAGGGGAAGCTGACTGAGCATGTGACTACCAGTTGGAGGCTTTCTCATCGTTTGGATATCCTGAACCGTCTTGTTCGTACCAAAAGTCAGTTGTCTTTTCACCACGTCAGACGGGAGGCTAACAAGGTTGTTGACTATCTAGCAAATTTGGGTGTTGATAGGGGTGGTGGCCACACATTCAGCCACATGGTAGATTTCCGGAACGAAGCTTGGGCCCCTAAGTGCTTACAGCTAGCCGCGGAGGACTTTGGCAGAAGCCACATGGTGGAGGGTGAGCTGCACGTGTCCCAGGGAAGTGACAGGCGTAATGTGATGGTCACTCCGATGACGCACTGATGATGAGGTTTTTAAGGACGAGAAGTGATCATTCCCACAAGTTAGTTATTATGGGAATGAAGGGGAAGTACGATTTCAGGATTTTCGAGATCCAAGTGAAGGATTTGCACCGGCTCCAATCTTTTCTCATCATGGCTATACTTATTCTCTGTAATGGAGAAGGAACGTTCCAGGGTGTGCTTAGATCTTCAGGGGATTCATTTCATGGTCGTCGTATCTTGTTATGCTCAAATGTATCTTGATTAAGATTTAAATAAACTTCAGTTAAGTTGTGGTTAAGAAAAGGGGTATTTTTTTTTTTAGCGGAAAAAAAATTGTACTACTGGTATTCATTGAGAATCAAATAGTACAAAATCATAAGTTGATGGATAATCAAGACTTATACAGTAGGAAAACATGATAATAACCTAAAATACAAAACCGGATTACTAAGAGAGTAATAGCAATCCATCATAAGATCAAAATGTTCGTACTAAGTTCGGGTCATAGTGCAGTTCAACAAAATAACAAAAAGTTCATAGCCGCTATAGACAAGACAAAAAAACCTTATTCGAATCGAGAAGATGATTCTCATGAAATTCTTCCCACCTGATATAGCCTTCAGCACCCTCATGTGCATCTTTAGATAATGAATCTGCCTGAGAATTGTGCTGCCTATATATGTGTTCAAAGGAGATATTCTTGAAAAAAACCATAACTTCCCTAATTATGCAACACCATTGATGAAGTGAGATCACATTTACATTAAATTCTCCTTGTGCCCATTTGATGGTCACCCAGGAGTCTCCAAAAACTAAGATATCATGTAAACCAAAATATCTAGAAACTGCAAGAACACACCATAGACCGAGCAATTCAGCCTTGGTGTTGGTGCCATTGTCAGAATTGAGTTTCAAAGTATAAAAATGATCCCTACTGAGTTTATTAAATAGTATTTGTTTTTTATGTGTTTTATTAAATAATATTTGTCTTTTATGTGTTTATTAATTAGTTTAATGTTTAGCCTTTCTTTAATAACCAGCCATCTCCACAAAAATAAGTGGTTGACTACACCTATCGGTGTTGACCGGCCACTTTACTTGCGGTTGTGCTAGTTTACTTGTGCTACATGAGTTGTTGTAATCACATGTTGTCTACATGTTAAAAGGTTCTTGTTGTTATCACCAACCTTATTCCACTTAAACAAGTTGTAGTAGCCTTATTCTAGTTAAACAAGTTGTTTGCCACTCCTAGTTATTCGTGCATCAACTACTAGTTATAGATACATCAGCTACGAGTTATTCATGCATCAACTACTCGCTATTTTTTATTTCAAATTTTGAAGGAAGCCATACCGGCTATTTTTTATTTCAAATTTTGAAGGAAGCCATACCGGCTATTTTTTTATTTCGAATTTTGAACGAAGCTATAATATCAATATGGACCGTACAATTGTCCTGTCCTCCAACAATCTAGGAAAAACATAAATGATACTCCACACCCAAATTCTAAGATATAAACATCTATCGATGTAATTATATAATATAACAATGAAAAATATAAATACATGGGAATAAGCGGGCAACGATTGCTCAGTTAAACTCTGAGTACCATCTCAAACTCTCCGATTTCTTTTAGTGTTTGCATCAATGGGAGCGCCGAATCAAACTTTGAGTACCTACCATCTCAAACACTCCGATTCTTTCAGCGTTTGCACTAATGAGAGCGCCCAATTAAACTCCGAGTACCATCTCAAACAATTCTCCGATTTCTTTCAGCGTTCTCTGCTGTTATCAATTTATGCGATTGTGCGATTCATAGCAATTCTGCCATTGTTGTTATGGGTAATGTGTTCAGTGCTTCCACTCCAACGTCTTAAGAATTTGCGTCATCAGTTTGATTAATGAATTTAGGGCCGATGAAGCTGCTTTTTTTCTGGTAAGTTTACATTTTTTTCTGTGAAATTGGGATCGGCACATTTCAATGATTCGATCAAGAGATTTTGTTGCATCATCTGTTTGATTAATGAATTTAGGGCCTTTTTTTATATCAAACCTATTTCTTAGCCAGTTCGGTGATTTGGAATCCTACAGGGGCTTTGATCTGGAAATTATAAAAAGCAACCAATAGGGCTTCTTGATCGTATCAGGATTTGCTTTGACAATTCTCTTTAGTTGGCCCCGGGATGCTCCATAGCTATGATCCATTAATCCTTAGGTAAGATTGTCAGCAATTGATCCAGCTTTTATCAGTTGGTGCAATTTGAGCGCTCGCCCAGCCCTTGTACGCCTATTTGAGGTTCTGGTCCCTGAGGAATTCTTAGTTAGCGTTGCATGGAAGAAGGTCAAATGGAGGACTCTGATAATATTTGGCAATGGTGCAAAGCTCGCAAGAGGCTTTTAACGAAGAATCAAATCCAGGCTAAGGTAAATGGATTGTGCTCAGCGGCTAAAATCGGCTATCCAATAGTAGTACTTCGACGTCATGCATCTTCATCTAGGACTTATTCACGTCCACACGCTGTTCCAGGCCCCTATGGTGAGTTCTTGCACAGGCTTTTGGGTATTTTTCATGAAGATTGTCTGGAAGATCCAAATTTTTATGACGAGAAGGAACCATCAAAATCGACAGTGGGGAGAAGCTGCCTGGACGCAGCTCTTAAGCATAACAGATTGTTCTCTGACGACGGAATGTCAGGCAATTCAAGTCAGTATGCAGTCTGCAACAACGAATCCTCTGTGGAGGACTCTTCATCTCCTTCAATCGCTAAGGTGGTTGCAGAGGGCATGGAGTTGCAGTCACCGAGTATGAATGGGGAAATGAGGGATTTTTATGACAAGGAGGAACCATCAAAATCGAGAGTGGGGAGAAGCTGCCTGGAAGCAGCTCTTGAGCACAACAGATTGTTCTCTGATGACGGAATGGCAGGCAATTCAAGCCAGTATGCAGCCTGCAACAAGGAACCCTCTGTGGATGCCTCTTCATTTCCTTCGATCTCTAAGGTGATTGCAGAGGACATGGAGTTGCAGTCACCGAGTATGAATGGGGAAATGAGGGATTTTTATGACAAGGAGGAACCATCAAAATCGAGAGTGGGGAGAAGCTGCCTGAAAGCAGCTCTTAAGCATAACAGATTGTTCTCTGATGACGGAATGGCAGGCAATTCAAGTCAGTATGCAGCCTGCAACAAGGAACCCTCTGTGGATGCCTCTTCATTTCCTTCAATCTCCAAGGATGTTGCAGAGGGCATGGAGTTGCAGTCACCGAGTATGAATGGGGAAATGAGGGATTTGGGTTCTAAGAGGCCCTACCATCCGCCTGCTATGAAGAAACCCAAGAAGGTTCGGTTCTTGATCCCAGAGATCAGCGAGAGACCTTTCCAAGTCGAGAAAAGGAAGGCCAAATCTAAAGACTTGGCTTCAGGGCTTCATCTTTTAGCTGATGCTGCAGCTCAGTTTGAGCAAAATTAATAGTTTTGTTTCCCCAGTAATATCACAGAAAAGAAAGGGATTAGAAAGGCAATCTTCAATCCCATGGTGCTCTTAAGCATCACCAGTCGGATGCTCCACAGATGCTTCATGGTTTAGAGAAGAATCCGAGTGCTTCCAATTCAAAGCCTCTTCTGACATCTGATAGCATCTGCAAGCTGGGTGACCTAGCCTGGGTGACATGCATTATTTTTTGTTCTGGATAACTCTCTATGTCCATTGTATTGAGTGTATTTTATGAAACTTTTTGCGGGATATGATTCAAATTCCATTAATTTGTTTATGCCAGAGCTTCTTCACATTTTTCTTTCAAGGTTGTCTTCCAGCTCTAACGTAATTTGTAAACCTTTGCATTTCTGCAAATTAACTCTGGGTAATTGTAAACAGTTCTGGTTTTGATATGGGCAAGTAACATGTTATTGAACTTGGATACATTTGCATTTCTGCAAATTAACTCTGGGTAATTGTAAACAGTTCTGCTTTTGATAAGGGCAAGTAACATGTAATTGAACTTGAATTGTTAACAGTTTATAGCATGAATTTTGGTATCAATCGGCGCTAATCAATTTTTTTATCTAGTTGTTGAAGAATCTTTAAAGTGATCCTCTATTAAATAAAGTCAATTCATATTCCCATGATTTCGACATTGCTGATAAGGTTTAGGTTTACTTAGTCTTACATGACATCCATCCAAATAATTGTTGTTTATTTAGTCTTTTCAGTTTTCCTTTTCATAGATATAAATTTTAGAAATTATAATTTATTTTGTATGTAATTTTTTTTATTTTTTTTTTTTATGTTTTTCTAAATTGAAGGAGGATGGGACAAGTGTATTTCAAATAAACAATTATAAAAAATATATATATAAAAAATAGTTGGTAATTGATGCATGAATAACTCGTAATTGGAACTTTTACTATTTGTGATGTTTTGTATCGTGACCAGAACTTTCAGTCCTTCAATTTTAGTATATACCTTTGTAATAAATATTAAGTATGTGCTTCTTCCAAAACTAAGCAGAAATTTGTTCATTTCAAAGACTGATATTATGTCGACCAATCTTAGTAACTTAGTTCTAATTATTTTTAATAACAAAAAATCAAATCCATTAATTATATAAAGTTGTGAAGTTGCAATCATGTAAAATTTAGGAATGATATTAATATTGTAAAAAAATAAAATATCATTATAAATATTTATTTTTTTGATATTGAATATTTTAATTTCATAATCTCAAGTTTAGATTTTGAATTTGATATTCAATAAAAATATTAAACATTTATTTTATCCATCAAATATTTTAGAATTGGTAAGAAATTATTTATTATTGATGATAATAATATTGTTTATCAAATTTTTAATAAAAAAATAATTATTGTATTTTTGTGTTCTTTTTATGTTTTAATAACTTGCCAATTATATTATAAATCAGCTATATTAGTAATAGGGTAGTTGACTTATTCATATTCTTGTTTATTCAAATAAATTATTAATAGGGTAGTTGCCTTCTTCATATTCTTGTTTATTCAAATAAATTATAAACATATCTTTGCTTATAAAAAAATAGATTTTTTAAATAAATATTAAATTTTATTATACACAATTATTTATAAATTAAAACATATTTTTTTCTAATAAAATATCAATTTTACCATACAAAATTACATCTTAATACATATTTATTTTTATTATTTTATATAAAAAAATCGTAACTATATTATTGAAAATAAGGTTACAATTTTCATATGCATTTATGAATGAACTTCATTTGCATTTTGAGTTTGAGTATAACCACTCTTTGAAAACAAGAAAATATAATCTGTATAGAATCCCTTATCTTTACAAAATTACATCCATAGATGAAAGCTACCAAAATCATATAGATCTTTAACTTCTCTGAAACCGCAAAAAAGGGGAGCTCTTGCTCACGCTGATATAAAAACTTTATAGGAAAGAAGCATGTTGATAGCCTGTTATGACTAAATTTTGATTTTCAGTAATGTACCATTCACCTTCTTGCATCAAAGATCCATTCTTTGCCTGCTCATCTACCAAAAAGTTTCTTTCTCGATATATATGCTCGATGCTTACCTTATTTATCAAGACTGAGAGTCTTTTAGTTTCTTCCAGCAAAGGTTCCAAACAAACATTATGAATCTTGCTATGCCCAGTTATCCAATTTACTATGATCAGAGAATCCCCATAGATCTCGATAGCAATAATATTTTTCGCCACTGCCAACCAAAGCAATAGTCTAAGAGCATACAATTCTGCAAAATTATTTGACCCACTTCCAAGTCCAGCTTTAAAACTCAGATTACAGATCATTGACAAAAATAACACCCCATGCACCACAAACCTTTGGATTCCTCCAGGCTGCTCCATCAAAATATGCCCATGGATACTTCCTATCAATTTCTTCCTCAACCACTTGTTGGATCTGAATCTACACCTTATCCTGAGGAAAGTAGTTGAGGATACTTAAACTCCGAATAGCACACTGAAAAGGCAGAATGACCTTGTCTTCAAAACAACTTGCATTGCGTGCAAGCCATATCCCCCAAGCTACTATAAGAGGAAGATATCTAAAGTCCTCTAAAGAAATGATGCGGGAGCATCTTACTTAGCCTAAAAACTATCCTAAGTTTGAATTTTGTTTAAAAATCCTAAAATCTATGTAATGGGCGCCTCTGCCAGCCTAAGCGCGGTGACACATTAACCTATTTGATTTTGAAGCATGTGCTGTAATATTTTGAATTTTTGAACTATTAAGGGAATTTATGTTTATTAATGAGATGTAATAAGAGTTAGTGGCTGGTAGTTGATTTTGAAATCTTGAATACATGGGCTGTTCGAGAGCTCTATGATATATAATATGTAATTTTCATTTCATTAGTAGAGAGAAAAAAAGAAGAAAGGAAGACGAGAGCAGAGGAGAGGATAGCCCGTGAGCTAGTGTGTTGTTTCGAAGAGCTGTAACTATGTAATTTGTGAGTCTCTATCTTTGAGACCAATATATGTAAAGAAATGATGAATCCACATTAAAGAGGAAGAGTATTTAGCCCTATGTGTTTGTTTTCCCATGTGTTTATGAAGCCCAAGTGCCTGGGCGTTCCATATGTGAATTTAAACCTCTGCAAGTTGTTTCAGGTTGAATGTTTGAATGTATATGTTGAATGCAAGCTCTCGTTGAAGTCTGTGTACTCAGGTTGCTACAGATCGGTTCAAGGCCGAAAGGGGAACCTCTGCGTGAAGCGTAAACCCAGATGTGAAGCATCCTTTGAGTCCATTGATCACTGAAGGAATCAATGGTGCACTTTTGAAGAACGCAGGTCGGAAAGTTGTGTTTGGACCCTGTTTTGGGTGCAGAGAGCATCGGAACCGTGTTTTGGGGAAGGAACAGAGTGTTTCCATATGCCAACCCCTGAGGGTTGGCATCAATTTGGTATCAGAGCCCTTAAAAGGTTCTGTGGAAGATTTGGAGGAAGATTTGCAAGAAGAAAACGTGGAGGTGAAGATGCCACCAAGAAGAGAAAGACAAGAACAAGAAGTCCCAGCTTGGGGACGAGGAAGAAGAAGAGGAGAACCAATTACGGAGGAACAAATGAGAAGGCTTGAAGCAAGGATGGAAGGCATGGAAAGGAGAAACCTTGGTACGTTTGATATTAGTGATAATGAAGAAGAAGCATAGGAGGAAGTTATAGAAGTTCCAAATGAAGAAACCAGAGCATTGAGAATGTTTGTGTGGGACCCCCGGTCCCAAATTCTAGAGTTTATAATATGAAAACCATGTTTACTAGGTTTTATACTGTTTCAGGTTTCTATTTTCTGTGCTTTCATTCTATTTTCAGGCTGTGAATATATAGCATTTGCATTTACAGATTTGGACATTTAATATTTTGTTTTATCTACTTCTAACAATTTATCGTTTGTTTGTGCAGGTAGCAGATATAATAACAGCATATAAACTTTTGAAATTAAATTAAAACAAAATTTGCCAAGGTAGAAACGATAAACATACCTGCTGGAAAATACCTGTAGATAGCTAGTAGATCCACCCTTGTTGTTGTCCCCGTTTGCTGTTTCTCCTTGCTTTTCCCTACAGCCAAAAGCCTTCCCCAAATTTCTGAAACTCAACTAGCCCAAAACAGTCTTGCCACCCTGCCAACTGGCGAGGTCTCGTCGACTACCCAGCTCCAAAGGTACCCCTTTGGACCCTCGAGCCCAAACCGAGTACAAGCCCAAGCTGTTGTATCCCTTCAGAAAAACAATCTCCAGCAAGAACTCTCCTTTTCAGCTCTGCTCTCCCAATTCTGCTCTCCAAAACTCCCAAGTGAAAGATGCCCCCTCTCCTTCCTCCCTTCTCCATTTTATCCCCTTTGTTCTTGCCGACTCTATCCCTCATTACTACCCCTATCACTAACATAAATGTTTTCCACCCCCTTCCATCTACCATGTAAGTCCTCGAGCCCTCAACTTGGACTCTTATTAATAATTTAAATCAATATTAAAATGTCTTGGTTGGGGTCACTTCTCAACCATAACTTCCAAGTCAATTAAATTTAATCCTTTTATTTCATATAATAATTTTAAACATTTCCTTACTCATATTTCAATATTTGACCATTTAATTAATATTTTAATTAATTAATCCAAACACATTTTTATAACTTGTTAAATAATGGTATATGGCATTGTTCGTAATTTACATCATGGTTATAAACAACTACGACATAATTATAATAAATTAGTAATATATATAAATTAAACCTTATCCCTATATTTCAATTAATTAATTATCATCGTTTGATACTTAATTGGTATTACCCTTCCAAGTTTACTATTATCCTTACTAACCTTACAAACCCTTTTAACATTTAACCCTTGGTATTTTTTTTTTACTAATCAACTCATTAACATTCAATTAAACATTACTAACCGATTGCATTATTTACTTACTTAAGCTAACTGTAACTTGTTTATTAATCAACATTAATCAATCATTAATGGACAATAATTAATCATCAGTCAGCATTATTAACCCTAATCCTCATTGTTAACGTTAATCGACATTATTTAATCGTTAATTTATATTATTTACAGGAATCATCACTATTAACTTTAATCGACATCATTAACACTGGTCAACAATAATTAATTGTTAATCGACAATAACTAAAACTATTATTCAACAATATTTCTCACAATTTATAAATATGTAGGCGAGTTATGTAAGCATAGCTACTACTTACATACCTTGCGTAAGTACACTAACAGTAATAATTCACATACATCAATTAATATAGTCAAGGAACTTATTATTTACTGACACATGTTTTAACATAGTTTGCAAGGTACAATCCATTAGCTTACTGAAATCCAAGTTACGACAATTCATACATCCCTGATTTACGACACATACTAATCAAGGGTTTTACACACCTACAGTTAGATCTTGTTTTCACCCCTACTTTACGCTACACCTATCTACCTACATCATTACTAACTTCCACATCCTATCCTGTCCTCTGCTAGACTACCCTAAAATGTCAAGTCATGACCGATTCCAGCTAGAACCCGTAAGCGGAAGTGTCGACTACCTCGACCAAGCTTCCCCAGCAGGCAACCGCCAGTCATCATCACACACCTTGGGGAGCGCGCCGTAGCACAGCCCTCCCATGACTCTGGGTTTTGGGGATATATGGTGGGTAAAGCCTCCACCCCCCTAATGGAACAAGGGACTATGTCTACTCGACATAACAACAGCGTTGCACTTATACTCGGTCTGTCATCGTATAACCAATCTGGGCGGTTGAGTTTCCTGAAACCCTACCCCACCCATGTCATAATATACATCATAATAAACAACATAATAACCACACGAAAGTAAATAATGCATCACTCGCATACCATTTTATCTTTTGAAGTCCATGTCCCCGAGGCCCTCCCACCTCGTAGGATCCAACTATCACGTAGCCGTTTCAACCTGTAAGTCAGTCCTCGACATACAATATAGAATATCTTGCATAAATCCTCGATATGTACACATATATTTCATCATAACATAACAACAATAAACTCATTCATTCGCCATGCACCTGGCATAACATTCATTATTTCAACATATAACTGTAACGGTATCCACGTACCCATCATTCAGTAATTTCCATATATTTGACATAATTAACACATGATACATATCTAAACATGACTACCAATCATAATACTATCATCACACACACACATATATATATCGGCAAAATAATAGAACCATATGTCCACAGTGTCGTCAAACCGACGAGGTCTCACAGTCAAACAAATACAACATATAATAGTAGTTTAGGTAGTAATGTCAAAACGGGGTGTTACATACACCCACCCTTCAGAAAACTTCGTCCCGAAGTTATGATCAAAATAATGTGGGATAATCACGACGCATAGTCTCTGCGTCCTCCCAGGTAGTAGAACCTGGGCTATATCGGTCCCACTGGACCTTAACTTGGTCCACCAAACGGTGCCTCAACTGTTTAACCCTGTGGTCCAATATAAGTAATGGTTCGACCCTGATGGTTCCCTCGTCCAAAACCTGCAGTTCCTTCCAATTTATTTTATGTGACTCATCAGCTACATAATGTCGTAAAACAGATACATGAAAAACATTATGAGTTTTGTGCAAATGGGGTGGCAGTGCAAGACGATATGCGACGGGTCCAACCTTTTCTAAAATTTCAAAGGGTCCTATAAATCATGGCGACAACTTTGTCCCTTTCCCAAACCTGATGGTACTTTTGCTAGGCTTGATGCAGATGAACAATGCATCACCAACCTTGTAGCTTCGATCAACCCTATGCGCATCAGCATAACTCTTTTGCCTATCCTGGGCCTCCTTTAACTGTTGTCTAATCTGAACAACCTGTTCTTCCATCTCCTGAATCAACTCAGGTCCTATAATTACTCGATCCTCTAACCTTTCCCAACTCAATGGTGTCCTGCACGGCCTTCCATATAAAGCTTCATAGGGAGGCATACCAATTGAGCTATGGTAACTGTTGTTGTAAGCAAACTCTACCAAAGGTAAGTGATTTTCCCAATGAGTTTGTTGATCCATGACATACATTCTAAGCATGTCCTCCATCACCTGATTCACTCTTTCTGTTTTCCCATCTGTCTCTGGATGGTAAGCAGTGCTTAGGTTCAACTGAGTACCCAACGCTGACTGCAAACTCGTCCAAAACCTGGATGTAAACCTGGAATCTCTATCCAATATAATCTTCTTGGGAAACCCATGGAGACGAACAACTTCATTTATGAACACACGTGTTACATCCGTGACATCATAGGTCTCCTTAACTGGAATGAAGTGAGCAGTTTTGGTCAGTTTGTCAATGATGACCATAATGGCATCATGCCTATGAGAGGTAAGAGGCAATCCCACCACGAAGTCCATGGAGATAACCTCCCACTTCGACATAGGAATGTCATGCAGCTGTAACAGTCCTGCCGGGTGGTGATGATCAGCTTTTACCTGCTGACACTCAAGGCACCTAGCGACAAATTTGACCACATCGCTTTTCATCCCTGCCCAAAATAAGAGTTGCTTCATGTCTGTATACATCTTCTTTACACCCAGGTGTGCACAATACACTGCTCTATGGGATTCCTTAAGGATAGTCTCTCTAATATCTCCCTCCTCAGGAATATACATCCTCCCTTGATACCGTAACAAACCATCGGCTTCCAACTCATAGCCTTCAAACTTTGGTCTGATCGGTTTCCCATTCTGGAGTGCCGCTGTGACCTTTAGGTACCAACTATCCCCGAGTAGCTGCCCTAAAATTCTTTCCCTCAAATCCACCTTCAAAGGTATAAGAGAGAAAAGTCTTGGTTTTCTGCTTAAGGCATCCGCTACCACATTCTCCTTCCCCTTGATGTAGGAAATCCCAAAATCATACTCGCTCATGAATTCACTCCATCGCCTTTGCCTAGCATTTAGGTCTCTCTGAGTGAAGATATACCTTAAGCTTTCGTGATCAGACTTGAGTTCAAAGCTTCGTCCAACAAGGTAATGTCTCCAAAGCTTCAAAGCTAACATCACTGCAACCAACTCTAGGTCACGAGTAGGGTAATTCTCTTCATGTGTTTTTAGCTTTCTCGACGCATAAGCTATTACCCCACCTTCCTGCATCAACACTGCACCCAAACCTTGTCTTGAAGCATCGGTGCAAACTGTGAATTCCTTCTCCATATCTGGAACTCGTAGAATTGGTGCACTCGTTAATAGTCTTTTCAGCTCGGCAAATGCGGCATCGCATTCATTTGTCCATTTGTACCTAGTGCCCTTACGCTGTAGGGTAGTTATGGGTTTCGCGATTTTTGAGAAACCCTCAACAAACATTTTATAATACCCGGCTAACCCCATGAAGCTCCTTACTTCATGCGCATTCTTTGGCACGGGCCAATCCATTATGGCATTCACCTTTTCAAGGTCAATAGAAATTCCGTCACCGGAAATTATATGCCCTAGGTAATGGATCTCCTTCTGATAAAACGAACATTTGGACATCTTACCATACAACTGATGCTCCCTTAAGCATGACAACACTATTCGCAAGTGTTCCTCATGCTCCTGTTCATTCTTGGAGTAGATGAGGATGTCGTCCAAGAAGACTTGCACAAACTGATCTAAGTATTTTTGAAACACGCTATTCATGAGACTCATGAATACAGCTGGGGCATTGGTCAAACCGAAGGGTACCACCACAAACTCAGTTCGAAAAGCAGTCTTAGGTATATCACCTTCCTTAATCCGTAGCTAGTGGTAACCTGATCATAAGTCAATCTTTGAGAAGGATGTCACCCCTTTCATTTGATCAAAGAGGTCATCAATTCGAGATATCGGGTACCTATTCTTCACGGTGGCTCTATTCAAATCTCGGTAATCTATGCAAAGACGCAAGGAACCATCCTTCTTCTTCACAAAGATTACTGGCGCACCCCACGGTGAAATACTTGGTCTAACGAACCCTAGATCTAGCAGTTCCTTCAACTGCATTTGCAACTCACAAAGTTCTAGGGCCGTCATCCTGTAAGGTGTCTTCGATGTTGGCTCTGAACCGGGTTTTACCTCAATGGTAAAATCAAGTTCCCTCTTAGGAGGTAACCCAGGTAATTCCTTTGGGAATACATCACTGAACTCGGCTAACACTGGATAGTCATCAAAGAAGGGTCCCTTCTCACTATTTACCGCTTCAACAATGTACAACTGGCATCCCTGTCGCATACATCGCTTTACGTTCATCGTTGATATGAACCGTAGGGACACCTTCCGTTTGATACCATGGATCTTGATGGCCTCTCCGTTGTCATTAATGCAAAGAACTTTCTTTCCATAACAGTCCAAGAAAGCTCGATGTTCCTCAAGCCAATTCATACCTATGATGAGATCATAAGTTCCGAGGGTGGTGGCGTACACTTTGACTTGTGTAACACACACCCCGAGATCCACTACACACTTATCGACACTAGGTCCTACTGCTTGCTTTACCCCTGAAGCCATTTCGACTAAGCTGAAATCATCATGTTCGTAGGCTACCAACCCACATTTGTCTAATGCATATGGAGAAATGAAACTATCAGTAGCACCAGGATCAAACAATATTCTAAGCTTGACATTATTGACCGTAGCTGATGATTCCACCACAGTGGATTGGTGCTCTTCCTGATGGTTGTTTATTGCAGCCGAGATCTGATGCCTACTACCCCCACTCCCCATTGGAGCTTTTCCTTCTCGACGCACTGTACCGGATCATAATTCGGGATAGTCATGCTGGTAATGTGGACCTCCACATCCCCAACAAGCAACCTGTAGTGGAGTGGGCGAGATAACCTGTTCAGACCTCTGAGAGGGGTTCCTCCCCCTAGGACCCCTTCCTCTACCGGCTGATCCTCTAAAATTCCTCACACCCTGGTGAGTTCCTGTGGTTGACTGGGGCACCACCCTAGTTGTCACTGATCTGTCTACCACTGCGACTCTTGGTGTGCTCCTGTTCCTGTAGGGATGTGGCCTCGCATATCCTCCCCGAGGGTAGCTTCGAGGGGCCTTCCCCACAAACCCTGACTGCTGAGAGTTGACTGACCTGATGGGCTTTGCACCCAACATCTCCTCAGTGTAACGAGCACAATCTACTGCTTCGGCGATCGAAGTTGTTTTCCACATCCGTACCTGAGCCCTGATCTTGGTATTGAGCCCATACACGAAGCGCTCAACCTAGCGTTCGTCATTGTCCAAGTAAGGGACATACTTGACTAATTCCATGAACCTCTCTTCATACTCCTCCACAGATAGATGCCTTTGTACCAAGGCATGAAGAGCCCCTGCTTGTTCTTCCTGCTAGGATGCGGGTAGGTACTTCCCTTTGAATTTTTCCACAAACAGTTCCCATGGAACCGTGTCTAGTGTAAGGTGTAGCTGCCTTTCTTGGTTTCCCCACCAGTTCAAAGCGACCCCCTTTAGTGGAAATATGGCCAGCTTGGACTTGGACGTGGAGGTGTACTCCTGCAAAGTCAAGCACATGGTCATCTCTTCCAACCACGACTCTGCTCGTATCCCTGATCGACCCCCCGAAAATTCTGGAAGCCTTATCTTCTGAAGTTCCCTCTTGATATCCTGATGCGGATTTCTTGGTACTGTATTCACTTCTACCACAGGAACTTCCTCCCTTAGTGGAGATGCATCCACTTCTACCTCCAATGTAGCACTTCCTCTCTGTGCTAGTCCCCTGAGTGTTTCGTTTATTGCTTCCAACGAGTGCAGTATAAGGATGGTCTCTGGCAATGGTGCTGGCACATTCGGCTCAGGTAATGCCGTAGCCTGACCTCGCCCTCGACTTGCTCGCGTTCTTACCATGTTTATCCCTGCTACATGGAATAATAAAATAATTAGCATATGACGACATCATGACTAATTTACCATCAAACTCAACAATTAATTCAAAATGCATCATGACTAATTTATGAGCGTTTTTACTCTAAGAGCTATAGTTCAGGACGTTTCGATCAGGCCATCTTGAGGCCACCCGGTACTAGATATACTGCAGTAGTTCTACGTAGGTTTAGGTATTGGAATCCACACAATCCTCATCAAGTTGCCATCAACTCTTCAATATATTCAATTAATTTTTATTGCCCCGCTCTCATTAATAATTAATAATTTAATAATTTAATAATAGAATAACCTAAGTTTTAAGTCTAGCATCGTGTTTACCCAACATTTTGTCATGAAGTAGAATCCATGTCCTAGCGATCAGCTCGTCATGTTGGTCTCCGTGGTATCTCGTTTTCAAGATTCCGTGTCTGTCTTGCCCCTTTGACTATATGTCGAAGTTTCAGCAAGGAGCATTTTCAAGAAGAAAAGCTAACATTAACTATATTAAGTTTAACTATAGTAATGATTAATTAATACAAGTAATAAATCCATATGCTACTAAGTTTAATTTAATTAATGTAATACAAGTAATAAATCCATATGCTACATTAATTAAATTAAATCAATTAAAATAGTTAATAGTTAATAAAATTAATTTCAAAACTATTTATAGTATTTTTATTTTTATTTTTTTAATATAAAAAGAAACTATTAACCAACTATTAATTAACACAAACTTTTAATAGTTAACAACTATTAACTTAATTAATTAAAACTATTAATAGTTAACAAACGATTAAATTAATAACAAAATTTTGAACTATTGATACTAATTATTATATATATATATATATATATATATATATATAATCTAAAATAATAAAATAAAATAAAAAATAAATAATATATATAAAAATAAATAAAAAGAATAAAAACAAAATAAAACCCTAGTTGCTTTAACCTAAGGCACATGGGCCATTCGACCATGCAATTAAAATAATATAAAATTTCTATAAAAGGTCAAGCCCTCCCCCGCACGTTTCATTTCTCCTGCGATTTTTACCTGGCTGAATCTTACTCCTTCGGTTCCAAAGAGAAGCCCCTGCCAGACCGCCATAGCCAGCTAGAGCTCTGCTCCATTGCAGCAAGCTTGGCCGGCAGGTATGGCTCCCTCCCATTCCATTCGAGCTTTCTTTCTCTTGGGATTTTTTTTTGTATTATATTTTTATTTATCAGCATTATGTTTTTTTTTTTTTTGGAGTCGTGGCTACCCAGCTCGGCGCTCCTTCTTCCCACTCTCTGCACACATCTGGACAGGGCTTCCCCCCTGGCCGAGGCAGCAAGCCAAGGCCGCGCACAGGCTGCTCCAAGGCCGCAAGCCTGGCTGCTGACCGGCTGCATGCCCAAGCCACAGCCGGTGGATGCTTGGCCGGGCTAAATGCCTAGGATGGTCAATGGCCGCCGGGCTGCACGCCCAGGCCGGCCATGGCCGCGCAGGGCTGTGCCCAGGCCACAGCCGGTGGCTGCTCGGTCGGGCTGCATGCCCAGGCTGGCCCATGGCCGCCGGGCTGCACGCCCAGGCCGACCATGGCCGCGCAGGGCTACGCCCAGGCCGGCCATGGCCGCGCAGGGCTATGCCCAGGCCAACCAAGGAATTTAACAAAAAAAAAATTTATTTATTTATTTTTTAGTCAAGTATATATATATTTTTTTGTTTTTAAAGCAACTTGAAATTTTTTTTGTTTTTTTTTAAGAGGGCACGGCCCATCTCAGAGAGATCGCTGCCCCACCCAGAGAGTTGCAACTCTCTCTCTCCCCCATCTGCGTAGGTCGACCGAGTCGAGACCGCAGCCCTCGGGCTTGTTTGGTCGGCTGCTCATGGCAGCTGCTAGCATGCCAACGAAACCCTAAAATTTTTTTTGTTTGTTTCATTTTTAAACTATATCATGCATTTTTTTTGTTTATAGTTTAGTTTTTTTTTTTTTAAAGTAAAATAAAATTAATACATGTATACTCGTTAATAAGTTTTTTTTTTTTTATAACCATTTTTTTTATTTCAATATAGTTTTGTATATATATATATATATATATATATATATATATATATATATATATATATATATATTTCTCCATTTTATAATGATTGTTATTTTTAGCTGTTTATATATGCGTTCGGAAAAAATACATAAAAAGATCATATGCCTCGTTTTTGTTTATATTTTTGAAATTTATTGTTTATACTTTTGAAATATATATATATATATATATTTTTATACATATTTTTTTTTATGTATTTAATATATATATATATCTGTCTATATTTATATGTCATTCTCTTTCGTTTTTTTTTTTTTAAATTTAAATCTAAATTCAAACAAAATTTAATTTAAATGATTTTTTTTTTTACTAGATATATATAATATGCATATAAATCATATATATATATATATATTGGTTTTTTTTTTTAATAAACTTTTTCAGCTTTTTATCATAAAAAAAAACAAATATAGAAACCATAAATTGTAACATAAAAGTCATGAAAATATACAAATATACAAAAATAATTTTGTCATGGTTTATTTTTGTGCATTCCATGTATTGTATCATAGTGTGCATTTGTCAATTGCACAAGGTTTCTACATGTTGTATTTATGTTTCCTTGTTATAAAACCCCTTTGCAAATCTAGTTTAGCTTTCGAATGTAAATGTAAATTTCCTCATCATTTTTTTTTATTTTAAAACTAATATTTCATATATATGTTCTAAATATATATATATATATTAGGTTATTGAAATTCTGTTTAGATAATATATATATTATTTACACATAATTCCAATAACCTCTCTTTTTTTTTTTTTAAATGTTAACTCCCCTCTTGTTTCATGCAGGTCTTAAGCCTCTGCAAGAAGTAAATACTTGCACGAAAGTCCCCCCCCTTTTTTTTTCCTCAGTAAATTTCTGTTTTCTTATCTACTTTTCCACTCTAGTGAGCCCTCTGGTTCCAGATTTGGAACCATGGCTCTGATACCATATGTGGGACCCCGGTCCCAAATTCCAGAGTTTATAATATGAAAACCATGTTTACTAGGTTTAATACTGTTTCAAGTTTCTATTTTTTGTGTTTTCATTCTATTTTCAGGCTGTGAAAATATAGCATTTGCATTTACATATTTGAACATTTATAATTTTGTTTTATCTACTTCTAACAATTTATCGTTTGTTTGTGCAGGTAGTAGATATAATAACAGCATATAAACTTTTGAAATTAAATTAAAACAGAATTTGCCAAGGTAGAAACGATAAACATACATGCTGGAAAATACCTGTAGATAGCTAGTAGATCCACCCTTGTTGCTGTCCCCGTTTGTTGTTTCTCCTTGCTTTTCCCTGCAGCCAAAAGCCTTCCCTAAAGTTCTGAAACTCAACCAACCCAAAACAGTCTTGCCACCCCTGCCAACTGGTGAGGTCTCGCCGACCACCCAGCTCCAAAGGTACCCCTTTGGACCCCCAAGCCCAAACCGAGTACAAGCCCAAGCTGTTGTATCCCTTCAGAAAAACAATCTCCAACAAGAACTCTCATTTTCGGCTCTGCTCTCCCAATTCTGCTCTCCAAAACTCCCAAGTGAAAGATGCCCCCTCTCCTTCCTCCCTTCTCCATCTTATCCCCTTTGTTCTTGCCGACTCTATCCCTCATTACTACCCCTATCACTAACATAAATGTTTTCCACCCCCTTCCATCTACCATGTAAGTCCTCGAGCCCTCAACTTGGACTCTTATTAATAATTTAAATTAATATTAAAATGTCTTGGTTGGGGTCACTTCTCAACCATAACTTCCAATTCAATTAAATTTAATCTTTTTATTTCATATAATAATTTTAAACATTTCCTTACTCATATTTCAATATTTGACCATTTAATTAATATTTTAATTAATTAATCCAAACACATTTTTATAACTTGTTAAATAATGGTATATGGCATTGTTCGTAATTTACATCATGGTTATAAACAACTACGACATAATTATAATAAATTAGTAATATATATAAATTAAACCTTATCCCTATATTTCAATTAATTAATTATCATCGTTTGATACTTAATTGGTATTACCCTTCCAAGTTTACTACTATCCTTACTAACATTACAAACCCTTTTAACATTTAACCCTTGGTATTTTTTTTTACTAATCAACTCCTTAACATTCAATTAAACATTACTAACCGATTGCATTATTTACTTACTTAAGCTAACTGTAACTTGTTTATTAATCAACATTAATCAATCATTAATGGACAATAATTAATCATCAGTCAACATTATTAACCCTAATCCTCATTGTTAACGTTAATCGACATTATTTAATCGTTAATTTATATTATTTACAGGAATCATCACTATTAACTTTAATCGACATCATTAACACTGGTCAACAATAATTAACTATTAATCGACAATAACTAAAACTATTATTCAACAATATTTCTCACAATTTATAAATATGTAGGCGAGTTATGTAAGCGTAGCTACTGCTTACATACCTCGCGTAAGTACACTAACAGTAATAATTCACATACATCAATCATAGTCAAGGAACTTATTATTTACTGACACATGTTTTAACATAGTTTGCAAGGTACAATCCATTAGCTTACTGAAATCCAAGTTACGACAATTCATACATCCCTGATTTACGACACATACTAATCAAGGGTTTTACACACCTACAGTTAGATCTTGTTTTCACCCCTACTTCACGCTACACCTATCTACCTACATCATTACTAACTTCCACATCCTATCTTGTCCTCTGCTGGACTACCCTGAAATGTCAAGTCATGACCGGTTCCAGCTAGAACCCGTAAGCGGAAGTGTCGACTACCTCGACCAAGCTTCACCAGCAGGCAACCACCAGTCATCATCACACACCTTGGGGAGCGTGTCGTAGCACATCCCTCCCATGAATCTGGGTTTCGGGGATATACGGTGGGTAAAGCCTCCACCCCCCTAATGGAATAAGGGACTATGTCTACTCAACATAACAACAGCGTTGCACTTGTACTCCGTCTGTCATCGTATAACCAATCTGGGCGGTTGAGTTTCCTGAAACCCTACCCCACCCATGTCATAATATACATTATAATAAACAACATAATAACCACACGAAAGTAAATAATGCATCACTCGCATACCATTTTATCTTTCGAAGTCAATGTCCCCGAGGCCCTCCCACCTCGTAGGATCCAACTATCACGTAGCCGTTTCAACCTGTAAGTCAGTCCTTGACATACAATATAGAATATCGTGTATAAATCATCGATTTGTACACATATATTTCATCATAACATAACAACAATAAACTCATTCATTCGCCATGCACCCGGCATAACATTCATTATTTCAACATATAACTGTAACGGTATCCACATACCCATCATTCAGTAATTTCCATATATTTGACATAATTAACACATGATACATATCTAAACATGACTACCAGTCATAATACTATCATCACACACACACATATATATATCGGCAAAATAATAGAACCATATGTCCACAGTGTCGTCAAACCGACGAGGTCTCACAGTCAAACAAATACAACATATAATAGTAGTTTAGGTAGTAATGTCAAAACGGGGTGTTACAGTTAATAGCAGCCAGCCATAAACCAAGATTAAAAGCCCCAATGTATGAAGGGAGCCTAAATGCAGAAGAATTAATAGATTGGATTGGTGCAGTGGAAAAATACTTTGACTTTGAAGAGGTAGAAGACAGAAAAAAGGTAAAATATGCAGCTACAAGGTTGAAATGATATGCATCCATATGGTGGGATGACCTACAACCAAAAAGAGAAAGACAAGGGAAGAACAGAATCAAGAAGTGGGACAAGATGTTGGGTAAGATTAAAAACCAATTTCTGCCCAAGGACTACCAACTAACCCTCATAAGACAGCTGCAAAACTTAAGACAGAAAGGTATGTCAGTTAAAGAATACACCGAAGAATTCTATAAGTTATGTATTAGATCATGACAAAATCAAACTGATATTAAAAGAGTGGCAAAGTATGTTAATGGGTTGAGGTATGAAATTCAAGATGAGATAAGTTTGTTGAACCTTAGGAGTGTGGAAGAAGCTTACCAAGCATCCACTAAAGTGGAGGAGAAGTTGGTAAGAAAGCAAATTCAGAAAAATAGAGGAAGAGGAAGTGTAGTGAGAGGTAGAGGGTTCTTGAATAGAGGTGGAAGAACTCAAGAATATAGAAATGATGGACGGTTCCAGAACAGAAATGAGAAGTCTCAAGGATATCAGAATGATACTGGAAGCTCAAGTAATCAGAACACTCAGAGAGGTGGATTTAGAGGAGGAAGGTTTAGCACAGCAGGAAGAGGAGAAAATAGAGTTATGAATTGCTATATATGTGGAGATCCTACACACAAGTCATACAATTGCCCAGAGAACAAGAAAGTTCAAAGAAGTGCACACATTGCAGAAGGTAGAGCAGAATATCATAAGGGAGGACAAAAAGATAATGCAGCAGAGGATGGAGAGAGTCTCATGTTAAAGAGAGTATTGGTTAATGTAGAAAAAGAATTGCAGGAGCCACCAGAAAGAAAAAGATTATTCAGAACCAGATATAAAACTCAAGGGAAATGTTGCAAAGTTATCATAGATAGCAGAAGCATTGATAACCTAGTCTCTACTGAGATGGTAGAAAAACTAGGATTAAAGAGAAGGAAGCATCCTGCACCTTATAAAGTTTCTTGGTTGCAGAAGGGACACCAAATCTTAGTGACTGAACAGTGTAGGGTTGAATTTCAGATTGGGGATTATAATGATGAAGTGTTATGTGACATTATGCCCATGGATGTTTTCCATATACTCCTAGGGAGGCCTTGGAAATATGATAGGAAAGCCATTCATGATGGGAGAAGGAATACGTATTCTGTGGAGAAGGACGGAGAAAGACAAAATTTGTTACCATTGCAACCAGAGAAAGTTCAAGAAGCAGCAGAACCTAAAGTGTTGATGATGAGTGGGAAGGAGCTATTGCAAGAAGTTCAAAAGGAGGAAGAAATGCACTTTGCCATTGTTGGCAAACCCAAGGTAATCTTAAATACCACAGAAATAGATGAATTGCCTGTAGAGATTAAAGATATGCTTGATGAATTTGAAGAAATTGATGTAGATGAATTGCCTAGTAAGTTACCACCAGTTAGAAGTATCAGTCATCACATTGATTTGATACCAGGAGCAACCTACCCAACAAAGAAACATATAGGTTGACACCACAAGAAAATGAAGAAGTTAAAAATCAGGTTCAGGAATTGTTAGAGAAGGGTTTGGTGAAAGAGAGCTTAATCCCATGTGCAGTACCTACTGTACTTAGTAGAAGGAAATATGGAGGATGGAGGATGTGCACCGACTCCAGAGCTATCAACAAAACAACAATCAGGTATAGATTTCCTTTGCCTAGAATGGATGATTTAATGGAATGTTTAAGTGGAGCAAAGTATTTTACTAAGTTAGATTTGAAGAGTGGGTACCATCAGACTAGGATCAGAGAGGGAGATGAGTGGAAAACAGCTTTTAAAACCAATGATGGGTTCTATGAGTGGTTAGTTATGCCTTTTGGGATTACTAATGCACCTAGTACTTTTATGAGGTTGATGAATGAAGTCCTAAAAGATTTTACAGGGAAGTTTGTAATAGTATACCTAGATGATATATTAATTTTCAGTCAAAGTAAAGATGAACATCTTAAGCATCTTAGATTGGTATTGGAAACTTTACATGGGGAGAAGTTGTTGATAAATTTGAAGAAATGTAGTTTTATGCAGACATAATTGGTGTATTTGGGATTTGTAATCTCAGGAAATGGATTAAGAATGGACCTAGAGAAGGTACAGGCTATATTGGATTGGCGTACTCCAAGTAGTGTGTTTGAGGTAAGGAGTTTCCATGGTTTAGCAAATTTTTACAGGAAATTTATAAGGAATTTTAGTCAGATCAGTGCACCTATTATAGATACTATCAAAGGAAATAGAAAGCCATTTAAGTGGACAGAGGAAGCAGACAGAAAATTTAAAGTGTTGAAAAAGAAGGATACTGAACAACCAGTGTTAGCTTTACCTAATTTTGATAAAGTTTTTCAAATTGAAACCGATGCTAGTGGAACTGCCATAGGAGCTGTCCTAACTCAGGAGAAGAGGCCCATAGCATATTTTAGTGAGAAGTTGAATGCGGCTAAACAAAAATATTCTTCTTATGATAAAGAATTGTATGTTGTTGTTCAATCAATGAAAAAATGGAGACACTACCTTATGCCAAAAGAATTTGTTTTATATTCCGATAATCATGCCTTGCAGTTCATTAACAGTCAGCCTAAGTTGAACCAAAGACATGAAAAATGGGTAGATTTCATGCAGAACTTTACATTTGTGATCAAGCACACTAGTGGAAAGTCAAACAGAGTTGCGGATGCTTTAAGTAGAGTTAATTTGTTTTTAGAAGAAGTTAAAGTAAGCATTGTGGGATTTGAAGACATGAGAGAAGCCTATAAAGAGGATGAAGCCTTTAAGGATATTTATGCAGCTTGTGTAAGTCCTATTACTTGTAACAGAAGCCAATGGTTGGAGTATACCTTGCAAGAAGGTTTGTTGTTCAAAAACAGTAAGTTATGTATCCCAAATTGTTCTGTAAGAGGGAATATAATCAAGGAGAAGCATAGTGGAAGTCTATATGGTCACTTCAGAGGGGATAAGACCTTAGCCCAAGTAAATGCATTTTATTATTGGCCAGGTATGAGGAAGGACATTAAGAAGTTTGTGGAAAGATGTAGAGTATGCCAACATGCAACGGGAGTAAAACATAATACATGATTGTATCAGCCTTTTCCCATTCCAGACAGGCCATGGGATTAAGTTAGCATGGATTTTATTTTAGGACTGCCAAGAACCCAGAGAGGGAATGATTCAATTTATGTTGTGGTTGATAGATTCTCAAAGATGCTACATTTCATTGCTTGTAAGAAAACTACTGATGCTACTAATGTTGCAAACTTGTTCTTTTCTGAAGTTGTTAGATTGCATGGTTTACCATTAAGTATAGTATCAGATAGGGATGTAAAGTTTGTTGGCCATTTCTGGAGGACATTATGGAAGAAATTGGGAACAAAGCTGGATTTTAGTTCATCCTACCACCCACAGACAGATGGACAGACAGAGGTAGTTAATAGAATTCTTGGAAACATATTAAGAAGTTTAGTGCATGAACATCCTAAGCAATGGGACTTGGCACTTTCCCAAGATGATTTTTCCTATAATGACTCACCTAACATAAGTACAGGAAGGAGTCCATTTCAAGTTGTTTATGGGATGCACCCTAGAGGTGTATATGAGCTCAAAAATCTGGAGAAACAAGAGTTTAGAAGTTCAGATGGGGAGGATTTTCCATACACAATGCACAAATTACATGAGGATGTTAAAAGAAAGCTGGAGGAAAGTGTAAGTAAGTATAAGCAAAAATACGATGAAAGGAAAATGGAAGTAGATTTCCAAGTGGGAGATATGGTGATAGATTACTTGAGGAAAGAGATATTTCCAAAGAGAACCTATAACAAACTAAAAATCAGAAAGATTGGACCTTGCAAGATCTTAAGAAAATTCTATGCTAATGCATATGAGATTGATTTACAGTCTGGATATGGTATATCACCTATTTTTAATGTTGCAGATTTATCTATTTTTTAAGAAGTAGGTGAACAAGATGAAGAACAAGGACTTTTAGATAGTGATGGACAGGTTGTGGATTAGCAAGAACAACTACCACAGATGGAGCAGCCACAAGTTGAAGCTGTGTTGGACAAGAAGGTTTCAAGGAAGACCAGAAGTAGGACCTATTATCAGTATTTAGTAAAGTGGAAAGGGCAGCCTGTTGAGGATGCTATATGGATGACAGAACTAGAGGTTTACCGGCATGGGATAGACCCTGAAGAACATGTGAAGAACTTCCTTTTCCCTCCCCGAGAGGATGATGCAGGAGCATCTTGATTAGCCTAAAAACTATCCTAAGTTTGAATTTTGTTTAAAAATCCTAAAATCTATGTAATGGGTGCCTCTGCCAGCCTAAGCGTAGTGACACATTAACCTATTTGATTTTGAAGCATGTGCTGTAATATTTTGAATTTTTGAATTGTTAAGGGCATTTATGTTTATTAATGAGATGTAATAGGAGTTAGCAGTTGGTAGTTGATTTTGAAATCTTGAATCCGCGGGCTATTCGAGAGCTCAATGATATATAATATGTAATTTTCATTTCATTAGTAGAGAAAAAAAAAGGAAGACGAGAGCAGAGGAGAGGATGGCCCATGAGCTAGTGTGTTGTTTCGAAGAGCTGTAACTACGTAGTTTGTGAGTCTCTGTCTCTGAGACCAATATATGTAAAGAAATGATGAATCCAAATTAAAGAGGAAGAGTATTTAGCCCTCTGCGTTTGTTTTCCCACGTGTTTATGAAGCCCAAGTGCTTGGGTGTTCCATATGTGAATTTAAACCTATGCAAGTTGTTTTCAAGTTGAATGTTTGAATGTATATGTTGAATGCAGGCTCTCGTTGAAGTCTGTGTTGGTTGTGGAGCCTTCCAGATTTAGAGATCTTATTATTCAGCCATGTCCATACCCCAGGTTTGGTTATGATCCCGGCATGATCCCCAAGGGGTCCAGGGGAGTGGTTTCACTCCCCTGGCTGCGAGGCGAGCAGGCCCCCATCGAGGGTTTGGGGGAAATTCCCCCAAGTTATGAGGGTTTGGGGGCGAAGCCCCCGAGAAAAAATTTTGGGGCTATTTTCGCCACCAGTTTTTGGGCCCATGGTTTTGGGTAACCCATGGTATTTTCCCATTGTGTTTCCCTTATAAAAGAAAGACATTATAACATGGCTAGGGTTGATGTATTAGGTTTTATGCATTGTAAAGATCTCTGAGATCAGGAGAGAGACTGTGAGACAGTGAAGAGGAAATGCAGCGGCTGTGCTGCAGGTTGTATCCCTTCACTTTGTTGGACGGTATAATAATAAGGACTGGCAACTTCAGTGTGGACGTAGCCCATCTTGGGGTGAACCATGATATATCTGTGTCTCTCTTGTAATGTGTATGTGTGATTATATTTGCATTTCTGTTTATTTTCATTGCTCTGCGATCCTGTTTTTCTAATAGTCTGTGTACTCAGGTTGCTGCAGATCGGTTCAAGGCCGAAAGGGGAACCTCTGTGTGAAGTGTAAACCCAGATGTGAAGTGTCCTTTGAGTCCATTGATCACTGAAGGGATCAATGGCACACTTTTGAAGAACGCGGGTTGGAAAGCTGTGTTTGGAACCTGTTTTGGGTGCAGAGAGCATCGAAACCGTGTTTTGGGGAAGGAAAAGAGTGTTTCCATCTGCCAACCCTTAGGGGTTGGCATCAAGAAACATTTAAATTCCAAAATTTTAAACAAGCTTCCACAGTATCCCCTTTCCAAATATTTGAAATATTTAGTGTTGTTTCAATTTCCTTCCATACTATTTTTGTAAAATCGCATTCACAAACCAATTGATAATTTGATTCTTCTGCATTCTTGCATAGATAACATCTGTCTGGTCCCAATATTTTTTTCCTTTGTAGAACATCCCAGGTGAGCACCCTATTTGACAGTAGCAACCACATAAAAATATTTGTTTTCATAGGACAATGATATTTCCAAACAATCTTCCACCACCAGGAAGTATATGCATTCACTTTTTCCTTAATTAGATGATTGTTTCCACTTTTTAGAGTATAGTACCCTAGAGGAGAGATATTCCATACTAAAGCATCATTGTTTGCTTGAATCCTAACATTTGTAGATTTCAGATTTGAGATAATTTTATTCCAAAGATCCATGTATGTTCCTTGAAATCCCACAACTTCAGCATTTAACCAACCTTTCCCTCTGAAGGAAGAAGTTCCATAATCTGCAATATTGTTTAAAGAGACAAAGCTAGCTTCTCTGAGAGACTCTAGCATGTGATCTGAAAGTTTAAAAGAAATATTACACCTAACCCAAGGGTTTGCACCTAACCTGACAGAGAGGCCATTTCCCACTTTCCAAGTTAAACCAGCTTCTATCAAGTCAAAGGATTGAATAATTGTTTTCCAGCAAATAGACATTTTAAATGATTTTTTGTTCGAGCTTCTAATCCATTCCACAAATGAGAGAGGTTTAACATATTTTTTCATAACAACTGAGACCCATAGACCTGAAACAGTAATCAACCTTCAACCATTTTTTGCTGCCAGAGCTTTTTCAAAGAGGGTAGGAATATTGAAGCCCCATCCTCCAATTTCTTTTGGTAGAGATAATTCTTTCCACTTGATCCAGGCCATGCCATGTTTGTCCACTGATGATGACCAAAAAAACTTTAACACAATTTCCTTATTTTTTCTAGAACATCCACAGAGATCCAAAAATACATCCAGTAGACATGAATTGATTCTAAAATTGATTTAACCAGAGTCAATCACCCACCTTTTGAAATCCATCTATGGTTCCAATTAGAATAGCGAGATTCACATTTTGAAACAAGTCAATCCCAATCCCTTATTGAGTAAGAAATAGGTTTTAATATGAAGCCAAGATACTTTAATCCTTCCTCCAATTGGGATGTATTATAAGGAAAGAGAACTGTTATAAACTTCATCTCCCATAATTCCATTTCAATCCCCATGATTAAATATTTGTCATGATTGATCTTCATTCCAGATACCTAACAGAACTCATCGAGAATGGCATAAAGTTTCTCCATGTCTCGAATCGATCCCTTGGAGAAGATAATCACATCGTCAACAAACAAGATATGTGTAATACACAAGACTCCACCGAAAGAAATGCCTTTAAAAGAACCAAAAAAAATTAGCTTCAAGAATAGATCTTCCCAAACCTTCAACAATTATGAGGAAAAGAAGCAGATCTAAAGGGCATCCTTGTCTGAGGCCTCTACTGGGTTTAAAGAAATTTGAAGCAAAACCATTTATAATAATGGAAAAAAAACACAAAACTAAGGCATCCCATTATCCAAGTTATGAAAGGAACTTCAAATCCCATATGAGAAAGAATTGTCCTTAAATAAATCCAACTTACCTGGTCATAGGCCTTTGAGAGATCTATTTTCACTACCACGGCTTTGAGCTTCTTACTTTTAATACATATTCATACTCCCAATTTCAAGAATTTATCAAGATATTGGATCTTACAAAATGAATAGAATTTTTATGTTGAGAGGATGATTCTCATTTTTAAATCCAATTTCAATGTTTAAGAATGTATTTAAATCTTACAAGGAAAAATAAATTACTATATCTTTTTAAGGTAGCAAATATAAAGGCATATATATGCCTATGTGATGAATAATATGTAAAAAGATGTTTTTTTTTCAAAAATGAAAAGAAGTAACTTGTTATTATTCTATAATCAAAGATACATACTGTAAACCCTAGGACTTGTGTCGCCCTAGAAGAATCCATAAAAGAATATTTTATTATGTACTTAACAAGTCGGTCCAGTCAGTTAGGTCAAGTCGGCCCTGTTGGGGAAAATTCACCTTAGCTGAAGAATATAAATAGGAGGTTTGTGTTGCTCATTTGACACACTCACTCATCCACTCAAGTTCGCATAGGAGAGAGAGAGAAGTTCGTTGGTGAAGGGGAGAAGTTCGTTGGTGGAGGAAAGAAGTTGTTTTGTCTTGGGGTTTTATCTTGTACTTTGTGAATTATATATTGAGGAAGTTTTGTTGGGGTTTTATCCCTTGTGGTTTCCCCGAGAGAAATTTTGTGTTCTTTGTGATTGATGTGCTTGTCTTTCTTTCAGTGATTATATTGTTTAATGTTATTATGCTAAACAATTAAAAACTTAACACATAGTATTGTTACGAAGAGAGATATCCAACTACCCAGGATGTATACAAGACACTAGAAGTATAATACTACTAATCACTAGATAACACAGTCTTCAATCAGAAGCCTCTAGGTCCCAGCCCACATACAAAAACTTCAAAATTAAGATCGACAAGTAGGAGCTTCTAAGATTATAAAGAAAAGAAGGAACCATAATCCACTATATGATCGTCAATAAGATCATCATAATGAATATACCCATCCATAATCCCAAAGGCTAGTTTAGATGAATAGTCTTCCCTCCTAGTGAGCTCATGGAATATGTGAGAGAAGGAGATAGAAGGGAAACCACTAATCAATTCTTATATCTGGTCCGCCCATTGTTCTAGATGTATGTTCTATAACCTTGTTGATCCCACATCCCAATCTATCACTACTCTCGAATCCCCAAAGACTCCCATATTATGAATGATTCGTTTCTTTGCAGTTTAAAGAAGTCCCCAGAGTGCCAGAAGTTTGGCCTTTGTGTTTGTACCCTTTCCAACACTCATTTTTAACAAAACCAGATGATTTATCCTAATCTGGAATACCATACCGGCTCCGCAATGACCTGCCTACTCAGCACCATAAAAAATCCAACTGAAATATTGTCTTCCACATGTGGCGTCTTTAAAAATCTTATTTCATGAGAAATATTTTCCTTATAGATCAAAAAATATGCTTTTTACATACATGATCATTTTAAAGTAGAAAATGTGTCTTTTTAAGAAGTAAGTTGTATTTATATTTCAAAGTATATAATATAAATTAGGTGTAAATAATTTATGTAAGTATTTTTTTTATTGTTATTGTTTTTTTTCTCTTACAATCTTCTTATGCTACTAGTTGTTATGTATTTGTATTTTACTAGATTATATTCTTCTTCTATTTGATTAGTGTATAAGATCAATACTAAAGGCATTGGTTTCCTCAATGTTGAGTATTATAACTTGAATAGTGAGCATTATGCATCATCATCATCATCATCATCATCATCATCATTATTATTATTATTAGATTATTATTGTCAATTTCTATCATAGTAGTTTCTTATAATCCCTTCAAAATGGTGTCTTATGAACCACTTCCATTTATCCCTACTAAAAAGCAAGATAAGTACCACCAGCTTTCACACAAAATTTCTCAAAAGTAGAATAATTATGTGGGAAAGCCTCAAAACTATGAAATTCTAAATCATAGAGGATCATAGAGCTGAGAATACCTCACAGTGAAAGAATGAACAGAAAAGGTGAATTACAGTGAAAAGAGTAGTAAAATTAATCATGCATTGGAACTCAGATGGAAGCATAAATGTGTAACATCATTCATTAATCAGTATAGTCCACAAATATGTTACAATAGAGAGAATGCGAATATCCTAGGAGAATTAAAGTCTGTCTAGCATAGGAATTGTCCCCACTGGAGTGCTCCGGAAGACCCAAACTCAACTCAACTGAACAGTTAACTGAAGACACAATTAGTTAACTGACCAAGGAGGGCGCATTAATGATTTTTTCATGCAAATCACTCGGAAAAGGGCACATTAGATCACAAACAATGGAAATCAGAGCACAAACCCCCCATAAGAATCGATTAACTCAGGTGGATTGAACGAGATCACAGAGTTGGATCCTAAAATGTAGGGAATTGACTCTAGTGGTCCTAAAATGATGCATGCAGGGTGCATTAGGTGGACAATGGGTCCTATATGACATCTGCACACCACTAGGGGACAAAATGACATCATCAACTACTAGGAAAAGAAAATAATGCTAAGTAGGACAATGATGGAGCATTAATTGTCCTAACAAAAACCCATGTAGTAGCACACATGCAAGCTTGCTTCCATTAGAGGAAATTGTAGTCTAAAATGAGTGTTGGTCTATTTTTTTCAAATGTTTTCAATTTATATCCTTATGTGTTTACTAAAAGTATCAATTGTGGGTACTAGTTGGATGCATAATTAATTCCAAATCCAACAAGTACCCAAAATTAATACTTTTAATAAATCTATCATGAGATAAACTAAAAATACATGTAAAAACATGTTTCTCTTTTCTAGAAGCACATTTTTTTCATGTATTTTCAATCCATCTCATGATAGGTTTATTACAAGTATCTAGTGCAAATACTCTTTGGATGTAAGTATGCATCCAATGAATACCCACACTTGATACTTTTAGAAACCATAAGTAGATAAATTGAAAATACATGAAGACAAGTACTAGTTTTCATTCTTTTCCTACAATATTTTCCACCCATTGGATTGACATCATCATCTTAAATTCTAATGGATGAAAATAAACATTTTTATTTGTTTTTAAGGAAATTTTTTAGGAGGCCTATTTTAGACCTCAAATTTACCCTAATGATTTTGGCAAAGATACCTAATGGAGGCTATGTGGAAGATGAAAAGTTACTTAGAGTGTCATTTTCTCAACAAAAAGGCTTCCTCAACTCTATAAAAGTATATGTGGAGGAGTCCATTATCATCTTTTGGAAGTGCATTGTTACATTATTGAGTTGTTGGGATAGATAGAGTTATTTTTCTTCTTCAACCCACTTTAAAAAAAAATGTTATTCAAAGTCTAAGGATTTGGAAATGCCCTTGAGAGGATTGAATCTTGAAGAAGGAAGATTGGAGAGTCACCTCTCCACAAGTATGATTTTCTATATAGTTATTCTTTTAAAGTAGTAGAATCTTTGCCTTCCCATTCCCTCTCACTCAAGTTTTATTTCATGTTATTGATTCCATACCATGAAAATGCTCTTGTTTGAATGGTAGCATAATCTTTATCAAGTTTGAGGCTATTTATGCATTGTAAGTAGTATTTAGAGTTCACTTCATAGATTTATGGATAGAATTTTGTATTTTTCCAATACGATAGTAAGGTATTTTTTATTGTTTGGAGTGAAAAGTATCATGGATCAAATTGGATTCCCATATATCCCCTTCTCCCCCTAATTGCCCAGTTCAAATAATTCAAGAGAATATTTTAGAAGCATTTCATTGATATATTTCTCCCATTATCCCGCCAAATGTATTTCTCTTTCTTTGTTGCTTTCTCATTATTAAGGAAAGAGGATAGACTACCACTTATTATTGTTGCATCATGGACCAAACACCCAAGTATGGGGAATTTAACTACCTAGCACACCCATACCCACACCCACACAACACGTCACCCTTAACAATTTGGTGAATCTAATGAGTGGATTTTGACATCCATTAAACTTTTTAGTTGGTTGAACCCTATCCTCTAATTTCTAGTTTGATGGGTGACCATAACACATTGTTCTCTTAAGATCCTTGCTAGGTCCACTACTTGGCAATGCATTTTTTGGTTTTTTTTGTAATTTTTCTTTTACTTTCAAGTTTGCTAACTTATTGTTTCCTTGGAACCATTGTAGATATGTAGGTTTGTGTTATTTACCACATATCACCCTAGGTTGGAAAACAACTATTACCCTGTTTCACGCATAACATCATTTTTTATAAGAAAAAGCTCCTTTATTGGTTTTAAGGTATGTATCAGGTGTATAATGTATTTTATTTCCTGAAATAAAAGATTCAAAATTAAAATGATAAAATGGAATTTTATATTGAGAAATGGAAGTGAGGATACCATATTAGTTACATTGACCTAATGACTCCTTATCCTAATCTACTAACCTCCTTAGCCATTTACCCTAGTCACCCACTAGCCATCATTGCCAATTTTTTAGCATATTGACCATGGTTGACCCATAACCCTATGAACCCCTTAATTGACTAATATCACTAATCCCTAACCCTTTGACCCACTAACATCATAACCCATTACCACCCTAGCCACTAACTCACTAACCCCTGACCCTCATTGACTATATTAAGAACTATCAAACATGATGGACCATTATTGGCCAAATTTACTAAACATTTAACCACTCTAACCTACTAAACCCTGATGACCTCCTTACCTACTAACCCTACTAACCCACTTAGAGCCAGCATTGACAATCGTTGACCATATTGAAAATGGAATCATGGTTGATATACAACCCCATGAACCACCTAATTATCTAACCCCATTAACCTCATTCACTAACACCCTTACCCATTAACCCCTTGACCACTACTCCTAGAATAAATTAATCACCTGTCACACGAATCCCCTAATCCAGTAACCCATTAACCACCTAACCCACAAATCCCCTAACTCACAAACCTCCTAACCCACTAATCCTATAAACCCTATAACTTGGTAACATTGACCCTCATTGACCATTTAACAATCATTCATTATTATTAATCATATTGGCCACCATTAAGAAAATTAATCACATTGACCCACTAACTCCTATTTCCAAAATCTAATTACATCCTTACCAACAAGCCATCTTTGAACATTTTTTAAAGAATACCATATCAACCATGATTGATCATGGTTGACCCACAACCCCCTAAACCTCCTAACTTGCCAACCAAACTAACCCCTAACCCATGGCATTGCACTAACACCTTAACCCACTATCCCTGTATCCACTAACCCATTACTCACCTAGTTGAATCCACTAACCATTCACCCTCATTGACCATAATTATCACTATTGATCATGGATAACCAACATTGACCACTATTGACTATGATTGACCTTATTGACTATATAGATCATATTGATCATAGTTGAAAAAATTAGTCATATTAACCCACTAACCATTGATTCCCTAATATGTTAACTTCTTTACCCATTGAACCTGGAAACCCAGTAGCAATATTTGAATATCATTGACTATATTAAACAAAGTTGACGACAACCCCTTACACATCACATCAAACCCTCAACCCCCTAAAAAACTAACACCATAGCCCACTAACCCATTAACCACCTAACAATTAATGTACTAACTCATAAACCTCCTAAACTTTTGATGTTAATAACCCTCAAACCCTTAATCTTGATGTGTTATATTAACAATTAATTTTTACCATGGAAGAGCACTATTAGCCATGTTTACTATATAGATCGCATTAACCATATTGAACCAATAAGCCATAATTATTTAATGATCTACCAACCTCCTTAGTACCTTACCCATAGATCCTAGTAACTTTATAGCCATATTTAACCATTATTGACCATAGTTGTCCTACAAACCCATTAACATCCTAACTCATTGATCTCACTAACCCCTAGCCCCTTTAGCCACTAACACCCTAACCCACCAATTCCCCACAGACTAACCAACTAACCACCTAACCCACTAATCCTTGTTAGTATATTAAATTAGACAATTGAGAGTTAGTTAAGATCAACTTGGTCTAATGTGTCTTTAGGTAAAGTGTGTTTCTTTATCATCCATTAGTATGCATTTGTACTTATGTAATCTGATAGTCATGATATTAGGTTCTAAACATAAAGTGATATGATGTTTCATCTTCTCCTCTATCTTAACAACTACGATCTATTCCTTAACACCCGATGGTCCATGATCTCTATTCAAAGAGAATGGATGCTCATTTGCTAATGATCAATTGTGATAAACTCATATGTAAATCTTTTTCCTTTTCATTACTATATTGCCCCAAGTAGCTATTTGATTGGAGTTGTGGATTGTTTTCCCTCTTTGAGGATTTTAACTAGGTAAAAAAATGGTCATGTGTCAATCCATGATCTATTTGTGTGAGAAATTTCTTAAGGTGTTCGACCTGTGTGGAAATAGCCTGTTTTAATCGAACATGGTATCAAAGCATTTATGAAGATCTGCTCCCATTGTTGATTGAGATCTTGAGCCTATGTACTTGTATGTATAAAATTATTTCTAGATTATGTTTATTATGTCCATTTTTGGGTTGAGAGAGGTGTTCGATTGTGTGTAGAGTGTTACTTTCAGTTGGAAACAATTTTTTTTCACTCAAAAAGGTTTATGTTTGCCCAAGATATGGCCATTTTATCAGATATGGATTTATATTGTTTATAGTTATGGATTTTTTAAAATCTTTTTTCTTATATTTCAGTTTGGTTTTTTGTTTTATTCCCAATTTATTTCATCTTATGTATGCATATGCCCTTTTCCATGCCTGTGTGAACTCAGAATAAAATCATAAACATAGTCGAAATGGTTTTCTTGACTACGTATGCTCTTTTACATGCACCTTGTGCTAACTTGGTAAACAAAAAATAGAGAGAAAACTTGCATTTTCCATGTAAGCTAACCAAGATCTAACTCCAAAATTGAGAAGTTTTGATTTGGAAATTTCATTTGTTGTTTGTGTGTGGTCATTTAAAAGTGTTTTGTAAGCCAAAAACAAGGTCTTTTGGGTAGGCATGCTCTCCAACAACAACAACCACAACCCCTCAATTCTCCTTCATAAAATTACTATATATTTTGCTTAATTCACTTGGTTTGAAACTTACTTTATTAAGCAAGAGGTCTTGTGTTCAAGTCCTTATTTTTGATAAGTTACTTTGCAAAAAAAATTATGCTACTTTAATGTCTAAAGTAACTTCATTATAAAATTGCTTCTCACTTGTTCTATAAAAGTGGGTCACTTATTTTTTAAAGTAACTTATTTGTAAATGTAAATTTATAGGCAAAGTTAGTGGAGAGGAATTATTAATTACTCATAAACTTCACTATGCACCCATAACCATGTGGATCCACCTCTACATGCCATGTGTCTCTCTGGTTCCATTTTATGCATTCCTTCAAAAATTCATAACCTGGACATCCGAAGTCCATTTTTAGTGCCATTTTTTTAGAGCTTTGCATATAGACCATTAGTTTATATTTTTGAAGCCAAATTACATGCATATTATAATACGACTATTCCAAGTAATATTTTGCTTACTAGTTCTAACTACTTCTCATCACTAGTACAAAATGAGAGATAAGTGACTAGGCAACCAAAAAATTTGGTCACCACAGTTTTTCCAGAGGGATAAATGACCAAAATTGAGAAATTTGAAGTGATCTAACTAAAAATGACCAATTTGGTCACGGGATAAGAATGAAACTAAAAATGACCAAGATAAATGACCAATTTGGTCACGGGATAAGAACTAAGCTAAAAATGGCCACATAACAATTGACCATTTATTTGGTCATTTTTAGTTGTGTCACTCTGGAAATGGAAAATTACAATTTTGACAATGAATTTATATAATTTACTACTGCAGATGGATTCATAGGGGGTCTCTGAATCCATCTGCAGTGTTAGAATTTAGTAAATTGTAGACCTCCTCATGTGTCACTGCTCAGCATTAATGCATGAAGCAGATTTGAACTGCTTACATTAACGACCTTATACACAGATTCACATCGCTTACATTAATAACTACATTTAAAATAAAATTAAATGCAAAACTAATTAATGAAAGAGGCCATTAGGATCACCTTTATACATGGAAGAAGATCGCCAGGGAAAGACAATGATTTGTTGTTTTAGGTTATATCATAGTAAAGAAAGAAAAGGAGAATAACCTTTTTTGACACTTGCTCGAGGAGAGGGGAGCTAAGCCTCACTAGTCAA
This sequence comes from Larix kaempferi, assembly GCA_027924585.1. NCBI lineage: Eukaryota > Viridiplantae > Streptophyta > Pinopsida > Pinales > Pinaceae > Larix > Larix kaempferi. The sequence continues at coordinate 13,468,804 of BSBM01001002.1, read as the reverse complement.
GAAAAAAAAATCCATGGACACAAAACTGATAAAGTTGGAGCTTCTATATGGATCCATGGGAAAGAGGATCCTAGTCCGGATGATTTTCTTTACAATTTCCTTGGCTGCAATTCTAGTTCTTTACCTCGTCCAAGATCCCTCGCCATGTGACCTCTTGGACTATTTGGATGACTATGTGGGTAATTTCAGGAGTAACACAAAATTGTCATTCTGAATGGTCTCATTGCTTTCCTTCTCCAACAATCAGAACCAACTAAAAGGTCTCCATGAAGGATGATTCCCTCTACAAACCCAATCCCTCTGGAGGTCTAGGGGTCGAATCCCACAGCCAAAAGAAGATCTGGGAAACCAAGACATGGAGACAAAGGGTGGAATTCTATTCCACGATATTTCAAAATATTCACTCGCAGGTTTTTCTTATTTCATCTTATACGACAAACGATAAAATCAATTCCAGGTTTCTTGTTAATCGCAGTATGATCATAAGTTGGTTGAACGGCAGGAACTAAATCTCATTTTCACTGTTTCTCATTTGTAAGAGATGTGTTATGCTTGTGGACTGTGGAATATTGAGAACATTTTGTTTCATTTATTTTAATTTGTATTGGTAGGAAAACAGAATCCCATGACGTAACTTTCAAGGTGATTTACTATGGAATTTGTCTCTCTTATCTACACCAACTTTGAAACGAATGGAAAAATTACCAATACCCAATGGTTCCAGGGTAAGTCTCGCTATTTTTCCTTGTTGTCCTCTTTATTTTGGATCCCGATTTTCAATTTCTACCCAATATTAATTTGCATTCACCGGTATGAAATTACAACCATGAAATAGTGGGGAATTTGATTGAACTTGGATCATAAGTGAAGTACTTCGTTGTTGGAGATTGTGTTGGCATTGGATGCATGATTGGGAGTTGCCACCAATGCGATTCTTATAGCAAAGGGCATGAAAAGTTCTGTGATAAGGTTGTTTCTACCTATAAAAGCATTGGCATCGATGGGTATGGGTCTCCCTATTGAGATATTGTAACTTCAAAGAATATTATATTTGTACTTTATTATTCCGGAGATGTTTCATTCCTTCGTGAAGATCTTATTGTATATCCGGAGATGTTTATTCCTCCGTCAGAATGTGGTAACTTGGGTTATTAGACTTCCCTAGTGGGGGTCGGCCCTGTATGTGTTATGTGGGTCAAAGGGTTATTAGACCACCCTAGAGGGGTCGGCCCAGTCAGTTGTAGTGGGGTATTTAACCCATTGGTTAAATACGATCCTACATGTCTTGTGTAAAAGACAAGTCGGAGTAGTGTATAAATAGAGGAGGTGTATTCCTCATTTGACACACACTCACTCACTTGAGAGAGGCGCACTTGTGGAGGATAGGTCTTCTATGGTGGAGGAGGAGATAATGTCTTTGGTTTGCATCTTTGTATATTGCTGGTCATCTATATTGAGGAAGCTTTGCTGGGTTTTCTACCCCATGAGGGTTTCCCAGGATAAATCTGTCTCTTGTTTTTATGCTATGCTTGTTGTTTCTTCAGTGATCTTGTATATGCTATTATTGGGAAATGGAATGTAATGCTGCTATTTTCTGTCTTAGCATATTAAATCTTAACATGGTATCAGAGCTAACCTGAAGGAAGGCAAGGTATGGCACTTACGACACTTGTTTTACTTACGACAATTTGAAGGTTAGGGTTTTATATAGCAAAAACCAGTCATCGTGGAACTTTCGCTATAAATCCATTTTGGCGAAGGTTCAGGATCTGAAACCTTTACAAGTCGTAGATAACATCTCCAGGTATATTCTGTCCAAAGGGCATCCTCAGATTCATTGTACTTTGTAAGTTATGATCAGTACAAGTTAGGGTTTCTGCCTCTTCCAGATCTCAGTCAAAATCAGGTGACCTAGGAAAAAAGGTCATAACTTGGGCTAGGAAGCTCCAAATGAAATTTCGTAAAAAGTGACAGGTAGTATACAGACTGTAATATCTCAGGAAACGTTGTCAGAGGCCGAAATTGAACCAGTGACACATGGCACGTCGTACAAGTTCGAACTCCTGTTTTATCCCATAAACAGGTCACTTTGCGACACTTGGCATAACTTGGGCTAGGAAGCTCCAAATGAAATTTCGTAAAAAGTGACAGGTAGTACATAGACTTTAATATCTCAAGAAACTTTTGCAGAGGCCGAAGTTGAACCAGTGACACGTGGCATGCCGTACAAGTTCGCTCTCCTGTTTTATCCCATAAACAGGTCACGTTGCGACACTTGGCATAACTCTCTCTCAGAAAATCCAATTGTGGTCAGGCCTGTTGCGTTGGAAAGATGACAGGTCAGGATATCACAAAAAAATTATTTAGACCCTGTGGAGCAAAAATTTTGGAGTTACAACATAAACAATCAGGTACATATTTCTGTCAAAACATAATTATTTTTGGAGCACCTTCATTCACGGCTTCCAGAATTTAGGGTTTTGGAGAAATTTAGAATCTTTGGATTCGGAATCCACGGCTGAATGCTACTCATGAAAATCGAAATTTAGAGACCAAGATCAAATTTTTTGGTTGGGTAGAATACCGGGCTTGATCAAACCCCAGTTTGGGATTTTGATCGGAAAGATGGAAAATTAGGGCTTCACCAAAAGTTGAAATTTTTGAAGTCTGTAACCACGGCTGGAAGCTCCTCAGAAAAATAAGAGTTTAGAGCCTTGGATCGATCCTTTTGATTGGACAGAATGGTGGGCTTCATCAAACCCTAGTTCGGGTTCCTGTCCAGAAGATCCAGAAGTTTCGAAGGCAATTTTGAGGGGTCAAATTTTGGAGATTTCAAAATTGAAGTATGCTAGTTTGATCAGCTCAACAAGACACATCCTTCCATCCATTCAAAAGTGTGAAAGTCAAAGATTGAATTTTTAGGGTTTCTCTAGAAAACCCTAATCAAGCTCCAGATCAAGTTTCAGGGGGATTTGAGGCTAAGGCCTTACATAAGAAGACTACAAGAAGTCTCGACAGGTATGACTTAAGGAGGTTCAGGTATGTCTTGAAATCTGATTCTTGATTATGTTCATGATGTGTTTGTCTTCATATTATTTATTAGTACAATCTTGATTAATGTTAGAATTGTCTTATCACCCTAGTAACAGTATGAATGCATGTGAATGATCAAGACATTCATTGATTAGGGCTATATGATTGTACTAATGCATTATGGTGTTGTGTGAGGTTGATGTTGTCTACTAACAAGATACATGTACATCACAATAGACAAATCAAGTTCCATGACCATGACAACATGAAGACAAAGACTCATCCATAATCTTTGTTCTACTTACGAGGTATGTATGACTTTGTTCTATTATGCTTAACCTATGAGATATGCAGGTTCCAGCATAGGATCTCTAAATCATTGAAGAGAACAAAGAAGATATTGATTAGGTATGTTAGACATAACTAAGCAGGTATACTAATCCAGGTATGTTTTCCTATGTCATGGATCCCTTATATAAGTATACTTGATATGATTGGTTATGCTTATTCATAAAGTTAGTAATCAAGGGTTTATGCATATTTTGGTTGATGATTTAACTAACCAGATCAAACAAGAATATGCATGAGTAAAAGAAGACTTCCCTGAAACCTTGAATATTATCTAATGATAATGACTATACATATTCAAGATTATTTGGAACTATAATGTTTTGATAACATTGAGAATATACTAATGGATGTATGTTTGTGTATGAGATCATGAGGATGACACTTGAGCATGCACAGTGGTACAGAATGAATAGAATTTCAAAAGACATACAAAAGATCAAGCGGGAGACAACCACACAAACATAAAAGATAAGTATTTGAGTTGTTATTTAAAATAGTAAATGATGTTGCCTGAAATAGGTTTTATGCATATTTGTATTCCTAGAGTATATCATGCTGAGTGTAAACATTCATAGAGCATTGAACAATATACTACTAATATGCATATGATTGGTAAGTTGGACAAACATTCCATTGTTGCTTGTCTAGAATGAAACCTATTTACTGACATGCTGAGAGCTGTGCACACTCTCGATAGTATGTTCTGGTAGAGATGGAAGGCATCTAGATAGCCACTGTATGCATACAGGATATGGAAAAGTGTTGTGCCAAAGTATTGGTGAAGATAGTTGCATAACTATGTAAATGATATCTGTATGCATAATAGGTTATCATGTCAACATGATTTCATGATTATGAAGTATTACTAATCATGTACTTAATTTTGATTTGTAGGAAAGATCATGATGAATGATGAAACACTGAACAAGTGATGGATGTTCAACAAAAGGATTTACAAACCAAACACACTATAGAAGGTTTGTGGCTAGAAGATTCTCTTAGAAAGAGGGAGAGAATCATGATGAGATGTTTGCTCCAAGTGGCTAGATAAGACCATTCTCTTAATGGTGTAATTAAAGAAGAAGTGTGAATCAGGTTCTGTATGGGTACCCAGGATCGATAATCAATTGATGAGCTTTATGATCACCATGGGTGATGTGGATCTCAACCTTTGCTACAAGGTTGAATATGGTTTCCATACACTAATGAACTGGATGCAAGAAGGAACTCACCACAGAGTTTGAATGATGTTGAGGCTTATATCAGTAGACCCATCTGATGAGAGATGGCACAGATAGATATGCAGAAGATCATTCAATGCAGAGTGTGAATGATGTTCAGTCAAAAGGGAGAATTGACAGTTTCTTGATAAGCTTGGGCTTTACCAAAAGTAAAGTTGTTCCTAAAGGTTATGGATCATACTATTATTGTATGTAGATAATATCTTTCTGACAGGGAAAGAGAAATAGATCATGAAAAGAAAGAAGAAGATGGCTGCAAAAATGAAAATGAAAGATCTCAGGTTGATGCATTACTTCCTAGGTCTGGAAGTATGGCAAGGCTCAGAAGGAATCTTTCTCAACCAGGGAAAGAATGCTGAGAAATATTAAAAGGACTTGATGTGTTGGAATGGCCACTCTCACGGATTCCAACTTGAAGTTGTTAGCAGATGACTCATCAGAGTTAGTGGATATAAATCTGTACAGACAAATTATTGATTCATTGATGTGTCTAAACAAATACTAGGTCAGATATATGCTTTGCTGTGAACACCTTGTGTCAGTATCTAGTGGAAACCAGATATGTTCACCTGTTAGTTGCAAAGCATGTGATGAGGTACCTAAAGGATACGATAGACTTTGATCTATGTTATCTTAGATATCATGACTTCAGATGGCTACATAGATGTTGATTGGGAAGAAATTGTATCAGACAGGAAGAGCACATCGAGAGGATGTTACTGTCTAGGATCAACCATGATCTCATGGTTTAGAAGGAAGCAATCTAGTGTGGCTCTCAGCACAAGCAAAATATATGGCTTCTTGATCCGCTAGTTGTGAAGCGGTATGGCTTTAGAATGGACCCAACTGTGATCCTATGTGACAAACAGAGTTGTACCAAAATGGCAGAGAATCCAGTATTCCATGATAAGTCAAAGCACATAGAAATCTGACATTTCTATATACAAGATATGGTGCAGAAAATAATTAAAGTTCAAATTTGTAACAAGTTACCAATGTACTAACCAAACCTCTTCCAATCCGATTTACTAACCAAACTGCTACCTCAAGTAAATTTTTTCGAGACAAACTTAAAATAGTTCAGAAGGACCCTCCTCGAAAGGGGGAGCGATGTGATCACCTATGATGAGATTGCCCACATCGACAGTGAGGTCAATGATGTGGATACCTATATTGGTGATGCCGACAGAGAGGTTGGTGGATGGTCCTTAGACAGGGTCTAAGGTGACAAGGGGATTGGATCATCCCTGGACTTCAGTCCTAAAGAGAACCGTAGACGTATGTCTTCGAGAATGAAGTCCTTGTTGAACATGAGGGGATTGGATCATCCCTGGACTTCAGTCCTAAAGAGAACCGTAGACATATGTCTTCGAGAATGAAGTCCTTGGTGGACATGAGGGGATTGGATCATCCCTGGAATTCCGTCCTAAAGAGAACCGTAGACATATGTCTTGGAGAATGAAGTCCTTGGTGGACATGAGGGGATTGGATCATCCCTGGACTTCAGTCCTAAAGAGAGCCGTAGACGTATGTCTTTGAGAATGAAGTCCTTGGTGGACATGAGGGGATTGGATCATCCCTGGAGAACCGTAGACGTATGTCTTCGAGAATGAATTCCTTGGTGGACGTGAGAGGGATTGCATCATCCTTGAACACATGTTCTAAAAGGAGCCGTAGATAGATGTCTCTGAGAAAGAAGAGGGATTGTATCATCCTTGAACACATGTTTTAAAGAGAGCCATAGACTAGGTCTCCGATAATGAAGTCCTGAATGAACAGGTAGGGGATTGTATCTTCCCCGGACTTCGGTCCCAGAATTGATCCGTAGACTGATGTCTCCGAGAATTGAAGATAGGACTGCATCGTCCCTGGACCTCGGTTCAAAATGTACATGATGGGATTGCCTCGTCCCTAGACATGGTGAGATGTCTTAAAGTGATAAGGACTAATCATCCTGTAAACAGATTGGGATTGCCTCGTCCCTAGACATGGTGAGATGTCTTAAAGTGATAAGGACTAATCATCCTGTAAATAGATTGGGATTGCATCGTCCCTAGACATGGTGAGATGTCTTAAAGTGAGAGGGATTGATCATCCCGTAAGTGGATCAGGATTGAATCATCCTTGGACAGTAAATCCAGTAATTCCGAAAGGAAGGATAGTCGTAAATGAATTGAGTGGATTAAATCATCCTTGGACAGTAAATCCAGTAATTCTGAAAGGAAGGATAGTCCTAAATGAATTGAGTGGATTAAATCATCCTTGGACAGTAAATACAGTAATTCCGAAAGGAAGGATAGTCCTAAATGAGATTGAGTGGATTAATCATCCTTAGACAGTAAATCCAGTAATTTCAAAAGGAAGGATAGTCTTAAACATGATTGTGACTCCGAAAGGAAGGATCATGTGTGTTACAGGGTATGATGCTATTGTGTATACTTATATTGATGAGGATACTTGTATTGATGATGTGTATACTTGTATTGATGAGGATACTTGTATTGATGATGTGTATACTTGTATTGATGATATGTATACTTGTATTGATGAGGATAGTTGTATTGATGATGTGTATACTTGTATTAATGAGGATACTTGTATTGATGATGTGTATACTTGTATTGATGAGGATACTTGTATTAATGATATGGATACTTGTATTGATGAGGATACTTGTATTGATGATGTGTATACTTGTATTGATGAGGATACTTGTATTAATGATATTTATACTTGTATTGATGATGTTGTTGATCGTAATGATCTAGATGACGATGTTGCCGATCGTGATGATCTAGATGACGATGCTGCTAATCGTGATGATCTAGATGACGATGCTGCTGACCGTGATGATATAGATGATGATGATGCTAATCGTGATGATCTAGATGATGATGATGTTGATCGTGATGATCTAGATTACGATGCTACTGATCGTGATGATCGTGTGATGACGATGCTGATAATCGTATGATGACGATGCTGATAATCGTATGATGACGATGCTGATGATCGTGAGGATCCAGATGTTGATGGTGTTGTAGTTGTTTGAGTGCTGCAGAAGATAAAGACTCAGTACTGAAGATGTTGATGTTCCAGTATTGAAGATATTCCAGTAACTGCTTGAGTTACTGATGATGTTGAGAAAGCTTCCAATGATTTATAGATGTATCATGTATGATGTTGATGACTCCTTGCTCGGGCAGATGCTGTTATAATATCCTTCTCGTTAAGGGGGAGTGTTGAGATATTGTAACTTCAAAGAATATTATATTTGTACTTTATTATTCCGGAGATGTTTCATTCCTTCGTGAAGATCTTATTGTATATCCGGAGATGTTTATTCCTCCGTCGGAATGTGGTAACTTGGGTTATTAGACTTCCCTAGTGGGGGTCGGCCTTGTATGTGTTATGTGGGTCAAAGGGTTATTAGACCACCCTAGAGGGGTCGGCCCAGTCAGTTGTAGTGGGGTATTTAACCCATTGGTTAAATACGAGCCTACATGTCTTGTGTAAAAGACAAGTCGGAGTAGTGTATAAATAGAGGAGGTGTATTCCTCATTTGACACACACTCACTCACTTGAGAGAGGCGCACTTGTGGAGGAGAGGTATGCTATGGTGGAGGAGGAGATCATGTCTTTGGTTTGCATCTTTGTATATTGCTGGTCATCTATATTGAGGAAGCTTTGCTGGGTTTTCTACCCCATGAGGGTTTCCCAGGATAAATCTGTGTCTCTTGTGTTTATGCTATGCTTGTTGTTTCTTTAGTGATCCTGTATATGCTATTATTGTGAAATGGAATGTAATGCTGCTATTTTTTGTCTTAGCATATTAAATCTTAACACTCCCACCTTTGGATGTTACTCATCCTTGATGGTTTATGACCAAAGGTATAATTATTTTACCGATTAATGCACTGCATGCTTATCTTTTATAAAAAAAAATGTCATCGTGGAAAAATATTGTTTTAATCAATTAGATGGCATGTTCTCGAGAAAGGTTTGTAGTGAATATTGACATTTGTTCACCGCTATTGAAATTTCAAGTATCCGGGTGAGCTCGTTCCCTATGGATGGAGCCCCGTAGTCCCTTACCCTGTGACACCACCATAAGACCAAGGGTGTCACGTTGGAGATTAATGGAACCAGGATCCCTCCAGGGGAATACATGTACCTCACCCTATGCATAGACAGGGTCCAAAGAGAAACAACCGAGGCCACTTATGTGAGAACGGACAACATTCTAACCACAGGGACTCCAAATTTAGAAGTGTTATGATGAATAACCCTGCTTCTCTATGGGGATATGGAGAGGATGGAATAGGGTTTTGATCATCATAGGGTTAAGTAAATATGGGGTATGGATTGCTGCTCAACCATAGGACCCAGGGGTTTCCCTTTTGGTAAAGTGGGTAAGCAGGAGAAACAAGATTTCTCATCGGGTCCTCCTTCTCTTGAGGTTTATGTGGCCAAATGTTGTGGTGGCTCGCCAATGATTTTGATGAATACTGTGCATCTCGTCTTGAGGTGGAATCCTCATAAACGGGGTACTCTGGATGTTATTCCTGAGGATGAGGATGAGACCGAGAAATTGCAAATTAAGAGCACCGTGTTGAGCGGCCACCATTCACATTAAGTTATTTTTGGGTTGGGTTTTTTCCCACTAAACTCAAAGTCAAGTTCAAGTGCACACATTTTCAATTCATCAGTCTGGTTATTCAAGGTGCTAGTATGAGGCCCATGAAAACAAATATGGATAATGGAAGAGGACCTGCAATTGCTCTGAACCTTCAACTCCCTTGTCAGGCATCTGCACATATTGACCAAAACTCGAAGGTTTTCACTTTTACTCTTCAATCCTTAGACATTTTGAATTTTAAAAATGACACCCATTGAATAACGATGGAAATCCTGCATACCCAATAATAAATATCATTTAGGGCCCAAGGAGGAAGCTTGAGACAAAATCTATGCAGGAGACAGATGCCCAACAAATAGGTTGAAGCAAGAATTGCATGCAATCTTCATTTATTTGCTGTGAAAAATGAGGTATTGTTGGACATATTCTCTCTTTCTCGGTCTCTTGTTCATTCTTTCATGTTTGGATTCTGGAATTTGTCTCAATACCCAACAGATACAGGTCATGAGAAAACTGTCATCTTACTTATCCTCGTTAATGAATGCAAGTTCTGATGACAAGTCATCCTACTTATCCTCATGGAAGAATACAAGTTCTGATAACCCATGTATTTGGAGCAGTGTGAATTGCACTTCAGATGAGAGAAATGTCATTAAGCTTCATATGTCCAGTTTTGGGCTAGTGGGAAATGCTTGGCAGACTGTATGTCAGCGTCAAGGCCTTCAAATCTTTGATGTCTCTAAAAATTTCATGTCAACCCCATATGATAATGATATCAAGACTTACACCAGCTTGGTTTCCCATAACATTAGCGCCAATTTAATGTCAGGATCCCTTCCTTCGCTTGTACCGTTGCGCAAACTGTAGTTCCTAGATGTCTCTCACAATATATTGGCAGGGAACTTTGGCCCACAAATTCAGAATTTGATAAACCTTAAGGTGCTCAATTTGACATACAATAACTTCTTTGGTCCAATCCCTTCCTTGTTGGGAAGTCTGGGGATGTTAGAGAAATTAGACTTCTCTCAAAATTCTTTTGGGGGTAAATTTCCCTAAGAGCCCATGAATTGCACCAATTTGACTTATCTAGACCTCAGCTTCAATATGATGAATGGAAAAATACCTTATGGTATTAGGAACCTTACCTATTTAGAAACCCTGATTCTGTCATCAAATAATTTATCTGGAGGGATTCCTAAAACATTGGGTGAACTCGACAATTTGATCCACTTCACGTCAAATAAGAATAATCACACCGGAATCATACTGTCACGGTTAGCTTCCCTCACAGGATTGCAGTTTCTCGATCTGAGCTACAATTAACTAACTGAAAACATTCCTTCAAACATTTTTTCTATGAGAAACATTACACAGAATTCGCTCACAGGATAGATTCCACAGAATTTCAACAGAAAATTGTTTAGGCTGCGAATAAGCATCAATTATCTTCAAGGAAACATCCCTTTTACAATTGGGAACACGTCTAGATTGACATACTTAGGTGGCAACAATTTGATAGGTTCATTAACCAATCAGCTGTCGTCACTTCTACTGTTGCAAGTGTTGAAGTTGCCTAATAATCGTTTACGGGAAGAATTCCAGATATACTTTCAACTTTCTCTAATTTGTCATATATTTATTTGAGTGGAAATCATTTATCGGGGTCTATAACGCAAACAATTTTCAATCTTATGAAGCTACAAAATTTGCTTCTACAGAACAACCTCCTAACAAGAAAGATTCCAAATAATGTGGGAAATTGCAAGTCCTTGTTAGAGCTCTAGTTGGGTAATAAAAATATAACTGGAACAATTCCATTGGAAATTGGCTCATCCATGAGGTTGCAAATTCAACTCAATCTCAGTCACAATTCTCTAGAAGGGGCAATTCCTAATGCTCTTGCCAGATTGTATATGCTAGAAATTTTGGATCTTTCCAACAATAAATTGATAGGACAAGTTCTAGGTTCTTTGACACATATGATGAGTTTTACACTGTTGAACGTGTAAAACAATAGATTAATAGGAATCCATCCAAATTTTGGAAAACATGTGCTTATTAACTCTTCAGGAAACTCTAGTCTCTGCAGTGGGAAATGTGTTTCTGCTCCTGCCACTGCTGCAAAGAAAAAAGTATCGGCAATTTTGTTAATTTGAGTTGTTGTTGCAGGTGTTTTTTTTTCAATTGGGGCAGTTGCATTGTTCATTATGGCATGCAAATACTTTAAGCATGACGATCATCAAATGCCAGAAGTGCAACTAGCCCATAATATTGAAGTCCATTTTATTCATCCAAATAGTATCCACGGGATAAGGATTGACTTTGAAAAGGGTGTTGAAGCCACTCTAGATCCTTCAAATGTATTCCTAAAGAACAAGTTTCGTACCTATTACAAAGATGTCATGCCTTCTGGAATTAGTTATTATGTGAAGAAGCTCAACTGGAATGATAGAAGTTTCAAATCGGGAAACTACCAAAAGTTTTCATGCGGAACTGGAGAAGCAGGGGAGGCTACGACATCCCTACATCCTAACACCGTTGGCACATGTTCTAGACGCAGATTGTGCTTACCTTTTCTATGAATATGCTCATAAATGAAGCCTCTCATACTTCCTTCACACTAGTAATGTTTTTGTATTGGATTGGCCATCTCATTGTAGCATTGCTATAGGTGTCGCGCAAGGTTTGGATTTTCTACATGGGTGTCAACAACCAATCTTCCATCTCGATCTCACTTCCAAAAACATTCTTATGAATACTTTAACAGAGCCACAAATAGGTGATATTGAGCTTTGCAAGATTGTTGATCCTTTTAAGAGCACAGGGATTATTTATGCAATTGTTGGCTCAGTTGGATACATCCCTCCAGGTATCCTTTGTACTCTCCTCGGTGGTACGATGTCTACCTAGATTGAATCGTGCCCATCTCCTAGAGAGACCGGTAAAGAAGTATATGTCATCAAGCTCTATCTCGAGGATATTCTCTCATATGCGGAAAGCTTGTAGATCGGGCTCCCACATTTCTATTATGTGTTTTAGAAGTTTCCATCGCTTCCTGATGCCTCTTGTCTTGAAGAACTTCGACAATCCACATTCTCTCAGTGCGGACAATGTTCCATCATCATTGAGGGCATCTCGGTCATCCTCTTCATGCTCTCTCTCTTTCCACTCGATCATAATCACTCTTATCTCTTGGAAACTTCTGAAAATCATCAAAGGAACCTGTGATTAGAGTCTTGAAACCAATATTTTCCAAATGAGAGGGGGGAAATCTCTTTAAATTGTCATTCTGCGTATTTTTGTGCCCTAGCAGTTGTATAGGGCCTAATAATTATCAGTTTTCGCCCCCCTACCATGCACCAGAACGAGAAAATAACGAAATATTTGCACTTCGCGATATAGCGAGGGCACAAAAATTATTGAGCGCACAAATTTTGTGCCCTAGGGTGCTTGCTTTCCCCCAAATCAGCATGAAGTTGAAAAAATAAGACAATAAATGAAAGAGCACAACAAGATGACTAACCTTCTTCGGACGATGGCTCGAATGGTGCCCTGGATATCCCAATATCTTCAGTTGAAAATTGGCTCCCAACAAAGGTAAAAATATCCTTAAGGTAAAAATGACTTGTTTTACATTCTTACTTTCTTTTTATATAATGGAACTAGTTATTTTTTTAACTATTTTCACATTCATGACCTTTGTTTAAGGCCTTTTTCACATATTTTATCTTCTAATGTTATTTTCTAGGGTTTTTAACCAAGTTTGGGCAGGATCATTAAGGGTGTTCATACGAGTGGAATCATTTGTTGACCTTTTTCGAGCTCACTTTCTTTCTTTCGTGCTATGGATCTTAAATATGAAAGAGATTCCAAGCGCTTTTCACACTTGAGTCGTGCTTGTTAAAATTGCGTAAAAAGTGTCGAGCTCATTCTACTTTATTTGTGCTCGTAAAACAATGAGGAAAGTATCAACGTAGTATTATTTTATCTCTTTTCCGGACTAGGGTGATTAACTCATGAAAAAGGAACCCCACAGAGTTTTCTTTAGGACCTTTCAGACTCTCGAAATAAGAAAAGATCGCCAAGTGAACTTGTTTCTTTCACACCTGTAAAAGTATTTGAAAGGTCATCTATTTGGTGATAGTTTATCCATTTGTCGGATTGTTTAGACCATTTAGAAAAAAGGAACACCTGGTCAACCTTTGACTAAGAGAGTTCCTCCAAACATTATTTTATCATTTTTCAGGTCTGGGGACTAACGTTTACGAAAAAGTCAAATCTTGGAGTCTTCTTTAGGTTATTTCTGACTCCCTAAACATGAAAAATCGTCGAGTTTACCTTCTTTGGACTCACAAAAATTAAACATCGAAGGATCCTTATGGGACCGAGCCTCTCCTTCCTTGGGTTCGTAAAATGTGCAAGGTTGGACTCATCTAAATATGAGCTATATCGAGCATCTGTTATCCTCCTCAATCTCATTAAAAAACAAAGGGGTACTTGTCCAACATGATGGGGGAAAATGGGGGCAATAAACCGAGTTTAATATTTTGGTAGTCAGTGCATCATTACCTTTGAGCATGGCATACGTCTGCATGTTGTCCTGCAGTCAGGTATGCAAGTATGTCTCTGGGTCATAACGAAAGTCGTGAGTCGTCTTCCTTCTTTGGGTCATCCAAATAACACCTAATTTATAGTCATGTCACGTTTTGGTTTTTGCCTCTTTTAAGTCCATGCTGCCAAGTCATATTTCATGCCATCATATGTTCAAAGGAAAGTGTCAACCTGATTCAACTCTCCGCAATATCGTCAATATTGACATCCTTGTGTCAGTCCATACTCATATGATTCATTACTTCACCCTATCGATTTCGTGTCAATGATGTGGGATTCATTATGGCGCTCTTTCGACGAGTCTATTTCTGTCGACTTCAACACATCATCCAAGATTTAGACTTAAGGACCATTTTAGTACCTTGGTACCTGCATGCATCAATGACATGTTACCTTGTATTCGACAGTAGTTTTTCATCATTGACCTCTGATCGAATGATCTCACGGATGTTCGAAGTCAACTCATCTATTCACATTTCGTCGAGGTGTACTATGATACCTTGGGGATCATTGTCATCATTGGTGATTTCCCTCGCACTTGTTAACGTTTCACACCATTCACTGGTAATCAAGCGGTTTCTACCATGCTCGACTTCAACACCTTGTAATCACATGGTTAGATTCGTATCGATTCGGGATCGGGTAGAAGACCATGGATGGTTCTAATGTCTATTTATCACATCCAGGTTGCGATGGTGATTTTTTTTAGTAGGTTCCCACATGGAAATTATGTTGGTGACCTCATTGATGTACTATCACACAGATCCACTCTTGTATTGGTCATGGTTGTGCTGTTGTCATATCATGGATCTACGCTTGTGATCTAGTAGCCATGATTTTATTCATGTGTTGATTCTGTATTATCATGGATCTGTGATGCATTGGTCGACAGCCATGCTTCGAGTTAGTTGTTCTGAGCATGGTTATTCCCACCTTGGGGTTGTTAGACATATTATTAATTTTTTCTTGCAACTCTTCTCTAGCTCTCTTTCAGATATCCCTGCAGAATTAATTATTGGTAAAGTGTTTTGGCCATTAGATTCCTTCTGACCTCACACTTTAGGGAGCATCTGTTACACCTCAAATTGTCACAATGTGTACCATTGAGAGTCTTCATGTCATATCACCATGAGATATATGATGTTTATGCCTCCTAGGGGTGTTAGGACCCTTTGTCGTTATTTTGGTCCCTTCCCTAGTCACACTTGGATGTAAATCCAACAAATTAGGGGTTGAAAACCACCCTAGTCACACTTGGAAGTAAATCCAACAACTTAGGGGTTGAAAACCACTTGACCTAACCCACTTATTGGCCTCTTAGATATATTTTCACTCCCTACTAATGGTGCAAGGCGCGAAAATTCCTTATTTTCACATTCTGCATGCCTATGGGGGTGCGGAAATTACAACATTTTTTCTCTTTGCTCATTTATAGGGGCGCAGAAATCCCTGGATAACCATTCTCCTTAGATTTTGGATCTTGGATCTCGAGGATATTTTCATGGGATGAGGTCCCCCTTTGAATCCCATCTCACACTCCCTCCTTGGAATGATTTAGATCCTTGATCCACATCTCCCTCACTTAGAACCATAATGTCCTCTTAGTGGTTGGCCTCCTAAATCCTATAAGAAGAAGGCCATCCATGAGCTAAGGGGGGGACTGATCTTGGAAGCATCAAACCTACGGTCCTAAGAGTCTTGCAAGGGTGGTGAAGGAGAGCTTGGAGGATGATCATTCTGCAACAATGTCAGGTATAATACATTTTGATGTACATATCTTCATGGATTTCCTATTAATATAACTTAGCCTATTCCTCCCATTTTCATGTTTTTTATGGTAAATGCATGAAATTGTATCTATTTTCATAGTTAGATCTTTGTTTATACATATATTGCTTTGGAGAAGGTGGTGTATTTCCTTTGTGAATAGGTTCATAATACCATGACCAAAGGTTGGAGCTAGAGGAACATAGGAGTGCCGAGGACAACCATCAAAGTGAGGTACACCATCTACTTGCTTTCTCTTTCCGTAGCTTGCTAGTTTTTGTATGGGCTAGATCTAGGGGGAATTTAGTGTCTATTTGTTTCCTTTCTATCTTGAGTAGGCAACTAGGGGCATTTTCTAATCCCAAGGGGATATCTACATATCCATAGGGATATTTTCTTAGCATAGGAGGCGAGCGGGCAGAGGTTTTAGCGGATGTTTTTTCTAGTGTGTTTTACATAATAAATGCATCATTGCATACATGGAAACAACGCACCGATGTTGCAAATAAATCATGTGGAACCGAATCCAAAAATGCCATCAAGCAAGGAAAAAAATAAAATTTTATAAATTATTCATTTATAGTAACAAAGCACACTGAGGCACCACATAGTCAAAAGCACCGAAGTACAGTAAATAGATAGGAGAGAGCACCTAATTACTATATTTTATATTTTATATTTCCAACAACTATACAGTTTTTCTTATTCACCGCCTCGGGGTGGTATATCCTAATCTGTAATGCATTAGGGTTAAAAAAATTCAAATTTAAAACCACACACTATATTATTTTTTATTTTGAATTTTTATTAACGCTGCGCTCTATATAGTAGACTGTGCCAATGCGTTATAGTTTTTGGCTCACCGTAACAGGGTTTAATAATAATTGAGGCACCACATAGTTAAAAGCACCGAAGTACAGTAAATAGATAGGAGAGAGCACCTAATTACTATATTTTATATTTTAAATTTCCAACAACTATACAGTTTTTCTTATTCACCGCCTCGGGGTGGTATATCCTAATCTGCAATGCATTAGGGTTAAAAAAATTCAAATTTAAAACCACACACTATATTATTTTGAATTTTGAATTTTTATTAACGTTGCGCTCTATATAGTAGACTATGCCAATGCGTTATAGTTTCTGGCTCACCGTAACAGGGTTTAATAATAATAATAATAATTACAAGTTGTGTGTTTAAATGAACAAAGCGCACCAGGGAACCACATAGTTGAAAGCATCGAAGTTGGGTAAACAGATAATCGAGAGCACCGAATTACTATATTTTTTAATTTCTAATTTCCATAACTGATGCGATTAGTCTAATGAACTGCACTAGGGCAGTATAGCATAAGTCGCACCGTGTTAGGATTAACAATTCTGAATTTAAAACCATGAACTATATTATTTTTTATTTTAAATTTTTATTAGCGGTGCGTTATATATAATAAACAACATTATTTTGTTACAGCGTTGGGCATACCGAAACAAGGTTTAATAAAAAAAATTACCACATGAAAAAATCATCTTTACCACATCTACAATGTTTCGAGCCCTACAACACCAGTGTCATACATCCCCTACTCAAATGCCTTGAATTTCATGCTCCATTTGGTGGCATTGCTCACATACGTTGGTTGCTAACAAGATTTTGAATTTTTCCAAATGGTGGGAAAATTTTCAAATTTGACATACATCACAACCATGCCTCCTCGATGCGCAATTGTCCTGGTAAATTCTTTGTTACTTCAAAATTTATCTTTTTAGCGAATTAAAATTGAAAATTAACCTTTTTTTTCTCCTAAATTTTAAAAAAAAAACAAAAACCTTGCCATGCGTTTGAGTCATTTGGCTTGCACCAAACATAGTGAACCCTATAAATTTACATGGTGTCGCATGTGCAGTGTGTTTAGGACGAACCTGCACCACGTACATGGTGCGCTATAATTTCATAACGCACCATTAAACTAGTTTTACAAAAATATCAACAAAAATTGGTGCATATAAAAAACCCACGCACAACGTCGACACGATGCACTATCATCTGCCAAGTGCACCACATAACTAAACGTAATTTTAAAAAAATTCATAACATTAAGTGATGTGGTTATCTAACTTGTCTACACTGATGTCACAATGCATCAACATTTAGCCAATTCACCAATATTACATACTAATTTTTTACCTCTTCGAGGGAAGCTATGGTGCATTCTAAGAACAATTACACATCGTTTATGGTGCATTGACGTGTCCAAGATGCACCAGTTTTGTGGGTGCAAAATTAAAAAAAATAAAAATACAAAACATTTAATAGTGTGGTTTCATAACCGCACCGCACCAGTTGTTTGTTGCACTGATGTGTGTTTGGCACACCGTAAAATGGTACAAAATAAAAAAAATTCACAAAGGAGCTTCTACGTTGCATACACTTACACCAAACACACCATATGGATGGTGTGATGACGTGTGACAAGCACACTACATAACCAAACGTAATTTAAAATTAATTCATTATGTTAAGCGATGCGGTCCATTAACTGTTCTGCACCGATATCATGGTGCACTAATGTGTAAATGGAGCACCGTTATCATCTAAAAAATTTAAGCGAACCAAAGGTGGCTATGGTGCACTTTCAGTACCCATATGCATCATTAACGATGCGATGACATGTCCACAACACACTAGATAAGGGGTGGAAAAAATTAAAAAATCCAAAGGAAACAAAATGTTTAATGGTGCACTACGTTAAACTCGCCACACTGATATCTCGATGCGCTGAATTGTAACTGGCCCACCGTTAAAGCATAAAAACATTATCACGATCATTGGTGCACGTGTGTATTTTAGCGCACTATTTCCAGTGCTCTTGTGTTCCAAAAAGCACCTCCAACGGTACGTGACTATTATTTAGGCGCACCACTTGTTAAATTTATTTATTTTAGGAAAAAAAATTATGATGTGATGTTGATAAATAGCATGTTCATTTAATCAAATATTTAATGTTTTTTATGTGTATTTATGATACTAATCGATGTTATATGTGTATCAAAGACGTCGATGGTGAGAGGTGGCCGGGGAGTAGCAGGAACAAGTTGACCCATACAAATTTGTGTGTGAGTGGGAGGAGAGAGAGAGGGGGAGATATTTTTACCCTCACCCAATCACTGATCATACATGAGATCTTTTGATGGTTGTAGGCCTCCTAAATTTCTATAAGGAGGCTACATCCCTCAAGGAGAACTCTTCTTTCTTTACGCAATTGATCTGTCATTGGGATCATGGGAGACAGGTATTCTGCATTGGTCCCAGCCAGTGGTTCCATCCCATTGAGGAGGATATTTATTTTATCATTAGGATATCTAGGAGAGGGGGGGATTTTCCCCAGTTCTCCGATGTCCTAGTAGGTGTTATAGTAGAGAGTTTGCTTGTTTACTCTTAGCATTATATCGGTCCCCATATCCTTGATCCTTCTAATTTTCAGATGCACGGTGGATAACTCTAGATTGGTGCTTTCAGTGGAGAGGAGGTTAGGTTCCTCTCACTATTGGTTATTAGCATCACGCACCTCACTAGTGATGGGAAACACATTAATTTTCCTCTTTTATAATATGTATATTCTTTAGTACATACACCTAGATGCATTAGGTGGTCCGCCATTTTTTTACGGCAGTTTTGTTTTACTCTAGATCGATGTCGTGTAGTGTTTGATGGGAGGTACAACTTCCCTTTTTCTTTATAGATTTTTTGTTTATTTTTTGAGAGGATTCCAACCACGAGGCCATAATTTGAACACCACCCTCCTAGGTCGTTTAATAAGGTGCAAATTTTCATGTGGGGACATATGATGCCCAAGAGGGCCCAGTCTGATTTCCCAACTAGGATTACAACAAAGGTGTTGGAGATGCTAGCTAGTGAGGAGGACCAAGCATTGGACCTTCTTACATATCTGTACGCGTGATTGGACTAGAGAGCATGTCCCAACATCTTGTGCACCCAGGATGAGCCACCGGATGAGAGAGGTAATATTAACATTATGTTTAAATTAATATAGCTGCATTTTATTTTATTTTTAATGCAAATGAAAAATATTATAACATTTTCTTTAAATTATTTTATTAAATAGATTAAGGAAATTGTTTAAATATATTTGTTGTGTACTATATATTTTGCATATATTGGCACATTCGATGGGGAGGTGCCTCCTCCCATACAACCTGATAAGGATATCCAAGAGGCTAAGGTTCTTGCATTAGCTATACCCTTCCTACAGTGTAGGCCAAATGAGAGGTATCGACAAGACACAACGAATAGATTGGACACAGTATCATGTCAGTCCCTAAGCTCACAAAGGTATGGAGTATGATTCCACATGATATGAGATTGTTGATGTAGTACATAGTTGGAACATCCAATATTTTAGATGCTTGGAGGTCGAAGGATCAGTCTATGTCATTTGATGAGGATAGTGATCCTTGTCCTTTTCCACCACCACCACCTCCTCCTCACCATGAAGAGGGAGCATTGTCATCTCATGCTCCACCTCCTCCTCCTTCTCCTCACCATCATTACGACCGACCACTATTTATTCCTCCACACCCAGTCGACCCACCACCATATCTGATCCGGATCTTGGGAGTTGAGAACCGGAAGGCTTGAATGCCGAGAGAGGAGGAGATTAAGCATGTAAATCTGTCATAAAATTCACATGAACAAAAACTAATCTTGCATGAACAAAAACATATGAAGTGAATGGGAGGTGAGGCTCAAAGATGGGCCCCACCTCTGAAACTAATTACCAATAAGTCACTCAGCTCTAATTAATCTCACAATGAACAATAGAAAATAAGAGAGAAACCAAATGAGTAACTTGTGATTATGAGAAGGCTTGCTAGGCCTTTATATAGCATTATTACAATGTGTTTTGAGGCCATACCATGGGCCAAAACTATGTGCTACCAAATACCATGGATATGAGAGGGTGGCCTCCATTTAATGCTTTTATGATAAATGGGAGAGGGTGGCCTCTCCATTTAATTATTTTATGGCTTATACATCTGAATTTAAACCATATTCCCCCTAGAATTCAGATCATTCCTCCCCTCTTAGAAAATGATGGTCCCCATCATTTCACCCATGCTACAAAGATATCCATGAGTACAATGTGCTAATTCCCAATGAAGAGAAGGGTTTTGTGTGGTTGAACCATAACCATGGGTTTGTGGTTGACCCATAACCGTTTACATTAATTTTATTTTTTTTAAGAAAAGCCAAAAAATAAAAATAAAAATAAAAAAATGGAATAATCATGACTTTGGGGGTTTTGAACATCCTTCTACAAATTTATTCATAACTTCTGCTACATGTGATGAAATCCAATTCCGTTTAAGACCCATTTGAGATCTCGAAGAGACCTTTCCATCCATATAAGATACTTGCTCTGGGGTGGCCTAGAGTGTGAGGAAATGTTTGTTGAATCCCAAGAGACGCGCGCACACTATTTTGCAGACATATGTTGCTTCAGTCAATGATATCTCTCAAACCAGAAAGCAAAATAAAAAACCACGAAATACCCATTTTAGCTAACGGAAAGAAATTTACAATGAGATATGGTAGACCTTCTAAAACATCATGTATATTTTGTGGCACTTTTTCAAAATTGACTGTACATGCGGTCGCAATGTGTAAAAACATGTGCTACTTCAAATAAACATATCTCACAAACCGAGAAACGAAATGAAAATCAGTAAAATACCCATTTGAGATGACAGAAAATAATTCAAAATGAGCTATGATAGACCCTATGAAACATCTTGTAGAGTCCATAATGTCTCTGTAAATTTTGTTGAAAATGTTGCAAACCAATGGATGTAGTAGATCCATATCCATGTATTGATGTAGTGAATCCAGATCCATGTATGGATGTAGTAGATCCAAATCCATGTATGGATGCAGTGAATCCATGTATGGATGTAGTAGATCTAGATCCATGTATGGATGTAGTGAATCCATATCCATGTATGGATGTAGTAGATTTAGATCCATGTATGGCCCAACAAATGGATTCTAATCGTACCAAAAGGAAGTTGTTGATTGCTGCAAATATTTGAAACCCATAGAATGCTTGAAACCCTTGTTCCGATGGAGAGCATACATGCTCTGATACCACTGATCCGGATCTTGGGAGCTGAGAACCAGAAGGCTTGAATGTCGAGAGAGGAGGAGATTAAGCATGTAAATCTGTCATAAAATTCACATGAAAAACACTAATCTTGCATGAACAAAAACATATGAAGTTAATGGGAGGTGAGGCTCAAAGATGAGCCCCACCTCTAAAACTAATTACCAATAAGTCACTCAGATCTAATTAATCTCACAGTGAACAATAGAAAATAGGAGAGAAACCAAATGAGTAACTTGTTATTATAAGAAGGCTTGCTAGGCCTTTATATAGCATTATTACAATGTATCTTGAGGCCATACCATGGGCCAAAACTATGTGCTACCAAATACCATGGATATGAGAGGGTGTCCTCCATTTAATGCTTTTATGATAAATGGGAGAGGGTGGCCTCTCCATTTAATGCTTTTATGGCTTATACATCTGAATTTAAACCATATTCCCCCTAAAATTCGGATCAATCTCCAATCCATCCAGTGCTCCTAACAACCACTCCACCATCTCCTACTCCACTCACCTTAGCTCTAGAGAGAATGGTTTTAGTGGGTGATATTCATCTTGATGGAGATATCTATGCTACTCTCCAATCTACTATTTTATCATGGAAAAGGTATTGATGCCTCTATTGGTGGGGGTGTTGATGCCTCTGGCTCTGTTGCAGGAAGTGGTAATGATGCCTTTGAATCTAGAGGTGTATGAGATATCTTATAGCACTTATTGGACTGGAGAAGTATATTTGGCATGTATCATGAGTTTTATATTATTCTTCATATATATATATATATATATACTACATTTTTCATGTTGATGTCGATGTTCATGTTGATGTTTATTTATATGTTGATGGTGATGGGTATGTTAGGTTAGGTTAGTTATGTTTGCTTGGTGTACTTGATATATGTGTATGTTAGATGGTGTTAGTTATATGTGTGCATGATGGTTATGTTAGATAATGCAACTTGTGTTTTGTTATATGTTATTCATATATTTGTGTGTTATATGATGTTTAAATCTATTAAATGTATATGTTAGTCTTTAGATAATGGTAGATAATGTTTACATGTGTATGTTATGTGATGTTTGATGTGTATGTTAGATTATGTTAGCTATTTTTTTATGTGTTTGTAATATGGTGCTTATGTTTGATAGGTGATGATATATGTGTATGACATTAGATGATGTTTGTCATACATGTGTGATGGTTATGTTAGATGATGTTTATGTTTAGTAGGTGGCCATGATGATATGATGATGGTACATTATATGATGTTAGGTGATGGTGGTTGTGGCCATTGATTTCATGATGACCACATTTTAATATTTTTTTATTGTTATGTATATATATGGACTTATATTTTTATGAACTCAATGGGCTATCAAATTATTCTATAATATTTATCTTCATGTGTATGATGCATTTTGTTTATGTTGATGGGTGTGATTCATGTGTGTGGTGCAATTTTATTTATTTATTTATGTTTTTATGCCAAAGTATTTTATATTAGCTATAATTATATTACAAATTGTGCACAACCATAGTTATAATTGCAAGATACACTCTTATCTATCATTACAATTTACAATCATTATTACAATTTCGCAATCGCAAATTACAATAACATTTACAATTACAATAAGAAATTACTAATTATATTTCCAAGGTACAAATTACAAATTGGACAATTACAACCACAAATTTACAATCACAAATTGTAGTTGTAGTTACAATTGGAAGTTGCAAATTACAATTACAAATTTGCAAATACGTTTACAAATTATAAAAAAATTTGCAAAATTGTAAAATTACAATCATTTTAATCATCTTATCAATTAATTATGGGGTGATCAACTATAAAATATTTAATTGATCAACCAACAATTATAAGTATTTTACGAGATGTCATGCATTATATGTGCAAGCATTATATTTTATTGATACAAATATCTATAATGTGCTATATAAATAAGTTGCAAATCATTCTATAATTGAAGTTGTAGTTACTCTAGTCGAAAATCATAATTGCATCAATATATCATAATTGTGAACTCAATGAGAAAACACTATTATAATGCTTTTTAATAACAAAGGATACCTCCATAAAACATATTTCAAAAATTATTTTTAATAGCAAAGGTTTTTGTCTATGTTCACAAATAAAGTCTTCTACAACTACCATTACTGTAAGATTTAGTAACATTATATGATTAGAATGTTTCCTCTAATCAAACCTTACAGTTATTTAATTAATGATTAATTAGACAATAGAATGCTTGAAGTTCAATTCAACATTAATGATTAATTATCCCATCCACATAAACCACATGTAGCATAGACGATGGGAGCAATTAATCTCTCTCTCTCTCTCTCTCTCTCTCTCTCTCTCTCTCACACACACACACACACACACACACAAACTAGAAAAGGGAAGATAAATATGTCCAAGGACAACCAATGAAGAATTGATTATAAATCTATTGCCCATTAACAATTGTTTTACCTACAACCAAGTGTGTCTCTATAGAAAGGGTCATGTTAAATAACCAAAATTCATTTAGTAGTACTTGGATTGACCTGCCATTTTTTCCAACAACTATTATCATTAGTTTTTAAAGTAGCTAAATTATATATATATAAATAATCTTATTCATGGCTTAATGTAGTGCTCTGGTTTTTACAGCAGAGCACTAAGTAAATTTCTAAGTTAATTTCCCATGTAGTAATTCATTCAGGTATGTGTGAGTAAATTTTTGAAGAAAATTCTACGTTTTTAAATGATGTTTAGCATACTGTGTTGTCTTCAATAATCATACATTCGCATTTAATAGAATAACTATTATATCAATATTTTCTTTCAACAACTTGTAGTTTTTGCATAAGAATATGTTCATCGTAATAAATCATAAATCTGGAAGAAGGTATAAGCAGGTTTCAAGTTCGTTTCCACATAATAATTTAATAAAATAAATAATCAAGAAAATTACCTGATGCTGATGCTAACCGTAAGTTGTAGCAGGTTGTATAACCTCTTAGGCAGCCAAACTGAAGTGTCCACCCTACCGACCAGCTATAATCTTGCTGGCCCTTGGAAATCAAAGGATTTCCAAGCCCCCGAGCCCACAATCTGATAATCCCGAGAGCAGTCTTTCCTTCTGTTCTCAAAATCTTTCTCTTCGCCAAACTTTCTGTTCTCCCAACTTCTGTTCTCCCAACTTCTGTTCTCCACTTTCCCCCTTCCTCAATCAAAAACCCCCTCTATATACATGTCCATTCTCGAGAAGACCTTGGGCTTCCTCCACCGCCCCAAAATCCCCTTCTCGAGCCCCTCAACACTTACTCCTATCACCAGTTCATTTATACACGGTTCTTTATTAAAATGTATAATTAATTACTCTCATGGAAAGGTTAGTTGGTTTTGGATTGACGGTAGTAAGTATTTATTACGGTGGGGATTATCACCCAAAGGTTATCCGTTCGAAACAAGCTTCATTAATTACAAGTATATCCGCCGTCCTTGATATTTTAATGTTATTAATGTAATTAATAAAATATTATATAATTAGTTGCCCCTTGTCAACTTGGACATGATGTGTCCTAATGATCCACCTTATCCGTCGAGGCTACTTTAGCTTGAGGTTTAAATTCCAAGATTAACATTGAATAATTAAATATCCATTTCCATCACATCACGGTTATTCCAAAAAGGATTATCTTGTTATGGCTAACTTTGAAATGGAATTAATCACGTAATATTAATTTATAAATCAATATTTTAAATCTTACTTATATTGCATTTGTTACGATAGGGATATAAATGTTGCTGGAATATCATTTATTAATTAATAATAATAATTAAATCACCCTTTGACAATAATAAAAGGTGAATCAATCAAGTACAGGAAGGGTTCCTACTTCCACTAACTCGGAATCAAGGAATACTAAACCCCCAACAGTGCTAACTAACACATCCTCCCTTCATAACCTACGTCCAGCATCCTCCCTATCCTTCCTCTGCTAGTACAACAGTGGATGTCGGACTCACCGATCTGACCACATAGAACTTGAGAGTGATAGCGTCGGCTGAACAGCGGACCTATCCTCCCCTAGCAGGCATCCGACAATCGTCATCACAACAACATGGGGAGCGTGTCTCAGCACGGCCCTCCCACGACCTCGGGTCTCATGGAAACATAGGGTGGAAAACACATCCATCCCTCTCAACATACTGGGCCTACGCCCTTATCAACTCATACTTGCTGCTATCGGGATTATCAGTTTGTGTTATCGTATCCTCATTTTGGCTGCTAAGGTTTGCTGTATGAACATGTTTTTCTTTTCCAATGTATATCAGATCAAGTAACTGGCTATCCCATAGCCCCTGTGTCCTGTAGGTTAGTGTTTTGCAAAATACAATTTATAGACAGCATTTTTCATTGATCGCCAATTGATCCATGTTATCATTTCATTTCATGTAACCTTTTAGCTCATCATAGATACATATAACATTTCAATAATTCATATAAGAAGATGGTATCCACGTACCGAATCATATATTTCACATTTCATTAAGGAAAACATATAAACATATACTGAAATCGTAAAATAAGGAAATCATATGATAATCATGACATCATAACTGCATAACATAGTAACATCATAATCATGGTGAAATCATAAGACAGAGTAACATCATATAATGAGGTCCAATATAGTTTACTCAGTCGAGCTGAGTTCGACAAAATATATAAGAAGTAAAGTATGGTGTGTCTAACTAATAAATATGCCGAATCAAAATATGGGCATTACATACACCCACCCTTCGGGAAACTTCGTCCCGAAGTTATGGTCAAAATAGTGAGGGAAAATCTCGACGCATGGTCTCTGCGTCCTCCCAGGTAGCAGACCCGGGGCTATACTTGTCCCATTGGACCTTAACTTGGTCCACATGGCGACTACGGAGCTGTCGAACCCTACGATCAAGTATACGTAATGGTTCGACCCTGAAGGTTCCCTCGTCCGAGACCTGCAATTCCTTCCAATGAATTTTGTGAGTCTCATCAGCTATGTAATGTCGTAATACGGAAACATGAAATACATTATGAGTTTTATGCAAGTGGGGTGGCAGCGCGAGACGATAAGCAACTGGTCCGATTTTCTCAAGAATCTCAAATGGACCTATAAAGCGAGGTGACAACTTAGTACTCTTCCCAAACCGAATGGTACTTTTATTTGGTCTGATGCGAATAAATACACGATCCCCTACTTCATAAGTTCTATCTGATCTGTGTGCATCAGCGTAACTCTTTTGCCTATCCTGTGCTTCCTTCAGCCGCTGCCTAATCTGTATCACTTGCTCCTCCATTTCCTGAATCAATTCAGGCCCAATTAAAACTCGATCCTCTAACCTGTCCCAACTGAGTGGTGTCCTGCACGGCCTCCCATACAATGCCTGATATGGCGGCATACCAATGGAGCTGTGATGACTATTGTTGTATGCAAACTCCACTAAAGGAATATACTTCTCCCACTGTGTCTGCTGATCCATAACATACATCCTAAGCATGTCCTCCATCACTTGATTCACCCTCTCAGTCTGTCCATCTGTCTCGGGGTGATAAGCTGAGCTTAAGTTCAACTGTGTCCCCAATGCTGACTGCATGCTTGTCCAAAATCTGGAGGTGAACTTAGGGTCTCTGTCAGAGATTATCTTTTTAGGAACTCCATGAAGACGTACAATCTCATTTATGAATACCCTTGCCACATCTGTCACATCATAGGTGTCTCTGACTGGAATGAAGTGAGCACTTTTGGTCAGTTTGTCAACTACCACCAAAATAGCATTGTGTCTCAGAGATGTGAGTGGTAATCCTACAACGAAGTCCATGGAAATGACTTCCCATTTAGTCATAGGAATATCATGCGGTTGTAGGAGACCGGCCGGGTGACGATGATCTGCCTTCACTTGTTGACACTCAAGGCACTTCGACACAAAATCCACTACATCCATCTTCATACCTGGCCAAAAGAAGAGTTGCTTCATGTCAGCACACATCTTCTTCACTCCTGGGTGGGCACAGTAATGTGATCTATGGGCCTCTATAAGGATTGTTTTCCTGATATCACCTTCCTTAGGAACATACATCCTTCCCTGATACCGCAACAACCCATCTTCCTCAAGATGGTACCCATCATACTTCAATTCCTGTTTCTTTCCATTCTGAATAGCTGAGGTTACTTTTAGATACCAACTATCGCCCAATAGTTGTCCTAGTACCCTTTCCCTCAAGTCAACCTTCAAGGGAATTAAGGAGAAAAGTCTCGGCCTTCGGCTTAGAGCGTCTGCCACCACATTCTCCTTTCCTTTGATATAAGAGATACCAAAGTCATACTCACTCATGAACTCACTCCATCGCCTTTGCCTAGCATTCAAATCCCTTTGGGTAAATATGTACTGCAAGCTCTGATGGTCTGTTTTAAGGGTGAAGCTTCTACCAACTAGGTAGTGCCTCCATAATTTTAGCGCCAACATTACTGCTGCCAACTCTAGATCATGCGTGGCATACTGCTCCTCATGAGGTTTCAACTTTCGAGATGCATAAGCTATTACCCCACCTTCCTGCATTAACACCGCTCCTAATCCTTGCTTCGAGGCATCGGTGCATACCATGAAATCTTTATCCATGTCTGGTACCCGCAAGATTGGTGCACTTGTCAACAATCTTTTTAACTCTGTAAAAGCGGCATCGCATTCATCGGTCCATTCATACCGGATTCCCTTGCGTTGCAAGGTGGTAATAGGTTTTGCAATTTTAGAAAATCCTTCCACAAACCTCCGGTAATAGCCTGCTAACCCCATGAAGCTGCGCACCTCATGAGCATTCCTTGGAATTGGCCAATCTTCAATGGCCTTTACCTTTTCTGGGTCTACGGAAATCCCTTCACCTGAGATGATGTGCCCCAAGTAGTGAATCTCTTTTTGGAAGAAGGAACACTTTGACAATTTACCATAAAGTTTATGTTCCCTTAAGCACGTCAAGACTAACCGCAAGTGTTCCTCGTGCTCCTTCTCATTCTTAGAATAGATAAGAATATCATCTAAGAAGACCTGAACAAAGCGGTCCAAGTATTTTCGGAAGACCCCATTCATGAGGCTCATGAATACAGCTGGAGCATTGGTCAAACCAAATGGTACCACTACAAACTCGTAATGCCCAAATCGAGTTCGAAAGGCAGTCTTAGGAATGTCGCCTTCCTTGATCCTCAACTGGTGATACCCTGATCGTAAATCAATTTTTGAGAAGACTGACGCACCTTTCATTTGATCAAAGAGGTCATCAATTCTTGGTATGGGATACCTGTTCTTCACTGTGGCTTTGTTCAAATCTCTGTAATCTATGCACAGTCGCAGGGATCCATCCTTCTTCTTAACGAAGATCACTGGTGCTCCCCACGGCGAGATACTAGGTCTAATCAGTCCCAAATCTAGCAATTCTTTTAACTGGATCTGTAACTCACGGAGCTCTGGAGTTGTCATTCTATAAGGAGTTTTTGAGATAGGTTCTGCACCAGGTTTTAGTTCGATTGTGAAATCGAGCTCTCTTTCTGGAGGTAGTCCTGGCAATTCCTTCGGAAAGACATCCTTGAACTTGGAAAGTACTGGGTACGAATTCAAGGAAGGTCCTTTACTATCGCTCACGGCCTCCACTACGAACAACTGGCATCCTTGTCTTAGGCACCGCTTAGCTTTCACCATAGAGATGAAACGGAGGGATACCTTCCTCTTCAAGCCTTGGATTTGAATTGTCCTTCCCTCATCATCGAGGCACAACACCTTCTTTGCATAGCAGTCTATGAAAGCTCTATGGTCTTCTAACCAATCCATGCCAATAATGAGGTCATAAGTCCCCAAATTGGTGACATAAGCATCCAACTCAGTGGTGCAAACTCCTAAGTCAACCCCACAACCTCTCACTTTAAGACCTACTGGTTGCTTAGTTCCTGAAGCCATTTCGACCAGTTTGAAATCATCGTGCTCGTAGGCTGCCAACCCACATTTATCTAATGCAAATGGTGAAATAAAACTATCAGTTGCTCCTGGATCAAACAAAATTTTAAGTTTGACATTGTTTACATTACCAGTGGATTCTACTACGGTAGACTGATGTTCTGCCTGGTGGTTATGCACCGCTGCATGAATCCGATGACTGTTACCCGAACTATCCATGGGTGCCTTTCCTTCCCTGTGCCTGCTGCTTGACTGACCCTTGGGACAGTCTCGCTGGAAATGAGGACCTCCGCATCCCCAACAAGAGAGATTGGGAGGGGCTTGCCTGTTGCTCGAAGGAATCCGCTGAGATGAGTTCCTTCCCCTGGTTCCTCTAAAACCCCTTGCTCCTCTATAGGAGCTTCCCTGTGTACGTCCCTGGCTTTGGTGGGTTGCGGACGATGCCTGCGAGATTGAGTTAACTGAAGTATTACCCCTCGGTGTGAACCGGTTACCATAAGGAGGAGGTCTAGATTGTCCTCCCCTGAAGTAAGGACGTGATGCCTTCCCTGTAACATACTGATTGGTTCCTGTCAACTTACTGCCCCCTTTTCCATCTGACATATCAGCTGCATAACGAGCATACTCAACTGCCATGGCAACTGAAGTTGGCTTCCACATCCGCACAGCAGCTCTAATCTTGTAGTTAAGTCCATACACAAAACGCTCTACCTGACAATCATCTGCATCAAGGTAAGGAACATATTTTACCAGTTCCATAAACCGAGATTCATATTCCTCCACCGTCTTGTCTCCCTGTACTAAGGCATGGAGTGCACCTGCCTGTTCTTCCTTGTAATAATTTGGCAAATACTTCATGTGGAACCTCTCCTCGAACAGTTCCCAAGAAGTTGTAAGAGGAGTAAGGTGCAACTGCTTCTCGAGGTCTGACCACCAATTCAAAGCATCACCTTTAAGCTGAAAGACGGCCATCCTAGCCTTGGAACTAGATGTGTACTCATTCAATGCGAAGCATCTCTTCATGCCTTCCAGCCATGCCTCTGCATGCTTACCGGGTCGTCCTCCTGAAAACTCTGGAACTTTTATCTTTTGTAACTCCCTCGATATGTCCTGAAGCGGTTCCAGTCTTGGGCCATGTGCCCTTTCAGAGTTCTCTCGACTCACTTGAGTGGTTTCCACCTCGGCGGCCCTTTCCGACTGCCTGTTCATCGTGGTCATAATAGCCTCCAATGACCTCATTATGATCTGCATTTCTGGTGTTGAGGTTGGTGGTGGCGGTGTTGGCGGCGACGACGGTGGCGGAGGTGGCGGTGACGGTGGTCGACCTTGACCCCGACCTCGACCTCTGCGTGTTGTTACCATGATAGTTCCTGAGGTTTTGCAATAAAATCATATCCTTAGTTGTTCAATCAGATACAGGCGGAACTAAAATGTAAGTATTCATACACTTATACTTATGCATAAGAAATAACTTGCATCATGAGATAACAAATCGTCAGGATTAGCGCAATAAAATCTATAGTCGTTTTTACTAAACAATTTTCGTCATGGTGTTCAGCTCGTCATGCTGATCTTAACGGTGTCTTGTTTTGAGATTTCGGGTCTCTCTCATCCCTTCGACTAGGAGTTGAAATCTCGGCAAAAATTTATTTATTTATTTTATTTTATTTATATTTTTTTTTTTTATTTATTTATTTATATATTTTTTTATTATTATTTAAATCAAATAAATAATTAGAATTTTACTAATCCTAACATGAGATGTAACCCATAATTAATTTAACCATAATTCAGATTAATTTTTAATTCTAATTCTAATTCATATAATAATCACTAAAGCGGAATTATGGTTTTTTGTTAAATTTTAATTAATTGGTAATTGTGCTAATAATTTTAACCAAATTTAATTTTAACAAACAAAAGATATAACTTTAACTCATTTAAAGTTTCGAATAATAGACCACATTGAATTATAATAATTAATTTAAATTTTTAACAATTTTTAAATCAATTACCAAATTTAGATAATTTAATTTGTTTAAATAATGCTAACCTATCCCTAAGATCTTTATGGGCCCGTCGCGCCCTTGCATGAGGCCCACGCGTCCTCCTACTGCCATGCGAAGAAGCATGAAGGCGCGTGGTCTCTCCACACACCCCACCGCCATGCGAAAGTGGGGGAAACCCTAAATAGAGTCATTCCCCAAGGCGCGGCCATTTTCACCCCCTCTCCTGGAGTTTTAGCTCTGCAACTCTTGTGCAAGCTCACTTAGGGTTCAGACAGGAAGGAGCTCTCCATTTTTCTACTGCAGAACACATGAAAAACATGTTCATACAGGGCGCTTTGTCTTTCTCTTGCCCGCTTTCCGCCCATTTCCTTTGTATTCTTTATTCATTCATTCATTCATTTTCTTTCTTTCCGAAGGCTTCTGCTTCGGGAGCCATCCAGGGTTTTGGGACGTATCTCAGTACCGGAGCCATCCAGCACCTGTAATATCGTTTTCCCAGTTCCTTTTCTGCGATTGCCACCTCAAATTCGGCTTCAGCGGAGTTGTATTTCCTGTGATCG
Organism: Larix kaempferi; assembly: GCA_027924585.1. NCBI lineage: Eukaryota > Viridiplantae > Streptophyta > Pinopsida > Pinales > Pinaceae > Larix > Larix kaempferi. The sequence continues at coordinate 13,436,411 of BSBM01001002.1, read as the reverse complement.
ATCCCCGAAACGTTCAATTCTGTTCGCTATTAAGGTGTTTTTTTTTTTTTTTTCGGTTCGAGGGTTGCTTGCTTCGAGCCGTGAGCTCTATTGGCTAGGCTCTTGGGTGGAATGGTGTGCGTGGTCCCCCTATGGAGATTTCATAAGCAAAATACATTATGTTTACTCTTCGAATCATTCATTACAGGTGAGAGAAAATAATGACCAGACTCGAGAATCCTTTATCTGCTTGGCGTGTTTCAGTTAATGTAGTCTAAGTATTCAATCTCAGGGTCTGTCTTCAATCCGCCTTTGGTTGACATTTCTCTATAGAGGTGACGACGAAGAACTCGGATGGCTGCAACGAACAGTCTCTAAAAGACCTGGTTATTTCTATAATCATATAGGTTTAAATGTATGTAAATTTTGAAAACAAGTTTAAAAAAAAAAAATTATGGCTCGTCTTTCCTTTACTAGTACTGGTCCCGAACCCTGAAGGGTTTCTGGCCTCCTTTCTCGTTTTTGTTTGAAGAACAAGAGTATATATATATATATATATATTTCAGCATTTAAATTTCTGCAAGTATTTCTTACTGATATTTTGAACGCGTAGGTAATTTATGATATCTCTGTATAGGTATGAATAAGGGTTCTCAATTCATTATCCCAAGTTGAAGGCTTTACAAGTCAAGACATATCAATCGATCTTCATTTACAGGATTTCCTTTTTTTTTTTAATATAACTACAATTGTTTATCTAATTTGAATACGAGGTTAAGGGCTACTCTTCCTAGAGCCGACTTGGCTTCTCTGACTCGTTTTTTTTTAATCTTTAAACTAGACTGTCCTGTATTTTTCTTTTATTTACAACCCTCTTATTTTTTGTTGTTAAAAAAAATCAACTACTTGGTCTTAAGCCTACCTGAGAAAGACTTGATAGTACGAAATGCAATCCAACAAGCATATTAAGTAATCTAATCTTTTTGGAAGGAGACTGAACGGTGGCGAGAGATTGAAAGTGAGGAGAGCAGTCCAAATGAATCCCTTGCCAAGGACTTGGAATTCCGAAATCTCAAGGAGCAATGGTATGTTGAATTCCACCAACAAATGTTATTTCTAGTGTTGGCTTTTAATTCTTTTTAATTTTACTTCATCGTGGGCTTGTTCGTGTCACTGAACGGATTCTGGACTCAGGCTCTCTGCGGACTGGATGATGTTTGAATTCATCGTTCCACGCTTCCAAAAATAAATAAGGAAGAAGGGCACAGTTTTTGTTTGTTTTTTTTTTATTTTAGGGTTCGATTGCTGACGCTCCTTATTTAAATAGCTCACTATTTTGGTTTGAGGCAGAGCTCTGGGAAATCTTCAGTTCTAGAGAGCATTGTTGGAAGGGACTTTTTACCTCGGGGCTCAGGTATTGTAACAAGGAGACCTCTGGTTCTACAGCTTCATAAGATTGATGCCAGTCAACAAGAGTATGCTGAGTTTTTACATATCCCGAGGAAGCGTTTTACAGATTATTGTAAGTGGTTACTTTGCGTCCACAGTTTGTGAGATGTTAAATTGTAACTACAATGGGTTGCTTTGAAATAGTTCCTTTTAGACATTCTGGATTGTTTGTGGAGGGTGTGAAACATCATTCAAGATGAGTTGCTTCCCTCCTTTTCAGCAAGATGAACTCCCTATGTGAAGGGATTACATGGTGCAGTTTATCTGAGTCTGTACTCTGTCGCTGTTTTCTCATCTCACAATCTTAAACATCTCTCTTGCATGCCCAGTTCGTAGCAGTTCATCATTCCACGTATTTGCATTCTAGTTCATAGCAGTTCATCTTAATTCTGCGTTCTAGTTCTAATCGAATATAAGAATTCCTTAATTCTGCATTCTAGCTCTAAATTGAATATAAGAATTCTCTGAGGCAACAATTGTTAACATAGAATGGCTGCATCACACCTACATACGGCACTACTGGTATTTCTATTTAGCTGTTATTTGTTATTATATGCATCAAAAGTTATGATTATATATATATCTATATATTTGTAATTGTTGTTATCGTTGTGCAGGTACCTTGAAGGATGACTATGGCTGGAGGTCAAGTAGGTAAATTATCAAGTAAATTTTCTAGGTGAAGCATGAATAGGCCTGTAGGTTCAAGAGTCTGAACAAGGGCTCTGATACCATCTGTAGTGCTCTGGTTTTTACAGCAGAGCACTAAGTAAATTTCTAAGTTAATTTCCCATGTAGTAATTCATTCAGGTATGTGTGAGTAAATTTTTGAAGAAAATTCTACGTTTTTAAATGATGTTTAGCATACTGTGTTGTCTTCAATAATCATACATTCGCATTTAATAGAATAACTATTATATCAATATTTTCTTTCAACAACTTGTAGTTTTTGCATAAGAATATGTTCATCGTAATAAATCATAAATCTGGAAGAAGGTATAAGCAGGTTTCAAGTTCGTTTCCACATAATAATTTAATAAAATAAATAATCAAGAAAATTACCTGATGCTGATGCTAACCGTAAGTTGTAGCAGGTTGTATAACCTCTTAGGCAGCCAAACTGAAGTGTCCACCCTACCGACCAGCTATAATCTTGCTGGCCCTTGGAAATCAAAGGATTTCCAAGCCCCCGAGCCCACAATCTGATAATCCCGAGAGCAGTCTTTCCTTCTGTTCTCAAAATCTTTCTCTTCGCCAAACTTTCTGTTCTCCCAACTTCTGTTCTCCCAACTTCTGTTCTCCACTTTCCCCCTTCCCCAATCAAAAACCCCCTCTATATACATGTCCATCCTCGAGAAGACCTTGGGCTTCCTCCACCGCCCCAAAATCCCCTTCTCGAGCCCCTCAACACTTACTCCTATCACCAGTTCATTTATACACGGTTCTTTATTAAAATGTATAATTAATTACTCTCATGGAAAGGTTAGTTGGTTTTGGATTGACGGTAGTAAGTATTTATTACGGTGGGGATTATCACCCAAAGGTTATCCGTTCGAAACAAGCTTCATTAATTACAAGTATATCCGCCGTCCTTGATATTTTAATGTTATTAATGTAATTAATAAAATATTATATAATTAGTTGCCCCTTGTCAACTTGGACATGATGTGTCCTAATGATCCACCTTATCCGTCGAGGCTACTTTAGCTTGAGGTTTAAATTCCAAGATTAACATTGAATAATTAAATATCCATTTCCATCACATCACGGTTATTCCAAAAAGGATTATCTTGTTATGGCTAACTTTGAAATGGAATTAATCACGTAATATTAATTTATAAATCAATATTTTAAATCTTACTTATATTGCATTTGTTACGATAGGGATATAAATGTTGCTGGAATATCATTTATTAATTAATAATAATAATTAAATCACCCTTTGACAATAATAAAAGGTGAATCAATCAAGTACAGGAAGGGTTCCTACTTCCACTAACTCGGAATCAAGGAATACTAAACCCCCAACAGTGCTAACTAACACATCCTCCCTTCATAACCTACGTCCAGCATCCTCCCTATCCTTCCTCTGCTAGTACAACAGTGGATGTCGGACTCACCGATCTGACCACATAGAACTTGAGAGTGATAGCGTCGGCTGAACAGCGGACCTATCCTCCCCTAGCAGGCATCCGACAATCGTCATCACAACAACATGGGGAGCGTGTCTCAGCACGGCCCTCCCACGACCTCGGGTCTCATGGAAACATAGGGTGGAAAACACATCCATCCCTCTCAACATACTGGGCCTACGCCCTTATCAACTCATACTTGCTGCTATCGGGATTATCAGTTTGTGTTATCGTATCCTCATTTTGGCTGCTAAGGTTTGCTGTATGAACATGTTTTTCTTTTCCAATGTATATCAGATCAAGTAACTGGCTATCCCATAGCCCCTGTGTCCTGTAGGTTAGTGTTTTGCAAAATACAATTTATAGACAGCATTTTTCATTGATCGCCAATTGATCCATGTTATCATTTCATTTCATGTAACCTTTTAGCTCATCATAGATACATATAACATTTCAATAATTCATATAAGAAGATGGTATCCACGTACCGAATCATATATTTCACATTTCATTAAGGAAAACATATAAACATATACTGAAATCGTAAAATAAGGAAATCATATGATAATCATGACATCATAACTGCATAACATAGTAACATCATAATCATGGTGAAATCATAAGACAGAGTAACATCATATAATGAGGTCCAATATAGTTTACTCAGTCGAGCTGAGTTCGACAAAATATATAAGAAGTAAAGTATGGTGTGTCTAACTAATAAATATGCCGAATCAAAATATGGGCATTACACTTAACCCATGCAATCGTAATACAATGGACCCAAGCAAATTCAAACTATCTTCTAAATCAAGCTTTCTCCCCATCCCCAAATAGGATAGAATTGGTTCAAGTGTTTTTTATTACATATATAAATTTTCTTTATCCTCATGAGAAAGGTAGATCTTTACAAACTAATTATATAGAAACACACATAAACATTACATTGAAAATACTATTTTGATCACCTTGATGTCAATCCGTCCCCTTCATAGGTTTGGTCATCATGTACTTATAATTGACCTTGTAATTCTTTTTAAATTTCTTATTGTTCAATAAATCAAATCCTTGGGATTTTTCTAAAACAAAGTGCATGGCACATGTGAAGAAGTACATCTTTGTCCCCTATAGAATTCTCCTCACTAGTTCCAATAGCTTCATATTTTAATTTTTCCTTCAACATCTAGTTGGGATCCTTCATTTTTGAAGGGTCTATCATGTCCCTAGGTTGCTCCTCCTCAAAAATTTGGGTTCCCCAAAAGGAGAGGGGATCATTTTTTCAATGTATAGTGATGCATCCTTTTCTTGTTTTACATTGGGAAATATTATTTAAAATCCAAGTGAACAATCTCCACTACAACCTCAAATTCCACCAAGTATGCTAATAGATGTTCCACCTTTTAATGAGTGGCCTAACAAAATTTTGGTGTTCCTTCTTAATTTCAGATTTTCATTTAGGGAAAATCACTATTATGTATTCAAAGCAAGATGTACACTAGAAAGAAATATTCTCATAACCTAGGTTTTACACATAGTCAATGGCTTCTAAGAACATGTCCTATGGTGGTCCTCTAGAAGGTTAATTTCCTTTTTGAAATAAATGACATAATAAGTTGGAAAACCTTTCAATCAAAAAGTGATGGAAAGGAAATTGTTGAACATGACCAATACAATGGAAGTAAATTGTTGTATCCTTGAAATATTTCATATATTTAATAGCTTCTTCCACTTCTAGAACTATGGGGCCCAATATGTTCAATAGAGAGATGCAAACCTAGGAGGAAGAAAAGCATCTTGATTTGAAGAAGGAACCTTCACACTAATGAGGGAAAACCATCTACATAGAGACACATACCTATCTTGGATAATTTAAAATATAACTTTGGAGGATGATTGAAATGTTGAGCAAGAGAGTTGAGCTAGTGACAACTAGGGTACAACCTAGCTACAAAAAATGTTCGAGTTCAAGATTTCCATTATCATATTATAAAATTATAGCTATTAAAAATTTTATAATTATTATAAGTAATTGTATGTCTGTTATTCTTATATTTTCTTGCAAAAAAAGTATTCCATTTTTTATGGTTTGCAAAAAATATAAAGGCAGGGATTAAAAATCTCAACCAAATCAAGTGAAACAAATACCTCCCTCCCATCCCTCAGCTTTAAAATAGAACCCATTATGTCGATTCTCAACAGTTCAGTGGTGATGGATGGTGGAGGCTGAAGCTAAATAGGAAAATTCAATTTTCTCTTTAACGACATTTTATTTTGAGGCTTTAATATCATTCAAGCCATGGTTAGTGTAACAAACAATGCACAATTCCTACATTTATAGGAAATACACACTTCAATTTAAAGGGGGTATTGACCTATTCCATTTATTAAAGTATCAACGGAAATACAAAGTCTTTTGTTTAAACAATTTAGTTCTCTAACAAACCTAGTTCCAGTTGTGTGTGTTCCTTAACTATTAATTGAATTGTCCCCATTCTTTGAAATTCTTGTACATTTTATTTCACATGCCATCAAAGGACTCTTGGACATTTTGAAGGGAGTAGTTTCAATTATCATTATTTATAATGGTCAACATAGGTGGTTGAGTCAAATATTTGATTAATGGCCACTAGGGACACAAATCGTGATTAAATAGTATCACTAGAAAAAAGTAGGTATAAAGTAATATTAAACATAAATCTTGCAAGTTTTTCTTGATATGATGGTTCTTTGATTTGTTCAAACTTTCATTTGCATATTATTGTTCATGTCCAAAATGTTGATATGGGCATCGTGAATTTTAATATTATTATTCATGTCCAAACTTCTAATATGGAAGTGGTTCATTTGTATTCAGCTGGAAAAAAGTACGAATAATCTGTAAAGGAGTACTTGTCGACCTCCGACCTCTTCGGTCTCTGCTCCTGTCGTTTGTCTACCTTAGACTTTCGACTCTCGACCTTTCTTCTATCGACCGCACATCGAAATCTTATGCTCGCCTTCTTGTCTTCGAATGTTAGTTTACTTCGCACCAGTGGTCGTCGGCAATCCCCATGGTCGACTTCTCCTGTTGATCAACTTCGATTGTTTTGCCTAGGCTCCAATACTCCTGCATCAAACTCCCCAGGTGAAAAAGAACTCGACTGCTCCGTCAATCTCCTGAATTCCTCTTTTGAAATCCATGTCCCCTCGTTTGACTCATCATCCCTCCATTAAACTAATTATTCCTTCTTCCATGAAATTCGCATGCGTCCGACTTCATGTTCCTCCAATACTTCGGCAATTTCCTCCTTGTCGTGTCGACCTGGAATTTTCCCTGTCCAATCGATATTCGACACTTTTGCACTATTGTTGGTTCAACCTTATTCATACTTATACAGATATGAGACATTGAACGTAGGAGAAATGTTCAATTCTGTCGGCAGCTCAATCACATAACCATTGTCTGAAATCTTCTTCAAAATCTTACATGGTCCAATCTTCTTCAGCTTCAGCTTGTTATATGTTCTTGTCAGGAACCTCTCTTTCCTCAAGTGTGCATAGACTAAGTCTCCTTCATTGAACGACTGTGGCCTCTTCTTCCTATCAGCTCTCAACTTGTATGCTGCATTGCTCTTTTCAATGCTCTTGCGTACATCTTCATGCACTTCCTTCATATGCTCTGTGAATGTTTATGCATCCACGCTCTTTCTGATCTCTGTCGGTATCTCGACCAAATATACCACACCATGTGGGCTTCGACCCTAAACAATATGGAATGGGCTCATACATGTCGATTGATTCAGAGAATAGTTGTACGCGAATTATGCTTGCGCCAACATGTTCTCCCACTTCTTGGGTATGTCAGTCGTCAAACATCTCAAAAGGTTTCCCAAACTTCTGTTCACCACCTCGGTCTGTTCATATGTCTGCAGATGGTATGTCGAGCTAAAATTCAACTTCGTGTCCAGTTTCTTCCATAGGGTTCTCCAGAAATGACCCATGAACTTGGTTTTTTTGTTCGACGTTATACTCTTCGATAATCCATGCAATATGACTATCTCCTTGAAGAATAGTACAACAATGCTTGTGGCATCACTTGTCTTCCAACACAGAATAAATTCTTCCATATTCAAAAATCTTTCGACTACAACAAATATTGAATCGTTACCTTGTTGCGTCTTAGGCAATCTTAGCACAAAATCCATGCTCAGGTGCTCCCATGGGGTATTCAGCACTGGTAAGGGTGCTTACATCCCCGTATTCTGACTTCTTCCCTTTGCCAACTGGCAAGTTCGACACTGTCTTACCCACTTACCGACATCTTTCGTCATTCCTATCCAATAATACTTTTCTTCAACCAACACCTTGGTCTTGTTGATGCCAAAATGACTTGCTAATCCACCACTATACAGCTCTCGGATTAGGTTCTCTCTTACGGGTCCTCTGGGAATACACAACTGTTGTCCCTGAATAGGTATCCCTCTTGAATAAAATAATCCAAGTATGGAGTTCTGTCGACACTCCATGGTTTGCGACTAGCCTTCCATGCTTTCGCAAAATCCTCATCGATCTCATACTCTGTCTTCACCGACTCTATTCATGTTGCCTAAACTATAGTCGCGTTCAACAATGCAACTCTTAGACTCAGCGCATCAGCAACCTTGTTCTACTTTCCTGACTTATGTCGCAACATGAAGGTATACTCCTGCAATAATTCAACCCACTTCATGTGCCGCTGATTCAACTTCGACTGAGTATTCAAGTACCTCGGTGCTTGGCGATCCATATACAATAAAAATTCCTTGGGAAGAAAATAACGCCTCCACTTCTTCAATGCTTGGACAATAGCATAGAACTCCTGGTCGTAGACCGAATATTTTCGCTTCACTTCATCCAACTTTTCGTTGAAGAATGCAATTGGTCGACCCTCCTAGCTCAACACTGCACCAATTTCCATTCCACTCGCATCGCAATCGACTTGGAAAACTTTGTTGAAATCTGGGAGCGCTAACACTGGGATCTCAGTCACCTTCTGCTTCAACTTGTTGAAATATTTATGGGCAGCTTCTGTCCACTTGAACTCCCCTTTCTTCATGCACTCAGTCAAAGGTGCACATATCCGATTGAATCCTCTGATGAACTTCCTATAGAAACCAGCAAGTCCATGGAAACTTCGCACTCATGTCGTGCTTGTCAGTTCTGGCCACTCCAATATAGCCTTTACCTTCTCTGGGTCCATCACTAAGCCTTTACTCAAGATTACAAATCCTAAGTACACCATTTCTTCCTTCATGAAGAAACACTTCTGCAGATTCTCTATCAACTTCTCTTCCTGCAGCTTCCGCAACACTTGTCGAATATGCTACAAATGTTTGAATTTGGTTCGACTAAATATCAAGATTTCCTTGAGGTACACTACGACAAACTTTCCCAATAATAGTTTCAGTACCTCGTTCATCAACCTCATGAACGTACTAGGTGCATTTTTCAATCCGAATGGCATGACTAAGCACTCATACAACCCTTCCTTCGTCTTGAAGGTTGTTTTCCATTCAACTCCTTCTATGACCCTGATCTTGTGATAACCACTCTTCAGGTTGATTTTGGTGAAGTATCTCACTCCACTCAAACAATCCATCAAGTCATCCATCCTAGGAAATGGAAATATGTACTTGATCGTGATCTTATTGATCACTCTGGATTTTATACACATCCTCCATTCTCCACCCTTATTCGGTGCTAGTACTATTGGTACCACGCATGGGCTCATACTTTCTCTGATCAATCCTCCGTCCAACAACTCTTGGACTTGTCGATTGAGTTCTTGAACCTCTGTCAAAGTCATCCTATGTGGTGCCTTGTTTGGAGAACTCGATCCTGGAATCAAGTCGATTTGATGGTATATGTTTCTTGTTGGTGGAAATCCCGTCGGTGCATCGTCGACTACTATGCTCTGAAACTTGTCGAGTATCTCTTTGACTTCGATTAGAATCCTTTCCATCATAGACCTCTCGACACATGGTCCTTTCGGAATGATGGTGAAACATCTCGGTTGTTTCTCCTCGTCTGCTAGGAATTCCTTTGTTGAGCACATCATCACTCACTTCTCCCAATAGTTTCTCTCGCCCTTCTTGCAGTCGGATTGCTCCTCCTGCTTCAGCTTCAGCATTCTCCACGTGTCATTTTTCCACACTGTGACTATTTTGGCTCGACCATCATAGATCATCTTTCGATCATATTTTCATGGTCTCGCTAACAACAGATGACAAGCATCCATTGGGATTACGTTGAACAGTACACTGTCTTCAATCTTCCCAACCTTAAATTTTATCGGGCACTGTCTGGTTACCTTGACATGATGTCCTTTCTACAAACATGATATCTTGTATGGGTGTGGGTGTTCTCGACATCTCAAACCCAACTTTTTGATGACCTCCGTCGACACAAGATTCTCTGTACTTCCACCATCAACTATGGCCTTACAATACCTGTCTCCAATCAGCACTCTAGTTCGAAATATAGCCTTTCGCTGTGTCGATTCCTTCTCATCAAGTCGGTCGTCCTGAACCAACGTTCTTCTATTCGTCATGGTTCGACCTTTTCCTCTACCCTCTTCCTCACTGTCGGATGTCGATTCCATCCTCTCGTCGACCTGCTCATCTCTTCGACGTCTGGGTTTCGACTCATCCGCCACGTGTAGGTTCTTTGGGAATTCATAGGATTTGTGTCCCACTCCGTGACACTTACAACAGACTACAGCTGGTCTTTCAGCTCCTTTATTTTCTGTCGGACTAGTTCGACCATATGTGCCCCAACTACGGGTCTCTCGACCTTCCTGTTGTTTTCCCTTTGTTTTCTCTCTGGTCGCTATCCCTTCCGCACGTCGGTCATCTTCGACGACTTCTCTCCTAGTTCCGCTACTTTGGCCCTTCGCGGAAACAGTCTTCGCAACTCGACCAGTAATCCTCCCTCTAGTTGACGTGTTCTCCTCGATAGTTTCTCTTCTGCCTTCAGAGCTAACTAGTAGGCTTCACCAACCGCTTTGAACCTCGACAAGCTCAACTCATCCTGTATGTCATACTTCAAATTGTTCACATATCTTGCGACAGCTTCTTTTCCTTCGTTGGTTTGACTTGATCTAATCAACAGTCTATAGAACTCTTCCGTGTACTCCTTCACGGTCATCTCTTTCTATCAAAATTTTTGCTACTTCCTAAACAAGGAAATCACATAGTCATTAGGAAAGAACTTCCCTTTCAGCTTGGAAACCATCCTGTCCTAAGACTTGATCTTTTCCTTGCTTTTATGGACTCTGTCATCATGTACATTGTCCCACCACAATGAGGAATGACCCTTCAACCTCATACATGCAGTTTTAACCTGTTTAGGATCCTCTATCTGCTCTATGTCGAAGTATTTATCCATCTCTCTGAACCAATCTATCAAGTCTTCTCGATCCAAACTTTCTGAGTAAGTGCAAACATCCATCTTTGTTAGACCTCTCATCTCCATTAGAAGCTTGATGAATATATATTAAGGTTCCTCTTCCACTGCTTCTCGTGCTTCGACTTCCTCTTCGTTGTGGTCAAGTGTGTCACAAATGCAACCATGCCTATGGATTTCTTTGATCGCTGCAACCTCACTGGTCAAACTTCTTGCATGCACTCGTCTAACATTTCACGATCAATTGTCACTGTTCCTCCACGCGCTCTTCGTCCTACACCTATGACATTTACACCTCTTTGAGCCATCTTCAACCTCAGCTGAAAACTACACTCGTCCAATCGCAACCGGACTTTCACCACTCGCGCACAACTCTACCCAACCGCAGCTCGAGCTGTCTATGCACTCACAGGATCTTCCGGCTCTCCCAATTCAACTGCTCAATTGGATTTTGCTCTGGGCTCTAATACCAATAGGTACTAGTCAGGTTGGTATTGCTATCTCTCATGTTTACAGGATGGTTCCGCTCTGATACCAACTGGTGTAAGGGGGTGTCAGGTCTTTTCGGACCCTCTTGCTTAAAAAAACACACCACAACACACAAATTTCTCACAAGGCTTGTCGTGAACTGAATGCCAGAAGTCGGCTTCTATTCCTTGAATCAAATTACAATGTTTAACTACAAAGCAAATAGACAAGTTGGACTTAGCCTGTTAAAAAATACAGAAATGGAACTCTGTCTCTCGGTGTGTTTCTCGATTGTGTGTGATCCTCCTCCCTCTCACAGTCTCTGCTGAATGAAAGAACTCAATGAGCCATGAATGAGCGATCCCTCTCTCTGTTCCTTTGCACTGCTCTTCTACTCTGCTCCATTCCTACTCCTCCCAAGGTCCACTTTGTTCCCCAAGACGTCCTTCCTCTGTCCGTCGAATTCTCCCTGATCCTGCAGACCTGCAGTTGTCAGCTCTCTCTGGGCTGGTTGCACAACCTCCACCTGTGGTGACATCTGCCGTGATCCCAACCACCTTCATAACTACCATTAAATTCTCCAACAACCTCCAACAATTATTGCCTTGAAACCCACATCTCTGACTGTGCTATAGTAGTCGGTCCCATCACCTATCTCGACCATACTATGCTTTGTCATCCCTCGACTTCACTTGTCAGCTCCACTTAGTCTCTACGGCTACTAGATAATCTGCCCCGTCCTCCACACTCGGCCTTTCCCGCAATCCGTCAGTGTCACTGTTCTACAACTCGTCGACCTCCGACCTCTTCGATCTCTGCTCCTGTCATTTGTCGACCTTAGACTTGTCAACTCTCGACCTTTATCCTACCAACTGCACATCAACATCTTCTGCTCGACTACCTGGCTTTGACTTCCAGTTTACTTCGCACCAGTGGTCGTCGGCAATCCCCCTAGTCGACTTCTCATGTCGATCAACTTTGACTATTTCTCCTAGGCCCCTGATGCTCCTGCATCAACTACAACCATTATGAATGATTTTCTCAGCGTTGGGAGTCGAAATAACATCCCATTTATTTTAAACAAAATAACATTTGTGGACCATGGTTCCGCCCACCGCTGATTATCATGATCTCTAAGTTTGATCTTTCTAAATATGGAATGATATCTACTTTGAGCTTCCAAAATAAGGAATAACATCTAACAATAACACTTTTTTAATAACAACGATGCACCATGATAATAAAAACTGCATTGGTGCATCCTGTGTAAATAGACGCACCAATGCTGCAAAACCACATATGCACCATACTGGAACATTTACAAAAAACCCGCAAAAGAAAATATATGTTATATTTGATAGCGGTTAGTTATCTATGCATGTTTCAATATTGTAGAAACTAGTGTGCTCAATATATAAAGGTGCACCAATGGAAAAGTATTTTTTATGCACCTCAGTATGATGTTTTTTTATTTTTTATTATGTGTCAATAAGGTGCATCATGGAAAACATAGTGTTCCGGTGTGTTCATGTCTTTTAGACATGCCACTATTCCAGAAATTTTTAAAAAATTATATATGCACAGTGTATTTAATATTATGATGCATTGATGCTTCTATGTAAATAGCACACCGATGTACGGAAAATCAAAAATAAAAATTTGCACAGATTTTTTTTCCTGTAACCTAGAAAAGAAGTACTAATTTCAATTTTTTTTTTTTTTGTAAGGCTCGTACCCATAGAGTTTCGAACAGGTGACCTTACAAAAGGATTTCCTTAATAGTAAACCCATTCACCATCTATTCTATGCCACGTGGATGATAATTTCAATTTCAAAAACATTCTATAGGGTATTAAAAAAAACTAATCACCATTTCATTTTTTTACCGAAATTTCAAGGGGAGAGTTTTGGAAGAGAGAGTTATCAGGGAGGAGTTTGGATCAACAAGATTATTCTGAAGATCAAAATTTGTAAGGTATAGTGTATCAAACAAAACCCTACATAGTATAAATGTCAAGTTTGTAAATCATTACTATTGATCGCAATGCATGGTTTATTTATTTTCTTATTTAGATCTTCTTGTTGCTTGTTTTCATTTTATGTGGCTGCAAAATTTTACATTATGGTTTAAATCCCTCTATTGTTTCACAATTAAGATTTCTCTTTTTAGAGATTTTAGATTTAATATGTTTGTAGTTTTTTATATAAATCGTTGGGTGCGATGGGACCACTTCTTGGGTCGACACCGAAACCCAGTCGGTCCTATTAGTTTTTTTTTTAATTTTAAAAAATGCTTACACAGTTTTTGACACATTGAAGTTATTGAAACACACTAGTAAATTTATAGTAATGGCACATTGGTAATGTCGGGCATGTTATTTTATTTTTTATTTTTAAGAAAAATGCTTATGCATTGGTCAGTGCGTCCGACTTATGATAATGCACTGGTGTGTTAATTATGAAAGCGCACTGTTTATTTTATTTTATTTTGGATAACAGTGCATTCAAGTATGGTGCCCTAGTGTGGTCTGGTATGACAAGCACTGATGCATTTCATATACTTAAACGCACCAAAATGACAGACTCTTTTTTTTTAAGATATGTAATTTTTTTTGTATAATAGACTTAATAGTTTATCTATTTAATGGTCCATGTTGTTTATTGATTGAAAATGCATAATAAGTGCTCAATAAATAGCAATTATAGTCGACATTTTGGGAGCACATCCAAAGTCGTGAAGAGGGAAAGATCTTTGTAATTTCTATATCAAATTAATATGTTTGAATTATTTGTAAATTTAACTAATATGTATTGGTTAATGTGTGACATGCAGATCCAAAAAATGAGGAAGCTCGATAAGATTCTTTGCAATCTAAGTGCAGAAGAGCATAAAACCTTGATGGAAAATTTGCAACGGGATAAATCAGGTGAATAAAAAAGAATAAATATGAATTTTTTATTGAATTTTGAGTAATATTGTAGTTAAGAATATTCAATAATATTTTTCAAAGAATCTAATTCATATATGTTGAATGTTATGCAAGGACTGACAATGGAAATGGACATAATTGAATTGCAGGACGAGCCCTCTCAATAGAAATGTGCTTCAAATGTATGAAATCATTGAATTTTTCTATTATGTGCATCTAATTAATTAATTTAGCATTAAATATTAATTTTCAAATGTTTTATTGCAAAAAAGAAAACAAAATGGAACCCATTCAACACATAACACATGATGACAAGGAAAAAAGAGGTTGGTAGAAAAGTTTGTGTTTCGGATAAAATTACTATGGCTGGGGTAGAACCACAACAGATAGAGTGACACCAGGAATCAACTCAATTCTAATTATGCTATGTAAACATGAAATGCCAACAATAAAAGAATAACACTCTCCAAATGTTCAAATAAGATCGTCATTGAGCTTGCACTCCAATGTTCTTTATCTACAACTTGCCCTCAACAACCAAGATATAGAATCATATAAAATGTATATAAATTGTTAGCATATAATATAGCATAGTCCATGATCATATTAAACAAATATACCCAATGAAAATAATATAAACATTTGCAACATGAATTGGACAAGAAAAAAGTATTTCTATTAATATAATGAAAATAACTACATAGTGACAATATTTTGTCGGCAACTCGTCAAAACTAAGAAACTAAGTTCCTCCACCTAGGCCTCCACCACTTCAATCCTCCATGCAATGGAAAGCTCATAATTTCAAGGAGTAATTGCATTCCTCCTTCACAAGATAGAGAAGATATTGGGAGATGAACATAAAAGAGTTCAATCTAACAAAGACAAGGGATGTAGACTCAAGGCAATGGCAATGGGGAAAAAATCCTCCAGAGTTTACGTGCTCTCTCTTTCTCCTCCTCCTCAATAATTAACCCTCAAAGGAGGTTGAGGGTCGAATTGGAACATTTTCCATCATATGGAAGGCCAAGGATCGAAAAGTTCGTTACTTGGCAAAGAAAACCTGAAATATTTTTAATTTTGAGCATGAAACCCGATGTACGTGGGTTGTAATGGAGCAGGATGCACATACACAGGCTGTAGTGCTTGTGACCCGCATACATCAACAAAAGTTTGATTTTTAAGGTTTTTACTAAGCAAGAGGGGTAGGATGAGTCTACAAAGGGACAAGGTAGGACATCAAGGCATGTTGTATAGGGTGTGGCAAATAATGCTATAATAGTTTGTGAGTACTTGTGATTTTGTTATAGCAACTTAATATTTCATATTTGTTGTGAACTTTATATTTTATTTTTTTTGCACTGCCCATCCTTGGATGTCTTCAAACATGTGTTAACATACAAAGAAGATCCATCCGAAAAATTGTTTGACATTGGGTTAAGTAAAGGTTGTGAGTATATGTTGGAGAATCAAAAATTAATTGTGAAATTTGTAAGTATCTTTGTTGTTTTACTTCTCTCATTTTATAACTAATAGAACAACAAAATTACTTATATTAAACCTATGATTTGTTACAGGGTATAAAACTTGTAGGAAACAAAGTTTGGAGTGCAGCCAATAGAAGATTTGTTGAAACAAAGCATGTGATGTGGTTTTGAAGGAATATATATCATTCAAGACTCAATTCTTGCTATGGTACATCGCTTTTCAATTTACATGAACATATGTATTATCTATTTTAATTTTCATTATTCCGAACAATGTATATACACTCATCACTCTTTATTTTTATGTTTGTAGATGGAAGTTGAGCAAGAGAAAAAAAATCGAAACAATCTACAAAACATTTGGCCAAATAACACGAGTCATGCAAGTGGCTCAAGCACTAACAACAGTTCCAACGAAGAATGATGATCCATATATTTTGGATATTAATGGAAGTTGTTGTATATTTTGAAATAATAGTTTGTGAAAATCAAACATTTTGTGTAATGTATTGGACATAGTATCCCAATTGAAATACAATGGGTTACAATGTAACAATTACGTGCATGTTGACATTTTTTATTATTGTGGACTTTATGTTGTCCCATTTTATATGACACATGGCCTCTTATTGATATATAATAAAATGAAGTTTTTTTCTTATATTGCATTCTCCAGTGTCGTGAAAGGTTACATCGGTAATTAAATATATGGTTGATTAAATATTACAATAGATGCGAAAATTTATGATATAACAAATTAATCCAAACATCATATTCATATGCAATAATAAAAATTCAAATGAATACTACTATATGAAATATTTCAATTTTTGATGAATAATGGAATAAAATTACACACACACACATACACTTCAGTGCGATGTCAGCAGTCATTGTTCACCAAACAGAAAATAATCACTAGTGCATTTGATTTTATTAGTCGTACCAGTTTTTTGACAATGTAGCACCTGTGCATTTGAGAGAATTTTGCATTGGTGCGATTATAATAAAATAGTCGTGATGCAGTAGGATACTCGTTGCATGCCATAGATATTGTTCTATTATCATGCCCCTGTGCGGTACTTTATATTAACTGCACCATTAATTTTAAAAATATAGCGACAGTCGTCGTCCCAGTCAACTTTAATGGTGTGTTTTCCTCTAGTTATCGCACTGGTTCTTTTTAATAGTTCATAAGCACTGGTTTTTTTTAATAATTCATAGGGATAGGTGTGGCATGTAATGTAAAGCATCAGTGCTTATATTGTTATAAGGTATCGGTGCATTTTAATAGTTCGTAACCACCGATGCTACAATTCATATAAAGCACTGATTTCGGTTAAAATTTTGGTACACATCGGTGTTGATATATTTTAGTGTAGGGACTTGTCTACTCAATTATCTATCTTACTATGAATTGGTGAGATTCAATTGGTAGAAGATGAAGCAATTATCTCTATTTTCCTAATATCTTTAATCAATTTTGAATTCGAAATAACTTGGAGGGAAAAACCTAAACTAAAAAATGGGAGGAAAATTGAATTACTTCATATAACATCAAAGAAGAAATGATACTTCAACCTTGATTGAGGTCAATCCCTTCTCCTTTGATTTGAGATATCCTTCTCCATCCATTCCTTTGATCATCCAAGTGCTTTACGTTGAAGATGAGCCTTCCAACCTTTAAATCCTTCTAGCATGCCTTTACTCTCACTTTCTATATTTTATAATGCCCCAAATGTCTTTCTTTTATTACATTGGGATTTGTGCACTCAATTGCTAAACATGAATGTGGGACTAAACTTTTCACTTTTTTTTATTATTTTCCTCAAAAAACCCACTTTTCCATAGTTTTCCAGCATTTGACTTGACTTTCCATAATTTTCAGAACAATTAATACACATGTCATGTATTCTTTCCACTCTATGAGTTGTAGAAACTAGGTTTTGGCCTTTTAAGTGGTCCTATACTTGGCCTCTTTAGAGCAAACTTTTTTTAGGATATCTCATCATTCAGTTATGTACTTTGCATGCATCCGCATGCATCCCAGTCACCAGTTTGATGCCTCCAGCACCTAGTCCCTAGTCTGCCAGCACCCGAGAGCTTCCTTCCACTCAGTTTTAGCCCTCCTAGTGCTTAGTGCGCCCAGCATGCACCTACCACTTGAGAGGAGTGCCTTTTCTCACCTACCACTCCAGTTCACTTCAATTAGCTAGTTGTCTTTCCTTGATTTGAGGCTAGACTGACTCCTAACTGTTGTTATCACTCCGATGGACCTCCAGTGAGACTTGGCTACCTATTTTGACTCCAATTAGCTCCTCATGCACCCTCCACTGAGCGTCCTTCCCTACATTACTGCCATATCCATCAGTTACACTTATTACACTCAGTTAGACTCAGTTTGACACCTAGATGACAGTTAATTGTGCATTGATGACCACCATTGATTGATGATGAGGACTCCTAGTTGGAGCCAAGCTATTCCATGCAGTATATTCGAATGACCTCCTTGGTTAATTCGAATTGCTCACTCATTGTGACAGTATTGTATTGTAATTCTACTATTCTGAGTTATAAAGCAATGATGCATCTCTCTTGCACAGTTTTTACTCCAATTTGTTTTACCTCATTGTGATTGATTTACTTGTTCAATAGATCTATTGTGACTAATTTTACATGGTATCAGAGCCATGGCAGGGACAATATTTCTCTTCTGCAGGTGTTCTACATGAAGAATTGAGTGAATTTGCTCAAAATACTACACAGCGGCATGCAAAATCTCATGTGCATTCATCCATGTGCATGCAAAGCTGAAATTTCTCTCCAATACCACTCCAGAAGCTTGAGTTTTCCACAGAATTCCTGGAATTGATACATTGGATCTTTAAGCTTGCTTGATCTCCAGTCCTAGGTGTGATGCAACTCTAAAAGGGTGGATTGTTCGACCTTACGGTTCTTGTTTTGATTGTGATTTGCAGGTTTATCTTCTCCATCAATTGCATTCGCTATCTTGTGATTTGCAAGTTCTTCTTCATCAATTGCACTCGCTATCAGTGATGGATTACTCTTCTTCAAAGCCTATGCTAACTCCTTACAATTATTTTGATTGGAAAGATGACATGGAGATTATATTGCGCTCAAAAGGGTTCTATAGAGTCACCATGGGCCTCGAATTGGAGCCAAACACATTGCTTGAGAAAACAAAACACTTCAATAAGCTTGATGAGGGTTATGGTCTTCTTTGCCTCTCTTTTTCCAAGGATCTTCATTTCCATCTCAACGGATTGAACTCTCCAAAAGTAGTATGGGAGCAACTTGACAAACCTTTTGGCAAGCAGGATGAGCTTAGAGCTTTTCAATTGGAAAATGAATTGATTGCTCTTAGTCCTGAGAATTTCGAGACCATCAATGAGTTTTTCACAAGATTCAAGATTTTGGCTTTGCAATTGAAGAACAGTGGAGTTGTCAAAGAGGATAAACAATTTATCCTCTCCATTCTTTCAAATCTTGGTAAAGATTTCTCGGTATTTGTCTCTACTTTCAATTCTAGTCGGCTAACTACCCCGAATTGGAAGATGCCTACCTTGAATGCCTTCATTGAGTTCGTCACCAAAGAGCATGATAAGCTAATTCAAATGGGGTCCATAAGCTCCAAAGATTCAACCCTATTTGTTGGAGGATCCAAGAATTTGAATGGAAAAGGGAAGCAAAAGAAAGAGAATCCCAAATTCAAACCTTCCAAGCAAAGAGAGAAAACCAGACCATCGGATGCACCATCCGGTTCAAGGAGCAAGCAAAAGGGTAAAGAGGGTAAAGAAAAATATAAATGTTCTTATTGCAATCGTGGCTTTCATCCTGAAATTTCATCCATGAAGAAAACAATAGATCAAATGGCCCTCCTTTTGGAAAAGAATAACATAACTCTTCCCGACGGTGCACGGAAAAAGGATAGAAATGATAATCATGAAAGAGGTCAAGCACTCATGGCAACTGTTTGGAAACCCACCACTCTACTGATAGATTCTGGTGCTTCGAATCATATGGATGCAAATATTGACTCTTTTTCCTCATTTGATCCAAACAACTCCATCCCCATCCATTTGGGATATGACTCAAAAATTTCATCAAAGGGTAAAGGTACCATCCATTTAGAGCATGGCAGTTTTCAAAATGTTCTTTATGTGCCTTCCTTGGATTCGAATCTTCTTTCTATGTATCAAATGACACACACTGGTGCACCGAAGAAAGTTCTTTTCAGACCTAACAAAGTTGAAATTTCTGATATTGAAAGTGGAAAATTTATTGCATTCGGAAAGGCAAATCATACTGCAAAATACTATGAGTTTTCACACTTTGTGTCACTTGAAAAGCCCACTACTCTTCTCACTCATGGCAATGAGGTTAGTAGGATTTGGAATGAAAGGTTTGGACACCTTACAAGTATTTGTTGATGTTACAAAACAAATCCATGGTTGATGGTCTTCTGCACCTCCGTTCCTCGAAGGGAATTTGCCCAGGTTGCATCATTGGGAAGCACCCGGAGCACAAGTTCGACCGTGGCAAAGCTAGCAGAGCTTATACTATTTTGTGGATGATACATTCCGATATCAATGGTCCGCTGCCCAATATGTCCATGAATGGATCAAGGTATGTTTTGACATTCATTGATGACTTCTCTCGCTTTACTTGGGTCTTCTTTCTCAAACATAAATCAGAAGTGCTTGGAAAATTCAAGGATTTTAAGGCTTCTGTTGAGACTGTCACTGAGAGAAAGATCAAAGCTCTTAGATATGATAATGGCAGAGAATATATCAATACTAAGTTGCTGCAACTTTGTGCCAAAAGTGGAATTCAAATCCAACATACAGTTCCCTACACACCCCAGCAGAATGGTGTAACGGAAAGGAAGAATCGGTCACTGAAAGAGATGGCTACCTATATGCTTGAGTCAAAAGGTTTGGCTGCAAATATTTGGGCTGAAGCCATGAATGTTACTGCATACATTCAGAATCGAGTTCCACATTCATCCATGAAAGGTAAAACTCCTTTCGAAGCATTCACTGGTCACAAACCGGATGTGTCCAATTTGAGGGTTTTTGGCTCCACTGCATGGGCTAGAATTCCTTATGAAAAGAGAAAATCTTTGGATCCACAAAGTATTGAATGCATCCTAATAGGATATGGAGAAGAATAAAAATCATATAAACTCATGAATATCAGATCCAAAAAGATATTCATAGAGCGAAGTGTGAAGTTTGAAGAACCGCTTCAAGATTTGAAACTAGTCGAGGAAAACACTGCCGATCCGCAGTCTCTACAAGAAGAAGTTTCAAGAGAAGATGAAGAAAGCATTGGATCTGATAACTCTGATATTTTATCAGAATTTGATGGCCATGACATATCAGGTTCAAAATCCGACCATAATTATCCTCCTCAGTTACCAAAGTGGGCCCAAAACACTCTACAATCTGCTACTCCAAACATTGGAAATCCTGTTGATCCAAGGAGAACAAGAGAAGAATTTCAAAGAGTAGGTATGGATCTTTCTTCTTCTATCCATTATTATCTAAGAAATTTTATTTGATGATTGGTTCAGATACCAAATCATACTATCATGCCCACCAAGAGCCAAGATGGCAAACCACCATGGATGAAGAGTACAGTTCTCTTCAAAAGAACAATACATGGGAGCTAGTTTCTCTTCCACTTGGAAGAAAATTAGTTCAATGTAAGTGGTTCTACTGCATGAAGGTTGTTGATAATGGATCTATCAGCAAATACAAAGATAGGCTAGTGGAAAAATGTTTCTCCCAAGTCCAAGGAGTGGACTACACTGAGACTTTTGCACCGGTTGCAAAGATGGATTCCATCTGCCTAGTTTTGGCTATTTCTGCATCGAAGCACTGGGAAGTGCACCATATGGATGTGAAGAGTGTTTTTCTACATGAAGATCTCAATGAATAAGTATATATGAAGCAGCCAAAACGATACATATCAGATCCATCATTAGTTTGCAGATTGAAGAAATCTTTGTATGGATTGAAACAGGCCCCAAGAGCTTGGTATGCAAAGATGGACTCCTTCCTTCTTTCTCAAAATTTCAAAAGATGCAAATCTGATCCAAATGTGTACCTATAGAAAGTTAAAGGTAATTTCCTGATTGTTTTTCTTTATGTTGATGATCTTCTCATTACTGGTAGCACTCTCCTTACAATCAACAAGCTAAAAACTGCCTTAAATCTAGCTTTTGACATGAGCGATTTGGGTTTGCTGAAGCAATTTTTTGGCTTGGAGATAGCTCAAAATTTTGATGGGATCACATTATCTCAGCAAAAGTATGCTTCAGACTTGCTATTAAAGTTTAATATGGCAAAATGTAAGGCAGGTCTGTTTCCATTCCTCTCAGGAATCAGTGTTGAGGAGGGAAATTCTACACCGCTTGCAGATTGCACTATGTATCGACAGTTGATTGGTTCACTACTCTACTTGACACACTCAAGGCCTGATATTTCTTATGCCATGAGTTCTATATCAAGGTATATGCAGCAGCCCCATGAGCTTCATTGGCGGGCAGCCAAAAGGATCTTGCAATATGTGCAAGGTAAGAGACATTTTGGCATACACTATGTTGCAGATTCTAAGCTAGATTTCATTGGTTTCACTGATTTAGATTGGGTGGGTGATAACATTGATCGGAAATCCACTTACGGATATGTTTTCATGATTGGCCATGGACCTATTTTCTGGTCAAGCAAAAAGCAGGCAACCATAGCACTTTCTTCAGCAGAGGCAGAGTATCGAGGGGCAGTCAATGCCTGCATTCAGGCAGTTTGGTTGCAGGGTATTCTTTCCGAGTTTGATTTTGGTAGCACTACTTTGACTGTCATATTTTGTGACAATCAAATTGCTATTAATATCTCCACGGATCCAGTTCAGCTGTAGAGGACCAAGCACATTGAGATTCCCATGCTCTACATCCGAGAGCTTGTGCATGATCGCACTATCATTATGTAATATTGCCCTACTGATGAGAAAATTGCAGACATATTCACCAAGAGCTTCACTGAGAAGAAGTTCTATTACCTCCATTCACTGTTGGGGGTGAGTTCCATCATGGTGGAGATAGATTAGATCCATTTTATGTTTAGCTTGAGGGGGGGATTTCTTCCCACTGGGTTTTTCCTCTTTCCTCACTTAGCTTATTTTCAACATTTTTGGATTATTGTATTGGGGTGACCTTGGTCTCAGTAACCATGGCCCTACATTTTTTACATCATAGTATAGCTTGAGGGGGGGTGTTAGGATATCTCATCATTCAGTTATGTACTTTGCATGCACTTTGCATGCATGCATCCACATGCATCCCAGTCACCAGTTTGATGCCTCCAGCACCTAGTCCCTAGTCTACTAGCACCCAGGAGCTTCCTTCCACTCAGTTTTATCCCTCCTAGTGCTTAGTGCACCCAGCATGCACCTACCACTTGAGAGGGGCGCCTTTTCTCACCTACCACTCTAGTTCACTTCAGTTAGCTAGTTGTATTTCCTTGATTTGAGGCTATACTGACTCCTAACTGCTGTTATCACTCCGATGGACCTCCACTAAGACTTGACTGCCTATTCTGACTCCAGTTAGCTCCTCATGCGCCCTCCACTGAGCCTCCTTCCCTACATTAGTGCCATATCCATCAGTTACACTTATTACACTCAGTTTGACACCTGGCTGACAGTTACTTGTGCATTGATGACTACCACTGATTGATGATGAGGACTCCTAGTTGGAGCCAAGCTATTCCATGCAGTTTATCCGAATGACCTCCTTGGCTAATTCGAATTGCTCACTCATTGTGACAGTATCGTATTGTAATTCTACTATTTTAAGTTATAGAGCACTGATGCATCTCTCTTGCACATTTTTTACTCCAATTTGTTTTACATCATTGTGATTGATTTACTTGTTCAATAGATCTGTTGTGACTAATTTTACAACTTTTTCTTCACATACTTCTTCCTTTGCAGAAGCGGTGGTCATATGAGAGATTAAACCTCTCAATTGTTCTAGATTTTTTGTCTTCATGTTGTGGGCGAATGGTAAAATGTGCTTCCAACCTTCACTTGTTAAGGGTGTTAATTTGATTGTTAACAGATGCCCCCTAATGTGTGAGGTATGAAGCGGAGCTAAGGGCTGAAATACATTTTCTCTACATACTGATACTCTTTATTGATTAAGGCAGGATGGAAAAGGATTATCTCATAAGCGCAGGATTGGGGAAAGCACCTGCAAGTCAAACAAAGCAATTTTCCAAATATACAAAATATTACCAAGGCGGGTATACCCATGCTCAGTAGTAAAAAATAATGGCTACGAACAATACACAGTGGATCCATGTCAAATGTAAATTTTCAGAAATACAAATATGCACTTTGATGAGTGCGAGATATTCATGGTACTTTGGCATGGTAGTTTAATCTTGTGCAACTCGTCCAGTGCATCGATGAGTGATACAACTATTTTTCCCAAGGTATTCAATACAAACTGACAATAGTATGAGTTTATATCATGCGGATATATGAGCTGACGTCGAGCATAATAAAACACTATCTAATTATCGATCCTTGACGTATACTGTTAACGGATGCAAAGAGACCCAGCAATAATGATGATGGACTCCAAGGTACTAAGTACAAACTAGAAAGCGTGAATAGATGTTATGAAGTCGAACACTTGTAGAATCAAACAATCAGGGGTAATTGATGTATACCATTATCATTTACGAGGAAACCTGCCACTAATGACTACAAGATCCAAGGTACTCTGGGGTTTCTAGATCCATTTCGTAGATGATGATCTGGTGTTGATAGGAATAGATCCATTGGAAGGAGGGCATTAATGCATCCCACATTAACCGATACAAAATATCGATCAATAGTCTGATATAGTTTGGTAGAATTGCGAGATCCAACAATGTATACTAACACAAGGAAGGCCGACATGATTGGTCAGGAATATTTGAGGAATGGCCGACATTGTTTTGACTTCCCTTGAACACATAACACGATGAAGAATGGACACTTGGAAACATAGGACTCGAGTAACTGACCTTAATGAAATCCGTCAATGCCAGATGCATTAATGAAAGTTCCATTGATGGCGGGAAGGATAACCCATCGGTGGAGAACTGTTCAAAATACCGGTACAGTTTCCTAAGGAAAATGTAGATGGTGTATTGACAGCAGATACAAAATTATGTGTCGTGTTCAAGGGCGACAAGGACTGATTGTTGCCATTTTTTCAAGGATATAATATGAAATGATTCAATTCTCCCCCTTTTTGTTTTTTTGTGTTTTTTAATTTGTATACTTTTTCATTTATTAGCTCGAAAAAAGAAGAAAGGATGCTATAATACATGGGAGGGAACAAATGTTGCACGGGCGTACTCCTATATTTCAAGGGCATGGGTCAGGACGAGGCAAAGATCCATATTGCAAACAAGGGATGAGATAGTTGTGCAAACAAGGGCTGAACTAGGATTATGTGTCGACGGATAGTGAAATAATACATTGTGACTATGTTTATACAATTTGGTATAATGGCCAAGTACTAATGGGGAAATGAGGTTTACTTCATGCCAAATCTTGTGGAAAATGCCAAAATCATAAATCACCATGAATCGTAGTCTATCTCCAACTACCCGAATCAAATAGTTTGAACTGTCAATTTATCCAAGTCCTGTGATCAAAACTATTTCACTGCCCAACTGTTTAGTCAGAAACCGACTCAACATGTGCATTTAATATCTAAAAATATCCAAAATTGAAGAATTATGCATTATCCTATCATTCAAATGGATACGGTTATACATGTATGAGTAAAAGATAAGTAAAACACTCATTTTTTACCATTTCCTTGTAGGTGTAGCCGATGGATGAGAGGATGCATCTCCTTTCAGCATAGATTTCTAGAAGCTGTGAACCATTATTTAGTGATCTGCCAGTTGTAGGTGAGTCTTTATGTTGGACTGGGAAATAGAAACAATTCAATTTTTTTTTAAGTTTCCGAATATTTTCATTTTTTATGAAATTTTTTGGGTTTTATCTTGAAGAAAAAGAAACAAAAAGATAAAAAACTAGCAATTGCCCCAGAAGGTGCAAAGAAATGCCAAAAGGAAAAATAAATGAAAATTAAAGCAAATGTGATGAAGCGAAAAATGCAATTTTCAAGTAGACTCAGAGGTTGAGTGTTTGCAATTTTTCTCAATATTTAAATACTTTGCACTTCATACCCAATGTGTAAAGTACATGCATGCGATGAAGGAATATTGCATAAAACAAGGTATGGAAAGAGGGATAAGGATTTAGGCTTATTATATCATAGAAGAATTACATGTAGGAAGAAAGGATTTGCGAAACCTAGTTAGTGTTGGAATTTGCTTACGCATTTGCATAGAAGTATAGGATTGTATTGTGGGTTGGTGGAGAAGCTTGTTACTGTAGACAAAAATATTTAAAGCTATCCCGATTTCTTGGGTTGGATGTGAGTAATGAGACAACTAGAGAAAGGTGGGAGTAAGATATTGGAGCAGCTGGAAATGAAATCCTTACAAAGGGTGACAAAGGAGCTCACTAGAGACATTCCTTGTTTTCTTGTGATTGATCATTTGGAGAATGAGAGAGATTGCTTGGACAACAGATATCTTTTGGAGCTTCTTCCATGTTTTGGTAGAACAACACATGTGATCATTTCTACTTGACTTTCAAGTGTGATGAATTTATATCTAGTGAGGTTGTCATACCATACCTGAAATCCAAAGTTATGAACTTGTTTGGTACCCCTATAAACAAGTGATAGGAAAAAAATCATCTTGAGTTTGAAGCATTATAATTGGCCATAAACACCACATACCACTACAAACCACACATTTTAAATGTGCAAAAGAATTCATTTAAATATGAATGACTAGTTACAGTTAATGTATCAAAATGCACTATTGTGCTAAGAATTTCAATGATTTAAATAGATAAAGAATGGTCAGAAGTGATTACTTATGACAAATGGTCATCTTATGGATGAAGCATCTTAAAAATTGTGAACTTGAGCATTTTCAAATGGAATTTTGATTTTACATGGATGTGGAACTATGTATGGCATTCACACTTACAGTAAAGCAATATTTAATCTATAAAAAACTATAATATCTTATCAATAGTAAATAGTAAATGATAAGGATCACAATACCACGAAGGAACAAATGGACCCGAGAAAGTATGTAGGCAAATTCAAAGGAGGATGTTGCACACATATATTTTTCTTAATAAATACTATCAAGCTTTGAAAAATCTAATATCCTTCTCATCCACACACTCCAAACTAATTAAGCCTGTAACCAACTCTATCTTTAAATGAGATTAAAAAATAACATTCAGAAGATAAATTTGTTTCATCAATCAAGTTTCTAAATATTTTAAACAACTATAAAAATATATATTTTGCTTTTTCAATTATGAAACTTTTCAAAAGCTAAATCCAAAAAAATTTCAAAGCCTCTCCTCTAGTTCCCATTGAACTTAATATCTAAACATTATCTTTAAATAAGAACAAAAAATAGCTTTTCAATTTTTTATGTATATATAACCTCTTCTTATAATTGAGATAAATTTTCATATTTTCAAATATAACACATATCATTAAATAGCTAAATGATTCACATGCAATGGGTGAATCTCACTTGAATTGGGTAACAACATATTTGCATTCTACAAAATTACATCAACTATGTTATTGAATTCTCATCTATAAACCACGTGTTGTATTTGGCTAAATGGAATGTTGAATGAATGCTTTCTTTTTTCTTCCAATTATTTGCTTGGTCTTGTGATGTTGAATGCAAGGCATGTCTTGTAACCCATTTCACTGTATTTTCAATTCAAACAACCTACAGTGAAGTACTTATTTTGTCATGTAATGTTGAATGCAAGAAATATTTTGTAACCAATTTTTTCTATACTAATCTTCAATGCAAAGAATTTGATTGCATTCCATGGATCAATCTGCCATATACCTTCCAGTATTGTCTAAGGGTAGTGATTATTGGAATGTTTTTGGGTCATAGCAAACTTTGTCTAAGAATCCCACAATGGCAAGTTATCCTTCATGTTGTCTGTAATGATTAGGCTCACATCGTCATATCTGCAACTTGAAAATGAAAACTGATATTTCTATAAATTCCCAAGCAACTACGGAGATTACATTTTAAATATGCATATTTTAAATTGGTATGAACATAGTATTGTCTGGATGACTTTCTTGCAAAAAAAATTCAGTTGTTATTTTCTTGTTGTCTTGTTCAAATTATGTCCATGCAACCACCTATATTCATATTTGTTTTGATGTGGTCATTTCTACACACTTGAGTCTAGACAAAGCATCGCACCAAAGACCAGAAAGTCATATTGTTTATGAGAAACTCTCCATTCATAGCATGACACCCTACCCTATGGTTGTTCACAGCATCGATTATGGTGATGCTAGGTCCTCCCACTCACATCAAGTTAGTAGATCGGCTCCGGTTAGCCAAAGGTACGATTCTTCATCCTCTTATCAACAACAATTGGAAAGAAAGTCTACGAGTACAAATAGAATGAGAAATAATAATAATACTCGGAAAGCAATTGATTCCTCTGCAAAACGCGAAATACATCCGCTTGTGGGTTCTAATTTGGCGAAAGATGATGATTGATACACTGTCGACGTGGTGTATGGCATCGGTTCAAACACAATACATGGCAAGAAATGCGATTCGAACGTAAGACTTGGAAAATATTCTCAAAACCCTTGGGATTTGAAAGCAAGACCTGGAAAATATTCTCAAAACCCTTGGGAGTCAAATGTTAGACCTAGAAAATTTTCTCAAAACCCTCCGGATTTGAATGCAAGATCTGGAAAATATTCTCAAAATCGTTGGGATTATGCGGAGAACCGTCAAATTAGTTCAAAACTTGTGAGAGATTCACCGTAGATCTACACATTGCATTCCAATGATACAAATCCTTCTGACAAAAGGGGAGAACATGCATTTGGTGGTTTTAAATTAGGAAAGAGGCCCGAACAGAGACTAATATGGAAACATAGTTAAAAATTGAGATTCATTATAATACTAAAATGATAAGCATGGGAGAAGGAAAAAGACTGTTACAACTTAGGATGACATGGTAGAATACTGAAAAGGACAGAGACTGTTACAACTTAGGATGACATGGTAGAATACTGAAAAGGACAGAGACTGTTACAACTTAGGATGATATCATAGAATACTAAAGATAAAAAAGCATCGCAAGAACAAAGGGGCCTTAATTGCTACCAATGGGGTTGTGGTTCAAAGGTGAAGACAGTGGGGTTGCAACACAAGGGATGGGATGGGATTGAAGACATTTTTTAGGATCTGGATGGGATGTGGGATTTGGCCCTAGTTCAAACACAAGGGATAAATTATTGGCACCGTGGGCTCTTCTTTATGTTGCTCATTATAAACGAATCCCTTATTTGCAAGTGGCAGGTGACTTAAAGGTCATTATTGACTAGGCATTAAACAAATGTAGTATGCAGGTGTCTCTTTTGGATTGGTGGAAGATCCTGATTAGAGATTTACAAGAGACTTTTGTTGAGATATCCTTTCTTCACATTTATAAATAATATCACATTGAGGCATTTTTTTTTCAAAGAAGACAATGTGACTAGGTTTTCTTCTTTGCAAATATTTTGAGATTCGAGTTTGCTGTATATGTTGGCTCTGGTTTTGTTGGTCTCTTGTTGGTCAAGTTGTAAGAATGTATTGTATTTTTGTTACTTTTATGATGTAATTATGTCATATTTATGATACTCGAGTGTTGCCTTAAGTGTCTGAACACTAAAATATTATATGGCATTCTTGAAGAAGGTATACAATGAATCCACTCGAGATTGTATGAATACTTTGATTCAATATGAATATCGAGTATCATTTTTTTTGCGTGAATTTTTTTTATACCCAGCTTGCCATATGTTCATTTTTGCTAATGTTAGACCACTTTTTATCCTCCTTATGGTATAGATAAGTATTGAGAGAAAGATATACTTGGGAGCTAAGATTGGAAGTATTTACCAAGCTTGAGTATTTACTAATTTGCTTTTGGAATTTACTTTACTTCATTATATTAGCTAGTCACAAATTCATACTTTAATTGTGATTTTGTTTCCTATTCGATGATGCCACTATAACATGTTGTCTAGAATTTGGCCAATTGTTTTTCCTTCTTTGTGCTCTTTTCCTCTTGGTGTTCCTTTTGTCAAGGAAAACAACTACAATATTGACCTATTTTATGTCTCCTCAATTGCCCCAATATTTTATTCAATAAAACAACTACAATTTTATTTTTTGTCGAAAGAAAAAATAAAATAAATGTAAAGTAAAGTGAATGTGGTGAAATGAAAAATAAAATAGTAAAATAGATGTTATTAAGAGCTTCCTCTTCATCATTGGAATATCATGAAGAGAGCAATAAAATAGCATAAATTTTGGGTGGTTCAATTCATTTCGAGACCTAATAGCCAAAAATCTATTTGAGTCATCTTTCAAGAAACTTAGTAATCCATCCTTTGAACTCTTTGATTTTAGTTAGTCCCGGGGGCCTCACGCTCATAATGCTTAGGATCTCTTTGACTTGCATGGCAACTCTGCTTACTGTCACTTGGACAGCTTGGAATGTATAGTTACCTCTTCTTGATTTAATAGAATTTATAAACCTTCCAAAAAAAAAAAAACTTAGTAATCCAATAAATATGGAACGGTCTTGGATACAATCCAAAATGTAGAAAACGGAAGGCATAAAAAAAAACCATCTGCTTCTTTGACAAAATCTCAAAAGTTCAACATTTCTTTGCATCTTCAATGACAAAAATTCTTATGTCCTAGTTTTCATTTTACCAATGCATAAATGATTATGCAAAATGTGAAAAGTTGCAAATTGTGAAATCAATACCAAAAGATATGCTAAAGCAAGAAAAAAATCCAAAATTGAGAATTCATTTAATGCCATAATATTATAGAATAGCCGGAAAAATATTAACTTAGTTATTCATAAGTAATAAAAATTCCCATACACCAACAAAATAGACATTGTTGCTTCAAAAATAGTAGATGCATTATTTATGTGGCTAATAGGAAGCAAACCACAACCTACTAATTACAAGTGCCATAAATTATGATATTCTAAACCCCAATTGTTAAACATTTACATTAGTAACCATGAGATTTTGAGACTTTGTGGTTTGACTCATTGTGTAATAATATGATTTTTGATAAACCACATTATTAGTTCAAGTGTCAACATTTTGAATCTAGGTAATAAGGGTCATTTTCATCTTGACATAGAAATGACCCTTAAATAAGCTAAGATTGAGAAAGAAGTAAAATTGCATTATTTATTAATATTGATATTGGTTTATCCCTTACTTTGAGATCTATACACATGGACTATATTTTCAATGGTTAATAGGATTTCAATGTTAAATATGATGATTGTCATTTTAACTATGAGAGAAGGTATGTTGCATCCATCACAAATCCACGTACTAAAAATGTGATTACTTCAATTTATATCCTTATTTTAATTATAGATGTAGATATATTCTTTACAATCATATATTTTAAATAAACAAATAATAATTTATTATATTTTTCTTAATTATTATATATAATTTTTAAAAATATAAATAGTTTTTCATATTTAACAAAAAAATTGCGAGTCTGCACTAAATCTAGAATATATAAAGTTGTATTAAAATTTGGAAAAATAAAGTTGTATACCAATTATGCAATTTACATCTTTTTATGTTTTTTTTAATTATCATTATACATCCCTTTTTTTTATCTACTTTTTTAATATCTATAATTGTATAGGCTAGTTAATTATGGGTTTGATGAATACAAAATATTGAATATATATTATTAGCAATATTTTTTGTGTTGTTTTAATCATTTTTCCCATTATATAAAATGGGAAAAGAAAATATTATAAAATAGATACGAGTAGTCTATTTATTCTACGTTGTGAACTTTATGGTGGCTTTTTGGTGGGAATCAATTTTTTTTTTTGGTAAAAGTCCAAATTTTTACGTGTTTAAATTGTATTTTTGAATCCATAAATAAATTCAATGCCTTCAAATAGCTCCCATGACATCCAAATTATGCAATTTCCTTAGCTCATATATGACAGAAAAGGTTGAAAAGTAGAATATTTAGACTACATGACCGAGATATAATAGATTTAATAATATATGTGACAGAAAAGGTTGAAAAGTAGAATATTCAGACTACACCTAGATATAATAGATTTAATATAGAGATTTGTTATAAATATCAATTGCAAATCCTATTTTAATGTGAGTTATGTCTATCATGAGCGTTTTATCCTTTGTTTTATGTTTCAAAGTTTCTTTTTCAATTTTCATATCTTTCTAAATGTGTTCAAGTGTATCTTCCTCCATGGCTACTTGGGGCTTTTGGCCAAATATTGAATTAATTGTGAAGCATGTAGTGCTTCACTATGAGCTTTGCAATTTGGTTACCTTAGTGGCCATGGCCAAATCTTGAATTAATTGTGAAGCATGTTGTGCTTCACTATGAGCTTCTTAATTTGGTTGCCTTGTATTGCGACCCTTGCTATCAATTCAGGGTTATTGATCAAGGTGGGATAATGTAACTTGGAGGATTTTAGTCAAGTGCACCACCCTCCTTAATATCCTATGAATATCAACTATTTCTCATAGACTACAATTTCTAGAATGTTGATGTCCATCCATGATGACATGTAACATACTCATTGTAGCCAAGTCCTTACTAGAATGGAGATAAATCCCACCACAATGTTGAGGATATACATAATTAAAATACTTGAATTCTTAAAGCTCAATGAAATTACAAGACAAAGTAGACCGAATGAGGGTTAAGCTACTCCATCTCCACCCAAAATACCTTGATCGGATAGGGACCAGTGAGAAGGGTCCAATTTTCCATTGCGTGAACTTGAGCACCAAACCTGGAGCAATGAAGCCAAGGTGTGAATATGACTCCAAAACCCCTCCTACAAACAAAGCCTTCTACAACTTGCACTTGAAACTCATGAGGACGAGGCTCTACAACTCTCAACATAACCACGAAGGAAAGGCATAACTAAAATGGCAAATTTATCCAACAAACCAATGTCAAACACCCTATATGAACTAAAGTTATCCCACCATTTATGTGGAAGGCCATTTCATTGCCCATATGAACACTCTCCTATTCGATCATGAGAGAGTCAATGCAAAGTATGAGGAGCTATAGTGAGTTGATATCCAAAATAATGAACCTTATCACATGTGTATTAATATATGATGCATGCCTTTCTTAATGTTTAAATTGTGAATATTCATGGGTTTGCTATGACTAAGTGAACCTATGGCACATGTCCTAATTAAACATTCTAACCTTTCTCCAATATTTATATGTTTTTAGTATATTAAAAATACCCCTAAACTCCTCTATACTAAGCAACATATTACTTCCATTTTTACAATTTTAAACCTCTCAATATGAATTCTTGCCTATCATTAAACCCCATACATTCATATAAGATAATCAATGAATATAAAATATTTATCTAAAAGCATTCCCATGTGGTGTCTCTCTGCTTCTCCTTCTCCAAGATTGATGGAGAGAGGTTTCCCGAGCAAGAGTGCTCGTCAGAGCAACACAATAGCATGAGCATGAGTCAAGGAGGACACAACAATGGCGGCAATGACATTCTAGAAGGAAACTCCACCAGATATTAATAAAGCAATTTTGTAGGTGGAAGAAGAAATCAAAAAAAAAAAAAGAGGATGTCTTGGTGATGAGGAAGTTGAGGGAACTAGGGGTAATTGGATTCCAGATATGGGTGCATGTACAACCTAGGAAACCAAATATTTTAAAACAATTGTCGTATATTGGCGATTGAAAACTCTGTTGGGCAAGGTTGCAATGGAAAAACGGTTGTCTCACAATGAATCTCTGCTACACATGGATGAGATTCAAGCACAGTTGAAGAAGAAGGATGAGATGTTGAACATCATTGCTCATATTGCTGGTGGAATCCGCTTTGTAGAGGAACCTCAGGATCGGCCTTCTTGTCCAAGGTTCCAACAATTACTTTGCAAATGATTACTAGTTATCTTTGATTTTCATATATTAGTTTTTAGAGGCATAGAACTTTTAGATATCATACTATTTATGATCGATTATTTAGTTCCAAGAGACAT
This sequence comes from Larix kaempferi, assembly GCA_027924585.1. Lineage (NCBI taxonomy): Eukaryota > Viridiplantae > Streptophyta > Pinopsida > Pinales > Pinaceae > Larix > Larix kaempferi. Next base: position 13,402,234 of record BSBM01001002.1, on the reverse strand, counting down.
GGTAAATAACATAATATCAGAATCCTTGAATACTTGTATATCTAGAACCTTCATGTTGTAAGAAAGTAGAAATATTGCCAACCCAAGTTGAAAACATCAATTGAGAAATTGTAATATAGCAATGATACCTTCAACCAATTGTAATTTAATATTGGACAAAATGGGCATCTTATCATGTTTATTTAATAATATCTTAAGCCAATTGTATTTTAATATTGGATAATGTGCATCTTTTAATGGTTATTTTAATATTTCTCACATCGACAAAATCATCATAATCTACAACCCTAACAAAATAAAAAGCCCAAGGGTACCACCAGCATCCAAATTAAATTCATCAATCATTCTTGTACAGGGCATGGAATTTATTTGATGAATGCACCAAGCTGACTTATGTACCATTTAACGAAGGGCCTTGTTGATTTCAGGAAACTTAGTGTTGCTAACCGTTGCATTTCACAATGCTTTTTCAAGGTCTCCATAAGAAGAGGAGGTGCATATTGTGGGGTACCCTGATGCTCTTCCACATCTTGGCAGAAAGACGTTGTAATTGTATCAATAGCCATCTCCACCACAGCAAAAAAGAGAGAAGCCACAACATATCTGAGGCCCCAACAAAACTGTAAAATGGGATATTAGTTAACAGATATCAAAGCCTATCCACATAAACAAAAGTATTTATTTTGAGGATTCTTGTTATCTATTTGGAACTCCCCACCTTGGTTCTTCAGGTTCCTTGTATCACCACATCCTCCTAGAGAGGGAGAAAAGCATCTATTAAAATAGATGCCACTGTCACAGGCGCCAGGGGATAATGATTCATCAAATACACCAGAAACCCACTAAAGCTTTGACAAGCCTTTACAAAGTTTATGAGATCCGAGTCTCAAGTCCCTTCTTTTAGTTTTTCTTAGATCTTTTTCCCTTTGCCTTTCTCATATCCCTTAAGATATGGCCTCCAACTTTCGACTCTTAAGGGTGCCAAACTCTTCTTATAGCCATCAACCACCCATTTGTACTACCCTAATAATCGAAGATGTTTACATTTCACAAGAGTATCATTGGTGTCCCAAATTCCCCTATGCATCAATCCTAAGATGGCTGGACACTTACTTAAAGATAGCACGATACAATTGACTCGACTGGGGAAGAAACATAAATCCAACATGACAAACAAGCCAAATTGACTTCTATAAGCATCATCAGAAACCTAAAGCAGGAGTGCATTTTCGTCATAACATAAGTGGTGCAAACTCCCAGCTTCCATGCCCTAAGTAATTTCATTGTCCCAAGTTTAAGAAAAGATTCGAGCAAGATACCATATGTTGGTTGGATGTAGAATGGTCCTTTGGAAATCTAGTGCACCATATTATCCTTAAAAATGAAAGTTTGACAACCTAAATCCCTATATCCTAAAGTCATATTATTCTCTCAAATATTTAAGAGAAGTCTTCTATTTGTATCTTCGGGCAACATCACAGTGGGAAAGTAGTTATATGTCCTTATATTGTCAAGATTGTGAACTTCCACATCGCCTAAGAGACTCAATGAATGCATCTCAAGTAAAAAGAGATGGAAGGAGAAGACAATATCCACAGGCTTATGAGCCCTCCTCATTTCATGATCCTATGGGCTAAAACAATAGAGTAATCTTATCTGTTAAGAATGAATATTTCACAGGGCTAGCTACGTTCAGAGTAATTTCATGTACCAAGAAGGAAAGGTGGAAAAAGATAATAAGTAGCAATAGACATTCCATCCTCTCCAATAATGTAATGGTTAATAGTGATCAGGGGATGAACAATCATCTAATAGTTTTCCCGTGATTGAGAGCTTCCAAAGTCCATGATGTCCCTCGAACACATGCTCCTTGAATGGCCTATTTGGAGGTGCATTAGAGGATTGAAAGGAATTTGTGTCGAACTGATAGGCATTGTGGAATTTATGCATACGTGTGAAAACACGCTTGTTTTTATCATAAGAAAATAAAAGAGGTGAGGTAGGAGTTCCGGAAGGGAATTATTGTTTCTGCCTGGGGACTCTGATCATCGTTGCATTGAGAAAATTGGGGTCTGGGGCGGCCTCAAAGTGTCCGTTGGTTAGCAATCCTGCCATGGTTTTCATATCATCAAATGTTAGCTATCAGCATTATAAACCAGATCCCTATCGATGTAAGTTAGTGGGATCTCGCTCAAATCTGACTAAACCATTGCTGATTATAAAAAAAAAAACATTTAAATCAGATTCAGCTCAACTCTGACTAAACCACTGCTGATTCCAAAAAAAAGACCATTTAAATCCGATGCAAATCAAAGCATGTAGCCTTACAGAAAAAGAAAGACTGTGGCGGCACTTGAATCTTTCAGGGAGAAAACATCACAGGAAGCAGTCTACTATAATACCCTTCCTTAATTGTTCCTCCAAATCTTTTTCCCTTTGTCTGCTTTGTCTTTCATTAAATATGCTCTTTTAAATTATGTGTTGTTGTTCTTGTTGAATGGCACCCCATCTTCGATACTAAAATTCCCGTTGCTCATTGGGGCTCTGCGCATGCAGACCACAAAACACCAACATTGCAATCAAAATCCAATCAATTCCATGATCAATATATGAAAGTAACCCTATAAATCTAATATACAGACACAGATATACGCTGTTAGCTATTCTTATCTAACAAATTTGTTGTTCTTGCGGCAGATCCCGACATTGGGGAATGACTGGTTGCGTTTCTTTTTGTACATGATTTTTGAGAGCCGTGACCAATGCTTCCACCTCCATCACCAGAGTACTTTGTCTGATCACACGCCAAATCTGTTTCAATAACCTTGGAATCCATATATCTATTTTACGGTGAAATATGTCAAACATACAATATATCTCTATTAAAAATTATTGTGTTTTACCCAGTTGCAGACATATATCTTAATTGGTTTCTTGAAATAGAAATACGATCATCAAAACAACCAGCTGTGTAGGGAGGAACCACCCACTGTTTTGTGGTTCAAAACCAGTTGAAATACAAAAACGTAAGACCTTGTCTATAGGTGCAATACATGCTGAGAGCATCTTGCTGATTCAGGATTTCTCCACTGGTTTTAACGGGAGGGAGTCTTTCCACGCAACAGCCGATCCGGGATTTCTCCGTGGTTTTGCCGTGAGGGTGCCTATTTCCCTGGTTGGGCGTGGCTTTCCTCTGCCCAGATGGAAAGCTAGGAAAAATGAATAAATGATTAGGAGGTTGAAGTCGAAGCCGTTGCCCTTGCTGTTGGAAGGATCTTGTTGTTTTTCAAGACGCTTCTCCTCCACCTTGACCTTGACCCTGTAAAAACTTTCACTTGCATAAATTCGCAACCTAGAGTCAGGGTAAAAGACCGTCCCCATTGCAAGGTTTTCACAGAAATTTCGTCAAACTGAAAGAGATGAACTACGGTGATGCATTTGTGTACATCAACAGTGGCAGTGGATAACGTTGGAGGTATTCTTGAGGATATCGTGCAGCTTTGACACAATCCTGCAGAAAAATGAATGAACTGCTACTGCTGACAGCCACAGGTCATAGACTCGATATCCTGTAGCTCTGACAAAATCCCGGAGAAAAATGAATGAACGCTACTGCGGACAGCCACAGGTCACAGAACCTTTAGGAATTTGACGGAAAAGACAAATGAGCTGTGAGTCGGTGACTGCCAAAAGGAGAACATAACTATAAAGGAAGACAAAACCATCTTAAATTTGGCGGAAAAGACGAAGACAACATTGGCGAATTTGGCGTGAATGGCAAGGATATACGTGGAAGAATTTTATTCGCTTAATGAGCGAGGAATTCAGTTACAGTGGCATGAAACATCTTCTCCCAGAATGAATGCCTTCGGCATAAAAATTGCCCAATTCTTTTTTATGTGTGCAAAGTTCTGGCCCAAAATGTCTAGAATCTTAACACACTTTTTGGTTTATGATGTAACCTAGTTATTTCAGCTTCTATTTATGTCCTTAAATGATTTGTTCAATTAAATGGCCATGAATAATGTAGATGCTTGTTTTTTTTGGAATGATGTTAATCACTTAGATGCCAATCAAGTACGTAGTTAGTTAAGGAATCAGCCAAACTATTCAAACTTCTAGGAACATGAATGTATTCAATGAATTCAAACTATCGTTCTAAAAGATATACTCATACAAAATTTCTAAACAATATAGGATGTCGAACATGATAGTGACTGTTTAACTGAATGTTGATGTCGAGAAAATCCCAGCATCGACAGTAGGAATTCTCCCCGGTAAACAATTCCAATTAGATCACTCACCATTTGGTGTGGGGAATCCGTCTGATTAACGGTATGACTACCGTAAGTGTGTTTGTTTGCATTTTACCAGTTGCGACTCGGTCCACCGTTTATGTAATTTTAGTTTAAAATATGAGATGCAAGTGCTTTCTAACTAAATGCATTTAACCTAGAACTTACAGGCAGAAACCTCAACAAGTAATGTGAAGGTTCTTCCCTCTATCTTATCACTTCTACCCAATCAATTTGGTAATCATATTCTATATTAATATAACCTATCCCTGCAGGGAGCAAATTTGAAGTAAGAGTAATAAGCTGAAATGTTCAAATAAACCTAACAGATAGCCATTAAGATAAATATTCACATTTACAGCAGAAATATATCAAAGATAGCTCTGATATAATTAAAACAATTTATTACTCTATTACACATATATATTTAAAAAGAAAATGATATCATTAATCACCATTTGAAATAATTCAATAAAGTTAGAACAATATCACACTATGAGTTCATAATGAAAGAAGAAGTAGTTCCACATTGACATTCCATCCAAACATTTTGTGCACGCTTTTCCCAACAAACAGTCCTTCTCATTAGCATAAAAATAGTTCTCTTGCAAAATGTCCAACTTCTATTATGTTAGCAAAAGTCCTTTGATCAGTATCCCTCCCCTATATTTATATTACAATAGGTTTAGTCTTTACATGACCGTTCGTTTCAACTACCCCCAACCTTTGGACTACCCCCAATTCGTCCTCTAGTGTTTGCACAAGAAATGTAATTAATTACAATTAAAAAATTAATTTCCTGGCAAGACATCTAAACTGGAGAGGTAATTATCCATAATTCTACCTCTTCGAATATGATATTGCATTGGAGAGGTTCTAATAATTTCAAAGACACTTCATGATAGGATAATTCCTTCTCTACACTGATTACTCCTTATGTCGCGGCTTTGTAGCTGTCATGTTCTCCACTTGCTCTTTGCCTCAATTGCTTCCCTAGGATCATCATCTTCTTGGCGTATTCAAAGTGGTCTATATTCACACCTCTGATTTAGTCCTCCGTCATCATGATTTTGGGCGATGGTAATCTATGTGCCGCAGCGATGTGACCCGGTTGGAGCGAAGCAAATCCTTCCCCTCTTGTGTTGGAGATAATCCTTGTGCCAACGTCTATGAAAGGTAGAATCCATCTGATGACTTCAGAACCTGGAAACAACTCTATGGAGACCAGATTTCTTGATATTTTGATACACCATCATCTCTTGGACGAATGCATCGGGTACATTCTTATCTCTGATTAGATGATATAGTTCACCCCATTTGTATTTCGGGATGACTTCCATTGCGGCTTTGGTGTCTTCAAATATAGTCTCCATTGGAGTGTCTGCAACAACTCCTATGTCAGAGTCTGATTTAGCTATCTTGATTTTTCGCTTGGCAGCCCCCTTTTGCTTTTTTGAATCCTAATGAGACAGTGAATCAATGTGTGAGCAAATTTTAAAGCAATGAATTTAAGAAGTGTGTAAAGACATTCCTTATCAATATTATTCACAAAAAAATGAAGTCAGAAAATTCATTACTTCCATGGTGCCTGGTGTATGTTGGTTATGTTGATTGTGTTTCAAAATGTGCACTTGTGTGCAATAGCCAAAGTGTAACTAGATTTTCCCGTGGAAACACTCTAAGAAGGTCACCAAAATGCCTTCGTTTTCAAACATGGTCTCATTATCCCAATCAAATTTATGTTTTGGAAGAATTATAGCTACGGTTAATTGCAGACCAATCGTTTTAAAGGAGCCAAATAATGATAAAAAAAGTACACAAACTGGATTTTCCCTTAAAAGATTTGGGGTTTTAACTCTTTAAATATCTTCGAACCAATTGGTCAAATCCGTTCCGGCGTAAATATTTTAACTACTTCCTCCTTAGGTATCGCAGCGAATTCGTTTTCGCGCTGAAGCGTATCAGCATCTTTCCTATTCTCCACCAAAGCGTTTCAGTGTGACTCGGCGAGTTGCTCCGACCATTTCAGCAGAAAAACTTGGCAAATTGCTCCGACCATTTCGGCGGAACTTGGCGAGTTGCTCCGACCGTTTCGACGGAACATGGGAAATTGCTCCAACCAAAAACTGAGCAAATTGCTCCGACCAAAAATTCGGCAAATTGGTCCAACCAAAAACTCAGCAAATTTCTCCGACCAAAAACTCAGCAAATTGCTCCGACCATTTCAGTGGAACTCGGCGAGTTGCTCCGACCAAAAACTCGGCAAATTTCTCCGACCAAAAAATCAGGAAATTGCTCCGACCAAAAACTCAACAAATTGCTTCGACCGTTTTGGCGGAACTCGGCGAGTTGCTCCGACCAAAAACTTGGCAAATTGCTCCGACCAAAAACTCGGCAAATTGCTCCGATTTTTTTTTTTAAATTCTATGTGACAAAAGTAATCTTATCAAGCCGAACCAAAATTCTAAGTAAATCAAAAAAAGAAGGAGGGGGTCTACAATTTTAAGAAAATTTTGGGGATAAGGTTGTAGCAGCAACAATTGGCGACTAGCTGGTGAACACGGATCTCTGAACAACTTCTCCTTGAAGATCACAATTTCTTGTATGTTAACAATCCTAATTGTAAGACAATGCCTTAATCAATTTTTCAAAATTTTAAAGGGCCAAAGTTTTATACAGGGAGATATGCTTTCTTGTATCATATTGGTCATTCATTCCGGGAGATAGGGAAACTTGGAGCACATTTCCTGACCACTCTCTTGAGGCCAAAATATGGATTTCATTTTAGTTCCATCTTTCGGTTGCCACTAAATATGACTCCACAGGATCGTAACAAAATCAAACAGATGTATTCGTTTGTTCCTTATTCCCATGCTGTAAGCATTTCTTTAGATGCTTTCTTTCTTGATGAATTTTGTCGTATGATTCTTCCTTGATAGCTTTCTTCAATCTTCAAAATTTGACATGGGTTCTTCCATCCATAATGTCCTTTTGTGTGAGTGATAAATTTATTTGTTTGTCATGCTCACGGATGGAGAAGAACCTTTCTGGGCCTTTCATCTAGGCAACCTTCTTGATTGGATATCTTTGTTTTCAAAACCATTTCTTTGATGAAGATGAAACTTTTCATAAATTTGACTCTTTGATATAATCCTTTTGGATTTTGAATTTGTAGCATGGGATCATTTTAATTTCCATACATCTATAAGACCTGCTTCCTTTCCGTGGGTCCGTCATAGTAGGCTACCTAAGATGGTTATTAATGTGAGAGTGAACAGAGCCCCAAGATAGTAATTAAAACTCATGAGTCTTAGTTATTTTACAGGGTTTACAATGACTCAACATAAACATGAAGCAGGTTCCCCTTTCTAAAACCGGGCAGCAATTAAAAATCCCAAATGACAATGCTATACAAAAAAATCTTTTTTTATAAGCAGATCCTGATCCTCCAGTGACTGACAAAATGTCGAGAGATTATTCAGATTCAAAATGAGTTGGGATTTAGTTCAATCAATCAAAAATCAAGCAAAGAAAAATCAAACCAAAATGAGATAAGGATGACACTAACTAACCTAAGAAGAAAATAAACAAAAAACAAACGCAAGCTGAGGATCAACAAAAAAATTATTTATGTACAATAGGTCCCCCTAAATCTAGGAAAAGTATTGGAATACTCCATCATGGATGATCTCACAGAAAGGTAGAGAATAAATATCTGGTTTGTAAATTAGCAAAATCAAAAGCAAGCCAAAACTTCAGATCAAATCGGAGCACACCCAACTTTATTATTATTATTATTTAGATTTACTTACAAAACAAGAGACACCAGTGAAGGGATGCAAGCAAAACCAAATATCATATCATCAATTCCAACCTTAAATTATGTGGAAAATTGAATACAAGTAAAACACGGTTTTAGGGCAACAAACAGGAAATAAGCCAAGCCAGATTACAAGCATCACTCAGTCCAATATTTTACTGCCCAAACTTATTACAAGATTTCAAAATTGTTCCTAAATTAACTTCCCACATAAACCTTTGATATTGCTTCAAAATATCCAGCATACAGTTGATTAAGTGTTCCAATAGAAACTTCCCAAACAAAATTCTGATAGCTCTAGCCTGGGGGTTGAGTCAACAGGAAAGAAACTAAACTCACTTAGCGGGTCATGATTGGGCCAACTAATAGGGTGAATGAAGGATAGAACAAGCCAAGGTAGTGCCATGGGATTATAAGGAGTCTCACTACCACATATTTCAGCATTTGTTAAGATGAGGTCAAGTGTGTCTAAGGATTTCATTATAATTTCACTGGTTCCACTGCACGATCATACTGATTTAATTTGCTACAACAATAATCACGTAGTTTCAAAATCACTCGGAAAGTAATTTAATTGAAAATACATTGTTAGGATTCATTTGCTTGGTGACAAAGTACTTCCCTATGAATCTAGGCGAGGTATTTAATCAGTTGACGTACTTCCTTCTAGAAAATACCTATCAAAACAATAGAATTGAATAAGAGTAATGAAATCATGTGAGGAAATAATAATGTAATCACACTCCTGTTGTTATTACCTTTTACTGATAATCATTGACAATTAATGCATATGCAAGATTATCATATCAATTAATTAGTTCAATCTCATAATGCATTTCAAATGGTAAAATATTGGAGGTGCCATTCACATTTACGAGGCAGTAAGAGATATCAACAAGATAAAATGGAAACCCTGCTCCCTAAACACCTAAAAACATGATAAAGTTTACTAGAGTTTGTCTAATGTAATATTACCCAAATCTTATGGTTGAGTTGACAAAACAATTGTACTCACAGGAATGCTTCAACTCTAACCAAGTACCCTTTACCAATTAGTTACTCCGAGGCTTCAACATATCAAACTCTTTTACCCCGAATATCATCTTATGAGTTATTGTTCTATTAATAAGAAACTATCTTCCTTCTTCACCACTCAACTTTGCTTCATGACTTTATGTACGATCAAACTTTTCAACTAGTTATCTTTGGGGTATCGGATCTCATAACCAGTTTAAATCATTTGTATTGATGATTTTGTGTCACCATGTTGTGATGAATAGAAATTTTAATGAAAACATCCTTGTGTGATCAACCGTTTCAAAATTATTCATGAAAGTGTTTTGATTCTTCAATCGGTGCCTCAGTGATAGCTCATTGATAATTTAACCTTTAATAGACAAATTGTTTTCTTCTTCCATCGTCGCTTATATCATCAATGGTACCAATACTAATTTTACTTTTGATAAAAATCCACTTAGTAAAAAACATAGAATGTTTTCTCAAACTAATAGTTTTGCATATCCAAACATTGTTCAACTTCGACCCACTTTGAATGTGTTCTTTATGCGCCTTCTCATAAAACATTGAATGCATCCAGTTGAGATATCTCTTGCATATACCTCATGAATTCCTATTTGAGTCCATAACAGGGTATCATCTTCATTTCCAAATATCCAAAGGGACAGAATGACAGTAGAGGGGGAAGCTAAGCTATCAAACAAAACCTAACGAATAACTAGCAGCTAGCATATACAAAGAAAACTATGTGAGTGAAACTCTTATTCTGCAATATTAGAAAAAGAAAAGCTATGCTACTCCTAACCCAACTTCACTAGTTCAACGGAGTTAAGTAAAATCATAGAGCCAATGCAGCCATTGAAGGAATTTCAGTCCCACAGGGAAATGAATGTCATGTATAGGCCTGTAAGACTGATGCATTATGCAATTCAAGGTCAGAAAAGTAACATCAATCCTAAAACCATTCACAATAGAAAAAATCAAGTACATGTTTCATTGTGGGAACTTTTCATAAAATGAAAATTCCAGCCATATACCAACAGAATCATGAAAATCATAATATAAGTTATGTGATTCGTGTGAAAATTTTGAATATGAATAATGTATCTCCATAGGACCATGCGATGAAAATCTAAAGTCATTTTTCATAGAGATCATCTCGTTATCGGATTCAAAGTGTGGATTAATGATGTGAGTTCTTGACATGACCATCATCAGACGATTAAGTGCCTTATCATTCTCATTAATGCGTTCTTCCTTACCCTGAAACTCTTCAATATCAAACATGTCATCTTCATTAGGATACAATGGAGTATCATAGATAACCTCTTGTTGTTCCACATCATCAGTATGATCACTATTAGCTTGAGTTTCATTGAAAACATTTGTGAAAACATTTTCTACTTCATTGCAGCCTTTAAAGTGAACATCGTAAATATCTACATATTCACCTTTGTCAATATTCCCTGACATGCAAAATTTAGGCTCAAGATTATTCAATCTAGGTACATTTTTGGCTTATGTTTCAGTTGTACAGTCTGTAAATATGTCCGGTTTAAGAAAGCTTCTTTTAACTTTTGCACATTCAAAGAAATCATCAATCACTTGCTGCTCAAATAAATGATTAGTCAAAGCATTATGATTTTGTTCAAGATGTGTTCCAACAGCAAAACAATCATCAATAATCATATTTTCAACAATTAGATAATCCATTCTCTTGTCAAATATTGATTCATATTCTTTTATAATTTCAACAAACAAGTCTGAATACATAGAGTAAAAATTTTCAGAATGTGAATCCATAACTGTTTCCTCATGACTAAACAAATTTCCTTCAACACTTGCATGTTCCGTAGAATCGTAAGTTAACACATTATCGATCAAATCAACATGATTATGTCGTGTTTTAGATGCAAAATGGTCATTACCATCAAGCATATTTGCAACAATTGGATCATCTATTTTCTCAGCAAACACTGATTTATCTTCTTTTACAATTTCAAACAGAGGTGTTATTTGAAAATATGGGACATCCATCCTTCTAGATAGAGGTTCATCTTCAACATTTTCTTCTATTAGTTCACATAGGATGTGAGAACATGGTACTTCCAAATCATCATCCAATAAATTCAAATAACATAATTTATCCACATGTCCCAAATATTCCTCACAAAATTTTCCATTCGACTCACTTTCTGATGGAGTAGAAATTTGTTCATGTGCACCTACAACAGAAAATGGACACTCATTCTGTAGATCAGACTTTTTAAGAAGGTTGTTTGGGAAATAAATCTCTTCTATATTTTTCTTCCCACTAGAATTTGACATCCCTTGGTCCAAAGGTCCCAGGTTAGTATCATTCAAGCAATCATAAAGTGAAACTTCATCAGCTTTAATAAAAGCGAGGAGGTGCAAAACCCAGTCAATTAACTATTTCGCATTGGGCTTGTCTTCTTCACAAAACCTATGATAAATCTGATCCATTCTCAAAATGAAATCATCATCAAAATCACCTTTCTTTCTTCGAATACCTTTAAGCTCAGCACATAATTCCTCATAATCATAGTATTCATGGGAAGTGATAAAAATTTCCATGAACTGTTTCCAACTGTGAATAGAGTTATGCGGTAGCATTTTGAACCAAGACCTAATTCTTCCTTCGAAACTGAGGGTAAAAAACATGCATATCTTAGCATCATGCTCAATTTTGAGATTTCGACGAGTGACATCAAAATGAACAATATGCCTAAATGCATAGGTGTTTCCTTCACCATAAAATTTATATTGTGACAAGAGATCAATTCTCTTCTTGGAAATACTTCCAGATGGTCTTACTGAGCTAAAAGCATGTTCCAATAGTAATCCATCAACTTAAGCAAAAATGACTTCACATAGGCTGGCTTGTCATCCATCCCTCCTTCTAGCGCCAAAACTGTTGATACCCAGAAAATCCCATCATCTACAGTAGGGATTCTCCCCAGTAAATAATCCCAATTAGATCACCCATCATTTGGTGTGGGGAATCCATTCGGTTAATAGTCCAGCTACCGTAAGTGTCTTTGTTTGCGTTTTACCGGTTGCGGCCCGGTTCACCGTTTATGTAATTTTAGTTTTAAAATATGAGATGAAAGTGCTTTCTAAATAAATGCATTTAACCTAGAACTGACAAGCAGAAGCCTCAACAAGTGATGCGAAGGTTCTTCCCTCTATCTTATCACTTCTACCCAATCAATTCGTTAATCATGTTCTATATTAATCTAACCTATCCCTGCAGGGAGAAAATTTGTTGTAAGAGTAATAAGCTGAAATGTTCAGATAAACCTAACAGATAGCCATTAAGATAAATATTCACATTTACAGCAGAAAGATATCAAAGATAGCTCTGATATAATTAAAACAATTTATTACTCTGTTACACATATATATTTGCATATAAAATGAACTCATTCATCACCATTTGAAATAATTCAATAAAGTTAGAACAATCTCACGGTATGAGTTCAGAATGAAAGAAGAAGTAGTTCCACATTGACATTCCACACATTCCATGCAAACATCTATGCACGCTTTTCCCAACAAACAGTCCTTCTCATTAGCAAAAAAATAGTTCTCTTACCAAATTTCCAGCTTCTATTATGCTATAAAAAGTCCTTTAGTCAGTATACCTCCCCTATATTTATATTACAATAGGTTTTGTCTTTACATGACCATTCGTTTCAACTACCCCCAACCTTTGGACTACCCCCAATTCGTCCTCTAGTGTTTGCACAAGAAATGTAATTAATTACAATTAAAAAATTAATTTCCTGGCAGGACCTCTAAACTGGAGAGGTAATTATCCATAATTATGCCTCTTCGAATATGATATTGCATTGGAGAGGTTCTAATAATTTCAAATACACTTCATGATAGGATAATTCCTTCTCTACACTAATCACTCCTTTTGCTGCGGCTTTGTAGCTGTCGTGTTCTCCATTTTCTCTATGCCTCATTGCTTCCCTGGGATCATCATATTCTTAGCATATTCAAAGTGGTCTATATTCACACCTCTGATTTAGTCCTCCATCATCATGATTTTGGGAAATAGTAATCTATGTGCCACAGCGATGTGACCCAGTTGGAGCGAAGCAAATCCTTCCCCTCTTGTGTTGGATATAATCCTTGTGCCAACGTCTATGAAAGGTAGAATCCATCTGATGACTTCAAAACCTGGAAACAGCTCTGTGGAGACCAGATTTCTTGATATTTTGATACACCATCATCTCTTCGACTGATGCATCGGGTACATTCTGATCTCTGATGAGATGAGATAATTCACCCCATTTGTATTTCGGGATGACTTTTGTCACTGCTTTGGTGTCTTCAAGTATAGACTCCATTGGAGTGTCTGCAACAACTCCTATGTCAGAGTTTGATTTATCTATCTTGAGTTTTCGCTTGGCAGCCCCATTTTGCATTTATGAATCCTAATGAGACAATGAATCAATGTGTGAGCGAATTTTAAAGCAATGAATTTAAGAAGCGTGTAAACACATCCCTTATCAATATTATTCACATAAAAATGAAGTCATAAAATTCATTGCTTCCATGGTCCCTGGTGGATGTTGGTTGTGTTGGTTGTGTTTCAAAATGTGCACTTGTGTGCAATAGCCAAAGTGTAACTGGATTTTCCTATGGAAACACTCTAAGAAACGTCACCAAAATGTCTTTGATTTCAAACATGGTCTCATTATCCCAATCAAATTTATGTTTTGGAAGAATTATAGCTACGGTTTATGTTGGCTATAACTGACCCAGAGGTTTTTCATAAGACCCAGGTTCTTGGCGGTTTCCCCTTTGACCAACAAAACCCCTTTGCACCGGCCCTTCCGGCAACAACCTGCGAGCAGGTTGAGGTCTCACCCGAGGTGTGTCTATGGGGTATTGCGGAATCAGGTTTCCACAGTAAGTGATGAGTTGATTATCTGAACGTACTGCGCAGCGCAAGATAGGGAAGGTCCGTTGTGAGACAAGACTGCGCGGCGCGTAATGAGATATGTGCCGCGGGCAATTACCACGCGGTGATGGCTGCACCACGGACCGCTCTTAAGAGTCTTCCTGCCACGAGACTTCTACTGAAACTGTGAACAATGCTGCTTTAGTCTATACTTGGATTATCTTGGAAATGCTTAAGGCACTGAGATGAATATCACTCATCCATTCATTCAGGCACTTAATTGACTATTCTTCTAACATTCATTCGTTAATCTAGGATGTTGTGATCTGAACATTTACGACTGATACAATCCAACTGTTATGCATTCCCTTACTGCATATAAGAAAGTACTTAACCAAATGACTAATTCACTATCTTCCAACACAAAACTAAATGTTCACCATCCATCTATTCGTACAGAACTTAACATATCATCTCCATACTTCCCTAATGGCAAATGCATATAAAAGTCCTATCATAATAGTACGCAAGGAAACATCTAGATATTCATTTACAAAAAACACAAATAAGCATTCATTCACCAAACACAATCGCACAACACAAATTTAACATGGTTTACTTCCCCGAATGGGAAGCTACGTCCACAAGAACGGTTGGTAATATATATCTTTAAAAGGGATGGGGACAACTGTTCTTAGTCTACGCACTCAACTGCAGACTTTCCTTCCTCTCAAATAGGTCTCTGCGCACACAGCTGCAGAGCTTTACAATCTTCTCGACTCAAGAGATTTTACAATACCACACCCAAAATTGTAACAACAAAAATTAAAGAGTAACCCCATCCCATACAAAATTGCTTCTTAAATATATCATGCCCCTAAGGTCATGTCTTTACAATGCCGAAGACCTAAACCCAAAACCCTTAGGGTTTACAAAACTGTGTCAGTTTCCCTAAACCGACTTGCTGGCTCCTAGTAGCGTCTGATTCATCATGGCGGTTCTCCATGTCTTTATTTTGTTTCTATCGGCCTTCCTATCGCACGCGTGCCAACAGGTCACTTCCGCTGAACCATTCATCTCTAACAGTCTCACCCACCAGGCATGCCAAGCCATCGCTTTCCCTGAGTTGTCCTTTCCCTAACAAACTCGTGCATTGGCCACCTTCCTGATTTGTTCATGCCCGTTGCTTGGCACTCCTGGAGCATCTTTCCCAAAAATACTCTGCTACCGGTCTGACCGGTACCTGCACCTGTCCTTCATCCAACATTCCGCTTTGTTGGCTCCACGTGGCCTCCTATCTCCGCAGCACTGCTTCTGTGTAGTACTGATCTTCGCAACATCGATCAAAACATGGTTACTGTGCGCATCTTCGCAGCATTCCCAGTACTTAGCCAAAATTCCATCTTTTTTGGAGCTGCGCTCAGCTCGGGTTCTTCTGCCTTCAAAAATGTTACCAAAAATGGATCAGTTGGGCCAAGCCCAACATGCCCCTAACACTTACATGTGTCTCGTCCCCGAGCCACTTTCAATGTGTACCAGCGGAATATGCTCTCCGATCTGTGTGGTCAGCTTTGCTGCAAACTCATTGTAAGTGTTCGTCAGTTTCTCCATTGTTTCTTTCGTTTCCCGCTCAACCTGCTTGACTGTATTGAGCACCTGCGGTGTTATTTCTTCTTCGATTTGGGCTTCTACCTGTTCCTGGTTGTCGTGCAGCTCTTTCAATTTATCTTCTATCTGCTGGGACACCACAGTGGCATCTTCTAGGAGTGGTTGCGACTGATTGTCTAACGCAGTCTCCTTTTCCCTCAATACTTGGACTTCTTTCTTTAGGCTAGATATCTCCCTGAATTTTTGTAGTTGATCTCTTGCTGGTAGTGTCTTTACCTTTGCATCCAGTGCTTCCAACGCGGTCTGTTTCTCCTTTAACGCAGTCTTGATCTGCTGCAGCCCTGGATTCTCTTCAAGGGCTGTGAATGCCTTCAAGGATTCGTCAAGCAAATTCTGGCACTTCGCAACCTCTGCTCCGATGTTCTCTGCTGCTGTCTTTACTGCTTGATCTCTGAACTGTTGATTAGTGATTACAACCTCTGGTTTGATCTTTTCTTTTAGCAGGTTGATATCGGCTTCATAGAGGATTTGCTTGTCCTCCATCTCCGATTTAAAGGAGTGCACCGTGTCCCTTATCTTCAAGACAGTATCCGTAGGATCGTCCTGAATCTGCACTTCTCCAATATCTGCTGCAACAGATTTAATTGTAGCCTCCAATCTCTGTCGGCGTGCTTGTTCATCTTCAAGCAGCATCCTACTGCGCGAGCTCGACTCCTCGAGCTGTCTATTCGTCGTTTGTAGTTCCACCTCTGCTTTCCTTGAGTCCACAATTCTATCGCGCAGCTCATCTCCAATCTGCGTATTCAAAAAGTGTAGACCTGGTATCGGGATTTTTACCAAGTCGAGCTCTACTCGCTCGACATTTTTCGTATCCAGGGCCACGTCCTCCGACATGGGCAATGTGATCGCCATTGGATCGAGGTAGACAAGTCTCATTTTTTATTGGTAGCACAACAACAAGTTGCGCTGGCCTCGGCTGCGAGGTTCCTCCGGACCTCCCTTCTACTTCTGGGTCGTGCGGCAAGGCCACTCTCTTGTGCACATCTTTGACTTTTTTCATTAGCCCTTGCATTGCGAGCCAGTTCCTCTGCAGGTCATCTTGGATGGCCTTATCTTTCTTCTCTTTATCGGCCATGAACTCCTCCAGCTACTCGTTGACTTTGTCTGCTATCATATCAAAGTCATCCTCCTTCAGTACTGTGTCAGATGTTGCTTTCATCGCTTTTTGTTTCTTCCTCGCCTTTGGCTGCGTTGGGTTCTCTGGTTCCTTCCTCTTACCCGTCTCTTCCAGAATTGGACATGGTGGTGGAATTATTTCATCATCTTCTGAATCTGTGGGGACATCTAAAACTTCCACACAGTAGTCCGCGGGCCATTCTTTCATAATGAGCTTGATGTCCTCTTCTGTCATGTGGTAGTTCCCAGGGAAAAACTGTGGCTTCTTCATCTTCGCCTTTGGGGAAATAAACACACAACGCATGTCAGCCGTAAAATTAACAATGCGTATGTATTTGCTTGTTACTTGCTTTGTTATCCTTGGCATAGAGGCGGTCATAGCACACAGCTGCATGTAATACTTGTAGAACACTTCTTGAGTTGCATGTTGGCGCTGCAGATCGAGATTTTCCCAGAGGTTCATGTACCTGACTCCTCTAGGGTCTGATTTATCAAAGCTGACGCCGACATAGTCCTCCGGCTCCTTCCATCCAATAAATGCGATTAGGACAATCAACCATGTGAAATGGAAGTTGCCTCCATTCAACTGAATGTCATTGAGCTCTGCCATGAGCTCATTCAATAGATATTGGCACCAGTTGAACTCGGTGCCTTCAGCTACTGCGGCATCAAGCAATACTGCGCCCGTAGGCACCTCTAGGGGTCTTGCCATCTGTAATACCTTTGCTGCGAGCAACTGCATGACGAACTTGGTTGTTTTGTCTTCAATTTCCTCAGTAGGAAAACCTCGTTTTCCTTTGACTAGCACGTGTGTCTTCTTCATCTTGGTCACTGCATCCTTTTATGTGCTCTTCCCCTGGAAGAACAGCTTTGGGTCTTTTCCTCGCTTACTTAATCCCGTAATGAGATGGATTAAGTGGATGCCTATATCAACTGGCCAATCCATCCATAAATATTCTTGGTGGATTCGTGCCATCAAGGTACAAACCACTACATTTAGCTCAGCTGACCATTCAAAGGGGGGTAGTCACAGTAGGTTCAGCAGTCCTGACTGCACTACCGGTGTCAACCAGCTTTCAGCAACCAGATTGAGGTTTCCTTTGGCATCTTTCTTCTAGCACATGTACTAGTCTGGCTGAAAGTCTGGGTACTTGGAATCATGTGGCTCGTCTCTCTGCACTCCCAAGAGGTCGTAGTCCTCCCATTTACAGTCCGGTATCTTGCACAACAAATTAGTTGTAATTTTGACGTGCTTCAAAATTGGGGACAAAGGGATGTCGTATTTTGCTTCTTGGCTAGCTTATAGACAAGGGCATTCAGTTCCTGGGGTGAGATGTACTCAGGGGTCATATTCAGCAGGATTTCTTTCGTGAAAATGGGCTACCTTGGCACCGTTGAACTTGGCTTTGGATATTTGGTTCGAGGTGATCTGACTGTCTCCTTCCCCTTGTCTTGCATAGATGGATTGGTTCAAGGTGATCTACGGGATCCTTGGCCTTGTTCTATTACAACCTTCTTGGCAGGGGTTCTCATTAACGCTTGAATCCCTCTGTGCTGAAAGACTCCAAGTGCTTCTTCGATGGTCAGCTCTTCCTCTCTATAGCAAGGTTCGGACATTCAAAGATGAGATAACTGCTATGATAGTCAGACGACAGATGAATATTAGCTCAAGGGGTGGTCTAAAGAAAATTCTAAGTGCTCAGTAACGCCCGTGAGTCCTCAGGCGGTGTTATTTATAGGCGGAGCTGACCTTCTCTCGTGCCCTTCAACGGCTAAATACGCATTAAATGTGTCCTCTGGCGGCCGAATCCATTGGATTTTCCAGTCCTTTCCTTCGTCAGTCCATCCAGAACGGTTATCTTCCCTTTAAATGTTGAAGCGATTGCTGTAATAGTCATCTAACGGCTATTTTCTCAAAAGTATTGTAACAGCTATTTTTCTCTGGGTGCTGCGCCAAACTACGCGGCAGGCCACTTACAATCCTGCGCAGTTGCTTCGCAGTGCGAAAATTTTTCTATTTTTTTTTCCCCGCGCAGATTCAACAATGTTGCGCAGTGCATACATCATCCTTCTTATCATACATGTACAGACTCCTTTACACTTCTAGTTCCCAATTTCAACTGTACTTGACACTTAGAAATCTCTTCCTCTGCTTGTTATCCAAGGTGTTGCGAAGCAGGACTATCATGGTACAACTTTAGTCTGCTTCCATTTATCAAAGTTGGTAAGGTATCACCAGCTAAATTGGCTAATTGGACTGCACCAGTGTTAGTAACATGTATCACAGTATATGGGCCAAGCCAATGCATCTTAAATTTACCAGGAAACTTCATGAATTTGCTATCATACAGGAGGACTAGGTCACCTACCTGAAAGCACTTGTTCTTTATATGGCGATCATGCCAAGCTTTTTCGCGGTCCTTCTGATCTTGTTGGTGGAAGCCGGAAATGAAGCGATCTTCCTCCAACCCAACAAGGTGTAGAAACCTTCTGTCTAATGCTGCGCGGTCTGCCATCCCTGTGAACGCAGCGATCCTCAAACTAGGGACAATATATTCCATTGGCATTATAGCCTCTTGCCCATAATCCAACTGAAAAGGTGTATGTCCTGTCAATTTCTTGCATGTAGTCCTATATGCCCATAACACAGATGAGATGCACAGATCCCAATCATCTCTATTTACATTGTAGACTTTAGTGAGTGCGTTTTCCAGTATTTTATTGAAAGCCTCAATAGTGCCATTCGCCTATGGATGATATGGAGTACTGCGCTGATGGCGAATGTGGAATTCCTCAGTAAGTGCCTCAATGGTCTTGTTCAAAAAGTGAGTACCTTGGTCACTCATCAAAATCTTCGGGCAGCCAAATCTTGATAATATTTCTTCAAAAATGAACTACGTTGTAGTCCTTTACTGGCTTTGCTTCCACCCATTTGGTGAGGTAATCAATAGCAGTAATAATATACCTCGCACCAATTCTTTTTCCTGGTGGGTTTATAGGACCCACAAAAATCAATTGCCCATTTCTCAAACGCCTGCAAGGTCAACTGTGGGTTTAATGGCATCTCATCTCTTCGCGAAGGTTCCCTATACTCTGATAGACATCACAGTTCCTGTAGTGTTCCTTAGAATCTTTGTGGATCGTGGGCCACCATAGCCCTGTGCGCAATATCTTCTGCGCGGTAGCCCTTCCTGCATAGTGACCTCTCGTGATCCATGAATGCGTGTCCGTTAGAATAAATGGTTTCTCATGATCTAGTACGCACCTGCGCAGGACTTCATCCGGTCCAAATTTGTATAACTGACCTGCAATTATAGTGAAGTCTGCGGCACGCACCACTAGCTGTTTCTTTTGTTGGATAGATAATACCTGCGGTGCCAGCCCCGTTGTCAGAAAATTAATGATATCCTTAGAATAATCATCGGAAACCTGTATGGAAAATAGCTGCGCATCAGGCAGACTGTCTTCAATGTTCGTCGGCTCTTCTCCTAACTCAATCCTTGATAGATGATCAGGTCCCAAGTTTAGTCTACCTGGATTAACAATAATCTCAAAGTCATATTCCTGGAACAGCAGTAGCCATCTGCATATGCGTCCCCCTAACAATGGCTTATTGACCAAGTATTTCAACGCAGAATCGTCAGTGAACATAAGGAAGTGCGCACCAAGCAAGTAATGTCTGAATTTATGTAGTGCATATACCATCACAAGGCCTTTCCTCTCGGTAGTAGTATAGTTCTTCTCTGTTGTTGAGAGCTTCCTGCTTGAAAATGCAATGGGGTGGTCAATACCTCCTTCTCCTGGCTGAGCTAATACGATTCCGAGGGCAATGCATGATGCATCAACATGGACATGGAATGGCTTTGTATAGTCTGGAAAGACTAGAATCGACGCGGTAACCATCTTTTCTTTTAGTATCAAAACCCTGTTCACATTCCGCGTTCCAAATGAACAATGCGTCTTTCTTTAGCAGCTTTTCCATTGCTGCGGTTATCTGCGTGTAACCCTTTATAAATTTCCTGTAGTATCCAGTATGGCTAAGGTAGAGTGCAACATCTTGACTGAATTTGGTGTTGGCAAGTTCATAATTATTGTGATCTTCTCAGGATCCACCATCAATCCTTGCTTACAAATAATGTGCCCAAGTAGAATGCCATAAGGAACACAAAAAATACACTTCTTTAGATTTAAAGAGATCTGATCCTGTCAACACTTCTCAAGCATCATTCTGAGATTTGCACAATGGTTCTTCAATAGACCAAACACAGTCCAATCATCAAAATAGGCTTCGAGAAACTTATGCATAAACTCTTTGAATGTTGCGACGACTACTCTGGAAAATATGGCAGGTGCGTTTTTCAGGCCAAAAGGCATTACTATGTACTGGAATGACCCCCATTTTGTAGCAAAAGTCATCTTATGCCTGTCTGCGGGGTCAATCCTTATCTGATGATACCCCCAAAAACCATCAGTAAAAGAATAGGCCTCATTCCCTCCAACATTATCAAGCACTTCATCCGTGAAAGGAGTAGGGAATGGGTCGTGCATGGAAGCATCATTCAGTTTTCTGAGATCCACACAAATCATGATCTCACCCTTCGTTTTCTTGTCTTGAACGACCATGGGGATAATCCACTGAGACTCTTCGACAAGTTCAATGATTCCTGCTTCAAGCATCTTATCCAACTCTGTGCATACTCTTTCTTTGTAGCGCGGATTTAGTCTGTACAGTCTCTGCTTCACGGGCTTTGCGCCTAGCTTCAAAGGTATTTTCATGACTCCTAGGTCTCCCAGAATTCCTTTCATTTCTGTAAATTTTGTTGGAAACAGCTCCTGATATTCATGCAAGGTGTCTGCGATCTCTGCAACAGTCTAATCGTCCCAATAATCTCCTATTGTTATGAACTTCGGCTCTTCGCTTGTGCTAATATTCACCTTCTGCGTCTTTATTGGCCCACTCATATCTGGGATTTCTAGCGGAGGTCCTTCTACGTCGCGCGCGCCCTCCGATTCTGGTATGGCTATGTTGTGCGGGTCATCCTCATCGTCTTCATTTCTATCATCAATGTCTTCAGCCAGGTTGTAACACTCGATAAGGTGTTCTTCGTGTTCCTTCCATTCTGACTGTAGGTGCGTAGGAATGCGATCTTCCCCGAAGAATTCCTCCAATGTCATATTTTTGTGAGGGCAGTCTTCCCTGAATATGTGTTCCTTAATTATCTGCAATGCGTCATGGATCAATGGGTTCTCATCATCAAAGCTAAAATCCTTCTGGAAGTTCGTAGTCAGCATATCCCAATCAGTGGTTTCCCTGCGCAACTCCAGATCTAGGTACCATTTCTTTAGAATGCCATCATCCAGCGTATGTACAAATAGATGCACCCATTCTGTGTGTGGCCTTTCCGCCCATGATTGTGAAAACTTCAATGTGTTGACTAGGATATGTTTGTCCATTATACTTCCCAAAGGGTAAGGTAACCTTTTCATCAAATCGGATCTGCATTTTAACCTTGCATTGGTCCCAAGTGGTCAATGTCTGCTTAGTCAAGACATTTACTTATGATCCCAGATCAAGGATGACTTCATCCATTTAAAAATGTGCTATCTGCGCAGTAAGCCTCATTTCTTGACTTGTTCGTTTATGCTTCTTTATGTGATGTACTGCGCTATCAGAAGTCTTTGTTCTGGTCTGCGGCTCATACTGGTTTATGAGCTTCTGCAGCTTTACTATGGCATTTTCACTTTTTAGTAACTTCATGCAGCTTCGCAGGAACTACGCAACGGAAGTGCTGACATCTGTCGCAGTTCTTGTTTTATCATAAGCCACTGGCATGTCTTCAACATGCGGCGCTTCACTGCGCAACGGAATCCTCTATGATTCTGTTGCCGGTTCTCTGAAGGTATCCCGCGCGTCGATAAAGACTTCCTTGTTCTTTCGTAGGTCGAGAGCAGGTATTTTTCCTGGGGCTTTCCTTATCCATACTGTCTCAAGAGGAGTCTGCTTTGTGTAAGCCTCCCCTGACGTGGAAGCTTCTGCTCCTCTATCACGGCCTGTCTCAGCGCCTGCGCGTGACCACATTGATGCTTGGGTCTACTGGTCTGCTCTCCACTGCAATCCACTGGACGTTCGTGTTTGGTGCATCCGTCCATCTTATTTTCTGCATTTCAACCTCTAGTACTGGGCAATCTTCAATAACATGCTCAAATGATTTACAATAATTACACATAGTGCATGGGTTAACACAATCTCTAGATACGTGACCTGGATGGCCACAATTATAGCAAATTACCTGGTCGCGGCCTCTTACCTACGCCAGGCCAGCATTTCTCCCTCTATCGTGGTATCCAGCACCACAACCTCTATATCCTCCTTGGTCATATTGTGTATTCTCCTGTTTGGGATGGTTATCTTCTTGTACGCGGTACAAGCCAGCGCCTCTCATTGAGTCCATATCTCATTTTCTTTCGTTCATTAATTCATATGCACGGCAGTTGGATTCATCATGTCCAACTAATTTACATAAATTGAAGTATAAATTTTTAGGTGTTTTCACATACTTTTGTAAGAGATAGCAATCTTCAGGTCTGTGTCCTGTGGTTCTACAAATTTCAAACCATGGGGCCTAATTCTGATTTATTGGGTTGGGCGCACCACTATTAAGATAGTCGCGGAATAACGGGCAATGCTCCCAGTCATGGCCTTCTCCTTTACAACTTGTACACCATACCTCATGTGTAGGTTCGTACCTTTGTTCTTTGCCATTCTTCATGCTTTGCAACTCTAGTGTCAGGGTGGTTAGCTGGTTCTGGATCTGAGACATCCCAGAACTAGTCTCACCAATTGGCGAAGCCTCTAGCTTCATTGCGATTTCTAAGGCCTCTGCCTACGATGTAACCTTATGTTGCATCAATGGTAATCTAATATGGGGCAACAACGCAGCAATGAACCATTCCTTGTGTTGTTCCGGAGCTATAACAAAGCTTACTTGGTCTAATAGGGTCTTGAACTTCTGATCAAACTCTCAAACCGTTTCAGTCGGTTTCTGCTTTATTTCTTTCAACTCGCTTATACACTGAGATTCAGATTTGGGTTTCTTAAACTCTGCCACAAGCGCAACTTTAATTTCTTCAAGGGTTCTCGGCTGTGTGTTAGAGTACTTCATGAACCAATGTAAAGCTCTATCCCTGAAAGTAGTGATGAGCTGTGCTCTTTTCGCAGCATCATCCTAGATTTTCCTTACACTCCATACGGCTTCGCAAAGGAACCAATGTTGGTCAGGGTCTTCTAGGCCAGTTCCTTTGAATATCGGTAGCTTCATATCTGTGTTTGCCATTGTCCTATTAGGTGGTGGAGCACCCGGATTAGTGTGCGGCTGCTGTAAAGGGCTCTGTGCAGTGAAAACAAATGGGCTTGTCGGGATAGCCGTACTGGGCTGAGTATTTTGCGGGGTGGGCTACGTAGCGGGTGGGTTCTGATAAGGGTGGCGCGGTCTCTACAGCCAGTGGGTTCTCAGGGGTAAATGGTGGCGCAACTTCATTGTCAAGGTCACAAGGAATCTCGGTATCTATGTGGAGTGCAGGGACTCCAAGATTCTTATTAAATTTATATCTCTTGCCACTTCTAAGATTATGGGTATCTTCGTCAGAATCACTAAATATATTGTTTACCATGACAAACTTGAAAATATTACTGCATTCTTAAAGCACCTTTCTCAGCTAACAACATCTTAATGTATAGACTGAGATTGTTCAGCAACTTACCTTGGAATCCTCCGAAAAAGTATGCTTATGCTTGGTTGTAGGATTTGAGTGTGTCTACAGCAAATTCTATTACGAAGCCTTCTAGCATATGATCGACCCAAAAATCAACTGCGCATGTCAACGGGCTGTCTATTGCTTTGAGCTGCGCTATGAGCTCAGGAGTCCACTCTGTAGGAACTCCTCCTTGAAAACAGGTTTTCTTTTCTGCGAGCCGCGAGATCCACGTGTGCAGCTCATTTGGAAATGATGCCTAGAAAATCTCGTGAATATCTTTCCACAGATATCTATCCGACCACTGTGTGTCACATAGACGCGGATGTCTATTCTCTTGCCTTGTAAAGTCTCTTATAGTCTTGTCCCACCAAGCTTGGATTTCTGTCTTTTCAGGATGCCAGTTGTCAGAGCCTTCCGGGAACTGGTATTCTTTGTCACACATCACGATTGCAACTCATCACGGATTCTAGCGCGGAAACGAAACCATTTGTTGGCTATAACTGACCCATAGGTTTTCCATAAGACCCAGGTTCTTTGTGGTTTCCCCTTTGACCAACAAAACCCCTTCGCACCGGCCCTTCCGGCAACAACCTGCGAGCAGGTTGAGGTCTCACCCGAGGTGTGTCTATGGGGTACTGTAGAATCAGGTTTCCACAGTAAGTGATGAGTTGATTATCTAAACGTACTGCGCAGCACGGGATAGGGAAGGTGCGCTACGAGACAAGACTGCGCAGCGCGTAATGAGATATGTGTCGTGGGAAATTACCATGCAGTGATGGCTGCACCGCGGACCGCTCTTAAGAGTCTTCCTGCCGCGGGACTTCTACTGAAACTGCGAACAATGCAGCTTTAGTCTATACTTGGATTATCTTGGAAATGCTTAAGGCACTGAGATGAATATCACTCATCCATTCATTTAGGCGCTTAATTGACTATTCTTCTAACATTCATTCATTAATTTAGGATGTTGCGATCTGAACATATACGACTGATACAATCCAATTGTTATGCATTCCCTTACTGTGTATAAGAAAGTACTTAACCAAATGACTAATTCACTGTCTTCCAACACAAAACTAAATGTTCACCATCCATTTATTTGTACGGAACTTAACATATCATCTCCATACTTCCCTAATGGCAAATGCATATAAAATTCCTCTCATAATAGTATGCAAGGAAACATCTAGATATTCATTTACAGAAAACACAGACAATCATTCATTCACCAAACACAATCGCACAACACAGATTTAACGTGGTTCACTTCCCCGAATGGGAAGCTACGTCCACAAGAACGATTGGTAATATATATCTTTAAAAGGGATGGGGACAACCGTTCTTATTCTGCTCACTCAGCTACAGAATTTCCTTCCTCTCAGATAGGTCTCTGCGCACACGGCTATAGAGCCTTTACAATCTTCTTGACTCAAGAGATTTTACAATACCACACCCAAAATTGTAACAACAAAAATTAAAGAGTAACCCCATCCCATACAAAATTGTCTTCTTAAATAGATCATGCCCCTAAGGTCATGTCTTTACAATGCCGAAGACCTAAACCCAAAACCCTTAGGGTTTACAAAACTGTGTCGGTTTCCCTAAACCGACTTGCTGGTTCCTAGTAGCATCTGATTCATCGTGGCAGTTCTCCACGTCTTCATTATGTTGCTATCGGCCTTCCTATCGCATGCGTGCCAACAGGTCACTTCCACTAAACCGTTCATCTCTAACAGTCTCACCCACCAGGCGTGCCAAGCCATCGCTTTCCCTGAGCTATCCTTTCCCTAACAAACTCGTGCATTGGCCGCCTTCCTGATTTGTTCATGTCCACCGCTTGGCACTCCTGGAGCATCTTTCCCAAAAATAGGTTGCTACCGGTCTGACCAGTACCTGCACCTGTCCTTCGTCTAGCATTCTGCTTTGCTGTCTCCACGTGGCCTCCTATCTCCGCAGCACTGCTTCTGCGCAGTACTGAGCTTCGCAACATCAATCAAAACATGGTTACTGCGTGCATCTTCGCAGTATCCCCAATACTTAGCCAAAATTCCATCTTTTATCGGAGCTAAGCTCAGCTCGAGTTCTTCTTCCTTAAAAAATGTTACCAAAAATGGATCAGTTGGGCTAGGCCCAACAGTTTATTGCAGACCAATCGTTTTAGAGGAGCCAAATAATGATAAAAAAGTACACAAATTGGATTTTCTCTTAAAATATTCACGGTTTTAACTCTTTAAATATATTCAAACCAATTGGTCAAAGTCGTTCCAGCGAAATATTTTAACTACTTCCTCCTTAGGTATCGCAGTGAATTCGTTTTCGTGCTCAAGCGTATCGGCATCTTTCCTATTCTTCGTCGAAGCATTTCAGTGTGACTCAGCGAATTGCTCTGACCATTTCAGCAGAACTTGGCGAGTTGCTCCGACCATTTTGGCGAAACGCGGGAAATTGCTCCAACCAAAAACTCAGCAAATTGCTTCGACCAAAAACTCAACAAATTGCTCTGACCAAAAAATCAATAAATTGCTCCGACCAAAAACTCAGCAAATTGCTCCGACTAAAAACTCAACAAATATCTCTGACCATTTTGGTGGAACTCGGTGAGTTGCTCCGACCAAAAGCTCAGCAAATTGCTCCGACCAAAAACTCGGCAAATTGCTCTGACCAAAAACTCAACAAATTGCTCCGACCGTTTCGGAGGAACTTGGCGAGTTGCTCCGACCAAAAACTCAACAGATTTCTCCGACCGTTTCGGAGGAACTCGGCGAGTTACTCCGACTAAAAACTCGGCAAATTTCTCCGACTAAAAACTCATTAAATTGCTACGATTTTTTTTTAATTCTAAGTGGCAAGAGTAATCTTACCAAGCCGAACCAAAATTCTAAGTAAATCAAAAATAGAAGGAGGGGCCCTACAATTTTAAGAAAATTTTGGGGATAAGGTTGTAGCAGCAACACTGAGATACAACCAATTGCGCCTCTAGTTTGAAGTTTATTCGTTGGATGCCAAGGGTGTTAGCCTTGATAAGAAACTCAATGGCTACGTTGTATTCTTCAACATTATTGGTTGCAAATGCAAAAAAAATGTCTCCTGAACTTATAACTTGGTCCTTAGGTATGAAAATCACCCATGCGGTGGAAGCAATGTTCCAATAACTACGGCTGGTGCCATCCACATATCCCACATATGTGAAGGTTTCTTGTGTCATCTTCCAAAGCGACAATGCCAAGCAAGATAAGTGTGTGCACGAAATAACTAAAGTGCAAAATATATACAAATAATACAACAAGTGTTGCGAGGCATCAATGCCTACGCGAATTATTTCTTTAGATAGAGACCATTTCTGATCTCTGACATAGGTTCCCCATCATATTTGACTAGTTCATAAGCTCCTTTTTTTAACTCAATTTTGACAACAAGTGGGACAAACCATTTTGGTACAAATTTCCCTTTCCCTATTTTATCTTGGTCTTGGTCATAAACTAAAACCAAATCGCCTACAGAAAAGACTCGGGGACAAGCCAATTTGGCATATTGTGTTTTAACCCTTTTCTTGTGTGCTTCTACATTTAGAGAGGCCTCCCTTCTAGTTTCATCAAGAGAATGAAGATGGAGGAGTATTTTTTCTTCTGCGAAAGTGTTAGGTAGGAGTTCAATTGATAGTTTTAATGATGGGATTTCGCATTCAATCGAAAACACTGCTTTGTCTCCATAGACCAATGGAAAGGAGTGATACTGGTTGTATTTTTAGCTGTGGTGTGGTATGCCCAAAGAGTGGAAAACAACATCAAGTGCCAGTTAATATTGTTCTTATTGACCGTTCGTTGTAACATGGTTTTCAAAACCTTGTTGATGGCTTCTACTTGTCCGTTGCATTAAGGGTAATATGGCGAGGAAAAATCCCGTCGCAATCCTAATCTGGTGGTAAGTTCATCCATGAAGGAATTCCTAAAATGTTTTTCGTTATCAATGATGGTCTCTTTAGGTACACCAAACCTTGCTATCACGTGATTGAATAGAAAATATGTTGCATTTTCTACTGTGCAGTTGAATGTAGGCATTTCCGCATCCCACTTGGTGAAGTAGTCCACTGCTACTATGATTTAGTGGTGGCCATCGACTGAAGGCGAGTTGATTGTCATAAAATCAATGACCCATTTTGAAAATGGACCCACAGTTAATACAGGGTGTAATGGAGCAGGATGTGCACGCATTGTTTTGTGTAAATTTGGAAAGGGTGACACTTTTTTACAGCATTGATGCAATCTTTAAAGATTGTGGGCCAAAAGTATCCTGCACCCAATATTTTTTGGTTAGTTCCCAACCCAGTAAGATGACCACCACATGCTCCAGCATGGAAATCATTTAAAACTAGCTTAGCTTCCTCGTGTACTAAACAACATCTTAAGATCATGTCTACTCCCCGACAGTACAAAGTATCCTTGATGATGAGGTATCTTCATTCTTGGTGTCAAATGAGACATCGTTCAATGCTAGAAAACTGAGGATCAATCCTTTGGGTTTGGACATATATGGTAAATCTTCCATACCAAGGATATGATGTTGCAATGAAGAATACATGTTCATCATCCCAGGATTCAACACATACAATATCCTCTTTCTCACAAGGTAACTCAGACATTAGTTCTGCAAATTCCAATGACTTCTTGGCTTTAGCGTTTATGAACTCGAGATCGAATTCTTGCAAAATTATTATCCATTTTGAATATTTTCCACCAATGTTATGGCGGGACAAAATGTGTTTCATGGGGTTCATTTCAGCCACTATGGTAATTTTTCTTGGAAGTATATAATTTCTAAGTCTTTGGACAACATGAACTGATTCCAAGGCCAACTTTTCAACCTGGGAATATCTCAATTTAGTACCTACAAAGCCCTTACTAAGATAGTAAATAACATTTTCTTGTGATGATTCGTCTTCTTGTACCAATACCATTCCTTATATGGTGGAACTAGATGTTTCCAAATATAGCAGAAAGTCTCTACTACCGTTTGGAGGACTTAGTACCGGGGTTGATACCAAGGCTTTCTTTACTGCATCGAACGAGCATTGGGCTTGGTCATCCCATATGAATAGTGCATCTTTTTTTAGGAGACACATGAAACCATTTAGCTAGTTTGGAAAAATTACTGACAAATATTCTCAAGAAGTTTTATTTCCCTTGGAAGCTTTGAATTTGTCTAATTGTTTTTGGGGAAGGAAACTGTAACATTGCCTCCACCTTGAGGGGATCCACCATAATACCTCATTTTGACACTATGAAACCAATTTATCTCCCAGATTCCACACAAAACATGCATTTATGTGGGTTTAACTTAATGTTGTATTTACGACATCGAATGCCTACGACAGGTAAATGTGCACTATGTTCGACTCTTCTCTTATATTTGGCTTCCAAGTTATCGAGATAAACCTCAATGATTTTCTTAATATTGTGGAACGCATATGACATGGCTCTCAGAAAAGTGGCCCCGAAATTTTTAAGGCCGAATGGAATTTTCCGATATGCAAAAGTCCCCCAAGGGCATATGAAAGTTGTTTTGTGTTGGTCTTCTTTCTTAATATGGATCTAGTTGTAATCGGAGAATCCATCCATGAATGAAAATATTTTGTTCCCAGCACACTCGTCTATAATATGATCACTAAAGGGTGTGGGATAATTATCTTTGGGACAAGCCAAATTTAGATCCCTAAAGTTTGTACAGACCCGAATTGTTCCTTGCTTCTTATCAACATGAACAGGATTGGATACCCATTTAGTCAAAGGAACAAGGTATATGAAGCTAGCCTTTAATAGCTTTTCGACTTCTGCTTTTATGGCAGTCGATTTCATAGGATTGACCGAACGTAACTTCTGTTGCATAGGTTTAACATTATCATAAGTTTCTATCTCATGTTCAACTATGATGGGATCGATGCCCGGCATTTCTTCATAAGACCAAGCGAACACATTACGGAACTCTTTAAATAGAGTAGTATATTGCATGATTTCCTCTGGAGATAAATCGGCATGTATATTGATGTTTTCGATGATGCTAGGATGGATGGATATATCAATAGGAATGGTTTTCAAAATATTTTCCAAGTTTCCTTCCGAAAGCACATTGTGCATTTGGATAGGGCATTGGTATTTTTCCATATCATCATCAAGGTAAAAAAAAATTGGTTTGACCTCTAATGAGTATGTCTTTGGAAGAAATGATGATAAATTATGCATATCCTCCCATGGTCGTTCAGAGATGTTCATAACTTCAAGGATGGTTTCATCTATTGAAAAATTCTAATCCAAGAGGTCACGAGTACTAGGAGTATTTATTGCCCATATAGGTGAAGTGTATGGATCATATTCCTCCATCTGGGAAGGATTTTGATCTGAGTCTGTCGAATCCATTTGGATAGCTTGGTATGAAATCTCTACGACAGATAGGGGTACACTACTCTTAGTTTCATTATGTTGCATATAAGTTGGTATATTTCCATCACTATTTTGGACTAAGGTGTCCTCCTTTGAGGCTCCCTCTTATGAGGTGGAGCCAACTACTGGTATGGACTTAGAAAAAAAATTTAATGGAAAATATACTTCCATGTAATGGTGAAAATTGTAGTGTGAGGGGTGGACACTAGTGGTGGAGTCATGAAAGTTCCCATGAGGGATGAGTCTTTAAACATTCCTACCCCAATATCCTGAATCACCATTTTCGAATCCCCAACAAAAGGCACATTCAAGTGCAGACCAGTTTCATGTGTGCAACATTCTAGTTGATCGATCGTAACAATATTCTCTTGGTGTGGGAACCGAATTACTTGGAATACCGAATACACTAATGCCATCATCTTATGTATCCAACTACGTCCCAATAGAAAATTGTAATCTATGGCTGCATCCACTACCTCAACATCTACTTGAACTGTTTTACCTCCCAGTTCAACTGGGCAAGCCATGATAAGTCCATGAGGAGGGAACGAATGTCCATGAAATGCTTTGAGTATTGTGTGGGATGGTACTAAGGTAAGTGATCCCAAAGTTTTCCAACATGCTAGCGACATGAGTAGAGGCTCCTTCATCCACAACAATTCAAAAAGTATTCTTACTGTGTGAAGTCACGTTAATCTGAAATGTGATCTGTGATGGAATCCTACATGTTGACTGTTCTAATTCGAAACTTATCAAATTAGTGTCAGATGGATCAATAACACCGATAGCAGACAATAGTGCCTTTCTTTGAGTAGGACAGCTTTGCAAAACTTCCAAGGCGGACATGACACAAGGAGCTTGAGCTAAATCTTCAACCACATTGTATTTTTGAGCAGCTCGCGCATTAGAATTGTGGGTTGTTCTACGTATTACTCCTTTGGGAGGTCTAGGTACTATGTCAATGGTTGGTTTCTCAATATTTAGAGAACCACTAGTCTATGATCTGGATTTTTCTGCATCATTTGATGGTGCATCATAAGAACGAGCCCTTGTTTGAATGTTTATCTCATGTTGACCCATCATGAATATGTTATCATTGGGGCGATTTCCCCCTTGTGGGGGGTTTTCCAGGTTCCCTCCTAGAGGAGGTACCGGCGTTGTAGAAACCACATGTTGTTGATACGGGAAAGGTTGAGTTAGGATGAAATTTTTTTGTTTCCCTCCTCAGTGTTCCAACATGTAATGAATATCATCCATGTGAGGGAAAAGGTGAGTAGGATGATCCCCTTGATAAATTTTGCAAGGGTACTTGTTTTTCGGTTCTCTTGATTTCCCCCAGTGGGATTATTCACCTTAGGTGCTTCTCCCATCCCAGAATTATCATTTGGATTCTTCTTATGTTTCTTCTTTTTCCCTTTTGGTTCTATAGATTGGACTGAACGTACTTCAAAATTTTGGGTGGGAGTTGCAGATTGTTGGTTTTCCTGGCCAGTCATGGGTTGCGAAGTCTGAATAGAAACTTGTCCCATATGTTGGGTAGTCTACTCAAGTTGGCCAATGGATCCAATCACACCATATTCATGAGGTCCTTTTGGTGTCCTAGCTGGATCAGACACAGGTCTTGTAGCATGGAGTATTAAACTATAAGGTGTTCCTAATTGTGAATATATCAAGTCCATTTGTTGGGAACTCTGAATGAGTTTTTATTCAGTCATAGCTACTGACATGGCTACATATTTGGCAAGAGTAGGAAATAATGATTTCACAAACCAATTTGTTAAAAATTAATCTGGGATTTCAGCTTTTATAAGCCTTTGACACCTCCTCCATTCGTGGATATGATTTGATATGTGAGTGGAAGTGGACTTCCTAAGCAAAGTCAAAAGTTTTGTACATGTCTCATAGCGGATAGGTAATTGAAAATGTGTCAAAAAGAACATAGCTAAAGATGAAAAATTTGTGAATGTATTGCGAGGAAACTCAACATACCATTTTGTAGCAATTCCCGTGAGGGTCAGCTGAAACAGTTGTTACCTAACACTATAATCAACTAGGGAATTGAAAGAACACCACAAATGGAATGTCATCACGTGATTTGATGGATCGTACCCTAGTCGTCCATCGAAATTGGGTATGTCTAAGGGTATTTTAGTTGGTATGGTTGGCCACCCATTCAAATGTAGAATGGGGTCATTGGTTAGTTGGGATAAATGTGGTAGATTCAATGTGGCTAGAAATGGTGATATAATTGGTGTTGTAGCAAACGATTGATACGTGGGTGAAGCCTAATGGATCTTTTGTCGTTGTCCTTGGGATTGAAAAGCATTCCAAGGTGGATTGCCTCCTTGCGGAGGTTGCATCCAAAAAGATTGGTTACTTCCGAAATGTTTTCCATTCCATTGCGGAACAAGGTGCATGGATGGATTTCCCCCTTACGGAGGTAGGCTCCAATAATATTAGTTAGTTGCCGGAACTTGACCATTCCATTGTGGATTAGGATTAATGGGTGGATTTCCCCCTTGCAGATGTGGGCCCCAATAATATTGGTTACTTGTTGTAATATGACCACTCCATTGATTATTTCCTTGGTTTTGATAAGCGTTCCAAGTTTGATTTCCTCCTTGCGGAGGTGGTCCGCAAGAAGATTGGTTACTTCCTGGAACTTGTCCACTCCATTGCGGAATGGGGTTGATAGGTGGATTTCCCCCTGGCATGCTACATATTTGGGGTATGGGATTTCCCCAAGAATTGTGCTAGGAAAAGTTGGAGGATAACCCCCCGAGGCATTTCCACCCATCGGTGGAGGATAACCCCAATTGGCATTAATGTTCCATGGTCCATTGCTTCCACCAGGAATATTACCATTCCATGGTGAAGGGTTGCCCCCAAAAGTAGAACTTGGGCAACTATTTGGCATACCAAGAGGATTTTGGTAGGATCCTTGTGTGTTTTGACCTTGATTATCCGAACCATATGGGAAACCCATGTTTGGTAAGGCACACCCACCAGTAGGGATCCCTGCAGACAAAGTGGATGTACTTCCGGGATTGGAACCCAAAATTGTACCAACTAGAACTGAAGTGCTAGTTGAACTTGTGATAATAACATGTATACTAACTATTGGGATTTATATAGAGGACAAAGTGGAAGTATTTCTACCTCCTGCATCCGTTTGAGGTTGTGTTGATGTAGTCCCTTGTGCTCCTGATGAAGCCATAGGGTCCAATGTTGAATTTTGCATGTTATTCAAACAACTGAAAAGAGGATTGATGTAAGCCAATGGATAACTAATGTACAACTGGGTCTAAAGGACCTGTCAAGGGTGGGTTTACATGAGTAGATTGTTGATGTATATGTAACTTAGGAATGTATTTCATATATGTATATTGTACTCCTATATAGATGGTATTATTCCTCTATACGGAAGTGTTTGTATTCCTATAGAGATGTTATTATTCCTCTATACGGAAGTGTCATGATTTATATTGTAAGTGTCGTAACTTATACTTGATGGGTTATTAGACCACCTTGTTGGGGTCGGCCCTGTATAAGTCATGTGGGTCGAAGGGTTATTAGACCACCCTATTGGGGGTCGGCCATGTGGGTCAAAGGGTTATTAGACCACCCTATTGGGTGTTGGCCCAGTCAGCATTATGTTATGTGGTTAAGTTAAGGCCAACCTAGTAAAGATTATTAGGCAAGTCAAGTCAAGTATAAATAGAGTGCAGGAGGCACTCTATTTCATCATTCTATTCTCTCTCACACTCTCGGGAGAGTGGAGCACTTGTGGAGGAGGAGAAGCTGCTGCTAGGAGATGTATATCTCTTATGCTTGGGTTGTATCATTGATCTATCTATCTCTGAGGAAGTTATTGGGGTTTTTCACCTTTATGGTTTTCCCCAAGTAAACTCTGTGTCTCTTGTGTGATTGCATTATTGTGTTCATGTTTGATATGCTGTAGATATGTTGTACATGTTTCTCTCTTAGTTAAGATCCTAGATCAGATTGAAGTAAATTCTGAAAAACTAACATGGTATCAGAGCTAGCCTGAAAGTAGGCATGGTATGGCATGTATGACACTTGTTGCACTTACGATGTTAGGGCTTGATATAGAAAAAACCAGTCATCGTAGCACTTTCACTATAAATACATTTTGGTGAGGTTTCAAGGTCTGAAAATCGTATAGGGAGAATCTAATATCCCCATGTACCTTGTGTCCAAAGGAAAACCTCTAATTCGTTGTACTTTTTGATTTATGATCTGTACAATATGGGGTTTCTGCCTCTTCCAGATCTCAGTCATAAACAGGTGACCTTGGAAAAAAGGTCATAACTTGGGATAGGAAGCTCCAAATGAGATTTTGTAAAAAGTGACAGGTAGTGCACGGACTGTAATTTCTCAGGTAACGTTTTTAGAGGCCGAAACTGAACCAGTGACATGTGGTATGCCACACAAGTTCTCTCTCCTGTTTTATCCCATAAACAGGTCACGTTGCGACACTTGGCATAACTCTCTCTTAGAGAATACATTTGAGGTCAGACTTGTGGGGTTGGAAAGATGGTAGGTTGAGATATCTCAAAAAAAAATTTCAGACCCTGTGGATTTAAAAGTTCAGAGTTACACCAGAAACAATTAGGTGCATATTTCTGTCAAAACATAATTATTTTTTAGCACCTTCATTCATGGCTTCCGGAATTTAGGGTTTCGGAGAAAGTTGGAATTTTTGTAATCGGAGACTATGGCTGAATTCTACTCATCAAAATTGAAATTTAGAGACCAAGCTCAGAATTTTTGGTTGGGCAGAAGGCCGGGCTTGATCAGACCCTAGTTTGGGACTTTGATCGGAAAAGTGGAAAATTAGGGCTTCTACAAAAATGGAAATTTTTGAAATCTGTGACCACGGCTGGAAGCTCCTAAGAAAAATAGAAGCTTAGAGCTTTGGATCGAACCTTTTGATTGGGAAGAAGGGTGGCCTTTATCAAACCCTAGTTCGGGGTCATGTCCAGTGAATCCAGAAGTTTCAAAGGCAAATTTGAGGGGTGAAACTTTGCAGTTTTCAAATTATGAGTATACCAGCTTGATCTTGATCAGATCATCAAGGCGCATATTTCTATCCTTTAGAAAGTTTGAAATTCAAAGTTTGAATTTTTAGGGTTTCTCTGACAAACCCTAATCCATCTCCAGATCCAGTTCCTGCAGATCAAGTGGATTGGGTTAATCCTAGAAGAGAATGGATTGGTCACCTACATAAGCGAAGAAGTTCTTGTTTCAGAGGGAGATGAGGTTAAGGCCTTACATAAGAAGATTACAAGCAATCTCGACAGATATGACTCATCTAGGTATGTTTCGAGATTTGTTCATGATTAAGTTTATGGTATGTTTGTCTTCATGTTATTACGGTTAGTACAATCTTGATTAAATTTAGACTTGTCGTATCACCTTAATAAAATTATGAATGCTTGATATAAGATATTCATTGATTAGGGTGTTGACACTTATGATTGTACTAATGCATTATGGTGTTGTATGAGGTTTATGTTGTCTACTAACATGAAAGGTACACCAAGAAAGACAAATCATGTTCTAGTTTAAGAACATATGATCATGATGACTTGAGGACAAAGATTCATCCATTGTCATGAATCACTTAGAAGATCTATTTTGCGAGGTATGTATAACTTGGTTCTATAAATAGTTAACCTATGAGATATGCAAGTTACTAGCACAAGTCATTGAAGAGAATAAGAAGACATCATGTGGGTATGTTAGACATAACTAGCTAGCATACCAATCCAGGTATGTTTTTCCTATATCAAGTTAGAATCCTACCTCATGTTAGGATCCCTTATA
Source organism: Larix kaempferi (assembly GCA_027924585.1). Lineage (NCBI taxonomy): Eukaryota > Viridiplantae > Streptophyta > Pinopsida > Pinales > Pinaceae > Larix > Larix kaempferi. The sequence continues at coordinate 13,365,343 of BSBM01001002.1, read as the reverse complement.
TAAGTATACTTGGTATGATTGGTTATGTTTATTCATAAAGTTAGAAATGTAAGTAATCAAGGGTTTATGCATTTTATGTCTCTTATCTTGATTGATGATTTAACTAACCAGAAGAGTCCTATGATCACATAAGAATATGCATGAGTAAAAGAAGACTTCCCTGAAACCTTGAATACTAATGTTTATTATCTGTGTTTGAAATGATCATGACTATACATGTTTAAGATTATTGTGTTTTGATAGCATTAAGATTATACTAATGAATGTGTGATTATGTATGAGACCTCGAGGATAACACAATGATGATACTAATAAGCATGCATAGTGATGGATATAAGTTCAAGGACAGGTAATCCAGGAAGCAAAGATCAAGAGGGAGCACACTCCAGTTGTTCCTGCAAGGAAGCAAAGATCAAGAGGGAGCACACTCCAGTTGTTCCCTCAAGGAAGCAAAGATCAAGAAGGAACACACTTCAGTAGTTTCTGCAAGGATGCAGATATTCAGAGGGAGTTGACCACTTCTCACAATCCACATCAGAATGGAGTTGCAGAAAAGAAGCAAAGACTGAGAGGGAGTCAACCCAACAAACAAACAAAGACAAGTATTTAAATTATCATTCCTTGCATATTTTATTGTTTAAATAATATTGTTCAATAATGTATATACTCATGTTCCTAGAATTAGGTCTTGTATTATGCATATTAGAATAGTTGCATTGATGAACAATATACTATTAATATACATGGGTAAGTGGCCTATGGCACTGTACAACATTCCATTGCTACTTATCTAAAAAGAAACCTCTTTGTTGACATGTTGGGAGTTGTGCACACTCTTAACAAATGTTCTGGTAGAGATTGGAAGGCATCTAGAAAGTTACGGGATATGGATAAATGTTGTATTGAAGCATTGGCTAAGATGATTGCATGACTGTATGACATATTTTTTTATGTGTAAGAATTTGTTCTGAAAACTATGAGATGTTTTCTAATCATGCAATTTAACTTGTTGTGTAGGAATGGCCTACAAAAGAAGGACTACAAAATTTGTTTAGCAACAAAGTTATCTATTGAAAATATTGAAGATATTGAAGTTCCCGGGATCTGGGAAGAATGCCATGATCGAGGAGTACCAGTCGATCATGAAGATGTTTGGGATGCAGTCCCAAGACCTGAAGGGGAGTATGTAGTGACTTCCAAGAGGATCTACAAGATCAAGCATGCTGCAGGCGGTAGCATAGATATTTTTGCTCCTGTATCCATATACACTTCCATTAGATCCGTACTTGCTCTGGCTGCAGTGATGAAATGGAAGATAAACCAGATGGATTTCAAGACAAGTTTCTTGAATGGTGTAGTTGAAGAAGAAGTGTATGTGGAGCAGCCACTTGGTTCTGAGACACATGACAGGGAATAATATATGTGCAGAACTTGGTATGGTAGGATAGACAACTTTCTATCCAGTTTGGGCTTTACCAAGAGTAAAGCAAATTCCAACCTTTACTACAAGGTTGAGGAAGGCAATCCTATGATACTACTATTGTATGTGGATGACCAGTTTGTTACAGGTGATGATAGATTGATTGTCGATACCAAGAGGAAACTTGCAGCTAAGTTCGAGATGAAGAACTTAGGTATGATGCACTACTCTCTAGGCATGGAGGTATGGCAGAGTGCAGATGGAATATTCCTTGGACAAGGGAAGTATGCAGTAGAGATCCTGAAGAGGTTCGGGATGATGGACTGCAAGGCCATGGCCACATCTATGGCATCGAACCTAAAGCTTCTGTGTGATGCTTCATCTGATCCGGTTGATGTTACTGTGTATCGTCAGATGATTGGGTCCTTGAAGTACCTGATGAACATGAGACCAGATATCTGCTTTGCGGTGAACACATTGAGCCAGTTCCTGACAGATCCCAGAGGTGTTCACCTGGTTGCTTTAAAGCATATTCTAAGGTACCTAAAGGGTACGGTTGATTATGGGCACAAGTATGATGCGAATCAAAAGTTTAACCTGCAGGGTTATGTTGATTCAGATTGGGCAGGCAGTGCTGCAGATAGGAAGAGCACTTTGGGTGCTGCTTCAGTATGGGATCAGGTGTGATCTCTTGGTTTAACAGGAAGCAGTCCTGCGTAGCACTGAGTACAGGCGAAGTAGAGTATGTTGCGACGGATGAGCAGGTTGCAGATGTATTGACCAAGCCGTTGGCCAGAGTGCAGTTTTGAGTACTTCAGAGAGAGGCTTAGTGCACTTCAGATCAAGGTTACTTCCAAAGGGAAGTGATGAGTCCAGAAGATGCAGATGCACATGAGATTTTTTGACATGGTTGATGTGTTCTCCCATGGTCGTGATGTAATTGCCGATCCATTCTCACATGGTGGTAGATGTGTTCTCCCATGGTGTAGATGTAAGGGCTGAAGCCATTTTTCACGTGGTGGTAGATGTGTTCTCCCATGGTGAAAAAGTAAGGGCTGGAGCCTTCCCCGAATGGTGGTAGATGTGTTCTCCCATGTCGGTGGTGTAAGTGCTGGATGATGTGCATCAGGTTGTGCTTCGTGGACGATGAGATGATCTGAAGAGGATGATGCTATGATGATCAGGAGGATCATGGATGATAAGCATCAGGACGATGCTCCAGTTACTGCTCTGTATATGTATATGCATCATGTTGGATGCTTGTTATGATCAGTTGGATCATTTATGTATGTATATGCATCATGTTGGATGCTTGTTATGATCAGTTGGATCATTTATGTATGTATGCATCATATTGGATGCTTGTTATGATCAGTTGGATCATTTATGTATGTATGCATCATGTTGGATGCTGGATATGATCAGTTGGATCATTTACGTATGTATGCATCATGTTGGATGCTGGATATGATCAGTTGGATCATTTGTATGTATTTGTATATGCATCATGTTGGATGCTTGGACCATGTATCTTTATATGTATCAAGTGGATACGTTGTATGATCATGTAGATCATGTATGTTGATATGTATCAGGTAGATCCATTGTGTGATCAGGTGGATCATGTATCTATGTATGTATCAGGTGGATACATTGTATGATCAGGATGATCATGGATGACGAGCTTCAGGATGTTGCTCCATATGATATGCATCAGGACGATGCAGTGATGATCATGTGTACATCAGGATGATGTATGGTGAGTATCAGGTTGATACTCTGTGGCCGTGGAACAGGTTGTGCAGATGAGCATGTCTGGGAGATCCTATAGGTCAGAGTTGTGTACCCGTAACAGCCTGGGATGATCTTTCGAGACATTGCTCTAGGAGGACATATAATAGCACCCTGGGAGATCCTTCAGGTTGAAGTTGTGTACCCGTAACATCCTGGGATGCTCTTTCGAGGTTTTGTTCTATGGCATATAATAGCGCCCTGGGAGATCCTTCAGGTCGGAGTTGTGTACCTGTAACATCCTGGGATGCTCTTTCAAGGTTTTTCCATGACCACATGTAATTTATGCCCTAGGAGATCCTACAGGTTGGAGTTGTGTACCCGTAACATCCTGGGATGCTCTTGCGAGGTTTTGTGGTGACCACATGTAATTTGTGCCCTGGTAGATCCTACAGGTCGGAGTTGTGTACCCGTAAACATCCTGGGATGCTCTTTCAAGGTTTTGTGGTGGGGTCACATGTAATAGAGCCATGGGAGATCCTACAGGTCAGAGTTGTGTACTCGTAACATCCTGGGATGCTCTTTCGAGGTTTTGTGATGCACGTAATAAGTCCTGAGGATTCCACAGTATGGCCAGTGATGATGAAGACCTACAGGTGGTGGGCCTACATCGAGTATGAAAAAGGACTGGCTCTGTAGAACTTACTATGACGAGTAGATTCAGAGATTGATTGAGATAGCAGCAGCAGTGACGATGACGATTATCCAGTGACGATGATCCAGAGAAGAAGACTTGTTCTAGAAGACCTTTGTCGAGAAATACCTTCCTAGTTAAGAGGGAGTGTTGATGTATATGTAACTTAGGAATGTATTTCATATATGTATATTGTACTCCTATAGAGATGGTATTATTCCTCTATACGGAAGTGTTTATATTCCTATAGAGATGTTATTATTCCTCTATACAGAAGTGCCATCATTTGTATTGTAAGTGTCGTAACTTATACTTGATGGGTTATTAGACCACCTTGTTGGGGTCAGCCCTATATAAGTCATGTGGGTCAAAGGGTTATTAGACCACCCTATTGGGGGTTGGCCATGTGGGTCAAAAGGTTATTAGACCACCCTATTGGGTATCGGCCCAGTCAGCATTATGTTATGTGGTTAAGTTAAGGCCGACCTAGTAAAGGTTATTAGGCAAGTCAAGTCAAGTATAAATAGAGTGCAGGAGGCACTCTATTTCATCATTCTATTCTCTCTCACACTCTCGGGAGAGTGGCGCACTTGTGGAGGAGGAGAAGCTGCTGCTAGGAGATGTCTATATCTTATGCTTGGGTTGTATCATTGATCTATCTATCTCTGAGGAAGTTATTGGGGTTTTTCACCTTTATGGTTTTCCCCAAGTAAACTCTGTGTCTCTTGTGTGATTGCATTATTGTGTTCATGTTTGATATGTTGTAGATATGTTGTACATGTTGTTCTCTCAGTTAAGATCCTAGATCAGATTGAAGTAAATTCTGAAAAACTAACATAGATGTGTCATTTTATAGTGTTTCAATTTCAAATGGAGCAAGATCGTCAATTGCTTATGTGTTCTCTTCGTTATGTAATGGTGAAATTCCAGTGTTTGTTTGATGTTGTTCTTCTCTATTACTGTTAATTGAATCTAGAAGTTGTTTAGTTTCCAAGTTACTAGGGTGTGTTTCTTGTATCTGTCTCCGTGATTTAGTGGGGCCTTCAAATTTCGGTGACTCACCTCGCTGTCATTGTGACTGGCGGATCAGGAGAGTAGCCACTTTGAAGATTTTGATATAAGGATTTGTTTGAAGTGGTACAATTAATAAAAAATATAATCAAACAATCCTAAAGGAAATATAGACTCAACAAAAAGCAAAGTGTCCACACAGTAAAAATGTCCTATGAGTCTAAGAAAGCAATCTAATTTCCCAAAGAAGCGAAGCTCAGTGTAAAGCTGGATTAGAGGGCCTTCTGAAACTAGTAGGTCCTGAGGGATATCAAGCCTCAAACAATTACTAATAGCGAAGGTATGAGAAACATTTAAAATAAACTTTAATCACCAAAGGTGCAAGTAATGGTTCTTGACCAATCACCCTCGTAAGGAGTAAAAGCTTCAAAATATGTCTCAGGTAGTGCAAGTTTCCCCCACTCACAATATCCCGTGAGTATCCTAGGAATAGAAACTAAGGTTACCACTTCACAATCGATGTTCGGGAAGAACAGTTGTAAGTCTAGGACAACTCTCATAACCAGGTACTCCAGAAAGTGATGTCACCTCAAGAACTTGTCACTTACATGGAATTCCGTGATGAGCTCATATCTCACTAAATAATCAAGAGGGGGTTATCGCCCTTACTTATCCATATTGACCTCGTGCTTGATGCATGTTTTAGATGTGATTTTCCGACAAGCGTTCTTTGCTACTACTGGATTTAAACTCTCAATAATCAATGCTAGTTTCAAAAGTTTTGTAGCACAAGAGTGTTAACTCTCCAATCCTAATATAGGGCCCTAGCTTAACCTTGTTGGTGAAATGAAAATCAAATCTTGGTTAGTTTTAGATTAAATGCCAATTTTAAAGGTACTTTGCTTAGTTCCAGGAATGGCAATGAAACTGGTGGTGTGTAGACTCGAAATATTGAACCAAACAATGCACAAATGCTCACTACTCTTTCCTTCAATTCAATGAATCCCCTAAAATAGTGAAGAGTAGGAGGTTTTTGTAGGTCTTCCAAACATGCAAGTTCAAAATAGAATTATTTCTATGATTTTGAAAAAGAAATTTTCTAAAGAAGTGATGTTTTATTGTCACAAATTACTTATCTTCTTCTTTTCAATTTTTGTTTACAACATGCATAAAATTATTTCCAAATGTTTGAAAAGGTTTCCAAATCAAGTGAAGTTTGGTGATGCAAAATTTTGGTAGATTGTTTGAGTTTTAGGAACTTTTTTTCTTTGATTTATGGTTAATTATTGATTTCAAAAATCTTTTTAAACCAAACAATTATCTCAACTGAAATTAATCCAACTCTTTACATGGGGGGTATTTGTTTCTCGTTTGCAAGGCCACCCGAAAGTGCAAGCAAAGAGGATACACGGATCCATTTGAAGTACTATGAATTAAACATTTACAAGTGAGATCTACTTTCTCATTCGCAAGGCCGCCCGAAACGCAAGCGAAGAGGATATTCGTAGCCTGAGAACTATACTAAAAAATCAAATCTACTTTGTTACAACTTGAAATCCACATTCGCGTTCACAAGATCGCCCGAAATCCCAAGTGAAGAGGATAATAGTGGTCCAAAAATTTAGCTCGAAAACTCAAATCTATATTACAATTGAGATCCACTTTCTCATTCACAAGATCGCCCGAAATCCCAAGTGAAGAGGATAATGGTGGATCGAACACAATGTATCTCAATAAAATTGAATATTAAATCTAAAAGTCTCTCTAATTGTGAATGAGGAAAATAAAAAAATTTAGATCCAAAATAGAAATTTACTAATTAAAGTTGTTCCTTTGGTTTTAGAGGGGAAAAAATTTCAAATTCTTTCAATGTGTAATGTTCAAATTTTTGAATTTTTTATGCAATTTTATTTATGGAATGTTTTCAAATGATCTTCTAATGTATTATTGGCTGTGATTTTATGTTTTGTTTCATATCTGCAAGTCAAATCAACTCAAAATTGAAAGGCCCATGGTTCCATGAATTAAAAATTGTTCAATTTTCAACATTTTTCTCTGCAAACTAGTAAATCAAGCTTACGAGACTTATGAATTTGGTTCAAATTTCAACAATTAATGGTTAAATTTAGTGTCTAAATGTAAAATATGTCCTAAAACATTCATATCTAAGCCAATTCAAAAGAAAACTTTGAAATCAAAGCTTACAATGTAGTAATTAGGGAAAATTTCTAGGAATTTCCAAACATGAAAAACACAATCCAAATGCTCCCAAAATTTTCCAAACTTGACCCTAACGTTTTCTAACAGGTCTCTAATTTTATCTACATTTCTGTAAAGCTCATTTTATTCCCAAATTATAGGCCTAAAAACAATGAATTACAATTCCTAGGTATTTTGACAATTTCTTGCAATTTTGAACAAAAATCTTTAAAATATTTAAAGAATCCTCAAATGAAAGACAAATAAGGTAGATATAGAGTTCCTAATCCAACCACTGCCAAAATAATCACTCAAAATAGTGAAAAAATGAGAAAATTAAGCCCAAAAAACCAAGATGTCGTACATCTTATAGGAATTTCACTCCCTTAACACCGAGTACAGAGCGCTAATTAGGGTATTTTCGCAACCCCAACATTGATCAAGGATAAAAAAATCAGAACATTTTTGCTTTGTGTATAACTGTGAGGGAGCGAAAATCTTGCAATCTTGAAAAATCAAAGATCTGAGCCAAAATCTGCCAAAATTTGAAAAAATTTAAAGTGTTTAAGGGTTGATTTAGGGCGGTTTTAGACTAACAAAGGTTTCTAATCTTGATTAAGAGGTCTTAAGACATAATTTAAGCATGAATTAATGATATCTTTAAGTTTATAACACCAAATTTGAGAATTTCAAATATAAACCCAAGTCGACTCACCAATATGTTGATATATTTTAGTCTAGGGACTTGTCTACTCAATTATCTATCTTACTATGAATTGGTGAGATTCAATTGATAGAAGATGAAGAAATTATCTCTATTTTCCTAATATCTTTAACCAATTTTGAATTTGAAATAAATTGGAGGGAAAAAACTAAACTAAAAAATGTGAGGAAAATTGAATTACTTCATATAACATCAAAGAAGAAATGATACTTACAAACTTGCTTGAGGTGAATCCATTCTCCTTTGCTTTGAGCTATCCTTCTCCATGCATGCCTTTCATCATCCAAGTGCTTTGTGTCGAATATGAGCTTTCCAACATTTAAATCCTTCCCTTACTCTCACTTTCTGTATTTTACTATGCCCCAAATGCCTTTCTTTTATAGCATCGGGATTTGTGCACTCAATTGCTAAACATGAATGTGGGACAAAAATTTTAACTGATTTATTATTATTTTCCTAAAAAAACCCACTTTTCCATAGTTTTCCAGCATTTGACTTGACTTTCCATAATTTTCAGGACAATTAATACACATGTCATGTATTCTTTCCACTCCAGGAGTTGTAGAACTCTAGGTTTTATCCCTTTAAGTGGTCCTAGACTTGGCCTCTTTAGAGCAACCTTTGTCTTCACACACTTCTTCCTTTGCAGAAGTGGTTGTCAGATGAGATATTAAAGCTCTCAATTGTTCCATATTTCTGCTCTTCAAGTACTAGTGCACAAATTTGTATGTGTAGTGGTGTGTGTATTCATTTGAAATGTGCCGGTGTGTTTTACCTGTGTTAGCACTAGTGTGTTTGCTTCAATAAAGTGCATCAAAAAGAAAACCTCGGCAAAAGCCTCGGGACGTTGAGTTTTTTTTAGTTATAATACATTTCCATAAAATCCTACGCTGAAACATCTGGTACCATTTGTGGAGATTGTAGTGGAGTTTTTTTTGAGAATTTGGACTAGTCTTGTAACACTAAAAACCTCTGTTATTACCTTTGTTGCAGGGCCTTTTCCTTTAGTGAATGGAATCAAATATTCCATGAGAGGAATGTGTAGCCAGGTAAATATGTGGTAGGATCCATAAGGTAGTTTTAAAGAGGACCTAGGTTGGTGGTTTTTGGAGGCTCAGATGATGGTATTAGAAATCACTTATCAAGCTCCAAAATTATTGGGTGGTTGCCACATGTCCTAGTCAATTCCAATTTCGAAGGAAAAGGTGGGTGTTAAAAGTCATCAAGGATCAACTTCCAAAATTGGTATATGTGCATCATGTGTAGGCTCTAAGATAGTGGAACAAATGATGCTACAAAGAGGAAGGTAGTCTCGAAGATAGAGGTATGTTGTTTTCAGAGCCCTAGAGTATAGTTTTAGAAACCACGATTTGAGCTCTGAAATTGACAAGGACATGACATGCATAGAGGTAGTTTTCAATTTGAATTATAAAGGGTGAAGGTTCCATTAAATACCTACATGTTCCACCTGCAAATTGGATAGGTGAGTTCCATGTGTTCAACAAAACCCATTATACGAAAATAAAAACAGTGTTTTTTTTACAATAGTGGTAAGTGGTTTTCATAACACCAAATCATGGTTTTGGAAACCACACTTCAATATCTGAAATGATGAGAGTGTGCCACATGTAAAAGGTGTTTTTTATAATTTTGAAGGGAAGGGGTCATGTAAAATATCAACAAGTTCAACCCCCAAAATTGATATGAAATGTGGATCTAGATCATGTGTGGGGAAAACATGTGTGCCAAAGTCACTTGTCAGAGATGGGACTCCATAGTCACATCAACCTATGAATCAATTCCATGTGGATGATTTGAGACAGATCAATAAAATTTAAGAATTCATAGTGTTTTATATATATATATATATATATATATATATAAATATAAACACACACACAACATAATTGTAAGTAGATGTGAACTTATGATACAATTTTCATGCCACTAAGCAACATAATTGTAAATAGATGTGCACTTATGATACTAGGAGTTCAAATACCTACACAACTACCTGAATAGGATTGCACATGATCGAATGGAAAACCATGCCACTATGTCAAAATAAAGTTGACAAACATTTCATTTCTATGGATGGAAACAACACAAATTAAAAATTTCCAAGCCTCTCAAGTGCGGGTTGGGAAAATTAACAACCAACTAATCTATCCTATAGACTATTAGAAATATTTGGGAAATAGAGACCAAAACCCAACCAAGGAAGTTATTTATGGATATTCCCCAATGCAATCGTCTATCTATTGATGAGCTATTTGTGCATTAGAGTCTCACTCATTTAGTTCCAATGATGAGACACACAAAAGATAAAATAAGCAAACAACCAATCTAACGTATTATATCCCCATTTAAGAAATTGAGCTATTTTTTTTAAGTAAGAAAACAACCAATCTAACCTATTATATCCCCAATCAATCTACTTTCTCTACAAATGGTTAGTATTCCAAATCATTAACTCAAAAAACTAAATGAAGAACACATTCATATGAACAAGTTATTAGGGGGGAGAAAGCAAGATCTTCGTATTAACCAATGGAAAAGAAATTTAAAAAATAACTTTCACCTTTGAGAGTATTAAAGATGGCCTCCAATTGTTAACACCTAAAAAGTGCTCACTAGCTCATTTCCTTATTCACATGACCCATTTGTCCACTTTTCCACCATCTGAGCCTCTGAAGCCAACAAAAGGTCACCAAAAGACCTTAGTACACCCCTTTTCCCACTCAAAAAAGATTATTTTTCCTAAAAAAGCATAAAAAACCCTAAAAAAGGGTCCAAAATTCCCAATATATTAAAAAGGGAATAAAAATATTAATTTTATTCAAAAAAGGAAAAAGGAGGGAAAAGCACCTAAACCATGTTGGTCAATACCATTGGTTTCCACAAAACCACAAATGGTATTCCCCACCACCAAAAACCTATAAAAAGGTGGTAGGGGCTCCTCATTTCACATCCATCCATATTCCTATCCTCATGCTGCCAAAATCTCCCTTGAGTATTTGGCCATTGTAGCAACCTTGGAGAAAGGACCCATTGGAGATTGGAGCTGCTCACCATTGGAGCTACTCAACAACCTTCATCACTTGGAGGTATTGTTATTGCAAGCACTTGCTTGCCCCCATTTTTCAATACAAAATTATTTCTTATGTTTCTTGTTCTTGTTTTTTAATTCAAAATGCACATGCTAGTTTAGTTTAGTTTAGATTTAGTTTATTGTTATTTATTTCTATTGAAACTGCTGCTACTAGTTAGCAAGTGCCCATAGCACTAAGCTTGGTCGCAAAACCAAGCCAACAGTTTTTGGCGACTCCGCTGCTTTTCGAATCTTTAGATCTCACTTTTGCTTTAGATCTTAGTTTTTTATTGTATTAGTTAGTTTAATTCATAGATCTGCCACCCTAGACAGCAGATCCATTGCTGTTCTAGGTCTTGGCCCATTTTTTAGCCATTAACAGCCCGAAATTCTCAATTTTCGAGTTCATTTTTCGGCGTCCGCGTACGGCTTTCGCCTCGTGGCTTTTTGCCCAACAGTCGCGTGGCTCATCGCGACTGCACGGCTTTTTTCTGCGCGGTTCACCGCGGCTTCGCGGCCCATTAGCGCGCTGCACATCGCGGCTTCGCGGACCTTTTCTGCGCTGCACATCGCGACTGTGTGACGAAATCCCGCGCTGCACATCGCAGCTTCGCGGTCAAAACCCGCGCTGCCCATCGCGACTGTGCGACAGAAACCCGCGCGGTCCATCGTGGCTTTTCTGTCAAAACCCGCGATGCTAATTTTTTCATTCGGCCGAATCGCTTAAAAAAATAATTTCTTACTGTATTTTCTGCCCACATAGCACATTTTCCAGTATTAGAAATCCAGCATATTTTACAGCCATAGAAAAATTTTACTATTTAGAATGCACATGTGAAAAAGTCTTTTAAAATATTTTCAGAAATTGAAAGAAGGATTTGATTGCATTTTATCTAGATTAAAATTTTTACTGTTTACTTCTTTGATATTTTTGCCCATAGCAGAATTTTAAAAGAAATCCATTTATTTCGTAAAGAAGTTTTATTATTTGCTTTCCTATTTCAAAAGATCCTTTGTTTTTTGAATAGTCCTTGAAAAGCATTTAATTTCCATTTATTGAAAAAGTCATAATATTTGCTTTTTATTTCAAAAGATCCTTTGTTTTTTGAATACTTAGCATTTACTTTTTCAATTTCAGTTTAAAATATCACACGTGCACCCACTCAAACACTAATTTTAAACTGAGCCTTAAAACTTACCCTAATTTCAACCCATTTTTAACCCCACTTGGGGAACACTAAAATAACTTTGTAGCTAGGTAGTATTGGGGGGATAGGTGTTCCAATAACACCCCTCAGTTATTACATCTGAGACATAGTTGTTGTCCATTAGGGAGCTAAAATCTCCTAGTATTTATTGGCACGGTCACAATCGGTTTATGGGAAGGCCTCTCCCCTAGGAGGGTTGAAGTCGCGAGGATGGTTCCGGAAGCCTGAGTGGAATACCGAAATCCATTCAGTAACTGAAGGGCTACCATTCGCAGTTCTCGGGATATCCCTGTATGGGGGTATCGCGATAAAGGACCAAACGACAGATTTACCTTTTCTCGACGTGTCATGAACGGAGTATCCCAGTAGCCATTCTTTAGGATTGATTACCCGGTGTCCCTCCCGGTAGGGGGATATCTAGCCGTTGACTCAACACTCATATTGTCTGACTTGTATTTCATCGCCTTACAGAGAATATCGTTTGTTGATTCACAATACTTTTAGTTAGGTGTTTGCATGATTCAACCCACCTTTGGTCTAGTTACACCTATTTTTTCTAGAAGCTATTTGCATGTTGGTACTCTGACCATTTTTTGCATCCCTCCACTTATTGTAGCACAGCTGCTATAATAAGTGCCTTTTTGAGGTTGATTTTTTGGCCTGAGAGCCTTCATTTTCACTCCCCTTCTTGCACCCTTGGTTGCATTAGGGTTTTGAGTTTTTTATACATTACCATTTTACACATACAGATTTTTTCACAAAAACTTATTTCTCACCATTGGGAATTTTAGACGCTCTCGTCGTCTACAGGGCGAACTCCCAGAGTTCAGTCTACTTAGCTCTCCACGTCACCGACGTAGAGCCTTATCCCTTGACTCGACACATCGTCGGTCAACCAGACAGTCATCCGATTCTGACACGCCTCACTTCACATCTGATTCTGAGGTAGAATCTGAAAACCCCACTGCGTTATTCCCAACCAACCTTATGGTTGGAACACCATTTGACCCACTCTTTACCAACACCATAGGAGAGACGTCTACAGACCCTTCTACTGCGGTGCCATCCATGGCAACACCCACCCCCCTAGGTGTGCCTAATATGGCGGACACTCCACATTTAGGAATGCCCAACACAGGGCCACCTCCTGTTATAGGAATTCCCAACACGGGGCCACCACCTGTTATGGGTAGGCCCAACATAGGGGTCACACCCCCTCTTATTCCCACAACCCAGATTCCAGGAATCACCACTACTATTCCTAACCCAAGTGTAACCCATGTTGCACTTGGAAGCGCTGGCCCATACCAGACCACACCTATTGGAGGACACATACCTTCAATACCTAGCATACCTTTAGGCGCTATTGGACCCCTACATCATACCACCATGATAGGCATGTCCCAGTCCCAGTCACTACATCTGCTAGTGACTGGGACTGGGACATGCCTATCAGACACGATCCTGCGTGGCCTCACATGCCCACCAAACTCCCCTCCGACATCCCTAAGTTTGAGGGCAAGGCAGGTGAGGACCCCCGGAACCATATCATGTCCTTCCATCTATGGTGTTCCTCCAACTCCATAGTGGACGACTCTGTCCACCTCCGTCTATTACAGCGCACCTTCACTGGCTCTGCAGCTAAGTGGTATATCGAGCAGCCCCATGGGACGCATGCCACCTTTACCTCCCTTGCCTCGACCTTCCTGCAGTTCTTCCAATTACCTGTCCACTATGATGCGGGAGTTGAGATCCTATTGTCTTGCAGACAGAACACGGCCACCCACATCACTGACCACATTCATGAGTGGCGTCGACGCCGAAGCCTCTGCAAAATCAAGTTAGACGACCGTATCTTCTTAGATTGGTTTCTCAAATACCTCCTCCCTCTCATTGAGAAGGATGTGGCATCCGAACAACCCCAGTCTGAAGAAGAGTCCATCCTCAAAGCCCAACAGTTTGATCTCATTTACGCCCAGTCGGGTTATCTACCATTATTCCAGACGCCCCTCGGGGCGAGTCATCCCAACATGATGCACCGGGGGCATCCCATGCGGCTGATGGCATCATTGGTCGTATGGCCTCGCATCCCCAACCCTTTTCTATTGCACATCCTAGCCATGGTCCCGACCTTTCGCGGGCTACCTCTCAATCTGGAGCAACCAGTTCATATGCTCCCATGGAACATCACCACCATACCCATGGACCTTCATGTCCACCTCAGTGTTTTGGTCATGCACCACCCGCATACGCCCCCCCAGCTGCACCTCAACCAGTGTACTATCCACAGCAAGCTGTGGCAGCTAACCCAACACCTCCAATAGCTCAGGGTTACCAACAACCCCAGCAGGTAACTGGACCACCTCTAGCCCCACAGGCTTATTATCCACCACAACCTGCTCCCGCACCTGCGATGAACCAAAATCCTCCCAGTGCTCAAGGGCAAGTGTATACACAGCACAACCAGCCCCAGCAACAAAACAACCAGCGCAACCAAGGTGCGCAACAGAACCGTGGTAGAGGTCGTAACCGCGGTAATAACCAACAACATCAGCAAGGTCCTCCACCTCCCAATCCTCCGCAAAATAACAACGCTGCTCCTCCCAACCGCAATCCGGATCGGAATCCCAAGCAGCCTAGAAATAATAACCTCAGAACAAACCACCCTTGTTCTATCTGCGGGGTCTCTGGTCATTACACACATTCTTGCCCACATTTGGAGCGAGCTCGGCAACTCTGGACCGACGATGCCCATCGTCAAGGAAAAGCGTCTCCTCAGCCGCCACCCAACCCTCCACCACCTCAACATCAACCTTTGGTGCTGCAAAACCCCTTTCCAAACCAGGGTGTAGTGAACACTCAGCCATTAGCTCCCCCTCAGGGCAATGTGCCACCACAACAGATCACTTATGCAGCCCCTGATCAACCCATGTTTGATTTAGGTACTCACCATTTGTTGATGATGTCAACTGTCGATGCCAACCTCCAAACCTGTCGGAACCAATATGGCTCCACCTCTGAAGCCCCTCCCACCGACAAAAACGCTAACGTTAATCCCATATATCAAACGTTACGTATACCTCCGGCTCCACTTGATGGCGCTTCCAAAGCACCTCGCTTCCCACTTCGTCGCATCAACAGTAATCCCAATGCTCGGGCTGCGTCGAATTACAACATTGTAGATGACTTAGCCCAGTCTCCTGCAGCCATGTCTGCTTTAGAGGTCTTGAAAAATTGTCCTTCACAGCGCAAGACTTTGCTCTCTGCCATTGGCGCCATTGACCCCAATGATTCATAGTTGATCGCATTCGATTCAGACCAGTCTGAACCACGCCTGCCTTCCTCTTTAGCATTCCAAGTTTCCATTTATGTTCAGAATCTTGTCATCCATCGGTGCATTATCGATGAAGGGGCCTCTACATGCATCATGTCCACATTTGTTTGGCAGAAGTTGGGATCCCCTACTCTCCAGCAATCCACCACTGCGTTGCGAGCCTATGACGGTCGTTCGGCACAACCCCAAGGTCTCTTAGCTAATGTCCCCGTCCAGCTGGCGGGTAAAACCGTGCTCATTGACATTGAGGTCATCAATGCCCAACTCGACTATAACCTCTTACTTGGTCGCAGCTACATGTATGCCATGCGGACGGTCGCCTCATCCGTTTTTCGTACCATGCAGTTCCCCCATGAGGGACGCGTATTCAAGGTCGACCAACTCACCTACTACGATCCCAAGGCCCCCACCACACCTGAAAATGTTCTCCCCATGGTTGAACAACCTGTTTGTGGTGCAAATACCTCATTCATTTCCTCAGTAGGACCAAGACTTTACTCCGACGCGTCGATGACTTCTACATTCCAGGCCATTCCACCACCGTCACCGGAGACCCACGTCGCTAACCTCTGCACTCTTTCACAAACACCCGGTAATCAACCCTCCTTGTTACCCAAACCACCATTGGTCCCTAGTCACATTGGGGTTACACCCATCCACACAATCCCCTTTCTATTTCCTCCTTCGGGTGTAGTAAGCACCCCGGTTATGGCTACCCTTAGTCTACCCGGGTTAACATTAGGATTACCCGTGTGGTATATTTCACCTCCCGTTCCACCGCCGACACCAAATGTCATCCTGCAACCGGTGCAACCCATTGTTACTTCTACCCAACCACCTCCCGGTATCAATACTCCTTCGTCATCAATGAATCCCCCTCCACTCATCAGGCCCACTGGGGGCAGAGGCCTGCAACCATACACTGCGGTACCCCCACCCAAGGCAGTTAAACCTCCCCCCGTGTTTCGTGCTCCTCCCAAATGCTCGTTGTGTGATGAGTTAGGCCATCCAACTCATCAGTGTCCGCAGTTACCTGCATTACAGGAACACATGCAAATGTTGGACGACGACCCCAACATCCCGGTGGTCAAACTCGATCCAAACCCCATGCCTCGTGATAAATCACTGCGTACCAACCACCCATGTGCGATATGCGGTATTTACGGCCACTACTCACATCACTGTCCGGACATCCCAGATTACAAAGCAGCTCTCTACGAGATGAACAATTTGGACCTTGAGACGGCACCCCCTACTATCGAGGAGATCTACCCTCCCGCATCACCCTCATCCGGAGAGATTAACACCATCTACATGATCTCATTGACTACCACTACCTCATCACTTGATTTGACCACTCAAAGCTCCCACAATGATGAAGATATTCTAGAGGCTCCTACTGCCCTTGATTATCCCTGGGAAGACATGCACCATCATCCATACTTCCTCCCGGAAGAGACTTCATCCACCACCGCTACCCAATCCGCGGTTGAGTCCAAAGATTTCCTTCCTACTAAAGTCGACTGGTTAAAGGATCCGATAGCCGATATTTCTCCTGTCATCCACATTGACATCTCTGACCCACTTGGTGCCCTTCATACCATTACATTAGGAGCCTCCCACAGTGAGCATGAGATCAAAGAATACCAACAACTGTTCCAAGAATTCACTGATGTCTTTACTTGGTCAAATACCGAAATGCCTAGCCTTGACCCTGCCATTTATACGATCTCCACTGGATACCCCTCTGTCCGGTCGGCCCCTTCCATTGATCCCGTTCACACACATGTTCCACTCTGCTACGTCGGTTTCGTCGATGGTGCAATCCGTTGGTCCCCCAATCTGGCCTCCGCAGCTTGGGTAATATATTCCCCTTCACATGAGTTGATCCACATCGACGGAGTGTGTTTGGGTGCCGCTACCAACAACAAGGCTAAATATGATGCCATGACCGGTCTCTTGGCCACAACTCTCCAAATGAGCATACGTCACCTTAACGTTTTCTTGGACTCACAACTCCTAGTTTCCCAACTCAACAATGATTACCAGGTACGCGATCCCTGTCTGTTCAGAAAATTTTGCGCACTAAACAAATGATTCGACAGTTTGAATCCATTTCATTCACACATGTCCCAAGAAACCTCAATAGTGTAGCAGACCATATGGCCAACAATGTACTTGACTGGCACACCAATCGCATAATACCATAAACAAATAATGCATCCACGTGCATAACATGTGCCTCCACGGGCATATACCAAAAAACAAAAGTGCATCCACGTGCATACCATGTGCCTCCACGGGCATATACCAAAAACAAAATGTGCATCCACGTGCATAACATGTGCCTCCACGGGCATACAGAAAATCAAACATGCCTCCACGGGCGAACATAAAGACAACAAATGCATCCATGTGCATACACGACTATATATCCAAACATATATATACATATATACATCATTGTATAGTCAGAACATGTCATAGGTTCCCTCAGCACCCAATATACAAAAAATACATCAGCCGTACAAAAAGAGCTTCCCCATATGCTCATCAGCATTTGGGGGCAAATACATATCATCTAGTCATGAGGGTCCCTGGGCTCCTCTGCCGCCTCCTCCGCTGGCCCCGCCGGATCATGGCGAGCCTGAACTCTCCGCTCGGCTGGCCCCGCTGGATCATCCCGTAGACGGATCCTCCTCTCAGCCGGCCCTGCCGGGTCATCCCGAACACCATCCCTGTGCTCGGCCACAAAAACCATTGTCCTCAACAGGAGCGATCGCCACTCAGGCGGCGCACCGAATCAACGCTCCACGACGTCCCGGTCCAGGTCTCTCCAGCCATCCTCGGGGAGTCCAGCTAGAATCATGTCGAATGTCTGTCTGACACCCTCAATGACATCATCTCGAGGGCCAACCCCTCGCCCATGAGCTGCAAATCCTCCACCACGTGGAGGTTGTACCGCTACAGGTGGTTGAGCGACCACCATCGCCCGCCCCCGACGAGCCACGTAGTCGGCCGATGGTAGAGGCCCAACATCTGCACAATGCAAATAAACCATCATATACACATCTAACTATAATCATAAACAAATCACATGATATAGTATAAAACAAACCACAAAACATACCGTCTAAACCCCAGGCCTGTCCCT
The DNA here is from genome assembly GCA_027924585.1 of Larix kaempferi. Classification (NCBI taxonomy): domain Eukaryota; kingdom Viridiplantae; phylum Streptophyta; class Pinopsida; order Pinales; family Pinaceae; genus Larix; species Larix kaempferi. The sequence goes on along the minus strand of BSBM01001002.1, from coordinate 13,346,777 downwards.
GGGCTCGAGGCATCTCTGGGTCGCCTCAGTAGTCCATGCCAGCATATGGGTAATCCTCAATCACCAGGGGCATCTGCTCCCACTGCTCACATACCTCCTCCGTAAAAAACCCGCGGACACCACCACCACCACGAGGCATCATATGCCCCCACCGCACCATGCGCGGCTCACTCACCAGACCATCACAAATGGGCACCCGTGGTCGTAAGGTCGGCACCCGCTCGAAGAAAAAACAACATAGAAAGGAGGCATAACAGAACTCTCCTCCCTCTCGAAAGCACTTGTACAGATCTCTCCGGACACCTGCTAGAAACATCTGAGCCCATGCATAATACGTCCCCCGAAGCACAGAGTCCACCATCATCATTTGTCCCCCGGACAAACGATGTGGCACCGCAGCACCCAGCACTCGCAGCACACCTGCCCCAACAGCCCTCATGTCCCACTTCCGTAGTGATCGCAGACTCAAGGCACTGTTCTGCAAAATGGCCCCATCAACACAAAAGGTCTGCATCAAATCCTCCATATCAACACCTGGCGGGATCCTCGGCAGAAGATCTCCCACCTCCCCCAAACGAGGCAACCCAGTCAGAAAATATATGTCTGTGAGGGTGATCTCCAACCTCTGTCCCCCAATCATAAAAGCACCCTCCGCGGGCACCCACCAACTCACCAACTTGTTCAGGAGTCGTCTCACTGAACGCATTGGTGGGATCTGAGTGAACTTCAAAAGTCCACTCACCGCTAGAGTCTGTCGGACCCCCGGATCAGTATGAATCTTCTCCATCAGATCATCATCTATCTCCCACTCTCGCCATGACGACAACAGTCTCCTCAACATCCTGCCAATAAACAGAAGAAATTTTTAGACCCAACAAAATTTTTTTTGCAAAAAATACCATCGCGGCTTTTCCATCAAAAGTCGCGATGATCATCGCGGCCTCCATTCAAGAACCCATGATGAACATCGCGGATATTTGCCAGACAGTCGCGATGAACATCGCGACTATCTCCCATGAACTCGCGATGAACATCGCAGGTTCCAACCTCACAGTCGCGATGAACATCGCAACTGTCAGCCTAAAACCCGCGCGGTTCATCGCGAGAAGAGACCCGAAACCCGCGATATTCCACGTTGGAATGTCAACGTGGAATTTCACGGCCTTCGGGGGCCCGCCGCCAAACAAAAAAGACATAATTGAAAAGGCTAAGGCAAATAGGGTTACCTGAAACTTGCGGAATCGAAAACCAACGGTGAAATCTCCCGGAAATCAAGAAAGAGCTCTGACTGCTCTGCCAAACTCACACGTAACAATGACACGTCATATGGGCCCCACGCCCTATTTATAGAGATTCCACCATCTTTTCCAAAAACCATTACGGTGTCATACGACGTCCATTTCTCAAACCGTTGGTACCATTGGAATCAGAACAACGAGAACTTCATAATAGTTCTTTCCTTTTCCTGTTTTCATCAGGTCCATTTTTTGACCATTTTTTGGGTGCTCTTGTTACCTCGGTTTGCGTGCCACATCGGCCGACGTCCGTTTTCGACAATCTTTATATCGCCGGATTCATTTTTCCGCGCTTGTGATGATGCTTGAGATCATTTCTCGCTCTCACGTCTGGATTTTTCGGGCATTTTTCCCATGCCCCCTTGTCGCCTCGATTTGCGTGCCACATCGACCGTCGTCCGTTTTGGACAAGCCTTATATCGCCGGATTCAATTTTTTGCGCTCGTGATGATGCTTGAGATCATTTCTCGCTCTCACACCCAGATTTTTTGGGCATTTTTTCCATGCCCCCTCGTCGCCTCGGTTTGCGTGCCACATCGACCATCGTCCATTTTTGGCAAGCCTTATATCGTCGGATTCAGTTTTCCGTGCTCGTGATGATGCTTGAGATCATTTCTCGCTCTCACCTCCATATTTTTTGAACATTCTTCCAATGTCACCCATCACCTCGGTTTGCATGCCACATTGGCCGTTGCCCCTTTTTGACAATCTCTATGTCACCGGATTCATTTTTCCGCACTCATGATGATGCTTGAGACCTTTTCTCGCTCCCATCTATCCTTTTTTGTTCGGTATAATTTTATCCCTTTTTCGGGCCGAGTAATCCCTTTTTACGAAAAAGGCACTTAGGGAGTTTCTGTTAAACTCTTTTCTGACTCCTAAAACAATGAAAAGATCGCCGAGCAATCTTGCTTCCTTTCATGCTCGCTAAACGTATCTGAAAGGGCGTCTACCTGGTATAAGTTTACCCCTTTTCCGGACCTTGTAGACTAATTACGAAAAAGGAATACTCTAGTCACATCGGCTAGAAGAGTTCTCCATTTGCATCATTTTATGCTTTTTCGGGCTTTGGAGACTAACTTACGAAAAAGAAACACCAATGGAGTCCACTTACCGCTTTCAGACTCTCTAAACATGAAAGCAACCACGAGCAATCACCATCCTAGGCTCGTAAAACCAACAGGACAGTAGTCATTACCACTGCAGAGTCTTCTTATCGTTTTCAGACTCCTTAAAAATGAAAGCACCAATGAGCACGAACAGTCCTGGGCTCACAAATCCACAGGACAGTACCATTTCAGAGCACACTTTTATCCCTTCTTGGAGCTCATTAAAACTACGAAGAAGGACCCAATGGTGCTTCTCGGTGCCACAACAGATCACGTCTACTCATATGGCAGCTTCCCCATTTTGGTCGCCTTTGTTCAGAGTATTCTGCAGTATGTCACCCTAAGAATCCCTAGACAGCACCCATCAGCTTGACCCCCCCAGAGTCAATACATACCCTTCAGTCCCTAAAAGCAATGATACCCACACCTACAAGTCAGTTCCCTACGCTGCCAGGTCAACCATGTCATCATGCTCTGAACAAAGGAAGTTTGAGTCTACCCACTATATGACCCCAGTTACTTCCCATCCCCACAAGTATGTCAGTCCTACCATCAGTACTACCACACTTCAGTTCTACACCTCACGCTCCTATCAAGGAAACATCATTGCCTTGTTATTTGCTGGTCTCCCTCTGTCGACGACAACCAAATTTATTCCAGAGGATAGACCTAGAGGTCCCTGTGTCTTGGACTCATCACCATTTATGATGAGTGCCTACGAATCATTTCGAGAAGAGTCCTCAGTGCCTCTCCAAATGGTTGTTTCTCACATGCTCGACTTCAACACCTTGATCGCATCGTTGAGACTCGCACAGGGCATTGGTCCGCTCAGTTATTAGTCGAAGACCCCGGATACCATCTGACTCCTCCACATTTGAGAGTCTACCTATGGATACAACCAGTTATACTTTTCCTATAGATATCCGGGTTGCGCATGGCGACAGTATTCAGATATACACCAGTTTCATACTCCCTTGAGTATACAGTTACATTAATTCTCAGAAATGACTCACACTTTTTTGAGTCCCTACAGATGTTGGACACCTTCAGTTTCAGCAGTTCAACAGTCATTCCAGTGTATCAGTTATTGAGATCAGTCATGCCATGATCATGAGTACATCCCAAAATCATGTCCCCTCTGGACCATTATGATGTACCAGTATATTTTTTATGTATTAGATCCCCCTTCTTGGGACTAATTGCTATGTATATGTCTTGATACGAGCATGGGTATGCCCGCCTCGTCCATTATCAGAGATTATTCCTCATTCATATTGAGGTCATGTAATATTTGTTTATTTTTTGCAGCTTCCAAGGGCCGCAGATCCAGTCTCCAATTGGTCTCTTCTCCTCCCCAAAACCCCAGAAAAAAGACAAAAGAACTATGATGTCTATCAGCCATACGATGAGCTCCTGCCCTCACACATCAGGGGGCAATCTGTTAACACCTAAAAAGTGCTCACTAGCTCATTTTCTTATTCACATGACCCATTTGTCCACTTTTCCACCATCTGAGCCTCTGAAGCCAACAAAAGGTCACCAAAAGACCTTAGTACACCCCTTTTCCCACTCAAAAAAGATTATTTTTCCTAAAAAAGCATAAAAAACCCTCAAAAATGGTCCAAAATTCCCAATATATTAAAAAGGGAATAAAAATATTAATTTTATTCAAAAAAGGAAAAAGGAGGGAAATGTACCTAAACCATGTTGGTCAATACCATTGGTTTCCACAAAACCACAAATGGTATTCCCCACCACCAAAACCTATAAAAAGGTGGTAGGGGCTCCTCATTTCATATCCATCCATATTCCTATCCTCATGCTGCCAAAATATCCCTTGAGTATTTGGACATTGTAGCAACCTTGGAGAAAGGACCCATTGGAGATTGGAGCTGCTCACCATTGGAGCTATTCAACAACCTTCATCACTTGGAGGTATTGTTATTGCAAGCACTTGCTTGCCCCCATTTTTCAATACAAAATTATTTCTTATGTTTCTTGTTCTTGTTTTTTAATTCAAAATGCACATGCTAGTTTAGTTTAGTTTAGATTTAGTTTATTGTTATTTATTTCTATTGAAACTACTGCTACTAGTTAGCAGGTGCCCATAGCACTAAGCTTGGTTGCAAAACCAAGCCAACACCAATGTTCTTTCTTTGTGAAGGCTCTTGAACCCTCAAGTAGGACTTCTCTCTCAGATTCTGAGATGATTCTAGTAGCATATCCCTTTATGAAATGACCAAATTGAGGGAAAATTTTGGCATCATAACACCAAGGAAGCTCAAAAAGAAGGACTAAAGCAAGTGGGCTTCATGTTGCTTGGAGAAAATAATGTAGCATAATTATAATACAATTGGGCTTAATGAAATGGAAGAAGGATACCTCTATTTATAGATTTCATTGGAGCTAATTGAAGGGTCCTTGGCCATTGTTGGACTTCATACATTCCAATTGGAATGGTTCCATTGGTATATGCCTCATTCAACCAAGAAATCCCCTAAGGTTCCCATCTCATTGAATCAGCCGTGGAATTAACCAAATCACACTACGACAAAGATTGCACAACTATCAAAGGATTACTGGCATAATTTCACACTTCGTAAATGGATAAGCATATAAGTCTTCAATGAGTGGTGCCATCTTCATGAAAAGGGAAAAGCAAATTCATCTAGTCAAGGGTGGTAAATATTTTATTATTAATGCAAAAAAGGGGATGTCTAAGGTCTCCTTTGTGAGTGTGCACAAGGTGCGGACCAAGCTAAGGGATTGATTAACGCAAGCATGAAGGATGTATTACTCTTCTTGACATGAAGTAGAAAGACGCCAAATGAATGAGAGTGAACAAATCCTTGGAAGGATGTATGAAACCACATAAGTGTCAGTTGGAAGATCTTTTGCTAACATATATAAAAGTGTCCATAGAGCCTAAGGTATGCCACCAAAGAAGAAAGTGGAAAACAAGAGACAACTATTGCTAGACTCTCCTTTAGCATAGGACCATACACGTGATCCATATTAGAGTAAAACGTGGTGAAGAAGTGGTTGTAGGAATTGTTGGAGCATAGAGTCATCAAACCAAGTACCTCCCCATGTGGTTCCCTTGTTATTTTAGTAGCAAAAAGAACGAGACTTGGATAACATGCAATGACTACAAAGCTATTAAGTTCAAATTATAATGAAAAGGGTGTAGATGTTAATGTAAGGATATTTAATACTCAAAATGGAAATTGCTCTACTCAACATCTATGGAAGTAATCCCTTTTCTTTCTTTAACATGAAGATGCAAAACTAGGACCATACTCTTGCATCCTTTGATCTAATGGGATTCCTTTTATTGTAAGTTGATAAGTGGAAAAACTCACTAAAACTCATTTTAGTCATTTTAGTGAGCTTTATTTATTTATTTTTGGCAAGGAAAAGTTCCACTTTGATCTACTCATTTTTTTCAAAATTCCAATGATCTGTATCCTCTTAAAATATGCCAAAACCTCCAAGGGAAAAGTTCCATGGTCAAAGTTCCCGTCAATTAGGGGGAATTATAATTTTTGACAAAATTCCTAGCGGATATGGGAAATAAATTCAATAGAAAATAGGTTGAGTTTGACCACTAATTAACTTAAGTCATTCCTTTTAGCCATATACTTTCAAAAGTTAGACTTAGAACATGTAGTGACAATATGTGGGGCAATTGTTTTTAGATCCATAAGAGTTTTAAAGTAATGGTTAATGCATTATTAATGTATATGGTGATAAGGATATTGTGACAAGGAAAATAGTGTTCCTAAGGATTCTCAATTAGCACATTTATGTGCTATGGAACTTCTCTTGTGTTCTAAGGTTGACCTTGCACTTTGACTTTTGTACATAGGTGCAATTGGGCGTGGGATAACTGGCACTCAAATCACCCCGCTTTTCCGGCGATTTGTTCCCTAGATTCGGTTATAAAAACCAGCGGAATCGTAGTTCCACCCCATTTTCTGCGGAACTATGCCATGGAACTGTACCCCTAAGGGTTTTGGCCCATTTTAAGACGACCCAAATCGTCGAAATTCCAAAAAAATAACCAGAAGGGGTGGAACTGTGCCTTGCCGAAAAAGTTTCTGTCACCGATCGCCGAAATATCGGGGCGATTTAAGTGCCAGTTATCACACGCCATGCAATTGTGGGATCGCCATTACCCACAACTTGATTTTCACTCTACTTTATGCACACTAGGCTACCTAGCTTGCAGATGTGATCAGCTGTCAAGAAAGGCTTTGAATTGGCATTAGTCAAATCATTCTATAAATCATGAAGCATCTGCGGAGCATCCAGCTGGCGATGTTTATGAGTAATTCTGGCTCCTTTATTCTGCAAGAAGGGCACCCCTATGGGAATGGAGATTGCTTTTCTAATCCCTTCTTTTTGTGGTATATTCTCAAGGAAATGGGACTCATCATTTTGCAGAGACCGAACCACAACATCAGCTAAAATATGAATCCCCGGAAATAAGTTTTCAGACTTGGTTATCTGATTCTCAATTTGGAAATGGATCTTGATGGTATCAGAGACCAAACCCCGATCCCTCTTGTGTTTGTTGCAAGCAAACGGATGGTAGTGGCAATTAATGTAATGAAAATTGTCTTCACAACCCACAACGACCCTCAAATCCCTCATTTTCCTATTCACAGTCCGTGACCACAAATCCTAGAAATTGAACAATATGAAGAAGCATCCACCGAAGTTTCCTTGTGGTGGGATGCATACCGAGCTGAATTGTCCTTCAATCCATGATCAGATAACAACTTGTTCTACTTGAGAGCTGCTTTTTGGACCATTCTGCGGATTCTCAATTTGGATGGTTGCCTCTTGAAATACAAATCCATATCTTCCACTGAAATTTCATCCCTATTTCCCAAAATTCTGGGCAACAAACCACCTAGGCCTAAATTACAGTGTGTATTAACTGACATTGCATCTAAATTAGTCTCAGATAAATATATATGATCTTGAATTATTGAGATTGAGTACTTTGTCGAATCACAATGGAAAGGAGGAACGAGACGTTTTTTTTAACTCTTTTGTCTCGAACTTCGTGCTTACCAGAAAAATACCTTTTCCCTACACATCACTTCACATAAACCGGAAAAAAAAACTAATAATATGCCTCGAATTTGGGGTTAGATCTCGTTAGCTTGCTCGGGTTGTATATGTTTTCTCAATGTTTCTGATTTGTCGCGGTTGCACGAAGTGCACGACAAAGAGCATACGCAGTAAATAAAACTTTGTTTCTTCTGTTTTTTATTTGCCGAGATCACACAAGGTGCAAGGAAAAGAGCATACGCAGAAAGATAAGGTAACAACCCGAAACTATAAAAATACTAGATTTGAACAAAAAATGAGAAAATTATTTTAAATAAAAAAAATGTCATTGTAACAATATACCTCTAGATCTAATGGAATGCAAGTATCTTGGGAAAACAAAAGCCTTTTTCAATGAAATGAAACTTGTTCCCCACTGGAAATGGTGCTCTAGATGCAATGAGACACCTCTCATAGCCCAAAAATGCACATAAATTTTAGAACCATAAACCCTTTCACAGCTTTGGCAACACCGGTTCAAGATCTAGATCATCAACGAAAGCTTCTCTACATAAAGGCTTTGATACCATGTTCGACTACACAAGATGATTCCAAAAGACTGAACACCTAGAGGAGCCACTCACACAAACAAATCACATATCAACACATCGATGTTTTCACGTGGTTTAAACCCTCGAAAGGGAAACACTCCATGACCCAATCCAAATAGTTACTTGAGGCAGTTTATTATGCAAAAGAAAGAAAGTTACAAATGAGCTTCTCATAATCAATCAACTAGCAAGTGACCCTCCATGCTCTTTAAATAGATATCATGGACCAATCAGGTGTTAAGCCACAGATCAAAGGTAGTTATGATCTAAGAGAAGTTGAACTGTCAGATCACTCTATGTCTAGAACATATCATGACCTTCGGATTAGATATTTACAAATGCATACTAAAGAAACACACTTTTCCTAATGGATATATTATAACAAGTTGATATTAACTAACTCCTAAGTGTCTAAATATCCTAACACTTTTTAAACTCCCTAAATAGGAAAATATTTCCAAATGAACTTGATTCTTTCACACTTGTAAAAGTATTAGAAAGATTGTCTTTATGGTGATAGTTTACCCCTTTTTTGGACCAGCAAGGCTATTTATGAAAAAGGAGCACTCTAGTTAATCGTGACTAGAAGAGTTCTCTCTCACGTTGTTTATCCCTTTTCGAGTGAGGAGACTAAAATTTACGAAAAAGTACTCATTCGAGTCTTCTTTAGTCCTTTTAGACTCTCTAAACATGAAATGACGTCAAGTTTACCTTCTTTGGAATCGTTAAAATATAACATTGAAGGGCCCTTTTAGGGACGAACCCCTCCTATCTTAGGTTCATAAAACATGTGAAATTGGACTCGTTCTAAGTATGAGCTATACCGAGCATCTATTACCCTCCTCAAGCTCATTAATAAACAAAAAGGTACTCATCAATCATGATGGGGAATAAGGAAATATTTTGTATTCACTTGTATTAATGGTAGTACACAATCACTCTTGAACATGGCGCTCGTTTGCATTTCATTCAAACCGCTTGGATAATATGCTTGTCCTCAAGTCTCGTCGATTCCATGAGTCATCATACTCCTTTGGGTCATCTGAAGAATGCATCAACCATTTGTTGTATTAGATCTTGGTATCTATCTTGTCGTGTCAATGCTTTCGAGTCATGCCATTCCATGTTCAAGAAGAGTCCGTTGATCGAGTCAATATTTGCAGTCGTTATACCCTCCTTTATATCGGTCACCCCTGAGTCAGTCTCTAACATTACTCTACAGTCCGATCTAATCCAAAACATCTTTGATCTCATTTCGTGTAAATGATGAGGGAAACATCATGGCCCTCCTTTGACAGGTTTATCCTTGTCGATATCAACACATCATCCAAGGATTGAACCTAGAAACCAGTCAAGTACCTTGGGCCTACATGCCTTAGTGCCAGGTTACCTCACTTTCAACAGTAAGTTCACATCATTGACTTCTGATTGAAAGATTCCACGGTATGTTCGACCTCAACTCATTGATTCACATTCGGTGGTATGTACTATGATACCTTGGGGATCGTTGACATTAATGATGATTTCCCTTGCACTTGTTAACGATTTACATCAATGACCGGTAATCAAGTGGTTTCTACCATGTTTGACTTCAACACATTGTAATCACATGGTTAGATTCATATCATTGCTGGTTTGGTTTTGAAGACTCTAGGTTAACTTATGTATCTTACCCAAGATGCGATGGAGATTTTTTTTTGAGTTATGTCACACATATCCACTCTTATATTGGTTGCGGCTATGTAATTATCTCATCATGGATCTACGCTTGTGTCTAGTAGCCATGATTGTGTCCAGCAAGTCAATATTACCATGGATCTGCAATGTATTGGTCGACAACCATGTTATGAGTCATTTGAGACATATATATCAGAGTCTGTTGTACTGCAGGAGTCTTTGTTTGGAACTCCAACCGATGGTCATTTCCTCGAACTTCAATATTTCAAAGCACCTCACCTACCCTATTTCATTAGCTTCATGCTTTGGGGGGCATTCTGTTACACCAAAATCTCGTCATTATGAGTTATGTGTCCTCTATTTTCCCTAATTCCTGAATCACTTGGGCCAATTGATTGAAAGAAGAGTTGCGGTAACCTCCTTTTCCCTTTGTTGTCACCCTGACATACCTTGCACATCGATAATGTGCATCATACCCCTAGTGATGCGCTTTGTACTTTGACAGAGCGCGTCAGTGACACTTGTTGCCTTTGGACAAGGCGCGTCACTCTCCAAAGACGTGATTTTCCTGTGTACAAAGTGCGAAACTATTGGTTTAAAAGGAGAAAAAGAAACTTCGAGCGGCTTCTAGAATTCTTGGTTATGTGGAAGCTTAACCCTATGAACTAGGAAAGGTGGCACTCGATCCCCTTACCTTTTGGGACGATCCCTTGGGATTCTCCCACAAATCCTCAACCTCTCCTGTCCCTTTAGGCCTATAAATACAAACCTCCTCTCCATGGTTAGGGGGAGAAATATAAAGCACTTAAATGCTGGTGAAATCATGCTAGAGTTGGTTCCCTTTCATCCATTAGGATGCAAGAGTTTGGATCTTTGAGGCTAGGATCACTTGGAAGGAGTTACGACGTCAAAGCTCAGTTGTAATATCTCCCTATGTACGTTTTATATTTACAGTAATACAGATTCTCTCCATAAAAATATTATTGTTGTAAGATATTTAGAATTGGCTTCTTTGACTACTAGTTTAGATTGATCTACATTTGCATATTATTAGTACTTGCTTGTTTCCACTTGTTGTATACTGTTTTACGGCTGAAGATATGAAGATCAGGAGCTACACCAAGCAAGGAGATAGCACTATGTTTATAAGGTAAGTTATATTCTTATACATTTTGTAATTTGATCAATCTAGGAAAGCTATTTGTGTTTTGTACTACTTTTTTTTCTAGATCCGAACCATTCGGACTAGGGATATTGGTTAGTGTCTGCACTGACGGATTGTCCACAAACAATCCACTGCCATTTTGTTGATATCTCGAATCTCACTTGTAGGCATACAAGACCATCCAAGAGACAATAGATGCACACTTTTAAATAACACTAGTGTGACATCAATAACATTTTCACACGTTCATAAAAGCTTTGTTAAACCCATCTCGACTCCTTGTGCCTGCCATCCATCCCAATTCCTCCTTGTGTCCGCAATCCATCCCTTGTCACACCTACAATTTATGCATCTCTCCAAATTTCTTCTACATCAATTTTTTCTTCTCACAAAATTCATTTATATGTAACCAATCATATGTAGGAAACTGTAACTCCTCCTCCCAAGGGTGTGCCAAGGGTACCTCCGCTATCGATGATCTATTCCTATATAAGATTGTTGGTTATGTGAATGTTAACATATTGGGTATAAATCGTCTCAACTCTATAGCTTATGTTAATGGTGACAATATCAACTTACTCCATCCACCATTGCTCCTATTGTTTCTAACATTACTCTAACACCATCTTGACATCCTTGCAAGTATTTTTCTTTTGGTTTCTACAAGTACAACAATAGTTGCAAGTTTCTACATGCATACACAAGTCAAGAAAGTATTATGAATTGTAATTGTCCTTACTAATCACGCATCTCCTATTGATGTAAAGGTTTTCTATTTGTGAATTGATCATATCAATATTTTAATCTTGATTTGATTCACATACCTAACTTATCGACTAGAGGAGCATGTAATTGTAAATGCTTCAAATGTGGATTTTGTTGAGATAGTGAGTATAATAACTAAGATAGTGAGTCTAATAGATAAGGTAGTCATTTTATGGAGAAGCGGATATTAACACAGTTTGTTGTATTTTAAACATAAAAAATATATATTGTTACATCGCAATTGCTACAACCCTTGAGTATTATGATATAGAACTTGCAGAGTAAACATGCAGTTTATTACTTGTTCCACAATGAGTACATTAACTATCTCATAACATGTCCTTTTGAATTCTGAAATGAGAAGCAAGGAGCTAGTGCCTCACTACATATTATTTGTAAGAATAATAAGTGGGAAGCTTGATAGAAACATAATTTGTCTTCTTGTTCAAACTCGACATGATGATGTTGTTTCATTTTCGGTGTATAGTGAGGCTATTAAATTCACTCATTACATAGAAACTAGCATCAAGCATAGTTGAACCTTAACAATGAAGTATAAACTTATATTGATTCTTAAGCATTTAACAGAAAATACACAATGGCACACACATTACACAGAGATTTTCACCTGGAAAACCTTAATCGGGAAAAAACCAGCAAAACTTAGAGCCGCACTACTCCTTTTCATTATATGTTTACAATATATGGTACTCCGCAGCATCTAAAACCCTAATTCGTTTACCCGAAATTAGGTTACAACCCTAATCCCTTTTACCGGGATTAGATAGAGTACAATGGGTCGAAATCACGAAAAAGCAAAAAGCAACCCAAATTTTTTTTTTTGCGCTCCGAGGGCCTAACGGTCCGAAACGAAGGGGGTGGGCCCTGTCGGGCTACCCCCCCCTCTAAACCCCCCCCCTCCGGACACGCCCGGTGCAGGCGAATCACTACTGGGCAAGGGATCGTGTTGTACACGCAGCCACCATGTGAAGAGATATAACATTCCCAACAAGTTGTACACTCTTTGACACTTGGTCTATATGTAGTAGGTGTTCAAAGTGTCAACACATTTGTCACAAGCCCCACAATATTGACATACTTCTCAGATTTGGTGAAATGCCTAAAGGACAAAAGATTCAAATTAGATGCTCTTGTTGTTCCTGTAGTACAATTGATGACACATATTTTTTTGTATTTGTTGGTTTTGCAAGATTTGCTTCCATCCCTTAATTTATTTCATCCCAATATGAGCACTCTTACATCCTTGTATTAAATGTATTGCGTTTTTACAAATGGTCAATAACAAGGAGTTGGGGCATATTGTTGTTGTAGGTTTTCTATGCCCACAAACATTAGCTACTACCAACTTCAACAATGTGTGTAATGGTGATTTCTTTGGTGGCAATTTTCCAAATGAAAGCACAAAGGTAGATGAGAGATCTAGGATTTCTATGGTCAACACCAATATTCAAATTGAAGAGTAACAAAGTTAGGGCAATGTTGTTGGACCTTTAGAAACTCAATTTATGAATATTGCACTTCTAGATACAATTAACAAGGATAAAAAGATAAGTTTGAGCAAACTTTTATCCTTTATTTTTTTGTGAGAACAACAAATTGGCGTTGACATCTTTGATTTAAATACTCTTTTTCTATGGCATAAATAACTCAACTTATATGGCAAAAACTATCTTCAATTACCTGGTAACTCAAGAGATATCCTTTAACAACTTATGTAACACTTTTTTTTTCATATCATTTATGATTCTTAGAATTGTTGTTGCTACATATAAACACCTTTGTCTCTACTATATAAATACCTTTGGCTTCTATTTACCATTAAACCATAAATCACTAGAACTAACCTTGTAGCCCTTGCCTAAGCAGTAGGGACTTTATAAATTGATTTGTTGTAATTTGATTTCTTGTGCACTTTTCCTAATTCCTTTTACCCTAATTTTTAGTTCAAGATTATTAAAAAAATTGTTGTTTTGATTTATCCTAATATTTCTTCGCAATACTTTGGCAAACCCTTAGTGTTAAGTGTTTAATGTTATCCATGATATTTTTCAAACATTTTATTTTAAAATATAGGCTGATCTATAAGGATCATGAATGCCATCCCCAATTGCATGTCCTCCCAATTGCACCACCTCCAGTTATTGTTGTTGCTGCTACTTAGTGACAATTGTGGTTACACATTCCCCCCAATTGACATGCAATATCTATATGTAGTGGAAATTTCATAACTCTACTAAAAATCAAACACTACATAACACATGCACACCTGCAAGCATACCTCTATGCCAACATATTGGAGACAATAGATACCTCTGTGCCCACATACTGGAGACAACATACCCTACTTAGTGACAATTGTGGTTACACATTCCCCCCAATTGACATGCAATATCTATATGTAGTGGAAATTTCATAACTCTACTAAAAATCATAACACTACATAACACATGCACACCTGCAAGCATACCTCTATGCCAACATATTGGAGACAATAGATACCTCTGTGCCCACATACTGGAGACAACATACCCTACTTGGGGTTGAATCCACTATGGCCATGGATGTCTAAGCTTGTCAACCTCCCCCTCTATAGCTCATGGCAGTTAAGGTTTTTGTTGCGTCCTCCGTGGATGTTCTCACTCTAGCACTAAACGATTGGCAATTTGGCTAGCAACCCAGGGAGATAAGGAATCCTACTTTATAAAATTTGAGAGCACATAATAGAAAGGTCCTCGACTCAAGCCAATCATGTGGGTAAGGCAAGTGAGGAAAATGCAATGCCTTCTTCTTCTTCTTCTTCACTTTTCCATGGTAAACACTTCTATTTCTTCATATGATTCCCTTTCTATTCAATATAATAGCATAGACCTACACAACCTTTATTAGAGCATAAGTCTCTTTGTCCAAAGTATTACACTTTATCTCAACATCTCTCACATATCTACGAAATAAAGCCATGTGCTACTAAAATCCTTGTTAATTCTTTTGTAGAAGCACAACAACCATGATATGCTCCCTTGCAAATGGAAGAATAAGAAAATCTCTAGTGTAATCCAAAATTACTAGTATAAGTGCTTACCCCAATCCTGCTTGATGTCCTCAAATGCTGAACCCATTCACTATAATTATGTTCTGCATCCAACACAACCTCATTAGGGACTTGGATTTAGTGACCTAAAAATTATTATAAGAAATTCCATCATAAATATTTCCAAGTATGATATTTGGTCTTAAAGGGAAATATAAAGAACAATAAGTTGGGAAGAGAGAGACCAAATTGAGCCTAATTGACTTGGACCATTGGCAAGTGCTTGTTCTCTTCTTTTTACTTTGAGTCCATTTAGAGCTATAGTTCGAGGCTTGCTAGAGACAACATATAACTAGAGGAATAAGATTGATTTGTTGGCATATTCTAGTTCAAGAAGAGGATCATGTCGCAACAAGATTAAGGAGAATCCAGTGAAGTGGTTAGTAAGTGGCATGTATTCTTAGTGACTGCATTCATATTGATTTATTCTTGCCACCCTAGAAAAATGTGAAGGGTTGCTCACCAATGCCTAACCAAGGACCTTGAGAAGAACTCCAAATTTGTTTTCTTGTAATAGATCAGAGATTCCTTCTAAAGCATTGAAAAGGGCCTATTTGATAAGGCACCTTTTGTAAGACGATTGGTGAAGCTTGATGGAGGAGAAAAACTCCCTAGAGTGCTACTAGGTGACTCGCAATTAGTTTAGGGTTCCTATGTACAACATGCCACTGATCCCATAGGCTAGTGTGAACCGAAACTTAGTAGTGCGAGTGAGTAACAACCAACAATGGACTCTACTATCCATTATACGAGTACTATAATTTCAACCTTTTACTCAACCAGTTGTGGTAAAGACTATTGATCCAGGTGGATATCGGTGGCGACCCACCTTTTCCAACTGGCTCAAAACAACTTTCTGGCAATTTTGGTAATTTACTATTTTTAGTAGTTTTCGGGTCCTAAACTTCGGGAGCCATTTTGAGGCCCTAAATGACGTTTTTTTGAGGTATATTTTACAAACATTGAAATTTGTCCCAACAATTGTAGTAATCGTATAGATCTTTCCAACGAGATATTGTGCACCCCAAATGGAGATCGTATGCCAAAGCTATGCCCCCGGGAAGTTGATACACCAAACTACCCAAAACGAGGTCCACAAAACTATTGGCTTTTCATCTTCTGGGGTTAGGGTTTTGGATTTTGGGTATTGTAAAAAGGCCTTCAGAGCCTCATTGTAATGATCTTCTTGCAAATGAGCACAGCCGTCACATCTCTTCTCAGAGATAAGCCGCCACCATTCCAACAAGCTTGTTTTCCGCTACATTTTACAGTTTCAACTTATTTCCTTATTGAATAGAAAACCAATTTTATTGTATCTCTGTTATTTTGTGTTAAGCATCTTTTAATAATCTATATTCATTTCATTCTACTCATAAAATGCGGATAAGTGGTATCAGAGCGGTCTACTCCTTGTCGTCTTAATGCATGTCCCCAACGAGGTCAGGGTACAAAGAATTGGGTCTCGAGCTTGTTTCTCTTGAGGACAAAAGCTCTCGCATGCCCAAGCGACCTCTCATGGCAGGAGAAAAGAAAGATGATGGGACAGGAGATCCTTTCAAAATGTTGCTTCAAGAAGCCCTCACACAACAGAGAAACGAGATGATGGATAGTTTCGCGCAAATCCTTCGGCGGCTACCAACAGGCGACACGTCTTCCTCGAGTGGAAGCACCGCCCCCTTCAAGGTACAAATCAACTTCGATATTCCTATATTTGAAGGTCATATAGACGCAGATGTTGTAGACAAGTGGTTGAATCTACTAGAAGGGTATTTTCTGTCCATAACTTTTCGAATAGAGAAAATATTACTTTTGCGCTCCTCAAAGCCGCTAACCATGTCAAAGATTGGTGGGAAACTTTCTGTGAGAAAAAGGAAACAGAGGAACCCTCATTATTTACAGTCACGACCACCTGGGAATCCTTTCGGGATGTTATTAAGGAACAACACTACCCTGTTGGAAGTTATGACGACTTGTATACCAAATGGACCACACTACGACAAGAAAGAGACCAAGCAATGCCAGAGTTCACAAATATCTTCCATACCTTGCGCACCAAGATGGGTATCAACGGTTTAGAGCGACATCTGGTGCTCAAGTATTGTAGTGCTCTGCATAGATACATCCAGATCGAAATGGAATTTCTGGACATCTCCTCCTTGGGCATGGCCTACCAATATGCCGTCAAAATCGAGCAAAAGCTCAAACAAAAGACGCGGCAATTTGGGCCTGGGAACCCCCCACAACAAAAGACAGGAAAGGGCGGCCCCAACCCACAGAATAAAGGATAGAGCAAAGATGGACAGTATTGGGACAACCAGTCCAAGCCGCAAGCAAAGAAGGACACCAGAAAGACAAAGAAAGATACCGGGAAGTGGTGCGACTTCCAAAAGATCCCTTGGCATAACACTGTTGATTGCTGCTCAAAGCAGTAGCTAGTGGGAGAAGTGAAAGCGTTCAAATCAGATGTGGGTTCTGACTTTGAGTCAGAACCAGAAAGGGGAAGACAGATCATTGATGCGGACCCCAGTGCCACCGTGGCTACCACCAAACTCCATCTTGATGAACCAGACGAGCTAGAAGAAGGAGAGCGCCTCTTCCATTCACAGATGTAGGTAAAAGGCACTCCGCTGCACTTCATTGTTGATAGCGGTAGCCAGAAGAACCTCATCTCAGTAGAGGTCGTCAAGCGGTTGGCCCTGTCAACAATGCCGCACCCACAACCCTACACCATTGGATGGCTCCGCCAAGGAAGCGATCTCCGTGTCAGCCAACAGTGCCGACTGTCGTACGACATCAAGCCCTTCAAGGACGAGGTATTGTGTGATATTGCTCCTCTCAAAGTTTGTGATGTTCTTTTGGGCCAACCTTATTTATGGAAACGTCATGTTGTATATGATTCTAGGCCTCGTAGTGTTATTATTACTTTGAACAAGAAATTGTATAGGATACCCGAGGCAGCCACATCTAGGGCCTCCGCGACCGATCTCTCCACACAACAGAAGCAAGTGGATAAGGTCGTGGAAGAATACTCAGATATTTTCTCCTCTCCTACCGGGGTACCTTTGCACTGCCAGGTCAAGCATCCCATCGATCTGACCCCAGGCGCACTGCTACCCAATGGGCCATTCTATCGCTGCTTACTGTTAGAAAATGAGGAGATCAAGAGGCAGATCCAAGAATTGCTCCACAAGGGGCACATCCGTCCCAGCTCATCGCCTTATGGGAGCCCAATCGTGCTGGTACAGAAGAAAGACGAGACTTGACGACTCTACATTGATTACCGGGCCCTGAATAAAATCACAGTCCAGAACTGGTACCTGATTCCCCGAATTGACGACCTCCTTGATCAGCTCACGGGGGACAAATACTTCAGTAAGATTGATCTGAATTCTGGCTACCACCAGGTCCCAATAGAACAAACAGATGTATGGAAGACTGCCTTCAAGTCAAAAGAAAGTCTTTTTGAATGGTTGATCATGCCCTTTGGTTTGACAAATGCTCCAACAACCTTTATGAGGATGATGGATGATATCCTACGACCTTTCGCCAATACTTTTGTAGTGGTGTATCTGGATGACATCCTCATCTACATCAAGACTTGGGCGGAACACTTGCAGCATATTCAGCAGGTTCTGCACACCCTGCGGTAGCACAAACTATATGCGAACTTGGAAAAATGCTCCTTCGGCATGGACAAGGTCCATTACTTAGGCTACATCGTTGATCAACATGGTGTGCATGTGGATCCAACCAAGATCCAGGTCATTCGTGACTAGCCAGCCCCAACCACACTCACTGAACTTCAGAGATTCTTGGGCCCTGCCAATTTCTATCGCAGGTTTGTGCTGGAATTCTCTCATATCGCATGGGCCCTCAGCCAAGTAACCAAGGGTGGCGGTAAGGAAAAATTTGTGTGGGGCCTGTCCCAACAACAAGCCTTCGATGACTTGAAGAAGCATTTGTGCTCATCCCCAGTACTCTCATTACCGGACCTGCAACATCCATTTGAGATCGAAACAGATGCTTTAGACTATGCTGTGGGCGCCGTTCTCACTCAACACGGCCACCCCGTGCCATATCATAGCGAGACACTATCAGATGCTTTCCGTAAGTACCCTACTTACGACAAAGAAATGTACTCCATTGTGCAAGCCTGCCGCCAATGGAGACATTACATTCTTGGGAAGAAGACAATCATCCACACTAATCACAAGACCCTACAGTTCATGCAGACCCAAGGAAAATTGCAGAATGACTGCCATTAGAAGTGGTCCACATACTTACAGCAGTTCCACCTCAACATCAAGTATAAAATAGGAAGTACCAACCGAGTTGCTGACTGCCTCATTCGACCTCCAGCCACAACACTCACCACGGTGCTAGACTCTTGTGGCCACGAGACCTCTGGATGGCCCCACCTATACGAGACATATCTTGACTTCTCCACCACCTACCAAATGTTGGGAACCAACTCAGTGGTCGCTAATTTCCATCTTCAGAATGGGTTGTTGTGTCATCTGGGCCATCTTTGCGTTCTATCAAGCGAGTGCGCGAAGCTGATTTGGGAAGCTCACTACAGTCGGGTGGCAGGACACTTTGGCATCGAAAAGACAGTGGTAGTGCTGTAGAAACATTTCTACTGGCCGAAACTTCGACAAGATGTCGACAAGTATATCAGGTCCTGCACCGCCTGCACTATTGCCAAATCGACCACTAAGAAATAGGGCATATACACCCCTCTGCCTACTCCTAACAGGCCGTGGGAATCCATCTCAATGGACTACATGTCGGGCCTCTCGTCCACCAAGAGGGGAAATGACTGTGTTTTTGTGGTTGTTGATCGCTTTTCCAAGATGGCGATTCTAGCCGCCTGCAAGAAGAACATCACAGCAGAAGCCACCGCCAAGCTCTTCTTTGAACGAGTATGGGTACATTTTGGGATCCCACAAACCATTATCTCAGATCGTGATAGTCGGTTCCTCAACTCATTCTGGTCGAGCCTCTGGTCACTGTTGGATACCAAGCTCACCAAATCCATTGCCTTCCACCCCCAAACAGATGACCAAACCGAGGTCGTCAACCAGATGGTTGTACATATCCTGCGCATGTACAATTCAAAACACCCCTGCACATGGGATGAGAGTCTCCCCTATGTCCAACATGACTACAACTGAGCCCTGCATAGCTCAACTGGCCACAACCCCTTTTAGGTAGGGTTGGGATTCCAACCATTGGGCCCCATGGATGTTGCACCACCCCTGGCGACCACGTCGTCCCCTGCTCCACCAGAAGCTGACAAAGCCACCCAGTTCATTGAGCGGATCCAGCACATCCTCTAATGCCAAGTACAAGCAGTGCCATGATCAACATCGGGTGCCACATAAGTTTTAGGTGGGCGACAAAGTTTGGTTGCATTTGCAAAAAGAACGCCTTACAGGGCCCCATTGGAAGCTTCGCCCACTCCGTTATGGGCCGTACACCATTACCAAGGCGGTGGGTGACAATGCGTTTGAGCTCAACATTCCCCCCTTCCTTGGTCTGCATCCAATCTTCAACGTGGCTCTCCTTCGGCCATATTTCCCACCATTATTAGACACCTCAGAGATAGGAGAGCAGTTGACACCAACAGAGCTCAACCTTGACTGCATGCAACAGGCATCCAATGATCAGATTGTGGACACACAGATCAAGGGCACTCGACAGCAAAGGATCCAACTTTATCGAGTCGTCAAAGCAGGGCAACTCTTGCACCAAGGCAAGTGGGTCACCCGAGGCCAAATTCAGCATAAATTTCCTCATCTGATGGGAGAACTCAACGCAATGGAGACCATTGCTTCCTAAGGAGGGAGGATTGATCCAGGTGGATATCGGTGGCGACCCACCTTTTCCAACTGGCTCAAAACAGCTTTCTGGCAATTTTGGTAATTTACTATTTTTAGTAGTTTTTTGGGTCCTGAACTTCGGGAGCTGTTTTGAGGCTCTAAACGATGTTTTTTGGGATATCTACTCCCAATATGCATATTTCATACAACAGTTGTAGTAATCGGATAGATCTTTCCAACGAGCTATCGTGCGCTCCAAACGGAGATTGTATGCCAAAGTTACACCCTCGGGAAGTTGATACACCAAACTACCCAAAACGGGGTCCACAAAACTGTTGGATTTTCATCTTCCGGGGTTAGGGTTTTGGATTTTGGGTATTGTAAAAAGGCCTTCAGAGCCTCATTGTAATGATCTTCTTGCGAATGAGCGTAGCCGTCACATCTCTTCTTGGAGATAAGCCACCACCATTCCAACAAGCTTGTTTTCCGCTGCATTTTACAGTTTCAGCTTATTTCCTTATTGAATAGAAAACCAGTTTTATTGTATCTCTGTTATTTTGTGTTAAGCATCTTTTAATAATCTGTATTCATTTCGTTCTGCTCATAAAGTCCGGATCAACTATCCTTTGAACTTTGACTGTTACATGTTCTTTTAAAGTGCTTCGACCACAAAGGAAAAAAGAGCCAGAGCTTGGATGGCATGATGGATGTTCAAAGCTGGGCTATGACTACTGGAATATTGTAATGAAGAACTCATAATCTGTTATGTGAAGATGTTGTGGAAGAGAGACTCAGTGAATGTTGAACTCTAGGCACCATAGAATCGACACTAATGATGCTCTCATTCTATGAACGTCTTGGCATTTCCTATTTGATTGGATATCTGATTAGCTCGAAAAATGAATGAATTAGTGTCTACTCTGTCTCACTTTCAATATCTCCGATCGTGTTGTAGAAAGAGGGGGAGGGCAACACAAGGCCACTTGGAGAAGCTAGGCTTTGAATTTTAATATCTCCAAATGCATTGTAGAAAGAGGGGGAGAGCGACATGAGGCCACCTAGAGAAGCCAAGCCTAAACTAGGATGAGTATATGTACCTAAGATGAAATCATAGTAATAAACCACTTCAAAGCCATGCAAATTAAGATGACACATGTCTATTTAGCAACATTTTGTAGATTCCTCAGCTCCAGAGTCATAGAATCTAAGCCACATACCAAGTCAAGTGCATCTACGCTTGCACTCGCATATTTAGTAATAAGACCAAACACCTTCTACTCAACAATATTCAACCTTCAACCTTTAACAATATTCAACAATATTTTAACAATATTCAACCTTTTACTCAACCTTTTAACAATATTTTAACAATATTTTAACAATATTTTAACAATATTCAACCTTTTACTCAACCAGTTGTGGTAAAGACTATTGATCCAGGTGGATATCGGTGGCGACCCACCTTTTCCAACTAGCTCAAAACAACTTTCTGGCAATTTTGGTAATTTACTATTTTTAGTAGTTTTTTGGGTCCTGAACTTCGAGAGCCATTTTGAGGCCCTAAATGACGTTTTTTTGGGGCATATTTGATTGACACTAAAATTTGTCCCAATAGTTGTAGTAATCGGACAGATCTTTGCAACGAGCTATCGTGCGCCCCAAACGGAGATCGTATGCCAAAGTTACGCCCCCGGGAAGTTGATACACCAAACTACCCAAAACGAGGTCCACAAAACTATTGGCTTTTCATCTTCTGGGGTTAGGGTTTTGGATTTTGGGTATTGTAAAAAGGCCTTCAGAGCCTCATTGTAATGATCTTCTTGCAAATGAGCGCAGCCGTCACATCTCTTCTCAGAGATAAGCCGCCACCATTCCAACAAGCTTGTTTTCCACTACATTTTACAGTTTCAACTTATTGTATCTTTGTTATTTTGTGTTAAGCATCTTTTAATAATCTGTATTCATTTCATTCTACTCATAAAATCCAGATAAGTGGTATCAGAGCGGTCTACTCCTTGTCGTCTTAATGCATGTCCCCAACGAGGTCAGGGTACAAAGAATTGGGTCTCGAGCTTGTTTCTCTTGAGGACAAAAGCTCTCGCACGCCCAAGCGACCTCTCATGGCAGGAGAAAAGAAAGATGATGGGACAGGAGATCCTTTCAAAATGTTGCTTGAAGAAGCCCTCACACAACAGAGAAACGAGATGATGGATAGTTTCGCGCAAATCCTTCGGCGGCTACCAACAGGCGACACGTCTTCCTCGAGCGGAAGCACCGCCCCCTTCAAGGTACAAATCAACTTCGATATTCCTATATTTGAAGGTCATATAGATGCAGATTTTGTAGACAAGTGGTTGAATCTACTAGAAGGGTATTTTTCTGTCCATAACTTTTCGAATAGAGAAAATATTACTTTTGCGCTCCTCAAAGCCGCTAACCATGTCAAAGAATGGTGGGAAACTTTCTGTGAGAAAAAGGAAACAGAGGAACCCTCATTATTTACAGTCACGACCACCTGGGAATCGTTTCGGGATGTTATTAAGGAACAATACTACCCTGTTGGTAGTTATGACGACTTGTATACCAAACAGACCACACTACGACAAGAAAGAGACCAAGCAGTGCCAGAGTTCACAAATATCTTCCATACCTTGCGCACCAAGCTGGGTATCAAAGATTTACAGCGACATCTGGTGCTCAAGTATCGTAGTGCTCTGCATAGATACATCCAGACCGAAATGGAATTTCTGGACATCTCCTCCTTGGGCACGACCTACCGATATGCCGTCAAAATCGAGCAAAAGCTCAAACAAAAGACGTGGCAATTTGGGCCTGGGAACCCCCCACAGCAAAAGATAGGAAATGGCGGCCCCAACCCACATAATAAAGGACAGAGCAAAGATGGATAGTATTGGGACAACCAGTCCAAGCCGCAAGCAAAGAAGGACACCAGAAAGACAAAGAAAGATACCGGGAAGTGGTGCGACTTCCATAAGAGCCCTTGGCATAACACTGTTGATTGCCGCTCAAAGCAGTAGCTATTGCGCGAAGTGAAAGCGTTCAAATCAGATGCGGGTTGTGACTTTGAGTTAGAACCAGAAAGAGGAAGACAGATCATTGATGCGGAACCTAGTGCCACCGTGGCTACCACCAAACTCCAGCTTGATGAACCAGACGAGCCAAAAGAAGGAGAGCGCCTCTTCCATTCACAGATGTAGGTAAAAGGCACTCCGCTGCACTTCATCGTTGATAGCGGTAGCTAGAAGAACCTCATCTCAGTAGAGGTCGTCAAGCGGTTGGCCCTGCTAACAATGCCGCACCCACAACCCTACACCATTGGATGGCTCCACCAAGGAAGTGATCTCCGCGTCAGCCAACAGTGCCGACTGTCGTACGACATCAAGCCCTTCAAGGATGAGGTATTGTGTGATATTGCTCCTCTCGAAGTTTGTGATGTTCTTTTGGGCCAACCTTATTTATGGAAACGTCATGCTGTATATGAGTCTAGGCCTCGTAGTGTTATTATTACTTTGAACAAGAAATTATACAGGATACCCGAGGCAGTCCCTCCTAGTGCTATTTCCTTGATTTCTTCCAAGCAATGTAGGAAGGTCATCTCTCAGACCGGGAAATTTGTCTTCTTCGTGATTCGCTCTTGGAGTGAGAGAAAGATCGCAGCCACATCTAGGGCCTCCGCGACCGATCTCTCCACACAACAGAAGCAAGTGGATAAGGTCGTGGAAGAATACTCAGATATCGTCTCCTCTCCTACCGGGGTACCTCTGCACTGCCAGGTCAAGCATCCCATCGATCTGACCCCAGGCGCACTGCTACCCAATGGGCCATTCTATCGCTGCTCGCTGTTAGAAAACGAGGAGATCAAGAGGTAGATCCAAGAATTGCTCCACAAGGGGCACATCCGTCCCAGCTCATCGCCTTATGGGAGCCCAATCTTGCTGGTGCAGAAGAAAGACGAGACTTGACGACTCTACATTAATTACCGGGCCCTGAATAAAATCACAGTCCGGAACTGGTACCCGATTTCCCGAATCGACGACCTCCTTGATCAGCTCACGGGGGACAAATACTTCAGTAATATTGATCTGAAGTCTGGCTACCACCAGGTCCAAATAGAACAAACAGATGTATGGAAGACTGCCTTCAAGTCAAAAGAAAGTCTTTTTGAATGGTTGATCATGCCCTTTGGTTTGACAAATGCTCCAACAACCTTTATGAGGATGATGGACGATATCCTACCACCTTTCACCAATACTTTTGTAGTGGTGTATCTGGATGACATCCTCATCTACATCAAGACTTGGGCGGAACACTTGCAGCATATTCAGCAGGTTCTGCACACCTTGCGGCAGCACAAACTATATGCGAACTTGGAAAAATGCTCCTTCGGCATGGACAGGGTCCATTACTTAGGCTACATCGTTGATCAACATGGTGTGCATGTGGATCCAGCCAAGATCCAGGTCATTCGTGACTAGCCAGCCCCAACCACACTCACTGAACTTCGGAGATTCTTGGGCCCTACCAATTTCTATCGCAGGTTCGTTCTGGAATTCTCTCATATCGCATGGGCCCTCAGCCAAGTAACCAAGGGTGGCGGTAAGGAAAAATTTGTGTGGGGCCTGTCCCAACAACAAGCCTTCGATGACTTGAAGAAGCATTTGTGCTCATCCCCAGTACTCTCATTACCGAACCTGCAACATCCATTTGAGATCGAAACAAATGCTTTAGACTATGCTGTGGGCGCCGTTCTCACTCAACACGGCCACCCTGTGGCATATCATAGTGAGACACTATCAGATGCTTTCCGTAAGTACCCTACTTACGACAAAGAAATGTACTCCATTGTGCAAGCCTGCCGCCAACAGAGACATTACATTCTTGGGAAGAAGACAATCATCCACACTAATCACAAGACCCTACAGTTCATGCAGACCCAAGGAAAATTGCAGAATGACCGCCATCAGAAGTGGTCCACATACTTACAACAGTTCCACCTCAACATCAAGTATAAAACAGGAAGTACCAACCGAGTTGCTGACTGCCTCATTCGACCTCCAGCCACGACACTCACCACGGTGCTAGACTCTTGTGGCCACGAGACCTCCGGATGGCCCCACCTATACGAGACATATCCTGACTTCTCCACCACCTACCAAATGTTGGGAACCAACTCAGTGGTCGCTAATTTCCATCTTCAGAATGGGTTGTTGTGTCATCTAGGCCATCTTTGCGTTCTATCAAGCGAGTGCGCGAAGCTGATTTGGGAAGCGGACACTTTGGCGTCGAAAAGACAGTGGCAGTGCTGTAGAAACATTTCTACTGGCCGAAACTTTGACAGGATGTTGACAAGTATATCAGGTCCTGCACCGCCTGCACTATTGCCAAACCGACCACTAAGAAACAGGGCCTATACACCCCTCTTCCTACTCCTAACAGGCCATGGGAATCCATCTCAATGGACTACATGTCGGGCCTCCCGTCCACCAAGAGGGGAAATGACTGTGTTTTTGTGGTTGTTGATCGCTTTTCCAAGATGGCGATTCTAGCCGCCTGCAAGAAGAACATCACAGCAGAAGCCACCACCAAGCTCTTCTTTGAACGAGTATGGGTACATTTTGGGATCCCACAAACCATTATCTCAGATCGTGACAGTCAGTTCCTCAACTCATTCTGGTCAAGCCTCTGGTCACTGCTGGATACCAAGCTCACCAAATCCATTGCCTTCCACCCCCAAACAGACGACCAAACTGAGGTCGTCAACCAGATGGTTGTACATATCCTGCGCATGTACAATTCAAAACACCCCCGCACATGGGATGAGAGTCTCCCCTATGTCCAACATGACTACAACTGAGCCCTGCATAGCTCAACTGGCCACAACCCCTTTTAGGTAGGGTTGGGATTCCAACCATTGGGCCCCATGGATGTTGCACCACCCCTGGCGACCACGTTGTCCCCTGCTCCACCAGAAGTTGACAAAGCCACCCAGTTCATTGAGCGGATCCAGCACATCCTCCAACAGGTTCAGGATATTCTACAGAAGTCTAATGCCAAGTACAAGCAGCACCATGATCAACATCGGGTGCCACATAAGTTTTAGGTGGGCGACAAAGTTTGGTTGCATTTGCAAAAAGAACGCCTTACAGGGCCCCATCGGAAGCTTCGCCCACTCCGTTATGGGCCGTACACCATCACCAAGGCGGTGGGTGACAATGCGTTTGAGCTCAACATTCCCCCCTTCCTTGGTCTGCATCCAGTCTTCAACATGGCTCTCCTTCGACCATATTTCCCACCATTATTAGACACCTCAGAGATAGCAGAGCAGTTGACACCAACAGAGCTCAACGTTGACTGCATGCAGCAGGCATCCAATGATCAGATTGTGGACACACAGATCAAGGGCACTCGACATCAAAGGATCCAACTTTATCGAGTTGTCAAAGCAGGGAAGCTCTTGCACCAAGGCAAGTGGCTCACCCGAGGCCAAATTCAACATAAATTTCCTCATCTGATGGGAGAACTCAACGCAATGGAGACCATTGCTTCCTAAGGAGGGAGGATTGATCCAGGTGGATATCGGTGGCGACCCACCTTTTCCAACTGGCTCAAAACAACTTTCTGGCAATTTTGGTAATTTACTATTTTTAGTAGTTTTTCGGGTCCTAAACTTCGGGAGCCGTTTTGAGGCCCTAAACGACATTTTTTGGAGCATCTTCTACTAGAACATAGATTTCATGCAACAATTGTAGTAATTGGATAGATCTTTCCAATGAGCTATCGTGCGCTCCAAACGGAGATTGTATGCCAAAGTTACAACCCCGGGAAGTTGATACACCAAACTACCCAAAACGGGGTCCACAAAACTGTTGGCTTTTCATCTTCTGGGGTTAGGGTTTTGGATTTTGGGTATTGTAAAAAGGCCTTCAGAGCCTCATTGTAATGATCTTCTTGCAAATGAGTGTAGCCGTCACATCTCTTCTTAGAGATAAGCCACCACCATTCCAACAAGCTTGTTTTCCGCTGCATTTTACAGTTTCAGCTTATTTCCTTATTGAATAGAAAACCAGTTTTATTGTATCTCTGTTATTTTGTGTTAAGCATCTTTTAATAATCTGTATTCATTTCGTTGTGCTCATAAAATCCGGATCAACTATCCTTTGAACTTTGACTGTTACATGTTCTTTTAAAGTGCTTCGACCACAATGGAAAAAAGAACCAGAGCTTGGATGGCATGATGGATGTTCAAAGGTGGGCTATGACTACTGGAATATTGTAATGAAGAACTCATAATCTGTTATGTGAAGATGTTGTGGAAGAGAGACTCAGTGAATGTTGAACTCTAGGCACCATAGAATCGACGCTAATGATGCTCTCATTCTATGAACGTCTTGGCATTTCCTATTTGATTGGATATTTGATGAGCTTGAAAAATGAATGAATTAGTGTCTACTCTGTCTCACTTTCAATATCTCCGATCGTGTTGTAGAAAGAGGGGGAGGGCAACACAAGGCCACCTGGAGAAGCTAGGCTTTGACTTTTAATATCTCCAAATGCATTGTAGAAAGAGGGGGAGAGCGACATGAGGCCACCTAGAGAAGCCAAGCCTAAACTAGGATGAGTATATGTACCTAAGATGAAATCATAGTAATAAACCACGTCAAAGCCATGCAAATTAAGATGACACATGTCTATTTAGCAACATTTTGTAGATTCCTCAGCTCCAGAGTCATAGAATCTAAGCCACATACCAAGTCAAGTGCATCTACGCTTGCACTCGCATATTTGGTAATAAGACCAAACACCTTCTGTATTGATCGATATATGTTATCAGATGTTCTCTCCTTAATGTTCTCTCGGTAGTTATTCATTTAAATGGTGTAGGCAACACAACAACAAACGACATCGAAGATCATGTTAAGAAACACTATACTTAGCCTTGTAGTACAACCTAAAATCAATCAAACCTTCACGATGACACTTCTCATTATATTCAATCACATTTTTAGAAATGTTAGATGGAAATATTTTGCAACATTATATTTCTTTAAAAAGACTAATTCCTCAACATAATGTTTTGAATCCCATTTAATTGGTAACTTGTCCATGTTTATGATTTTGTAACAATTTAAATTCATATTTAAATGCAAATAATTATGAAAAAATAATATTTTTAACAATATTAAAATAGGTGGAAAGTACCTGAATAAATCCTATTGAATGCTTATTGTTCGAGTTTCTTCATCCCTCCTGTATATTTGCTTAGTATTTATACATTACATTAAAAAGTCAACTAAATTCTGCTGACTGCTTAATTTACATTTTTGACCTACAAAGCAATATCCAAAAAATGTTTATAGAATATTGTTTTCTTATCTCCATGCTATTTTCTTGCTTGTTTCCACGGGCAGCAAGTCCTGCCAAAAAGGCAGGGACCTGCTGCCCTGCAATTCGTCTTGGTAAACTAGTGACGAGATATGAATTTGTCGAATAGCACAAAATGACCTAAGGTATTTATATTATATACAGCAATGGAAAATATAAATATATGGAAATGAGCGGGCAACGATTGCCCAGTTAAACTCTCTGGTTTCTTCTAGGGTTTGAATGAATGGGAGCGCTCTCTGCTGTTAATCGTTTATGCTGTTGTCTTCATAGCGATTCTGTAATTGTTTTCCCTAATCTGGTGGGTCTGCTATGCGATTGTTGTATTGGGCAACGTGTTCAGTGCTTCCAGAGCGATTTTGCGATTGTTAGTGATTCTGGTGGGTTCAGCGATTCTGCGACTGTTAGTGATTCTGGTGGATTCAGTGCTTCCACAGCGATTTGCTGATGAAGCTGCTTCCCTGCTATCATCTGTTTTTTTTGGTAAGTTTACAATTTTTCTGTAAAATTGGGATTGGGACATTTCAATGATTCGATCAATAGATTTTGTTGTGTCATCTGTTTGATTAATGAATTTAGGGCCTCTTTTATCAAACCTATTTCTTAGCCAGTTCAGTGATTTGGAATCCTACAGGGGCTTTGATCTGGAAATTATAAAAGCAACCAATAGTGGCTTCTTGATCGTATCAGGATTTGCTTTGACAATTCTCTTTAGTTGGCCCCGGGATGCTCCATAGCTATGATCCATTAACCCTTAGGTAAGATTGTCGGCAATTGATCCAGCTTTTATCAGTTGGTGCAATTTGAGCGCTCGCCCAGCCCTTGTACGCCTATTTGGGGCTCTGGTCCCTGAGGAAGTCTTAGTTAGCGTTACATGGAAGAGGGTCAAATGGAGAACTCTGATCATATTTGGCAATGGTGCAGAGCTCGCAAGAAGCTTTTCACGATGAGTCAAATCCAGTCTATGGGAGATGGATTCTCTTCAGTGGCTAAAATCGGCTCTCTTGCGGGTGGGTCCTGTCAAAAAGTTGTTCAGAAGGGAAAGCAATGCATCGATGATTCTCCCATTTGCAGATCTTCGAGAACTTTTGAAGGAAATGCATTGAAATCCAGAGCTTATTGCAGGGACATGTGCTTGCCAGATGAAAATTCAATTGCGGAGGTTGATCCCTTCGAGAATGGAGATTCGGTTAAGTCCCCAATATCAGTAATTCGACATCATGTATCTTCATCTGGGACTTATTCAGATATAATCTCAGATCATCCACACGGTGATTCAGGCCCCGATGATCAGTTCTTGCACAAGCCTTTGGGTATTGCGGATGAAAATTATGTCGAAGATCCAAATTTTTATGACAAGAAGCAACCATCAAAATCGAGAGTGGGGAGAAGGGGCTTGAAAGCAGCTCTTAAGCATAACAGATTGCTCTCTGATGACGGAATGACAGGCAGTTCAGGTCAGTATGCAGCCTGCAACAAGGAACCTGCTGTGGAGGCCTCTTCATCTTCTTCAATCTCTAAGGTGGTTGCAGAGGGCATGGAGTTGCAGTCACCGAGTATGAATGGGGAAATGAGGGATTTGGGTTCTAATTACATTAATTGGCCCTACCATCTGCCTGCTATGAAGAAACCCAAGAAGGATCAGTGCTTTGTCTCTGAGATCAGCACGAGCCCTTTCCAAATCGAGAAAAGGAAGGCCAAATCTGAAGACTTGGTTCCAGGGCTTCATCTTTTAGCTGATGCTGCAGTTCGGTTTCCGCAAAGTTATTAGTTTTGTTTCCCCAATAATATCACAGAAAATAAAGGGATTAGAAAGGTAATCTTCAATCCCATGGTGCTCTTAAACATCACCAGTCGGATGCTCCACAGATGCTTCGATTTAGAGAAGAATCTGAGTGCTTCCAATTCAAAGCCTCTCCTGACATCTGATAGCATCTGCAAGCCGGGTGACCTAGCCTGGGTGACAGGCATTCTTCCTTTTTTGTTCTGGATAACTCTCTCTGTCCATTGTATTGAGTGTATTTTATGAAACTTTTGCGGAATCTGATTCAAATTCCATTATTTTTTTTTATGCCAAAGGTGCTTCACATTTTTCTTTCAAGGTTGTCTTCTAGTTCTAACCTAATTTGTAAACCTTTGCACTTCTGCAAATTAACTCTGGGTAATTGTAAACAGTTCTGCTTTTGATATGGGGCAACTAACATGTAATCGAACTTGAGTTTATAGTATGAATTTTGGTATCAATCGGCGTTAATCATTTTTTTAATGTAGTTGAAAAATCTTTAAACTTAGAGTGATCCTCTATTCAATAAACTGAATTCATATTCTGATGGTCTAGACATTGCTGATAAGTAAAATTGAGCTTACTCGATGCTATTTGTGCTGCATAACTTTCCTTAGCCTTATTAGTCCCTACCGACTAACAGCAAGGACCATAGAAATCAGTTTTGACTAAATGTATTAGTTTGTCTCTATTTCCAAAGCAATATAACCTAAAGTTTTTTTTTGGTGAATTTGACTTATGACCAATCACAAAATTAAGTCTCTTATTTTACCTCATATCCAGGCATGGGAGCCCAAGTCGACCCGTGTGCGCGTTGGTGGAAGCAGTCACAAACTTGGCATTCTTTTCGCATGAGTTCTGTTACTTGTGGTGGGTGAGTAACGTGGTCCCTGCATCCGAGTATACATCCCTTCGAGGAGTAGTAGCAGAGCCCAGATAACCACCATCGGCAATGCTTGCTGCATCTGAGTCAGTTCGAGCAGATGAAGTGGGAGAACCCGCGAATGTGCCGGTTGATGATGCTAATGATCCAGTTTCCCATGGACGGTTGAAACACCCATTTCAGAACCATCATTTCGCCTAGAAGCATCTCTGCTATTAATTATTCCATACCCGATTCCTATGCCAGGGTTTCATATGTCAAGGTTTTAGAGAGTGTGCCTATTCCGTGGAAGCAGCCTGGCAAGAAACAGAGCTACAGGAAGCTTTCATTGAACTTGGCAAAGAATAGTATAATTACTATGTTACCAGGAAGCTGCCTTTGCACTGGGCAAAGAACAGGTATAATTATTATGCTCAGAATTGGTATAATTACTATTTTTCGATTTGTTACATATATCCGTTTTTCATATATTGATTTGAGGTCAAATATATCCGTTTTTCATATATTGATATGAGATCGTGTTGATTAATTTCTCAGGCCCAGTTAGAGAGTTTAAGCTTCTGTACCTGAATTCGATCTTTCACTCTAAGTCTGTCTTTCAAAGATTAACAGTCTTTAATTAAAATCGGAAGAATATAATCTTTGGTGGTTACTTGCAGATGGTATCCAACCTCCCTATCTATCTGTGCACCAAGATACCATATTGAATCGTGTGGCGCACCCTCCTTTCATAAGGCCAGGCTTTTAGAATTTTCCAAGTACAAAGGCCATACATAATGCGTCGTTCTTGATGTATAATTTCCAGGATAAGGGCAGCTGCATTAGTGAATTGAAATATTCCAGACATAATGCATTGTCTCTCTTTTGTTTTTTCCCTGTCAGCACTTTCAACAATCGTTTTTTTCCTTTTCCTTTGCCCTATATTGAAAATAAATTTTCTCAAAAAACAAACCTGTTTGTATCCGCTTTTCTATTATTTTGACACGTAGTTTCTTCTTTGCTTGTGCATGCTCAGTTTCAAGCAAATGAAACCTCTGTGTACAGCATCAACTAGCAGCCGACAAACAACCTCTTTATTTAATTAAAAACATTGTAAGGCCCGGACCAAAAGGGAGCCATTTGATGAAGAAATCACAAGCAACCTTTGTTGATCCTCTCAATGACGAATCAGCCATCTAGAATCCGCTCTCAATTTTCGAGGAAAAGGCACAGGTTAGCAATCGAAAACCATTTCTGGTATGGCATTTGTAAACATCCTTTTGAAAATGCTTATCAGCTAATCAGATCTTGTTATGTTCTCTATTTATACTTTCTAAGGTGAAATCAAATACTTGAGACTGAATGAATTTATTGAATTCCGCTTGATTTTAGTTACATCAACTGCCATTGTTGATGGTCTCTGCTTGTGTCGTAACACAAACCACATCTAGAACTCTTTTCCTGTTCATGGCTTATGTAAGGCAACAACAATGGCTATATCTCTTGCCATCTAAGAGAAATAGAAATTGTGACTGGAAAACTATATAGGAATTAAGTTAGGCAGTCTATAAAGATTCTAAAAAAGGTTCATTTCCAATATACATCATCTTCTGTCTTTGCTCTCCAAACAAAATCAAATCAAAAGAATGGACTGCCCACTGCACACAGGCATTTGCTTTTGTCTCAAATCTATTCTATGTTTCTATGTTATTTCTATTTCATTACAAGTTACATTGTCCAGGCATTTGCTTTTGTCTCAAATCTATTCTATGTTTCTATGTTATTTCTATTTCATTACAAGTTACATTGTCCTAGTAGGGATGAATGGGGATATCGTTCCTCAACTACCTTGATATCTGTAGTGCATAATGCCACATAACGCGTCTTCAAGCTGCCTTAAAGAAAGCACACAAAATCTACCTTTTCGTCAGCCTGAGTTTTCTGTTTTCTATACACTGGATTTGATGTTCCTATAAGTTTTGTCTTTGTATCAAACACTGCATCTTCTATCTCTGGCATGCAAGAGACTAGCTTTCTACCCACATATCCATGCAAACTCCAGCCCTCAGATTGACCAAAGGGCGGGCTCACCTTTTAGTCACTAGTCTTAAAGAAGCGGCCTAGCTGTGCGAAGTCCAGCCCAACCGTGCAGAGTCTAGCACCAGAGAACAAATCTAGACGGAGGGCCCCTAAACGATAGACCATTTAGCATGGCCTTGTAAGCATGGATTCCACGTGTTTACCTTTTTTAATCATGATGTCGATGTCCTTTTGTCCATCCGCTCAAGAGTCCCTGGGTCGGTCATATTGGTGCTTCTTGTCCCTTTTTTCTATAGCTAACTCTAGGTCTCAAGTGCGCTAGTATCCATGGAAATTACTTTATGGACTACAGGTTGTCACATATTTATAAGAAGTTGTCATCTTGTCCAACCAACAACAATTTGTGCCTGTCCCGACTGGACAACCTGAGGCCATTTAAAAATCGTGGTCAACAGTGATTATCTCCTCTACAAGATTTACCTTGAGAAGGGTATCGATTCACTACAATCATTCACCCGTGTTCCATGCTAGAACTGCACTTATCCAGGTGTTGGACTCACAGCTAATTTCGCCATTCAAATCTCTTGTGAATAGAATTTATTTTTCCACGCAGGATTGGCGTTTTTATCTCATCATTTTATTTATTTGGTTATAGAGTATTTGCTTGATTGTGAAACTAACTCGACTGTGTCCAGGACCTCTGTAAATAATTCCCTCGACAGTGCACATAACTGCTAAGTCGATCTCAAGATCTTACAACACAACTCTCGGTAAGTTTTATATGCAATGAAATTCTCTGTATGTTCATTCAATGTTATGTTTATAATAAGGGATTGGATTAGTTCTATGTTTTTCTTTGTTTGTGGCAACCCAACCTCGGTTTGGGTGCATTCTCCTGTACCTTACTCTATGGGTGATAAATAGTTAAGCCAATACTCTTCTTTATGTACTCTAAGGTTACTTCTACCTTAGTCTTCATAATTCATTTTGGTTTGTGTTTAATATGAGTCTTCTCAAAACCCAACGGTAACCTCGAAATGGTTTTATATTGAGAGTTTATCGTGGCTTAATATTTATGGATCTATGTAGTAGATTATATTTATAAATACTTGAGTGAAGGTGCTTGACTACCTGGATATGGAACACGAGATTGGCAATGGATGATAACGTAAATGATTTACTAATGTTAATATTTGGAAATACTAACATTTTCATTTTCTTCTTAGCCTCAACGATAATCATCAGTTTTCATATAATTTTTCTTCATTCAAACTTATACTCAATCTTAAACTTAGCCATGAAACATGATTTCATTTATTTTATTTTATTGAAGGATGAAGTTTTGTCTCTAGTCACACATATTGTTGTATTTATTTTTGGCTATGGGAGATGTTGCATGCCATTCACTTATAATGTTTACCTACAAATTAAAATTACTAAATCAGATATTGCATATTATGGATTTTGTTCCTTTCTCATAAACTTAGAGATAGAGATAGTTACTATCAAGTCTCAAAAATGAATTTTACCTTTTCTGCCATGAAAAATCCAAATAAATAGTGCTACATGCAATTACAATCTTTTCATAAAGCAAAACAATTCAACAAACTGGAATTAATTCTTCCCTATATGGTGCGCTGGTGGATGTATTTCAATGATCTGATGAATAAATATGTCTATACGGTATTAATTTCAAGCTGGACCCTTTAAACCTGTGATTTTATCATTTTATTTGCAACAATTCGAATGGTCCCTTTTTTCAATGATATATGAACCCTAAAACATTGGCGTGTACCCTTTACAATCTCTATTCATGTGCTTTACAATCTCTATCCATGTGATTTTATGGGCTATCCTCCGGATTTAAAGATGGAAATTCTTTTCCTCGTTGAATTTAATGCCGCAATATTTCTACAAATGTTGAATAAACCATGTTTAAAATATCCACAGAACTAGCTTTACTTTATAAATTTTTTCTTTTAAATAAATGTTCATTCATAAACGAAAGCAGACAAGGATGAAGATGGCATTTTTTCACTAAAAACAGACTATACTTTATATTGAAAAAGTATGAGAACAGAGTTACATCAACAGAAGCTGAAACCAACAGCAAATGTGATCCGATCGCCAATCCAGAAAAGACAGAGGGAATAGAACAGAACCGGAGAAGCCTCAACCGGCAGCCAGAAGTGGAAAGAGGACCGAGGGAAACATCCATCCCTATAACCGGATCACCAAAGAGGACCGAGGGAAACACCCATCCCTATAACCGGATCACCAAAGGCAGGAAAGGATAGATGGACGCCTGAGAAACAAATGCCAGCAAAGGAGATGCAGCGAAACAGAGAAGAAGGAAAAACTAAAAAGAAAAACCAAAGAAATAGTTCGCAGGGTTGGAAACGACATCCAATCCAGAAGATACAGATATCAAAATGGGGCCTGTGATAACTAGCATTCTCGTTATTTTTTTTGGAATTTCGATAATCTGGATCGTCTTAAAATAGACCAAAACTCTTAGGAACACAGTTCAATCACATAGTTTCATAATAAATGAGGTGAAACTACAATTCCGCCCCAAATGAAGCATGCTAAAAAAGCATTTTATTACTAAGATTTATGCCAACCTTCAATAAGTAGATGTATTAGAATTCTATGACGTTTTTATTTTACCTTTCTCGTGATCTTATTAACATTATTCAATGGAAACGATGTGATTTTACCCTTCAAAAGTAATATAATTTATGAAATTTGAAAGAGTTATTTTCATTTTAAATTAAAAGATGAACAATATCATAGGCATTTGCATAAATGAAAAATGCTTCAACAAGTTACCATTTCAACGAGAGGTTGAATTGAAGTCCCATACATTACCTTTCTCGTGATCTTATTGACATTATTCAATGGAAACGATGTGATTTTACCCTTCATAAGTAATATAATTTATGAAATTTGAAAGAGTTATTTTCATTTTAAATTAAAAGATGAACAATATCAGAGGCATTTGCATAAATGAAAAATGCTTCAACAAGTTACCATTTCAACGAGAGGTTGAATTGAAGTCCCATACATATCCTCCATTAGAAACTGAAGATTATTTTGATATTTTCAACCAAAGAATTCGAAACCTTTTTACGAATAACTGGTTACTACATTGCTTACATAGGTTAAAACATGGCGTGCTGCTTCAGGTTGGCGTGCTGCTTCAGGTTGCATGGTTTGGATGTTTCAACGTGGTAAAGTGGCATATAGTTTGGGCAAATGACTCTTTAACCCGCACCATAACTCTATTTATACATTTTCTATTCCTTAAGAAACCCCTCAACTTTTTAGTATCAGTCACCATTTAACAACATTTAAACATTCCAATACAATAATATTAAAAAGTTATTACTATGTATCCTTTAAACATTTCCATTACAGTCACATGTATCCTTTAAACATTTCCATTACAGTTTTTGACAAGATGCAAAGGTTTTTATTTTTTATTTCCATCACCATTTTCTTCCTAATCATGACATAATTTGAATATTTAATACTAAAATCAAACATTTCCAAAAGGTTATGAAAACAATAACACACCATTTGAATATTTAATGCTAAGATCAAACATTTCAAAAAGGTAGTTTCAGTCTCATTCTTTATAGATGTAATTATGCAATCCAACTATGCTATGTTCGAACAAGTTTATTCGCTTAAGCATCTATGAAGTTATGTTTTTTAAGAACGACATCAATGGCAATTTGCATGCGATTGATCATAGGTTTATCTCCCATGCGGTAACATCACCCATTGGGATCACTGTAGGAGATTAGCCTCTCCTATTGGATGGATTCGCTGAATAGCCTATCAGATTAACAATTACAATGGAAAAGTAAAACGTAATATGCAAGCCCAAGTTAAACCTCACACTTGTAACCTCGTATGAGTCCCTCCGGGCGTATAGTTGCAACATGTATAGATGCTAGATTCCCCCATGTACTAAGTTCCATGGAGTTCAAGCTTGCCTTATTAAGCCATATAGTGAAATCCTTAACACTTAAGCAGTAAGTTCCATACAGTAAAGTAGTACAAGCACTTTATACTACTAATTGAAATTGCTCTAATTGAACTACTTAACCTATTCAGTATAGGGTAGCAGAGCCAAGAGGAAGGACCTTTAAGAGAATTCCTACAGGTGGCTGACCTAGCCTTGGGTTATTGGACAACCACTTTGTTGGATTACCAGAGAGCCCCTGTGGCCTTCCTTCTAGTTGGTGCTGTAAAGTGAGTTAACCGGCCCTCCCTTAAAAGCATGAAAGAAACGACCATCCTTTAAAACCGTGAATCACTATGTGTCTCTCGTGTGTGTTATTTTCCAATAGTGAATCAACGTATGTAAGCACCATTACATGCATTCCAAGTCCCATTGTTTTGTACGTAGAACCAACCCCGTAGACAACCCTCTTTTGGTTTTGGCAGTGTTTCTCTAACTATGTATGGCTAGGACTCCCGGATACCCCAAAAGTGACCTTAAGGCTATGACTCCCAGCAATGACTAGTGCCTATTGGCAATTACCTCCTTTAAATGACCGGCTATCGACTATGACTTCTGGTACAACTGGGCTATGATTAGCTAACATCTATGACAACATGTTCCGTGTGCTCTACTGTGGTGGGTGGGTCACGGGTGGGTAAAGAGTTTGGAAACAAGGGAGGGAAGGGTTGTTCTGTCTGCATTTAAGCTTGTATCACAGGAAGGGTATGTCACCAACTAACCTTATCGTTTTGTAATGGTCATTCAATGTCTGGAGTGATTCGACGATGTCTATCAAAACCTTTTGGACCATGTCCATTTGGCAAACAATCATTGTTATAAAGACTCCCCTGCCCTAAAAAGGCACCCAGAGATATAACTCAAAAGGTAGGCACCTTTCAAAAGAAGATCCAAAAAAAGTGAGGTGAAACTCTATTCTAAGTCCATGACTCAAAGCAACCTTGATTAACATGCAATTTGGGGTGGTTAGAAAGTTTTTATTAGGTGTGCAAGGGAGCAACGCGGGTTCTTTACTTGATAGGCCACCTTTATAGAGGAGAATTTATAACCATAAAATATCCAATGTGTCAAGATGCAATGAGTAAGATGCGACTATAAGTAAGTCTTATATTAAATTTCTCATATAAGTCTTTTTGACACTATCAACTAAGCTTCGACACGTTGGATTGTTGATCTTCTTATTGCTACTTACCATTGTGATTGTAAGGCAGTCTTTGAAGGTGAAGTCCATAATTTTAAGTCTTCTTCCTCATTCTCATGCCTTTTGGGAAGACAATAAAGAGGGTAGTAGCCCGCATCATCATTGAAAATAGTTTCGGCATAGAGGTAGATACATTAATTATTTTCATTAAATAAATTAAATTTCATGCCAATGACTGTAAATTTGTTGAATCATGGATTGGTACAAAACAAAACAAATTTTAGAGCTTCGAGCTCTTAATTACTCACATCTAGAATTTTCTCAATTCAAGCCA
The DNA here is from genome assembly GCA_027924585.1 of Larix kaempferi. Taxonomy (NCBI): domain Eukaryota; kingdom Viridiplantae; phylum Streptophyta; class Pinopsida; order Pinales; family Pinaceae; genus Larix; species Larix kaempferi. The sequence goes on along the minus strand of BSBM01001002.1, from coordinate 13,307,567 downwards.
TTAACAAACTTCATTTGGTGTTCTGGTTCAATTTAAAAGGCAGATTGTCGAGACTCAAACATGCAGTGAGTTGCAAGGCTCTAGTTGACATAGGCTTAATTCCATTTCTCCTCCATGGCATGCCTCATGTTGACATGTTGTGCATAGAGTTTCTTCCTTCCTGTCACCCACCAACAGCTCAAAGCATGCAGCTTGACAGTTGGTGCATGAGCACATTTAAAGTCATTTCAATTTATTATACCTTATACCTTATATTTAAGGCAGGGACTTGAAGCCTAGCTTCTATTGCCCTTGTTTATATATAAAATTCATGTGAGAAATTTTACTTAGTATTATATAACCTCCAAATAATGTGGTTTTGTTTATTTAGTCCTTCCAGGATGCTTGCTTTTAAATCCTTTACATGTAGAAATTATAATCTATTTTCCATGTAATTCATTTTAGTTTAAATATTTGGAATTGGTGAAGCTTAAAGAAAAAATTAAATTGTTTAATAACTTTTACAAGATTATATTTACTGATAATAAATTAAGAATAATATTGATGATATAAAAAAAATTATCTTTGTAAATTTTTTTATTGAATAAGAAATTAGGAATGATATTAATATTGTAAAAAAAAGAAAAATTAAGAAATTAGGAATGATATTAATATTGTAAAAAAAAGAAAAATTAAAAAATTCATCCTTGTAAAAATTAATCCTTGTGTAAAAAAATTATCCTTGTAAATAATTAAGATAATTAATGATTATTCTTGAAAAGATTGAACCTTGAAGAAAGATTGGAGAGTCACCTCTCCACAAGTATGATTTGCTTTGTAATTCTTCTTTTAAAGTAGTAAAATATTTGCCTTACCATTTTCTCTCACTCAAAGTTTTATTTTATGTTACTGATTCCATACCATGGGTATGCTCTGGTTTTAAGCTATTTTATGCATTGTAAGGAGTATTTAGAGTTCATTTCGTGATAGATTTTTCTCTTTTGCTTTTTTACTAATACAAAAGGTATTTGTTTAATATTTGAAGTCCAAAGTAACATGGCCCAACTTGGATGTTCATAGCTCCTTCTCCCCCTAATTGCCTGATTCAAATAATTCAACGGAAGAAGGGAAGATTTCAAAAGCATTTCATTGATAAATTTCTTCCATTATCTTGCTAAATGTCTTTCTCTTTCTTTGTTGCTTGTTAGTTATTAAGGAAAGATGATAGACCACCAATTATTATTGTTGCATCAAGGACCAACCACCCCATTGGGAATTTAAGTACCTAACACACACACAACACATGTCACCCTTAAAAATTTGGTGAATATACTGAGTGGATTTTGACATCCATTAATCTTTTTAGTTGGTTAAGCCCTATCCTCCAATGTTTAGCTTGATGGGTGACCATAACACATTCTTTGACATCCATTAACCTTTTTGGTTGGTTAAGCCTTATCCTCCAATGTTTAGTTTGATGGACGACCATAACACATTCTTCTTCTAAGATCCTTACTAGGTACTGCTTATCAATGCATTTTTTGTTATTTTGTAATTTTTCTCTTACTTTCAAGTTTGCTAAGCTATTGTTTCCTTGGAACCATTGTAGATTTGTGTTATTTACCACATATCACCTTATGTTGGCAAACAACTATTACCCTATTGTATGCGTAGCATAATTTTTTGTAAGAAATATCTCCTTTCTTGCTTTTAAGGTACTTATTAGGTGCATGATGTATTTATTTGCTAAAATAAAAGATTTGAAAGTAAAGTTATAAAATTGAATTATATAATGAGAAATGGAAGTGAGGAGAAAATTGAATTATATAATGAGAAATGGAAGTGAGGATAGTTACATTGACCTAATGACTCCTTAGCCATTGATTGTATTCCCCCACTAGCCATCACTGCCCATTGTTGATCATATTGACCATGGTTGACCCATAACCCCATGAACCTCTTAATTGACTAATCACATTAACCCTAACCCTTTGATCCACTAACATCCTATCCCATTATCACCCTAGCCACTAACCCGCTACCCCTTGACCCGCATTGACCATAATTGACTAAATTTACTAAACATAGTAACCACATTGACCTACTGACCCCTAATAACCTCTTTACCCACTAACCTTACTAACCCACTAGCCATCTTTGACAATCTTGACCATAATGAAAATGTAATCATGGTTGATATACAACCCCATGAACATCCTAACTAACTAACCCCATTAACCTCTAATGCACTAACACCCTTACACATTGACCCCTTGACCACTAACCAAATTATAAAGTAATCACTTGTCACACGAATCCCCTAACCCAATAACCCAATGGCCAACTAACCCACGAATCCCCTAATTCACAAACATCCTAACCCATTGATCCTAGAAATCCACTAACTTGGTAACCTTGACCCTAATTGACCATTTAACCATAATTCATTACTATTAATCACATTGACCATCATTAACCAAATTAACCACATTGACCCACTAACTCATAATTCCAAAATCTAATAACATCCTTATTAACAAGCCATCTTTTAACATTTTTTAATCAATACCATATGTAAGACTTAAATGTATATTACCATTATTAAATATTTGTATTAACTATTATTTATTTATATTCGGTCGGTATTGACAGAACACAATGATTATAATGTTTATTCATATTTTATATAAGCTAGGCCATAGTTCATTATACTCATCATATCAATTTATCAATAAAAATATATATATTATTTGAAATTATCCATTCCAAATGATATCAAAGCTTTCTCTCCATTCAATTAGTCTCCCTTCATCTCTCCATATCGAATCCTCCCTCTTCATGCTACCCTTTCTGCTCATCCTTGTGCACCATCGTACCTTCCCTGCAATTTCCCTTCCCTTCCTTTTTCACGCATCTTCCCCTCTCCTACACCTCCCCACTTACCCTTCACTAGACCATCCATTCCATGCATCTTCCCCTCTATTTCACCAGCATTTCCCTCCTCCCATGCCTCTTCTGCACCAGCATTTCCCTCCTCCCATGCCTCTTCTGCACCAACACATAAACTCCCCTCCATGCTCATCCACTTCTTCTAGCAATTCGTGCCTCCTTCCATCGTTGCTTCCTACCCATTCACTGCCACACTCCATACTTTTGCTGCTCCAACTGAACCATTATGCACTCTTCTGTACTCTCACACCAGCTCCGACTCCAACCCACCATTCTTACATCCTTCATTCTCACACCTCTATTCTCTACCCACGTTGCACTCCTCCATGCGCTTCACTCTACCCAATCACCCACCACCCACTTATCCTACGTTTCCACTCCATCGAGTTCACGCCCAAAATATTATGTGTAAGAACACAATGAGGAGGAATACAATTATGTTAGAGATGATTCTTTGTTGGTTTAGCTCCAAATTTCTAGAAATGAATGATTTGTGATTTTCAAAGACTCAAATCATGCTCATTGATAGGGGGCTATTAATGATGAAAATTGGATAGTGTAGTTGAATATATCTAGTGCAGCATTTGGCCAAATTCCAAGAAGTTTGGAGTGGAGGTACAAAAATATGCCAAAATTCACTATTCCTAGAAACTTTTTGGTTATTTTGGAAATCTTGGAGGAAGGAAATGTGACCCAGATACCAAAACTAGAAAATTTTATTTACTCGACATTTTGTCTTCAAACAAATTTGAACAACTTCGTTGAAGTTAAAATATTCTAGTCTTCTCCATTTGGAATATAGCAGTTTTCACCAAAAAAATATCTAGAAAAGTGTAGAAAGTACAAAGTGGACAATTCCATAATTATGTATAAATTCATTGGAGCATCAGATCAATGATTCAAAAGTTGTTGAGCACTATGTGTTATTCGTCCTATTGCAATTTTTTTCTTTTTTTAGTTCTTGTTATATCTTCTTCTATAGGTGGAAGAAGTTGGTCTCCAATTTTGATGGAACTAGTGAGAACACTGCACAAATTATGAAGAAATGATAATTAATGAGAGCTATAAATTTTAGTTCATAACCAAAAATTAAGCCCTAGTTTACTCATTGGAAAGATAACACAATAGAAAACTTTGATTTTTTATACATGTTTCCAGTTGTTTCAAAATGTAAGAAGAACAGAGTCTCTAGTCTTGATTGGGAAAGACAATTTTCAATGTGGGTTACCTCCAAAGTGTCCTAAACTTTGGAAAATGACAAATGATGATATAGGAGTGTACTAGAGGAGGAATTAACTAAGGAGGTTTGTATGAGCATCCTAATGGATGTCTCACAATGAAGTGAAGGAACAGTTGGGAGAGCAAGTAGGGTATAAACAAGGATCAACCATAAGAAAGAAAGGGACTAAGAATAAATGTTGCTTCCTTAACTAGAATGCATTTATTGTATTTAGAATGTAAAATATGAATTGCAACAAAGGGCTTTGGAAACCCTTATTCAAGATAATTGGTTATCATATACAATTATTAAGGAAACAATGACAACTAATGGGAGTTACATAGAACAAATCAACACATAAATAAAATGAAGCTTATACAGAGGTGATAGGTGAATCATCCTTGCTAACCAATGTATGCATGTTTGGAAGCATTACAAGTTATGAATATGAGTATGTAATATAGTGAAAGAAACAATGAATGCCCATTCCCTTTAAGGGAGCCAATGGAGGAATAAATCACTCCATTATGTGAAGAAAACGTCACTGAGATCATCCAATAAAGTGAAGAGAAAATTTCAGAATTGAATAAGTCCACCTACACTAAGAGATAAGGGCAGAAAATGCTATAATATGAATACTTAAGCTTACCAAAATACATCCTGGCACTAGGGGAATGATTCTAGCAACAAATGAGGATGGTTGAAAATATACAAAGATAGAGAATGATTAATGCTTTCCAAATATACAAATGGGTAACAAGCCAAATAAAAGCATAAGAATTGAATTATTCTAAGGAGTATGGAAAGGGAAGGTATATCTATAGTATATGAATGTCTAGAAGAGTACATGCATGAAAGAGTTGCGGGGTGTGGACCAATACTGTATGTGTAAAGAATGGGAAGGAGTGATGAACTTTCATTCACATAGAAGTTTCTAATTGTGGAATAAGACATTCCAATGTGTAGATCGTTCATGTGGTTGGTCAAGACTTCCATGGAAAAGAAAATCAATCTCCATAATTGAATGGGACCTAAAGACAACTAGATATAATAAAGATAATGGACTTTGAAAAGACTCCAAGTGGAGTTGGAATGGCATTACTTGGATAACCATGAAGTTCTTGAGAGTCAAGATAAAGTTAATGTTGGGGCAATATTGGCCAAAGAAAGGATGCTAGTAATGCTACTATGGGTTGGAAATCAAGAATTGTCAAGTTGAACTTGGCTATAATTGCTCAAGGTAAAAGGAGCATAAATGCAAAGATGAATAGAATGAAAACACAATTCAAATTAAAGAAAATATTTTTGCATATTCAAATGGGACTTTAGGACATCTCAAGACAAATGGAAGATTATACAATGATATGGGAAGCTACATAAAACTAAGAAGATTGTTGTAGCAACAATTGGAGAACAATGACAATAAGGAAGAATTGATTAGAGGGGGATTTTTGACCTTAAATGTATTTTGTTTATAGAATAAGAATTATATGTTTTGGAAGTAGAAAGTACAAATGTTTTTACATGTGGTGAATTTATACTTAGTGAGAAAATCAAAGTTAAGAATCAATTGGGTGATTGGCAAAAAGTCCATGGAATGGATCAATTATGATGTGGAAGTGAAATACCATGCTATGCATAGAAGTTGTAAGGGAGAATTTTTTAACTCTTATTTTTCTATTATATTTTTCAAGTTCTATATATAGATAATTAAGGCATGTGAATGTTTAAAATGAAAGAGAATGCAAAAGCTAGAATGTATATGCACTAGTGAGCATATTAAGAGATAATCCATAGTGCATATAAACTTGATTGTGCATACATATGATTTTTCATATTGGTAAAAGTGGTTTGATGTTACATATGAAATGAGAACATAATGATGATTATTGTGGTTGATGATGGTTGTATGACCATAGATGATTGGGGCATACATTAATATGTTGATTATGCTATTGTATATAGAAGTCATCCTTGTAAAGACAGGATAAGAACAATAAAGTGTTCATCACAGGGTTGGTGAAGGGATTGTGTAATCCTCTATAAGACATCAACTGAACAAGTTACATTAGAGATGTTGATGGAAACCATGTAGGTATGGATTTATTTATGTTGATCGCATAAGTGTTGGGAAAAGGTATTGGGTAAGAATTCATTCATCCATATTTTAATATCATAAATTGGTATGCTTGTGATGTTTGAATGCATTTATGTGAAGAACACCCCACCTCCTATAATATATATTGTATGGGGTGGTAAAAGAAGAAATCCTTATACATCATATGTCTGTTTAGAATCTATAATGAATTCTTATGAAACAAAATATCATGTCATGTTGTGTTGGTTATAGTAAATGACCAAGGAACACTGGTAATTATAATATTATTGTGGAAGTGAATGGCATGCGAGATGGTCATGGGTGATGCCATAATGTTTTTGGATATTGAAAGGCTATAGCACTATAGAAGTTTCCAATGGTTTCCCTACTTGTGTCAATGTCCTAAAATGTATCTTTCTTTCCAACATAGAGACACCATTAGAGGGGACGGGTTTTCTGAGGGACTTCTTGCAAAAAAAGGTAATGTATTATAGCATGCCTAAGGGATATTTAATAGATAAAGGGTATATTGGTGTTGTGTTGAGATAAATAAGATGGTGTCTAGATGGTTGTGCAATTATTGGGAAGGTGTCTAGATAGTGTGCCAAGGAGTTAGACAGACCTTCTTATGGTATTTCTAAATCAATGTAAGCGTGCATTGAGTGGAGGTGCATAAACAGATTGTGTAAATCTTGTAGTTATTCACACATATATGTGGGAAATATGTTGGAATGCATTGTGTGAATGCATGCTTGTAATATATTTCATTACAATTAATATGTTAATAGTTGAAATGATGGAGTTATTGGAAATTCATAATTATGAAATCGTTTCATGAGATGATGTGGATGTAGTGAAAGAAGTCTATGAAAAAATAGTCATGTTTGATGGACTACAAGAACATTCTATTGTAAGAACAATGTTGCATACAAAAAAAAACATGTCTAGGATATGGTAGTGAAAGTAAGTCATAATGAAGACAAGGGCTATTGCATGCACAATTGAAAGTTGAGTATTATGTGGAACTTATTGCATTATATGGAGTTTAATTGTTGTAATAAAGGTTTCTAAGATTCGTTGATAGGTATAAATATGACTTGTGATATTGCATAATTATGTTTATGATATAGGTGAATGTTGAATATACCCTGTTAGGAAAATGGATGGCTATTGTGAGTTAGAAAGACTGGGAAGAAGGTTGTTGTGATGACACTAGAACCCTACAATTACCCCAAGTTATTGGTTGATTAGAGTTTACCAATGGAATTCTTGGAAATAAGACTCTATGAGTTTATGCTCTTCTTGTATGTGAAAGCCTTGGCAAGATGGATCACTCAAGGCACTGTTTAACAGAGAAGGGGATTCCTAAGCCTGAAAGGGTGAGCATGACAAAGGAGATACAACTTAAATGATTTTTTTGTGAGAGATTCATGTGGAAAGTATATTGGAATCAAGGAGGTTATGTAGAAAAGAGGAGTGAGTTGAATTCTTTCCCATGGTAGCCATTTGAAAACAAAGAAATATTCATATAGATCAATATTGGACTAAAATTTCATACTTATTGGTGATATCGATATACATGCATACCTTGTGATATTAGGAATTGTTTGACGGACAATCCACTCGAGCGGATGTGAGCCAGATCTCCCAAGCTCAATGTGAGTCTAGAACAAATAGTATAGACTATAAACCACTTTCCTAGATCTAGTTAAGGATCAAGTAACTAGATGTCTTAACTTAAGTTCACAGTCCTTTCTCTTGGATGTTTCTCCACGTCTCGCGGTCGTCAGATCTCAGCTACAAAACCTATCAAGACACATAGAACAAGACAAACAAGTAAAGAACATATATACAGTAACATATCTAAGTAAATAGTTAAGCAGGTAAACTACACAATATCATCTATCACAACAATATTGGTGGAAAGCATTTATATTACTGTAAATATAGGGAAAGTACATAGAAAATAACAACTACAACTAGAGCTTAACGAAGTAGCCCTTCTCCATCCAAGCCAATGCCATATCCTCCCGAGGAAGTGTGAGTCTCTCAATGGATGAGTAGAGATCTCTCCAAGATGATTTCACCAGCATGTAGACACTATATACTTCCTCCATTTGGAGAAGGGTAGAGCTTCACTTATATAGGACTAAGTGGATAGGGTATGGATATGGTAGGTTGAGATATGGTAGGAGAGAGATAGGGGATCCTTCCAAGAGGTTAGGAACCGAGTGCCATCTCTCCCACAAGGTCAAGGATAGGGATCCATGTCAGCTGGCTTCGAGAATGGGCTTGAAGGAGTTATTTTTGTCCATTAACTGACATCGTCGCACCCTGTAAGAGAGCAAGCTGCGACGTCGCAGATTGCATGAGTGTAGCCTATGACGACCTCTCAAAACCTAGTGTAAATGGGTTATATCTCTTCCAGGCCAATAACTTAGTCAATGAAACTTTAGGGATGTATACACTGAATCTCATGATGGTAGGATTTTAGGTGTAGCAAAATGCCCCCCAAAGCATGAAATTGTTGAAATTTGGACAGGTGAAATGCTTTGACATAAGGAATGGCAATGGCTTGTCAGATGAAGGACACTGCTGCAGTACAACCAACTTTGAGTACACTGTCTCATATGAAGTACAACATGGCTGCAGACCAATACAATGCAGATCCATGGTAGTAATGACCGACTGAACACAATCATGGCTACTAGACACAAGCGTAGATTCATGATGAGATGATAACACAACCACGACCAATACAAATGCGGATCTGTGTGATATGACTCAATACAAACTCCATCGCAACCTGGGTAAAACATGACTCCCTAGGGTCTTCAAGCTGAACCCGCAATGATACGAATCTATCCATGTGATTACAAATGTCTTGACGTCGAACATGGTAGAAACCACTTGATTACCGACCACCGTTAACAAGTGCGAGGGAAATCACCATTAATGTCAATGATCCCCAAGGTATCACAGTACATATCACCAAGCGTCAATAAATGAGTTGAAGATGAACGCCAGATGAAATCTTTCAATCAAGAGTCAATGATGTAAACTCATGTTGAAAGCAAGGTAACCTGCCATTGAGGCATGCAGGGCCAAGGTACTTGGTTGGTTTCTAGATTCAATCCTCGGATGATGATTTGAAGTCGACAAGGATGAATCCATCGAAGGAGGGCCATGATGAATCCCCCATCATCAACACGAAAACACGACAAAAGATGTGTAGAGATGATTAGATGGTACAGTGACATGCAAGACTGACTCAGAGTATACCGACATGATGGAAGGTGTACTGACTGCAGATAATGAGTAGCGAGAGTATTCTTGAACATGGGCATGGCATGCCTTGGCAGTTATTGACTTGACGAGTTATGGTACCAACTCCTAATGCAACTGATGATGGAAGCATTCTTTGAATGACTCAAAGGAGTAACAAGACTCAGGACATAGCTGAAACTCGAGGACAAACAGATGATCCAAGTGCAGTATGCAACTGCAAATGAGTGCCATGTTCAAGAAATGACTAGGTAATGCCACTGATAAAGGGTGTCATATAAAAAAATTCATTTTTCCCCATCATGAACAATCAATACCTCATGTGTTTTTTACGAGCTTGATGAGGGTAACCAGATGCTCGGTATAGCTCATCTCATAGATGAGTCCAATCCCAAATATTTTTTGAACCTGGGATAGGAGGGGTTCGTCCCATGACGGGCCCTTCAATGTGAAAATTTAACGAGTCCATAGAAGGTAAAATCGGTCGTCATTTCATGTTTAGAGAGTCTGAAAAGAACTAAAGAAGACTCCAACGGTCCTTTTTCGTAAAGTTAGCCTCATCGCTCGAAAAAGGGTAAAACAACACGAGAGAGGACTCTTCCAGTCATGATTGGCTGGAGTATACCTTTTTCGTAAGTAGTGCCCCCTGGTCCGAAAAAGGGGTAAACTATCACCAGGAAGACGACCATTCAAATTCTTTAACAAGCGTGAATGTGACAGGTTCGCTTGGCAATCTTTTCGTATTTCGAGAGCCTGAAAAGAGCTTAAAGATAGACTCCGCGGGGGTTCCTTTTCCATAGGAGTTTAATGAGCCCAGAAAAGTGATAAATCGTAACTCAGTAACGTATTCTCATAGTTTCAAGAGCACAAGAAAGAACAAAGAGTAAGCTCATCATCATAAAATAATTACAATCTAATAAATGGAAAATAATGACAAAAACACACAAGGGGTGTTCATACCTGAGGTGATCGTTCCAATGTGAAAACAATGTAAAAGGACACTTAATGACTCCTACACACTCGAAAACTAGGTCAAATGGTCAACCAAGCGTTCAAATGCAATAAAAAATGATTTAAACTATAACAAATGACCTAAAGGCATCAAATATTTGAAAAAAGAATATTCCTTTTTGTCTGTAAATAGAAAAATGGGTCAAAAAAGTCACCATTGTTCATTTGCCAAATTTGGGAGAAGTGCCATTTGGAGCCAAAAGTTCACTTGTCGATTCTGGGAGCTACGAGCAACCATTTCACCAACCGTCAGGAGCAGGTAACTCTAAACTTCATCCAACATAATTGTAGTGGTTTACATTTTTTATTTTGGTTCATTTTTTTGGGTTTTGAGTGGATTTGTGGAGGGATATTGCGTCCTCGGGTCGTCGCAGGTGGCCCTTGTGGGAACTGCGATGAACCTGGGTCGTCGCAAATCCCGCAAAGGTGGACTACGACGATGTCGCACTGTCATCATTGATGGGGTGCGACAAAGGAAACGTCCAACCCAACCATCAAACCTAGCCCAAAAGATGACCTTCCAGTGGTTGAAGTGAGTACTAACAATGTTTAAACTCTCCTTTTAGCAGGTTGATAGCAGCCAAAATGGTCTTGGAGTGGCATGAATGGGAGCATGAGGTAGATGATATGCAAATTGCAAAAGATCCATTATGTGTGACGGCGCTAAGGAACTGTGGTCTTCTAAAGTTATTCGAGATCCAGGGCATGAGAGCCCAAATCCCCGTGCTGACGCATATGCTTAGATGTTGGGATGCAGCTCAGTAGTATTTTGTGATCGGTGAGCACATACTTAGTATAGATGCTGAGGACATCTACTTTCTGACTGGATTGTCCCGGAGGGGGGACAATGTGCTTGTCACTGGATCATGGGGAAGTGATCGGACTGTGGAGGACATGATCCTACAACACTACATTCCTCACGTTCATGCTTCTAGTGGGAAGATTCCCATAAAAGATGTACGAGAGCGTCCGTTGCGTGCCATTCTTTTCACCATTACGAGGATAGCAGGGAGTCAGGCTCCTCACTTGGCTACTCGGTCTTAGATGCTATATGCGGAGGACTGTATGTCTCCGAAGATCTTCAACTGGTGCGAGGGCCTCCTCGCGAACATTCGAGCTCAGCTGACCATGTGTCGACGGGGAGAGCTTAAACAGTTTGGATACAGGTCGATAGTGATCTCGTTTCTCTTGGAGTGGGTTCCCCTCTTGCGGCCTCAGGTGCCGTTGGATGACAGGGATCCTAGGGATCCTCACATGGCTAGATGGACAGAGGTGATGGCCCGACATGGTGGGCGCCCCATCATCTCATATGGTGCTGGGTTCTTTAGCTGGATAGAGGGCCAGTTGCTAATGGTAGAGGACTACTCGTACAGTGGTATGGATTACAGAGATGACCCAGACTTGGCACTGTCCGAGGGAGCAACATGGGGAGACATAGGTAAGAACAATAAACCTTGTACTTTTAGTTTTGTATATTTATGATTTTTTTGTTATAGTGCTGACGAGTTAACAACATGTGTGTGCAGATGTGTGTTAGGATATTCCTATACTCCATCCTAGTCCTTCTAACATTTCTGACATTTTCAGTCCTGCATGCAAAATTAGGGTTTTGCATGCAATTAGGGTTTTGCATGCAATTAGGGTTTGCATGCAATTAGGGTTTGCAGCACCAGCACCTAGCCCTTGCCAAACTAGCCCCAGGAGCTTCTCTCGGATCAGTCTTAGCTCTCCTAGAGCTTAGTGCGCCCTCTTTTCAGTTATTGCATGATAAGGGCGCCTTTCTTCACCTACCAGTCCAGTTTAGTTCAGTTATCTTCAGTTCTTCCTTGATTTAAGGATTAACTGACTCCTAACTGACCTTATCACTCTTTTGGACCTCCAGTGTGACTAGATAGACTGTTTTGACTCCAGTTAGCTCCATGAGCGCCCCCACTGAGTCTCCTTCACTATATCAGTGCTTCCATGTGCCAGTTACACCAACCACACTCAGTTAGACTCAGTTTGACTCCCGGTTGATCACTACTTGTGCATTGATGACTTCACCGATGATGAGATAGACTCCTAGTTTGGCACTGATGACTCTCCACTGATTATGGATCTGTGCATGAAGGACAATTCGAATTACACCTAGTGAATTCGAATCCTCATGCTCAGCATTGTATATTTACCCGGTTACTATTCTGATTAATGTAATGTGTGTAATTATTCTGCCTCTATTGGATCTATGTTCTATTGCTTCTCTCTTCTTCCTAAATTCTTTCATAGTGAGGTTTACATCATCTCTTTGGATCTTATGTGGGCAATTTCACATGGTATCAGAGCCTTGAGAGTATATTCTACCTCCATTCTTGAGAGTTTTTTGCAGGTATTTTGAAGTTCCAGCAGTTGCAGCAGCAGATTCAGTAGCTTCTATTTTGCACTTGTTCAAGCAATCAAGATGAGCAATTCGAATGATCCTTCTTCTATACTTCTCACTCCTTTCAATTATTTCGAATGGAAGAGGAAGATGATAATACTCTTGCAATCAAGAGGGTTTACTAGAATAGTTGAAGAAAAAGATGCCATACCACATCAAGCTGAAAAGAGAGTCAAGCACCTAAACAAAATGGATGAAGCCTTTGGATTCATATGCCTTCATATTTCTGATGATCTATTGTTTCATGCTGATGGATTGAAGTCTCCATATGATTTATGGATAAAATTGAGGAGTCTTTTTGGCAAACAAGACGAACTGAGAGGCTACATTCTTGAGAATGAATTGGTTGCCCTTCAACCTAGCAATTTCGAGAGCATTCAAGATTTCTTCTCCAAATTTCAGAATTTGGTTTTGCATTGCAAGCAATGTGGCATCACTAAAAGTGATGAGCAATTGATACTCTCTATATTGAGCAAACTTGGATCTCAATTTTCTGTCTTTGTATCTACCTTTCATTCTGTTCGAATGTCCATCCCTGGATGGAAGTTTCCCACCTTAAGTAACTTCATTGAGGCTCTCACTCAAGAAGAGAACAAACTGTTTCAAATGGGTGCCATCAAAACCTCCAGAGATCTAGCTCTATTGGCTGGTGAATCAAGTGGAGCGAATGATAAAGGGGGACAAAAAGGCAAAGGAAAGAAACCTTCAAGATCCAAGAATGACAAACAAAAGAGACCAAATTGTACCTATTGCAAGAGAGGAAACCATCCTGAGCATGCCTGCATGCATAAGAAGATTGATCTTCTAACCAAGCTTCTTGAACAAAACCAAATTGTTGTTCCAAAAGAAGCAAAGATGTCTGATTCTGGAAGTGGATCTGATGATTGTCATGCATTGATGGCTGGTTTTTCAAAGACAAAAGCTCTCCTCATAGATTCTGGATCTTCCAACCACATGATGGCACAAGAAGAATCCTTCTCCTCTTTGGATCTCCAAGATGGGCCTACCATTCACATGGGAGACAACTCTCAGATTTCTGCCAAAGGTTTGGGTACAGTTCATATGGAGCATGGTAAGTTCAAAAATGTCTTATTTGTTCCTTCTCTTACAGCTAATTTGTTATCAGTATATCAAATGACTCATACAGGATCTCCAAAACAAGTGATTTTTGGTCCAGACACAGTAGAGATTACAGAAATCTCCACTGGAAAGGTTATAGCGAATGGGATTGCTAATCATGCCTCAAAGGCATATGAGTTCTCCCACTTCATGCCCTTCTCTCCAACTATCCCTTCAGATTCTGATGAGGATCACAGTGACTTCTCTTCCAGTGACTCCTATTCTAGTGAGGAAGAAGATCAAGATTTTGATGTTGAGATCATAGTTCAAGAAGATTCAGAACCAACACCTATTCTTAGTCCAGATTCAAGAGAAACATGTTCTCACATAGTCCTTGCTACTACTAAGAACACAGTTGATGATGTATTTGCTTACAGAACTACTAGACTTCAGCAGCATGCTAACCTTGCATTATGCCATCCACCTCTCCATGAGAGATTCAGCATGATGATGGGGTTTACTCTTCCATTCCTTGGGAAAACTCATCATGATACATTCGCTCCAGTGACAGAAAAGGTTCCTGAAAGACTTGCTACATTCAACACATTCTCTAGCACTTGCATTCGCACTTTACAGAGGATTAGCTTACCAAGTCTCTTTGCAAAGTTTTCACTGATGAAAGCTTGCTTCTTTTCTGCTTAGAGTAATGGCTCCTTGAGTTATTCAAAAATATAAAAACACAAAAAAAAAAGAAAAAGAAAAATTGAGGCAGTATTCTTTTTATCATTTCATTGATTGTATGGGTGACCTTTGGTCCTAGTTACCAGGGCCCAGGATGGATTAAGGGGGGGTGTTAGGATATTCCTATACTCCATCCTAGTCCTTCTAACATTTCTGACATTTTCAGTCCTGCATGCAAAATTAGGGTTTTGCATGCAATTAGGGTTTTGCATGCAATTAGGGTTTGCATGCAATTAGGGTTTGCAGCACCAGCACCTAGCCCTTGCCAAACTAGCCCCAGGAGCTTCTCTCGGATCAGTCTTAGCTCTCCTAGAGCTTAGTGCGCCCTCTTTTCAGTTATTGCATGATAAGGGCGCCTTTCTTCACCTACCAGTCCAGTTTAGTTCAGTTATCTTCAGTTCTTCCTTGATTTAAGGATTAACTGACTCCTAACTGACCTTATCACTCTTTTGGACCTCCAGTGTGACTAGATAGACTGTTTTGACTCCAGTTAGCTCCATGAGCGCCCCCACTGAGTCTCCTTCACTATATCAGTGCTTCCATGTGCCAGTTACACCAACCACACTCAGTTAGACTCAGTTTGACTCCCGGTTGATCACTACTTGTGCATTGATGACTTCACCGATGATGAGATAGACTCCTAGTTTGGCACTGATGACTCTCCACTGATTATGGATCTGTGCATGAAGGACAATTCGAATTACACCTAGTGAATTCGAATCCTC
The DNA here is from genome assembly GCA_027924585.1 of Larix kaempferi. NCBI lineage: Eukaryota > Viridiplantae > Streptophyta > Pinopsida > Pinales > Pinaceae > Larix > Larix kaempferi. The sequence continues at coordinate 13,292,085 of BSBM01001002.1, read as the reverse complement.
ATGCTCAGCATTGTATATTTACCCGGTTACTATTCTGATTAATGTAATGTGTGTAATTATTCTGCCTCTATTGGATCTATGTTCTATTGCTTCTCTCTTCTTCCTAAATTCTTTCATAGTGAGGTTTACATCATCTCTTTGGATCTTATGTGGGCAATTTCACAATGTGGGCCTCGTACGACCAGTGGGAGTCTTAATTCTTGCGAGGAGAGAGAGAGGAGAGGGAGCAGTCATGGCTCCAGCCGTACATGCTGCCATCGCAGAGATGGATGGTGTCTACGCGAACCTGAGTGGGTTGACGTTAGACGTCCCAGAGCCGAGGGTAGATGAGTTACCATGGCCCATGCAGGTGTATATGGTTGGAGCGTCTGCGTGCTTCAATGCGCTGCTTCGCAGGGTCGCGAGAGCAGTTGACTGTTTCCACACTCAGCAGGCTAGAGCTGTCAGACCTAGGGGTGTGTGGGCTAGGCATTAGGCCTTACATGTACTAAGAGCTTAGAGGCCTCAGATTTTTTGTACTTACTGAAAGCTACGAGGCTTCAGATTTTGTACCAGCACTACTTTTTATGATGATATATATATATATAGATATTCTGACGATTTATACATTATGTGTTTTAAATTGATGAATGATGTGATCTTGTTTATATGTTTTCTTATAAAATGAGTTATTTACATGTTATGTCTACTTTTAACAGTTCATAAATATGCTTATGTGTATGCAATGTACCAATCTAAGATGAAGTTGGCCATGGAGTCGGCAACTATGTTAACATCTCGTGGAATGTGCAGGTATTGAATGGACTTGAAGGACCTTTCCAAAAGACGGAATTGTCTATAGAGACAGAGTAAGGTGGGATCGCGGATGGTGTAGACTCGGTTAAGATGAGAGACCACTAGTTGAGAATCCAAATGGATGACAACGTGGTTCATACCCAAAGAAATAACGTTAGTTAGGGTTCCAATGACTGCTTGATATTCTGCAACATTGTTGGTTGCGAAACCTAGACACATTCCCCCTAAGCTGATGAGCTCGCCAGTAGGTGAATAGAGTACCTAGGCTTCCAAAGCAAGGTTACGGGTATGCCAGCTGGCGCCGTCCACGAATCCATAGAACGTTGCCATCTGCACACATAGACAAAACATGGTATAAGAAATGAAACAAGACCTAAACACGCAAAAAATCAAAGCGTCACACCACACAAAAACACACACACGCCATGTACAATATATACAATAGTCCCTATGCATGAAAGACTCAGGCATAGTACCTCTTCAGGTAGAGCCCATTGCGAGGCTCACCCAAAGATATCCCATGGTAGTCTTCAAGCTCATAAGCTCCCTTCTCTAAGACTAGTTTCACTATGTAAGGTCCATGCCACATGGACTCAAACTTTCCTGCCCCCAGCTTATCATGTTTTTGGTCATATGTGAGGACCAAATCTCCTTCGCTGTAGGTGCGAGGTTCTACAGACTTTTCGTATTGTGCTTTGATGCATTTCTTATGAGCCTCATTGGCAAGAGCGGCATCTCGACGAGTTTCGTCGAGCTTAGCTAGGTAGAGGAAGCGTTTTTCCTCGGCAGTAATGTTTGGGAGAAGTTTGATGGCGAGATTGAGGGAAGGAATCTCGCACTCAATAGGAAGGACCACCTCCAATCCATACACTAGTTGGAAGGGAGTAAATCCAGTGTCGGTTTTAATGGAGGTTCGATAAGCCCAAAGTGCGGAGAAGAGCATGTTATGCCAATTGGCCTTGTGCGTACCCATCATACGTTGGACCATAGTTTTCAAGACCTTGTTAATGGCCTCGACCTGTCCGTTCGACTGTGGGTAGTACGGTGTTGAGTTTTCATGCCGAAAACCCAATCTATCGCTCAACTCGTCAACCATATGGTTCATAAAGTGGGAATCGTGGTCAGTAACTATCGCTTGAGGAACTCCAAACCGCGCTATTACATGATTAAACATGAAGAGTGCGGCGGTCTTTCCGTCGTTCGTGTATGTAGGCATTGCCTCGGCTCATTTTGTAAAGTAGTCCACATCTACAATGACGTAACTATGCCCCCCGGCCGAGGTAGGCTTACAATGCACGAAATCGATGCCCCATTTAGCGAAGGGACCAACGACAATAATCGGGTGTAACGGGGCGGGATGGGTGCACTTTTTCGTATGAAAATGTTGACATGGAGGACATTGTTTTACGGCCTCGATGCAATCTTTGAAGATAGATAGCCAGTAATATCCAACGCGAAGAATCTTCTGGGCTGTAGCCATCCAAGAGAGGTGACTGCCACACGCCCCAGCATGACAGTCATTCAGAACGTGTTCAGCCTCATCATGAGTCAAACAACATCGAAGGATAGAATCGATACCACGACGGTACAAAGTATCACTAATGATCCGGTAATACTTTGCATGGTGGTGTATGCGACGACGGTCGTCACGAGACAGTTTAGGGATGAAATGTTGAGTTTGAAGATACAATGTGATATCTCCATACCAAGGATCAGACGTACTGATAAGAAACAATGACTCATCTGGAAAATAGTCATTGGGCTCAGATTCTACATCGGTATGGGGGAGGTCGCAGATGAGCTCAACAAACACCAAAGACTTTCTCAACTTGGATTTTTTGAAAAGAAGATCGAATTCCTGTAGTATCACGATCCAGCGTGAATACTTGCCCCCAGGTACCTGACGAGTTAGAACATGGTACATGAGGTTCGAATCAGCGATGATGGTGGTGGTGCGAAGCAAAATGTAATGTCGAAACTTCTGCATGGCGTTGACTGCCGCGAGAGCAAGCTTCTCAACATGTGAATAGCGAGTTTCAGTGTCAATAAGACCTTTACTGGCATATATCACATGTTCTTGGGCGTTCTGCTCTTCCTACACCAAAACCATGGCGATAGTGGTGTCGGAAGCTGCAAGATATAGAATGTAATCTTGATAGTAATTCGATGGTTAGAGAACAGGGGCATGCGTAATGGCATGTTTCAAACTATCAAAAGATTGTTGAGCTTGGTCATCCCAGATGAATCGGATGTCTTTCTTCATCAAACTCATGTAACCCTATGTCTTTTGCACGAAATTACAAATGAAGCGCCGTAAATAAGTTGCTCTTCCTTGTAGACTCCGAAGTTTCGTAATGTTAGTTGGAGGCGGAAGAGCGACGATGGCTTCCACCTTCGAGGGATCAATACGGATCCCATCTTTCAAGACGATAAAGCCTAAGAGGCATCCAGACTCGACACAAAAAATACACTTATGAGGATTCAGATGGATATTGTACCGTCTACATCTGAGGAAAACGACCGTTAGATGATCTAAGTGGAACTCACGCTGCTTTGAATGGGCAGGGAGGTCATCCAAGTAAGGTTCCACAAAGTCCTTCACATCATGGAAGGCATATGACATGGCCCGCTGTAATGTGGTGCCAACGTTTTTAAGGCCAAACGGAAGTTTGTGATAGGCAAACGTTCCCCAAGGGAAGATGAAAGCAGTCTTGTGTTGGTTGGCAGGGTGGATCTCATTCTGGTTGTATCTGGAAAAGCCATCCATAAATGAAAAAATGACACTTCCAGCACAATTGTCGATAATCTGGTCAATAAAAGGAGTTGGGTAGTTGTCCTTAGGACAATCTTTGTTGAGATCATGATAATCGACATGGATAGTCCCTTGCTTTTTATTAACAGGGATGACGTTTGATACCCATTTTGTCAACTGGATAGGGTAAATGAAGCCGACCTTCAAGAGTTTCTCAATTTCTGCCTTGATTGCCGCGGTCTTCTGAGGGTGTACCGGTCGCAACTTTTGGCGGACGAGTTTGATGTCGGGATAGGTTTTAATTTCGTGTAGAACAATGGAGGGGTCTTTCCCAGGCATCTCCTCGTAGGTCCAGGCGAACACGTCTCGAAATTGCTTGAATAAGGCCGTGGCGGCGATGACTTCTTCAGGGGAACACTTCTGGCGTAACTGAATGTGTTCTGCTACACCAGGAGTAGCCGAAATGTCTATCAAAGTGGTAGGCTCAATGTTGGCTAAGTTGCCTTCGGAGTCCGTTTGACACGCGAGTATCGAGGACTGAGAGCCAGAGTAGACGTTCGGTGTGAAGATGGTGTGAATGTTGTTCTCCACAGTGTCCAAAAAGGGAAGGAAAGACGAATGATGGTGGAGGTCTTCCCACGGAGGATCATCCGCACTCATGATTTCCATAATGGACTCGTCAGAATGAAAAGTCCATAGCAAAAGATCGGATGATGTCTGTTGTAGAGAACATGAGGTGGAGGCCACATCTAAGTGGTCTTCCGGTGCTGATTGGATAGCCTCGTACATGAGTTCAGCGGGTGACAAAGGCATCGTGTCTCCAATCAGGTGTGTGGTGGCTTCATCAGGTACAAGCCATGAATCAATGGAGTTAGGGATAGATGAAATCTGCAAGGAGATCATGTTCACCGTGGAAACATGGTTTGGGGGATCTGAAGTAGGGAAGACGCCCATAAGGGATGAGTCCTAAAGGAGGCCAAACCCCACACTCTCATATTTTTGTGAAGATTGTCCAATCGAAGGAACGTTATCGCCTGGGTGAGTAGTGGTGTCAGGTGTGCAGAAATCCAGTTGGTCGACTGTGACAATTCGGCCTTGATGGGGGGATTGTACTATGCGGAAGACAGATGATGCGATCGTAGTCATGACGTAAAACCAGTTACGAACAAGTAGAATGTTATAATCTAACGAGGCAACGACCACTTCCACATTAAGGGTTGTGGTCTTTCCCCCCAGCTCGACTGGTAAAGCTTGTAACATCCCATGAGGTTGAAAACCATGTCTGTCGAAGGCTCTCAAAGTGGTAGGAGAACGGTTCAACTTAGGAGAGCCAATGGATCTCCAACATGCGATCGACATGACTGACGTAGAGGCTCCTTCGTCCAAAACAGTACGATAGATTATCTTCCCAGCAATGTTTGTAGAAAATTGAAATGCCAATTGATGGGAGAGCCCCGGTTTGAAGTATTCTAGCCGGAACATGATGGTATTCGAGGAATCCGGGTCAACTGCACCAATGGTAGCGAGGAGAGTCTTGCGCTGATTCAGACAGTTTTTCAAGACCTTGAGTGTCGACATAGCACAAGGAGCTTGTGCTAGGTCCTCTACAATGTTGTAGTTTTGAGCAGCCTGAGCATTAGGATTGAAAACCGATTTTCTAATCGTGCTCTTGGGTAGACGCAATACTGACTCGAAAGAGGGATTCTATATGGTGAGAGGAGTAGTCAATACAGTGTCGTCGGACATCAAAGTGGAAGCTTTTTTAGTATTACTTCCAACAGATTCTTTGGCTGGAACGAAGTCATACGAACGAGAATGGGTGTTCAAGTTGATAGTCTCATTACGTACCATGAGAACATATGCGGTGGTGGATGCTTCTCCTTGGGAAGAAGAAGTGTGAGTGATCGACTGCTGATTTTGAGCAGGGAAAGGATCGTTGAGAACTGCCGGTGTGGGTTTGCCCTTGAGAAACTTTTCAACTTCATCTCTATGGGGGCACTCTTTAGAAAAGTGATAATCACCACACAGTAGGCAAGGATACTTCAACTTCCTTTTCTGTTTGGTATCAGCAGGGGTGCTCTTTTGTTCCTGCTAGGTGGAATATTTCTTAGGTTTCTCTTTGTTCTTTTTCTTACCACCAGACTTTTGAGGTGAAGCTGACGAAACAAAATTCACTTCTTTGGTGACAGCAGGAGTGGATGATTTGGTGGTGCTGTGACCAGCTTGCGTTGGTGATGGGTAAGAACCCTCGGGGTTCGGCGAACCAACAGTTTGAGAGGAAGGTTGGGTGTGAAGGGATCCAATGATGCCATTGGCTTGGGGTCCCTTGGGTGGTTTCGCAGGGTCATCAATGTTGTGCGGCGCGTCGGGAAGGATATCGAACAACGTGCCAGATTGATCATAGACCAAGTCTAGCAAATGGGCATGAGCGATGGCTTGTTCCTCAGTGACAACACCTCCCATAGCAACATCTCGTGCTATGGTAGGAATGAGAGACTTCACAAACCAGTATACTAGGAGTTGATCTGGAATAGGAGCCTTAATGAGATGTCGTCTCCTTCGCCACTCATGTATATGATCTGAGATATGAATAGCGGTATTTTGACAGAGCAAGGTTAAAAGCTCTGTACTAGTTTCATACAATATAGGCAGCTGGAAATGAGTCAAAAAGTTCATAGCAAGAGAACCAAAATCAGGAAAAGAATGGGGTGGTAGTTCAATATACCACTTGGCTGCCGAACCAGTGAGAGTCCTTTGAAACAATCTAAGACGGATCGAGTCGTCCATCAGGGAGTTGGATGAGCACCACAAGTGGTATGTCATCACATGATTTTTAGGATCCTCACCCGGCTTATCATCAAATTTTAGGATATCTGACAGAAGTTTCACCAGAATGGGTGGCCAATTCGTTCTGTGGTAAATGGGGTCGTTGGTCAAGCGAGAAAGGTTAGGTAGATCCAAAGTAGCCAAAAATGGCAGCTGTGGATTAGGCTGCAAGTACTGATAGTACATATAAGGCGTGTAAGGACCAACAGGACCTTGGGTTGACTGACCATAAGGCGTTCCAGGAGGAAACTAGCCATAGGGGTACATCCGACCGGACCAAATGTAGGTCCGCTGCCATATAAGTAAGGTGGTCCATTACCATAATAAGGTGGCTCATTACCATAAGGTGGGGGCCCGCCTTCGCTGCCGGGGGGTGGGCTGCTTCCAAATGGTGGGGGTCCGCCACCACCGCCAGGGTAGGATGGGCCGCCACCGCCTCCGCTAGGAGGAGGTGGTGGTCCACTACCACCACCAAAATAGGATGGGCCTCCACCATCGCCGTCGCTAGAAGGGTAAGAGCCTCCTCTGCCACCTCCATCATAGTAGGGTGGTGGTCCACTACCACCGCCACCAGGATGAGAAGGTCCTCCACCACCACCACTGGGAGGGGGTGGTGCTCCTCTGCCACCACCGAGATGGGATGGTCCTCCCCCACCTCCGCCAGGAGGGGGTGGTCCTCCACTACCTGAATGGGATGGTCCTCCACCACCGCCACCAGGGGGGGTGGGCCATGATGACCAAAATGAGGTGGTCCTCTGCTAGAAGGTAGAGGTCCGCCTCCTCCAAAGTTATGTGGGGGCCCGCCACCTCCAATGGGAGGTGGGGGTGGACCAAACGAGGGTGGAGGGGCTTGAGGGACTGTAAGTGGGGATCCATGTTGTAAAACATTTTGCTGTCCCCATAGAGTGTAAGGATTTCCGGGGTAAGATACCCCATAGAGTGCGTTTTCGGGATTAAGTTGACCCAACACAGGGTTAAGATGACCTGGATATGCTTGAATCGATGGAGGTTGAATTACGTTGGACGGTCCCCCAACATGGGATAGTCCCATTGTGGAAGGTCTGGGAGGTAAGGAATTTCCAATGGAAGGCCTGATGGGAACTCCTGCTGCATTATTATGGTTAAGAGACGGGGGTTGTCCCCCAACAACAACTTGTTGACCGCTAGGTAAAGGTTGACCCAACATTGGTCATTGATTATCCACCATAGGATTACCATTACCTGTAAAGAAGGTAGGGGGTAAAGAGTATCCTCCCCTCGAAGTTTGGGGTGGGGGAGGAGCAGGTGATGTAACCGTGGTGACCACATATGTGTTGGACTATTTTGCTTCAACGGGTTGGGTTTCGAGAGGTACTGAACTGGTCTCCTGTCTAGGAGGTACATGTGCAGGAATGGATGGTTGACCAGTTTCAGAAGCGGTCACGTGTTGCGTGGATGATTCCGGTGACTCGAAAGATAAAACATGACTTGGGAGTGGTCGATCGTCGATCCTTAGTTGAAAATTTTGACTTCGAAACTCCTCACCCATAGCACGTAAACGAGCCAATTGCTCACGATAAGGTGTTAAGCGGTCTTCGGGGCTAGCCCAACTGGGTGGGGATGTAAGGGAAAAATGGGCCATTGGGTGGCCTGTAGAAGATGTCCAATAAGTTGTTGAAGGACCAGCAGCTGTTGTGGGGTTGTCTTGGGGTTGATTTATCCATTCCAACGATCCAGGCTCTCCCGGTGCAACGAGAGGTAAGTCTTGTGAAGTGGGGATTTGTGCTTCTTCACCCTGCGGGGGATGAGAGGCAGGTGAATCTGGAGGAGTATGAGGAAACAAAATTCCCCCAACATTCAAAGTGGGGTTTTCCACTTCATGTGACCCGACCCTGTCTTGTGGATCCATTCTTACCCTTGAAATTACCTCTTAGTTAAGGGGATATTCGGGTGGCAAATTTTGAATCCTGCGAGACCTTCTCCAAGGAAAGTCAGCCAGAGTGACTGAAACAAAACGTTTCTCCTGAGGCAAGTTAAATGAAAGAAAAGCATACCAGACAAACCCTACACAAACTAAGGCCACAAGCAAACTTATGTAATAAGAGTGGATTAAACGGTCTCGAACCTCACAGGATTGTCAAGGCTTCGCAAATCGCTATATACCGCAGGGTCCAACAGTAAAACGCGACAAGGAGGATTGGGACCGTACCCTTACCTGAATACCCAATTACCTGGATGGTACGTGCATAGTAATCTCTCCGAGTGTTGTTCTCGGTGTATTGCTCTGCCAAGACGGCCAAAAGGTTAACTCGGTTGGTTTCAGGAATCCTAAGGGTGTCTCCCAATATACGCAAGATACGTGGGAGCTCAAATCCGTAGTGGTGCTGTCTAATGCACAACCGTTCGGCAAGAGAACTTCCGATATACTACCGAGTATGTGAAACACCTTTCAATATACGCCAAGTATGTGTGGTACTTGGTGGGTACGTGAAAGAGCTCGATATACTGATAAGTACATGGAAGACTACAATACCCTCGTGATACAGTACTGGAAAATAACGACAGCTCCACGCTTAACGACGTCGGAACACGTCTCTAACTTACACACAAGTTACTAAAATTTTTACCCTAGTTCTACCGTTAATTTTATTTGGACGGTTAGGTGAATGCATGAGGTGAGTACATAATCGTAAACATAATGCAGGCCCTAACTACATGCAAAAAATACACTTTTTCTTTTGATGAACTCTATGTATGGGAGGGAGAAACTTCTTTTTTCTTTCCAACAATTTTACCAAAGCAATGCAATGCAAGACAATCCCAAATCTACCAAAAAATGACAAGGAAGTATTCTTTTCCTTTTCAAGCAAAACACAAAAACACAACACTACTAAACCAAATCAAAGCATGTTTTTCCTTTTTCTTTTACCTTTTCAAAACGAAAATGATGTTAAGCAATGAAAAGAGAGAGTTTCTAAGTAGAGTATGCAAGCTTTTCACTTTCACTATAATGGCCTAAAAGCACAAAAAACAAAAGATGCAATGCAACTTTCCAAGCATGGAACTACTTTTGCAAAACTTGATATCTATTTGATTTTTTCAAGAAAATGAGCAACTCATAATTCATGAAAAACACAAATAATGCAATTTTCTTTCAACTTTTCCAAAAGATCTATGAATGAGGCATTCCAATGCATGTGTAATTCTTCAAATGAGCTTGAAAAATGATGGAAATAAAGTATTTTTGATCTTTCAATGAATGCATCAAAACAATGATTTGATAACAACGATGCTCTTAAACACGGATACTGAAATGAAAAGATTACTTGCAACACTTCAATAACTTAGAAAATCTCAAGATAAGACAAGCACTCAAAGGACTGAAAGTACACTCAAACACTCAAAATCAATCAACAACAAGTAGCACTAAAGCAAACAAAGCTAAAAAAGGTATGCAAATGAAGTCTGGAAACCGATCCAATACACTTGACCAGATCTGGAAAGGAGAGGAGGGAATGCAAGGATGAGTGGATGCAGGTGGGGGAGACTAAAGTGTCCACCACTACCAAATCTCAGACTTTTCCAAGATGGAACCCAAAACAAGTCCAAATAAAACCAAACAACTCAATCACACAAAGCAAAATGGGGTCTCTGACTGGATCTTGCAGCACAGAGGGAGTTTGCACACAAACCAAAACTCAAAAGAAGAATGGAGAAGGGATGCCTGTATGGCAATTTTGGTAGATCGACGCACTCTGTGTTTGTACACAGTGCGATGTCATAGTTCACCAATGCGAGAAGAGCGACAATGTCGCAGTATACCAATGGAAAGGCCGCGATGAGGGGCCAACAGACAAAGAACAAGGATAAAAAATGACACAGTGTCGCTCTGAGTACACTAACCAAGTGCGACAGGCAAGATCCAAGTTAAAAAATGAGCCAAATCTCCAAGTAATGAGCAATGAAATGGTTTGAAAATGAGAAGTACAAACTCAAAGGAAGGTAATTAGACTCTTCAAAGTGAAGATCTGATGGTGAAACTAGTTTAGGAGGCAAATGACAAATGAAAAAGGCTTGTACCAGGAAATCAACTGAAAATGACATTCAAATTGACAACTATAAAACAATGTTCTTCCCCAGTATGGTCGCCAGATTTGTTTGATGGACAATCCACTATAGCGGATGCGAGCCAGATCTCCCTAGGTCAATGTGAGTCTAGAACAAATAGTACAGACTATAAACCACTTTCCTAGATCTAGTTAAGGATCAAGTGACTAGATGTCTTACTTTAAGTTCCAACCCATTCTCCTAGATGTTGCTCCATGTCTCGCGGTCGTCAGATCTCAGCTACAAAACCTGTCAAGACACATAGAACAAGACAAACAAGTAAAGAGCATCTATACAGTAACAGATCTAAGTAAATAGTTAAGCAGGTAAACTACACAATCTCATCAATCACAACAATATTGGTGGAAAGCATTTATATTACTGTAAATATAGGGAAAGTACATAGAAAAGAACGACTACAACCAGAGCTTAATGAAGTAGCCCTTCTCCATCCAAGCCAATTCCATATCCTCCCGAGGAAGTGTGAGTCTCTCAATGGATGAGTAGAGATCTCTCCAAGATGATTTCACTAGCATGTAGACACTATAGACTTCCTCTCTTTGGAGAGGGGTAGAGCTTCACTTATATAGGACTAAGTGGATAGGGTATGGATAGGGTAGGTTGAGATATGGTAGGAGAAAGATAGGGGATCCCTCCAAGAGGTTAGGTACCGAGTGTCAGCTCTCCCACAAGGTCAGGGATAGGGATCCATGTCAGCTGGCTTCGAGAATGGGCTCGGAGGAGCTATTTTTGTCCATTAACCGACATCATCGCACCCCGCAAGAGAGCAAGCTGCGACGTCGCAGGTTGCATGAGTGCAGCTTGCAATGACCTCTCAAAACCTAGTCTAAATGGGTTATATCTCTTCCAGGCCAATAACTTAGTCAATGAAACTTTAGGGATGTATACACTGAATCTCATGATGGTAGGATTTTAGGTGTAACAGGAATTCCTGGGGAGGTAATAATTGTTGCAAGATAATGGTTATAATATGCATATTTATTTTTTATGATCGATATAGGTACATGATAATATGCCAAGCCTTGGTAGGAAACCAAGGTAGTGAATAGTCAATGATTGATGCATTGTATATGGGATAGCCAACACCTAAGCAAGATTCCAAGGAAAATGAATGGTTTGGAAAATACAACTGATTAAGCAACTTGGGATTTAGAGGATGCCATGCGGAGGCATATTGTACATGTTTAAAGACACTATTATGTTTTTTTCATTGTATTGATATTGTTGATAATACATTGAGGACAATGCATAGAATAAGGGGGAGGGGAATGCAATACCCCATTTTTTACCCTTGAATGTAAGTGTTTATGTAATGATCAAATGGATATAATCCATACATATATGGACTATGAGGACCAAAGATATTGTAGTGATGTATGTTGACTGATAATATAAAAATATCTAATGACTGCAAATGAAGAATGATGAAGAAGAGATGGGGGGATATAATTCCACAAGTGGGGGAAGTGAAAGGGGGATAAGGGAAGAGAACCTTACTGAGTTATCTAACCTATGTACTTAGACTTGGTTATAAATCTTAATTAGTGAAATTATCCAAATCTCCTAAACCCATGATTAGGAGACATAACTTAGTTAACCTTGTTATACTAACCTAATATTGGGATTAAAGGGTGAAAGTGGACTCCTCATGAGGATCCACGTGGAGTTTTCATAACATGCAAATATAAGGTTTGTGATTTGATATGAGGGTATCAATTTTGGAAATCATTCTTACAACATCCTTTATGGTATGATTTTGTGATAGAAAGAGGGGAGAAAATTTATGTTATAGATTGTACTATTTCCAATAGGAATTAGAAGTGATATTATTGTGTTGATTAAAGGAGGAAAGTTGTCCTGCAATTGAAAATCCCTAGAGTACTAGTAGTGAAATTCCTTGGCTAGCATATGTTGGAGCATTGTAGAGGAATTGGGATAGCCCCAGGGATTACCTGCAAATAAGGGGATCCCATTCCCGGAGTTGTGTAGGAAGAGGGGGAAGAGTCACTTGGTTGATTGGGATAGTTGTAGATGATATTTTGGCACTAGAGAGCTTTATGAGTTGTGGGATGTGCATGAAATTGTAGTAACTTCACCCTTGTGTAATGATAGCCTTAGCTCAAGGGTGGCTTATGTCATTAGAAGATTAAGTGTGATAGAGTGCCTAAGGCCAGGAGGAATTCTCTTCAGTTGTAGCTAGTTGGAGGACTATTCCCATAAAGATAAATATTTGAATGTTTCTTTGAATTTTATGTTTATAATTATGTTTATGGACTTCCATGTGTTTTGATTTTTATTATGAATTTGATTCTTTTCTAGATTCTTCAACTTTGTGGGTGGAATTAAATCATTATAGTTATGGATGTATGCATGGAAGAATTCATGTTTGGTATTGTACTTAAATAATTAAGGCTATTGTAGCTTTGCTTCTACTAATAATATTTATAGTCGGCCATTAAAAATGATGTTGGTAACATATTTTTTAATAAATTTAGAGGTGAATTAAGGTACCCCGTATCCTTGATAATGGAAAAAGGTTAACGGGTATGCGACATTGAAAACAACTCTTTCAACATGCATTCGAGAAAACCTAGATGACTACATCGTAATAAACACCAGTGAAAATACTCAGAAATGTAAGGTAGGAAGGTTAACCAACCAAATTGTATTAATTATCCATAAGTATTTATATATATTGAAATGGTTAGGACAATTATGTCTTCCACTGAAGCATTCATTCATTAATCTCATTAACATACATTAACACTTACATTATTTGTTGTTATATATTCATGTTCATTTTTCTTAGTCTATTGTCATGTACATTGTATGCTAACATTTAGATCATAATACAAGCCTAAGAGGGCTTGTGGAAACCCATGCCCAACATCTCTTTGTAGGACCATTCAAAAATATCATGGGATTCTTGGACGAATGCTTTGTAGGAAGTAATTTTCTTAGGGGTGCATATTGCTTCAGCAAAGATGTTTTGATTAACACCTAGTTTGATGGGAATGTCAATGGAAATTGTTTTGGAAATATCGACCAAAATTCTCCTTTTCAAATGCATTTAATATGGGAATAGAGTGTTTAAACCAATTAATATGTCCATGCGGTATGAAATCTAATTGGTTTGAATTGACTAGAATGCTCTTGGGGAGAAAACAATAATGATGATGAAGGTAATCGCAAGGGAAACCAATAGGCCAATCATGGCCTCTAAAATGTCTTCATCTACGAGTAACACATGTTGTAGAGGTGGAAGGATCACATGAAATCATCATGCATGTTTGGAATGTATATGGGCCTCATGTTTGACCAGTCACTTAATTCCAAAGGTGAGAGAATGACTCTTTTATGGGATAAATATGATAAACTATGAAACCATGTATATGGGGGGCAATACCCTATAACTAACTTCAAGAGGAGTATCATGATAAACCAAAGTAAGGAGGATCCCTTGAATAAATTAGGATTTATCGCCACCAAATATGGGAGAGACTCGACACCCCCAACTATGGGCAATACATTATCGGGTTTGGAAGTTGGGTAGGATTTATAATATGTCCATTGATGAAGGGAGAAATTTTGACCATCATGGGGGAAATGCATGGTGTTGAATGCCGATGAGGAAACTACATTCATAGCATATGTATAAGTATGTTTGAGAATTATGTTGCAATCTAAAGGGATGTACACAATTTTGATGTCAATTGACATTGTTTTGTCTACAATCTCAATGGGTAGATTAGGAAAGAGTCCTCAAGTCCTAAAGGTTCAATCGCCAAAGGAACATAGGATGATAGCCTAAGGGACTAATTCTGGGTACCGTAAATTTTTACAAATTAACGAAGGCATGACACATGGATGTACCCACATCCATGATGCACTAATGAATAGTTAAATTGTAAGTTTACTATGATGGGGATTTGAAATGTAACTAAAGTGAGGATTCATAGTTTAGCACTATCCAAATAAATGGTGATTAATATAGAATCTAGAGCATATATACCTCTTATGGCAACCAACAAATCCTTTCTCTAGGAAGGGCATGTTTGAAGAACCTTAAGTGTTGGCATGGAAGAGGGAGACTACGCCAAATATTTGATAGTGTAGTAATTGTGTGTAGGGCCTTGCATGAGGATTATTTTTGGTCCTCGAGGGTCCTCGAGAGAGGAATATTACCACACAAGGGGTGGCATCAATGGATATGCAAAGGAATACCAAAATATGGTTGAGTAGTATCAAAGTAGATGACCTTGTGTTAGGTGTCTCATAGGTGCGCCTCGAAGTTTGAAGGTGTGTGTTAATGAAATTTGTGTATATGTGGTAGTAGGAGGGATCCCCACTATGTGATGTGCTTGAAGAAGGGGAAGATGATGGTGTGTCTTGATCATTCATCACTATTATTTTTAGGGGAGCACATTTTGCAAGTCATATGTTAAGGGTTAGGGTTCCCCTATGGGGGAGTGTTGTTTTTATTAAGTCTTTAGCTCTGTAGGCATTAGATTTCTGGAAGGTCAAGACAATGATGCATAAATTCCTACAAATAATGCAAGCTTGATAATTACACTTTGACTGGTTGGAATGACCTTGCCTAGGCTAGTTGTGATTAGGGTGATTTTGGTTTGGATTGTTGGGATTATTTCCCTTGAGATTGTTAAGGTGATTTTTTGTATAGCTCCTTTGCCCCTAGTTATTGTTTTATTGGTATTGTTGGCATTATTTCCCTTATTCTTGTTACCCTTGTGTTGTTGTGAGGTATTGGATTACCTAGTGGATTTCATTGTGTAAGCATGTAACTTTGTTGTGGACTAGAAAGGTGAACCAAATTAATGCTCAAGTAGTAAGGAGTTAGGAAGTAGTAGACCTTATAGGAGGTAGATCTCTACGAGGCGTTGTCAATGAAGGGGAGTGTTGGGGCATATGAGTTAGCGAATTAGGGGGATCCATAGGCATAGTTGGGCCCCATAGAGGAAGTGTTTGGACCATTATAGGAAGTACTAAGTTCACGATAAGGTGTACTAGGCTCCCCAAGAGTTGTGTTATGCCCAACGTAATGGTTTCTATAAAGGCTAGTTACGAGGGACATTGACATATTGCCAAAAAAAATCATGGCAAAATATTTTGACCCTGTAATACCAACAATGACATGCAATAACCATAACCTTGAAGGTGGTTCATTTAAAGGAAGTTAGGTGGCACTAGGAATGAAAAGGCACAAGTATTGTGATTACTTACAGATAAGGTCAAATTGTTGGGATTTAAGGATGACACCTTTTTCAGTTTGTGGTAGGGCAGTGGCCACATCTTTGCTATCATGAGAAGGAGGGATTTCAAAAATTAGTACATAAGGAGTTTCTCATCTAAGTTAATTTTACATAAGCTCCTCCTACTCCACCACTCATGAATATGATATGTTATGTAAGTGGAGGTAGTTTTACAACACATAGTGAGGTTGACTCTAACGTCATGGAAGATATGTAATTGCAAAAAGGTACAAAAATACCTTGTCCATGGACTCAAAGGTGGCACATATGCTAATAGTAAGATCAACATACCACTTAGTTGCAAAGCATGTGAGAGTGAATTGAAATAGTCAAAGCCTAACAAAATCCTTTGTTATGTTAGTGGAGGAGCATCATAGAAGAAAATTTATCATGTGGTAAGTGAGGTACTCTACATATCAACCTTTGAATTTAGGGATATCCAATAGCAACTTAGTAGGCGTCGTTGACCCAATTGCATCAAGTAGAATAGGGCCATTGGCGAGACATGTTGAATTTGGTAGGTTCAATCTAGCCATAGATGGAAAAATATTTAGTGTATGGGACGAGGAAGAGGGGAAGTCACAGGAAGTGGTGAGGTTGAACTAATCTTGACATGATGAAAGAATTAGTAATGTTCCTATATGATGGAGAAAAAAAGAGAGGAGGCCAACAACAAAAGAAGGAAGGCCCTGAAGCGTAAGAAAATGCCTGGGCTAGTAAGGGTTCACAATAGTGTTATAGGTCCACAATATTTTGTTCTAACTAAAATCAGCTAGATGTTTCAAATAAGTTTGATCATGAATGTCTCTCCATAATAATGTCACCCCTGGTAACAACTTGAAGGTTTAAGTGGTGAACAATGTGGTTTCCAATTGTGCTTCCAATGGTGATAAAGATGACTTTGGGAACAAGCTTCTTGATACTTTAAAAGAAAAAATAAAAGCACGTTCCTAAGTCACTATTAAGGTTGAAGCAACATGTAATATTGAACAAGGCCTTCCAAGTGAGCCTCCACTAGAGGTGATGAAATCCGTCAATGGTGTAAGCATGTGAACGTGTGAAAGAGATGTGTTATAGTGACTGAAACCTAAGGGGATAGAATACAAGGAGAAAGTTACACTATTTGTCTTAGGTATCACTCTCAATCCACATGAGTAGTCGCTTGGGTAAAAAAATTGAGAATATGCCACTATGCAACCTCTCACAAGAAATGGTTAAACGGTGTAGATGCATGCATTGAGAAAGATTCACAAATTCATGTGGAGAGTGTCCTTCATGCCCATGGCTCAACCTAGTATTTAGTGTGTATGTTTCAAGGTGTGTCCTTGATATCACTGTTGTTAATAAGGGACTACATTCCTCATGGAGTAAACTTCCATTCTCAAAGTTCGAAGATCATAGAGTGTTTTTTGACCACCTAGATCCTAATCTAATTTATTTGTGGGTATTGTTTAACAAAATCTCCCTTTATGAAATAATCAAATGGAGGGAAAATGTTGGCATCATAACACCAAGGAAGCTCAAAAATAAGGATTAAAGCAAGCAGGCTTCACACTATCTAGAAAAATTCTTGTAGCGTAATTTTAATACAGTTGAGCTTATTGAAATGGAAGATGAAGACTTCAATTTATAAATTTCATTATAGCCAATTGATGGGTCCTTGGACATGGTTGGAATTCATACATTCCAACTGAATTAGTTCCACTAGTATGTGTATCATACGACCAAGAAAGCCCCTAAAGTGCCCATCTCATTGAATGAGCCATAGAATAAACGAAATCACGCCGCAAGAGTGGCTGCGCAAATATCAAAGGTTTAAGGGAATAGTTTCACACATCATAAATGGATAAGCATGTAGGTGTTCTTCAAATGAGTGATGCCATCTTCATGAAGAGGGAAAATCAAATCCATGTAGTCAAGGATATTTTATTATTAGTGCAAAAAAGGGGATGTCTAAGGTGTCCATGGTGAATGCGCACCAAGAAAAGGGATTGATTAGCATAAGCAAGAAGCATGCACACTCATCTTGACACAAAATAGAAAGATGTCGAATCAATGAGAATGAACGTCCGAGGAAGGATGTATGAAATAGCAGAGGCGTCAATTGGAAGGTATTTTGCTAACATATCTAAAAGCGTTCTTGGAGCCAAAATATATGCCACCAAAGAGGAAAGTGGAAAATGAGAGACAATTATTGCTAGACTCTCCTTTACCATAGGACTGTACATGCGATCCACATTAGAGTAAAATGTGGTGAAGAAGTGGTTGTAGGAATTGTTGGAGGATAGAGTCATCACACCAAATACCTCCCCATGTGGTTCCCCTATTATTTTAGTAGCAAAAAGAACGAAACTTGGAGAATGTGCAATGACTACAAAACTATCAAGTTCAAATTAGTCGAAAAGGCTGTAAATGTTAAGGTAAGGATATTTAATACTCAAAATGCAAATTTCACTACTCAACATCTATGGAAGTAATCCTTTTTCATACTTTTACATGAATATGCAAAACTAGAACCATACTCTTGCATGCTTTGAGCTAATGGGATTCCTTTGGGAGTAAGTAAATAAGTGGACAAACTCAACATTTCTAGTGAGTTTTTTTTTTTTTTTTTGGATCAAGGCAAAGTTCCACTTTGATCTACTCATTTTTTCCAAAATTCCGATGATCTGGGTCCTCTTAAAATGGCCAAAACGTTTAATGGAAAAGTTCCTTAATCAAAGTTACTATCCATTAGGGAAATTATAACTTTTGACAAAATTCCTATGAGATATAATCCATTCCTTTTAGCCATATACTTTCAAAAGTTAGACTAAGAACATGGATGGACAACATGTGGGGATGTTCTTCTTAGATCCATAAGAGTTTCTGTTTTAAGGCCAAGGTGAATGCATTCTGAAATTGTATGTGGTGATAAAGGCAAATAATGTTCTTAAAAATGCTCAATTAGCACAATTATGTGCTATGGGGCTTCCCTTATGTTCGATGATTGACATTACACTTTGACTTTTGTAGAAAATGAGAACTATTTTCAATTCCTCTACTTATAACTATACCTATAACATTCTATGAAAAAATTGACCAACTTTTGAGAAAATTCATTAACATATATAATGGCAAGGCCTTAAATTTGTATGATCTTAACTTATCACATTACAACAGTTCGTTATCACAATACAATTTTCTCTTCGGGGATGCATATGCCTTTATATTTGCTACTTTCAAATCTCTTGTAGATGGTGATGCATCTTTACAATAAACAATAACTGCATGTGAATTGAATGCCTACCCCTCGTTTTGCTTTAAATATTTCAACTGAAATGAATTACATAAAGAATGTACTATAACCTCTTCAAATATAACCCAAGTGCCATCCATCATTTATATCCCAATTTGGCTTTGTTTATAGGCAGAGGTTTTAAAAGCAATCGCCAGAAATATTCAAATATGACCTAAGTGCCATCCATCATTTATATCCCAATTTGGCTTTGTTTATAGGCAGAGGTTTTAAAAGCAATCACCAGAAATATAGAGAGAGAAAGGAAAACTACAAGGACTAAAAAAACTAAACAACTTTATTCAGAGGCTATATGATACCATGAAAAACTTTTAACAAAGAATTTTAGTAATATCTTAATGCCCAAAGGAGTTAATTAAAAGCTCATTCATTTTGCGTCTTAGCATTGACTAGATCGGTCAGAATATGGATTCAGCAGTTTTTACATGATAGAGGATGAGTTTTTACAGAAGTTTTTAGAATTAACAAAAGCTAATTTTCAGAGGTGAGAAGGTTTACAATTATAATAGAACTGAAGACAACATTCAAGGAAATTTGAAGCTCCTTTGGTGTAAACAAATTAATGGATAGTCAAATTAGATTTGGCAAAAAAATTTAATGTGTACACTCAACATAATGTAGAGAGAGAGCCTCCATTTACAAACGGGTGTATGGAAACAGAGAGCATTTTCTCCCTCTCTCTCGGGTAGGTAGTACTTCACTTGACAGCATTCAAATACTCTAAAGTTTTCCAATAAATAATCAAGCAGCAACTTCAAAATAATCAGAGTAATTTCTGCCCTTAATAATGAAGATTTGAATTATCTTCTAGTAGCTCTCTTCCATGGCGGGAAAACAGAGTCACAATACTTTGACGGCAATCTTTGAGGTCTACCTCTCTTAGAGCAGCGCAATTGTGGAATCGACATTGGATCTTCATCAACGCCATTACCCACAACTTGATTTTCACTCTTCTTTATGCACGCTGGGCTACCCAGCTTGCAGATGTTATCAGCTGTCAAGAGAGGCTTTGAATTGGCAGCACTCAGATCCTTCTGTAAAGCATGAAGCATCCGTGGAGAATCCGGCTGGCGATGTTTAAGTGTACTTCTGGCTCTTCTGGGAATGGAAATTGCTTTTATAATCCCTTTTTCTTGTGTCATATTCTCAGGGAAATGGGACTCATCATTTTGCAGAGACATTTCCACAGCATCAGCTAAAAGATTAAGCCCTGGAAATAAGATTTCAGACTTGGGTATCTGATTCTCAATTTGGAAAGGGATCTTGCTGGTCGTAGAGGCCAGACTCTGATCCCTCTTGTGTCTGTTGCAAGCAGGCGGATGGCAGGGGCAATTAATGTAATGAGAACTGGCTTCACAGCCCACGACGACCCTCAAATCCCTCATTTGCCTATTCACAGTCCGTGACCGCAATTCCAGGTTCTCTACAACTACCTTAGAAATTGAACAAGACGAAGAAGCATCCACCGAAGTTTCCTTGTGGCGGGCTGCATACCGTCCTGTACTGTCCTTCATTCCCTGATCAGATAACAACTTGTTCTGCTTAAGAGCTACCTTTTGGACCATTCTGTGGATTCTCGATTTGGATGGTTGCTTATTATGATAAAAAGCTGTATCTTCCACTGAACTTTCATCCTCAATTCCCAAAGTCCGGGGCAACAAACCACTCAGGCCTGAATTACAGTGTGTATGATCTGACATTGCATCTGAATTAGTCTCAGATAAAGATACATGATCTTGAAGTACTGAGATTGAGGACGCATCTCCTTCATAAGTTGTAGAATATTTGCTGATGGGAGAATAATCAATGCATTGCTTTCCTTTAGGAATAATGTTTGGTGTGAACCCATCCTTAGCCAGTGAAGAGTGCCCATCTACCATAGACCAGATTTCTCTGCACCATCGCCAAATATTACCGGAGTTCTCCACTGGGTACTCTTCCATCAACACTAACTCAGACTTCCTCAAAGATCTGAACCCTCAAAGAGACGTTCAAGGGCCCGGCGAGGGCACAGATTGCACTCACTAATTAAAAAACTGGATCAATAGCTGACTAGCTTACCCAGAAGATTGAACGGATCACAGCTATGGGGCATAAGGAGTTCTCCACAAAGCCAATCCTGATACGATCAAGAAACCCTAATTGCTTAATACCACTGCCTTATTTTTTTCGTAATTTCCAGATGAAGCACTGCCTCTGCCGGAGCTCAAATCACCAAACTGGTTGAGGAGAAGGTTTGATAAAAAAAAGGGCGCCAAATTCATCGATCAAATTGATTACCAACATAACTGATTGATGAACCACTGAAAGGCGGTCCAAATTACCCAGAAAATAACATGAAAATAAACAACATAACTTACCAAAAGGGCAGGTGATAGCAGGGAAGAAGCTTCGTCTGCAGCAAAAATTGAGCGCTAGACCTCAAGAACAGACCATCCAAACAACAATTGCATAGAAGTAGAACCACCAACGCGGGGGAAGACAATCGCAGAATTGGTAATGAGGAAGAAGGATAGGGAGAGAGCGCTCATGTCCAAAACCGCGAAACGAACTGGAGATTTGATTGAGATAGTACTTCAAAAAGAAGTATTTGAAGTTTACAATCTAAACCTAAGTCAGTGCAACGTTCGTATATTTACAATCTAAACCTAAGTCAGTGCAACGTTCGTATGTTTACAATGGACCATTTCGTATATTTCCATTATATTCTCTCTCCAAGTCTTTCCATACTCTTAGAGACTGTAACTTTCTATTATGAATTATTAATCTGAATTATTAATCATAAATCGCATTATAATAATCATGTAGTTATCTGTAGTTATCAGTGAGAAAAAATTATCAAGATGATTTTCTTTATATAAAATCTAACTAATCATATAGTTATTAGTGAGAAAAAATTATCAAGATGATTTTCTTTATATAAAATTTGATTTAAATATTAAATAATAGTTTATACGAACATTTTAGTAGTAGTGGCCTTTCTTTAAGGTGAATTACTTTGGAAAGCTAAATTGACTTGAATGTTATACACATTCTAAATTAACTTAAAAGAGTTGGAATGAAAAACATATAATTAAGGGATATGACACTACCTCAAATTTCATCTTCTTGATTTCGCCTAATAAGTGAGATAATAGAAGATGATCATCTATGTTTATGAATTGATGATTATTAAATTACATGTGTGGAAGTTCAAGGCAAGAGAATCTATAAACATATGAGAACAATTGCAATCAAGGAACCTTTAATCCATCATTTGTTCATATAATTAATACACATATAGAAAGATGAATTTATGACCCCAAAATCTTTTAAAAAAGCTATGAAGAGAAGAACAAAAGATGAAAAGAAAAAAAAAACTCATAAAGACCAAAAATCATATAATATTAATTTTGATCCAAAGCCCACATAAATTAGAATGAACAAGTTGTAAATGAATTCCAAGAGTATAAGTATAAGAGGGTATCCACACGTTGGAGATAATTGGAAAGCCAAAGTATCACCAACTACACATGTAAATAGTCATTGTACTCAAATGAAGGGTTGTGAATTTTTTTGTAGTTTTTCTATGGAACTTTAATAGAAGTCATCATCCTTTGTGAATCAATTTGGTGACACTTCAATCCTAAAGCATTAATGTGTAAAACGTCTTCTAGTACTTTGTTGAATTTTGGAATTGTGTAAGAATGTGCTTTAATACAATGCAATGCAGACTTTTAGTATTGTAATCAATTGTGAATTTCAGATTTTTCTAGTATGTATTCAAGTACGTATATCTTTCTTGTTATTTAAGAATAAAAACATATCAGATAAAAACAATGTTATATTTAGTTTTGTGATTTTTTTTAATGAGCTTAACTCAACACTAAATAGAACTACAACCATAAAATTTCAAATTTGTATTAATTATAGAATCATAATTCAAATAAATTTTCTAAACAAAAAAATGATCTCACAACATAAAATTAAACTAAAAAATCCTAGAAAATGATCTCAAAACATGAAAAATTACACTAGAAAATCCTAGAAAATGATCTCAAAACATGAAAAATTACCATAAAAATGATGAACTATGAAACGCACATGTAAACTAAGAGTGATGAACTATGAAACACAGATTTAAGGACTTAAAGATGCATTAGTAAGCAGCGAGCACTATTTCTTGTGAACTAAACTCCATACACTTTCGCACATAAGCAACGACCTTCACTCTTTTGATGTCACCCCAAATAAATAGTCAAAGCCTAACAAAATCCTTTGTTATGTTAGTAGAGGAGCATCATAGAAGAAAATTTATCATGTGGTAAGTGAGGTCCTCTACATATAAACCTTTGAATTTAGGGATATCCAATAGCAACTTAGTAGGTATCGTTGACCCGATCGCATCAAGTAGAATAGGGCCATTGGTGAGACATGTTGAATTTGGTAGGTTCAATCTAGCCATAGATGGAAAAATATTTAGTGTATGGGACGAGGAAGAGGGGGAGTCACAGGAAGTGGTGAGGTTGAACTAATCTTGGCACGATGAAAGAATTAGTAATGTTCCTATATGATGGAGAAAAAAAGAGAGGAGGCCGAAAAGAAAAGGAGGAAGGCCATGAAGCGTAAGGAAATGCCTGGGCTAGTAAGGGTTCACAATAGTGTTATAGGTCCACAATATTTTGTTCTAACTAAAATCAGCTAGATGTTTCAAATAAGTTTGATCATGAATGTTTCTCCATAATAATGTCACCCCTAGTAACAACTTCAAGGTTTAAGTGGTGAACAATGTGGTTTCCAATTGTGCTTCCAATGGTGATAAAGATGGCTTTGGGAACAAGCTTCTTGATACTTTAAAAGAAAAAATAAAAGCATGTTCCTAAGTCACTATTAAGGTTGAAGCAACATGTAATATTGAACAAGGCCTTCCAAGTGAGCCTCCACTAGCGGCGATGAAATCCGTCAATGGTGTAAGCATGTGAAAGTGTGAAAGAGATGTGTTATAGTGACTGAAACCTAAGGGGATAGAATACAAGGAGGAAGTTACAGTATTTGTCTTAGGTATCACTCTCAATCCACATGAGTAGTCGCTTGGGTAAAAAAATTGAGAATATGCCACTATGCAACCTCTCACAAGAAATGGTTAAGGGGTGTAGATGCATGCATTGAGAAAGATTCACAAATTCATGTGGAGAGTGTCCTTCATGCCCATGGCTCAACCTAGTATTTAACGTGTATGTTTCAAGGTGTGTCCTTGATATCATTGTTGTTACTAAGGGACTACTTTCCTCACAGAGTAAACTTCCATTCTCAAAGTTCGAAGATCATAGAGTCACTTTTTTGACCACCTAGATCCTACTCTAATTTATTTGTGGGTATTGTTTAACAAAATCTCCCTTTATGAAATAATCAAATGGAGCGAAAATGTTGGCATCATAACACCAAGGAAGCTCAAAAATAAGGATTAAAGCAAGCGGGCTTCACACTATTTGGAAAAATTCTTGTAGCGTAATTTTAATACAATTGAGCTTATTGAAATGGAAGATGAAGACTTCAATTTATAAATTTCATTATAGCCAATTGATGGGTCCTTGGACATTGTTGGAATTCATGCATTCCAACTGAATTAGTTCCACTAGTATGTGTATCATACGACCAAGAAAGCCCCTAAAGTGCCCATCTCATTGAATGAGCCGTAGAATAAATGAAATCACGCCGCAACAGTGGCTGCACAAATATCAAAGGTTTAAGGGAATAGTTTCACACATCATAAATGGATAAGCATGTAGGTCTTCTTCAAATGAGTGATGCCATCTTCATGAAGAGGGAAAAGCAAATCCATGTAGTCAAGGATATTTTATTATTAGTGCAAAAAAGGGGATGTCTAAGGTGTCCATGGTGAATGCGCACCAAGCAAAGGGATTGCTTAGCGTAAGCAAGAAGTATGCACACTCTTCTTGACACAAAATAGAAAGATGTCGAATCAATGAGAATGAACGTCCTAGGAAGGATGTATGAAACAATAGAGGCGTCAATTGGAAGGTATTTTGCTAACATATCTAAAAGCATTCTTGGAGCCAAAATACATGCCACCAAAGAGGAAAGTGGAAAATGAGAGACAATTATTGCTAGACTCTCCTTTACCATAGGATTGTACATGCGATCCACATTAGAGTAAAATGTGGTGAAGAAGTGGTTGTAGGAATTGTTGGAGCATAGAGTCATCACACCAAATACCTCCCCATGTGGTTCCCCTATTATTTTAGTAGCAAAAAGAACGAGACTTGGAGAATGTGCAATGACTACAAAAGTATCAAGTTCAAATTAGTCGAAAAGGCTGTAAATGTTAAGGTAAGGATATTTAATACTGAAAATGCAAATTTCGCTACTCAACATCTATGGAAGTAATCCTTTTTCATACTTTTGCATGAATACTAGAACCATACTCTTGCATCCTTTGAGCTATTGGGATTCCTTTTGGGGTAAGTAAATAAGTGGACAAACTCAACATTTCTAGTGAGTTTTTTTTTGGGGGGGGGGCGAGGCAAAGTACCACTTTGATCTACTCATTTTTTCCAAAATTCCGATGATCTGGGTCCTCTTAAAATGGCCAAAACGTCTAATGGAAAAGTTCCTTAATCAAAGTTACTATCCATTAGGGAAATTATAACTTTTGACAAAATTCCTATGAGATATAATCCATTCCTTTTAGCCATATACTTTCAAAAGTTAGACTAAGAACATGGATGGACAATATGTGGGGATATTCTTCTTAGATCCATAAGAGTTTCAAGGCCATGTTGAATGCATTATGAATATATGTGTGGTGATAAGGCAAGTTTTAAGGCCATGTTGAATGCATTCTGAATATATGTATGGTGATAAGGCAAGTTTTAAGGCCAAGGTGAATGCATTCTGAAATTGTATGTGGTGATAAGGCAAACGGTGTTCTTAAAAATGCTCAATTAGCACAATTATGTGCTATGGGGTTTCCCTTATGTTCGAAGATTGACATTGCACTTTGACTTTTTTGTAGAAAATGAGAACTATTTTCAATTCCTCTACTTACAACTATACCTATGACATTCTATGGAAAAATTGACCAACCTTTGAGAAAATTCATTAACATATATAATGGCAAGCCCCCAAATTTGTATGATCTTAACTTATCACATTATAACAGTTCGTTATCACAGTACAATTTTCTCTTCGAAGATGCATATGCCTTTATATTTGCTACTTTCAAATCTCTTGTAGATGGTGATGCATCCTTACAAAGAACCATAACTGCATGTGAATTGAATGCCTACCCCTCGTTTTGCTTTAAATATTTCAACTGAAATGAATTACATAAAGAATATACTATAACCTCTTCACATATGACCCAAGTGCCATCCATCATTTATATCCCAATTTGGCTTTGTTTATAGGCAGAGGTATCCCAATTTGGCTTTGTTTATAGGCAGAGGTTTTAAAAGCAATCGCCAGAAATATTCAAATATGAGCCAAGTGCCATCCATCATTTATATCCCAATTTGGCTTTGTTTATAGGCAGAGGTTTTAAAAGCAATAACCAAAAATATAGAGAGAGAAAGGAAAACTACAAGGACTAAAAAAAGCTAAACAACTTTACTCAGATGCTATATGATACCATGAAAAACTTTTAACAAAGAATTTTAGTAATATCTTAATGCCCAGAGGAGTTAATTAAAAGCTCATTCATTTTGCGTCTTAGCATTGACTAGATCGGTCAGAATATGGATTCAATTTACTTGATAGAGGATGAATCTAAATGTTCCTTCAATATTCAACTAGATCTGGGAATTGATTAGCAGTAACAGAAACCAAAATTCATGTTATAAGGTTAAGAACTGAAACTCAGTTACATGTTACCCTAACTCGGAGACAGAAGTTTTTAGAATTAATGAGAGCTAATTTTCAGAGGTACAAAAGTTTTTAGAATTAACAAGAGCTAATTTTAAGGGGTACAGAAGTTTTTAGAATTAACAAAAGCTAATTTTCAGAGGTGAGAAGGTTTACAATTATAATAGAACTGAAGACAACATTCAAGGAAAAGTTTGAAGCTCCTCTGGTGTAAACAAATTAATGGATAGTCAAATTAGATTTGGCAAAAAAATTTAATGTGTACACTCAACATAATGTAGAGAGAGAGCCTCCATCTACAGACGGGTGTATGGAAACAGAGAGCATTTTCTCCCTCTCTCTCGGGTAGGTAGTACTTCACTTGACAGCATTCAAATACTCTAAGGTTTTCCAATAAACAATCAAGCAGCAACTTCAAAATAATCAGAGTAATTTCAGCCCTTAATAATGAAGATTTGAATTATCTTCTAGTAGCTCTCTTCCATGGTTGGAGAACAGAGTCACAATACTTTGACGGCAATCTTTGAGGTCTACCTCTCTTAGAGCGGCGCAATTGTGGGATCGACATTGGATCTTCATCAACGCCATTACCCACAACTTGATTTTCACTCTTCTTTATGCACGCTGGGCTACCCAGCTTGCAGATGTTATCAGCTGTCAAGAGAGGCTTTGAATTGGCAGCACTCAGATCCTTCTGTAAAGCATGAAGCATCCGCGGAGAATCCGGCTGGCGATGTTTAAGTGTACTTCTGGCTCTTCTGGGAATGGAAATTGCTTTTATAATCCCTTTTTCTTGTGTCATATTCTCAGGGAAATGGGACTCATCATTTTGCAGAGACTTTTCCACAGCATCAGCTATTTCCACAGCATCAGCTAAAAGATTAAGCCCTGGAAATAAGATTTCAGACTTGGGTATCTGATTCTCAATTTGGAAAGGGATCTTGCTGGTCCTAGAGGCCAGACTCTGATCCCTCTTGTGTCTGTTGCAAGCAGGCGGATGGCAGGGGCAATTAATGTAATGAGAACTGGCTTCACAGCCCACGACGACCCTCAAATCCCTCATTTGCCTATTCACAGTCCGTGACCGCAATTCCAGGTTCTCCACAACTACCTTAGAAATTGAACAAGACGAAGAAGCATCCACCGAAGTTTCCTTGTGGCGGGCTGCATACCGTCCTGTACTGTCCTTCATTCCCTGATCAGATAACAACTTGTTCTGCTTAAGAGCTACCTTTTGGACCATTCTGTGGATTCTCGATTTGGATGGTTGCTTATTATGATAAAAAGCTGTATCTTCCACTGAACTTTCATCCTCAATTCCCAAAGTCCGTGGCAACAAACCACCCAGGCCTGAATTACAGTGTGTATGATCTGACATTGCATCTGAATTAGTCTCAGATAAAGATACATGATCTTGAAGTACTGAGATTGAGGACGCATCTCCTTCATAAGTTGTAGAATATTTGCTGATGGGAGAATAATCAATGCATTGCTTTCCTTTAGGAATAATGTTTGGTGTGAACCCATCCTTAGCCAGTGAAGAGTGCCCATCTACCATAGACCAGATTTCTCTGCACCATCGCCAAATATTACCGGAGTTCTCCATTGGGTACTCTTCCATCAACACTAACTCAGACTTCCTCAAAGATCTGAACCCTCAAAGAGACGTTCAAGGGCCCGGCGAGGGCACAGATTGCACTCACTAATTAAAAAACTGGATCAATAGCTGACTAGCTTACCCAGAAGATTGAACGGATCACAGCTATGGGGCATAACAAACCCAACTAAAGAAAATCCACAAAGCCAATCCTGATACGATCAAGAGACCCTAATTGCTTAATACCACTGCCTTATTTTTTTCGTAATTTCCAGATGAAGCACTGCCTCTGCCGGAGCTCAAATCACCAAACTGGCTGAGGAGAAGGTTTGATCAAAAAAAGGGCGCCAAATTCATCGATCAAACTGATCACCAATATAACTAATTGATCGAACCACTGAAAGGCGGTCCAAATTACCCAGAAAATAACATGAAAATAAACAACATAACCTACCAAAAGGGCAGGTGATAGCAGGGAAGAAGCTTCGTCTGCAGCAAAAATTGAGCGCTAGACCTCAAGAACAGACCATCCAAACAACAATTGCATAGAAGTAGAACCACCAACGCGGGGGAAGACAATCGCAGAATTGGTAATGAGGAAGAAGGATAGGGAGAGAGCGCTCATGTCCAAAACCGCGAAACGAAGTGGAGATTTGATTGAGATAGTACTTCAAAAAGAAGGTTTTGAAGTTCACAATCTAAACCTAAGTCAGTGCAACGTTCGTATATTTACAATCTAAACCTAAGTCAGTGCAACGTTCGTATGTTTACAATGGACCATTTCGTATATTTCCATTATATTGTCTCTCTAAGTCTTTCCATACTCTTAGAGACTGTAACTTTCTATTATGAATTATTAATCATAAATCGCATTATAATAATCATGTAGTCATCTGTAGTTATCAGTGAGAAAAAATTATCAAGATGATTTTCTTTATATAAAATCTAACTAATCATGTAGTTATTAGTGAGAAAAAATTATCATGATGATTTTCTTTATATAAAATCTGACCTAAATATTAAATAATAGTTTATATGAACATTTTAGTAGTAGTGGCCTTTCTTTAAGGTGAATTATTTTGAAAAGCTAAATTGACTTGAATGTTATACACATTCTAAATTAACTTAAAAGAGTTGGAATGAAAAACATATAATTAAGGGATATGACACTACCTCAAATTTCATCTTCTTGATTTCGCCTAATAAGTGAGATAATAGAAGATGATCATCTATGTTTATGAATTGATGCTTATTGAATTACATGTGTAGAAGTTCAAGGGAAGAGAATCTATAAACATATGAGAACAATTGCAATCAAGGAACCTTTAATCCATCATTTGTTCATATAATTAATACACATATAGAAAGATGAATTTATGACCCCAAAATATTTTAGAAAAGCTATGAAGAGAAGAGAAAAAGATGAAAAGAAAAGAAAAAAAAACTCATAAAAACCAAAAATTATATAATATTAATTTTGATCCAAAGCCCACATAAATTAGAATGAACAAGTTGTAAATGAATTCCAAGAGTATAAGAGGGTATCCACAAGTTGGAGATAATTGGAAAGCCAAAGTATCACCAACTACACATGTAAATAGTCATTGTACTCAAATGAAGGGTTGTGAACTTTTTGTAGTTTTTCTATGGATCTTTAATAGAAGTCATCACCCTCTACGAATCGATTTGGCGACACTTCAATTCTAAAGCAGTAATGGCAAACTGTCTTCTAATACTTTGTTGAATTTTGGATTTGTGTAAGAATGTGCTCTTTCTTGTTATTTAAGATAAAAACATATCAAATAAAAACAATGATATGTTTGGTTTTGTGAATTTTTTTAGGTTTTGTTAGCTTAACTCAACAATAAATAGAACTACAACCATAAAATTTCAAATTTGTATTAGTTATGGAATCATAATTCAAATAAATTTTCTAAACAAGAAAATGATCTCACAACATAAAAGATTAAACTAAAAATAATAAATTATAAAATCTTAAAAAATATCTCAAAACATGAAAAATTACACTAAAAATCCTAGAAAATGATCTCAAAACATGAAACATTACACTAAATATCCTTAAAAAAATCCTAGAAAATGATGTCAAAACATGAAAAATTACACTAGAAATGATGAACTATGAAACCCACATGTAAATTAAGAGTGATGAACTATGAAACATAGATGTAAGGACTTATAAGATCCATTAGTAACCAGCGAGCACTATTTCTTGTGAACTAAACTCCATACACTTTCGCACATAAGCAACGACCGTCACTCTTCTGATGTCACCCCAAATAAAATAATATAAACAATCATTGGAGCGAAGACGGGCTGGCCTCGGTTCACATGAACATGGCTGGGCCTGGCCTTCTATACCATCTGAGAGAAATCTCCATACCGTTTCGCATTTGATGAACACGAGCTCTCTCTACCTTTGGTATCTATCTCGTTGGGTTCACTTCATTCTCAATGCAATTCTGCGATTGTCTTCTTCCAGCTTTTGTTGTTGTCTATTCATCCCTTCTCGAGATTTCTGATACAGACGAAGCTGTTTCCCTACTACAACCTGGCCTTTTGTAAAGTTTATCTTTTTTAGCTGTGTAATTGAAAGCACATTTTATTGTTTCGATCACCTGATTTTGTTGAGTCATTAGTTTCTTCCTAAAGGAATTTGTTGCACTTTTCTTTAAATTTTGTTTATAGCCAGTTTGGCGTTTTGGGTTCGTCCCGGTCAGTGTTGGAATTTGGTTTTCATCCTCGTCAAATTAATATTTTTTTGACGTTTAGGGTTTTTATATTACTCATCATAAAACGTTTTGTTTAAAATTTTACCCTTCAACAATGAAGTCTTATTAAAAAATTCCTAATCAGAATCTATATTTTTAAATAGATACAAGTCTTTGTAAATCTAATATGTCCATGCCCTTGCCTCTTTAACTTTTCCCTTGGTAAAGTTGAGAAACAACTAAGGCAAGAAAAGCTAGTGATTAGGGCAAGGCACTCAAGGATGAAGCAACTAGAACGGACCATTGTTCGGTTGGGTACAACTCCCCAATAATTCACAAAAGTAAAGGAGTTTATAGACACTAGCAAGGATAAAAATATTATGGCTATTAAAAATAAAATAAAGGCACCAGATGCCTACCTAGTTCAAACTCCGGAGCTCATTGTAGCATAACATTAGAGTTTTATATATTCTATTGTTCTACAAACTACATTTCATTCCAAATGTTGCACACAGATTTCATGTCTCTCAATGCCTTATTGAGTATTGGCTTTCATTTAAATTATGCATCTCTTACGAAATATAACCAAGACTTTTGAGTAATCTATATAAATTACATAAATTATGGGATAAATTGCTAAATACACATGCTACACATTATTTATGTTATTTAAAATTATTAAAAAATACATACTTTATAACGTTTCTTCAAACTCATAGATTTAAGTAAATGTTTGAATCTAAACAAATCACTAAATATAGTACCAAAAAAATAGTGCATGCATTACCTTTTATAATGCAAATAATTCTAAAACTCTGTTTCCAAGGCTCTTCAACTCCCAACTTTTTGTAACATTCTAATGTAATCAATGAGCATTGAGCACTCAAATTTGTAAGCTCATTTCAGTAATAAAAAAGTCGAAAAATAATGGAAAATCATTGAGTTAAAGGAGTTTTTTATTTTAGAAAAAATCAATACAACTTGTAAATGGAAAGACATAAAAATAATTCTAATTTAATAGATGTTTCTATGTTTTTATTAAATGCATGGTTGCAACTTGTAAATGGAAAAACATAGAATTAGATCTAATTTAATATATGTTTCTATTTTTTTAATCAATATATAATTTGGAAGTTGGAATTTACAAAATATAGTTTTATATAAGATATATATATTAATATTATTAGTAAATTAACAATATAATGACTTTTTAGAAATTTTATTACCCTTCAAAAACATGTTTTAAAATTTTTTTTACCCTTCATAATAAATGACGGTTAACCAAAATTTTAAACCGTATTTGACCCATCACGATCATTTTGACCGTCAAATTCCATCACTGGACTCCCGGTGCTTTGATTGATCGAGGGGAAAAAGCAAGTATTTGTCTCAACCAATGGTGTCTTCTTGATTCTATCGGGATTTCCTTGGCCAATTCACTTTAATTGGGCTTGCTACATAGCTGCAATTCATCCAGTTTTCTGCGTAACGTGGTCGGCTCTTAATCTGTTCTCAGTTTATTCAATTTGAGCCCTACACCTATTTGAGGGCTCTCATCTTTGAGGAAGTTTGAGTTGTTTGTGCGTCAAAATGGACCCGATGGAGGATTCTGATAATATTTGGCATTGGTGCAGAGCTCACAAGAAGGTTTTTGCAATGAGCAAAATTCAGGAAGACGAGTATTTTTTCAGTAGCTAGAATAGGCACTCTTGTAGATCACGTGCCCCATTCAAACATTCGCAATGGAAAGCAACACATGGATCCGGTTCAAAATTCAATTCTAGAAGCTGATTACTTGAAGAATTGGGGTTCATCAACGTCAGATAATGTATCTTCATCTCGGGCGAAATCAGATACAATGTCAGATCATCCACACTATGATTCAGGTCCGGGTGGTCAGTTCTTGCGCCCGCCTATGGGCATTGCGGGTGAAAAGTCAGACGAAGATCCGATTGCCTATCAGAAGAAGCAACCATCCAAATCGAGACTGAAGAGAAGGGGACAGAAAGCAGATCTTAAACAAAGCTGTGAAGGGTAGCTCAAATCAATATACAGCCTGGAACATGGAAACCTCGATGGAGGCCTCTTCGTCTTGTTCAATTTCAAAGGTCGTTGCAGAGAATTTGCAGCTGCAATCACAGAGTATGAATGGAGAAATCATGAAGTTGAGGACTGTTGTTGGATTTGAAACCAGTTCTAGTTACATTAATTGCTTTTGCCATCCATCTGCTAGCAAGAAGCCCAAGCGGAATCAGAGCTTGATTTCTGAGGCTGGAGAGACTTCCCGAAATTGAAAATCCAGAGGCCAAATCTGAACTCCTCTTTCTAGAACTTCACCTTTTAGCTGAAGTTTCCGTTCTGGTTCTGGAGAATGAGCAGGCTGCCCTCCCTCAAAATATCAGAGGAGACAAAGAGATTAGAAAGGCAATCTTCACTCCCACTGGGGTATCCTTCTTGCAGAAGAGAGTACTCAGAAGAGCCAGAAGAGCCAAAAGAGCTTTTAAACATCCCGAGCCTGATGCTCCGAATATGCTTCATAATTTACAGGGGAATCTAAGTGCTGCCAATTCAAAGCCTCTCTTGACAGCTGATAACATCTCCATATTGGGGACTCCTGCGTGTACAGAGCACCATGAAAACCAGGTTATAGGTAATGGGGATGATGAAGACCAAAAGGCGATCCCCCAGTTGTGCTGCTCTAAGAGAACTAGATCTCAGGCCTTGCCATCTAAGTATTGTGACTCTGTTATGCACCCATGGAAGAGAGGTACTTGATCAAATCCTGGTCTCTGTTGATTTCCACAATAGGGTTGAAATCATGATATGATTTGTCCAAGTTGCTGCATAATTATTTTTTGTATGCAAGAGCATTTGGAGGTTGCTTGCTGAAATACTCATTAACTTAGACGGAGAAAGGAAATGTTGTCTCCAGTCACTGTCTGTAGATGATGGGAGAAGGCCATGCTTTTTTCGTTCTCTTGATCTGTATTACTCCCTTTTGTATTGAGTGTACATAATGGAACTTTTTCATTTACTTTTCTTGCAGTCTCGCTTCTTGTATCCATTCATTTTTTTTAAGCTTGTTACACTGATGAGCTTCAGGTTTTTTCTTTCAAGGTTGTCTTTCATCTCTATTCCCATTGTAAACCTTTGCACTAGTGCACATGTGGACACTTTTGAATCTTTTATATTGAGAGTCTTGTACAGGTAATTGTATTTGAGTTATGAATAATTTTAATTTATAATATCAATGTTGGTATTTGTGGGTGCCAAATGATTGTCTGATGTAGTTGAATATTGAAGGAATCTTAAAGCTGATGCACTATCAAGTAAACTGAAATTTGAATCCATGTTCTGATGGTATGGCCATTGCTTAGAAGTGAAATGAATGAGCTTCCTCGATTCCAACCTCTGCTGAACTAGCTCTTGCTTGCGCGATGCATATGTCCAAATTTTCTGTTTGGAAAATTTATGGGCATAAAATAGACTGCAAATAATGTTGATGCTGCCGGCAACTGTGACTCGAATAAGGAACTCATTAAGGAAGATGAAAACTCAACACAGCTTCAACAGGCAAATCGAAAGAACAATCTTTTCGTCTCCATTATCTCTACAAACTGCAGACTCCTTAAAATGCCCAACACATGAATCTAACCGATTCCTTAAAATTCTCAGTAAAGAAAATTAAATTCTACTACTAAATTTATCAAAATAAACTAATGTTTAGCTCTCTATCAAATCCAATCACATCATTTAATTTACTAAAATAAAATAATTAATGTGGCTCTCCATCAAATCCAAATACATCAGTTTCTACCTGCAAAGACTTCTGTTTATTTAGAAATTTCTACTTTGCATCATTTTAGAAATTTCTGCCTTGTATCAAATGTTCATTGTTGTTTTGGTTTTTGAAGTCCTTCCAGTTTTCCATTTCCTTTTGTAAATAACTATGTTTCTGATTCCCTCTTTAGTCCTCTGCCTATAGACAGGCCGAATAGGAATGGTGTATGGCAAGAGGCCATGCTTGGAGAATCTATAATACATTCGTCAAATAAACATGCCAGTTAAAATATTTCCTACGGTAGTTTCTCTTCCAATTAACGAGGGATAGGCTTCATATTAACTTTTCTTGTTCATACTTTGCGAAGCCAAACTTCATATGCAAGCCTGCAGCTATTGTTAACTGCAAAGAGAGCCATGGGAAGCTTAGTAGCTCTTCAATATATAATTTCTTATCATGTGCTGCATCTTGGTGATGCGGACAGAATAGGGGCAGGCCCAAAATGCTAAACAATAAACTCACAGAACATACACTCGGCAATTTCAAGAGAGAATTACAGAGACAATAAAACTTTACTTTAGATCTGGTCAAGTGTAGACACACACTCTGTTCCAGCTTAATGAATCAAATAACAGCAACATTACATGAACATCCTCTGGGCCATGTTGTGAATGACATCTCCTTCTTCTATATCCAAGAGATAGATCATGTTTCCCACTTCTCCTAGGCATTTGTTTTCTGCAACCTGCAAATCAGCCTTATCTTCAGTTGTTTTATCCTCTGTAATCTCCTCCTCCGAGAAGTCTTTAGCTGCAAGCTTCTTGCCTTCTTCAGTACTCATCACCAAGGCTTCCACAACCTTTTCTCGGATGCAATTTGCGGTTTTGTTCTACTTCTTCTCGTCACATTTGTATATTACGTGCACGTAAGTCTTTACATACTTAATCCTCTTATCCTCTCCTTGCTTGTTATTAACAACACATACTTAGTTTTTATGCACTCTTCCTCAAGTACTTTACCTTCTTTTGGGTAGCAAAGCACTTCCACAACAAAGACTCCCTCTAAAATCTACCTCTTTTCAATTCTCTGGTTTTCTTCTTTCTCCAATGCCCTTGTTATTTTTCTTATGGCTTGGATCTTTGTTTTTTTCTTATGTCTTCACAGTCTTTGATTGATTGGTTTCCTAATCGCTTGTATCTCTTCCATGATCCACTCTTTCTCTTCTTGGCTCACCCACTTCTCCTTTGCTATTTTTAACCTGCATAAGAAAACACACAACACTTATCCTAGCAATCCTGGTCCTCAGTATAGCTTCCTCCAGCCAACTCAATATCCTCAAACACTTACATGCACCTCAGTGCTTTCTAATGCTCAAGGCATGGCAGGGGTTACTAGAGCAAAGAATTCTTTCTCTACAATTTAACTTTAGCTTGCAAACCTCTCATTGTCTTCTTGACAGCTCACTCTCTTAAAGTTGTTCACAATATTGCTTTCCATAGCCAATACATTTGTCACTGGTAATAGGAATGTGCCTTTGTGCAATCTAGTGCTCCTCGAGCACACTTAGTTCTTCTCTGAAACTAACTCTTCTATTTCAGCAGCTAAGTCTCCCGCTGTAAACCAAAATGATGCAGACGCCTCACTCTAGAGGTGTAGATCTGAGGTGACTTCAAGGAACACTGATCCCTGGCTGCTACAGGTACAAACCTGCACACATCTGCAAACAAATACCTGCAGACTGATACAGACACCTCAAGATGCTACAA
The DNA here is from genome assembly GCA_027924585.1 of Larix kaempferi. NCBI lineage: Eukaryota > Viridiplantae > Streptophyta > Pinopsida > Pinales > Pinaceae > Larix > Larix kaempferi. The sequence continues at coordinate 13,255,301 of BSBM01001002.1, read as the reverse complement.
GTATAGAGCTGCACAGATCTTTAAACAAACACTTTGACTAATTGAGGAATTAATTGTGGCAGATTGGAGGTTATCTGCATCATTATGGTATCAGAGCAAACCTGATAATGGCCAAGAGAGGAATCCATTTGAATTGGGGAAGAAAATTCTGGGAGGACTGTTTTATAGGAATTTATTTTGAGTTAATATAAGAAAAGAAATCAAAGTATTGGAAGTTAAATGCATCACTTGGTATCTGTATCATTGTTATGTTGAAACAGTGCATCCCTGAGGGGATCAAATAAAGGACTTGAGGCACAAAGCTTATGATCAAGGAAACTTACTAATTTTTAGTTTTGGCCAAGTTAGTAATATCTGATTTAACGAAATATTTCTGATGGAGGATATGAAAAATAAGTCTCTTGGCCTATATTTGGATGGTAGGTAGGAATGCTTACTGTAGCTCACATATTCTGACAGCTTACCTGACCAAATAAACAATATCTTCAAGTAAAGGATATGAGAAACAGATTTAGTACATTGTGAGAAACAGATTTAGTACATTGATAGAGTTGACACAATGAAGAATTTAGTCATTCATGGTAGGGAATTTCATTTGTGCAATATATATCATGGAATCTTTCTTAAGATGGTGAAACAAGGTTGAAGAATGGGCAAAGCAAAAGGGCACTTTCTTGTCTCTACACTGGAAAAATTGATAGATTTTGTATATCTAATGTATCTTTAGGCGATGAATTTCATTGGTGATAATTTTTTAATATTGCCAATATTATAGATTATATATTATATTATATGTATCTGTATATTATGTTAGATTATATATTATATTATATGTATCTGTATATTATGTTAATTTCAGAATATAAAGATAATCCTAATCCACTTTTATGCTGTTTTTTCTTTTCAAGTTATTTTTTGGTTGAGGAAAAACATTTTTAATATGATAATAATTTGAGCTGTGTTAAAATTCATCATCTCATTCAAAATCACTATGGACAATCTCCTAGTGATGAAAACCTAAATTTTTTTTAATTGCGGTTCATCAGCATCTTGGGTTACATCCACAAAACAAAAAGAGCACACACCTGTTATTCATAAAGAATTAATATATCCCCAATGTCCATCACAACATGTAGCGAACTAAATTTGAACCTGGTTAAAGAATATCACAACCAATACTCCCAACCACTCAATCTAGACTATGTTGACCTAAATTCTATAATAACTTAATAAAAATTAAATAATAATAATAATTTTATTATAATATAAATATATATTATAAAATAACATAATATAATATAATATTACATGGTCAATAAAAAATACATCATCTTTATAAGAAGTTAAACTAGCAATTGCCCCATTAGGTGCAAAGGAACGTCGAAAGGATAAAAAGGGATGTAAAGTAGAGGTGATGAAGTGAAAAAGATAATAGTGTTTTTCTTATGAGTAATCACCGGTACAGGTTGGAATCCAACCCCATGATGATCTTCCACCCAATGTTGCGCAACTCAATAACTCTTTGTTTATGATTCTAGAGACACCATGTTTGTTGTATCATGGACTCTCAATTATGTATGTGTAGCGTTTTGTGGAATGGTTTAAACATATGGGTGCTTTGGTAGATGGCCCACCCAATTTTGAACTTTGTTGTTACTTGTGGACACTCAAATGCTCTACCTCCATTCCTTGTTTTCCATCAAGTAGGTTAGGTACTCCACAACATTCAATTTCATCGATCCCTAGAGTTGTTGGGATTTTATGAGCCATGTTTCCATTTTAGAAAGTATGCTCATTGCGTTTTAAATGAAAGTGGCAAAAAAGTATGGATAGTATTTTGGTTAAAAAGAAAGACAACTCATAATTATGTGCATTGCATGACCTTTAACATTCTGATTTAAATTTATGGATATCGACATACTTAGTTAAAAATATATTTGCACATCAAATGAATCTGAGCTATAATAAACCTATAGTTGCAATAAGTATATATGTATTTCACCTTAGATGTATTTCAAAAGATAAAAGTATTCTTTAATTGAGTACATGGATTTTAAGTGTTACATAATATTCGTGATTCCTCTAATGCTTTTGGTAGATCCCTTTAAGGATATACAAAGTATTATGATAGAATTCTTGAGGGAATTTGTTCACATGCTTGGACTTGTGGTCTCCTTGGAGCCATTGAATTATGGATTTCTACCAATAGAAAATTAGTTTATTGTAGATGATATAAAGATTCCATTATTTATGGATTTTTTTGTCTCTGGGAGATCACCATTGCATCTTGAGCATAAATTGGGTACACTGCTTGCTAACAACAATCAAATAGTGTGAAAACAATCAAATCGTAGTAGAGGAAAAATTGAATAGAAAAAGGTAACCATTTTCAAATGTACTCACAATATGAGTTTAAAAGGCGGTGATATTAGAAGGTAACCATAGTACTTGGACAAGGATGCATTGATGAAATGTGAAACTATCATTTCATTTCATCAGTGGGATCAACCATATTGAACTTTGAAGTCAATGTATTTCAAAACCTTATCCATTCATTTAGAAATAGTTCAATCTTCCATGGCGATTATACATTGTAGTGGTCTCTAATACTACCATTATCAACAAATCCATGATCTAGGGCCTGAAGCTACTACAACAAAGCACTGAAGGTAGTGGTTGAATTAGAAATGAGGATTGAAGAAAAGTCCACAGGGTTATGATGGACAATAACATACAACAATTGATACAACTGTTGAGGAAAATATTTGTGCGTTTCTATTGGCATTGTTTCTATTGGTGTTCAATACAAATATTATATAATTGATTGTTTTACAAATAGTTAACATTAATTTAATACTCCTTCCATTTTATTAAAAAAATAGCAAAATTCAATTTATTTTTTCAAATTCTATTAAATATATAAAAAATTAAAACCATTGGTTAACGAATTTTTCAATTATAAAATATGTGCTTTAAATTATTAAAATTGAGATTATATGATTATCAAAATCTATAAATCTATAATTAGTAAAATATAAATATTATATAATTGATTTTTTTTTACAAATAGTTAACATTAATTTAATACTCTTTTCATTTTATTAAAAAAGAACCAAAAATCAATTTCTTCAATCATAAAATACCAAGCACAGTAAAGCTTGTTATTTCATTATTTTAAACAATTAAAAAAAAATAGTATTTGCTTTATACCATAAACTAATGAAACTTGAATTTGCCAATCAATTGAGGTGCTTTGAAGTTTATTTAATTAATAATCAAAGCAAAAAGAGCTAAATTGTGAATAAACCGTATGAAAGAATGGATTTGTACCATCACAAACAAAAATTAAATAATAAACCATGTAAATCTTATAGATAATGCCATATATATTGCCAGCATTTCGACCACCTATTGGAATGATCAAATGATTCTCATTGCAAAACTACTTCCTCTTGCTTTTCTTTTCATGCAAGTAGCATCCCTTCCTTCAATCGCTCGTGCAGTCGATCAACTACCCCCACACAGGACACTATAATTTGGGACATCTTGAGGTCTCTAACTTATCCAACCATATACAATGTTCATCAACAACTTCCACCGATTATAACTCACAACACCTTCCACCTCTTCTAACTCACAACACTCATCAACATTTACCTTCTAAAGCTTTGTCCCCAAGAATGCTCTTCAGCTTCCAGCATCCGACTATGCACAACATCTCCATTGTTTCCATACTTGGAAACTCCTCTAACTTAGAGAACCCACTAACATGTAGGTTTTGAAGCTTTGTCACCTGCACCAACCCCCGTATGCTCTTCAACTTCACACATCCTTCTACCCACAACTCCTCCAAAGAGACCAGTGTTTCCATATTTGGCATCTCTTCTAACTCCAGGCACCATTTAACACTTACATATCGAAGCTTTGTTAATTGCTCGAACCCCTTGATGATCTTTAGCTGCACACATCCATCTGCCCATAACTGCTCCAAACATACCAGCAACTACAGAAGTGCATACAAGAGAAAAATGTTCACATGTTTCAACAAAGAGAGATACTTATATGAGAGTCATGATTCTCATCTACACATTTGCGGTGTGATATTAATTGAGACTATATATACTTGAATGATAACATGATAATTTTATATTTACCTGTGATTCACCTTCCCTTTCCCCCATTGTGCTTAATAAGCTATACGACACATCTAGAAACCTTAAATTCTTCATTGAGACCTAGGATGGCAAGGAAGAGTGTGGGCATTTTCTCCAACGGAGCCAGGCGATATTAGTTAACTTTCAATATCAAGAATTCGCAACCTCTTCAAAATGTGTTGTTCCCAAAGAGTATGGTCAATACCAATAACACCAAACATATCATCATCGTTATATTCACCCTAAAGCATATGAATTCCCCACATGTTTTTCCCTATCCATTATCGAAAAACAATTGTTAAATACTTGTTCATTCAAGAATTAATCCAAAACTTTTGAATGATTGAACACTTACAGATGAATGTTGTTGGTTGGTGCAACAAATCATCCACAAAGGATTATGTATGGTTGGTTGGAAATTTACTTGTTTGTGGTCAATTTCCTTGGACCAACTTGTTAAAAGATAAGTGTTCCATCTCTATATTGAATTCTTATTTATACTTATGTAGTTAAATTATGTTTTGCTTATATGCAAATTTGAATGGAATTCATGAATGCATGATGTTGCATGCTAGCTTTGTTGAAATATCTAGATGCATGTTTCTATACATATTTGAACAACCTTAGAATTATTAGGTTCAACTATTTGTTATGCATTCAAGTTCGGTTGTCAAAGGTATGGACAATTTGAGTTAAAAATGTATGATAGTGTGGCCACATGCCAAATACCATGATTGAGCGCATCCCTTCTAAGTCTTCAATCCTTAGTGTTCGAGGTACATTCAAAGCCCGTGGGCTTGTTTATCATCCAATGTCTAAGCCCATTACCAAATTTGAAATGATAGTTTCAAATGGAGGACAATTTGGCCTTCGTTATTTTTGTTTTGAATGGGGTTCTATCTTTCTAAGAGACTTTATGGTCTATCGAGGCCTTTCAAAATTTGTTCTTTTGAAGCGGCCAAATGATCAGTATCTAGTCCTTTAAAAATAAGTACTTTTGAAGAGGCCTGATTGCTTTTCCATTGGGTGAATTTTCAAAATATGTACTTTCAAATAGACCCAATGGCTTTGCCATAAGGTGAATCCTTTGAATGATATCATTTCAAAGAGGCTCCATAACTTATTGGGGGACTTAAAAGGATGTTATTTCAAAAGAGAGCCAATGACTTTTTCCATCAAGTGAATCTTTCAAAAGAGGTTCGAACTTTTGAAGAGGCCTAATAGTTTATTAAGACCTTTCAAAAGGTATTCCTTCGAAGAGGCTTGATTGTCTACTAGGGATTTCAAAGGATGTTCTTTCAAAGAGACCCAATGGGTCTAGCCTTCAAATGATGGACCGAAGTGAATCTTTGGATCAAGTTTGACGAGTTTTTCAAACAATAGTCAGTAGAAAGATGTGTATGAATTAGTTTGAATGAGCTAACATAAGGTCATCAGAAGGAGAAAGTACATTAATGATTCTAAAAGGATCCAAATCAATAAAAAAAGACTCAAAATTTCCATTCCCAAATTATTTCATTATAAAAACCATTAGATAAATCAAATTTGATAAAACAAAGTTAATCTAAATAAATATTAATCATTATGAATTCAATATTTTTCTAAAACACTAATATTTTTTAAACTTAATTATAATCAATATAAAATATAATTATTATTCACAATGTTAAAATACATTCTAAAACACTAATTTGTTTTTTCCAAACTTAATTATAATTAATAAAACATATAATTATTATATTCACAATATTAATATTTTTAAACTTAATTATAATCAATATAAATTATAATTATTATATTCACAATATTAAAATACATTTTAAAACACTAATTTGCTTTTTCAAACTTAATTATAATTAATAAAACATGTAATTATTATATTAACACAATATTATGTATATATAAAATTAAACTTAAAACATTCAAAATATTAATAGATTTCTAATTAACATAATTAAAATATGTGTTATGTCACTTAAAATTAAGTAGGTGAAGATAGCTAAATCAATGAATACATTAAAGGAGATGTAAATTTACAAAGCTACATCTAGTTCTATAAATTGAGATATGCATGTCTTAATCAAATCACCATTCATGAAAGTCAAAAGTAAGAGATTCCTTGCATTGCAAAAAAAGATAAGTTGTAACATTATCAAAACATAACAATCACTAATGGAGAAGAAATACATATCTTTTTTGTGTGTATTGATGGTTGTATATATATTATATATACCTTACACATAACAAGGTTTAATAACAATGACTGGTGAAGTTCGCCGTTTGTTAGAGGGCTAATCCACCTGGGGAAATGGTCACCACTTGCTATTCTAGAGAATTAAGGTGGCACTAATTACAATCATTACAATATGGGCTCAATAAGAACAATATGTCACTTACAAGAATTGAATCTGGGTGAGGAGGGTAACAAACATTCCTCCCAACCACCCAGACTACAACCAATGGACAAGTAACCAACCATTAATACAATGTAACATTGTTTTTTTAAAGAAAAAGTATTAACATTTAAATCGGCTTGAAAAAAAAATTTAATAACAATAACATATTCAATTAATTACTTGGCCGCACAATGTAATGTGATTGAATTTTTGTGGAGAACATATATGTTTGGTATTGTATGGACGGTGCAAGTAATTCCATTCGCCATTGTCATGGTGGGAGGAAGGGATGAAGAAATCGTAAAACACTTGGCCTGGGCACCTCCTTTGTTTGCTTTTCTTCCCAGCATCTTTGGCCTTTTCTTGCTTTATTCCAATCTCTTCTCATTAGGAGTATTCTAAATTCATTTTTATATTAGAAATCACATTTAAACAACACAATCTCGATTTTTTTTAAAAAATTGGATTCCAAAGCTTGTTTAGAACATAGTAATATAATTCGAGTACAATACCGATACAAATAAGATTCGATACAGAAAAAATACATAATGAAAATATCTAGTTCGGATAAAATACCGAAGTAGCTTGCTTATATATAATATTTATAAATATACATAGACATTTATATAATAAAATTTAATTTATATTTAAAAAACAAAAATATAAAATCTCAACAACTTCCGATATACAAGTGCAGCAACTACTTATTAATAGTTATTTTAATAAGAAAATATGAAATTGAATGGTATTTCTATTTTATAGTGTTTAAATAATTTTAAAAAAATTGTTTTGTTTTTTGATTGGTTTTCAAAATTTAATTGTCTACTAATAATCCGCACCTTCGAATATTCGACCAATTCGAATTTGAATTTCCGTACAGGAAGTACCAATATGGCCAAATTATGCTACTATGATTATAACAACATGGAAGAAGAAATGAGAAGGCTAATCTAGTTACATATGGGAATCTAAATTGAAAGTTATGAAACAAGCTCTAAAGAGATGGTCTAAATATAATTATGAAGAACCTTATGTTAAAAAACAAAAAATTGAGGAACAACTGGCGGCAATTCAACAACAGATGGAACTAGGAGAACCTACTCATCAGATGAAACTTGAGGAAATTGAAAAGAACAAGAAGCTTCATTCAAGAAGCAAAGCACAGGAGGAGCATTGGAGACTTAAATCTAGAAGCTTGTGGTTGCAAGCATGCCATAGAAATACTTATTTTTTTCATAAACAGGCCAAAGCAAGACAATGTAGAAATAATGTCAAAGAAATTCAAAATGTTGTGGGGTAGAAATTAGAAGAGTATGGGGAAATAAAGCGAGAAGCATTCCATCATTTTAAAAATTTGTTTTCAATCCGGTGGAAACTGACCATGATGCTTGACATGCGGAAATGCTTCAAAATATTCCCAATTTAATCTCTCATGAGAAAAATCAAGAGCTATTTAAAAATGTGGATGAAAGTGAAGTTTTAAATGCCATTTGGGATCTTGAACCTGATAAAGTGTCAGATCCTTATGGATTTTCCATAGCTTTCTATTGCAAGTTTTGGGACCTAATTAAAAAATTTATTTGCAAAATTATCAAATGCTCTCTCAAAACAGGAAAGGTAGTAGGAAGTATTAATTCATCATTTCTTTCTCTCATTCTAAAATAAAAATGCCTAACAACCTTCTCTAGATTTAGACCAATCTCCTTGTGTAATTCTTCTTACAAAATCATCACCAAGATTAAAGCTACATGAGTCAAATCTCTTATAGGAAGGATCATCTCGGAAAATCAAGGTGGATTTATTCCCAAGAGACACATAATGGATAATGTTATTCTAGTATAGGAGCCAATCCATTTTAGTAAATTATGAAAAGAAAGAGGAATGGGCATAAAAATGGATATGGCCAATGCTTTTGACCAAGTGAGTCACTCCTACTTACTAGAAGTATTGGGCAAATTTGGATTTTTTGCTACCTTCATTAGATGGATTCAAGCTTGTCTATCCAAATCGTGGATTGCTCCATTAGTTAATGGTAGACCGATTGAATTCTTTCAAGGGGAAAGAGGACTGAGATAGGGATGCACTCTCTCTCCCATTTTGTATATTTTGATTGTAGATACACTAAGTGGAAAATTGGAAGTTGAAAGAAGAAATGGGAACCTTCCCAACATTAGTATTGTAAGAGGTGTAAAGGAGATAGATCATTATTAGTTTCCTAATGATACTTTATTGTTGAGAGGAGCTTCAGTGGTTATTGCTGCAAAATTTAAATCCATCTTAGATAGATATCTAATAGCTTTGGGAGGAGAAGTGAATAAACATAAATGTCATGTTTATGGATGAAATTCAAAAGTTATTCAAAGAATAGCTAAGGTTATGGAATTTTCTGCCAAAGCAGATTGGAATTCTTTCAACTATCTAGGAATACCAATTTTTCCAGGACGACCTTTAGCTTCGGATTGGAAGAATGTGATCAAGAAAATCTAGAAAAAGATGGATCAATGGGGAACCCAATGGCTTAATCGTGCAGGTAGAGTTGTTTTAATTAAATTTATTCTATCTTCGTTAGCTATATATTGGAATTCAATTTTGCTAGCGCCCATTGGGGTCTCAAATTAGATAGATCAGCTATAACACAAATTTTTGAAGCGAGGAGGGAAATATAATCTGAAAAAAAATCATTTGATCAGTTGGAAACAAGTGATAGCTCCATTAATAATGGTGGTTTGGAAATTAGAGACAACTATGTTAAATAGGGCACTGGCGGGAATTTGTGGAACATCAATACAAGGGATGATGCTTGGTGGAAAGAAGCTATAAACAAAAAGTACACTCACTCTCCTAGAGATAGGAATATGGATCAACAATTCGATAAAGAACCGTGAACTACTATATGGAATTTGTGCAAAAGCTCAGCAGATATACTAAAAAATAACACCTCTTGGATTGCAGGAAATGGTAAGAGTATTAAAATTTGGGAGGATCGAATTCTGTGGAGGATAGAGTTTAAATCTTATGAACATTTAAATCAATGACAAAATTGGATGAAGGTAAATAATCTCAATACATTAGTAGATATTTCAAAGTGGAATGCAAAAGGAAAATGGATGAGATGGAAGGTTATATCTCTGTCGGAAGGCTTGGATATCAATGGAAGGATCTAATAACTCTCTTACATGGACTTGCCCCTGTTGATAAAGCTATTAATGATAGGAGGGTTTGGGGGAACAAATTTGGCAGATATACAGTGAAGGAAAGTTACAGTCTTCAAAACAATGCTCGGTGTGATTTTCCAAAGGATTCAATTTGGAATATAATCTGGAAAAGTGATGCCTTGACTAAAATTAAGATGTTCAACTGGGTTTCATGTCATGGATGAATTTTAACTTTTGATAATCTTAAAAGGAGAGGTATTCAGGTCCCCTCACCGTGTTATATGTGTAATCAAGAAGAGGATATTGCGAAGCATCTATTTTTGGAATGTAAATTTGTTGCAGAAGTTTGGAGTATAACCTTTGAATACTTAAGTATAAGCATTGTAATCCCTTCAAACTGGCGAGAAGCCTTTGTTACTTGGCACAAATACTATAACAGGAAATTCAATAATAAGTCATTGTTGAATCAAGTTTGGAAGCTCCTCCCATTTGTCATTTTCTGAAGAATATGGCTAGCTAGAAATGCAGTTACCTTTAAACACCATAAGGCAGTAGCACTCAAGTCTGGGTTTTGATGCTGGAAATAATTCATAGCAAAGGTCCAACCAAACACAGGTTAGCAGATTTGACAATTGAGGAAAAAAATTGGGAAAGAAGATTGATTAATCATCCTTCACAAAAAATCACAAAGAATAAGCTAAGGTTAGGAAGGGATATCTCTTGAATCTTGAGAATCAAGCCTACTGAAATGTTAGATTGGGTTAACTGACAAAATCATAATATATTGTTTTTTGATGGAGCTTCAAAGAACAATCCAAGGGTAGCAGAAGGGGAATGCTATTATGCTACTCGATCCTGAAGGAAAACAAGCACTCAAGTTTGCATGGGTTTGGGTGAAACATCAAATAATCAGGATGAGGATCTTGCTCTTTGGCATGGTTTACTTTTTCCCAAAAGTAATCAAAACTGTCAGCTGATAATTGTTGGGGACTCCATGATTATAATTCTTTTTTTGGCTTTGAATTTGTATCCAAAGGATGGTCCTCTATGTCGAACCATGTAGAGAGTGCAACATTTGGTGAGTGAGTTTGAAGAAATTAAAGTTATCCATGTTTTGTTTGATTCTAACAAATTGGAAGATTTACAATCCAACAAAGCTTGTTTGTTAAGTTAAGGCACAATGGAGATAAATGAGGTGGAAGGTAATTTTATAATTCCTTAGTTCTTATGTGATTTATCAAGAAGTTACAAGTTTGTTTTATGATTTATCTACATCTTTAGATTCTTATAGAATGGACAGGTGGAAAATAGTTCCATGTATTACGAAAGCAAGCTTCACTTTGAGCAGGGTTGTCATCATGACCACTCCCTACTGCAAGATATTTGATATGAATGGAATTTTGATTACTATATACTGTGTGATTGATATAGATCTTGAAATGGTCACGGTCGATGTTTACACAGATGCAAATCTCTGGTTCAGTCCTGAGTGCAGAAGGTGGTGGATTGAAGTCTCAAAGAAGGGCAGATACAGAGGTGACAAAGAGAAGGGTAAAAACATCATTTAGAAGGAGTGGTTGGTCTGGTCGAGTTATCGAAGCAATGTTCCAAAGGAGAATAAGTACTTTAGCTCAAACATGAATCTTCTTTGGGATATTAGAATCTATCATTAGCTCGTATTTCCTGTTGGTGGAAAGAAAGGTATTCTCAGTACTGCAAATTTATGTGGTTCTCTCTTGGTCGTGGATAAGCTTTTTAAGGAATTGAAAAATCATAGAGGAAGTGATTTGTGTCTTGCTTTGTTAAATGAGATTTTTGAGATCCTTCTTTGCAGTAAGGGAATTCTTTCTTTGGAAATTTGGCTAAACTGCTCGGAGGTTGAAATTGGTGTTTGCATAGCTCTCTTGGTGTTTAAATATAAGACTTTTGATATCAATAGTCAAATTTCTTTGGCTCTGGTTGCTAATTTTGGTTGATAGTGGAACAAGAAGAGTAATATTCAGACAACAAAAAATTTAGAGAAGGATAATTATAAACTAAAGATGATCATTAGCAAAAATATTTATATACCTCAGCTTCAATTTAAAAATTTGGATGAACAGAAAATTCATTTGGACACCAAGTTTGTCAAGGAAGAAGCAAAAATGGAGCTCCTGAAAGCTAACCCTTTATTTCAGGGGAAAGAAATCAAAGAGTTTGAGAAACAATTACAGAAACAGGGCAGCAATGAGGCATCATATTTGATTATAGAAATTTATGAGAGTGAGACCTCAGATATTGCCCCTGTGGATGAACAAATGTAGATTGAATGTGCCAAAGAGATGGTGGAAATAGTTAAGGATGATTTGTACAATATTCCCAGTTGAAGGCATGAAGATAGGTCTGTAATGGTCACATTTCAAAATTTTGAATAATTTGTAATGTTTTATAAGTGCATATTACTTGGTGGCAAGTTTTGTCGTCTTTATTTTGGTAAAAAAGATAGGTATTTTAGAGGCAGTATACATGTAGCAAGTTGGATAGATACCTCTCTTTTCTCTTTTCAATTTTGTCAAATTGTATGTTCAGAACTCTGTATCAGAAACAATGTAAGGATCTCCAAGATGTCAGGTTGGGCCTCATACTCTTTTTTCACTAGGTAAATATGCAGCCTCTTTTTTCATGTTAATACACGTACCGGTTTTTGTAAAAATAAAATAAAAATTGAGAAGTGAAATAAGATACTTTGTAGCCTTGATAATGGGCAAAGGTTAATGGGTATGCGGCCTTGAAAAACCTTTTTCAACGTGCATTCAAGAAAACCTAGATGACTACATCTTAATAAGCACATGAAAATACTAAAAAAAAAGTAAGGTAAAAAGATTAACCAACCAAATTGTATTCATAATCCATAAGTATTTATATATCATGAAATGGTTGGGTCAATTGCATCTTCCACCAAACCATTCATTCGTTAATCTCATTAACATACTTTATCATTTACATTATTCGTGTTTATATATTCATGTTCATGTTTTAGTCCCTGCCGCAGGCAGAGACTATATGTTTCGCTTTTTTCAATTAATTTGACAATGATAATTGCTAAACATCAAGTTTTACAAAGTTATTAGGAAAAATAATATTTTTAAATAATTTTTATTACATTTTATTTCAAAGTTTATTGGACAATGACTCCAATATAACAATTTTTATCATTAATCGGATTAGTAGAAATTACAAAATAAAATAATATTCTGGAACTTTAGACTTCGGATAAATATTTATGTGACATAATCTGACATAAACCTTTTCCCAAGCTTTTACTTTCCCTAAACACAAAGTAATATTTAACTCAGCTCTTCAAAACATGCTCACCATCACTTAATCTCCAGTAGAAATAGCTCCTCACTAGGTGGCAAACATGCTCAACATCACTTGACCTCCACCGTAAATAAGTTGTGAAGGACAAGAAACAACAACCCTGAACTGGTCTGGACACGCTGCAACCTTAGAAGGCGGTGAAGACTGGAGCATCTTAGCTTAGTTTGGATTTGCGATTTTCAACTCAAACTGGAGGTAAGCTTTACCTTGTATTTTGTAATTAGTTATTTGAACTTGATTTCCTCTCCCACTTGGGCTGTGCTTACTGCATTGGAAGGAGGCCTGGCAAATAGTATGAACCGCACACTCTGTCACCCACTACACCTATTATTGATGTGAACTACACCTATTATTGATGTGAAATGGTAGCCATGGGTATTGATTTGGGCCTGCATTGTTTACAAATCCACTACCTATTGAAACAAGTCTGTTGAAACTGGAAAGCCCCGTTGATTTTGAGGGTTTTGAGATTTTGAGTTCCTGGCCCTATTAAACATTATTTTGACTAACGATGACCTTGTGTTCTGAAAGTTGAGCATGCTAAAGCCCTTTCTAGCATGGCTTTCTGCAAGCAGCCTAGCAAGGAATTGATCTTCTTCAAACCAGAGAACGAAGCAGCGATTGTTCCAGCACCCATCTTGTCAACTACCCACTTCAAATGACAGGTCCAAGTGATGAACAGGCTTTGCAAGTTGAATTTTGTCTGCCTTACGCTGATATATTGATTGGTATACACATGAATTGCTGCAGAAATCCTACAAGAAAATGAACGGATGTTGCAGCCGTGGCTACAAGGAATGAGATTAGACTGTATTAAATGCTGTGATTTATGACAAATTTCATTCACAGTCTTGTGGTTTTACAAGCAAATCTGGGTTTTTCTCTCATAGAGATTACGGGTTTTTTTGGTCTCTTTGAAAGAGAAAATTATAGATTTCAGGTGTTTGCCAAACATTCTGCGCTTGTACAGAGATTATGGAAGAGCAGAGCAATATGATTTTCATGTGCCTTTAATGGGATTTTCCCATTTTGTTAATTTTTTTTTTATCTAAATTATATAAATGATAGCTCTGTTCATATTTGATGTGTTTCTTGGACTTTGGTGACAGCACATGTGAAAACCGGATCCCTACTGTAACCAGGAAGCCAGGCAATTTTCCCACATGCAGGACAATTATGAACCAGTTCAAAAGGTAAGTTTATTGTTGCAATGTGTAGATCCTTGTCGGTTCAAAAGTCAGGATTCCTTGAACCTACCGTAGAGTGACAATACAGACTTCATTCATTGTTGTTGTGCCCCTTTCATCATGGTTGCCGCATTTCTCTTTTTTTTGTTCATGCTCAATCCAGATCCAAAGATGCATACTACAATACTTTGGAGTTGAGCCTATATTAGTTCCATAGTCAAACACGAAACTTCTAAACTCCCATTTACGATTTGCTGTTAGTAGTAAGTACTACCAAACTGGTAAATATATCAGATAGCTCGTGAATGACTCAGTCATTTTTGTTTCATTAATATGTACTACTGGGCTCTCAAAATTTTGCATTAGTGTGAATATAGAAAATTTCATGTAGTGCTGCATTACGAAATTAACATATTGAAACAAGAGCTGTTGAAATTTGTCAGTCAACTTGAGTTTAGCCATAGACATGTGATATTCTATTCGACTCTTATCTGGAGCATGACTTCCTGTATTAGTCAAATCGGATGCAATAATATTGATATAAAAAGTGATATTTTCCATTTAGTTTTCCATAGCCTAGGAATATAACAATAACATTTAACTGATTTGAACATTTTGAGATTCTGTTGATTTCCACCTATCTCCTAACACTGTGAAAATGCTTCCAACCCAGTTGCTCTAGAAGAACATTCTGGTAAAGCTAAGTCAATAGCAGATTTTGTCTGTAGTTACCAAAGCTGTATTTTAACACTTTCCATGTATATGATTATGATATGTTCTAATGAAGACTGTAAATCCGAAAGAACCATTGGGCATTGCAGTTCTATAGCCTGATGAAAAATAGTTGTTTGTATCGGTGTAGTAACATACTTACAGCACAACAATGGAAGCATCACATTATTCGAATTTGTAATGGATCGTAGTTTGTTGTACACACTCTTAGACTTTGAATTCTCTGGTCACGTGGATTTCTAACGAAGTTATTGTCTTCTCATAAGTTTGTAATTTTTATTTTTTTGGTTGTATTTGAGATGTGTATTAGTGTTTAGATTTTAAGGTCGACATGATTTGCTTGGCTTTGGAGATTTTTTTATCTCTACCCCAGGGTTGATAGTTTTGTTGTTATTTTCTTTATAATTATTGCAATTTTGTATATGAAATTGTGCTTCCGTGACATATTCATATCAAGATAATAGTTTTCAGTGAGGCTTGGTCTTTTATAATGATGTTCAATTTAACAAACAAGAACTGGAGATTGGTAATGTCTTTGAATCTTTTGGTTCAAGCTTACAATTAGATGGAGTTTGATTGAAAAAACAAAGATGACATTGAATTTAATAAAAAAGAATATAACTTGATATTGTATTATTAGGATAAGAATCTATTTGTGTTAGGTATTCATATTTCTTGAAGTGTCTTGTATTTTTTTTAAACTGTTTAGGTATTTTTAAAAGATAAAGTCCTATTTTCAAGGATAATTTATTAGACATAAGAGATACTATGTTTATTTTTGCAATAATCTAAAAATACTTAACAATTAATTAACAACATAAAATATATAAGAACTAATTAACAACATAAAATATATAAGAACTAATTAACAACATAATCTAAAAATAAAAATAAAAATAACAATAATATGATTGAAATATGTGTTTGTAGAATTTTAATGACTCATTAACTAAACAACTATTTAAAATAGCTAATTTTTGAAAAATTCTCCTTTAAAAACAATTTTGTTCTTACAAAGACATTTTTGCTATATTAAATAGTACTTTGGTCTCTACCAC
The DNA here is from genome assembly GCA_027924585.1 of Larix kaempferi. Lineage (NCBI taxonomy): Eukaryota > Viridiplantae > Streptophyta > Pinopsida > Pinales > Pinaceae > Larix > Larix kaempferi. The sequence continues at coordinate 13,239,259 of BSBM01001002.1, read as the reverse complement.
AAGGCATTTGTGTTTGGGAAGGAAATGTGTTACAATTTTGGAGAGCTTTTTGTATCTTACACATGTCAACCTTGATAAGATTTGATAGTATGATTAGGCATGATTGAACTATTTTAGAGGGTTGGAAAATGACAAAGGTTAGCTTTATATTTTATATCAATAAGATCATACTTTCTAAAATTTCACTTCCATCTAGGTTTGTATGAGGTTTCACAACCACCACATCAACATAATTACATAACTACATAAGGGATTACCTCACCTCTACCACTTACCGAGTTATCCTCATACCTGTTTACCATGTCGGGGAAATGCAATATAACCAAAAGACTATGACTCTTATCCATGCAGGAATACTATATGACTCCCAACTCCGGCACCTCACCAAATAAGTAACTTAGGCCCTATTTCATCATTTTATTTAGTCAAATTGCACTGTATCAAGTGACATCAACTGACACTTATTTAACTTTCGGATACGGTGAAGTATATTTAATATATTGAGTTACTAAAATCTCCTTCCAAATTACATTTTCCATAACTTGATTGTCTAATAACTCCATTTCACAGGGTAAATGATTCAACAAATTGTTATGAAAAATCTTTTGGCAAATGAATGGGAGAAGTTGTTCTTTATCTTTATTAATATCATAGGGCATTGCTATTAATTTGACTAAATAATCAACATTGTTTATCTTGAATGGTTAAGCACTTTTTATGCCATTATTTTTGTTGAATTAACTTATATGTCCACCCTTGTACTTAGTGGTCAAATATTATATTTAAGATGATTACCTTGCTATTCCAAATCATTGAAAGAAGTATATGAAATCTATGAAATAATGATGATTAAATCCAACAACAAAAAATAACAAGGATTAAATTAAACAACAGTGTTTTAAGAAGTTGATTAATATGTATATGTTTTAGTGGGTCGTATATGTATATATAAAGAGATAAGACTAAGTACTATGAAATATGAACAATGATATGACACAAGCGGCTTAAACTATGAGGTTTGTCATCATCTAGCTTTCTTAACATCATTATGAAATGACAAATAATAATAATTTAATCTTAAAGTCACATCCTAGCAAGATACCAAATTGGTGTGTGAAACCTAGAATTCATTTGTCTCACTCAAGTTTTACAAAATGGAATATGACAAGGCACAAGCATGATAACCAAAGATATCAATGTCAAATGGATTTGTGCATGGCAAAACAAGGCATTAACATAAATCTATTAGTAAAATACTAGTGCAAAATTCAGATCCATTCTTGATTCTATATACTTATTTATTCATTTTATAAATGATTATATATACTTATTTATTCATTTTATAAATTAAAAATGTGGATTACATATACTAATTTGTTTATTTATGTTTAATATTTTATCGATAGATGTGTGCGATCCCCACAAAAGGAAAAAATCCCATAAATTCTCTTGTTCGCCAAGCCCATTGTTGTAATTCAAGAACCTGAAGCTTATATCATTATATTGTTATTGTTGTGTAGCAATATAATGTTATTTATGTATATTTATTTTTATTTATTTTAAATGTTTTTTTAATTTTTTTTTTATCTATAAGGCAGGGACTATGTTGTATGCAGCTCTTGTCTTAATCTATTGGCTTATACATTGTATTATATCATTTAGATAAGACAAGCCTAAGAGGCCCCATGGAAACCCATGCTCAACATTTCTCTGCAAGACCATTCAAAAACATCATGGGATTCTTGGAAGAATGCTTTGTAGGAATAATTTTTCTTAGGGGTGCATGTTGCTTCAACAAAGATGTTTTCATTGACACCTAGTTTGATGGGAATGCCAATGGAAATGGTTGTGGAAATATCAACCAAAATTATCCTTGTCGAATACACCTAACATGGGAATAGAGTGTTTAAATCAATTAATATGTCCATGTGGTATGAAATATTTCACCTCGATAATGTATTGGTCTGACTCGAATAGAATTCTCTTAGGGAGAAAATAATAATTATGATGGTCATCCTGAGGGACAACAAGGGGCCATTCATGGCCTATAAAATGTCTTCATGTAAGTGGAACACATGTGTTGTAGAGGTGGAAGGATCACATGACATCATCATGCATGTTTGGAATGTATATGGGCCCATGTCTGACTAGTCACTTAATTCCAAAGGTGAGAGAATGACTCTTTGATGGGACATAAATGATAAAGCATGAAACCATGTACATGGGGGACAATCCCATATAACTAGCTTCAAGGGGAGTGTCATGATAAATCGAAGTAAAGAGGATTCCTTGAAGAAATCAGGAGTTATCGCCACCAAAGATGAGAGAGACTGGACACCCCAACTAAGGGCAATACATTATTGGGTTTGGAAGTTGGGTAGGGTTTATAATATGTCAATTGATGAAGGGGAAATTTTTTACCATCATGGGGGAAATGCATGGTGTTGAACACCGTTGAGGAAACCATATTCATGGCATATGTATAACTATGCTCGAGAATCATGTTGCAATATAAAGGAATGTACACAATGTTGATGTCAACGGACATTGTTTCATCTACAATCTCAATGGGTAGATTAGGAAAGAGCCCTTGAGGCTTAAAGTGTCAATCGTCAAAGGAACATAGGATGATAGTCTAAGGGACTAATTCTAGGGACCATAACTTCTTCCAAACTAACGAAGGCATAACACAAATGGATGCCCCCTCATCCATGATGCAATAATGAATAGTTAAATTGTAAGTTTACTGTGATGGGGATTTGAAATGCAACTAAAGTGGGGAGTCATGGTTTGGCACTGTCCAAATCAATGGTCATAAATATAGAATCTAGAGGATATATACCTCTGGGTACCAACAAATCCTTTCTCTGGGAAGGGAATGTTTGAAGATCCTTAAGTGCTGACATGGAAGGGGGAGACTATGCCAAATTTTTTATAGTTTAGTAATTGTGTGTAGGGCCTTGTATGAGGATTATTTTTGGTCCTCAAGAGAGGAAAATTGGACACACAAGAGGTGGCATCAACGTTGGATCAATGGATATGCAAAGGACCTCCAAAATATGGTTGAGTAGTATCGAAGTAGATGACTCTGGGTTAGGTGTCTCATAGGTGTGCCTCCAAGTTTGAAGGTGTGTCAATGAAATTTGTGTATATGTGGTAGTAGGAGAGATCCCCATTGTATGATGTGCTTGAAGAAGGGGAAGATGATGGTGTGTCTTGATCATTCATCATTGCTTTTTTCTTTTCTTTTCTTTTCTTTTCTTTTGGGGTGGGAATACATTTTGCAAGTCAAATGCTAAGGGTTACAATTCCCCTATGGGGGAGTGTTGTTTTTACTCGGCCTTTAGATTTGTAGGCATTAGATTTATGGAAGGTCAAGACAATGATAAATAAATTCCTACAAATAATGTAGGGTTGATAGTTACACTTTGACTGGTTTGGATGGCCTTGCCTAGGCTAGTTGTGAGTAGGATGATTTTGATTTTGATTGTTAGCATTGGTTCCCTTGACATTGTTAACGTGATTTTTTTAATTGCTCCATTGCCCCTAGTTTGGTTGTTATTGGTATTGTTGGCATTATTTCCCTTATTCTTGTTACCCTTATGTTGTTTTGTCAGGATTGGATTATCTAGTGGATTTTTTGTGCAAACATGTAACTTTGTTGTGGACTAGCAGGGTGAAACAATTTCATGTTCAAGCAACAAGGAGTTAGGAGGGAATTAGTAGCCCTTGTAGGAGGTAGATCTCTATGAGGTGTCATCATTGAATGGGACATATGGTTTGGCAGGTGGGGGGCCTCCATAGGCATGATTGGGCCCTATAGAGGAAGTGTTTGGACCATTATAAGAAGCATTAAGTTCATGATAAGGTGTAATAGGATCCCCATAAGATTTTCCATAAAGACTAGCTACACGGGACATTGACATATTGGCAAAAACAATCATGGCAAAAGCTATTGACCCTATAATACCATCAATGACACGCAATAACCTTGACATTGAAGGAAGTTCATTCGAAGGAAGCTAGGGATGACAATGTAAAAGTATTGTGATTGCTTATAGATAAGGTTAAATTCTTGGGATTTAAGGATGACATATTTTTCAGTTTGGGGTAGGGTAGTAGACACATCTTTGGTATACTAAGGAGGCGGTATTTCAAAAATTAGTCCATAAGGATTTTTTAATCTAATTAATTTCATGTAAGCTCATCCTACTCCACCACTCCTGAATATGATATGTTATGTGAGTGGAGGTAGTTTCACGATACATAGTAAGGTTGACTCTAGTGTCATGGAAGATATGTAATTGCAAAAAGGTAAAAAAAAATACATTCGCCGTGGACTCAAAGGTAGAACATGTGTCAATAATAAGATAAACATACCACTTAGTCGCAAAGCATATGGGAGTGCATTGAAATAGTCAAATCCTAACAAAATCCTTTGTTATGTTAGTAAAGGAGCATCCAAGAAGAAAATTCGTCATGTGGTAAGTGAGGTCCTCTACATCTCAACCTTTGAATTTATTGATATCCAATGACAACTTAGTAGGCATTGTTGACCAGGTTGCGTCCAGTAGAATAGGTTCATTGGCGAGACATGTTAAATTTGATAGGCTCAATCTAGCTATATGTCGGTTTATCTATACTTTGACCCATGTCCACTAAACTGCTCACTAACAAACCCCAAGATATCGACCATTTCGACATCACCTGCAAGCGGGTGACGTCTCTCTCGAGGTAACTATGGGAACTGTAGGAACCAAGTTTTTGCAACACGAAGTGGAGTGACTTAAATCTACTACAATCAACATCTTAGAGCTTCGACATATCGATCAATGTCCCACAAATTCCATATGATGAAATAAATCAAAATCATCACATACATTCATTAGCTGCGTGGTAGACTTAGTTAATCATCATGTATTAGAATATCATCACCATTCAACCATTATAATGAATAGTAACATAAAAGGAAATAACACATATCAACTATACACACACACATAGAACACTGGGGATTACGTGGAAACCCAAGATGGGAAAAACAATAGAAGCGTTATTCTTATTCACGAGTCACAAAAAATTTAGCAATTCATGTTTGCACACATATCCTGCAAACTTCCTCTTCTCATAACAATAGATATGCACACTAAGCAGGAAGATTGCCCCAACCTCTTGTGACTCGCTCTTGCAAAATCACTATGACAATGTTTATCCATACACCAAAACAAACTTCCTTTAGTATTCAGACCCACAAATTAAGCATTCTACCAAGATCTAACCAACCCAAACTTCCCGATCCATTAAGTATATATAGGACTTATTCACAACCCTCCCACTCCCACTACTTGGACACATTAATGTAAGTGGACACAAAATTGTAACTGCTCCCAACTAACATTGTTGTTGATGTAGTCAAACACCCCTTGTTCCACATTCCTCAGCTACTACGTCGGAGTCGATCTTGTTTTCGCGAGCCACTTCTCCACTAACCCTTCCTCCAAAACTTATCAGTTATTCCAAAAATTTCCAGGGCCAACAGGCCCTCAACACTCATATGTGGCTCATCTCGATCCACTTTACTGTTGTACCTGTGGTGGTTTCCACTGTGCCAGAAACTGATCATACATGTCCTTTACTGATATGACAATATTCTTCACTTTTTTGGCATGCTCTATCAAATACTTGACTAGCTGCGTAGTTAAGATGCCATGTACTTGTTCTTAGACTAATTGGATCATCGTCTTTATCTCCTCATGCTCTCCTTGAATGATGTCGGATACGCAGACCGCTTCATTCTGTAGAGATTCTACCTATTGACTCCTCCTTTGCTACTCTTCTCTCAACTGATTGGTTATTCCTGAGAATAGTTGCTTATTCTTGGCTACCTTTGTCATCCTTTCTTGTGGTGGTAATTTCTTTATAACATCTATAAGCTTCACAGCTCTAGATTTTGCATTTTCCAATTTAGTAGTGATTCCTTGTAGACCTTTGTCGTCCATCAAAGCTACCCAGGCCTGCGCACTTTCATCAAATAGATTTGTGCATTCTGCCTCTAAGGCCTTAATCCCATCTAGTGAAGCTTTAGCTTCCACATATCACTGGTCCCGCACCTCCTGTGGTGTACCAGGCATTCCTTGTGCTTCCAAGTCACTAATTCTTGTTTGAAAGCCCTTAATGACTTCACTCAAGATTGACGTCTTGTTCTCAAGTGGAGATGCTTCTGCCATTTGGACTTCAGGAACTTCACTGCAACGGAGCCACTTGTTGGCTTATCTATACTTCGAACCAGGCCCACTAAACTACTCAGCAACAAACCCCAATATATCGGCCCTTTCGGCATTCCCTGCAAGCATGTGACATCTCACCCGAGAGACCTATGGGAATTGCAGGAACCAAGTTTCTGCAATAGTGAAGGGGAGTGACTTAAATATACTACAATCAACATCTTAAAGCTTCAAAAAATTGATCAATGTCCCACAAATTCCATATGATGCAATATATCAAAATCATCACATACATTCATTAGTTGCGTAGTAGACTTAGTTAATCATTGTGTATTAGCATATTATCACCATTCAACCATTATAATGCATAGCAACATAAAAGGAAATAACACATATAAACTATACACATACATGCATAGAACACCAAGGATTACGTGGAAACCCAAGACGGGAAAAACCATAGAAGTGCTATTCTTATTCATGAGTCGCAACAAATTTAGCACTTCATATCTGCACACACAACTTGCAGACTTCCTCTTCTTATAACAACAGATCTACGCACTAAGCTGGAAGATTGCCCCTACCTCTTGCGACTCGCTCATGCAAAATCACTATGACAATTTTTCTTCATAACCCAACCAAAACTTCCCAACCCATTACATATAGATAGGAATTATTCACAACCCTCCCACTCCCACTACTTGGACTCATTAATGTAAGTGGACACAAAACTGTAACTGCTCCCAACTAACTCCGTTGTTGATGTAGCCAAACGCCCCTTGTTCGACATTCCTTGGCCGCTACATCAAAGTCGATCCTGCTTCCATGGGCCACTTCTTCATTGACCCTTCTTCCCAAACTTATCAGTTACACCCAAAATTTCCAGGGCCAACACTATAGATGGAAAAATATTTAGTGTATGGGAGGAGGAAGAGGGGGAGTTAGAGGAAGTGGTGAGGTTGACCTAATCTTGACATGATGAAATAATTAGTAATGTTCCTACATAATAGATAAAAAAGAGCTAGGAGACCGACAAGAAAAGGAGGAAGACCATGAAGTGTCATAGAATGCCCAGGCTAGTAAGGGTTCACAATAGAGTCAAAGGTGCACACTATTTTTTTAAAACTAAAATCAACTATATGTTTCGAATAAGTGTGATCATGAATGTGTCTCCACGATAATGTCGCCATTGGTAACAATTTGAAGATTTAGGTGGTGAACAATGTGGTTTCCAAGTGTGCTTCCAATGGTGACAAATATGGTTTTGGGGACAAGCTTCTTGATAGTTAAAAAAAAACATACCTAAGTCACTATTAAGGTTGAAACAACATGTAATGTTGAACATATCCTTCCAAGTGAGCCTCCACTAGAGGTGATGAAATCCATCGATCGTGTAAGCCATGTGAAAGTGTGAAAGAGATGTGTTATAGTGACCAAAACACGAGGGGATCGTAAATTCAAGGAGGAAGTTACACTATCCATAAGAGTAGGTTGGTTCCTACCAGGGTTTATACTAGTGGTGATTGGTATCTCAAGTAGTTTGGTGCTTACAAATATTTGTAACAATAGGTTTGTGCCTACAAAGAATTATAAAGAGAAAGTTTTGTGGTTTTCTCTTGAAAGGGTTTCCACGTGAATCTTGCGTTCCATTTTTTGCAATTAATAGATATCATATGCAATTGTTTTCTTATGGTTGAGGAATGTTTGAAACCGTTAAAAAATCGTCTTATACTAATTCTCCCACCCCTCTCAGTATAAGTGTGTGCTCAACACAAGGGGTGTAGATGCATGCATTGAAGAACATTCAAAAATTCATGTGGGGAGTATCCTTCATGTCCATGTCTCAACCTAGTATTTAACACTTATCTTTCAAGGTGTGTCCTTGATATCACTCTTGTCAGTAAGGGACTACTTTCTTCATAGAGTAAACTTCTAGTCTCAAAGTTTGAAGATCATGGAGTGTTTTTTTATTACATACCTCCAAGATCCTAATCTAATTTATTTGTGGGTGTTGTTTAATTAAATATGTTGGCCCTATGTTTACTACACCCTACCGTGAATGACATTGGTGTAGGGGTCATAAGCTAACGATTATTCAAATTCGATTATAATATTAGATTAAGTGGTTAATTTGAAGGGTTACTTGCTTATTAAGTGGTAAAATTTATGTGCAAAGAATAAGGTATGAGATTGTTGAACTTAAAGGTTGTTGGAAAATATATTTAAACACAAATGAAATGTTCTTAGAAACAATTAAATGAGTTTTCTCTTATCTATTCAAATTTCATTTTAATTGTTTGCAGACTAATCAAGTAACCAACAATAAAGCAATGAATGCTTTAGGAAAAAATTAACATGCAACCCAATGCCCTCCAAACAACCAAAAAGCCTAAACATCCACAATTTTCATGTCACTAAGCAACATAATTTTAAATAGAGGTGCACTTATGATACTAGGAGCTCAAGGACCTACACAACTACCTGAATAGGATTGCACATGATTGAAGGGAAAATCGTGCCACTATGTTAAAATAAAGTTGACACACATGCCATTTCTATGGATGGAAAAAATAAAATTTAAAGCCTCTCAACTGTGGGTTGGAAAAATTAAACAACCAACTAATCTATCATATAGACTATTAGAAATATTTGAGAAATAGTGAGCAAATCCTACCCAACCAAGGAGGATATTTAAGGATATTCCCCAATACAATTGTCACTCTATTGTTGGGATATTTGTGCATTATATGACCAAATGAGTCTCACTCATTTTGTTCGAATGATGAGGCACACAAAAGATAAAATAAATAAACAACCAATCTATAACCTATTTTATCCCCAAGCCAGAAATTGAGATATTGTTTTTAAATTAAGTGGAGGATCAAGTGGGAATTCCAATGAACAAGAAAAAAAACCAAGCAATCTACTATCTCCTACAAATGGTTAGTATTCCAAATCCTTAACTCAAAAAACTAAATGAAGAAAGCATTCATATGAGCAAGTTATTAGGGGAAAGAAAGCAAGATCTTTGTATTAACCAATGGAAAAGAAATTAGAAAAAGGACTTTCACCTCGGAGAGTATTGAGGATGGCCTCCAATGTTCTTGCTTTGTGAAGGCTCTTGAACCTAAGTAGGACATCTGTCTCAGATTCCAAGATGATTCCAATAGCATCTCCCTTTATGAAATTATCAAATGGAGGGAAAATTTGGCATCATAACACCAAGGAAGATAAAAAAGAAGGACTAAAGCGAGTGGGATTCACATTGCTTGGAGAAATTATTGTAGCATAATTTTAATACAATTGAGACTATTGAAATGGAAGATGGAGACCTCTATTTATCATATTTCATTGGAGCCAATTGAAGGGTCCTTGGCCACTATTATGTGTCTCATTCAACCCAGAAATTCCCTGAAGTTCCTATCTCATTGAATGAGTCATAGAATTAACCAAATCACACTGCAATAATGATTGCGCAACTGTCAAAGGATTAAGGGCATATTTTCACACTTCATAAATGGATAATCATGTAAGTCTTCAATGAGTGATGACATCTTCATGAATTTGGAAAAACAAAGTCATCAAGGATGGTAAATATTTTATTATTAATGCAAAAAGGGGATATATAAAGTCTGGAGGTCCCTCACACCCCCCTAAATTTGCTTCCGAGGTGGAATCGGAGTCGGAAGAGGAAGAATCAGAACTGGAGGGAGCGAATTTATTCAGATGGATATCAGAATCATCAGGGAGAAACATAATTTCTCCAGAAGGGTACTGATCTTGTTCACAAAAATAAAGATCCCACCAAGCGGATCTAGTTGTTCGGAGAAAGATGCAAGCTTTGGTTTGGATTTCTTTTGTGGACATTTGCTTGCCCAATGACCTTTCTTTCCACAAATAAATCATTTTTCTTTGTCTGCTAGCTCAGACCTTTTTCTAACATAAGATTTCTTATAGAAAGGGTTTCTAGATTTTTTCATATAAGACTTGTGAGTCTTATGCTTGTAGGCTTTGTCAAGATGATATCTAGGAGTACTTGTATGGGATCTTTTATTTTTCTTCTTGCAGTGGCAGGATTCTTTTCTGAAATGCCCTCTATTGTAAGCACCACAACCCCAATCAAGCATTTTTGCAACATCTTTACAAAAACTAGGCGAATACATAGATTGGTGCCTTTTGAAATCCCAACTGACTCTCTTTTCTAGGCAATGTTCTTTCCAGGTTTCCATGATAAAACCATGGAGTTGTGCTAATGAGAGTCTGCGAAGATTAATCTTCTTATCTTTAAGAAATTGTTCCACAGCATCTGGAACATGACCGGGAAAACTTCTAAGATAATGTTTCAAGTATGTTGGTTCACCAGATTTTCCAGAAGAGATAGAAGGTTCTGCATATAGCAGAAGTATTTCTCACTTTGACTCAGGTCACAAATTCTTGCAGACATGAATAAAGAATCTAGGTGCTCATAGTCTTCTTTATCGTCAGGGCCATAGAACCCTTTTCCCAAAGCATGCAATATCTGTTGATCTGCATCAACAACATTCAAAATCTCATCTTTTGCTTCTTGTGGTAGCCACCGCCACCATTCATGTGCTAAACCAGATAATCCAGCTATCAGCTGTAAAGCTAATTGTTGACCGGGAATATTTGAATCTTGGGTTTTTTTATATAAAACCCATTGGCCAAGAAGCTATATTGCTGACTTTATTTCTGCTCGCGACTGACATTGGATATTCAGAACGGGTTGCTCAAGCGTCTGTGACATCAGGTTATTCATTCCATTTATTCCAAAATGGAATTTGTGAGAAGGAGCAGAAGAGGCATCTTGCATTTCTAAATCAAAAGTGGGAGGAGGAGGACCTGAGGAAGAACCAACTTCATGGCTGAACCCTAAACTACGCTAGGTATCTTCTGTGTGAGAGGGGAATTTAAGCATAGCCATATATCTTTCAGGTAATTCCTTAAGCATTCTATGGAATTGACTTACTAAGCTTTGTATTTCTTGGAATTCTTCTTCATTTTGACCAAACTTAAAATATGGTCTTTCATCCTCATCTTGGACACTCATCATACCAAACGAGTAACTTTTAGAGTGTTTTTGTTGGTGTCCTTTTAGTGCAAGATACATTGCTACTTGGCTGACCGAGCCAATTTTATTTTTCAATACTTGAGTTTTGGTCAAAAGCTTACCCAATACATTCAGCCTTTTCTCTGTCTTGTCATAGGCTGTATTGACTACATTTTTTATTTCTTCTATATCATGTAGCAAATGATCCAGAAGGTCAAGTTTGGTTTGGAGCATTGATATCTTATCATGCTCATCCTCCATTTTTTTCTTTATCTGAATGATATCCATGGCCATATCATCCATATTTTCTGTTGTGAGATGTTGTTGCAAATTTCCATAGTTGGCAAGCTTTATTTCATCTGAGACAGTTTCAGTGGGAATAGAAGATTTATAGGGCATGAATTCTTTTTTAATTTGTCCATCAATTGAAAACTATCTAAAGGGAACATCTGGAAGATTTCTTCCAGGGACATATGACCTATCACCTTTAGCAGAGGTGATTTCCATAGTTGATCCATTCCTAGGTAAAGATGAAAACATATAGAAACTCGGGAGTTCTCTATTATGATTATGTTTTAATCTCTAGAGTATTTTCTTGCAGGCTGGACAGTCTGAGTCCTGACCTTTATGTTCAGTGTCATAGACCCCATAAAAGGATGGCTGAACTGAAGTAGAAGAAGCAGGTTCATGTCTATTTGACTTAAAATCAACATTATTCACAGAAGGGGTCCTGAGAAGAGGACGAGGAAAATGAGGGGTAGGATGGCCTTCAGGGATTCAGAATGAGTGGGAGGATCTATCAAAAGAAATCAGGGTATTGAGAAAAGACTCTATTTTATGTACAGAAATATCTTGGTTCCTTAACTCTTTATATTTCACTTCCCATTGTCTAGGGTAGTTTATTCCTGTCCAGTCAAAAGTAATTGGAGTAGTTTGTTTATATTTATCCGTCTCCACCATGTTGTGCAGGTGCGAGCTCCGATGGACCTTAGACCGGAGAGGGGGAAGAGTATCATTCCCAAAGCGGATGAGAACATAGGCTTTGAGCTATATGATCTTGGATCCGGAATCCATTTCAAAGCCACGTGATAAGATATATGCTTTAAGTAAATCATAGATATAGGGATCTTCAAGACTAATAGAATACTTAGGAAAAATGGTGACAAAACACGGGCCATTATGTAAGGGAGCAGTAAAGCCTCCAATGATGGCATCAGAAAAATCAATATGCCGAGTGTCTATGGCTACACACAAAGAAGAAATGGGAAGATAGGGACGAACTAATGGACCAAGGCCAAGTTTAATTGCCCCAAGATGGGCGTACTTATATCCTTGGGTTTTAGCCCAATCTATCTCGGACTTATCTAACAAATTAATATGCACAGGCTCATCTTTATCTGTAAAAGAAAAATCAACAGAGCTAACTTTGATTTGAGTGTGAGTTTTATATTTCCACCATGATAACTTATAAACATCAGAAGGTAAGATGGCTGGTAATTGCCAATTTTCGGAAGGATTTAAATCATGGATATTGATTACTGAAGAAGATGTAGAAGTCTCTTGTTGAAAAGAGGAACGTCGTCCAGCTAAAGATACATTTGTATTGTTGTCTCTCTGATAGTCTAAAGTTTGGAGCGGGACTGAATCCATTGAAGAGTCCATGTAACACTCACCTTTATCGGGCAGTAAATGGGAAAAATCGCTCACAAGGGTTCCTACAATTCTTAAAAAGGATTTACGGCGCCTATCTACGGCTATGACCTCACCACATCTTGGATATCCATTTTCCCAACACAGAACCTTCACTTTAAAAATAAGGAAATAGATGAAAGACTGTAAACAGAAATGCAGAGATACATCAACTCATATAGTAGAGGAGAAAAATAGAAATGCTGAGACTTACAACACAAAAGGCCAAATGGTGTTGGCTCTGATACCAAACGATTCCAAGATCTCTTTTGGATTTCTGTGGCAAACTTGCTTGTTTTTCGTTATATCTTTCACACTCAATTTACATACATACTATCAGGTCGTCTTCGGACTGCGAAGATCATCACTGATATTATCACACTTGAAGATCAGGTAGCTTTTCATCCCAATTGTTCGCTCGAAGTGCAGAGGGAGAGCATACGCTACTGACTTCTTACAGACTCTTTACACTTGAGATATCTGCTTTTCATATGCCAGTTCGCACTAAGCACAGGCACAGAGGATACACAAACCTCGACTCAAATATTTGCAAAGCTCTCAAGTCGCCAAAATCGAATGCCTAAATGAGAGCCTTGGAGTCTTATTTATACAAAAACTAGCTGGTGGCCCGATGACTCTAGATTGACAACATTCAGTCAAAAGTAAAGATTCGGGGAAGAGTGTGGAGACAGCCACATCCGTTATCTCATCCCTTAAGTGGTCAAACTGACATATGGGGACCCGAATAAATTACTTTAGACGGAATTTAAGACAGAATCAAACTGACTTGCCTTTTTAAAACAAAGGGACATACATCCGACAACATAAAATAAAATTATTACAATGTGGAACCTATTAAGGTGGCCCACCATGCCTTTCAATCAATAGTCAGGGTCCCACCCTTGCAGATGGATACAGTCTGACAACATAAAATAAATTATTACAATGTGGAACCTATTAAGGCGGCCCACCATGCCTTTCAATCAATCATAGGGGTGCCACCCCTGCAGACAGATACAGATCTCTGGTCCATCACTGAGATCCACTCCACCACACGGATAATCAAAAGGATCCCCATCAGAATCCACGGGTTCATATGGCATAATGTATGGGTAGAGATTATAGTCAAAGCATTGCTCAACGTCTGACCCAAACATAACCTGGTTATTTCCACACATAAAATCTCCTTGAAAAGTTGACTCCACTCTATAGTTAAGAGGAATCCTTCTGGTGTGAACTTTGTTGTCAATTCTCTTGCCGTCTTGATCTCTTTTGATGAACTTCTAGGTTGTATAAACAGTATGTTCAAGCGGCATATATCTTCCTCCAAGGTGTTGTAATTTAAATTTGAACCACATGTGGTTCTGGTCTGCAACCTGCATATCAGCTTGAAGGTGGAGGATGAAATTAGCCCTTCGATGAACCCAATCTTTTCTTAGACAAAACTTATCTAAAAATATTTCAATCCACCCTAACCATTTATTGTTGATAAGATTTGACGGGTCTGCACATATAACTCTCTCGCGTTCTTCTCCGCAGAATTGAAGAATAAGGTTATATGTGGTCCAGGTAAGATCACCATGTCCCAAGTCAACATACCACATTTCTATGCCTTCTTCTTCATTGCAATCTAGCCAAACTTCTCGACAACCAATTAATTTGTCCTGTGCCTTTTCCAAACCAAGAAAGGCATCTTTTTCCCATTTCTCCAAAATTTGGAGTTTAAGTGGAGATTCTTGGATTTGTCTTATGAGAGTTAAAGACAGAAACTTCTCAGCCTGTGTTCTGTTTGCATGCTCCAAAGATTGTTGACGCTCTTCTGGTGTCAAGGATTCATCCCATGGCTTCAAGAACAAGCCTGCCTGAGAATGGCTAAGTGGGGATGGAAATGGCCTTGCTGGACTCTTGCCTTTATCTTTTTGTGAAGAACTGGATGTGCCTGCACTGAACATATTGAGCTGGGGCAAAGCTTGAGTATGGAACTCTTCTCTGGTTAACATATCAGCAACATAATTAAGATAACCAGGCTTATAAACAATGTCAAAATCAAAATTTTGTAACCATAAAAACCATTTTAAAATCCTAGAACTATTCTCTGCCATAAGATTTTCATTCTTAAAGATCCCAAGCATTATTTTCAAATCAGTTCTAACTAGAAACTTTACAGGCTTAAAAAATAAACGAAAATGATTGACTGTCTTTTTAACAGCCAGGATTTCTTTGTGGCTCGATGGATAATTGAGTTATACATATTTAAATGATCCCGAGGCATAGCCACAAATCTATTCTCTCTCGCCATTCTTTTCAATTAGAACTCCACCCCATGCATTTGTTGAAGCATTTGTTTCAATTACAGGATTACCAGTTCCTTGGGGAAGAGAGAGAGCGAGGAGTTGCTACACTCTTGTTTTAATTTTCTAGACTGCAGCAGTCAAATCTAAAGACCATTTAGGGGGATTCTTTTTCAATCTCTTCTGAAGGATATGAATATCTTCAACTTGTCGTTTATAGAATGGTCTGATGTAGTTGAGACTTCCTAGAAATCTCTAAAGCTGAACCTTTTCTAATATCTAATTCAGGAAATGCGAGAACACCTTTAAGACATGGTCCTGAAGAATTACTTGCCCTTTGTTTATCTTGAAACCGAGAAACTCGATTTCAGTCTTTCCGATTTCCATCTTGCTCTTTGAGAGAACAAGACCATGCTTATAAACTAAATGATAAAATTCTTGTAAATGCTTTAAATGATCTTGCAAGTTCTTAGAGCATATCAGGACATCATCTATGTAGACTAATGCCCATCTTTTTTCCCTGAAAATATCCTCCATTCTCTTTTGGAATTCAGCGGGGGCATTGTTTATTCCAAAAGGTAAGACTTTCCATTGATATTGGCCATGGGGAACAACGAAAGTAGTCTTAAACCTATCTTTTACTTCAATCCCAATTTGATAGAAACCAGATTTCAAATCAAACTTACTAAATATAGTACATCCAGCAATCCGTTGCAGAAGACTAGCTTTATCAGGTAATGGATACCTACTTTTTCGGAGCACTGCATTGAGAGGTTTATAATTCACAACTAGTCTTGGCTTACCTCTCTTAATCTCTGAGTGTTTGTTAACAACAAAGGCTCTGCAAGCCCATGGACTCTTAGAGGGTTCAATTAACCCTTTTGAAAGCAACTCTTTAATTTCACTAGCACAAAATTCTCTCTCAGAGGGAGAAATCAATCTAGCAGAGGCTTTCATAGCTTTATGTTTTACCAGAGGGTCAAAAGGAAGGGAAACAAAGTATTTTTCTCTGGTCCAGAAAGCATTAGGGCTTTCTAAAGTGCAGTCTTTCTCAAGCTTTTCAGAGATATCAACAAGGGCCTTGTCCTTGTGCATTTTTGCATAGGCAATGCATCTCTCCATTTTGAACAATTCTGCAATGTTTGTTTTAGGCTCAGTTCTTTTCACAAGGATTTTGCATTTCAAATGAGCTTCAAAGGATAAAGGACAAGAAATTGGCTTTCCTTTTATGGTACACTTAAACAACATCTTAACAATGTCAAAAGTAACAAGGCTCACTCTATTTAGGAATTCAGAGCCTAATATACAATCTTCTTTTATACTATCCAACCTATTCAAGGATAAAGCTTCTGTACATCCTTCTATTTGAATAGGAAAGTCTGCTACTCTACCCAAAAGTTGTACAGGGGTACCTTCTATAGAAACTCCATGTTCTGAAGTCTTCTCCCAATAGAATGAAGGGATTGTGCTTCCTTTTGCTAAATTCATCTGACAACTTGAATCAATCATGCAATCCAACTTATAGGGCTTGAATTCTGGAGGACAAAAAGAAACTTGAATGTACATTTTAGGACCTGTGAAAAGTCCTAAGGAAGGTTTAGGGAGAAGAGCATCTTCTTTTGAATCTTTCTTTTCATGCTCAGGGCTCTTAAGAGCTATGTCATATTGTCAGCACATCTCATCTTCAGAAGACTGATCTTTTTCTCTGACTGTTAATTCAAGCACTCTTTTCAAATCTTCAATTTCCCTTACAAGCTTCCTAAGGAAATTTTGTTTTTCTTTGATTTGCAGGCGAAGCAGATTTTCTTTATCGTTTCTGAACTTCTGCCTATTCTCATGCTCTGCAGGATATTGCTTATATAAATCTGCAGGATTGTAGAATGCAAGATGATGGGAAGGAGAGAGTTTACCTTCTTCTGATTGCTTCTCTTTTCCTTTAAGTAATGACAATAGCTTTTTCTTTTCTTCCTTTAATTCTCCTCTGAGAATATACTCAAAAACATGAATCTCGGATAATTGTTGATCAATTGCTGCAGCTAATCGTTGTTGAGAAGATGGTTTTGTTAAGGCAGAAAACATATAACAAGAAAAATCAAAGTCTAGAGGTCCCTAGGTCTCCATTATGAATGCACATGAGGTGTGCACCAAACTAAGGGATTGATTAGCGCAAGCAAGAAATATGTACTACTCTTCTTGACACAAAACTAGAAAGACATTAAATGAATGAAAGTGACACATCCTTGGAAAGATGTATGAAACCACATAAGTGTCATTAATCCTACCTCGCACCTTGAAATGCCGGTCTATATTGGGGAGTCTCGGACTCCGAGTAGGATAAAAGACAACTAAAATGTAACGCTTTTCTAGCAAATTTTTGATAAAACAGGTCAAAATTGTCTCTGAAAATTGCTATTTCTCAATTTTGTAATTTCAATAATCATAATTACTTGTCCTAGACTAAATGACCAATTTTAAAACTACCCAGATTGTCGAAATTATTACGATTTGAGCTTTCCAAATTGCAATTTCAGCCATTCTGGCTCTTCTAGATTCAGACAGGTTGTGGGCGTTTTGGTTAGCGCTTATACTGCGCCCTCGAACTCGAGTGTTTGCTTTGAGGAGTTTAAGTGGGTATTTGCCAAAATGACAAGGGCCAAGAGAAACCACCTGCGGCTCATAAGCTCTCGGCTTTTCATTACTTAGATGATCCGGGAGGGCGATTCATGGGGTGCCTATCCCATCCTCTGTGTTTACGCTTTGCTGTGACAAGAGAAAGGGCATATCGATACTTGGTGAGCCATGATACAGCAGAGGCGTGTTCCTTCTGGACTGTGTCTCATTAGCTATGAGGAATTTAGAATTGCAATGCGTGGGAGGGCAATGGAACAAGAACGGGCACGGGAAGGGGTAGATAATTCGGTTCAAACAAATAGAAAATTTATAGGCTTGCCAGATGATAGTAGCTATGGCCGCACATGCCTACGAGAATGATCTGTTTATTTATCACGCTGCATGATCTGTTGGAAATCCATTGCCCTACTCCTCTGCAAGGGATGCAGTATATAAGTATTTTTTAGAGCATCCTTGTGTCAGCAAGGATGGAAACCTAATTCACATGAAAGAGCTGCTCTTTATAAAGAGCGTGAGCTGCTTTCGTCGATACATGTTTCAACGCTACAAAGCACCTCTCCAGGCAAGCTTGTAGTGCGCTGTTCCTTTTACGCATGCTCTTAATTTCAATGTTGTGCTTTCAGTATAGTTTTATCGATTGGCTGGGCGATTTTGGTTTGTTGGTTTTGAATAGGTGCTCGGTGCAGTGAACAAATTCATTTCCACCTTCACAGAGCGTTTCACAACACGTTACAACCCTATGCTTCGAAATTACAACTTCGTCATGCATTTAGCAGAGTTGTACGAGGCTTTCGCCTTCTTTGGTTTGGCTTCTCACAGTAGACCAGCAGTTGTATGCAAATTCGAGTATAAGGCCATATAATAACAGTAAGGGTGTGTTTACAACTAACACTTATAACATTTATGCCTTTTCTTTAATCAAATTAGAGAAAACAAGGGCATAGTTTAAAAGTTCTACAATTTCAAACAGAAAGTTTTGGAGTTCTACGATTTCAAACAGAAAATTTTGAATATTTTCAGTATGATTTTTAAAAATTTGATAGAAAAATTTAAAAATTCTGGTTACAACTCTCAAATTCTGAAATTTTGGGTAGCCTAAGTGTTTTTTATGATGTTGAATCAGTTTCTATAATCTAAATTGCCATTAAAATGCAGTTAAATTCACATTCTGCAAAATAAAAAACACTGGATTCTAGTGAAAAACCCAATCGAACCAAATCATGAAATTTTTAAACAACTCCGAAAACAAATACTAAAGTGTCTTTAGTTTTGCAAATGTGCCAATCACTACTTTCTTATAAAACTTACTAAGTTATCAATATATAAAGTCACACCTTTATGATGAAATTTTTCTAAAAATAGATATAGAATGAGATATAACACATAAGAAGTACCATCCCTTTTTGAAAATTCCTTATGTATAAGGACTGCACATACCCTAAAATTAGACCCCAAAATAATATTTGATCAAATATTTTCCATGTTAAAGTAATTATCTAGGTATAATATTCACCAAGTGACACCCAAATATTGCATTAACAAAACTAAATTACCAAAATTCCCATACCCACCACTTGTACATGAAAATTTCCTACAATTAAGCATATTGGGACTTGCTAATGACAATAAATGTGTATGCATAGTAAAATCATGAACAGCCTATTTAATTGGAGGTTAATGGTGCCCAAACCATCCTAATATTCTACTCCTTGGCAAATCTTGGTTAAAAATTTAAAATTAGGTCTTAACTTCCCACCATTTGTAAGTGATGAAGACTTTGACTTAGGGAGGACCACTTTACCCCTAAGTAAGATGTACATTAGTGTTTGTATGACTAATGTACATCAATGTAGGTAGCACTCCTCTAATGATTGAGAGAGAAGAGAATATTTACCTTTCGATGGAGATAGTTGCAGCAAATAGAGAAATTATTAACAAAGATTACAATGTTGTTGGGGAATACATTGTTAAAGAAGAATATAGTGCTGTTGCGCACATGGGAACAAAGGAAGAGGAACAAATTATTCCATTGTTAGAAGAACAAATGGTTGGGCAATGCATAAAGAGTGTGGCTGAAGATGTGAGATTGGGATGTTGGGAAGGAAAATGGTTCCTTTAGTGAAAATGAGGTTGACAAGGTTGCAACATAAGAGAAAATTGTTGGTTATTTGCAGCTTATGCATGTAGGAATTGAGGTGCCAAGGACGGACATTGAACAAGGTGTAACAGAGAAAATTGGCGGTGTTCCAATGGTTAATGTAGTTAAAGGCCAAAAGGCTGTGAAAGAATTGCTAAATCTTTCTGAGCAGAGAACTAATGACAATCTGAAAAATGAATTTATGGAGAAAGATGGTTCATACCAAGGTTTGTTGGTGTGGTTGTTGCTAATTAGACTGTTGTTGTGTAGGGTTCTATGGTTGTATTTTGATCGATCGAGAAAGTTGAAGAAAACATAATTTAAGGCTATGAACCAGGAGGTTCATAATTCTTTAACGAGGGGAGTATGATGCGGAGCATCCACGCTCACCTCCACTCCACCACATTGTTTTCTAGTTGTGATGTTGAATATTGTAACTTCTAAGAATATTATATTTGTATATTATTTATTCTGGAGATGTTCCATACCTCCGATGTGATTATACTATGAATCCGGAGATGTTTATTCCTCCGAGAAGTTGTGGTAACTAGGGTTATTAGACCCACCATGTGGGGGTCGGCCCAGTCAGTTATAATAGGGTATTTAACCTAATGGTTAAATACGAGCCTACATGTACTTGTGTAAAATATATGTCAGTGTAGTGTATAAATAGAGGAGGTGTGTTCCTCATTTGATACACTCACTCACTTGAGAGAGGCGCACTTGTGGAGGAGAGGTCTGCTATGGTGGAGGAGGAGATCATGTCTTTGGTTTGCATCTTTGTATATTGCTGGTCATCTATATTGAGGAAGCTTTACTGGGTTTTCTACCCCATGAGGGTTTCCCAGGATAAATCTGTGTCTCTTGTGTTTATGCTATGCTTGTTGTTTCTTCAGTGATCCTGTATATGCTATTATTGTGAAATGGAATGTAATGCTGCTATTTTCTGTCTTAGAATATTAAATTTTAACATGGTATCAGAGCTAAACTAAAGGAAGGCAAGGTATGGCACTTACGACACTTGCTTTACTTACGACAATTTGAAGGTTAGGGTTTTATATAGCAAAAACCAATCATCATGGAACTTTCGCTATAAATCCATTTTGGAGAAGGTTCAGGATCTGAAACCTTTACAAGTTGTAGATAACATCTCCAAGTATCGTGTGTCCAAAGGGAACCCTTAGATTCGTTGTACTTTGTAAGTTATGATCAGTACAAGTTAGGGTTTATGCCTCTTCCAAATCTCAGTCAAAATCAGGTGACCTGGGAAAAAAGGTCATAACTTGGGATAGGAAGCTCCAAATGCAATTTCGTAAAAAGTGACAGGTAGTACACAGACTGTACTATGTCAGGAAACTTTTTTAGAGGCCGAAGCTGAACCAGTGACACGTGGAATGCCGTACAAATTCGCTCTCCTGTTTAATCCCATAAACAAGTCACGTTGCGACACTTGGCGTAACTCTCTCTCAGAGAGTCCAATTGAGGTCAGACCTGTCAGGATGGAAAGATAACAGGGCGAGCTATCTTAGGAAAAGTTTTCAGAGGACGAAGTTCAAACAGTGACACGTGGCATGCCGTACAAGTTCGCTCTCCTGTATTATCCCAAAACAGGTCACGTTGCGACATTTGGCATAACTCTCTCTCAGAAAATCCAATTGAGGTCAGACCTGTCAGGATGGAAAGATGACAGGTCAGGATACTGCAGAAAAAGTTTTCAGACCCTGTGGAGCAAAAATTTCAGAGTTATAGAAGAAACAATCAGGTACATATTTCTGTCAAAACAGAATTATTTTTGGAGCACCTTTATTCATGGCTTCCGGAATTTAGGGTTTCGGAGAAAGTTAGAATTTTTGGAATCGGAATCCACGGCTGAATGCTACTCAGAAAAATCGAAATTTAGAGACCAAGATCAAATTTTTTGGTTGGGTAGAAGACCGGGCTTTATCAAACCCTAGCTCGGGATTTTGATCAGAAAGATGGAAAATTAGGGCTTCAACAAAAGTTGGAATTTTTGAAGTCTGTAACCATGGCTGGAAGCTCCTTAGAAAAATAAGAGTTTAGAGCCTTGGATCAAACCTTTTGATTGAGCAGAAGAGTGGGCTTCATCAAACCCTAGTTCGGGATCCTGTCCAGAAGATCCAGAAGTTTCAAAGGCAATTTTGAGGGGTCAAATTTTGGAATTGAAGTATGCTAGTTTGATCAGCTCAGCAAGACACATCCTTCCATTCATTCGGAAGTGTGAAAGTCAAAGATTGAATTTTTAGGGTTTCTCTAGCAAACCCTAATCAAGCTCCAGATCAAGTTTCAGGGGGAGTTGAGGCTAAGGCCTTACATAAGAAGACTACAAGAAGTCTCGACAGGTATGACTTAAGGAGGTTCAGGTATGTCTTGAAATCTTATTCTCGATTAAGTTCATGATGTGTTTGTCTTCATATTATTTATTAGTACATTCTTGATTAATGTTAGAATTGTCTTATCACCCTAGTAACAGTATGAATGCATGAAGACATTCATTGATTAGGGCTATATGATTGTACTAATGCATTATGGTGTTGTGTGAGGTTGATGTTGTCTACTAACAAGATACAGGTACATCACAAAAGACAATTCAAGTTCCATGACCATGACAACATGAAGACAAAGACTCACGAGGTATGTATGACTTTGTTATATTATGTTTAACCTATGAGACATGCAGGTTCTAGCTCAGGATCTCTAAATCATTGAAGAGATTGTTTAGGTATGCTGTACATAACTAAGCAGGTATACTAATCCAGGTATGTTTTCCTATGTCATGATAGAATCTTACCTTGTGTTAGGATCCCTTATGTAAGTATACTTGGTATGATTGGTTAGTAATCAAGGGTTTATGCATATTATGTCTCTTATCTTGGTTGATGATTTAACTAACTAGATCAAACAAGAATATGCATGAGTAAAAGAAGACTTCCTTGAAACCCTGAATACTAATGATCATGACTGTACATATTCAAGATTATTTAGAATTAGAATGTTTTGATAATATTGAGAATATACTAATGAATGTATGTTTGTGTATGAGATCATGAGGATGACACTAGTGTACACTTGAGCATGCACAGTGGTACAGAATGAATAGAAGTTCAGGAGATATACAGAAGATCAAGCGGGAGGCAACCACACAAACATAAAAGATAAGTATTTGAGTTGTTATTAGAAATAGTAAATGATATTGCTTGTATGCATATTTGTATTCCTCGAATATATCATGCTGAGTGTAAACATTCATAAAGCATTGAATAGTATACTACTAATATGCATATGATTGGTAAGTTGGACAAACATTCCATTGTTTCCTGTCTAGAATGAAACCTCTTTGCTGACATGCTGAGAGCTGTGCACACTCTCGATAGTATGTTCTGGTAAAGATGGAAGGCATCTAGATAGCTACTGCATGCATACAGGATATGGGAAAGTGTTGTGCCAAAGTATTGGTCAAAATAGTTGCATAACTATGTAAATGATATCTGTATGCATAATAGGTTATCATGTCAATAAGATTTGATGATTATGAAGTATTACTAATCATGTACTTAATTTTGATTTGTAGGAAGAGAATCATGATGAGATGTTTTGCTCCAAGGGACTAGATAAGACCATTCTCTTAATGATGTAATTAAAGAAGAAGTGTGAATCAGGTTCTGTACGGGTACCCAGGATCGGTAGTCAATTGATGAGCTTAATGATCATCATGGGTGATGTGGATCTCAACCTTTGCTACAAGGTTGAATATGGCTTCTATACACATATGACATGGATGCAAGAAGGAACTCACCACAGAGTTCGAATGATTTTGAGGCTCATATCAGTAGACCCATCTGACGAGAGATGGCACAAATAGATATGCAGAAGATCACTCAATGCAGAGTGTGAATAATGGACAATTGACAGCTTCATGACAAAGCTTGGGCTTTACCAGAAGCAAAGCTGTTCCTAACCTTTACCTTAAGGTTGTGGATGATGAACCTATCATACCATTATTGTATGACGATGATCTCTTTCTGACAAGGAATGAGAAACAGGTCATGAAAATGGCTGCAGAAATGAAAATGAAAGATCTTGGATTAATGCACTACTTCTTAGGTCTAGAAGTATGGCAAGATCCAAAAGGAATCTTTTAAATCAAGGTAAGTATGCTGTGAAGTTTCTAAAAAGATTTGATATGTTGGAGTATAAAGCCATGGCCACTCTCATGGACTCCAACTTGAAGTTATTAATTAATGACTCATCGTATTTAGTGGACCTAACCCTATATAGACAAATCATTGGGTCATTGATGTATTTAACAAATACTAGGTCAGATATATGCTTTGCTGTGAATACCTTGAGTCAGTATCTAGTGGAAACTAGATGTGTTCACCTATTAGTTGCAAAGCATGTGATGAGGTACCTAAAGGATACGATAGACTTTGATCTATGCTATTTTGGAGACCATGACTTCAGATGGCTACACAGATGTTGATTGGGCAGGAAGTGTATCAGATAGGAAGATCACATTGAGAGGATGTTATTGTCTGGGATCAGCCATGATCTTGTGGTTTAGTAGGAAACAATCTAGTATGGCTCTTAGCACAAGCAGATTATATGGCTGCTTGCTCTGCTAAGTTATGAAGTAGTATGGTTTCAGAATTGTTTGACTTAGAGATGGACTCAACTGTGGTCCTATGTGACAAACAGAGTTGTACCAAAATGGCAGAGAATCCAGTGTTCCATGATAAGTCAAAGCACATAGAGATCCGAAACTTCTATATACGAGATATGGTGCAAAGAGGAGCTATCAAGCTCGTATATATAAGCACTGAGGATCAGATTGCTGATATCTTGACTAAACCTCTGTCTCGAGGGAAGTTTGAATACTTTCGAGACAAGCTTGGTATAGTTCAAAAGAACTCTCCTCGAAAGGGGGAGTAGCATAGTATCTGATAACAAGTCTGTCTCATCAATGATGAGGTTACCTATTTACTGCACTTAGTTACTTAGAATTATTTTTAGGACCCTTATATTTTTACTTTTGATGATAGATGTATTAGTGAGAATACATGCTTTTGATGATAGATGTATACATGCTTTTGATGATAGATGTATTAGTGAGAATACATGCTTTTGATGATAGATGTATACATGCTTTTGATGATAGATGTATACATGCCTTTAATGATATATGTATTTGATGCTATTGATGAAGATACATGTTTTGATATACATGTTTTGTTGATACATGTTTTGATATACATGTTTTGTTGATGAGGATACATGTTTTGATGATGAGGATACATGTTTTGATATACATGTTTTGATGATGAGGATACATGATGCTATGGATGAAGATGCTTGTACCCATGATTGACATATGAGGGGATTGGATCATCCCTGGACTTCAGTCCTAAAGAGAGCCGTAGACGTCTGTCTTCGAGAATGAAGTCCTTGGTGGACTTGAGGGGATTGGATCATCCCTGGACTTCAGTCCTAAAGAGAGCCATAGACGTCTGTCTTCGAGAATGAAGTCCTTGGTGGACTTGAGGGGATTGGATCATCCCTGGACTTCAGTCCTAAAGAGAGCCGTAGACGTATGTCTTCGAGAATGAAGTCCTTGGTGGACTTGAGGGGATTGGATCATCCCTGGACTTCAGTCCTAAAGAGAGCCGTAGACGTATGTCTTCGAGAATGAAGTCCTTGGTGGACTTGAGGGGATTGGATCATCCCTGGACTTCAGTCCTAAAGAGATCCGTAGACGTATGTCTTCGAGAATGAAGTCCTTGGTGGACTTGAGGGGATTGGATCATCCCTGGACTTCAGTCCTAAAGAGAGCCGTAGACGTATGTCTTCGAGAATGAAGTCCTTGGTGGACTTGAGGGGATTGGATCATCCCTGGACTTCAGTCCTAAAGAGAGCTGTAGACGTATGTCTTCGAGAATGAAGTCCTTGGTGGACTTGAGGGGATTGGATCATCCCTGGACTTCAGTCCTAAAGAGAGCCGTAGACGTATGTCTCCGAGAACAAAATTCTGAATGAACAGGTAAGGGGATTGGATCGTCCTCGGACTTTAGTCCTTTGAATTGAGCCGTAGACATGATGTCTCCGAGAACAAAATCCTGAATGAACAGGTAAGGGGATTGGATCGTCCTCGGACTTTGGTCCTGTGAATTGAGTCGTAGACATGAGGTCTTCGAGAATTGAATGATAGGACTGGATCGTCCCTGGACTTCGGTTCAAAAGGTACATGATAGGACTGGATCGTCCCTAGACTTCGGTTCAAAAGGTACATGACAGGACTGGATCGTCCCTGGACTTCGGTTCAAAAGGTACATGATAGGACTGGATCGTCCCTGGACCTCGGTTCAAAATGTACATGACAAATCTTAGAATTGTTCTAGGTTACATCCAGCATGAAACAGGGCTGGCTCTGTAGATATGATACATCCAGCATGAAACAGGGCTAGCTCTGTATATATGATACATCCAGCATGAAACAGGGCTGGCTCTGTAGATGTGATACATCCAGCATGAAACAGGGCTTGCTCTGTAGATGTGATACATCCAGCATGAAACAGGGCTGGCTCTGTAGATGTGATACATCCAGCATGAAACAGGGCTGGCTCTGTAGACGTGACACATCCAGTATGAAAGAGGACTGGCTCTGTGGCGGTAAATCCTAGATCTGATCTAGGTCACATCCAGTATGAAAAAGGACTGGCACTGTGGTTGGGATTAGATCGTCCCTAGACATGAGACTTGTCTTAAAGAGATAAGGATTGATCATCCTGGAACTTGATCTGGACTGTATCATCCATGGACCTATGTCCTAAAGAGAGCAGGATTGATCATCCTGTAATATGATCGTGTGATGACGATGCTGATGATCGATGCTGATGATTGTGTGATGACGATGCTGATCGTGTGATGTCGATGCTGATGATCGTGTGATGACGATGTTGATCGTGTGATGGTGATGCTGATGATCGTGTGATGACGATGCTGATGATCGTGTGATGACGATGCTGATGATCGTATGATGACGATGTCGATGATCGTGTGATGAAGATGCCGATGATCGTATGATGACGATGCCGATGATCGTGTGATGACGATGCTGATGATCGTGTGATGACGATGCTGATGATGGTATGATGACGATGCTGATGATCGTGTGATGACGATGCTGATGATGACAATGCTGATGATCAAGTGATGTCGATGTTCCAGTAACTAGTTGAGTTACTGATGATGATGAACTGAAGAAAGCTTCCGATGATTTATAGATGTATCATGTATGATGTGTGACTCGTTTCTCCTGCAGATTTTGTTATAATATCCTTCTCGTTAAGGGGGAGTGTTGAATATTGTAACTTCTAAGAATATTATATTTGTATATTATTTATTCTGGAGATGTTCCATACCTCCGATGTGATTATACTATGAATCCGGAGATGTTTATTCCTCCGAGAAGTTGTGGTAACTAGGGTTATTAGACCCACCATGTGGGGGTCGGCCCAGTCAGTTATAATAGGGTATTTAACCTAATGGTTAAATACGAGCCTACATGTACTTGTGTAAAATATATGTCAGTGTAGTATATAAATAGAGGAGGTGTGTTCCTCATTTGATACACTCACTCACTTGAGAGAGGCGCACTTGTGGAGGAGAGGTCTGCTATGGTGGAGGAGGAGATCATGTCTTTGGTTTGCATCTTTGTATATTGCTGGTCATCTATATTGAGGAAGCTTTACTGGGTTTTCTACCCCATGAGGGTTTCCCAGGATAAATCTGTGTCTCTTGTGTTTATGCTATGCTTGTTGTTTCTTCAGTGATCCTGTATATGCTATTATTGTGAAATGGAATGTAATGCTGCTATTTTCTGTCTTAGAATATTAAATTTTAACATGTGATAGTCAACGCATCATCTTCAAGCTATTGACAGGTGTTGAAACATGGCAGCCTTGCATAATATTGAAGGGCCACGTTTCCTTAGTGTGATCTAGAAAAGAAGAGAGCCCAGGTGATCATGTGGGGGTAGAGAGACTTGGAGTCTTAGAGAGGTCTGCGAGCCAAAAGGAACGGGTTGAAGGAAGAAGGTGTTTGTGCCCTTCAAATCGTCTGAGGGAGATTTTCTGTGGGGTTTTGTTGTAGCATAGATTTCGAGATTCGTTTGTTTAAATGTTAGTATGAGGGCCTCCGAGCCTGGATCTAGATTTTAATTAAATAAGAGGCCTGCGTGCCTCACTTGTCGGTCATTATAGTAGTGACTACATCAGAAAGCCAACTCATGTAAATAGTCATTGTATTCAAATAAAGGGTTGTGAACTTTTTGTAGTTTTTCTATGGAACTTTAATGAGAAGTCACTATCCTTGGCTAAGCAATTTGAAGACACTTCAATTCTAAAGCATTAATGTGTAAACTTTATCTAGTACTTTGTTGAATTTTGGAATTGTATAAATATACTCTTTTATAATTAGTATTATAATCAATTATTTAATTTTAGATTTTTCTAATATATATTTGATTACTTATACCTTTGTTGTTATCTCTATATGTTTGGTGTTATGATAAGCGAGAATAAAAATTATACTAAAATAATTAACTATAAAACTCACATGTAGAAGCTATAAACTCACATGTAAAAGCTATGAACTATGAAACACATATGTAAAAACTTAACAAGATACATTAACTAAACCCCATGCACTACATGTAAGCAGTGAGCACTATGTCACCCCAAATAAAATAATATATACAATCGTCTGAGCGATATAGCCTTGAGCAACATCCCAAAACTTAACAAGATACATTAAGTAAACCTCATGCACTACATGTAAGCTGTGAGCACTATGTCACCCCAAATAAAATAATATATAAAATCGTCTGAGCGATATAGCCTTGAGCAACATCGCAGACAAATCTCCATAACTTTTCGCATTTCCCATTTGATGAACAGGAACTCTCTATGCCTTTGGTATCTATCTCGTTGTGTTCTCTTGTTTCTCATTGCAATTCTGCGATTGTCTTCTCCCAGCTTTTGTTGCAGATTCTCCCAGCTTTTGTTGCAGACGAAGCTATTTCCCTACTATCTCCTTGTGTTCTCTTGAACATTGCAAATCTGCGATTGTTTTCTTTCAATTTTTGTTGTTGTCTGTTCATCCCTTCTTGAGATTTTTGTTGCAGATGAAGTTATTTCCCTACTATCACCTGGTCTTTGGTAAAGTTTACATTTTTTAGCCGTGTAATTGGAAGCACATTTTATTGTTTAGATCACCAGATTTTGTTGTGCATTAGTTTCTTGCTAAACGAATTTGTTGCCCTTTTGTTTAAATTTTGTTTATAGTCAGTTTGGCGATTTGGGTTTGTCCCGGTGCTTCGATCTAACAAGGAAAAAAAGCAAGTATTTGTCTCAAGCAATGGTGTCTTCTTGATTATATCGGGATTTCCTTGGCCAATTCACTTTAGTTGGGATTGCTACATAGCTGCAATTCATTCAGTTTTCTGCGTAACGTGGTCGGCTCTTGATCTGTTCTCAGTTTATGCAATTTGAACCTACACCGATTTGTGGACTCTCATCATTGAGGAAGTCTGAGTTTGTGTTCGTGGAAATGGACCCCATGGAGGATTCTGATAATATTTGGCATTGGTGCAGAGCTCCCAAAAAGGTTTTCCCAATGAGCAGAATTCAGGAAGATGGATCCTTTTCAGTAGCTAAAATCGGCACTCTTGTAGATCATGTGCCCCGTTCAAACATTCGCAATGGACAGCAACACATGGATCCAGTTCAAAATTCAATTCTGGAAGCTGATTGCGCGAAGTATGGGAATTCATCGAAGTCCGCGATCTCGGTAATTATAGATCATGTATCTTCATCTGGGATGAATTCAGATACAAAGTCAGATTATCCACACCGTGATACAGGCCCTGATGGTCAGTTCTTAAGCCCACCTATGGGCATTGCCGGTGAAAATTCAGAGGAAGATCTGATTATCTATCAGAAGAAGCAACCATCCAAATTGAGACTGAATAGAAAGGGACAAAAAGCGGCTCTTAAACACAGAGGTTTATTTTCTGATGAGGGGAAGAACGGTAACTCGGATCAATATACAGCCTGGAACAGGGAAACCTCAACGGAGGCCTCTTCGTCTTGTTCAATTTCAAAGGTTGTTGCAGAGCATATGCAGCTGAAGTCGGGGAGTATGAAAGGAGAAATCAGGAAGTTGAGGACCGTTGGTGGGTCTGAAACCAGTTCGAGTTACATTAGTTGGCCCTGCCATCCATCTGCTAGGAAGAAATCCAAGAGCAATCAGAGCTTGATTTCTGAGGCTGGAGAGAGGCTTCCCAAAATTGAAAATCCGGGGGCCAAATCTAAAATCCTCTTTCGAGAACTTCATCTTTTAGCTGAAGTTTCCGTTTTGGTTGTGGAGAATGAGCAAGCCGCTTTCCCTGAGAACATCAGAGGAGAGAAAGAGGTTAGAAAGGCAATATTCACTCCCACTAGGGTATCCTTCTTGCAGAAGAGAGTACTCAGAAGAGCCAGAAGAGCGAAAAGTGCTTTTAAACATCCCGAGCCTGATGCTCCGAATATGCTTCATAATTTGCAGCGGAATCTAAGTGCTGCCAGTTCAAAGCTTCTCTTGACAGCTGATAACATCTCCATATTGGGGACTCTTGTGTGTACAGAGCACAGTAAAAACCAGGTTATAGGTAATGGGGATAATGATGACCAAAAGGTGATCCCCCAGTTGCGCTGCTCTAAGAGAACTAGATCTCAGGTCTTGCCATCTAAGTATTGTGACTCTCTTATGCATCCATGGAAGAGAGGTACTAGATCAAATCCTTGTGTCTGTAGATTTCGACCATATGGATGAAATCATGATTTTGTCCAAAGTTGCTCCATAATTATTTCTTGTACGTATTGGAGGCTACTTGTTAAAATACTCAGTAACTTAGAGGAAGAAAAGAAATGTTGCCTCCAGTCATTCTCTTCTCTGCAGATGATGGGGGAAGGCCATTCATGGGCTTTTTTCGTTCTCTTGCCCCGTATTACTCCCTTTTGTATCGAGTGTACATAATCGAACTTTTTCATTTACTTTTCTTGCAAAGTCTCGCTTGTTGTATCCATTCATTTATTTTTTAGAGCTTGTTACACTGATGAGCTTCAGGTTTTTCTTTCAAAGTTGTCTTTCACCTCTATTCCAATTGTAAACCTTTGCGCTTGTGTATGGTAGCTCTCATTAATTGTGGACGCTTTTGCTTCTTTTATATTGAAAGTCTTGTACAGGTTAGTGTATTTGAGTTGTCAATAATTTATAATACGAATTGATCTAGTTGAATATTGAAGGAATCTTTAACCTGATGCATTATCAAGTAAACTGAACCCATGTTCCGATGTTATGGCCATTGCTTAGAAGTGAAACGAATGAGCTTCCTTGATTCCAACCTCTGCTGAACTAGCTCTTGTTTGCGTGATGCATATGCCCAAATCTTCTGTTTGGAAAATTTATGGGCATCGTATAGACTGCAAATAATGTTGATGCTGCCAGCAAGTGTGACTCGAATAATGAACTCATTAAGGAATATACATCAAGAAAATTCAACACAGCTTCAATAGGCAAATCTGAATAACATTCTTTTGTTCTACATTCTCTCTAAAGACTGCAGATTCCTTAAAATGCCCAACACAGGAATCTAACTGATTCCTTAAAATTCTCAATAAAGAAAATTAAGTTTTCTGATTTCTACTACTAAATTTATCAAAATAAACTAATGTATGTAGCTCTCTATCAAATCCGATCATATCAGTTAATTTACTCAAATAAAATAATCAATGCGGCTCTCCATCAAATCCAAATACAACAGTTTCAACATGCAATGACTTCAGTTTATTTAGAAATTTTCTTGTTTGCATCATTTTAGAAATTTCTGCCTTGTATCAAATGTTGTTTTGGTTTTTGTAGTCCTTCCAGTTTTCCATTTCATTTTGTAAATAAATATGTTTCTCAGTCCATCTTTAGTCCTCTGCCTATAGTCAGGCCAAATAGGAATGGTGGATGGCAGGAGGGCCATGCTTGGAGAATCTATAATACATTCGTCAAATAATCATGCCAGTTAAAATATTTCCTACAGTAATTTCTCTTCCAGTCAACGGGGGACAGGCCTCATGTTAACTTTTCTTGTTCTCACTTTGCCAAGCCAAATTTCATATGCAAGCATGTAGCTATTGTTAACTGTAAAGAGAGGCATGGGAAGCTTAGTCGTTTTTTAAAATATAATTTCTTATCCTGTGCTGCTTGGTGATGCAGACAGAATAGGGTCAGGCCCAAAATGCCGAACAATAAACTCACAGACCATACACTCATCAATTTGAAAGAGAGAATTACAGACAGAATAAAACTTAACTTTAGATCTGCTCAAGTGCAGACACACACTCTGTTCAAGCTTAATGAATCAAATAACAGCAGCATTACATCGTCAGGGCAACTCACGCCTCACTACACTGAGATAACTATTGGCACGCAGGCCACTTAATTGGTGCTCCGCCAATTCGCAATGCTCTCTGGCAAGCACAGCGCTTCTGAGTGTATTTGCAATGCTCTTTTGAGCATCTCAACACTTTTTTGTTGCTCTTTCTGAGTGCTCACAGCGCTGCCAAAACTCTCTGACATAGACTGTTTAACAGAATTCCTCCTTGCCTTCTCTTCTGAAGCTCTATCGCTCTTCCCAGTTCCCTGCACTCTATCAGTGAAGGGAACAAAGGTCTGTTACCCACTCAATCCTAACAGAATTTAGTGTAAAATCCTAGTTAAAATCGGGAGTGGGTACCCTTTTCAAACTGCATGCATCTATGTTCGGACTCCTAGAATCTCCAGAACATGTGGCAGGCTTTACGGATGCTCTGCATCATACTCCCCTTGTTTTAAAAGTTCTGAACCTCCTGGTTCAGAGTTATTTTGCTTCGTTTTCCTCCACTTTCTCCACCTATCAAACCATGACACACTCTCGATAGTGTCCCATTCAAGCACTCCAAATTTCCACATCCAATAGTTCAATCTCTCCATACTCCGAATTTCCACATCCAATAGTTCAATCTCTCCATAGGTTATTCATCCCCATCTGTTAATCTCTCCATAGGTCAATCTCATGGTATCCCAATCCACATGGGATAATCTATCATGTACATGAAGTGCCATCACATTTGCCTTTGCCTCCAAAACTCTGATCACCTCAACAACCAAACTCCTTTGTATGAAGTCAAATCTCATCATACCTAGGCAAAGGTTTTCCTCTTTTGCTACGGCAATCTTCTCCATGATGGTCCCTTGTTCAACCATTGGCATGTTGTGAATGACATATCCTTCTTCCATATTCAAGAGATAGATCATGTTTCCCACTTCTCCTAGGCATTTGTTTTCTGCAACCTGCAAATCAGCCTCATCTTCAGTTGTTTATCCTCTGTAGTCTCCTCCTCCGAGAAGTCTTTAACTGCAAGCTTCTTCCCTTTTTCCGTACTCTTCACAAAGGTTTCCATAACCTTTTCTTAGATGCAATTTGTGGTATTGTTCTTATCATTGCATTTGTATACATGCATGTAAGTTTTTACATACTTAATCCTCTTATCCTCTTCTTGCTTGCTCTTAACAAGAATGAGATATCCTTCTTCCATATTCAAGAGATAGATCATGTTTCCCACTTCTCCTAGGCGTTTGTTTTCTGCAACCTGCAAATCAGCCTCATCTTCAGTTGTTTATCCTCTGTAGTCTCCTCCTCTGAGAAGTCTTTAGCTGCAAGCTTCTTCCCTTCTTCCGTACTCTTCACAAAGGTTTCCATAACCTTTTCTCAGATGCAATTTGTGGTATTGTTCTTATCATTGCATTCTTG
This sequence comes from Larix kaempferi, assembly GCA_027924585.1. Taxonomy (NCBI): domain Eukaryota; kingdom Viridiplantae; phylum Streptophyta; class Pinopsida; order Pinales; family Pinaceae; genus Larix; species Larix kaempferi. The sequence goes on along the minus strand of BSBM01001002.1, from coordinate 13,205,322 downwards.
CTTGCTCTTAACAACACACCCATCCTCAGTTTTTATGCACTTTTCTTCAAGTACTTCACCTTATTTTGGGTAGCAAAACACTTCCACAACAAAGACTCCCTCTAGAATCTCCCTCTTTTCAATTCTCATATTTTTTTCTTTCTCCAATATCCTTCTTATTTTTCTTATGGCTTGGATCTCTACTTTCTCTTATGTCTTTCTTTACAATCTTTGATTAGTTTCCTAATCACTTGTATCTGTTCCATGATCCACTCTTTCTCTTCTTGGCTCACCCACATCTCCTTTGCCATTTTCTCTTCGTGGCTCACCCACATCTCCTTCGCCATTTTTAACCTGCATAAGAAAACACACAACACTTATGCTAGCAATCCTGGTCCTCAGTATAGCTTCCTCCAGCCAACTCAATATCCTCAAACACTTACATGCACCTCAGTGCTTTCTAATGCTCCTCAAGGCATGGCGGGGTTACTAAAGCAAATAAACCCTTTCTCTACAACTTAACTTCACCTTGCCAATCTCTCATTGTCTTATCAGCAGCTCACTCTCTTAAAGTTGTTCACAATATGGCTTTCCAGAGACAATACATTAGTCACTGGTAACAGCAATGCACCTTTGTGCAATCTAGTGCTCCTCAAGCACACGAAATTCTTCTCTGGAACTAACTCTTCTATTTCAGCATCTAGTTTCCCACTGTAAACCAAAATGATGCAGAGGCCTCACTCTATAGGTGTAGATCTGGACTGAATTCAAGGAACACTGATCTCTGTCTACTACAGGTACAAACCTGCACAGATATGCAAACAAATACTTGCAGACTGATACAGACACCTCAGCCTGCTACAAGAATAGAGCTGCACAGATCTTTAAACAAACACTTTGACTCTATTGAGGAATTAATTGAGGCAGATTGGAGGTTATATGCAGACTGCATCATTTTGGTATCAGACCAAACGTGATAATAGACCAGAGGGGAACCCAGTCCATTTGAACTGGGGAAGAAAATTCTGGGAGGACTGTTTTGTAGGAGTTTCTTTTGAGTATGTAATAACAGAAAACAGAGTATTGAAGGTTACCTGCATCATTTGGTAACTGTATCAGTGTTGTGTTGAAACAGTGCATCCCTGAGGGGATCAAATCCAATCCAAAAGCGGTGACTTGAGGCACAAAGCTTGTGATCATGGAAACTAACTATTTTTTAGTTTTGGTTAAGTTAGTAACATTTGATTTAACGAAAGGTTTCTAATGGAGGACATGAAAAATAAGTCTCTTGGCTTATAGTTGGATGGTAAGTAGGAATGCTCACTATAAAGTATAAAGGAACAGAAGGTCACAGCTTAGCTGGCCAAATAAACAATATCTTCAAATAAAGAGTATGAGAAACAGATTTAGTTCATTAATAGAGATGACACGATGAAGAACTTAGTCATTCAAGGGTAGCGAATTTCATCATGACACGATGAAGAATTATATATCATGGAATCTTTGATGGTGAAACAAAGTTGAAGGATGGGCAAAGCAAAAGGACACTTTCTTGTCACTATACTGGGAAAATTGACCGTCTCTGTATTATGTAATGTACTTTAGGCGGTAAATTTGGATGCTAATAATTTATAAATACTGTGCATTTTATAGAGTATATTATATATATTTGTATATTATGGTAATTTGAGAATATAAAGATTATCCCAATCCATTTCCGTGCTGTGCTTTTTCTTTTCAAATTATATTTTGGTTGAGGAAAAACATCTTTAATGTGGTAATAATTTGAGTTGTGTTAACTTAGTTTTTCATTAGTTTATTTAGTTAAGGTGTGGATCTCCTCTATAAGGTGATATAAATTTAATTTTTTTTATGGGTGATTTAGTTGGGAGGCGACACCCAAAATCCAGCCAAGTTGAGGCTGGTAGAGTTTAGGTCGAGTGCAATCCCCAAATGATTTTGATGGCTTAGATGCCCCTGGATTGTAGTTTCTCAAACCACAGATGACTCCTGAGATTTGAGTAAAACATAGAGGAAATAAAATTGAGCCATGTTATAATTAATCAGCTCATCCAAAATCACTATGGATCTCCTAGTTATGAAAACCTAAATTCTTTAACAACTTAATAAAAATTAAAAATTAATAATAATATTCTAACATATAAATATATATTATAAAATAATAACACAATATAATATTGCATAGTTAATAATAATAAGTTAAGTTAAATTCAGGGGTACAGTAAGAGGTAATATATCATTTTAATAATATATATCACATTAATATTTGTAATAATATGGATATATAAGAGATCAGATAGACTCGGTAGAGGTTTCAAAGATGTGTATCATCATTGAGCCTGAGTGGGCCTAACGCTTAAGAATATATGTTTCCTCTTAAGAGATCATAGGTTCAAATCCTATGTTGCACAAGTTTTTGGAATGCGGGAATGTAGGAAATGTGGGTACGGCATCAAAATAGATTTACATTTATTATTCATTAGTGCACCAACTCAACAAGGTAGCACAAAATAGACTTTTACTACAACTTAGTTTTTTAGAGGAAAAAATCCAAGTCAACCATGTATATGTATGGTCGCTAGGAAATAGGAATGTCATTAACAACCCATGTGGTGATCATGAATGCGTGGAAGCTCCCGATAAAGGAAACACGCAAGAAAAAGTTCCCAAGCTCCCAATTTTAGAGGGTAAAAGTTTCCATTAAGTTCCAACCAACCGGAACGGTTCCCATTGGATTTGGAAAATTCCCTACAAGTTCCCAAGTTCCCTGGAACATTGGAACTTCGAGAATGAGTTTGCTAAATGCCAGGAGGAGTTCCTGTGCTACTATCAAAAAGTACATCTCTAATAACAGACTAATAAATTTTATGTAAGCACTAATCCCACATTGAAGAGAGAGGCATTTATATTTTATGTAAGCACTAATCCCACATTGAAGAGAGAGGCATTTATATTGAAATGAACTTCCAAAGTATTTAATTATATTCTCATATCCCAAGCATGATTAGGGTTGATTCAATTAATCTAGTTTCTTCCCTTGATCGAGGTGGTCATTCTAAATTATCGACTTTGGAAGTAAAAATAATCTGGATTTTGGAAGTTTTTGGGTTATAAATTTCTTTTCTATTTTGGAACTCTAAACAAAATTTGGCTGGATGCATTGCCTAATAATTATAAGCTTTTGTTGGCATAGAAAAAATACACAAGGCATGTGATACAAAAGGTATCATCATACTTTGATGGATGCATTGGATCTATAATTTTACCTTATGTTGAATACACTGACATAGATTAAGGTAAGAGTAGGATCATTAGGTTTTTTTACTCCTTTCAAGTTTTATTTAGTAGACATAGATTAAGGTAAGAGTAGGATCATTAGGGTTTTTTACTACTTTCAAGTTTTATTCAAGTTTTATTTAGTAGAGTAACTTTTATACTTATCTTAATTAATTTAGCAAAGTGGAGCTTAAGGACACTAGCTTGTACAAACTAGTTTTTCTTGTTATTATTGTTTCTTCATTTTATTAGTGTAAGTAGTTTTTGAATTATTTTCGTAAGATAGTTTGGTTATAAGCATTTTGATATCTATGCTTTATTTTCTATCTTTGAATAGATGTTGGCAAATGGTGCTTAGTTCATTTATATTTCAATGTGATCACTTGATAACTTTTGGTCTAGAATGTTATGACTATGCATAACTACATTTTTTGAAGTATTTTATAAGGGAGGTCTATTTTTACAATTTTATACATTGTTTCTTTTCCAATATTAGGCTCCTTTCAAATAACAACACATTATAAGATAACACAAGAAATCTAGGATGTATTAGGCATTCTCCAAATTGATTTCCTACAAGATTCATAAAGAAATATTAGAAACAAATTTCTAGAGGGGATGGGTAATTTTCACTAATGATTGACATGTGCAGGAAATGAGAAATGAGAAATCACCTAGTCATATTAGATTATATCAAATTGAATCCTTATTGTATAACAATTCATGTCACTTTTAAGATTGGATGAACCAAACTTCCTACTTGATGGTGATTCCAACTTGAATAGAAAGAGGTGCATTTTGATCATAGGTTTGATGTGCATCAAGCATTCTTTTCTCTGGATAAAATGGGATTAATTTTAAGACATCTCTTACTTGGAGCACAAATTCTTCAAAGCTACAATCATATAAAATATGATGGGGGTATTTCCCAATTTAAGTTGCCCCCATTTGCAAATTGAGTTAGCCTTGCACAAGAGGAATGGCATAATAGAAAGAGGGAAAATCCTAAAGGTTAAATTTCATTTTATTGTCCTTTGATTATCATTATATGACATAGAATATTTACAGATGTTTCTAGCACAAGCATCTCCATACACATTAAAATTCATCTATGGTGAAGTGTATGAGATCAAGAAACACCAATCAATGACGTTGGAGTGAACTATAGATGTTTTCAACAATCGAGAATTAAATGGAATTAGTAATCAACACAATTGGTTTCAAACAATTGTGAACACTAAGATCATCCACTCTGAACACAAGTGGGAATTCATGATTGCAAATATTTGGTTTAATTACTAAAGGAGAAGTTTGTGTTGCCAAATTGTGAGCCACTAATGCAACTGTGTCTCATAACAAATTTGAATTCCTCAACACGATTTCTTGCATTTATTTTATAGAAACGAGCCATTCCCATGCACAATTATTCAGATTGTTGCATTTAAATATGACTTTTACCTATTGAGTTATGTAGGCAGATCATGCATGCACAATATTGAATACAATTTTATTTGAGTATTTTATCTTTATGACAGTTTATTTGCCTACATAGGAGTGATTTTTTTGAGTTATTTTCATTTTTGTAATGAGCTTTCTTTTAATTCTTGCGAACCAATTTCAAATGAATTTCAAGATTTTATTTTGAAAATGTTTCTTTTCTTGAAGCACAATGTATTTGTTCATTCATGATATTTTGGTTTTTTATTGTAGTTGATCATTATGTATTATAAGTTTCCTCTTACCTGACTAGTAGTGCATCATATAAGCCTTGAAAATTCTATGTTTTTTATGTTTGATTATGAGATTGGAGGAATGGTGATTCAATTGTAATTAGAGGTCTACAAGGATGGAGCATAAGTGGTTGGACCATGATCATTTTGAATGATGAGTCATGATCATCCTTGCACCCTAGTTTGTTGAATGAATTTAATGTGCCAGAAGATCAATTCATACACATTAAAACAAGTGATTGTGAAAAGAGTGAAAGGGAGAAAGTTTATGGGCTTGCAATCAAAAGGGAATTACTTTCATATCTAGATGAAACGAATCATTAATAAAATAAGAACAACAAAGAATTCATCCCCATAATCTTGTATAGGCCACAACGTCCACCATTCATTGTTTGCTAAAGCATATTCCAAAATAAAATAAAAGGACCGGGAAAGGTAGTTCAGGTTATAAAGCAAACATGCAAATATCTCCACACAGCTTTAGACACTCAATGGTAGCAGTGAGCAAGGCCTATGACACCATGGTGACTCCACCATGGATATTGTCACTCATGGCCAACAGAGAAACACCTAAGGGATACCATATTTGTTCCTAATGAAAATCATTTTAATCCCAAATCTAGCATGCCCTATGACCAAGACTTAACCTAGATCATTGATTTATGCTTTACGGAAATAAATCTCATTATATTTTTCTCCTTTAGTATAGCATATGAAGTTTCCTAAGCTAGTGTGTAGGTATGATCATTGACTCCCTCATAAGGAACGGTTCCTAGGAACTTGTTGCATAATGACCCTTCAGTTATTATCACAAATGACAAGGGATTTTTTGCACTTTAGTCTCATAACCCAACAACTTGCAACAAATATTCTAACTTCACCCAATGTTTCACCATTTGTTGAGGCATCTACAACTCCAAGTCAGCTGACTTAGGGCCCCACTTCTAAATTTTATCAAGGTTCGTTAAGTAGACTTAACTTTCCCTCAATTTTATTATTTTAATTTAACTTGGTGATGGTAATTTGTTGATAGGAATGGCTTAAAATGAATGTTTATTTGATCCTTCAATTATCTTGTGCAGTTACATAATCTATGGTGGAGTCATTATTAGATTAATTTTCTTTACAAGTTTACTTTATATGCAACTTGATTGTGAGTGTTTTTTTATCCATTATATTCAGTTGCCTCTTATCTTCTTAAAATAGTTATGTAGTTGTGTCCAGGGTTTTGAATCTATTTTGCATCATTCACTGGATTGTAATTGACTTAAGGGAAATGCAAGCACTTTCACCAAGTGTTGGGTTTGAAGTGTGCTAGAGGCTAATGAGCTCTTTTCTTGGAATAAAATATTTCCGCTGCTCATAATTCATATTGATGTCTTTCAAATTCTTGAAAGCCTATATAACCAAGACTTGAGACAAGATGAAATAATTTATCTTGAGTAGAGTAACATGTTTTTTTTGTTTTTCTAGTTTGTTCATGACTTGTGGGGCTATCCTGTGGTCTAAGAAACCACAACCAAGGGGCATCTAAGTTGTCAAAATCACCCAGCAATCGCACCTGGCCCGGGTCACACCCACCCTTAACATGGATGGATTTCTAAGTGTCTCCTCCCAACTACCTTGGGGTTCAAACTCGGGTCGCCATGCATAATGAGGATTTTCAAAACCAACCATGCTAGTGAGATTTGATTGAGTAGAGTAACATGTTGAGCAAATCCTAAATTCTTATTAAAAATGCTTTTACGCAAAATTTTGGGTATCGGTTAAGTTGACATTTTAACTTCCAGAAAAGGTTATTTGTGGACTTTTGGGGATTGCAAACCCAATGCAACTATCAATTTCTTAATCCAATATCCAAAAAGGTGGAAATGCATGTTTATCATTTCTCATCAAACCAGGTTTTCGGACTGCATTGTTTATGAATGCTACCGAGACAATTTTGAAGGGGGGTTGTGTGACTCGTCATTGGAAATCCATACCTATCCTCTTTATATTGAAAAAAAAATCTTCAATAGGAGGAAATGTGACAACTTTTATGGCACGTAACTTGGTCATGTAGCTAGCCACTTCTACATTCAATGTGTTGACACTTATAATGAGAAGCTATGATGACATATGAGTGATAGTGAGCTTATAAATCATGTCTCACTCATCCAAGTTTGACAATATCGTGGTGAAAGAGGAGGAGTAGCATGATAGAAACTTTACGCCACAAGTTTTGCCCCTTAGAAGTGTGAGGGGGCACTAAGGAAAAATATGGGAACATTTCTATTTTGATTTCAACGTATTATGACATGGCTCGTTTAAAATTTTCTCATTAGTTGCAAATGCCAACTATATAACCCAAAGCCTTGGTTGAATCATCCCTATGGAGAATATGATTAAGCAGTGTTTGGCAAGATTTCCATTTATTCATTTGTCTCCAAATATAAATCCTATCACATGAATTGTGTTATAGGTTGAATTTGTAATATTTCTAGAAATTGTTTGGAAGGATCATTTGCAAGGTGTTATTGAGCATTCGTAGAATTTGGTTGAGGATTCTAAAATCAGCATTTCTAGCATTCAAAATTGTTCACATTGACGAAAAGAATGATGAGATTATCTATCCACATAAACTTACATTTATGTTACCTATATTTGAACCTTGTCCACCTCAATACTACATATGGGCTATTTCAGACAGTTGGTTATAGGAAGAAGTCTTACATATAATGTCCTTTCAACATCTCATTTTACTAGGGTTACAGGGTTACATACTACACATGTTGAACTTCTTGATTTGAGGCCACTTTCTATGACTTCTCTTGGAAACAATATCTATGAAGGGTTGTATATGTTTTCACAATTCAAGCTAATTCAAACCTAGGCATTTCATATACCACACATACAAGAATATTCTCTTAGGCGCAATAACATGAAGTGGAAAGACAAAATCCGCAGAGCTTTTCATGCTCCATCTCTTGAATACTCAAACTAGAAATCAAAATTATTAATATTTACATTGTGCCACTGTGAGAGAATGAATGAACACCTAAAATAAAGGGCTTGCACCTTATTTGAGAAAGAAAATGGTTGAGATGGCTGGTGATTTCACTTCAGATTTAAAGGCACACTAGTAGATATAATTATATCCACTCTAGAAAAATGGGTTGGTGTACAAGTGTAGTTATGTTATGAAGGTTAGAGTCCTAATATTTGATTAAATTCATTTACTAGGAGCAAATTGTGGATCTATTCTTGAGGTTATTTTATCTCGAATGGGATTTATTTTTCACAAAAAAACTTGCCCCATCAACTTTGTTGGTTTGCTAATTGATTTAGTTAATTCTTTTGATTTCATTGAATGGTTGGGTATTTATGATGTTGGAATTTTCAACTTCGAACTACGCATAAGGCTAGTACCACTTGAAGTTTAAATTTAGTGTTCCTAGAAAATTCTATTTCATGTGGATGAATAATGTGAATAAGGCATAACATGATGTTATAACCACCAATTCACCATTGAAGTTGGTGCTTATTTTTGTTTCATCTCATTGTCAAACTTAGCATACAACTCTTGATCCCATTTAGTTTGATGTTGTTGATGACAGACCAAGGTATATTCTTAATATCCATGAAGAAACACTAGCAATGCTAATTTCCTAGGTTACAAATACAAATTTAAGACATACACTACAATTTAGAATTGGTCTGCATCACACTAGTTTGAATGGTCATGACATGACTTTGGTTGAGGATTTTTTTCCCAACAACAAAAGGTATGTCCCCATTTGCACAAGCACACTAGTATGGGGGTAAGTCTACTTGTGCATTTAGTAATAATCATAGGAGCATAATATTATGATGGAAAAGCAAAAAAATATGTTGATTTTTTCATCAAAAATATGTCACAGATGATGGGTCAATTAGTTCAACTATACTATGATTAATATGGAAAGGTAGTAATACTTGTACATGAATCAAAGTAAGATTTTTACAAAAATTTCTTCTACAATTAATTTCCAATTGAAAGTGGTCTCAACACTAAAAGGAAAACACGATTCATTTCTTATTGAAAGTAGTCTCAACAGTACAAGGAAAACACTTTCTAGATGATAATTTTGTGAAGAATTCTAGTGTTATAAGATTTGGAAAATTTTATATTAAAAAAAAAAACCCTGCCCTTAGTAATGAAGGGTTTGGCGGAGGTTGTAATGGCTATTCATTATAACTAAAATAAATTGGGTGATTGAAGGATATAGCAGAGGTTTTTAATTGATGTACATTAGTCATACAAACACACAAATGCTTCTTAAACATAAGCACTCCAATGCATAAAATTTAAATTGTGTGCAATAGTGCATCATAAACATATAAGCACCGATGCATACCATTTAAATTGTATTCACCAATTATTTTCATTTATATATAATCATAGTGCATATTTTATGTTATAAGGCACCGATGCTTATTATCCTTGTTAAACACACTAGTGCATGCCATTCCATACACACCATTGTCCTGTAAATTTAATTGTTGTTAGGGAAATCTTCATATAGCAGGGGTGAGACTACCAACGTACTGGGTAAAAGATAGACATATAAGGTTCTGCAAGTATAATTATTAAGCAAAGAGATTAGGGTTTAGGAGAATGTGTACCTTATTCAGAAGGTTGATCCAAGCTTCTCCTCTTGCTCCCCAATGCAACAACATGCAACAACATGCAACAACATTCAACAAAACCTTCCTCAAAACAATTTGACTACAAATAAAAGATTAATATTCATAAGAGAATAAAATATCAAATTGTAATCAGATCTCAAATATACATGAACAAATATATTTGGAAAGGGAAGAATGTCCAATATTTATTGATCAATGAAGCAAGTACATCAAATTACCTTTCTTCAAGCATGGCACTTCATGAAACCACAATTCAAGGTCTCCTGCTCCTCTTCTCCAAGGATCCCAATCTCTGATCAGATGTGCTAGGGTTTACAAGCAAATAAGGCACAAGTGAGGGGGGTGTGAGTCCCAATTCCTCCAACATAACACTACAGTCGGATTCCTCCCTTTTTTCATGGTCCCTCTCCCTCTCTTATATAGAAAATGGAGAAGATAGGGTCGAGGAGGAAGTAGTTACAACTGAAGAGGAGGTTCCAAAACCACCCAAACCAACCATTTTTCGTGATTATATGTATATATATAAAGTATTTATGAGGTACCCGTGACTTTGCAATGGACAACAAGTGCGTGACCCACGAATTTACCATGTGCAACATGCGAGTTTTTGGCAAACCCATGGGTGAAGAACCTTCCACCTGCTTTTTTGTGGAAAAATGGTCAAAACGAACCTTTTTTTGGAGAAGTTTTGGTCTCCAAAATTGTTCCTAAGGTTCCTATCTATCAAATGGGTCGTGAATTAGGTAATTCCATCCTTATAAAGTCCCAAATATGGCTCTTCCATCCACAAATTTCCTTTTGTGTGACTCACAATAATCTCATGAAGTGTCGTCATGTGACCAAAAGATGTAAGTGTCGTCACAGATGGAGAAGTGCCAATTTTGGCTATAACAGATGCCCCCTAATGTATGAGGTCAGAGGGGAAGACGATGTCTGAAATACATTATAAATAATAAAGGTTTGGGTCATGGATTCATAGAAACTGGAGAAACCAAGAATCATAGGCTCAAACGAATTACCTAAAAGAAAGGAAATGTTAAACAAACTCATCCCTAGGATAAATGCCCATGTTCAAATAGTGGAATATGACCTCCAGGAGGATACAATAATGATCCAATACATAAGTATAACTGATGTATATATCATGGCCACTAGAATACAAGCGTGGATCCATGAGGACAGTATAAATATGAACATAGCCACATAAATACAAAGGTGGATCTATGTCAAAACTGGAGATCATAGCCATAGAAAACAAACTGGATCTATGTCTCATCAAGAGCTAAAAATGGGTGTGGCTCAGTCTTGCACAACTTGGGAAATAAACAAATATGATGATGTTATTATAGTCCCAAGGTCTTCATCCAAACCGTCTCAAGTTACTAATCCTAACCATGTGAATAAATGAGTTCATGTCGAACATGGAGGACACCGTTTGATTACTGGTCAATGATGTGAATCGTTAACAAATGCGAGGGAATCCCACCAATAATGAAAATGGGGCCCAAGGTACCTATTACATTCTAACAGGTGTGAATATATGTTCTTGAATTCAAACACCTAAAGAATCCACTGAGTAAGGGACATTAATGTATTCCCATAACTCAATGATGAGGGAAATTACCATTGATGACTGTAATCTCCAAGGTACTATCGAAAACTCTAGACTTCATTCCCAGAGTTAGATGAGTTAAATTCAATGGGAAGAGTTCTGTGATATCCCTAGTTTTGACTTGGAATGTATTATCCAAACTTATGTAAATGATGTAAATATGCTAGTGTGAATTCCTAGTGCGGAGCTTAAGGCCAATGCTCAACTAATGAATGGATAGGCATTATGATGTTATATTTTATTTGGACTGTTTGGTTGGCTTTTATGCCGATTTAGAATATATGTAAATATTATGTGCATAAATAATAAATTGGTCCAAGCCTGGTTGTGTAAAGAGCACCAAAGGGGCTATGATTCCACCAGAGGGGAAGAGGAAGGGGGCTTATGGGAAACCAAATCCTATGCTGCCATGTGTCAACCTTAGAACTCACCCAAAATTATGTCATGTGATGAGAATAAGCCAATTATCTCCTTTTTTGACCATTTTCCAATCATTGATTGCACATGTGAGGTTGGTGGGAAAAGTCACTTCTTGTAGTTATTGAAGCATGGGGGTTGTGACAGTTATGTTAGCTGTCAGCAGTCCTATTTATTCTATGGTCAGAAACCATGTCAGTTGTCTTTTCACTCTTACCTTATATCCTTAGAGTCAACACTCTTTTGATGGGGATTCCATTCTCATTCTCTTTCATGCAAGCCGCTACACTACGTAGAGTTATTCCATTGTTGTTCATATCCATTACCAGACTATGTGTTAAACCCATAAATTCGAATTAGAAGACAGAGTTGCATTTTTGGAAGGGAAAATAGTTGGTTGTAGGTGAGCAGAGAGGTTGGGCAATCTAGGAACCTTACCCATAGATTTTTGCTGCTCATAGGTGCTTGAGAAGTCATAATGCAAGGCTACAGGTGGTTCTATAGCATCCATATCAGGTTGGACTTCTTCTATGCACACACTGGAAGCACCCAGCAAGATGGATCTCCCAAGAGAACCGTGGATCGTTGAAGGGGATGCCTGAGATAGAAGGGTGTTGTGTGGGGTAGGTATTGTGGAAGCCAAGGCTATGAGGAATGAGTGAGATCCATGTAGAGCTTTGTATGAGCATTTGGCTAAGCACAGAGAGAAGAATGGGTTGTGGGTCGAGAGATAGAATCCTGTAGGTGTTTCCTTTGCCCTGGTGGTCTCATAGCCCAGCTTGGGGGTGGACCCACAACAGAAAGAGTATATGTTGGACAGAGTGCCTATGGTTGGGTGGAAAAGCGCCCTTACATAGCCAGTTGCTTGGATCTGCGTTAGATAAAGATAAGTATTCTCATGCATTGATTATGGAGTGTTTTTATTTCATGCTTGTAATGTTATGCTTGTATATTTGCATGCTAGATGTGTGTGGATAGACTTTAATTCCGCTATGCATGTTTAATTATATTTCTGCACACATTACATTGGTTGAAAATCCTATTATGCATTTGGGGTGAAATTTTAGAGCCCATATTTTCGCTAGCGTCCCCTCCCGATGGTCGGATTGGGTGAGGGGGACGTTACAAAGTCCATTGGAAGGGAGGCCTTAAGGTATCCTCCATCATCCAACACAAGGAACAATCAAAGGTTGAATTGATTTGGAGTAGGACTGAGTACATGATGAAACATACTAACACCAAGGAATGGCCGACACATGAGGTCAAGGCAACTGTAGAATGGCCGACACAAGTTGTATCCTTGAATAGTGATCAGGACACAAGAGTGACTTAGGAAACTTTGAACACAAAGGGACCATGATATAAATCTGCAATGTAGGAGACATTAACCGATTCTCCATATGATTGGAAGAGTAACCAATCGGAGGAGTAAAAACTCTGAGATCAGGTTTATCCTAAGGCCAAAACTAGAACCCAACTTGTTTGATAGACTCAAAACAAATGCTTTGTTCAAGGACATAGTTGACTTGCTGCCATTATATTGAAATATATTTAACACTCTACCCTTCCCTTTTATCTTTTTAGGTACCTTTTTCATTTTTTAACGAGATTGACAAAGAACTAAAGCATGCTCGATAAGGATCCAACCATGTGTAATTTTATGAGTCCATGGAAGGGAAAATCAAGGCTTTCTTCTTTGTTTTATGAGTTTGAATAAAAGATAAAATCATACTCGATAAGATACCGATCCATGGATTTTAATATTGAGCCCGAATCCATTCGTGCTCCCCGGTGTTTTCATATTTAAAGACTCTAAAAAACTTAAACAAGAACTCTATACACCTTCTCATGGATTTTACATAGAGCCCGAGTTGTTAGATACTTGCTAGTGTTTTCATATTTCGAGATTCTGAAAATCCTAAAGAAGACTCCAAAAGGTCATTTTTCGTAAAGTTAGTCTCCTCACCCGAAAAAGGGTAAAACAATGCGAGAGAGAACTCTTCTAGCCAAGTATGACTAGAGTTTTCCTTTTTTCATAAATAATCCACAAGGGTTCAGAAAATGGGTAAACTTATACCTAAGTGGATGTCCCTTCAATTCCTTTAGCGAGTTTGAAGTGAAAAAGTATACTCGGCGATCTGGAGTCTAACAAGAGCTTAAAGAGAACTCCATAAAAACCGTTTCCGCAAAGGTTTAACGAGCCCAAAAAAGTAAACTCATGACCTCCTTACTATTTTTAACGAGCTCAAAGGAGAGATGGAAGAATGTACGTATCCTCCTTACTTTTTTTAACGAGATCGAAGGAAGGGATGGAAGAATGCTCGTAATGGAAGGAAACGAGTGTCAGGGACATGCGAGACTAGTTCCAAGTGCATGGAACAAAGCTATGCATAATGCAAGAAACATAAGCAAGATAAGGACACTCAGGGTGTGTCTCCTCCAGGTAAAGGATGTGAAATCACAAAGGAAAAGTGATAGATATCTTAACGGAAATGAGATCATAGGTGGAGGCTTATATATTGAGTTAAAAGTGTGGAAGTTGGCATTAGGCTCATTAGCGCAAGCAAGATCAAAATAAATGCACATGCGACTTAAACACAAAAATGGGAGCCTTATAAGGGAGGGCCATAAATATATGAATAAGAAATACATGAGGCTTATTTTCAAAATCATGGTAAATCTAAAAAGGCTCCTGAGCCTATGATAAAAACTCAGCATGGGCACCAAAATGGCATAAGGGTGCTGACTAGGGTGACCCATGTTAGGTAGGCTCTACTGTTGGACCGGTGTAGAATGCATATAGAGATGGCTAACACACTGAGATCCAACAGGTTCAACCCTATGACGAATTCGGATTGCAAAATGTTCAAATGCATCATAACAATGGGGGGCCTAAAACTATATGCAAGGTTCTGAATATACCTGACATGATCAAACAAAGTGTCGAAAAGGACCGGTAAGCAAGTATAAGTCCAGCTAAGAATCCTGTCTCCAAGAAACATTAGTACCAAAATCATATCTAAAACATATGTAAAGAAAGATCCGATACAATTCACTGTGGTAGAAATAATTTCAACTTCACTCTTATCGACAACAGGCATAATTAAGGCATAGTTAACCAATGAAGACTCTATAGTACTAGAGCCTGATGACTTACAGTCAACAAGATAAACTTCAGGATGAATATCAAATTTGAAGAACATGATGGAATCTGCAGGAACAAATTTGTCATCATGGGAGTTGAAAATTCTAGAAGCAGAATCAAATGCAATAGGAACACCGATTTGCGGGTCAATGGGAGAGTCCAAAGACTCAACAGTAGGGAGATCAAACTCCAAGGTCAAACCGGGGCTGGACATAACTGCAACTAGATCAACATCCAAATGAATGGTAGACTACATTATAGACTCTAGGAAAACTTCATCAGAAGGAATTATATCATAACAGATAGAACACATATCCAAACATTCAGATGGAGGTATCACCTGGTCAACTGCCAGGACCAAGTCCCGAGAAGGTAAGCATGAATTCAAAGGCTTCTTCTCAGTAGCAATTCTATCCAAGGGATATAAAGGCTGGTTGAGCTGAGCACACTCAACTTCAGAGGCTAAACACTTCCAAGGGTTCTTAAAGTTCGAAGATTTAGATTGAAACTCCTTATTTGTGGAAAGTATGGCAACAATGGAAATTGTATGCAAAGCTGATGCATTAGTGTGCAAATCAGGTGGGGGAAGATTAAAAGTTCCCATTAATGAAGGATACATCCCCACAACAAATTTTTCACAACTCCTTGCAGAATGGGAAACTAAAGGAATATTGGATCCATAATCTTGATTGGACTCATTACTATTTATTGGTAGTTGGTCAATTGTTACGATTTTTCCTTCATGTGGAAATTTGATGACATGAAAGATCGAAGAGACAACTGCCATCATAGCTCGAGTCCAATTTATCCCTAGTAATAAATTGTAATCAAGTGGGGAATTAACCACTTCCACATCCACTTTAACTACTTTTCCCCCTAGCTCTATAGGAAAATCCGGGATAATTCCTTAAGGTTTAAAAATATGGCCATCAAAATATTTTAACATGGTGACTAGAGGAACTACGTCAGGTGATCCTAAATCCTTCAGCATGATAATGACATGACACATGTGGAGGAACCCTCGCCTACAACCGTCCGATGAATTTTAGTGTTTCCAGAGATAACTTGAATATGAAAAGCTGCATGGTAGGGTAAACGAGGCTTCCAATTATCAAAATCGAAAGTGACCACTTGACTATCTGTAGGATCGAGGGCCCCTACAATTGAAACTAAGGTATTCCTTTGATTTGGACAAGTCTATAGGACCTGGAGTGTAGATATTGCACAAGGAGCCTGAGCCAAATATTCAACTATGCTATAATTTTGTGCAGCACTCGCATTAGGATTGAATGCTACTTTCTTAAAAACACCTTTCAGTATTTGAGGCATAGTGTCGTTAGGAGGATTTTCTATATGCAAAGAATTGTCACTATCAACATTCATAGGTTCCTTACCTTTGTTCCTAGTCTGGAAATACACATCCCGTTCACACATGACTACTTCTTCGGAGCCTAAAATGCCCCCTTGAGAGGAGGCTCCCTAGTTGCCCCTTGGGAGGTTGCATGGTTTTGATGAGCACTAGCCAACAAATTTTGTGTCATTTCCATCTTAGGGAATTTGTAAGTTAGATGATCCTCCCCGCAGAACAAGAAAGGGAATTTCGTCTTCGCTTTTTCATTAGTCCTACCAGAATTGTTGTTGTTATTATTTGCATTGTTTGTCTCCTTATTCCCATTTTTATTTTTCTTAGTTTTCTTCCCTCTGGGTTGTTTGTTTCCTTGAGAGTTTTGTACTGACAAAACATCTGAAGGAGGGTTGGGTATAAGGTTTTGTGTGTTACTCTGACCAGTTTCTGGTGAATTTTGACTTGAAAAGTTGGTGCCCGGGCTAACTGGATTGTTCTCAATTGCATTGATCACTCCATCAACATGAGGTGTCGGAATAGGTTTCGTTGGATCAAAGTTTGATCTCGGTGCATCAGGAATGATTTCATAAAGAATCCCAGATTGAACATAATTTAGATCTAACTGCTGGGTTCTTAAGATGGCTTCCACGTCTGAGGTAAACCCGGAAGTCGAAACATCCTTGGAGATGTAAGGTAAAAGTGATTTCAAAAACCACTCTAATAGGAATTCTGGGGGAATCTCAGCTTTAATGAGCCTCTTCCTTCTTCTCCACTTCTGAATATGGTCAGTATGTGAGTGGCTTTGTTCTGTCTAAATGTAGACATAAGATATGTGCCGACATCATACCGGACGGGAAGTTGGAAGCGATTCAAAAATACCGTCTCCAAATCATAGAAGTTGTGATAAGCAACATATGGTATTTAAATGTACCATTTAGCTGTGACACTCATTAAGGTTCTTTGGAAAAGTCTCAACCGTATCGAATCATCGTTTAGGGAATTGGAAGAACACCATAAGTGAAATGTTGTAATGTTGTCCCCTGGATATTCTCCAGTCTTACCTTCAAACTTTGGAATGTCTAAAGGCAATTTAGTTGGAACTGTAGGTCAATTAGGATCGTGACGAACTGGATATTTCATCAGTTTGGATAGGTCTGGAAAATTCAAAGTTGCCAGAAATGGTAAACGAGGGCGAGCCATTGGGTTCCAGGTTCTGGGAGCATTAGCTTCCCATTGGTTGGTGTTGGAATTTGGTTGTCCTAGAATGTGTGTATTTCCAAGATTGGTGAAAGGTGGAGTGGGTTGTCCAAAGTTCTAACTAAGCTGGTGTTGAAATGAAGTACTAGGTTTTCCAAAAGTCCCTCCCATCCCTCCAAAAGGTTGACTACCTTGTGAGACAGTTGTCACAACAGGGTTATTCATATTAGAACCTCCCACCCCATACAAAGGGATACTTCCTTGGGTAGCAAGCTTCCCCCATGAACATCCAGTTATGGTGCTTCCTATTACAATAGGATTACTTTGCGACACATTGAATCCAAAGGGGTGACCAAAACTCATACCTCCAACAAATTGGAAAGGTAAGCTTGATTGGGGTGGAATGGAATTAGAAACAACTCCAGTGAAGGGTGGGTTAGAAATAAACATTTGTCCACTGAAGGGTGGGATAGTATGGAGAGGGATAGATGGGACACTACCTAAAGCAATGGTAAAAGTTGAACTAGGAGGGGTATTGGCAGTCATAGGTTGACAACATGAAAGAGGGAATCCAAAAGAGAAAGGGTTTGAACTCACTTGAGTTGACAAACTAGTATTAGTAAGTACCATCGAGGTTGGGGGAAACCAACCTGATCCTATTATAGATACCATATTAAAAGTGACTCCTCCTACAGGGAAAGTCCTAATTGGAGTAGACATGTTTCCTGAAGTAAATACTTGTTCTCTGTTTTCCATATTGAACTACCTAGACAATGAATTAGGAACGTTGATACCAGCTAACTGAGAAAAACTAGGACTTTGTGGCGGGTTCAAAAGTCCAGATGGATCTGAGAGGTCCTCAATTTCAATGGGACTTAAATTCTCTTCAAGATGAGGAGAATGGTCTCTAGGAGAGTTATGCAACTGCTCCTTAGTATTTATAAAGTGTCCTTCGTCAGAAGGTCTCTTAGACTCACCTAACCTAGAACTGTTTTCTTCTACTAGTTGTTATGTTTGATGTTCCTAGTTTTCCTCTTCTGCCCCCTGAGGGGGTGGATCAAGATAATCCAGTCTTCACCTCGGTGCAAGGACTTCTCTCCATTCAGGAGATAGTCCTTGAATCCTTCTAGATCTGCACAGAGATTGATTGGCCACTGTGGCTCATAGAAGACACTAAGAATAAAATCTACAAAAAATCAAAATCAAACAACACACACTAAAAATTTCCTGAAATATGTCAAACAAGCAAACAAATAACCTTCCAAAGGAGCGTCCGGGATGATGAGGGCCCAGAACAAACCAGTGAAGGGATGAAGAACAATTATTCGGGGTCCACAATACAGGCACGATGGGGCCAAGCGTTTGAATCACCAACCGCCTTCCCAAATAATTGTAAGGGATTTCCTCCTGAATATGTCCTAGGTGCAATGGAAACATCCTTCCACCAACACCCGTGTAGAGCCCTAAAGACATGATGCTAAGGCTACTAGATTTATAGAGAGGGTCTGGGGGGACAGTCGCAGGTCGAATCGATACACATGGGCAGGGTAACTAAGCCCGAAACCCAGAAGCACCAAAGGTACTAATGAATCCCCATACCCGCACCGATCTTGGTAGATGCTCAATTGAATATCGGAGGGGTATCTCCTCTACTCAATCTCACACAACCTCATGCTTGACTCCGGTGTGAGTGGAGCTTCCTGGTTCACCTTCTAAAAAGATGGATTTTCTCCCTAAAAGAATGACACCTATGTTTTGAAAAGTATGAGTGATCGTGGAGGAGTTAAATCACAACTCCCTACCTCCACAATCGTTTCTAAACTAGAATAAAACCTAAGATTCTATCCAAGTTACTGATTGCTTTCTTTAAAATGTACTTTCAAAACTTTCAGAAGAAGTAAAACAAGTGCAACTAAAGAAATATATTCTTTAACTGGAACATGAAGCACTTAATCACCACAAATATGTGCTCTCTCACTCTCAATTTCTTTTCAATGAAAGTCCTAAATATATGATATGGAATGCATATGCAAGTTTTCTCTATATGATGCAATTTTTGGTCTTTTCGAATGTAAAAGGTAAAAATTTAAAGTCTAAAGTGCAAAATCAAACTTAAAACCTAAGCATGCAACTACTCAAACAACTAGCTATGCAAAAGAAAATTTCTTGTTTTTCGATGCAAAGCACTCCTAAATCCTTTAAGCCACTTGCAAAGTATTCTACCAACACTAACTTATAAAATGAACCAACTTTTTATGATTTTTCAAGGTGAGAACAAAACTGAAACTCAAAGTAACACACTACCAAAGCAAATACAAAAGCTTTCAGATCTCCTTATTAAACAGTGAAAGCAACCATAAACCCTAAGCTTCTTATCATGTAAGCAGGCCAAAATTGGGAAAAGCATACACCAAGGAATTTTAGATCCAATCAAAGCAAATGAACTACTAAGAAATATGGTTTGTTAAAGCTAGGTCTGCACACAAACAATGCAATCAAGGTCCTAAACCGCATAAAAGACACTTGAGCTTTCACTACAAAAGAGAGACCAAAAGCATAAGGAATGACAAGAAACCAATCTAAAGAGAAAATTGTCACTCAAATAGATACAAATAAGGTCAAATAGACTCAATAGGTTCCAAATCCAGTCAAATTGGAGCAAGTAGATTCAATTAGACTCAAATTAGGGTAAAAAACAAAACTAGTTCACAAACCCCCAACATGGGTCAACAAGCCCCAAATTCTTCCAAAAAAGCCCAAATTGCTTAAAAAATATCCCAAACATCAAATTAAGATCAATCAAGAGACAAGATACCACTTCCAAGGGGTCCTACATAGACCTAGGATCAGCAGGGACTCCAAAAAATGTAATCAAAACCCCCCAAAAAGCTCCAAAATTGAAAAACTCACGTACATGAGGTACCCGCTAGTGTAAAAGGGTACAAGTGCGAGGGACCCGCAGGTGGAAATGCTTACACTTGCGAATTTGTCTCAGACCCGCGACTGTAAGTACCAGAACTTGCGGGTATGTAGAAAATTCCCCAAAAAAATGCAAAATCCAACTCAAAATTGAGCAACGAAGGGTCTAGCAAAGCTTAATGAATGGTCCTAACATGAAATTAAACTCAGACCTTCAAATATACTGGAAAAAATGGCCTTGAATACCCCAAAGCAGATAGGCTTCTCCCCTGTGGAGTCGCCAGTTCTGTTGTTAGGGAAAACTTCCTATAGCAGGGGTGAGACTACCAATGTATTGGGGTAAAAGATAGACATACAAGGTTCTGCAAGTACAATTATTAAGCAAAGAGATTAGGGTTTAGGAGAATGTGTACCTTATTCAGAAGGTTGATCCAAGCTTCTCCTCTTGCTCTCCAATGCAACAACTTGCAAAAACATTCAATAAAACCTTCCTCAAACCAATTTGACTACAAATACAATATTGATATTCATAAGAGAATAAAACACCAAATTGTAATCAAATTTGAAACATACATGAATAAATCTATTTGGAAAGGGAAGAATGTCCAATATTTATTGATCAATGAAGCAAGTACATCAAATTACATTTCTTTAAGCATGGCACTTCATGAAACCACGATTCAAGGGCTCCTGCTCCTCTTCTCCAAGGATCCCAACCTATGATCAGATGTGCTAGGGTTTACAAGCAAATAGGGCACAAGTGAAGGGGGTGTGAGTCCCAATTCCTCTAGCATAACACTACAATGGGCTTCTTCCCTTTTTTCATGGCCCCTCTCCCTTTCTTATATAGAAAATGGAGAAGATAGGGCCAAGGAGGAAGTAGTTACAACTGAAGAGGAGGTTCCAAAACCACCCAAACCAACTATTTTTTGCGATTTTATATATCTTTTTAAGTATTTCTGAGGTACCCATGACTTTGCAATGGACAACAAGCGGGTGACCCGTGACTTTACCATGTGCAACATGCGGTTTTTTGGCAAACCTGCGGGTAAAGAACCTTCCACTTGCGTTTTTGTGGAAAAATGGTCAAAAAGAGCATTTTCTGGGGGTTTTCTGGAGAAGTTTTGGTCTCCAAAATTGTTCCTAAGGTTCATTTCTATCAAATGGGCCATGAATTAGGTAATGTCATCATTCTAAAGTCCCAAATATGGCTCTTCCATCTACAAATGTCCTTTTGTGTGACTCACAATAATCTCATGAAGTGTAGTCATGAGACCAAAAGATGGAAGTGTCGTCACAGACGAAGAAGCGCAAATTTTGATTATAACATTAATGGTGATGATAATGACCATTGGATTACCATTTTCTATGGAATTCGGTGTACCTTCAATATATATTAGCGGTGTGAATTATGTATGACACTTGTGATTCTTACTTGAGCATCATGATAATGTTGTGTTGATAACAATAAGAAACATCAACTATCCGGTAAAAAACATTGATGCATTATTCCTCACAATGTAAAGTACAAGGAAACCACCTTACCACCTTCTAGTGAAGGTTTTTGCAAACCCTCTACAAAACAAAAAACCCATATATTCATTGAATATATAGTAAAGGTTGTTAGTGGAAGTGGAGATTTTTAATTGTGCTACATAAATAACACACATATGCACCAAAATACTAAGATTACCAAAGTCAAAATAGCTCGTTGCAATTTGAAAAAACTATGTCTTTAAAAATAAAAAATCATTGTAAAACTATCCGGTGCATACACTACTGTGCGGACTACACCAATAAGACACCAAATCGTGTCAAAATAGTTCGCCACTATGGTAAAATATGTATTTAAACATGGTGAGTATACTAAATACAAATGAACTGATTAAAAACCAAAAACACATAGATTTAAAAAAAAAATGTAAACAGGCTTGCCTCGTTAACATGAACATGATCATATAGCCTTGAGCAACATCGAGACAAATCTCCATAACGTTTAGCATTTGATGAATAGGAGCTATCTCTAGCTTTGGTATGTATCTAGTTGTGTTCAATGCAATTCTGCCATTGTCTTCTCCCAATTTGTTGTTGGCTGAGCATTATGCAATTGCTGTTTTGGGTAGTCTGTTCATCCCTTATTGCGATTTTTGTTGCAGACGAAGCTATTTCCCCACAATCCCCTGGCCTTTGGTAAAGATTTCATTTATTAGCTGTGTAATTGAAGCACATTTCAGTGTTCTGATCACCCGATTTTGTTGTGTCCTTAGTTTCTTGTCAAACGAATTTGTTGCCCGTTTGTTTAAATTGTGTTTATAGCCAGTTTGGCGATTTGGGTTCGTCACGGTTATTCGATCCGATCCGACAAGGATAAAAACCGAGTATTTGTCTCAAGCAATGGTGGCTTCTTGATTATGTCGGGATTGGGCTTTCTACATAGCTGCAATTCATTCAGTTTTCTGCATAACGTGGTCGGCTCTTGATCTGTTCTCAGTTAATGCAGTTTGAGCCCTACGCCTATTTGAGGGCTCTCATCTTTGAGGAAGTCTGATTTTGTGTTCCGTCAAAGTGGACCCGATGGAGGATTCTGATAATATTTGGCATTGGTGCAGAGCTCGCAAGGAGGTTTTCCCGATGAGCAAAATTCAATCAGATGGATATTTTTCAGTAGCTAAAATCGGCACTCTTGTAGATCATGTGCCCCGTTCAAACATTCGCAATGGAAAGCAACACATGGATCCAGTTCAAAATTCAATTCTGGAACCTGATTACGTGAAGAATGGGAATTCATCGAAGTCAGCGATCTCAGTAATTATAGATCATGTATCTTCATCTCGGAAGAATCCAGATACAAAGTCAGATCATCCACACCCCGATACAGGCCCTGGTGGTCAGTTCTTAAGTCCGCCTATGGGCATTGCTGGTGAAAATTCAGAGGAAGATCTGATTATCTATCGGAAGAAGCAACCATCCAAATTGAGACTAAATAGAAGGGAACAAAAAGCAGCTCTTAAACAGAGCGGTTTATTATCTGATGAGGGGATGAAGGGTAACTCGGATCAATATACAGCCTGGAACAGGGAAACCTCAATGGAGGCCTCTTCGTCTTGTTCAATTTCAAAGGTTGTTGCAGAGCATATGCAGCTGCAGTCACCGAGTATGAAAGGAGAAACCAGGAAGTTGAGAACCGTTGCTGGGTCTGATACCAGTTCGAGTTACATTAATTGGCCCTGCCATCCATCTGCTAGGAAGAAACCCAAGAGGAATCAGAGCTTGATTTCTGAGGCTAGAGAGAGGCTTCCCGAAATTGAAAATCCCGGGGCCAAATCTGAAATCCTCTTTCGAGAACTTCATTTTTTAGCTGAAGTTTCCGTTCTGGTTCTGGAGAATGAGCAGGCTGCTCTCCCTGGGAACATCAGAGGAGAGAGAGAGATTAGAAAGGCAATCTTCACCCCCACTGGGGTATCCTTCTTACAGAAGAGAGTACTCAGAAGAGACAGAAGAGCGAAAAGTGCTTTTAAACATCCCGAGCCTGATGCTCCGAAGATGCTTCATAATTTGCAGCGGAATCTAAGTGCTGCCAATTCAAAGCCTCTCTTGACAGCTGATAACATCCCCATATTGGAGACTTCTGTGTGTAGAGAGCACAGTGAAAACCAGGTTATAGGTAATGGGGATGATGATGACCAAAAGGCGATCCCCCAGTTGCGCTGCTCTAAGAGAACTAGATCTCAGCTCTTGCCATCTAAGTATTGCGACTCTGTTATGCACCCATGGAAGAGAGGTACTAGATCAAATCCTTGTCTCTGTTGATTTCGACCATAGCGTTGAAATCATGATATGATTTGTCCAAGTTGCTGCATAATTATTTTTTGTATGTAAGATTATTTGGAGGTTGCTTGTTAAAATACTCAGTAACTCAGAGGAAGAAAAAAATGTTGTCTCTAGTCACTTTCTGTAGATGATGGGGAAGGGTATTTATGGGCTTTTTTCGTTCTCTTGCTCTGTATTACTCCCTTTTCTATTGAGTGTACATCATCGAACTTTTTCATTTACTTTTCTCGTAAAGACTCGCTTCTTGTATCCATTCATTTATTTTTGTAGAGCTTGTTGCACTGATTAGCTTCAGGTTTTTCTTTCAAGGTTGTCTTTCATCTCTATTCCAATTGTAAACCTTTGCGCTTGTGCATAGTAGCTCTCATTAATTGTGGACACTTTTGCTTCTTTTATATTCAGAGTCTTGTACAGGTAATTGTATTTGAGTTGTCAATAATTTATAATACGAATCGATCCAGTTGAATATTGAAGGAATCTTCAACGTGATGCATTATCAAGTAAACTGAACCCATGTTCCGATGGTATGGCCATTGCTTAGAAGTGAAATGAATGAGCTTTCTTGATTCCGATATCTGTTGAACTAGCTCTTGTCTACGTGATGCATATGCCCAAATTTTCTGTTTGGAAAATTTATGGGCATCATATAGACTGCAATAATGTTGATGCTGCCAGCAAGTGTGACTCGACTAATGAACTCATTAAGAAAGATACAGCAAGAAAACTCAACACAGCTTCAATAGGCAAATCTGAAGAACATTCCTTTGGTCCCCATTCTCTCTAAAGATTGCAGATTCCTTAAAATGCCCAACACAGGAATCCAACTGATTCCTTAAAATTCTCAATAAAGAAAATTAAGTTTTCTACTACTAAATTTATCAAAATAAACTAATGTATGTAGCTCTCTATCAAATCCAATCATATCAGTCAATTTACTCAAATAAAATAATCAAAGTGGCTCTCCATCAAATCCAAATACAACAGTTTCAACATGCAATGACTTCAGTTTATTTAGAAATTTTCTAGTTTGCATCATTTTAGAAATTTCTGCCTTGTATCAAATGTTGCTTTGGTTTTTGTAGTCCTTCCAGTTTGCATTTCATTTTGTAAATAAATATGTTTCCGAGTCCCTCTTTAGTCCTCTACCTATAGACAGGCCAAATAGGAATGGTGGATGGCAGGAGGGCCATGCCTGGAGAATCTATAATACATTCGTCAAATAATCATGCCAGTTAAAATATTTCCAACAGTACTTTCTCTTCCAGTCAACGGGGGACAGGCTTCATGTTAACTTTTCTTGTTCTTACTTTGCCAAGCCAAACTTCATATGCACGCATGCAGCTATTGTTAACTGTAAAGAGAGGCATGGGAAGCTTAGCAGTTTTTTAAAATATAATTTCTTATCCTGTGCTGCTTGGTGATGCAGACAGAATAGGGTCAGGCCCAAAATGCCGAAAAATAACCTCACAGACCATACACTCATCAATTTCAAAGAGAGAATTACAGAGACAGAATAAAACTTAACTTCAGATCTGCTCAAGTGCAGACACACACTCTGTTCCAGCATTATGAATCAAATAACAGCAGCATTACATCCTCAGGGCAACTCAGGCCTGATTACACTCAGATAACTATTGGCACGCAAGCCACTTAATTTGTGCTCAGCCAATTCGCAATGCTCTCTGGTAAGCACAGCTCTTCTGAGTGTATTTGCAATGCTCCTTTGAGCATCTCAACAATTTTTTGTTGCTCTTTCTGAGTGCTCACAGCGCTGCCAAAACTCTCTGACAGAGACTGTTTAACAGAAGTCCTCCCTGCCTCCTCTTCTGAAGCTCTCTCCCTCTTCTCCTGCACTCTACAATTCCTCTTCAAATACACTCATACATCAGTGAAGGGAACACAGGCCTGTTACCAACTCAATCCTAACAGAACTTAGTGTAAACTCTGAGTTAAAATCGGGAGTGGGTACCCTTTTCAAACTGCATGCATCTATGTTCGGACTCCTAGAATCTCCGAGACATGTGGCAGGCTTTACAGATGCTCTGCATCATACTCCTCTTGTTATACAAATTCTGAACCTCCTGGTTCAAAGTTATTGTGCTTTGTTTTCCTCTACTTTCTCCACCTATCAAACCATGACTCACTCTCGATAGTGTCCCATTCAAGCACTCCAAATTTCCACATCCAATAGTTCAATCTCTCTATAGGTCGTTCATCTCCATCGGTTAATCTCTCCGTAGATTGTTCATCTCCATCGGTCAATCTCAAGCTATCTATCAAGTACATGAAGTACCATCACATATGCCTTTGCCTCCAAAACTCTGTTCACCTCAAAAACCAAACTCCTTTGTATGAAGACAAATCTCGTCATACCTAGGCAAAGTTTTTCCTCTTTTGCTACGGCAATCTTCTCCACGGTGAATTCTTGTTCAACCATAGCCATGTTGTGAATGACATATCCTTCTTCCATATTCAAGAGATAGATCATGTTTCCCGTTTCCCACTTATCCTAGGCATTTGGTTTTCGCAATCTGCAAATCAGCCTTATATTCAGTTGTTTATCCTCTGTAATCTCCTCCTCCGAGAAGTCTTTAGCTGCAAGCTTCTTGCCGTCTACAGTACTCTTCACAAAGGTTTTCACAACCTTTTCTCGGATGCAATTTGCGGTATTATTCTTATCGTTGCATTTGTGTACATGCATGTAAGTTTTTACATACTTAATCCTCTTATCATCTTTTTGCTGGCTCTTAACAACACACCCATCCTCAGTTTTTATGCACTCTTCCTCGTTCTTTTTCTTATGACTTGGATCTCTGCTTTCTCTTATGCCTTTTGTTACACTCTTTGATTAGTTTCCTACTCGCTTCTATCTCTTCCATGATCCACTCTTTCTCTTCTTGGCTCAGCCACTTTTCCTTCACCATTTTTAACCCACATAAGAAAACACACAACACTTATGCTAGCAATCCTGGTCCTCAGTATAGCTTCCTCCAGCCAACTCAATATCGTCAAACACTTACATGCACCTCAGTGCTTTCTAATGCTCCTCAAGGCAGCGCAGGGGTTACTAAAGCAAATGAACTCTTTCTCTACAACTTAACTTTAGCTTTCCAATCTCTCATTGTTTTCTCAACAGCTCACTCTCTTAAAGTTGTTCACAATATGGCTTTCCATAGCCAAGGCCCAATACATTAGTCACTGGTAACAGTAATGCACCTTTGTGCAATCTAGTGCTCCTCGAACACACTTAGTTCTTCTGTAGAACTAACTCTTCTATTTCAGCATCTAAGACTCCCGCTGTAAACCAAAATGATGCAGAGGCCTCACTCTACAGATGTAGATCTGGACTGACTTCAAGGAACACAGATCTCTGGCTGCTACAGGTACAAACCTGCACAGATATGCAAACAAATACTTGCAGACTGATACAGACACCTCAGGCTGCTACACGAATAAAGCTGTACAGATCTTTAAACAAACACTTTGACTGTATTGAGGAATTAAATGAGGCAGGTTGGAGGTTATCTGCATCATTTTGGTATCAGAGAAAACCTGATAATGGCCCAGAGGGTAATCCATTTGAACTGGGGAAGAAAAACTGGGAGGACTGTTTTGTAAGATTTTCCTTTGAGTTAATGTAATAAAAGAAAACAGAGTATTGGAGGTTATCTGCATCACTAGGTGTCTGTATCATTGTTGTGTTGAAACAGTGCATCCCTGAGGGGATCAAATCCTATCCAAAGCTGGGACTTGAGGCACAAAGCTTCTGATCATGGAAACTAACTTTTTTTTAGTTTTGGTCAAGTTAGTAATATCTGATTTAACGAAAGATTTCCAATGGAGGATATGAAAAATAAGTCTGTTGGCCTGTAGTTGGATGGTAATGAGGAATGCTTACTATAAAGATACAGAAGCTCACATCTTATAGACATCTTACCTGCCCAAATAAGCAATATCTTCAAATAAGGGATATGAGAAACATATTTAGTACATTAATAGAGATGACACAATGAAGAACTTAGTCATGACTCATTCATGGTAGGGAATTTCATTTGTGAAACAAGGTTGAAGAATGGGCTAAGCAAAAGGACACTTTCTTGTCACTATACTGGGAATATTGACAGTCTCTTTATTATGTAATGTATACTGGGAATATTGACAGTCTCTTTATTATGTAATGTACTTTAGGTGGTGAATTTGGTTGGTAATAATCTATAAATATTGTGCATATTATAGATTATAGTATATGTATTTGTATATTATGTTAATTTCATAATATAAAGGCAATCCCAATCCACTTTCATGCTGTGTTTTTCTTCAGGTCGAGGAAAAACATCTTTATTATGGTAACAATTTGAGCTGTGTTACTATGGATCAACCAGTTATAAAAGCCTAAATTTTATAATAACCTAATAAGAGTTAAAATATAATAATAATCTTATAATATATAAATACATATTATAAAATAATAACATAATATAATATTATACAATTAATAATAATAAGTTAAATTCAGTGGGTTAGAGCCACAGTAAGAGGTAATATATAATTTTATAACGTATATTATCACATTAATATGTGTGACAATACGGACATATAAGAGATCGGACAGACCGGGTAGAGGTTTCAAAGACACGGATCATTATGGTTAATTATACTATAATGAATTTAAATTATATTATAATAAATTTATACTTATTAAAAAGGAAGCCAGCAGACACTGCAATTCTTTGATGGGATACCCTTCAAATTGAAGGAGGTAATTTTCTCACTTTTGGACGAATTATGAACATAGAAATAACCCTCTAATTGGTCTGACCATCTATACAAACAATTTTTATATATTTTTCCTTCAGACAGAAAGATAACTTGTATCTTGAAAGTGTTGTTCCTACTTCCTTTGAAAGGACTACTGAATGAAGATACCTCCATCATTGTACAAACAGTTTGCATCTATTTTGCCTTCAAATAGAGCGATAACTTGTACCTTGAAAATGTTGTTCCTTTGAAAGGACTACTGGATGAAGATGCCTCATCATTGTTGGGAGTCAACAAACGATTTGAGAGGAAAAATTCCTCATCTCATACCTTTATCACTTTAGGGCTCCCTAGAGCAACAATGTGATATGGTCTCCTCCTCCATTGTCTTTCTTTTCAGATTCCACCATGTGAGGTTGCTTGTCTGAGAGCTCAGTTAACTTGAGACTTAAGACCGTATACCTTGAACTTGTGGGGAATAGATAACAGATTGCTGTGATACCATTACCATTGATATAAATTGGATTGAGAATGGAATGAAAGAAAAGAACATAGAGTTACAATGAAAACCAAATCCATTATTTAAATAATAGTAAAAAAATGTCATGATGGTTAGATGATGGTAGCAATCTATGACAAGATATATCTTTGCTATGCTCATTCATAAAAATTCCTCAACAAAGGAGAAAAACTCTTTTTATTACAATATGAAGCAAAAATTGTATAGTGAAAAAAACATAAAGTAGAAACCCTAAACTTGGGCATTGAGGTGGTGA
The DNA here is from genome assembly GCA_027924585.1 of Larix kaempferi. Lineage (NCBI taxonomy): Eukaryota > Viridiplantae > Streptophyta > Pinopsida > Pinales > Pinaceae > Larix > Larix kaempferi. The sequence goes on along the minus strand of BSBM01001002.1, from coordinate 13,175,648 downwards.
AACAAAGGTAGGCCTTGGGAAGATGAGGTGGTGAACAACTTGCAGGGACCATAAATCCCACTCACATTCTACTAGGTGCAACCCACGTTTAATTTAGTTTTGACATCTCTTTGCTTTGTTGAAAGGTAGTTTTAGCATGTTAATTTTTCTCATGAATTATTCATGGTTTTATCATTGTTGATTTTTATTAAATTGCTTAAATTTTAAAAAATTACATTGAAAATGAATGAAATCATTCATTTCAAGTATTTGTAGCTTTTAGTTCTTTCCCTTTCAACAAGTTTAGTTTTCACATCAGTTAGGCACACAATGAGGGACACAAGTCATCTTTCATATCAGAGTATGCTCTTCACCTTGCCCTCATAATGGTTTGGGTAATTCTAACCCTTTACACTCATAGTAGATAACAAACTTCATTCATGCCACCTAACCAAGACTTATTAAAACCAAACAATTAAATCCTCCCACAAGGATCATAAACAATTTATAGTCTAGGTTAGGTATGTCGTGTTAGGAATCCAAATAAGACACCATGGTTGTTTCTCATTGAAACATAGATGTTGTTCTAAGGAGCTTGAAAGGTGTGGTTTATAAATACAAGGTAGCCCCATCCTTTTAATGTGAACGTTGAGGTCAACTCAACAAATTTGCATGAGTCTCCCAACTCAATCAAATTCATGTGTTGCCTAATGGGTGAGGCCAATAACCCCTTTTCCACAACCCATTAAGAGACATCGCTGTAACCAATCATAGGTTTATCTCCATGTGACTTTCATGTAATTGTGAGAGAACCTAAGGCAGTTAGTGGTTACCCCATTTTATTTCACCACCTTGGGTGTGTCACTATAACAACAAATTCATACCTTCACTTGCCTTATTTAGTGGATTTTATCATTGCAATTTGAGAGATTTAAAAGGTCCTTTCAATCACTACAGTTTACCTATGATTCGTTAACTTGTTTTAGGTGTATTCTTCTTTCTTCTACGAATGAAAACCTATCGCCAAAAAAATTATTTTATCAGCATTAGAAACACACTTATAAACCACTTGTTGCACCACCTACGCTTATGTTCCCTTTGGAGGCATCACATTGGCAACTCATTCATACAACACACTACTTTGCTTAGCATTTATATCACCATGGAAGGAACCCAAATCATGCCATTCACGACTAATCTGAATCTTATGAACTTCACATGTCTCATTAATGACCCTATACAACATGATGCCACATGGCCAGCCATGCCTACCAAGTTTCCCTCAAATATTCCTAAGTTCAAATATCGAGCTAGAGAGGGCCCATCAAACCCCATCATGGCATTTCACTTGTGGTGTTCCTCCAATAGAATTATATAATATTATGTTTGGTTGAGGTTGTTTCAATGAACCCTCACCCGCGATTGCCACCAAATGGTGCACTAGTAGATTGATTGTAATAGAAAGAAATGATAGTTTAGATTTGCATGAATTGCTACATCAAGATGATATATTGTGAGTTTTAAACAATCTCCCTTTTCTCGGTTCTAAAGTGTGCTTAGAGTTATATACTCAAGCTTCTTAATGTTTTCAAAACTATGGACAATAAACTTAATCCTAGCAACAATCTATTGAAGCTAGTGGAAGAGGAGAACATAATGGACTCCATAAGTTCTATTTCAAAGACACCAATAAATACCTACATTTTGTGAACTTTCATGACCTATTTCCATATTATTTTGAAGACAATAAATTGAGGTAAGATTTGGACGATCAATCTTTATACTTTCTGCCTTGTCATGATTATGAAAATGAAACACATAATGGCATTAAGTATTTGGAATTGGAATGGGAAGAACTTGACTATCAAGCTAATAGTATTTGTCAAAGATATGGGTTTATTTAAGGGTAGATTCAATCAAAGCAGGTTGTGTAGAAAGAATATCTAAGACTTTGTAAACAACAAAATCACATATTGACATTAAGACTTTGGAATTGGAATTGGAAGAACTTGACTATCAAGCTAATAGTATTTGTCAAAGATATGGGTTTATTTAAGGGTAGATTCAATCAAAGAAGGTTGTGTAGAAAGAATATCTAAGACTTTGTAAACCACACAATTTGAAAAGGAAGTGAGTACCAATATGATAATAAATTACTATAACAATATATTGCTCTCAAACATGAAGGTTTATAATGGAGAAACTTCTTTTTTTGAAATAATGAATCCTAACTATCTTCAACTAATCTAAAATACTAGAACAACAAAAGGAAATGATCCTAAAAACACACATTCTATGCTCTTATATGAGGATTCCAAACATTATGATAATAACTTTAATGACTTCGATGGAAAGTTGGTTGGAATCATTATGGTCTCTAAAGCTTTTGCATCATGCTAATCACCTTGCATTCTTCACTATGAATGAGATCCTTGCTGCCATAATTCTTTTGATTGTGCATCATTCAACATATGAACCTTGCATACTTATGTTCTATTCAACATACCCAACATGCAATGACCGTGCAAAACTACATTTCTTTTTGAAGTATTTTATGATGGCTATCTAGTTGCGCAATTCAATAGATTGATTCTTATCCAATATTGGGGTCATTTCAAATCACAACACATGACAAGACAAGGTGAGATTTTTAAGTTGTATTAATTATTCTATGAATTTATTTTCTACAAGATTCATGAAGAAATATTAGACAAATTTATGGAGGGGATTGGTAATTATCACTAATGATTGGCATGTGTGGGAAATTATAGATGAGAAATTACCTTTCCATCTCAAATGATCAAATTGACTCCTTATCACAAAATAATTCATGCCACTTTTTAAGAATGGCTGAATCAAAATGCATGTTTGTTAGTGATTCCAACCTGAATACAAAGAGGTGTATTTTGATCATAGGTTTGATGTGCATCATGTATTTTTTTCTCTGCATAAAATAGGATTATTTTTAGGACATCTCTTACTTAGATCTCAGATTCTTCAAAGATACATTTAACTAAAATATGACAGGTTATAAGATACATTTAACTAAAATATGACAGGTTATTTTCAAATTCAAGTTGCTCCACTTGCAAATTGAGTTAGCCTTGGACAATATGAATGATGCAACAGATTGAGGAAAAATAATCATGGTTAAATGCCATTTGGTTGTCCTTTGTTTATCATTATGTGGCATAGATCCTTTACATATGTTTCTAGCATAAGTATTTCCATGTGCATTAAAGGTCATCTATGGTGAAGTGTATGAGATCAAGAAACACCAATGCTGAAGTTGGAGCAAATTATAGATGTTTTCAAACAATTAGGAATTAAATTGAATAAGTAATAAAAACAATTGGTTTTTAACCATTGTGAACACTGAGATCATCCAATCTGAAAAGAAGGGGGAATTCACGATTGGAAATCTTCAGTTTAATGACTAAAGGAGAATTTTGTGTTTCCAAATTGTGAGTCATTGATGAAATTGTGTCTCAAAACAATTTGAATTCCTCAAGACAATTGCTTGCATTCTTTTTATAGAGATGAGCCATAGCCATTCCTAGGCATACTTATTCACATTATTGCATTTACATATGGATTTTACCTATTGAGTTATGTGCACAAATCATGCATAATAACACTTTTATTCGAGTATTTTATCTTGCTAACAATCTATTTGCCCACATAGAAGGAGTGATTATTTTTAAGTTACTTTTATTTTTGTAAGGATATTTGTTTCAATTATTGCATCTAGTCTCCCACTTAATTCCTTTCTTTTCCTAAAGCATAGTGTATTTTTTCATTGATGAAATTTTGGTCTTCAGGTTTCAATTGATCATCATGTATTATAAGCTTCCTCTTATAGGACTAGCAGTACATATAGCATATAATCCTGAATAATTCTATGTTTTTAATTTTTAATTATGAACTTGGAGGAATGAGGATCCATTTCCAAATTAGAGGTACGGCAATATGTAGTGTAAGTGGTTGGACCATGAACATTATGAATGATAGGTCATGATCATCCTTGTGCCCTAGTTTAGCGAACGAACTTAATGTGATGCAATATCCACTCGTACAAATTAAAACAATTGATCATGGAAAGGGGGTTTTACTACTTTAAATAAATCAATTGTGAAATAGTTTCAAGATGAACCAAATTCTATAAATAAGGAACTAGTTGGTTTATGTCAATCCCACACCAACCACCCGGGGACTAGAAAAGGGGGATTGGGGTGATGAAAGGTCAAAATTTTATGGGATATAAATCAAAAGGGATCATTTTAATAGTTAGGAACAACAAATCATTAATACAATCCCAATAGTAAGGAAGTAATCCTTAGTGAGCTTGTAAAGGTCATTGCTTCCCCAATCAATTGTTTGCTAAATCATTTTTTAAAATAGAATAAAAGGAATGTGAAAGGAAGTTCATTTTACAAAGGGGACATGTATATATCTTCATCAGAGCTATAGAAACTGACTGGAAATGGATCAAGGAAAATGACACCATAGTGACTCTACCAGGGCCGTGGACACTCATGGGAAGCAGAGCAACACCTAAGGGATAACATATTTGTTCCTATTGAAAATATTTTTAATCCCAAATATAGCATTCCCTATGACCAATACTTTAACCTGGATCATAGATTCATGCCTTATGGAAATGAATCGCATTATATTTTTATGCTTCAAAATAAAACATGAAGTTTCTAAAGCTGGTGTGAAAGTATGATCATTGACTCCTTCATAAGGAAGGTTCCCATAGAACTGTTGCATAATGATCCTTGAGTTCCTATCATAGTTGAGAAAATAAGTACTCTTCCGGATCATAACACAACAAAATGCAATTAAATATTCTTGCTTCGCCCAATCATCCTTGCCCCCAAGTCGATTGACTTAGGGACCCGCTTTTAAATTTTGTTGAGCCTTATTAAGTAAACTTCACTTGCACTTAAGTTTATTCTTTTGATTTAACTTAACGATGGTAATTTGTTGATTAAAATTGTATAAACTAAATTTTTGTTTGATCCAACTATTATCTTGCACTATTACATAATTTATGGTGGATACATTATTAGATTGATTTCCCTTACATGTTTGATTAGATGCATCTTGATTGTGAATGCTCTTGTATCTTTTGGATTCGATTGGTGTGTATATGTTTAAAACTACTATGTAGTTGTTCTCAATACTTTTGAAACAATTTTTCATCATTTTCTAGCTTGAAATTGAGTTAAGAGTAGAATCAACACTTTCACCAAATGTTGGGTTTGGAGTGTGTTGAAGTCTAATGTCCTCATTTCTTGAGTTAATATATTTTTAGATGCTCAGAAATACTATTGACATATTTTAACATCTAGAAGGCCTATATAACCAGCATCTAAGATGAGCTAACATACTTTAATTTGAGTAGAGCATCATGCTAAATGGCACCTAAAATTTATTAAAAATGTTTTTTCAAATAATTTTGGGTACAAGTCAAGTTGACATTTTAACTGCCAAAAAGGTTGTTTATGGATTTTGGGGGATTGTGAACCCAAATGAATTGTTAGTTTCTAAATCTCAACTCCATAAGTGTGGAAATGCACATTTATTGTGTGCAATCTTTTGGATTTTTACTTTCTATATCTTTAGAAACTATCGATGTGTTTCGGGTGGACGCTCCACCCATATTAAGAATCACATGAAGCTATCGTAAAATAGAAAAGATTATGGTGGGTTGTTGGATTTTCCCATCAAATCAGGTTGTTGGATTGTATCATTTATGGAAGCTACCAAGATGGTTTTGAATAGGGATGTGTGAGTAGTTTCCAGAAAACCATGTCTTTCATATTCATATTACAAAGGGAATTCTTCAATTTAAGAAGTTGCGGGCAAGTTATATGTTTATTAATTTTGAAATCATGTAGGTTCCACTAATGCTTGGGTTAATCAATGCCACTCTCTAAATAAGTTATTTTTATTATTTTAACGTTATTGTAGATCCTTTGTTGTCTATGAGAGAAGAGGACTTATAATAGATGTTTCTATTGCAATAGATAAATAAAAAAATGTCATCTTCCATGAGAATAGTGGTAACTTTTATGGAACAAAACTTCATTGTATAGCTAGTCACTTCTACATCCAGTGTGTTAGTATTGAGATGTATAATGAGATGCCAAGAAAACACATGAGTGATAGTGAGTTTATAAGTATCATGGATCACTCATCTGAGTTTGACAATATCATGGTTAGAGAAGAGGAGGAGTATGATCTAGAAACTTTACACCACAAGTTATGCCCCTTGAATGTGCGAGTTGGTGGTGCTAAGGATAAATATGGGAAAATTTCTATTTTGATTCACGAGTATATTTAACATGGTTCGTTTGAATGTCTCCCATTTGTTGCAAACTTCCATATGCAATTATACAAGTCAAAACCTTGATCAATTTATGTGTGCAATAGTTAAAATCAATTTACGCCAAGGGTGGTGGGTTTTAATGGTGCTACCAAGCATTGGTGGATCTTGGTTGAAGATTCTGAAAAAAATCATATCTATCTTTCATAATTGTCCATGTTGATGAAAAGAATAACAAGATCAGGTCCACATAAACTTACATTCACCCTACCTATGTTTGAACCTTGTCCACCTCAATACTACATATGGGTTATTTCAAACAATTGGTTGGAGGAAAAATACTTTCATACTGTCTTTCCAACATCTCATTTTACCATGCTTACATACTTCACATACTAAATTTATTAATTTAAGGCCACTTCCTATGATTTCTATTGGTAATCGTATCTATGAGGGGTTGTATAATTTTTCATGTTTCAGCCCAATTCAAACCTAGGCATTCCATATTCTATACCAAACAAACAACAATGTTGTTTTAGGTGCACCAATAGGAAGTGAGAAGGTAATATATGCGGAGCTTTCCATGCTCCATCACTTCAATACTCAACTAGACATGAAGCTTAATTAGATTGTGCCATTGAATCCCATTGTAAGAGAAAGGATGAATGACTAGAAGAAAGGGCTTGTACCCTCTTTGAGAAAGAAAATGGTTGAGATGACTGGTGATTTCACTCCATATTTAAAGACACTCCTTTCAACATATATAATTATATCCACTCTAGAAAAATGGGATGGTATCAACCATTGTTGTCACAATCGTAACTATGTCATGAAGGTTAGACTCTTAATATTTAGATGAAATTCAATTATTTGAAGCAAATTGTGGAGCTATTCTTGAGGTTATCATTTTCAGAACGATAATTATTTCTTCACAAACACCATGTTTGTTTGTTAATTGCTATAGCTAATGGTTTTGATTTAGGTAAATGGATGAGTATTGATGATGTTGGTCTTTTGAACTTCAAACTAAGTTTAAGGACAATTCCAATCAAATTTCACATTTAGGGATACCCTAAAAATTTATATTTCCCATGGATTAATAATATGAATAACCCACCACATAATGATATAACCACCCATTTACCTTCAAATCCAAGTTTTTTTCGTTTCACCTTGTCATCGAACATGGCTTACATCTCTTGATCTCTTTAAGTTTGTTACTATAGATGATAGCCCAAGACAATTTCTTAATATCCTTGAAGAAACAATAAAAATGCTAATTTCCCAGGTTATAGATACAAATTTAAGACATACATTGCAATTCATAATTTGTCTACATCATGCTAGTTTGAATGATCATGATAGGGATTTGGTTGAGGAACATTTTTACAACAACAAAATTCAGGTCATTATCTACACAAGCACACTAGCATGGGGTAAATCTACTTGCACATCTAGTAATAATCAAGGGAACATATTATTATGACAGAAAAGCAAAAAAATGTTTATCTTTCAATCACAGATAGTTATTTCTTGTTGAAAGTAGTCTCAAGGATCTTCTCCATGATCACAATTAATGCAGAGATTGTTCCTAGAACTATTTCAAGGAATTAAGATGTTGTAGCATAACAAAGGTTCATTGGAAACAATATCCCCCCCCCCCGACACACACACACACACGTGTATGTGTATGTATGTATAAGAATTCTAGAATAGAGAGGAACTCGCGAAATTTGGATTTTATATAATTTTGGTGAATGTAACGCTTATTGAGACTAAGACCATGGAATTGCTGGATAATTTTGTGATAATTTTACTATGAACTGAATCCCACAAGGCATTAAGAAATGTAATTAAAGTTATAAGTTATAAAATAAGATAATAGTAATTTTTTTGAAGGGTTTTCATGTGTATGTTAGAGAGATGTTTACATGTTATAAAGTGTTGACTATGTACTCTAAGTTGCAGCCTAGTTTATTTCTTTATTTTATTTCTTAAATTATTGGACTACACCAGATTTGGTATCAGATAAGGAGTTTCTTGTTGTAGAGGAAAATTACAATTCTAGTAGGGATATTTTGTTGGGAAGAACTGTAAGAAGGGGATTTCTAAAGAATAAACAATATGACTAATAGAGGAAGAGTGGATGTGTAGTGGAGAGGTACATGGAAACATGGAGGTGTTTCAAATGATGTGACTTGAGCACTAAGAGCTATCCAAGATAGATTGGAATCCATAGAAACAACTCAGAGGAGAGGAATTGAAACTAAATCTCATGGTGTGAGTGATGAAGAATTAGAAGATGAGAACCCATAAGAAGAATATGAGGTAATGGAATCCCTAAAAGAGGGAATTATTAATTCCTTGACATATTTGAGATGAAAAACAAAGACGGAGACACCTACTTACTTAGGAAGTGTGAACCTAGAAGAGCTAATTGTTTGGGTTAGGGACATGGATAAGTTATTTGTCATGGAGCAAATTGAGGATCGTTAAAGAGTGAAGATGGCTTGCATGAATTTAAAAAGACATGCATCCTTATGGTGATATACCATGTAACTAGAAAGACAAAGGAAAGGCAAGGACAAAATCAAGACTTGGGATAGAATGGTGGTGAAACTTAAAGGTAAATGTTTTCCTATTAACTATACTTTAAATTTGTATAGGAAGCTACATAATATTAGGAAGAAAGAAATGACACTTAAGGAGTATGAAAAAGAGTTTTATAGGTTTTCTATTGGTGATGAAGGATATGAAATTGTGGCTAGGTACATTAATGAGTTGAGATATGAAATACAAGATGAATTGAGTATTATGAGGATTAGAATAGTGGGAAAAGAATACTAGCTTGCCTTAAAAGTATAGCATAATTTGTCCAATAAGAATTCAGGTGCTAGGGGGGAAGAAACAATTAGAGGAAAGGTTAGAAATATGTCTGGGAAAGGATAGAGTAGTAGAGCTAAAGGAGAAGAAGGTAGTAGTGTAAATGCTCCAACCCGAGAATTTATAAAGAGTAATGAATTTTTTAAAGGAAGAGGGACTTATTGAGGAAACACAAACCTTAGGGGTATAGGAGCTGGAATATCATCAGTCATTTTTTATAAGTGTCAAACATGAGGACACAAGGCCTATGAATGTCATGAAAGCCTACATACTATGAGGAGGAAAGAGAATTAAACCCATGTTGCTCACTGAGCTGAGATAAAAATTGGATATGTAGTTAGGGATAACGTTGAGAAATCCCAACCAGAAGCTGGAGGGAGCTTAATGTTCAGAAGAACACTATAGCTAGAAAATCATACAATGATAAAAGGACCATATCAAATGAAGTATGTTTTCAAGACTAAGCAAAAAATCATATGTAAGTGTTATTGTTTAATTGTAAATGGAGGAAGTATTGAAAATATAGTGTCCAGAGAAGTCACAGAGAAACTAAATTTTAAGTGTAGGCCACATCCTTAGGCTTATAGAGTCTCATGGTTGCAAAAATGGCACATGCCACTATTTCCCAACAGTTTTTGATCAATTTCAAGATTGGAAATTATCACGATAGTGTGTTGTGAGATGTAGTACCAGTGGATGATCACCATCTCTTGTTGGGTATGCGTTTGTAGTATGATAGAAATATTATGTATGATGGAGTTAATAATAATTTTCTATTTAAGAAGAGTGGAAAACAAATTTTGATGGCACTCTTAAAGGAAGAAGGAGGAGAAAGTAGTAGTGGTGATAATTGTTTTGGTAGGAGGATAATATTGTGTTCAACAAAGACATTTCTAAAATAAGAAAGAAAATTAAATTGTTGTTTTTTCATTATACTTAAGGGTTTGATCCTAGATATGAAGAGAGTTCATATTTTGGTAGAAGTTGAAGAGTTGTTGTCTAAATTTAAAGAGATTATTTTTGGAAATGTTCCAAAATTATTTCCACCTATGAGAAGCATATAACATCAAATTAACTTCATATTAGGATCAAGTTTGTTGAATAAGGCACCATATAGAATGACACCAACAAAAAATGAGGAGTTAAATAGGAATGTTCATGAGATATTAGAAAGAGGGTTGATGCCAATTGGGTTTAGCCCGAGTGGTTGAGTTATCGGATTGTTATTTGCTCCACCCAAGTTCAATTCCCTCCAGTGACACTTGCTATTAAGTGAGACGTTGAGATCTTTAGGAGATCTATTAGCCAATTAATTGCCCTTCCTATGTCTCTGGATGCCGGGGATTTTAACGTGGATGTAGCAGGGCACCAAAAAAAAGAGGGTACTCTGTGAACCACACAGAAAGAGGGTTGATAAGGAAACATTTGAGTCCATGTGCAATACCTGATGTACTTGCACCTAAGATGAGAGGAGAATGGAGAATGTACACTGATTCTAGAGCCATCAACTAGATAACAATAAAGTATAGGTTTCCATTTCCATGGATGAATGATTTCATTGATTTATTGAGTGGAGCAAGGTATTTCACTAAGATTGATTTAAAAAGTAGTTATGATCATATAAGAATTTGTTAAGGAGACAAGTGGAAAATAACATTTAAGATGAAAAAAATGAATTTTGAATGGTTGCTTATACTTTTTGGTTTGACAAATGCTCCAAGTACCTTTATGAGACTCGTGAATGAGGTGTTGAAGCCTTATCTAGGTAAGTTTGTGATAGTTTACTTGGATGATATTATGATTTTTAGCAAGACATGAGAGGAACGTCTTAAATGTTTAAGACAATTATTAGAGCAGCTAAAGCAAGAGAAATTATTCATCAATCTACATAATTGTACTTTCATGAAGGAGGAGGAGTTAGTGTATCTTGGGTTTGTCATTTTTGAAGAAGGATTGAATATGGCCCTTGAAAGGGCGAAATCAATAATGGAATGGTCAACTCCTAAGAGTATGTGTGAAGTACATAGTTTCATGGATTAGCTATCTTTTATAGAAATTTCATAATGAATTTAAGTGGGATATGCACACCTTTGACTCATTGCATGAGAAAACAAGATTTCAAATGGAATGTTGTTGCACAAAAATGATTTGAGTTGTTGAAGAAGAATGGTACTGAAAGGTCGGTGTTGGGTTTTCCATACTTTGACAATTGTTTTTTAGATTGATTGTGATGCTAGTGGGACAACTATTGGACTAGTTATGAGTCAAGAAGGAAAACCAATCAATTTCTTTAGTGAAAATTTAAATGAATCCAAAAATAAATATTTTGTTTATGACCAAGAATTCTACATCATTATTCAAGCATTAAAGAAGTGGATGCATTACTTGTCAAAAGAATTTGTTCTTTACACAAATCATAAAGCATTGAGGTATTTGAATAGTAAATCTAAATTGAATCAAAGACACATGGAATGTGTTTAATTTTTGTAAATCATTATCTTTGTATTGAAGCATAGATCAAATAAATCAATTAGAGTGCCAGATGCTTTGAGCAAGAGATCAACATTATTTTTTTTAAACAAAAACAAATAATGAGGTTTGTATTAAATTAGCTGAGGAAGAACCTAAGCAACCCAAAATTTACAAATAGGCCCAGTTCAAAATATCTGTCCATATAAGGACAATATCTTGAAAAATCCCCTCAACCGTGTACTTCCAAACTATAGTTTGAATTGTCAAAAAGATTCTACTACTATATTGTCTAATAAACTTATTAAAAATCAAAATACATCAAAAATACATATTTAAGTAACAAGAATATATATGAACAAGGATGAACTAGTCTTCCTCCATGGACTGGTTTTCCATCAATGTGATCGTGAACTAGAGAACTTGGACAATCGAACCTTTCCAAATCTATTTGTTGCATTATATATTCGTCCAATTCCTTTGAAGTTGAATATTTTCTTATATGGAACTAATTCCCTTGAGTGAATTCCATGATTAGTTTGAGATGCAATGCCGAATATTTTGCTAGATTTTCAAGCTTATCCCCCTATTTTTGTACCTTGGCTTTTAGACGGTCTTGCCTTTGATCTTGAATTTCAATGTGGGTATTAATGCACTCGATGTCCTATTCCGTACTGTCTAATTGAATCTTCATCCTCTACATAATATTCTTTATGCCAACAATTTCACTCAAATCCATGCTTTCATTTGACCCAAATTTCACGGGTTTGACCATTGCCTCCCCCAATTCCCTTTAGAAAAATGTAGTGTCCACGCACTGGAGAGATGGTACGAACATTCAGGGAGGAGATCCTATGTCCCCTTGGCCTCAATGAAATCAACAACTAGGGGGGAGATACAAAAAAAATTGAGAGGTAGAAACAATTTCAACATAAAAACCCTTACCCAGGGAGCTTAAAGAGCCAAGAGATATGAACTGTAGCCTATAAGCAATTTCCTAGCGTTCTTGTTGATCCCAATCCACCGCATCGAGCTCAAGATTTATCTATCCCACAATGCCCTATTGTATCTCACCAAGATGATGAATAAATGAGGGGAATGCCATAATTTCCTCTCCATCCATAGGTGTGAATAAGGGAACACAAAGAAGAAGTCACATAGGGTGGGAGCTCTAACATGCTTGAGGTTAATGTGATTTGATTTGGTTGTATATGCATCGAATATATCATCCATTTGGGGGCCACATGTCAAGTAACCCCAATAATCACCAATTTTTTTTTTAATATTTTAAACTTGTTATCCATCCCCATAAAGAAACCACAAAAAAAATTATGGTAATCACCTTCTCTCCAAAGGATCCCTATTACAAACAAGCACTCCTTTGTCAATCTTGATAGTGAGATTCCCAACTGATCTGCAAGGTTGTTGTTATGTCTTCTAATGTGCCAAAATCTTACTTCTTTGATGCTTCATAGTGTAATATGCTTAAACCCAAAAATTCATAGAAAAGATAGAAAATACAAGAGAGAATAGATAAAATAGATAGCTATGTTCACTTGCCTCTTCAAGGGGGAAACCTCCAAGGGAAAAGCTCCAAATACAATTACTATTCTTGACTAAACATTATATATATATATATATATTGTTTTAATATCCAAAGTCCTAACTACTTGTGGTCCCACTATTAATGAGGGTCCATGACCTAGGGGCCTTAATTATTTGATAAATAGGGCCCTTTTTCATTAAGTAACTATCCACTAACTATCTAATGGGCCTTATGGCCTTAAACATTGATAATGTAAGGGGGTTAGGGTAGGACCCTAACATGCCCCCCTCTTCAAAAGTAGCATTGTCCTCAAGGATGGAGATGGGGAAATTGTTGCAAAATCGGGATGATGGTTCCCAAGTAGCATCTTCTGGTGAGGTATCCTTCCATTGAATCAAAACTTAATAGATAGTGCGTTGACATAGCTGACACTCTTGAGTGTCCAAAAATACTGGTAATGTAGTTTGAAATCAACAATTCTAACCCACTACCTTCTTCAAACATGACACATGAAATACTAAGTGGATCTTGGAGTGTGTTGGGAGTGCTAATTTGTAGGCCACTTGACCAATTCGTTGAACAATTTGATATGGGCCATGAAACTTTGGTGCAAGATTCTGATGGTGTTTAACTTTGAGAGAGGTCTTCTTATATGCTTGGAGCCAAAGGAACACCTGGTTTCCTTCTACAAATGAACACTCTCAGTGGTGTTGGTATGCTTGTTGCTTCATGCGGTTTTGAGCCATTGCTAAATTTTCCTTAAGTGTGCAAAGAGTGACATCATGATTATGAAGCAGAATATCAACTACATGTACTTTGGAAGTACCTACAAGTAGATAAGAAACCACAAAGGGTGGTTGTTGGCCATAGACTGCTTCATATGGTGTCATTTTTGTAGCCTCATGATAAGTGGTATTATACCACAATTATTCCAAAGGTAACCATTGTGCTAACTAATGATGCTTTTTGAATACAAAACATCTCAAATAGTTTTCAAGACACTTGTTGATTTCTTTTGTCTAGCCATATGTTTGAGGATGATCAGAGGTGCTCATTTGTAACTAGGTGCCCTATATTTTAAATAGTTCTTGCCAAAACTTGTTGGTGATTGTGGGATCACGATATGACACAATGGAGGTAGGCATGCCATGGATTTTGAAAATTTGGTCTAAACAAATTTGGGAAACCATTGCCAGGATAAATGGGTGTTGAATAGCACACAAATGAGCATAATTAGAAAGCCGATCAACTACCACCATGATTAATGATTTGTTACCTACTTTCAGAATACCAAAAATAAAATCCATGGAAATGTTGGTCCCAAATAGTGGCTGGGATTGGTAATGGTTGCAATGCCCCATGAGTCTTTACTTTCTTACCCTTGTTCCTTTGACAAGTGTCACATTATTCTACAAAATTTATGATATCCTTTTTCATGCCTTCCTAGAAGAATGAGCACCTCGCGTACATAAGTTTTATGAAAGCACGAGTGACCTGTAAGAGGAGCTCAATGCAAATCTGTTAATATTGTCTGTTTTAAGGAAGATTTAGGTACCGAAAAAAGACAACCTTTATATTGCAATGTATCTTGCTACCATGTGTAACCCTAGGGAGGGTTGGGATCCTCCTGGAGGTGTTTGATGATTAGTCAAGCAAACAAAGTGGTAGTCAAACATTTAAATGTATCTTGTTGCTATGTGTAACCCTAGGGAGGCTTGGGATCCTCATTCTTTCTCTAACCATTCAGGTACTGGAGAGGATAAGGTAAAGAGTGATCCCTCTTCCCCATGTTTCCTTGATAAGGCATTTGCTACAACATTGTCATTTCCCTATTTGTAGATGATCTCATAATGATAGACAAGCATTTTAGTGATCCATTTCTCTTGTTATGGGGATGAAAACCTTTCCTCCAAAAAATACTCCAGGCTATGGTGATATGTCTTGATATAGAAGTGTCTCCCTATGATATATAGTCAAGATGTGTCAACTTCATGTAGGATGGCCATCATTTCTTTCTCATAAGTAGAGTTTAGCAAGTTCTTGTCACACAATTGCTTACCTTTGAATGCTAAAGGTCTTCCTTCTTGCATTAAAATTTCACCCAAGCCTTTTTTGGAGGCATCACATTCCAATACAAAATTATTAGTAAAATTAAGCACAACTAAGACTAGTGTGGTGCACATGGATTTCCTTACTAAGAATGCTTGTTTTGCCACTTCATTCCATGCAAAGTCATATTTCTTGAGGATGGTTGTCAATGGGGCTACAATTTTACCATAGTTCTTCACAAACTTCCTATAGTATCCCATAAGGCCTAAAATCCATATAAGCTCTTTAAGGTTTTATGGAGGGTCCATTATTGCATTGCTGCAATCTTCTTGGGTCTAATCTCACCCCTTCTTGTCCAACAATGTGATCAAGGTATTCAACCCATGAGACCCCAAAAGCACATTTGGAGTGTTTGATGAATAATTGATGGTCCGGAATGAGTTTCAAGGATTCATCAACATGTTGTACATGGGCATCCCAAGTTTGATTGTAAATCAAAATGTCACCAAAGAAAACCAACAAAAAATCACGAAGATATGGCCTCAAAAAATTATTAATGAGGATTTGAAAAATAGAGGGGGAATTACAAAGTCCAAAGGGAATTACCAAGAACTCATAATGGCCTTCATGTGTTTGGAATGTTGCCTTTGGAATGCCAACCCCTTTCATCTTGATTTGGAGGTATACAGAATGAAGGTCAGGTTTGGTGAAAAATTTATCCCCATGGAGGTCATCCAAAATATCATAAATGATTGGGATGGGAAATTTATCTTTGTGTTCAACTTATTGAGGAAACAAAAATTAGGACACATGCGCCAAACACCTTATTTCTTTAAAATCATGACGATTGGGGATGAATATGGGATAGTGATGGGACATATGACTCCTGCCTCTAGTAGCTCTTGAATTATCTTTTCAATTTCATTATTTTATGCAAATGGATGCCTATATGGTTGTACATTTGGGGGTGACTACCCTGAATCAAAGGAATACTGTGATCATGCTCTCCTTTAGATGGGGGTAAACCCTTTGGTGTGTCAAAGACTCGTTGATGTTTGTCCAAATTCCTTTGCAAGTTAGTATAGATTTTAGGTGTGGTTCTACCTAGAGCCTTGATGGCATGAAAGTGAGCAATAATTCCATAGTGACCTTTCTTTAATAATTTTTCCATCCGATGAGAACTTATGATTTTAGGGGAGATTACTGAAGCCCCTTGAGGGTGTGAGTATGAGAGTCCTAAGTAAATATCAAGTATGATTCCTCGAAGTCCATGGTAATCTGACCACAAAATTATATCACAACCACCCATATATATGGCCAACATATGAGTTTCGAGATGATAATCACCCAATTGGATTTTTATATTTTCACGATGCCCCCGACATTTCATCATTCTTCGACCATTAGCTATCATAATTTGAAAGTTGGAAATCTAGTGGACATAACAATGGATGTCCTCATCCAATCATTGGTGAATAAAGTTGTGGGTGCTGACACTGTCAACCAAGACTACCACTTTGTGATGCTTGATGTAACCTTGAAGTTTAAAGGTTTGTGGGGATGAAATAACGGATAAAATGTGAAGAGAAATGAGTGTTTATTCTTGATAGACTTCAGTTTCAACTTCTTCTTGCATGGAAGGAGTTTATTTAATAGCCTAAAAATTAGCGGTATCTTCCATAATAATGTCTTAAAAATTGGTAGCAGTTGTCACATCAATATGGAATAACTTTTGTTCTTTAAATTTAACCTGGAGGATACTTTTCATCACAATTATAGTAGAGTCCATGTCTTTATTAGTCTTCCATTTCCGATGGAGACAACTTTTGTACTTTCCACGGAGGAGAAGGAATTGTTCTTGAGGAATTGACTTGTGTAGGGCATGAGAAAGGAATGAAAGAGGGTTTTTTGGTTTGTGCGTTGATCACCGTCTCTGCTTCTAGAGCCCTCTGCGATGCCTCCAACTAGGTAGCATGATGCTTCATTCTAACTTGTACTTTAATTGCCTCCTTGAGGCCACTAATGAAACATTCTTTATAGAAATAATATGTTAAGTTATTTGTATGTATGAGTAATTGCTCAAACTCCAAGATAATGTCTGACACTGAGCCTGTTTGGATAACGTGGTAAGCTTCCCCAAATATTGAGTATCTCGCTCATAACACTCATGGAGAGGTTTAGAAAATAAAATCCAATCAATGTAGTGCCCGTAGGCCTTTTTATGTTACTTCTACCATTGCCATCATTCTGAATCCAATTACAAGACCCCCACCTCAAGTTTCATCATGTCATTGATAATACAATGAAGGGAGAAGTAATGTTCCATTTGACTAACCCATCCTAATGGGTTAGAACCATCAAACTTGTTTAATTCTACTTTAGGAAAACGATTCCAGGTGTGATTATCCATATAGTGTGGTTTATCACTATGAGGAACCAAAGGAGGTTGACGTTGGATAAATAGTCTTGAATGAGAATTTTCTTCATGGTGTGGCTCACCGTGTTGTGCATTCCCATTTTCTTTTGCATGTATAGGACTAACTGTCATATTTTTCAACTTCTCATCCAACTTCTTCTCCTAGTGGTTTAATTTTGTATCCAACTTATTTTCCCATGTCTAATCCCAACTATTAATGGTCTATAGAATGTGTTGAATCTATTCATTAATATCTATGTATCGAGATTATAGGTTTTCCACCTCGTCGGTAGTAGAGCGGGTGGTCATATTGTTTGGGGTGTTGGTTTGAGGTGGTTTATAGGGTTCCACCATGGGTGGAATCTATCAGGTCCTAAGCATTAGGCTTATGTAATTTTGAAATTTTTTTCACTTCTGAATATAAATTTGTGTTCTTCAATAGCCTGATATGTCTACACTGTAATGCCATAGGTTTCACTGAGTTATGATGTGCCAAGCAAAAGTTAGGCTAATTTTCCCAAGACTTGTCAATTTTGGATTTCTCAAAAGGGCCAACTTGTGCGTCCTACCACACATCCAATTTGTTTGCTCCAAATATAAAATTGTTACCATAGGCACTTTGGTTTTAATTATTTCCAATACAACTAGCCACCACTCAATTTGGGTTTTAAAAATTCAAATATAACAATTTTACCTAGAACACCTTCTTAGGCTAGTTTTTGGGCCATGAAAATTGCCTAATTACACTGAGTGTATCTCCAAAATGGTAGTGATCTAGAAGATGAAACTTGGACACAATTTACTTCCCCATGTCCTATCTGTTCCCTGAGAGTTTCAGTCCCTAAAGTGGCACAAACAAATTTTACAGCGAAAATTCCAAAATGACTCATTTGGAAGAGACAGACCCTAGGGAAAAATCCCATAACTTTGACCATGTATATCTCTAAAATTATAGAGATCCAAAGGCTTAAACGCGAACACAAGTTGCCTCCATATGTCTTTGATGTACCCTGTAGGTTTCATATCCTAAAACAACACAAAAGAAATTGGAGCGAAAATGCCAAGATGACTTGTTTGAAAGTGCCAAACTCTAGAAAATTCTTTCCTTTTGGCCCAAAAAAGAGCTTTGATACCACTTGTAATATGCTTAAACCCAGAAATTCCTAGAAAATATAGAAAATAGAAGAGAGAATAGATAAAATATATAGCTATTTTCGCTTTCCTCTTCAAGGGGGCAACCTCCAATAGGAAAGCTCCAAATGCAATGACAATTCTTGACTAAACATTACATATTTTAACACTCTCTATATATTGTTTCAATAGACAAAGTCCTAACTACTTGTGGTCCCACTATTAATGAGGGTCCACCACCTAGGGGATTTATTTAATAAAGAGGGCCCTTTTTCATCAAGTAACTATCCACTAACTATCTAATGGGATTTATGGCCTCGCACATTGATAATGTAAGGGGGTTAGGGTAGGACCCTAACACATAGATTCCAAGCTATTAATGTATAGGTCATGTTCTATATCTTTCCAGTCCCCTCGGAGTGGTTTCTAGTCCTCTTAGAGTGGCTTCTCGCTTTGTGAAGAACCTGCAATAATTAATTAATGAAAACACACGAAATAGCAGAAATAACAGAACTCGGAATCACTTTTATATTGATCGCAGGCCACTTCGAGGGGGCAACCTCCTTTGAGCAAGCTCAATACAAATAACTTCACGGTACCTTCATTGGTCTCAACACAAACTTATATACTAAGTCTAGGAACCAATACCATGGATCAATACCATGTGTCAATACAAACCATGGGACAATACAAAATATGGATCAACAATTACTACGGGACGACTTACAAAGCATATGCGTCCAACAACAATAATACAAACTATGGATCAACAAATACTACAGGACGACTTACAAAGCATATGCGTCCAACAATAATATACTAACAAAGTAAATAGAAGGGTTGACATGGGTTCCTAACATCCCCTCTCCCTTAGAAAAAGATTTGTCCTCAAAGCTTTAGAGGTGGAAATTGATATAGAATCTGAAGGAGTGGTTCTTCTGTGGCATCCTTGGGTTGCATTCCGGCCCACTGATGCCTTTTGAGTTTCAGGGAGGATTGCTTGGAAGGATGTAGACGAAGAAGGACCATATCAGCTGCGTAAAAATTACGCTCAGAACGGTGTTGATCCACTTGTTGTTTCAGTCGAATTCTTGCCATGTGAAGATTGTCCTGAAAAATGAGAAGAATCTGATCGCAGTTTCGAAGAACCGAGTCAATTGCCTGAACTGGGGAGCTGTTGAGTGTGTATGGAAGAAGAACTGGTGGTGCCTGTCCATAAACTGCTTCACATGGTGTCCTTTTAGATGTGGTATTGTACCATTGGAGTGCTTCTAGAAAATCAATAGAAATAGTTGTCCACATCTGTGTAGGGATGGGCAAGGGTTCGAGTAGTCCCGAAAGGAGTGTCGTTTCACCATTGTTGACCTAGAAAGTACCACACTCAACCACCATTTGGTGAATTTTCATTTTCAGTCCCTTCCAAAAGAAGTTACATTGTTCCCAGTCATAGGTTTTGAGGAACCCAGAGTGCCCTGCTGATGAAGAAGCATGGAGTTCATAGAAGAGATAACCCTGTTGAACAGATTGCAACCAATTTGGAACAAGCAGAGAAATAGCTGTAAGAGAAACTGGGTCATCAAATTGGCGAGAAGGAGCATCTGCCACCATATTATCCTTACCCTTCTTGTAAGTGATCGCATAGTCATAACCCATTTGTTGGATAACCCATTTCTGGTGTGTTGGTGAGCAGACTCGTTGTTCCAGGAAATGTTCCAGTCTCTGGAGATCAGTCTTGATGTAGAAATAATTTCCTAGTAGGGATGGCTGCCACTTCTGTACTGCAGGAAAAATAGCCATAATTTCCTGCTGAGATGTAGATGCAGCTAAATGCTTACCAAAAAGGTCTCTTGAAGGCGGTAAGCCCACTGGTGCAACAAAGACACCTGCATATCTATCCAAGGAAGTAGTGGAGACCGTTGGTGGGTGCATCTGGATGGAATGGATCTGAGCGATGACACCATGTGAATTCTTATTAAGGATCTTTTTCAGATGATGTGAATTGATGATGCAGAGAGACCCTGCTTGTAAGCCCATAAATTTGTGTTGTGTCCCATTGACTGAAAACTGCATCCAAAGTTCAGCAAAATCCCATAAGATGGGGCCAAGTGTGCATAACCATTGAACGCCCAAAACCACATCACATCCGCCTAAGGACAAGGCAAACATGTCAGAGCGCAGGTTATAATCTTCCAGAGAGATACGCACATTGTGACACTTTCCCTTGCAAGGTAAGGTTCCCCCATTGGCAACCATGACTTCAAAGTTGGAGCAAGGATGGACAAAACAATCAGCATGTTTGGCGATCCGAGTGTCAATGCAGTTATGAGTGCTACTAGAATAAATGAGTATTGTAAGAGGAAGCTTCTTGAAGTAACCCCTGAACCGCATTGTTTTGGGGGTGGTGATGCCGGATAAAGCATGGAGAGATATCTCTGGGTGGTCTTCCTGAGATGGGAAGTCAATAGGTAGCTCCTGAATGTTGACCTGATCATCCGGTGTATCTGGAGCTTCTTCACCAACTTTAGAGGCGGGTGGAGAATCCACATCCAAGAGATAGAGCTTTTGTTGAACACATCTATGTCCCTGAGTGAATTTTTCATCACAATTATAACAAAGTCATTTTTCTCTGCGTGCATGCATCTCTATTTCGGACAAATGTTTGATAGGAGTTGGTCGAGGAGCTGGCGGAATGGGAGGTCGTTGAGAACCCATATTTCGGAAGGGAACCAAAGTGGGTTTGGAGCACTGTTGGGTGGAAATCTTGTCTTCTGCCAACTTAGCCAACCTCAGGGCTTCCATCATTGTGTTGGGACAGAACATTTTGACCTCTGGGTGGATTTCATCCTTAAGACCACTGATAAAACAACTCCTGTAAAAGCCATTAGACAATCCTTCTGTGTGGTTGGCTAGTTTCTCAAATTCTATCTGATACTCTCTCACAGTGCCAGTTTGATGAAGTTTAGTGAGTGCTCCGGTGAAGTCATCAAAAGCATTAGGACCAAATCGTTGCAAAAGGAGTTGAAAAAAATCTGTCCATTTTGGCTCGTCATGAGCCTTGATGTACCAACGGTACCATTGAAGGGCTTCCTGTTCCAAATGAAAGGATGCAAGTGGAAATTTTTGGACATCAAAATTATTATGCAAACTAAAATATTGTTATGCATGATAGATCCATCCAGTCGGATCAGTACCATTGAAGCGAGGAAATTCAAGCTTCGGACCACGGAAAGTGCTGGAAGAAGAGAACCCATTGGCTGCAGAAGATTCTTGCTATCGGTTATTGTTCATGGCTGAATGTTGAAGATGGAGGCTGAGAAATTTTTCATCCAGATCTTGGAGTTTGGTTTGGATGGTTGCAAGTGCTTCCTCCATGGTTTTTGCTCCTGCGTGGGTGACAACCATAACCAGGAGTTTTTTTTTTTTGGGGGGGGGGGAGGGGGAATGGATAGAAAAACACAAACAATAGCTTATTTAGTAAAGGGAAATTTGGATTTGGGAAAAACTTGGATGGGTAATTGGGGTTTGACTAGGTTTTGGACACTTTCTGATGGACAGGGAAGCAAAAAAATGGGGATTTCAGAAGCGGGGTGAAAGAATGAGAAAATTTGTCAAAGAGGGACAAAGAAGCAGAAATAGGGAATGGACATGGTGGCAAAATTTGGAGGCGAGTGGGTGAAAATTGAAGAAGTTATGGCAAACCCTAAAAATAGACAAATGTGAGATTTCTGGCTTTGGGAAGTAGAATTTAGGATAGGGTCTTCAGGAATGAAATATGCAGAATGGGATTGCAAGGGTGTCCGGGAAGTTTCAAGGGAAACAGAGTTAAAACAAGGGAGATATGGCGAAAAAACAGAATTTTATCCCTTTTTTTTCCCCAGGAATGGATCTGCAATGGCGCGGAAGGGATCAGAAACAAATAGATCTGCAATAGCGTGGAAGGGATCGACAACGGATGGATCTGAAACGACGTCGAATGGATAAAAAATGGCTGGATCTGGAACGAATTTCAGAATAGATCTAAAACGGCTAGATTTGGAATGACTGTCAGAATGGATCTGAAACGGCTCAGAATGGATCTAAAACGGCTCGGAATGGATTTGAAACGGCGCGGAAGTGATCGGCAGCAGTTCAGCTGAAAAGAGATATGGACCCCAGGTATGTGTGGCTTCCTATCGATTTAGGGGATTCACTCGACCACCAATGCTGTCTGACGGCTTGCGTATTGGGGCAGTACCCCTCACTCCACGGCTTAAGTAAAACTGATAACTGCTTTGCCACAACCGACAACTCTTGGTTTACCTCACGGGTGGGAACTAGTCAATCAGGTAGGGGTCGTTGCCCTTTGCGTTGGCAGGTCCTTTCAATGGGTCAACTACTTCGGGGTTCCTGTGGTACTCCTCACAATGAGTTTTAGGGCTTATGCTCAAGTACTTCCCATAGTTAAGTGGATAGGGATTATTTCTAGATCCGAAGCTGCGACAAATGCGGAAAAAAAATGGCAGAAATTTCACCCAGCGAGCCCAAGAAAGTGCTCTGATACCAGATGTGAAGAACCTGCAATAATTAATTAATGAAAACACACGAAATAGCATAAATAACAGAACTCAGAATCACATTTATATTGATCGCAGGCCACTTCGAGGGGGCAACCTCCTTTGAGCAAGCTCAATACAAATAACTTCACAGTACTTTCATTGGTCTCAACACAAACTTATATACTAAGTCTAGGCACCAATACCATGGGTCAATACCATGTGTCAATACAAACCATGGGCCAATACAAAATATGGATCAACAATTACTACGGGACGGCTTACAAAGCATATGCGTCCAACAACAATAATACAAACTATGGATCAACAAATACTACGGGACGACTTACAAAGCATATGCGTCCAACAACAATATCCTAACAAAGTAAATAGAAGGCTTGACATGGGTTCCTAACATGTTTGTTTAATTACTTGGAAAGGTTGTTAATATATTACATTCCTAGGAACAAATCATATACCTTTGTATATATGTTGGTGGTGACTCTCAATCCCAAAGAATACTTGATTACTTCTTGTCCATTGAGTTCAATGAGGACCTCCCCCACTCCCCTCGCCACTCCCTGCACTTGCCACCTAGAAGAGATCAACATTGTTTTCTATTATGACAGTGGTAGTAATAGGATTGGAAGAGATGAATAAATTATATGAAGAAGACTTGGATTTTGTTGAAGCATGCGAGGAAAGTGAAGATTCATTAGCTATGGTAGAACTCCTTACATGGATTACTTCATTCAAGAGGGGATTCTCTTTAAAACATCATTAATTAGGTATTCCAAGAGGATCTATGAGGGAAAACTTTATCAGAGAGCTTCATAATGGAGGTTTAAGTGGACATTTTAGTATGGAAAAGAGCAAAGCAATAGTTGAGAAGTGCTAGTATTGGCCATGGATGGATATGGATGTTAAGAAGTGGGTTGAACATTGCAAAATTTATCAACTTGCAAAGGGGAGAAGTCAAAGCACTAGATTGTATACACCATTGTTGATACTAGAAGTGCCATGGGAGGACATTAGCATGGATTTTGTGTTGGACTTGCCGAGGACCCAATGAGGTAACGATTCAATATTTGTTGTTGTTGATAGGTTTTATAAAATGACACATTTTATTCCTGGTAAGAAGACTAATGATGCCACAAGCATAGTTGTTTTATTCTTTAAAGAAATTGTTAGATTGTATGGATTGTCTAGAAGCATAACATGAGATAGGGACAACAAGTTCATTGGACATTTATGGAGGGCTTTGTGCAAGAAATTGGATACCAAATTGCAGTTTAATTTTTCTTATCATCCACAATGGATGGGAAAACTAAGGTTGTTAATATAAGTCTTGGAAATATGCTAATATGTTTAATTGGTGAAAGGTCAGGACATTGTGACATAGTGCTAGGACAAGTTGAATTTGCACATAATAATTTAGTGAGCAAATCTATAGGTAAAAGTCCATTTCAGCTTGTTAATGGAAGGTCACCAAGAAGAGTGGTTTATTTGGCACCATTGCCAGAAAGAAGCCAAAAGAGTGTAGACTTGGAATCTTTTGCAAAATACATGAAGGAGGTCCATGAATAGGTGCATAAACTATTTCAAAAAAGTATCCAACAATACAAGCAAAGATATAATATATGAAAAGAAGGCAAAGAGATAATATATGAAAAGAAGAATAAAATATTTTGAAGAGAGAAATTTAATACTGACACATTTGAGGAAGGAAAGGTTCTCAAGAGGAACATATAATAAACCGGAAATGAAGAAGATTTTCCTTGTAAAATTACGAAGAAAATTTATGATAATGCTTATGTGACTAGATCATTCATTCAACGTGAATGGATCTCATCCTTTGAATTGTCTTGGGAAGCAGATGGAGGAGAGAAAGTGACTAGATCACAGTTGTCATTCCATTTTGCATGAACGCTTGGGTTTGGTTCATGCAAGTTTGTTTTTGGGGAAGACCATTGGGAGGATTAGTGTGACCAAACCTCCACCATTTGATTGGAATCGGGTGATCGAATTAGTTTTCATAGAGGGCATGTAAAATTTGATTTGGTAGCTATCAATCAATCAAATATTTTAAAGGCAGGTACCTTGGTTTTAAATTTTTGATTGAGACTTGGTTTTAATGGGGGTGCATGGAACCATTTAAAATGGAGCCCGTTCCTTTTATTTAGTAAACCATCAAATCTTTCAAAA
The DNA here is from genome assembly GCA_027924585.1 of Larix kaempferi. NCBI lineage: Eukaryota > Viridiplantae > Streptophyta > Pinopsida > Pinales > Pinaceae > Larix > Larix kaempferi. Next base: position 13,150,104 of record BSBM01001002.1, on the reverse strand, counting down.
AAATTTAAATGATATTTTTTACTTTGAGTAATAGTTATGGAGGGAATTAAAGAGGAAAATAAAAGGGGCGCCCAATTAATTTTGTAGGCCACAAAGTTTAGGTAAGGAGGTCGGTATGAAAAGAAAGCAAGCACTATGCACAAGAAAGAGAGGAGAAGTGAACACATAGTTAAGGAATAAAGCAATGAGAGGTTGAGAGAAGGGAGCCAATCGAGAAGGACAGGAGGAGCATGAACAAATATTTAGAGGAAAGAATAGCATGTGCATATATATATATGGAACATAGAGGAACTCATGAAATTTGATTTTTATGTAATTTTGGTGAATGTAACATGCACCTAAGGCTAAGATCAGGGGATTGTTGGATAATTTTACTATGAACGGAAGCCTAAAAGGCGTTAATAAATGTAATTAAAGTTCTAAGTTATAATAGAAGTTGATGGTGAATTTTTTTAAAGAGTTTTCCTCTGTGTATGTGAGGTGTTTGGATGTTATTGAGTGTTGGCAACTTGATTTAGTTGTTTAATATATATATATATATATTTTATCAATGATAAATGGGATGCACCAAAACACAAAATTTATGTAATATTAATTTAATTAAAATCCCATAAATATTAGAAGGAACCCATTGTAAAGGAATTCCAAGGGTCTAAGAGGGGTATCCAAAGGATAGATAAGAGGGGTATCCTAAGGATAGATACAATTGGAAAGCCAAAGAATCACCAGCAGCTCCTATAAATAGTCTTTGTACTCAAAGAACTCAAAGAAACCGTTGTGAGCTTCTCTAATCTTTTCTATGCAACTTTAATAAGAATAAGTCATCTTCAGCCAAGGACTTGGAGACAAACTTCAATTCTAAGGCTTGATTGTGTAGAACTTCTATTATGGTGTTGACTTTTGGAATTGTTTAAAAATGGTTTTTTACCATAATTGTTTTCCTAAATTGTTTGTGTATAGCCATAAGCATAGTATTGTAATCAAGTGTTTTATTTTAGACTTTTCTAGTATGTGTCTCATTAGTTAAATCTCTATTACTACTTGCATGGTAACTTTCTTGTTAAACTTAAAAGCACTAATATGTTTGGTAAAATCTCAAAGCTATAATCATTGTTGGACCATAATTGGGATAGTTCTCTATACCAAATGAAGATGAGGAATCTAATTAAGACTTATCACCCTAATAATATTATTTATTATTAACCTAATACATTTCTAAAAACCAAACAAGAAATGGATCTCAAATGATGGAGATCAAACTAGAAGTGATAAATTATAAAGCCTAAGAACTTAACAAGCCGAATAGATCCTTTAGTTAAACTCCGTGTACTTTAACATTTCTAATATCGCCCCTAGTGTTCAAATTTGAACCCTTCTCAGCCCTTCCAAAGGGTTCTAGCCCTTCCTAGAAGTGTAAAGTTAAAATTTCCATTCAAAGAAAGATTAAAATCTAAATTTTACCCTTCCAATTAAGAAGGACATAATTTATATCAACATTTCAGAAGAAGGGCAACATATGAAATTACCCATCCATGTAAATTTCAATTTCTATGTTGAAATTCCTATGCTATAAAATTCGATTCGTCATTCAAAATATTGGAAATATCATAAATTATAATCACTCACTCACTGCTCAGTTGCGCAAGATGGCGAGTGATTACTGACGACTATGAGGCATTGGCCACCGGGATTTGACTCTGACTCTCGAGTCACTTCGGGCTGATATCTAAGGTGTGACAATGTGTCAACGACTATAATTGTAACAACAAATAATCACTAGTCGTCTACCACTGGGGCCAAAACGAAACTGAAACTTTGTGCCTACTACCTATGTGAAGCTGGTTACCAATGTCCACTTGTTTTTCATCAAAATGAAATTCAAATGGCTAGTTTGATGAGTCCTCTCTACAATACTTCATTTCTTGCATGAATGTCACATACTCATGGAAACTCTAAACAACACTCAATGTCATGGAACTACAAATAATGGCATGCAGCTAGGATCACAAACTATGTAGAGGTCGATTTATGCATTGATATATAGAAGTGGCACTGGGCACATGATATGGAGAAACAATGAGTTAGAGAAAACATTTGGACCAAAGCACCACAATGGTTATTAATAAAAAAAATGGCTCAGGAATAGTCTCAATTTGATGGGCGCAATGATCATGATGTAATCTCCCTCTATCCTTCCAAACATATGTGGTTTCTCACCACATTTGTCTTCCACGCTCGTCACCAAAATACATATAAAAATTACATGTCTTTACATCCTCTTCTCTTTAAATCCTCACTCATAGTCATAACTAAGGATTATTCTCACCACATTTGTCTTTGGCGCTCACCACCAAAATACATATAAAAATTACAGGTCTTTACATCCTTTTCTCTTTAAATCCTCATCTCGTAGTCATAACTAAGGACTATCATGCATGCACATCCTCACCTTATAATATCAATTGGGTCAGGGCCCATATACAACCATAAAATATCGAATGTGTCAAGATGCAAAGAGTAAGAGAAAACTATAAGTAAGGCACTCCTTGAAGGTGATTGTGAGGCACTCTTTGAAGGTGAAATCCACGATTTTAAGTCTTCTTTCTCATTCTCATGCCTTTTGGTAAGACAAAAGGAGGGTAGTGGCATTAGCCTTGAAAATGGTTTTGACATAGAGGTAGATACATTGCTAAGAAGATCACTCCTTGTGATCTTCTTATCACTCCTTATCAATGTGATTGTAAGGCACTCTTTGAAGGTGAAGTCCACAATTTTAAGTCTTCTTTCTCATTCTCATGCCTTTTGGTAAGACAAAAGGAGGGTAGTGGCATTAGCATTGAAAATGGTTTTGACATAGAGGTAGATACATAAATTCTTTTCATTAAATAACTTAAATTTCATGCCAATAACTGTGAATTCGTCAATTCGTGGATTGGTACAAAAACAACAAATTTTAGAGCTTCGAGCTCTTAATTACTCACATATAGAATTTTCTCAAATCCAACCATTAACAAACTTCTTTTGGTGTTTTGGTTCAATTTAAAAGGAAGATTGTCGAGACTCGAACATGCAATGAATTGCAAGGCTCTAGTTGACTTAGGCTTGATTCAATTTCCCCTCCATCCCATACCTGTATGATGTCGCAACAAGTGTTGAACAACAAAATTTGATGCCCCAACCCCTCTGATGCTAGTGTTGCTAACTTGCTTGGTATGGATGATTTTTTTTAATGTTTTATGAGCTATGCATTATTTTTTCTTAGGTGCCTAATGCCCATGATTCTTACATCTCTCAGGCTTGAATGGATGCCCTGTGAATTAAGTTTTTGATTGGTTCTATATGTATTTTTTGGTTGTAGGTTTATTATAGCCTCGCTTTGCTTAGTGGCTTCCTTTTGTACATAATTAACACTAAGTAATTTTCTCAAGGTTCTAGTTTTATTTTAAGACTATATCTAGTTACGATGTCCTAGAATATACATAAGATCATGTGGATGCCCCAATATAGTTATTGCATAGTCTAAGTAGTTTTTATGTATAATGAAATGTGCTCCAACCCAGAAAAATACAACATAATAGTTGTTATTTTAATGAATTATAAAATTAATGTTACATATATGACAAATTAATGTGTTCAAATTAGGTTTTATTGAAAAGATGTCATTTTCATACAAATATTAAGAAGTGCTTATTTGTTCATGATTGTAAAAAATTAGATGGAAAATATTTATTTTATACATTTTTGAAAAAGAGTTTAGTTAATTTAGATAATTTATATTTGTCTTCAATAAAAATACAATTATTTATATTTCCCTTCATCTTTGAAGGTAAAGGGCTACGAGAACAAATACCCTTCCCATTGAAATTAATACCCACCCTTGAAGGTGAAGGGCTACGAGAACAAATACCCTTCCCATTGAAATCAATACCCACCCTTCATGTGAAGATATACAAACGCCGGAGAGAACACGGCTTGCCTCAGTTAACATTAGCGTTTGATGAATGGGAGCACTCTCGCCCTTTGGTATCTTTTTGGGTGTTCTTGTTTCTTATTGCAATTCTGCGATTGTCTTCTCCCAATTTGTTGTTGTCTGAGCATTTATGCAATTGCTGTTTTGGGTATTCTGTCCATCCCTTCCACTCCCACCTCTTGTTGCAGACGAAGCTATTTCCCTACTATCATCTCGCCTTTAGTATGTTTAACTGTGTAATTGGAAGCACATTTCTGTGTTTCTATCACCAAATTTTGTTGGGTCATTAATTCTTGATCAACGAATTTCTTGCCCTTTTGTTTATAGCCAGTTTGGCGAGTTGGGTTCGCTCCGGTGCTTCGATCTGACAAGAAAAATCTCAAGTATTTGTCTCAAACAATGGCGGCTTCTTGATTATATAGGGATTTCCTTTGCCAAATCACTTTAGTTGGGCTTGCTACATAGAGCCGACTCATTCAATTTTCTGCGTATCGTGGTCGGCTCTTGATCTGTTCTCAGTTTATCCAATTTGAGCCCTACGACTATTTGAGGGGTCTCATCTTTGAGAAAATCTGAGTTTGTGTTGCCTCAAAATGAACCCAATGGAGGACTCTGATCATATTTGGCATTGGTGCAGAGCTAGCAAGAAGGTTTTTCCAATGAGCAAAATTCAGGCAGCTGGACTTTTTTCAGTAGCTAAAATCGAAACTCTTGTAGATCATGTACCTCGTTCCAACATTCGCAAGGGAAAGCAACAGATGGATCTAGTTCAAAATTCGATTCCTGAAGTTGATTACGTAAAGAATGGGGATTCATGGAAGTCCCCTATCTCGGTAATATTAGATCATGTATCTTCATGTGGGGCGAGTTCAGATACAATATCAGATCATCCACGCGGTGATTCAGGCCCCGGTGTTCAGTTCTTGCGCCGGTCTGTGGGCAATGCAGGTGGAAATTCAGAGGAAGATCTGAGTATCTATCAGAAGAAGCAACCATCCAAATTCAGATTGAAGAGAAGGGGACAAAAAGAAGCTCTGAAACATAGAGGTTTATTATCTGATGAAGGGATGAAGGGTAGCTCGGATCAATATACAGGCTGGAACATGGAAACTCCGATGGAGGCCTCTTCGTCTTGTTCAATTTCAAAGATGGTTGCAGACAATATGCAGCCGCAGTCACGGGTTATGAATGGAGAAATGAAGAAGTTGGGGTCCGTTGCTGGGTTTGAAAATAGTTCTAGTTATATTAATCTTCCCTGCCATCCACCTGATAGCAAGAAGCCCAAGAGGAACCAGAGCTTGATTTCTGAGGCTGGAGAGAGGCTTCTCGAAATTGAAAATCAGGAGGCCAAATCTGAAATCCTCTTTCGAAAAATTAATCTTTTAGCTGAAGTTTCCGTTCTGGTTCTGGAGAATGAGCAGGCTGCTCTCTCTGAGAATATCAGAGGAGAGAAAGAGATTAGAAAGGCAATCTTCAGTCCCACTGGAGTATCATTCTTGCAGAAGAGAGTACTCAGAAGAGCCAGAAGAACCAAAAGTGCTTTTAAACATCCTGAGCCAGACGCTCCCGGGATGCTTCATAATTTACAAGGGAATCTAAGTGCTGCCAGTGCCAATTCAAAGCCTCTCTTGACAGCTGATAACATCTCCATATTGGGGACTCCTGTGTGTACAGAGCACAGTGAAAACCAGGTTATAGGTAATGGGAATAATGAAGACCAAAAGGCGATCCCCCAGTTGCGCTGCTCTAAGAGAACTAGATCTCAGGTCTTGCCATCTAAGTATTGTGACTCTGTTTTGCACTCATGGAAGAGAGGTACTAGATCCAATCCTCCAATCTGTTGATTTCCACCATAGGGTTGTAATCATGATATGATTTGTCCAAGTTGCTGCATATTATTTCTTGTATGTAAGAGTATTTGGAGGCTGCTTTCTGAAATGTTCAGTAACTAAGAGGGAGAAAGGAAATGTTGTCTCCAGTCATTGTCTGTAGATGATGGGAGAATGTTTTCGTTCTCTTGCTCTGTATTGCTTCCTTTTGTATTGAGTGTACATAATCGAACTGTTTCATTTACTTTTCTTGCAAAGTCTCGCTTCTTGTATCCGTTCATTTATTTTTTTAGAGCTTGTTACACTGATGAGCATCAGGTTTTTCTTTCAAAGTTGTCTTTCACCTCTATTTCGATTGTAAACTTTTGTACTTGTGCACAGTAGCTCTCATTAATTGTGGAGACTTTTGCTTCTTTTATATTGAGAGTCTTGTACAGGTAAAATTGTATTCTAGTTGTCAATAATTTGTGCCAATTGATTTTCTGATGTAGTTGAATATTGAAGCAATCTTCAACCTGATGCATTATCAAGTAAACTGAATCCATGTTCCCACGGTATGACCATTGCTTAGAAGTGAAATGAATGAGCTTCCTTGATTCCAAACTCTGCTAAACTCACTCTTGTTTGCGAGATGCATATGCCCAAATTTTCTGTTTGTAAAATTTCTGGGAATCATATAGACTGCAGTCTGCAAATAATGTTGATGCTGCCAGCAATTGTGACTCGGATACTGAACCCATTAAGGAAGATACAGCAAGAAAAGTCAACGCAGCTTCAATATGCAAATCCGAAAAGTTCTTTTCGTCCCCATTCTCTCTACAGACTGCAAACTCCTATAAAATGCCCAACACAGGAATCTAGCTGTTCCCTAAAATTCTCAATAAAGAAAACTAAATTTTCTACTCCTAAATTTATCAAATAAACTAATTAATGTATGTAGCTCTTAATCAAATCCAATCTCATCAGTTAATTTACTAAAATAAAATAATTAATGTGACTCTCCATCAAAGCCAAATACACCAGTTTCAACATGCAATGACTTCAGTTTATAGAAATTTCTACTTTGCATCATTTTAGGAATTTCTGCCTTGTACCAAATGTTGTTTTGGTTTTTGGAGTCATTCCAGTTTTCCATTTCCTTCTGTAAATAAATATGTTCCTGATTCCCTTTTAGTCCTCTGCCTATAGACAAGCCGAACAGGAATGGTGGATGGCAGGAGGGCCATGCTTGGAGAATCTATAATACTTTCGTCAAGTAATCATCCCAGTTAAAATATTTCCAACAATAGTATTTCTCTTCCAGTCAACGAGGGACAGGTTTCATGTTAACTTGTTCTTACTTTGCCAAGCCAAACTTCAAGCCAAACTTCAAGCCAAACTTCATATGCAAGCATGCAGCTATTGTTAAATGTGAAGAGAGCCATGGAAAACTTAGTAGCTTTTTAATATATAATTTCTTATCCTCTGCTGCTTGGTATCTGTATCATTGTTGCATTGAAACAGTGTGTCCCTGAGGGGATCAAATCCTATCCAAAGCTCGAGGCACAAAGCTAGTGATCATGGAAACTAGCTATTTTTTTTAGTTTTCATCAAGTTAGTAATATCTGATTTAATGAAAGATTTCTGATGGAGGATATGAAAAATAAGTCTATTGGCCTATAATTGGATGGTAAGTAGGAATGTTTACTATAGAGGAATAGAAGCTCAAATTTTATAGATAGCTTACCTGTCAAAATAAACAATATCTTCAAATAAAGGATATCAGAAACAGCTTTAGTGCATTGATAGAGATGACACAATGAAGAATTTAGTCATTCATTGTAAGGAATTTCATTTGTAAAATATATATATCATGGAATATTTTTCAAGATGGTGAAACAAGGTTGAATAATGTGCAAAGCAAAAGGGCACTTTCTTGTCACTACAATGGGAAAATTGAGACTCTCATGTAGATGCAATGTATCTCTAGGTGGTGAATTTGGTAATTTGGTAAGTGATAATTAAAAAATATTATATATTATATATTATGTGTATTTGTATATTATGTTAATTTTAAAATATATAGATAATCCTAACTCAATTTTATAAAAAACTTTTAATATAATGATAATTTGAATTATGATAAAATTCAACAACTTATCCAAAACCCTGACAATCTTTATGAAAGATTAAATTATATGATCTTAATAAAAGTTAAATAATAATAACAATCATTTTTTAATATATTATATATATTATGTAATATTACATAGTTAATAATAATATGCCATTATTATAAACATTTAAATTAAGCGGGTTACACATACTCTAAAAGGAAATATATCACGTATATATTTGTGGAGGCTTTAAAGATTCAATAAATTAAACATAAATGTATTATTATCAGTATAGATCCATCTTAAACTCGTATCTATCAAGCACCGAGAGGGATCCAATTTCTTGAAGTGTATTTCTTTTTTAAAATTTAAAGTCAAGAAATTTAATCTCTCTTAATTGATAGATTCGGTTTAAGTTTTAATTTTTTATTTTATAAACGAACATCTATTTTTAATTACTTTTCATAATATTTTATTTTATGAGCGGACATGGATTTTTTTAAATACTTTCCATAATTTTATTTATTTTTACATTTTAATTAATGGCGGACAATACATTTTACTTTTTTACTTTTCATTACATTTTACTTTTTTACTTTTTATTAAATACTTTCCGTTACATTTTACTTTTTTCTACATTTTAATTAATGGCCGACAATAATAAAGACAAACGTTTATAGCTTAGGATTTAATTCAAACGAAAATACACGTCCATGTATTATATAGCCTAGGATTTAATTCAAACGAAAATACACCTCCTTTTATTAATAGCGGACATAATATTAATTTATTATTATTATTATGTTAAAGACAAACTTTATTTATTATGGTCGACTATAAGGACAAACATGGACAAACGTTACAGGATCTCCCCCATACTCCCCCATAGTGGGTTGCAGAGCACCTCGTTTCACTAGGTGCAAATAGGATCTCCCCCATACTGAGCTGTAGAGCACCTCGTTTCACTAGGTGCAATTATTAATTATATCACATATATTTGTGGTAATAATTATATCACATATATATTTGTAAAGGGTTCAAAGATGCAACAAAACAAATTAAACATAAATGTATTATTATTGTTAATTATATTATAATAATTTTGTATTTATTAAAAAGGAAGCTAGTAGACCCACAATTCTTTGATAAGATACCAATCAAAGTGAAGGAGACATCATGATCATCTCCATTTCCAAACATATCTCTTTTGAATGAATTTGTATGCAATTTGTTGATAGGATACCAATCAAAGTAGCCCCAAGAGTTAGCTCGATCGGTTTTGTTCTCGGAAGTTAGGCCTCCCAGCATGCGAGGTCACGGGATCCATCCTCATAGACTCTCTTGGGGTTAGGCACGCAGCGGCCGCAGGGCGGAAACCCCTTCGGGGCGGGTCCGTCGGAAATTATTTCGTGGATGTAGCGGTCGGCTAAGCCGATTAAAGTGAACCACATGGAAAAAAAAAAAAAAGGATACCAATCAAAGTGAAAAGAGATTACGATATCGACTTCAAAACATATCTTCTTTGAGTGAATTTGTATGGAACTTCGCAATCAAATATTATGGATTCTTTTAGTCAATATTAGTTAAATCAAGGTTTCTACATTTTTTGAGGTAAGGAGGGCTCCATGGAACCATAAAAAAATGTCATTCAACAACAAAAAAATTGACCATAAAATCCTTCTAAAACATGTTTTTAAAGTGAGTAATATAATGAAATTAATAAAAGAAATAATAAATGTAGATAACTTAACTATTTTGGTTGTAAAATGTAAAATGTAAGTTTACCATCAAAAAGTACATCCCTAAGAATTGACTATTAATTATATGTTGAAGTTTATATAGGCACCAATCCCACATAGTAGAGGGGGCATTTATATTGAAATGAACTCCCAACTATCTAACCGTTTCCCTATATCTCAAGCATTGTTAGGGTTGATTTGAGTATTTAGGTGGTCGTTCTAGGCCATCTCAATAATAGACCTGATTTTGGCAGTATTTGGGTCATGAACTGCATTTTTGGGGCTCTGAGCAAAAGTTGGCCTACTACAATGAACAATAACTATTTTCCTTTCTCAATAATGAAAAAAAGTTTTTCTCGTTGAGATATCTCTAGTGAGTTTTTGTTGGCAAGCGGGTTGGTAAGGTAGAATCACAGCATTGATGATGCTGTGACAAGTCAGAGGATATCGCGGAAGGCGGTGAGATAGGCGTAAAGAAGATTATTTTATGTAATTTTGGGTTAATTGTACTTGATGATGCTGTGACAAGTCAGAGGATATCGCGGAAGGCGGTGAGATAGGCGTAAAGAAGATTATTTTATGTAATTTTGGGTTAATTGTACCGCAGAATGCGGGTTTTTGGGTCATTTGGACCGCGTCAGTTAAATTTTGGGTCATTTGTCCAAAGTGTCAGTTAGGAAGTTGTTAGTAAGTGGACAAGTATTGTTAAGGCGGAAGCCTATATATAGACATAAGTTGTAAGTGTTGAATCATCTTGGTATGAACCCTTGGATGTTGAATGTGTGCGTCTTTGGGTCTGTATCCGAGATCAAGAGATATTGATGAGATCTGTGTTTTGCGGAGACATTGTATCAGGGTTTTGTAGAGTTAATATGACATGACGGAGCTATTTGCGAAATTCCTGTGTATCTTCTACTTATGGTAATGCATGTTACGATATATGAATGATGTTATATTTTCTTGCTGCAATTAATGCTTACTGTTATACTTGACGTGATGAATGTTTCTCTTGAATAATGCTATGAAAACAATGTTGCTGAGGTTAAATGCATAGATTTATCTTTGAATGTTGTGATAAGTTTGAGTGATTGTTGCCACAACCATCCTCCTTCATTCGGCAGAAACATGGTTCCGTCTACTCTCCCTGAACATCTCTGGTGAGACTTCATCTGCTTCGCAGGTGTTGCCGGACGGGGTTAAACCTGTCTGGGCTGGTGCTTAGGGAGATTGTGGTATGTGTCAACAGTGAGTGGAACCCCCTGTCGACTGGGTTTGGGTCAACAAATGGTTCCGTTGCCGGGACTGTGTGCGAAGTGAAAGGAGGATATGTTGTGGCATCTGACGCAGTCGGAGATACAAAGTTGGTTTGATCAGAAGCTACAGGAATTTGCTGAAGAAGAGAGCCAGAACACTCGACTGACAGTAGATCAGTGGGTAGAAAGGTATATTCATGACGGTTCGCATGAATGGTTTTTCTGTGAATTCCCGATCCTTTTGTTCGAGTGGTTGGCAAAGTTGACCTTTCAGAAGAGGAACTTCCAGGGTGGTGAGCCGATGACCTGGACCCCAGAGTTGATCCAAGAACTGCAGGAGGTCGACAATAAAGCATCACGGGCTATTGAAGTGTGGCTCAATAGTATATTGGAAGGATATATCATTGAATTTGCGGTTGATACGCAAAAATCCTATAGTGAGGCTGAAAGATATTTTTTCCGCGAACCTTGGGGAAGGTTTCTACTGTCTCTCCAACTGTCCATTAAGATGCTTATTTGCGAAAAGGGTATATTGAAGATGCATCTAGATCAGTAAACAGCCTGGTGTGCGGGGGCCGTGGGTATCGCGATAGTGGGGGGCGGTACATGGAATGATAAGGGGTAGATGGGTGCGGGTCATGACGAGACTGTGAGTGAAGCCGAGGAAGAGAGTGGTCTTACAAGGGGAGGAGCAAAGTTTCGACATGAAAAAAGGCAGAGGATAGGAGAAGGTCTTGCTGCGATCGAACTGCAAGGCAACAAAGGAAGACCACACGGGACGAAGCGACCTCATAGTCCTGATAAGGACGACCAGACTACGCCCAGGATAGAGGTAGGACCAAACCCTAGTGCCAACGTATCCACCCCTCCGCTCACTATCTCTCAACCGATAAGGAATACAACTTCGACACCACCGAGTTCATCAATTCCACAAAAGTTAATTGCTAGTAGTTCAACGACTGGAGGAAGGAAGCCCAGGATGGCGGGTGAGGACATGAAGTTACCGCTGTTCCAGGGGAATGGAACAGATAATCCTGAACAGTACTGGTTTCTATGCAAGGCAATATGGACCGTAAAACAAATTACTGATGAGGATGCTAAGAAAGGAGAGATGGAGACAACCCTTTGAGGTCGCACCTTAGACTGGTTTATGAATTTTACGCAGCTTCCTGTCGGCACCCCAGCAAAAACACTGGATGAAATTTGCACAGGATTGATCGCTGAGTTTCGGAAGCCCATATCCGAAGCACAATATATCACAGAGCTTAAAGAGATTAAGCAGTATCCTAATGAGTCCGTGTGGGACTTTGATCAGCAATTCAAGACGCTGATGGCAAGGGTTAGTTTTGATATGAGCATTGTTCAACGTAAAGAATGGTTCATTGCGGCATTGCTTCCACACAGTCGACTACCACTGATGCAACAGAATATTACAACGCCAAGTGAAGCCTTGGAGATTACAATGCAGTTGGAAGCTTCATTGGTTGGAGAGACTGCAGCTGGGATGTCGCAGATTCAGACACAACTAGCTAACCTGACTATACAACTACAAGATCTGAAGAAGGGCAAGGAGCAACGTGAAGAAGTATGGTGTACGCGATGTTGAGGGGAAGGGAAAACTAAGGACAATTTCCCTGACTTCCACAACTATTTGGTTTCAAGGGAACCTAATCCGTTGAGTGGTGGAGGCGTACTGTGGTGTCGCGTTTGTGCTGTATATGGACACCGCCATGATGAATGTTCGTACATGCAGAAAATGGTCACAAAACCAATGAATTTATATTGTACATTTTGCAAATCAGTGGGACATGACGACAAAGATTGTCGTGCATATGGATTGTTCCAAGAGAGGACGTACGATGCATTCTACGTGAAAGATGACCAGCGTGTCGTACAACAACTGCAGCCGCAGCCACAGGTAGTCCAGCTGCTACTTCAACTGCAGATGCAGTTTGTACCGCAACAACAACCACAACAGTTTGTGCCGCAATATACTCCGATGCAGATGGCTCCACAATAGACACAATACGTTCAGCAACCGCAGTATGCGCAGCAAGGACAAGGTATGCAACCAACCCCTATGCAGCAGCAGTTCAATCAACTGTAGTACCAGTAGCAGGGTGGATTCCATGGAGGATTTGGTTGTGGAGGATGATGAGGCAGTCGTGGACCTGTTCAGTGTTATCACTGTGTAGTATGGGGACATTACCAGTGCGATTGCCCACTGTTGCAGATGCAGTGCACGTTTTTTTTTGTTGCCGATCATACAGTAGAAAACTGCCCACAGTTGATTGCATGATGGAAAGCGGGGAATATTCCACAATTGCAGAATCAGCCTCAGGCACAGCAGTCTGTACAAAATCAAGTGCAACAACTGGCACAGAACCAAAACCAACGCCCGAATCAGAATGTCAACCAGAATGTAAACCAACCGGGGAATCCACCGCTGAACCAAAACCAGGGTGCGAGTGTTGCGACTATCTTTGCAGAGCCAAGGCCACAAGATGTAGCTGTCGCGGTGATCACTCGGGGAGGTGCAAAAATGGGAGAAGATACCTCGCAACTACTGATTCAGTTAGCCGGGAAGAAGAAGGTGTCATTTGACATTGATTCGGAGCGCGATACATTCCATCAGGTGTGACGGGAAATGGATAAAGGTAAGGCTATCGTCTGCGACATGCCCCTGTTTTTTATGACACATCAGAAGCTGGTCCATCGGCGTAGTCTGGAACCTTGCAGAAATTATTGGAGAGCTGTTTATTGTTGGCAAGGGATTCTGCTGTGCTCGCTGAGATTGAGGGGTTGTTGCAGCGACTATCGAGGGGACGCCAAGAATCTGTGGTGAATTCCTTACAATGGAGGAAGACTGGTAAGGAGATGCGGATGAATATTCAAATTGGAGATTATGATGTCAACTCAGTTATTCTTGATCTTGGTTCGGATGTCAACATCTTAACCAAGTAGGCATGGTAGAAAATGGGGAGCCCCCCATTGAGTTGGTCTCCTGTACGGCTCCGGCTAGCTAATTATGCAAAGGTGACGTTGATTGGCAGAGTTCCACTCTTGGTGGTGGACATTGAGGGCATGAAGACTTATGCTGAATTTGATTTCATTGAGGTCGTTGAGGGAGGAAGATCTTATCCTACGCTATTGGGTATTGGCTGGGCTAACGACAGTGGCCCAGTAATAAACTTCAAGCGACAAATGATGACTTTTGAAAACCCCAATCTCATAGTTATCGCCTTGTTGGATCTGGCTGAAGGACGCAGATACATTGAACCAGTGAAAGATGAAGATCCTAGTGGATGGGACCATGCATTCAATATTTTAGAAGATTACATTCATCTGACTGCCAACGGTGAGCTTGGATGGAACAGCTACAGCTCTGCATCCTCCGACTCTGATGATGCACTAGAGAATTGGCAGAACCGCTTGCATGAGGTGTTGCTCCGCAAGTGTGGATTAGTGACGAAGTCCTTATGTCGCGTTGCAACTAAAACTGTTACACTACCTATATATGAAAGGCTGCCTGACTTGGGTAATTTCCTAGTGGCATTCGAAGAAAGCGTCTCAGAACCGCAACGATTGCTGGCATTGGAGGAAGCGGTGCTGAAGGCCGCTACAGCACGCTGGTGGGTGACACATAAGAACTCAATTACAGGATGGCCGCAGTGTCGACGTTTGATGATGGTTCATTTTGGTGATATTGAGGTTTACCACACAGGAAAATATGATGGAAGGAATAATCCTGGCAGTCACTTGTTGGAGTGTCAGCAGTTGTGGGCATCGCGACCACGAGATGAATGGGTCCATGCCTTTATCCATACTTTGGATGAGATGCCACACTCATGGTATACTGCAGCCGAGTTGCGAGGGGAAATTTACACTTGGTCAGAGTTGACAGTGTGTTTTGCTCATACGTTCAGCTTCGCGGATGCCAACCCCGATGTCCACAATTCCTTACAGCTCATCCGCGATGTGGTTCTGAAGGTTGTTTCGGTGGCATACCCTATGGATCCACATACGCACGGCCAAATGCAGTCATTGATGGAATGTTATAATATCATTGGTGGACCAGAAGATGGTGATGATCCGCGGAATGTCAATATTCTGGAGTCTGAAGGAAGCCGCGATGTGGCAGCACCTGATGCGCTAAGTGATCCGATCAGTCAGCTGTTGAAGCTTCGCAAGATCAACATTAGGATGGAGGCCAGTCCCAAGTTTACGAATGTCGGGGATTATTGGGATGATGAGATGATAAGCAAGGTCACTGACTTGCTACATGAATTTCATGACTTATTTCCTACAAAGTTTTCAGAGATGAAAGGTATTTTGGGCGATTTAAGTGAGATGAAGATCCCCTTGAAACCCGATGCTAAACCGATCAGGCAACGACCCTATCGGATGAATCCGCAACATAAGGAGAAGGTCAAGGTGGAGCTTGATTGCATGTTGGATGTTGGTATCATTGAACTAGTCGAAAAGTCAGAATGGATCAGTCCTATGGTGGTGCAGGACAAGAAGATCGGTGAGGTGCGCATTTGTGTCGATTTGCGGAAGTTTAATGATGCCTGCTTGCATGATCCCTTTCCGACCCCGTTCATTGATGAAGTACTCGAAGGTGTGGGCGGCCAGGAGATGTATTCTTTCACGGATGGGTTTTTCGGGTTATCATCAGATCCGCATTGCCAAGGAAGACCGCCACAAGACAACTTTTGTGACAAAATGAGGTTGTTTTCAGTATACCGTCATGTCGTTTGG
Source organism: Larix kaempferi (assembly GCA_027924585.1). Classification (NCBI taxonomy): domain Eukaryota; kingdom Viridiplantae; phylum Streptophyta; class Pinopsida; order Pinales; family Pinaceae; genus Larix; species Larix kaempferi. The sequence continues at coordinate 13,134,456 of BSBM01001002.1, read as the reverse complement.
GTTGAAGAATGCACCTGTGATCTTCTCTAGGGTTGTTGTTGCCGCGTTCCGGGAATTTATTCAGAAGTTTTTGCAAGTATACATGGATGATTGGACAATCTATGGTTTGATCCACGATCACTTGGAAAACCCGCGATTGATGCTGGAGTGTTGTCGACAACATCAGATATCGCTGAATTTAAAGAAATGCATCTTTTGTGCACCGTTTGGGATATTGCTGGGTCACATTGTGTGCAAACAAGGATTGTTAGTCGATCCAGCGAAGATTGCACTCATTTTGAGCTTAACACCGTCGACCAATGTCAAGCAGTTGAGGGCGACTTTGGGGCATACTAGGTATTATCGCAAGTTCATCAGGGGATATGCAGCGATCACCGCCCCTATGGAGAATCTATTGAAGAAAGATGCGGTATTTCAATGGAGCCCTGAATGTCAGGATAGTTTTGAGAAGCTCAAGGCTAAGATGGCTTCGACGCCAATATTAGTATTTCCGGATTGGAGTAAAGAATTCCACGTCCATGTTGATGCCTCATCGATCACACTGGGAGTGGTGCTAGCGCAACTAGGAGAGGGGGATCTTGATCACCCTATTGCTTTTGCAAGTTGGAAGTTGTCATCCGCAGAAAGGAATTACACCACTACCGAGAGGGAAGGTCTGGCGATGGTCTATGCGCTGCAGAAGTTTCGCCACTAATTATTGGGAGGACATTTTAAGATGTTCACAGACCACTCTACCTTAAAATACCTGGTCAATAAGCCTGTGTTGGGGGGAATATATGTCGATGGATACTTCTTTTTTAGGAGTTCGATTTTGAAGTAATTGTGAAGCCAGGGCGGTTGAATGCTGCCCTGATCATCTCTCGTGGATTGAAACAGGAGAAGAACCAACTAACATTGAAGACGGGATGCCGAATGCGCAACTGTCTAGTGTTGAGGTCGCTGATGGCTATTTTGAAGAAATCATTCAGTTTCTGACAATGGGTACTGCACCAGAAGAGTTCACCACTAGTTAGAAGAAGCAGTTGGTGGTCAAGGAAGCAGATTTCCAGCTGATTGCCGGGGAATTATACAAATTGGGCACAGATGAGATATTGCGCCAGTGTGTCTTGCCCCATGAGAAAGCACAAATATTGTCAGAAGCACATGCAAGAGTAGCTGGAGGGCACTATGGTAGTCGGGAGACTGCCCGGAACATGCTTCGGGCGGGTCTTTGGTGGTCCACACTGCACAACGATGCAACAGACTATGCGCGGTCCTGCGATGTTTGTCAAAGAACCGGGAAGCCATCCAGGAGGGATGAGATGTCGCTAATGCCTCAACTAACATTGCAACCATTTGAAAAATGGGCAGTGGATTTTGTGGGTCCAATCAACCCACCGGGGAAGCGCACCGGTGCAAGATACATCATCATGGCGATAGATTATTTGACGAGATGGGCGGAGGCTACACCAGTTGTTGATTGTTCCGCGGCCACAACCGTGCGTTCCTCTTTGACAATGTTGTCACTCGATTTGGCTACCCCAAGATATTATTGAGTGATCAGGGCAGTCAATTTCTCAATCGCACCATCAGTGCATTGACGGAGGAGTTGCAGATACAGCACAAGAAGAGTACGCCCTATCATCCACAGGAAAATGGCATGGTGGAAGCTTTCAATAAGATATTGGAACATGCGCTGACAAAGGTGTGCAATGTGAACCGCGATGACTGGGATCTCAAAATCCTAGCAGTGTTGTGGGCATATCGCACCACATGTAAAAGTCTGATCGGTCAGACACCATTTAAGCTGGTTTATGGGCAAGAAGCAATTATGCCTATGGAGTACATTGTTCCAAGTCTGCGCATAGTGGCAGCGACTGGTTTGAATGCTGCAGCGGCACTAGAAGAACGTCTAGCACAGTTGGTACAAATGGAAGAAGATCACTTCCTCGTAGGATTCCACCAGGGTGTGGAGAAGGATCGCTAGAAGGTTTGGCATGATCGCCACATAAAAAACAAACAGTTTCAGGAGGGTAACTTGGTGCTCTTGTATGACAACAAGTTTATGAAACATCTAGGAAAGTTGCAAATGCATTGGCTTGGTCCATATTGCATCAGTAGCATTACTTCAGGAGGTGCAATACAGTTGCAGCAGTTGGATGGAGCAATGCTCCCAAAGTTGGTTAATGGTGGTCGGTTGAATCCTTACAGGTCGGGCTCAAAACAGCGCGATGCCTGAGTTGCATCGAAAAAAAAAAAAAAAATAAAAAAATTTTGGGTGATCGGTGGCAGGATGGCACACTGACAGAGAAAGGAATGCACAAGCAGGAAGGCTTGTGCCGCAAGTTGGGAGCGGTCCGCGACAGTGGCAGGGTCAAGACCGGGTCAAATCAGTAATAAATGCAAAAAGTTCAGACAATTAATTAATGACGCTCATTCAAATGATGGGCATTAATGGTGGATCTGGTCGATCGACTGGCAGGATCGACGACGGATTTCGGTCATTAAGACAAGATTTAGTCTGCATTAATGCGGGATTTAGTGATGATTACAAGGGATTCAGTTAGGCGCTATAAAAACGGGTCGAGGATGGTCGGAAGGCACTACGGGAATTCAGTTGCTAAGTTGTGCAGGGTTGCAAAGTGTTCTTGCTGCCTGTAGAGAGAGCTTATGAGTTGGGCAAGGTTCAGTTGCATTTGCGGGGTAAGGGTGTTGTCTGATGAGCTAGGATTGTGAGTGGCGTTGCGCCATCTCTTGAAGTTCGGTGAGTTGAGTTAGGTATGCCAGGAGAGCTGGAGATAGTTGAAATCTCCAGCGAAGTCGAGTCTTGCCTCAGTCCTGTTGTTGTTGAGGAAGAAGTGAATCTCGAGGAGGAAGTTTCCAACATGCCAGTAGGAACGTCAGTGATCGCCAAGAAGCATCGGGGGGGTCATCATTCTGAGTTTTCGCAGAGCAAGAGGCAGCTTAGGTCATCCACTGCGATGGTAGGAGAAGCTCAAGTACAGGTAGGACAATACAGTCACCGAATTGACCAGTCCGCCCCATGGGAGGGACCGTCTGCTGTTGACATCCCTGGGTATATCCCTCCGAGTCGGCCAGATGCAACCCTTCGCAAGATGAACCCGAAACAGAAGTATAACGTGAAGATGCCAGCGCTCCTTGCTGGAATGGAGTGCTCTATTGATATTGGGCCTGCATTGATGCGCTTGAAATACGATGATCATGATATGGTGGCCTACCCAGAAATTGCATTAGCCCCATATGTTCCCGGGTCACAACTCACCGCGACGCCGATTCTGCAGGACTGGGCACAAGGATTGAACCAGGACGGCTTGTTGGGGCTCATTAACATGCCGCATTTCGGGCGGCTACCAGAAGTTAACGCGTGTGTGAAGCAGCTGCTCGCTTGCTTCCATGGTGGTTCGTTGTGGCTAGACAGAGAGATTCCGGTCACTGTTGATTTAATTTCGCACATTACCGGGTTTCCTAAAGATGGAGTAGATCCGTCGCAGTACTTCCAAGGGAAGGCAAACGACAAAAAGCGGGCGGGACGGCTGGTGAAGTGCTATGGCTTGGAAACGGATCGCCGTGGGTATCGCACCAGCAGTATCAGTGATAAGGCGGTGCTCACCGGCACAAATATTTTATCCTGCAAGGTGGTTAGGGGCGATCGACCTAATCAGTGTAACTCGGGGATTGTAGCATGTGCAATGCAATGCGCAAAGGGCGTCCAAATAAATTGGTCCTTGTTCTTGTTGAATCAGTTGGCAGAGGATTCTATTGTTGTCCAAGTCAGAAAGGGCTCCTTCACATATAGCTGGCTATTACTGCTTATTGCATTTGTCGCCTGGAAGGATCCCAGCACTTATCAAGGCATGGAAGTTGCGGCTACGCAAGAGCGGCGGGGTACGTTTTATCAAAACCTGTGGTTTGTACGTGAGCAAGAGCGACTCCGGGATTACACATTGCAATTTTGGCTTTACTGGGAGATGCTCTGTGATGCAGTAACATAGGTACCTCGGATATCTGAAGAAATTGCGGCAAATTTTAAGCCGATCATGGTGCTTGCGGTTCGGCCACACACTATTTATGTGCAAGCCAGACATGACCCATGTCAGTAGTGGTTGTTGACTCCTTACAAGGTGACGACAGAATCACTGGATGCCATTGTGAATGATTGGCCACTGAAATGGCGCGAACTTGTGGCATTGGCACAGATTGATGCTGGAGGACCGGGGAAAGGCCTAGACGATCGACTTTCAGCAAAAGACCAGCAGAGTCGCCACAACTCAGGCCAAGAATCGGCAAAGACACTTACGAATGATGATAGCGACCGGGAGCTTGAGGAAAACAGAAGGAAAGGGCACTAGGATCCTGCAACCATTAGTGGGTTGCCCCTCTCGTCGGAGGCACAGTTGGGCCAACTAATCCGGGAAATCGATGATGCATCCACTGTAGCGGCTGAAAAGATGATGGTGAAGACAGATGAAGGGTTCCATGCGGTCACTGCTTGTATGGACTCTTTGTATGATATGGTTTCGCGGAAGGCACCCAAAGAAGCATCGGCGCAGATCGTTAGTACAATCAGTACTGAGCCGCAGGTCAGGAATGTTGAGATTCCCCCGACTGCAATTGTGACTAACGACAAGGCTTTGAAGGTCTTGCTGCAGCCGTTGGACAAAGTCACCATCAATGTCAACGCATTTCCCGCAGAAGGGTTGACCAACCTACAGGAAGCTACAAGCCGGGAGATGACGGACCGGCTGCGTGAGATTAGTGGTATGTGTTTGCGGTTGCAAGGCAGCGATGTAGCTGCGAAAGGTGCCATTGCAGAGTTAACAGGAAGGGCTGCTACAACACAGAAGGCTCCGGATGAGCTAGAAGCAGACATCCAGAGAGAACGAGCTGAGAAGGATCGAGTGATCGAAGAACTGAAAAAAGAATGGGATCACCTCATTGTAGAGAAGGCCCAGATGTGGGATGAAAGTGTGTAGGTAGACACGGCCATTACTAAGGCTTGTCAACATGTGCAGGAGCGCACCGCGGAGTTGGATATGCTTCAAAGTGTGTAGTGACTGGGGGCTGTCATCGTCAAGTTGCGGCACGACAATCAGGAGATGCAAGCTCAGGTGAATCCTGACACACCTCAAGTCGAAGTGGATGTCCGCAAATAGGCTATTGAGGAGATAGCAACATAGATGGCAGAGTTAGAAAGGACAGCAACAAAGCTCACATCCGACACCGTACAGTTCCGGTGGAAAATTGTCCAGGATGAGCAGGTTGAGCAATTGATCAAGTTTTGGTAGGAAGCGGAAGGGTAGCTGGCGACACTAAAAGCAGCAATGTGCACGATGCCACCCATGGAGCAGGTTGCCAAGTCTACGAATTTGAAAGCGTTGCAGCAACGCGTCACTCAGGCCGATGAGCGACAGAAGAAACGTGTTGTGCAGCTAGAGGAGTTCTAGGACATCGGCAGTCAGTTCATGATAAAAGTTGGTGAGGTCCTCCAGGCGGTGCAGGGAGGCCATCAACAGGTTGCGGCAAAGCAAACTGCTCATCCATCCACGGAGGATGTCGTAACCAGTCACGTGACGGCTGTGGAAGCAAAGGAGTTGGTGGCAACAGTCGAGTAGCAGTACGAGGACTTGAAGGTCAAGACAACTGAGTACACCATGTCATGCTGACGTGGTTCGAGGGCGAGCCGCAAGATTGTGTTGGGGGCGTGTTGGCAGGCGAGTCGGTAAGGTACAATCACAGCATTGCTGATGCTGCGACAAGTCAGAGGATATCGCGGAAGGCGGCGAGCTAGGCATAAAGAAGATTATTTTATGTGATTTTGGGTTAATTGTACCGTAGAATGCGGGTTTTTGGGTCATTTGGACCGCGCCAGTTAGATTTTGGGTCATTTGGACCACGTCAGTTAGATTTTGGGTCATTTGTCCAAAGTGTCGGTTAGGAAGTTGTTAGTAAGTGGACAAGTATTGTAAAGGCGGAAGCCTATATATAGACATAAGTTGTAAGTGTTGAATCATCTTGGTATGATCCCTTAGATGTTGAATGTGTGCATCTTTGGGTTTGTATCCAAGATCAAGAGATATTGATGAGATCTGTGTTTTGCGGAGACATTGTATCAGGGTTTTGTAGAGTTAATATGACATGATAGAGCTATTTGCGAAATTCCTGTGTATCTTCTGCTCATGGTAATGCATGTTGCGATATATGAATGATGCTATATTTTCTTGCTGCAATTAATGCTTTACTGTTATACTTGTCGCGATGAATGTTTCTCTTGAATAATGCTATGAATACAATGTTGCTGACATTAAACGCATAGATTTATCTTTGAATGTTGCGATAAGTTTGAGTGATTGTTGCCGCAACCATCCTCCTTCATTCGGTGGAAACATGGTTCCGTCTACTCTCTCTGAACATATCGGGTGAGACTTCATCTGCTCCGCAGGTGTTGCCGGACGAGGTTAAACTTGTCTGGGCTGGTGCTCAGGGAGATTGCAGTATGTGTCGATAGTGAGTGGAACCCCTGTCGGCTGCGTTTGGGTCAACAATTTTCATGCACCTAAATGGAGCTCATATATGAAAGGTAGTTTAATTCCAATTGTGTTGATTTTTATGTGTGTGTATCAAAAAGCACCCTTAGTTGGTTGTTTAAAAGTGAGGTGGACAAGTGTGAGTGGCAAGAAGGTAATCTCATACCATTGTGTTTTTTTTTTTTTGTGTACCAAAATACACTCTTCGCCTCTCTTAAAAGGTGAGGCAGACAAGTGTTAGTGGCATATAAAGCAATTCTATTAATTCTAATCCTTATGCATGTATATTAACTAAAACATTATTAAAACATGAATTTAAATGATTCAAACAACCTATTAAAATAAAGAAAACAATTCTTTATTAGCCAATGGAAAGGCATTAAAACCAATTAATATCACTTGGGGAGAAGCTTGTAGATGTTGTCTCCAATCCTTCTCCTTGGAGTATTTCATTTATCCTCCAATGGACTCTCTATTGAAGCAACAAGCCAATAACACTTCCCCTTATGCAATCCACACTTTGAAGGGAAATTTGGGCAAGCTGAGGCTAAGGCAAAGAAAGAAGCCTAGTTGGAGACTTATGAGCTTTTCACTATTTGATAACAACTTACTAGCATAACCTTAGCTTGAAGAGCTCTCCTGGATGCATGGAGGAGGCTTGTGTTTATAGACCAAAACTAGGCTTGAATGTGAACCAGTTTCAATGTCAATGCAAAAGATTCAAGCATGAGCATGCATGTGATTGAATTGACCAAAAGGATGGCAAAGTTCACCTTTATGGAATGATGAGCTTGACTAGTATGGGTTTGTATTAACCCACCAAGAACTTGAGGTTACCAATGGAATTAATGGGTCTCAATTTCTTCGATCACGCCGCTACATGGATCATATGGGTATCAAGGGATTTCTTGCATGGGTTTTCCATCTAATGAAAGGAAATACACACAACCCCTACGATGGTCAACCTAAATTTTGACTTGGATTTATGGTATGAAGTTGGCCTATAATCCATCCTTTTGAGTGTACTAGGCATGCTAATGTTGATTTTGAATGTCTATGACTCAAATCACTTAAGTGTCATAGGTAAGCAAAATTGTTATGATAACACTTTATTCTAAGGGTTATGGCCACCTTTACCCTTTTATTGTTGTGGTTGATTTATGTACCCAAACTCCTTACCCTTATGTCATAATTTTTCCTCAATCTTGGTGGCATAGCAATACATTGCTCCAAATGAAGATATGTTGAGGGACTACATTTATGTTTGGATGTAATTGTGTAGGTTGTTCCAATATTTTAGAACCATGTTCCATTCAAAGTGTTTGATACCCATTTTTTCTCATTAGGTATGGAAGGTATGGGTGTTCTCTTGCATAGTTTAGTCTTTACCCTAGTGCAAGGTTGTTCATCTATGTGTAGGTCATTGTTGTATTTTAGAGCCATGTTCCATTCAAAGTATTTGATACCCATTTTCCTACAAGGTATAGAAGCGATTGTTGTTCTCCTACATAGTTTGGACTTTACCCTAGCACAATGTTATCCGTCTCTATATTGGTCATAGTTTCCAATAAGGTAATACCCCTCCTTGATTGCATCAATAAAACCCCATAAGTGGGTTCTGTCTCATATGATCCAAAACCATCTTCAAAAGTTTGCTCACAATGAGAATTCCACTGTAGTGTTTGAAATAAGGAAGGGACTCAAGCCTGAAGGTAATTTTCTTACTTTTGGAAGAATCATGAACACATAAATAACCCTCTAACTCGTTTAACCATCTCTCCAACAAAATTGCATCTATTTTTCATTCAATTAGAGGGATAATGTGTACCTTGAAAGTGTTGTTCTTTGATTCAAGGACTGTTGGATGAAGATGCCTCCATCATTGTTAGGATTCATCGAAGGATTTGGGAGAAAAAATCCATCATTTCAATACTTTAAAACTTGAGTGCTCCCTATAGCATACAAGTTATCCTTCTACATTGTCTTTATTTCTAGATTCCACCATGTGAGGTCACTTGAGCCAGCTCGAAGGAAGGTTGGTCAAGAGCTCAGTTAACTCGATACTCAAATCCATACACCTTGAACTTATGGGGCACATGTATACCAAAATAATAGATAATATTTTCCTATGATACCATTTATACAAAAATGGTAAAAACGAAATAAACGACAACAATATTAATTCCAAGAAAATAAGATAGAGATATAATGAAAACCAAATCTATCACTTGAATAATGGTGAAAATATCTCATAATGGCTAGAATGATGGTAGCTATCCATGAGAAGATATACATATGCTATGTTCATTTTCACCTCCCCATTTTTTTTTTTAAATCCCTTTGATCAAAATAATTAAATTTGGACCAAATTTATTTTTAAATTATTAATATGGTGGTTTGGGTCATAAATTTGTAAGTTATGAGGCCGATATTTATTTATTAATGTAATATTTGACTAATTTGATCAAGGAGAGTGCATAAGAAGATGGATAAGATCATATGAGTTGTCTCCTTCAAGAAATCTGAGGAAAAGCAGGAAAAGTAGGAAAGCAACATAAAGCAGGAAAGCAGCATAAAGCAGGAAAGCAACATAAAGCGGGAAAAGCAGCTAAAAGGAGGAAAGCAACATAAAGCAGGAAAGCAACTTAAAAGAAAAAAGACAGAAGCTTCCATATTTTTGCTAATAAATCTCAAGAAGGAATAGTAATAGCAAGAAAGCACAAAGGAATCTGACTAAAAGATATAGGATCCAAAATTAGCCAAGGAGGGCACACTTAATGAGAGCGGATGGGTCCACATGTGCAAACGAATCACCAAAGTTTCCTCCCAACATGTCGTGCTCAAATTCCAAGAAAGCAAGTTCTAGGAGGAAATAAAGCCAACACAAGTCAATAAAAGAGGCATGGGAGCTCTAGTGGGGATATTTTGGCATTTTGTTGATTGACTTGAAGAGCTCTGTGCTTTTCATAGCTTGGGTGATGCGCCCCTTGCTAGCGTTAGGAGATGTGCCCCTTTGCAACTAGTGATCTAGTTGAGAGATTGTGAGATCCTTCAATTGGAGATTGAGGGAGAGAACACACAGTTATTTCCATGGAGATTCAATGCAACCTTTGAAGTCTTTTGCAGGTTTGATCTCAAGTTGGATTGATTTACAACTTAGGATTCCAAGTATTGTGAAGAATAAATCATTCCAGGAGCAGTTTATCTATCATCTTTTATATGTAAATCTTCTGAGTTCTGTGGTTATTTCCATATCATAATTTCTTGTGATTTGTAGCTTCTTGAGAAGCCATGAATGTTCAACATAGGTAATTAATTTAATAATAAAATCCAATTGTGATTTTGCAGCAGTGTCATGTCCAACTGTTATTGTTAAATCTCCTTGCACAAATATGCAATATACAATCTTGTTTCTGTGTTATGAATCAATCTTAGATGTTTCCATAAATCAAATTGTGGATAATTTGAATCAGTGCAGGTGTATTAGGATCTTATCCAAGTAACATATCAGCAAATCATGACCCCCCAGTGCCATTAGAAAGTGTTTGGACATTGCCTATCTCACTTGGCCAAAAGTTTGAACTTTCTCCTAGTCTCCAAATTTTTGCAGTTTAACTCCTAAGATTTTAACCTAGAGTCTTCCATAGCAGGTTGGGGTTGTTACAGTTGAGATTCTTCTAGTATTGCACTAGAAGCAGAATATTTCTACATAATTCCTGGGGAAATTGCCTCCAGTATTTTCGGTCTACCCAAATGGTCTGCTCGAGTGTGATGAACTATGAAATGTGCATGTTGTTGAAGTAGAACCTTGAGTCTACCTTCCCTCAAGTATTGAAAGTATGTCATAAGGGTGTTTGTAGGTTGTTCTAAGTGTGTATAAATCCCTAGTGTATGGTTTGGGAAAAATCAAAAATATCTAGTGGTGTTTGGATCTAGTTGAAGACAAGTAGTCTTTATGTGCCTAGTTTGAAGCAAAACACCTAGTTTTGAGAAAATTCGATTTCTTGAGTTAGGGTCTGAGCTAATATATCCATATTTAATATTGGGGATATTACAGTGGTATTAGATCATGGTCCTCTACACCTGATCATGGTAATCATTGATGAGTCCAGAGAGAATTCCATCTCCTAAGAGGAAATATCTAGAAGAGCCCCTTGTAGAAGAAGAAGTTGACTCCAATGAAGGTAAGATCCAAGGATAAAGAGAAACATCAAGCATGGATGAAAAGGATTAATTCATATTTTTTTCTAGAGCATGTTAAAAGGAATGGAAGATATATCCTAGAATATCATCTGGTCGGGACAAGTGACTAGAGAATTCTTGGCCAAGCAAATGGAAAAACAAAGATGGAGAAGGGAGCAGCAATGGCTCTTAGCATGAAGAAAGGAAGGTCTATGGTGAGACTCTATTTTCAAAGATAGGGCCTCACAATTAGCCTCATGATTTCAAGAGTTATCCATGGCCTTCCATGCCCAAATTCATTGAAGAACACAGAGAGGAACACGAAGTGCAAAATGAAGCAATTGCTTCATGGGAGGATCATTATGTAGAGTATCAAACTCTAAGTGAAGAATGTAGAAGATCAATGCCTTTCAAGGAATTATGTGAATCCCAATACAAATTAAATCCAAGAGGAAGCAATATGATGCCTACTCACAATCCTAAGTTGAAGAATTCCATTGGTAAAATCTCTCTTCCATATTTTGATGGTTCATCAAAATGCACTACCAGTTCATGGATCTAGAAATTAGACATATACTTCCAATTGAACCCCATGACTGAAAGGGATGCCATCAAAATGGATAACCTTGCATCTTGATGGAGAGGACAATGACTGGTGGTTCCATGGCATGAGGACTCTGGTTCATGACCAGGTGACAACATATGAGGAGTTCACCAACATATTGGTAGATAGATTTGATCAGAAAGATCCTGAAATGCCTTTAAGAGAGATAGTGCATTAAGACAGAAAGGAACTCTTGAGGCATATGTTTCGGAGTTTCAGAACCTAGATGTGATGGTCACATACATATAATCTTGCTTGATCCTTTTATTCACAGAAGGATTAACAAAGCCATTGACAGGGTTGGTTAAATCCTATAGACCATCTACCTTGCAGGATGTAACGAGCTATACAAGAGATCTATAGGATACCATACCAAGAACAAGATTTCCACCAAGAAAAAATATTCCAGCTGAATTCATGGACAAGAAACCTTTCCAAAAAGGTTCAACGGGAAATTTCAAGAAGGATAGAAATGGAAAAGACCAAGATGAGTTAAGGAGAAATAAACTTTGCTTCACCTACCAAGAACCATGGGTTCTAGGCCATAAATGTAAAGAAGAAGATGAGAGTGAATAGGAGTAGACTAACCTAGAGGGAAGTTATGAAACAACCAAAGAAGAGCAGACACAACTAGATCATGGAAGGATTTTTGTGTTGATAGGAGTACCTCGATTTTATACCCTTCGATTCAAAGGAGTAGTCCAAGGCCAAAGAGCTAAAATACTAGAGGATGGGGGTGCCACCCACAATTTTATCGATGCTACAAAGTTGGAAAGAGAAAGCTTCCTACATAGATGTTTGATGGTTTCAATGTCATGATTTCCAGAAATAATTCCATGGATTGTACTAAATGGATCCCTAAATTGCAGCTAATCATAGGAGATTATATGGTGACAGATAGTTTCTATGTTGTGAATGTGTCTGACAAAAACATACTATTGGGGGTACTTCAATGGTTATTATCTATTGGGGTGCATACCATGAACTATAAGATACCATAGATGAGACTCAAAAATTCTGATGGAAAACAGGTAATATTAAGAGGCACAAACACTTAACCAAATCAAATGGTGTCATCCCATAACATGAGGTCCATACTGAGGCATTGAGACATAGATTAGGATGCTGAATACCTAATCACCTCTCAAGGTTCAACAATAGATGTCTCACAACATCCTGAAGACATAAAGAGGTTGTTACAAAAGTATGATAAGTTTTTTGGAGACCTTCCCTCTGGCAGGCCACCTAATAGATGTTCGACTTACATTCATAGAATGTTGTATGTAGCAGCGCATGCAAGAATCCAACTAGCACAAGAGGAGATCCAAACTTTGTTGGATCTAATAGAAAAAAAATTCAAAGGCATTGGTAGTGGTGGTCTACCAATCTGGTTATGGAATCCTGACACTCTTTGGGATGAAGAATTGTTCTAGATGATGGAGATGTTTAGTAGGATGCAACATAAACAATGGGATCCTGGATTTGCATGGTGTACCAATTTAGTAGCTAGAAAATGAGTGCAGGATAGCATTCTTTTGCAAGAGTCTATCCATGGAAAGTAGTGGTACAATTATTTCTTAAATTGGAAGCCTTATGATGGATGGACATATTGTTTTCTAGATTGTCGGGCTAGAGTATTCAAAAGGCTATTTATATGGACACTATGCAGTGCAGAGGTGGATTTTGCAGACACCTTGTGAATCACAGGTTCATTTGGGACCCAGGTATCATTTTGGGACTCGGTTGCTTTAGCTAGGTTGAACATAAGTTGCATTGGGGAACAAAGTTATTTCTTGAGGGAAAGATCGTAATCAGAGTTGGTGCAACAGCAACATGGTGGTTCCTCATTGAGTTCAGTTGGAATTTGGAATTCCAATATTTTCAATTCAAAGAAAATATTATAGTGAGAGTCACTTTTATCTTTCATTTGATTGGAATCACAGTGTATTAATTCCTTGCAGATTCAATCAAGTGGTTGTAGAATCAAGAGGGTTCCTAAGTTAGTACACTGCAAAACCATACAGTGAGTAAAGGATATTTCACCTCTTTTCATCATGATATCATTTTCAGTTTAGTATGTTCAGTTTGGAAAGAATAATGTTGGTGACTTGATCAAATTGAAGCTACAACTTAATAAATAGTCATCAATAAAGAAGGAGGTAAAGAAAAGGTCCGTGCATAAAGTTGTGGAAAGAAAACAAGCATCACCACTCCCAGATTTAAAATTGCTTGAGGACAAGCAATCTTGGGTGGGTAGGACTGTCATGTCCCCAATTTTTTTTAATTTAAATCCATTTGATCAAAATAATTAAATTTGTACCAAAGTTATTTTTAAGTTGATAATGTGGCGGTTTGGGTCATAAATTATTAATTTCTAAGGCCGATATTTATTTATTAATGTAATACTTAGCTAATTTGATCAAGGAGGACACATAAGAAGATGTATAAGATCATATGAGTTGTCTCCTTCAAGAAATATGTGGAAAAGCAGCTAAATACATGAAAATCAGTTGAAATTAGGAAAGCAACATAAAGAAGGAAAAGCAGCTAAGAGCAAGAAAGCAACATAAAAGAATAAAAGACAGAAGCTTCCAAATTTTTGCTAATAAGGATCAGGAAGGAATAGTAACAGCAAGAAAGGACAAAGGAATCTCACTATAAGCTACAGGGTCCAAAATTAGCCAAGGAGGGCTCACTTGATGAGAGAGAATGGGTTCACATGTGCAAACATCTCACCAAATTTTCCTCCCATCATCTAGGGCTCGGATTCCAGGAAAGCATGTTCTAGGAGGAAAGAAAGCCAACATAAATCAATAAAAGAGGCATGGGTTCTCTAGTGGGTATCTTTTGTAATTTTTTTGATTGACTTGAAGAGCTCTATGCTTTTCATAGCTTGGGTGATCTTCCCCTTGCTAGCATTGGGAGATGTGCCCCTTTGCAACCAATGATCTAGTTGAGAGATTGTGAGATAATTCATTTGGAGATTGAGGGAGAGAACACACAGTTATTTCCATGGATATTCAATGTAGCCTTTGAAGTCTTTTGCAGGTTTGATCTAAAGTTGGATCGATTTACAACTTGGGAGTCTAAGTATTGTGAAGAATAAATCATTCCGAGAGCAGTTTATCTATCATCTTTTTTGTAAATATTTTGAGTTATGTGGTTATTGTCATATCATATTTTCTTGTGATTTGTGGTTGCTTGAGCATACATGAATGTTAAGCATATGTCCTTCCTTTAATAATAAAATCCCAATGTGATTTTCCAGCAGTTTCATGTCTAATTGTTATTGTTGAATCTCCTTGCACAAATATGAAATATACAATCTTGTTTCTATGTTATGAATCAGTCTTAGATGTTTCCAGAAATCAATCTACGGGTAACTTGAGTAGTGCGGGTGTATTAGGATCTGATCCAAGAAACATATCAACAAATTGTGACCCCCCTAGTGCCATTACAAGTTGTTTGGAAATTGCCCATCTCACTTGGCCAAAATTTCAAACTTTCTCCTAGTCTCCAAATTTTTGCAGTTTAACTCCTAATATTTGAACCTAGAGTCTTCCATAGAAGGTTGGGGCTATTATAGTTGAGCTGCTTCTAGTATTGCACTAGAATCAGAAGAGTTCCACATAATTCCTGGGGAAATTTACCCTAATCTTTTGGGTCTACCCAAATAGTCTGCGCAGATGTGATGAACTCCGGAATGTGCATTCTGTCGAAGTAGAAACTTGAGTCTACATTCCCTCAAGTATTGCAGTTCTGTCATAAGGGTGTTGTAGGATTTCCTAAGTGGGTATAAATCCCCAATGCCTGGTTTGGGAAAAATTGAAAATATCTAGTAGTGTTTGGATCGAGTTGAAGACAAGCAATCTCTATGTGCCTAGTTTGAAGCAAAACACCTAGTTTTGAGAAATTTCCGTTTCTTGAGTTAGGCGCTAAGATAATATCTCCATATTTCAGATTGGGGATATTACATTCATTCACAAAAGGCCCTTAACAAAGGATGAAAACTCCTTTTATTACTATATGAAGCATAAATTCTATAGTGCAAAAACGTGGCAAAAACCCTAAAGTAGAAACCATAAACTTAGGCATTAAGATGGTGAAAAAAAGGTAGGCCTTGGGAAGATGAGGTGGAGAACAACTCGTAGGGACCATAAATTCCACTCACGTTCTACTAGATGTGCCCCCTTTTAATTTAGTTTTGACACCTCTTTTCTTTGTTGAAAGGTAGCTTTATCATGTTAATTTTCCTCGTGATTTAACGAAAGTTTTATCGTTGTTGTTTTTCAATAAATTGCTCAATTTTAAGAAATTTACATTGATAACGAATGAAATTATTCATGTCAAGTATTTGTAGCTTTTAGTTATTTCATTTTCAACAATTCACCTTTCCACATATCAATTTTAGTTTATCACATCACTTAGGCACACAATAAGGGACATAAAGCCTCTTTCATATAAGAGTTTTCCCTTCATCTTGCCTTGGCATAGTGGTTTGGGTGATTTTGACCTTCTACACTCGTGGAAGAAAACAAACTTGGTTCATGCCACCAATCCAAGACTTATAAAAATCAACCAATTAATTTAACCAAATAAATATTCCCATGAGGACCATAAACAATTTATAGTCTAGGTTAGGTATGTGCCATTAGGAATCCAAAAAATACTCCATTGTTGTTTCTAATTGAAACATAGGTGTTGTCTTAGGGAGATTAAAGTCCTTTCTAGCAAGCGTTCTTTAATGATACAAGGTATGCATCACCTTTTTGGCGAGAATGTTGAGGTCAACTCAATTAAATTATGTGTCTCCCAAATCAATCAAATTCATGTTTTCGGTGTAACACCCATCCTAGTGATGTGTGTTAAGCTAATAAAAACTATACAAATTAAATAAAAATTAAAAAGCAACAACTAACTGTGTGAATCTTCTAAGTTTGAGTTCTATGCATGTTTTCTTATCTAACAAATTAATAGTACAATTTTAGATCATATGTAACATTAACAAATTAATAGTAAATATACAATTTCAGAGCATATGTAACATTAAAATGCAATAATAATCAAAATATAATTTATTGAGTAAGATTAAGTAAAATACCTTAATGTATAGTTGAGTTAGCAATCTCGCAAGTCTAGATCCATCCAGCCAATTATGTTTCCCAAACAAGGATTATTCCTCCCAGCCAACTAGCGGCTAAGTTGATAGTTTTAGGAAACCTATGGGATTTTCTATCCCTCCATACCCACAACCCTAATAACCACCACAAAAAATTCTTCTTTGCTAGTCAATAACTATTTCGAGTAAATCATCCAACACCAAAACATAAACCACCCCCTTCTCATCCTCCCAACTTTTATTTTTATCCCCCATTCCATTGCTTTCATTCCTCCTCCTTACGAAGTTGGGTACTAGGAAGGTCAACCAAAATCAAATAAAATAATACTTAAATTCACCTCACTAATTAAGGATATGACAACAATCAACAAGTCAGGTCTAACACATTTATTCAAACTAGATCTCATAAGTCCAAATATTATTAAATAATAAAATATTTGCAATGTGTTTATTATTTGACAGAGCACTATCAACCACATCATATTTCTTTGGTAAACATTAATTGGCCGATTAATATAAGCATGACATGCAATCGATAGATTATGCATATTAATTATAATTAAACAATGTAATGGCATTACTTATTCTAATTGTGATTGATAACGAGATTTAAATGAAAGGCAATCAACTAAACTATAATTTAAATCTAGTTAATACAAGTTAATGTAAATAAGTGTAATACTTTAGAATGTAACTAATGCAATTCAATTTATATGATAACAAGGTAATACTATACTTATTATTATCCTTAACCGTATTACACTCATCAACCATTATACACGACAACACAACAATTATATATATATATATATATATATATATATATATATATATATAATCTTAACTAATCCTAGTGAACATGCGCAAGGCGTGTGTGCATGCCCAGTGCACACATAGCTTATGCATGTACTATAGGAAACCATCACCACCTCTAATGCATAGTTCAAGGATGACAAGACAATGATAACCACACATTCAAGACAAGGTAACCACACATGCAAGACATAGTAAGCACACATGCAAGACAATATCTAGTACCCACAACTTTAATACATTTCATTAACTAAGTCATAATGCATCAATACAATCAACATTATACTTAGATATACCTTAGCAAATTAACCCATGATTTCCCAGTGAAATGAACAAAGTACAACTAAATTGGTGTCTCAAATCCCAAAGCCAAAATATCTCTAATCTAATTATCCTTCCTTCATAACATACTTCCAAATTCCACTTCCTATTCATTCCTTTGCTGGAATATCATGGAGCATCAACTACATTGACCTAACCCTACATATAACCCATAAGTTAAAGCGTCCACTAAATCAACCCAACTTTTCCAGTAGGCAATTGATAGTTGTCATCACACAACTTGGGGAGCATGACTCACACATCCCTCCACAACCTAAGGTTTCGGAGGATACACGGTGGGAAATACCTCCACCCCTCCTAATGGAACTAGGGTTAACACCCTATTAGTAATCACACTGTGGTTCTATTGTGGTTCTTATAGTTGTGTCATCGAATGGTTAGTTTGGGAAACCTAGTTTCCTACATCAACCTACACTAGCCCGCACCTAATAAAAAGTATCTAGCTATATATTAGCCTCTCTAACATGTGGGTTAGTCTTATCCAAAACATAATATCATACATATTCTTTCACTATTTTCAAGTCAATTACCGATTTATCAACCATCAGTCAATATAAACAAGTTAATTTGTCTATCCTGTGCATGGCATCCATTCATTAATTTAATCATAATGTACGTTGGTATCCATGTACCCTATCATATATTTAAATCTTGCATACTAGAAGCAAATCACACCATTGTCATCATTAATACATAAATGATACTTAAAACATAGCATACTCATAGAAGTAGGTTCATAAATCCACACACATAGTTTACTCAGTAAAGCTATGTCCAACAAATAATAAGCAAATAAATAGACTCTAGGTTTAAATGTTGTTTAGTTGTCCCATCAAAATGTGGGGCATTACATACACCTACACTACAGGAAAATTCGTCCCAAATTTATAGTCAACATAGTGAGTGATAATCATGATGCATGGTCTTTGTGTCCTCCTAGGTAGCAAGTCCAGGGCTATACTTGTCCCACTGGATCTTAACCCGGTCCACTAGGTGGTTCTTGAGTTGTCATAACCGATGATCGAATATGTGTAATGGATTGAATGGGTAGGCTCCCTTGCCTGAAACCTACAATTCCTTCCAAATTATTTTATGGGTTCATCAGCAATATAATGATGCAATAATGATACATGGAAAACATCATGACCTTTATGCAAATGGGTGGAAACACTAAGCGATATGCAACGAGTCCAACTCTTACTAGGATTTCAAATGGCGTCCCCTTTCCAAATCGGATAGTACTCTTATTAAGTCTAATATGAATAAAAACCCTGCCTCCAACATTATAACTTCAATTAGTTCTATGGGCATTAACATAAATATTTGTAAATCCCATGCTTCCTTTAACCATTGTCTAATTTGAATTACTTGATATTCCATTTCTTGAATGAATTATGGTCCTATGATCACTCAGTCTTCTAACATGTTCCAACTCAAATATGTCATGAACGACCTCCCATATAAAGCCCGATAAGGTGGCATTCCAATAGAAGTATGGTAATTGTTATTGTAATCAAACTCCACCAAAGGTAAGTATTTTTTCCAATGGGTCTACTGATCCATAACATACATCCTAATCATGTCTTCCATTACCTAATTATCTCTCTATGTCTACCCATATGTTTCTGGATGATATGATGAGCTTAGATTTAACTGATTTCCCAATGCTGATTGCAAGCTTGTCCAAAACCTAAAAGTAAACTTAGGGTCTCTCTATCCGAGATTATATTTTTAGGAAACTCATGATCTCGGAAAATGATCTCATTTATAAATACCCTTGCCACATCTATGATGTCATAATTTTCCCGGACTAGAATAAAATGGGTGATTTTAGTTAGTTTATCAACTACCACCAAAATGGCATTATGTCTTAGAGACATGAGGGGAAAACCTACAAGAAAATCCAAGGAAATGACCTCCCACTTAGACATAGGAATTTCATGATGTTGCAAGAGACCATCTGGGTGACGGTGATTGACCTTTACTTGCTAACATTCAAGGCACTTAAAAACAAATTGCACTCTTTCATGCTTCATGCATGCCCAAAATAAGAGCTTCTTCTCGTATGCATACATCTTCTTCACCCCTAGATGTACACATTAAGTTTCTCTATGAGATTCCTCAGGAATAGTGCTTCTAATATCCCCTTTCTAAAGAAAATACATCCAACCTTGACATCGAAACAACCCATATACCTCTAGGTTATACCCATCAAACTTAGGTTCTAGCTACCCCCCACTCTAAAGTACTGATGTAACCTTTAGATACCAACTATATCCTGGAATTTGTCCTAACATTCTCTCTCCCTTAAATCATATTTTAAGGGAACCAAGGAGAATAACCTTGGTCTTCTACTTAAGGCATTGAACACTATATTCTCTTTCCCCTTGATGTAGTATATCCCAAAGGGGTACTCCCTCATAAATTCTATCCATCACCTCTACTTGATTTTTAGATCTCTGTACACAAAGATATACTTCAAGCTTTGGTGATTGGTATTAAGCATGAAGTTCCACCCTACAAGATAGTGCCTCCAAATCTTTAGCGCTAGAATCATCATTTCCGACTTGCATGGGGTAAATCTCTTCATGAGCCTTTAATTTCATTGATGCATAAGCTATTACGTTTCCCTCTTGCATTAACAAAACAACCAATCCTTTCTTTGAGGCATCCATGCAAATTGTAGAGTCCTTTTCCATATCGGGCACTTGTAGGATTGGTTCATTGGTTAGTAATATCTTAAGCTCAGTGAATGCAATGTCACATTCACTAGTCCACTCATACTTGATTCCTTTACATTTCAAAGTAGTGATGGTATTTGAAATCTTGGACAAACCTTCCACAGATATTTAGTAGTACCTAGCTAAGCCCATGAAGCTTTGTACCTCATGAGAATTCCTCGGCACTGGTCACTACCTTATGGCCTTCACCTTTTGAGGGTCCACAAAATTCCTTCCCTCGAAATAATATGCCCAGGATAGTGAATCTCCTTCTAAAAGAAGGAGCATTTAGACAATTTACCATACAATTGGTGTTCTCTTAAGAATGACAACACTAACTACAAGTGTTTCTAATGATATTTCTCATTCTTAGAATAAATGAGAATATAATCTAATAAAACATACATGAAGTGGTCCAAGTACTTATGAAGTACTCCATTCATCAGGCTCATGAATATTGTTGGCGGATTGGTCAAATCAAAGGGAACCATTATAAACTCATAGTGCCCAAACCATGTCTGGAAGGTGGTATTTGGTTTATCACCTTCCTTAATTATGAGTTGATAATATCCTGATATTAGATAGATCTTTGATAAAACCACCTCCCCCTTCATATGATCAAAGAGGTCATCGATTCAAGGTATAGGGTACCTATTCTTCACTGTGGCTTGGTTCAAGTCCCAATAATCAATGCATAGTCACAAAAAACCATCCTTCTTCTTGAAAAATATTACTAGTGCACCTTGAGGATAAATATTGGGTTTGATGAGTCCTAGGCCCAATAGATTCTTTAGTTGCATCCCTAACTCACAAAGTTCAATAGACATCATTCTGCAAGGTGTCTTGGAGATAGTATTGGAGCCTAATTTTAACTTGATAATAAAACTGCATTGTCTTTTCTAAGGTAACCTTGTAAACTCCTTGGGAAAGACATCCTTGAATTATGGAAATATTCAGTACCAATCTAAAGAAGGTCCCCTCTCCCCACTTACAACATCCACTAAGTATAAATGAGATCCTTTCATGAGGTAATGCTTTAATTTCATCGTTCAGATGAAACATAGGGACACCTTCCAATTAATACCTTTAATTTGAATTGATTTCCCTTCATCATAAAAAAAGAAATATATTTCCATAACAATTCAAGAAAGCTTGATGATACTTACTCTAGTTCATACCTATGATAAGATTCTAAGTACATAGGGAAGTGACATACACTTTGAACCTAGTCATATACACTCCTAGGTCCAATAAACATTCTTCAACATTAGGTCCTACTGCTTTCTTTACCCCTAAATCCATTTCAACTAGGTTGAAATCATTGTGCTCGTAGGCTGCCAACCCAAATTTATGTAATGTAAATGGAGAAATCAAATTATCTATTGCACCATGATCAAATAATATTTTAATGACATTGTTTATTTTACTTGAAGACCACCATTGTGGATTGATGCTTGACCTAACAGTTATTAACTATTGCATATATCTAATGTTTGCTACTAGAATTCCCCATAGGGACCTTTCCCTTCTTGTGAATGAGCTCGGATTGTAACTATGGGCAGTTGTGATAAAAATGTGAACCCCCAAACCTCCAACAAAGCAATGTGGGGTAGCTTTTGAGTGCTAACTGGAGAAGTATTTTGAGATGAGTCCTTCCTCGAGAACCCCTTTCCCTAGTAACTACACCTCGAGAACGCCTTGGACTCTCATGAGTCCTATAATATGATTGTGATGCTACACTTTCCAGCATACAAGGTGTCTCCCTACCACCATTAGGAGGTGGCCTAGAATACCCCCACCTAATAAATTTTCATGGGGCCTTCCCCACATACCTTGACTATTGTGGGGAAATTAGTTTTGAACCCCCTCTTTAATCTCATTTAGTTCCTACATTATCTTCAACATAATGAGCACTTTCAACTTCATGTGGTACTAAAGTTGGTTTCCACATCTGCACGAGGGACCTTATGTTGTAGTTCAACTCGTAAAGAAAGTGGTATGCCTGACACTAATCTATGTCCATGTAAGATACATTCTTAACCAATTCAATGAATCACAATTCATAGTCCTACACAGTTCGATTCCCTTGTACTAATGAATGGAAGGTTCATACTCGATCCTCTTCAAAGAATGCAGGCAATTTCTTCCTTAAGATCCTATATTCAAATAACTCTCAAGGGAAAGTGTCTGGAGTGAGATGCAATTTTCTTTCCATTCCCCCCCACCAATCTAAGGCATGATCTCAGAGTTGAAAAATAGATATCTTGGATTTGGAGGTGGTGGTATATATTTCAATGCAAAGCACCTCTTCATGCCCTCTATCCATGTCTTGGATTGTTGTCCAATGCAAACTCTAGTAAACTCTGGAAGCTTGATTTTATGAAGCTCTCTACTAATGTCCTGGGGAGGAGGTTCTTTCTCCAAATTCACTAATACCTATGGATTACACTCTTCTAATGGTGGGGGCTCTTCTTCAACCACTAGTGCATCTCACTCTTTGAAGCCTCGTAAGTGTCTCATGGATTGCCTCTAGGGAGTACATTATAAATACCATCTCATCTGATAGTATTGACAGTGTTGATACGTCTTGCTCAAGTGGTGGTGTTTCCCAACCTTGACCTGGATTTCCACGCATCCTAGGCATGATTGATCCTACATCATGGCATAAATGATCATTAATAAATGTTTTAGGTCATACCTGGGTCATAATTAAACACATACTCGTGCATGCATACGTGAGTGTAATATTATATTCTATACTTTCTTGTAATAGGAATTATTGATATGGAGGAAAAATGCCTGGAAGGGTAAAGGGTATGGTGTTGCTACTCAGTCACCATACCCAACGTCACAATTGTAGTCGTGAGATAAGGAACTAAGACTTAGGCGTAATGCTTGGTATTTCCTCACTCCCATGTCTTTGATATTTTTCCATATAGAGCCACATTAGGATTTTTGGTGCTCACACTCTCTCTTCTAACAATCATTCTTACCCATCCAACTAATCACTATATTAATCTGTGGTTTGCTTAGTAAAAATCATATTTGATTAATTTAATTTAATTAATCTAATATATTAATCTAATTAATATATTTAATTAAATTATTTATATTATCTATGCAAATTACTTATTATTATAACTTATTATCAAAAATAAATGAAATTAAACTATTTAATTTTAGATTAATTAAAGTAATTAATTACATTGCTATAACTTAGGATAAGCATAAAATGTTTGAAAGGTTGGAGGGGGCTTGCATGAGGGCCATGCACCCCCCTCTCGTTCACCCACAAAATAAAAAATAATAATAAAATAAAGGGGGGTAAAGGGTGAACGAAACCCAATCCTATCCCTTCCTTCGTTATTTTCACCCATAATTATTTTATTTTATTTTTTCACTTTGCAACTTGTTTATTGGGATTTCTCCTCAGTAGCTAGTTTACGGTTTTCTCCTCTGTATCTCATTTAGGGTTTTTCTTTAGATTGATCTATGAACATGGCTCATCATGCCTTCCTTGGAGCGATAACTACTCAATAAACTATCAGTTGAATGGATTTTCATGGTGGGGGTTTCACAAAGGTGTTTCTCAGGTGTTATAGCCCAAATCATCACTTCTTTGTCCATGACGATAGTTTCATGATGACACTTCAAATGCTGAACATCACTCACACAAAAGGACACTATAGATGGAAGAGCCTTGATTTGGTATCTGATTCCATGGCCTTAGTCATTCAATGATTCCCTATCACTTATAATCTTTGTAACTAAGTTTTGAGACAAAAACAATCCTATTGATCTGTTAACCTGCTGTTTAATCCCTACTTTCGTTCACATTGCTAGCGTTTTTCACCAAATTCTTGAAAACACTTGTTTCCTTTAGTTTACAGGGGATTAAATCACTTGTTCCCTTCACATTGCCAACATTTTACCCCCAAAATTCCAAAAAATAAATAAAATTTTGAATAAGGGGAAGTTAGGGTGGTTTGGTTAACTACCCTCTCAATTACAACTACTTTCTATGTGACCATAACTATCTCCACTTACTATAAAATCAAGGGAGTCAGGCCATGAAAGAGGACTCTTTTTCCTAAGTATTGTTATGCTAGAGGAATTGTTATTATCTTTCCCTTTGATATCCGTGCTTTATGTTTTGAAACTCTTGTCCTGAGTTAGTTTCAAACCCTTATACATCAGAGGTTTGGTTGGGATTCTTGGAAAAGATAAGCAACATGCCCGAAGTCTTGGTTTTGTGAGGTGTCAAAGCAGAGAAGAGGTAATATTGTACTTGTTTCTTTTGTTTCAATAGAGATTTGACATATTTTCCTTCACAAATTTTGAGTTATTTTCAAGTTTGATGAAGAAATTAGCATTTTATATTGAAAGTTGATTTATAGATTCATGTTATTGTTCTTCTTTCAATTCATTAATAATATTTATTATTGTCAAATGTGTTTGAGGAAGGTTATCTTTATTAGTTTTGAAAGTTGAAGCTTGGGCAAGCTGGAGCATATTCAAAGCAGAGCAAGGAGTGGCTTGGATCGATCATCATAAATAAGGTGCATAAATCCTCTTTCCTTAAATCTCTTTTTAATCAAAGTATGCTTGGTCTAAATGTAGTCATATGCATGATTATTTGTCTGATTTGCTTGTTGATAGAGTCTTCTATGTCATTCTCCCTTATTTTAGTATGTTGGTGACCTCAACCTAGTCATAGAATTTTTTTCAGTGCAACAAAAATCGTGACTCCACTGGGGAGAAACCATCTACTTTGGGGTTTCTAGGTCAGTTCCTCTAGTTTTATTGGTTGTTTAGAGTCTTTTTACAAGTTTTTATTAGTCTCAGGCTTTAGTAGACACTTTGATTTTCCACTTTTCTGAGTTGGTCTTGCATTTTCTAAGACTTTCAATATCTACTCACTCCTAATGTTCACGACAATAGCGTTTATGGTTCAAAAATGCTCCTAAAGTTCTGCACAATGGATATTTAATCCCTACTAGTACTTGCCTATGGTTTGCAAGCATTTTTGTCCTGTAGAGTGTATTTTTCACTTTATACCCCGTTTGTGGGGTTTTTAGTAGAATTTGCAGAGTCTTTTCTTGTCTTAGTTATTGTTAGTACCATTTAGGAATGATGTGTATGCTATGTGATTGATTTTACTTGTGTTTTTTTAATCTTTTTTAGCGAAAAGTGTATTTTGTTTTCAGGATTTTTTTTGTTTTTTTATACTTTGGTAATCCTTTGAGGTGGAAGCTCAGGGCATATCTTGTTGTTGTATGACCCTAATTGCATGGGTGGGGTGACAAATCAGGATTTACCAAACCTTGTATCCCAGTAGGGAATTTTGCTTGATTGAGTCTAAGAGTCTTCTTCTATACTTTTCTCAACCTTACATTCTTGTATGGCTGAACAATCTTGTATTTAAGGCCGCTTTCGATGATTCTGATAAGGATATCAGAGGTCTTTTTGCATAAATTATGTTGTGTGGTTGTTCTTAGTTAGGACTTGTTTCTCATTTTGGAAACAAAAAAAAGTTGGTTTAGTTTTTGTGTTAGCGTTGATTGAATACATCTAAAGTGTCTTTGGATGATTTGGAGTTGCATTTTATATTGAAAACTAAAAAAAATAATGCATATTTGTTATGTTTTTAGATCAAGTTTTCATTTCAAATTTTGCATGATGAATGATTTTTTTTTTAAAAGGTCTTGCATTCGGTTTAGCTATTAAGTGTGTGTGTCAAATTGAGTCCTTTTATGCATCCTAGGATTGGATTTTAACTTGTTTACCAAACAATGTTGCATTTGCTTTCAAATTTCAAATTTGTATATGCTTATCAAATTGAATTTGTGGTTGCACTTCGAAAGTTAGTTGTATGCTTATGTTGTAGACTTGAACTTGCATTTAGTATGTAAAAATCAAGTTTCCCTTTGCATTGAATAGACCAAAAGTTGCATTGTGCATTTGAAAACTTGCATTTGCGTTTCAAATTTGTGAAGAACCTGCAACAATTAATTAATGAAAATACGAGATAGCAGAAATATCATAACTCAAAACCACTTTTATATTGATCGCAGGCCACTTCGAGGGGGCAACCTCCTTTGAGAAAGCTCAATACAAATAACTTCACGGTGCCTTCATAGGCCTCAACACACACTTATATACTAAGTCTAGGCACCAATACTATGGGTCAAAACCATGGGCCACTACAAACTATGGATCAACAATACTACGGGTGACTTACAAAGCATATGCGCCAACAACAATAACACAAACTATGGATCAACAATACTACGGGTGACTTACAAAGCATATGCGCTAACAACAATAACACAAACTATGGATCAACAATACTACGGGTGACTTACAAAGCATATACGCCAACAACAATAACACAAACTATGGATCAACAAATACTACGGGACGACTTACAAAGCATATGCGTCCAACAACAATATACTAACAAAGTAAAGACATGGGTTCCTAACATCCCCTCCCCCTTAAAAAAAGCTTTGTCCTCAAATCTTTAGATGTGAAAATTGTTGTTGAATTTGAAGGAGTGGTTCCCATGTAGCATCCTTTGGTTGCATGCCGTGCCACTGAATTAAGACCTCTGTGATAGAGCGAGAGCGAAGCTGTTGAGTGCACCAATTGAGGACGGCCTCCAGCTCCAAAAGGATGGATCCTTCATTATCCAGTTCAGGTAAAATAGTTTGTCCATTGATGTTGGTGCCAAGAAATTTCTTCAGACAAGAGACATGAAATATTGGATGAATGCGGGAAGAAGGAGGAAGTTCCAATTTATAAGCAACAGACCCAATCTTCTGAAGAATCCGATATGGCCCATAGAACTTTGGAACGATCTTATGACTCCCTTTGAGTTTCAGGGATGATTGATTGTACGACTGGAGACGAAGAAAAACCATATCGCCTGCTTGAAAAGTGCGCTCAGAACGGTGCTGATCAGCTTGTTGGTTCATGCGATTTCTTTCCATGTGAAGATTGTCCCGCAAAATGCGAAGAATCTGATCGTAGTTTCGAAGGACCGTGTCAACTTCCTAAACTGGTGAACTACTGGGGGTGTATGGAAGAAGAACTAGAGGTGTATCTCCTTTGAGCTCCATATTTAAGGAGTCTGAAAAACCTAGAAGAAAACTCCATACACCTATCCATGGATTTTATATCGAGCCCGGATTGGTCTGTGCTCGGCGGTTTTTTCTTGCTTATAGAGTTGAAAAACTTAAACAGTCCTCTATACACCTATTCATGGATTTTATATCGAGCCCGGATTGGTATGTGCTCGGCGGTGTTTTCTTGTTTATAGAGTTGAAAAACTTAAACAATCCTCTTTTCACCTATCCGTGGATTTTATATCGAGCCCGAGTAGGTGAATGCTCACTTGGTGTTTTCACATTTTGAGAGTCTGAAAACCTTAAAGACGACTCCAAAGGTCCTTTTTTGTAAAGTTAGTCTCCTTCCCCGAAAAAGTGTAAAATAATGGAAGAAGAACTCTTCTAGTGCATATAAGAGTATACCTAGAGTATACCTTTTCCGTAAATTATCCACCAAGGCCCGGAAAAGGGGTAATTCTATACCTAAGTGGATGTCGGTTCAGTTATTTTAATGAGCCCGAAAAGACAACTATGCTCAACAAACTTTTCCTATTTAAGGAGTCTGAAAAGGGCTTAAAAGAACTCCATTGGGATCTTTTCCGTAAAGGTTTAACGAGTCCGGAAAAGTAAACTCATGACCTCCTTACTGACCATAGATTGCTTCATATGGGGTCATTTTAGAGGCAGTGTGGTAAGAGGTATTGTACCACCATTCAACGAGAGGGAGCCACTTTGCCCACTGATGTTGTTGTTCAGAGGTGAAGCAACGAAGATAAGTTTCCAATCATTTATTGATAATTTCAGTTTGACCATCTGTTTGTGGGTGATACCCTGAACTCATCTTCAGTTTGGTGCCAATGTGGCGAAATAGTTCTGTCCAAAAATGACTGGTGAAAGTCGCATCACAATCCGTGACAATGGAAGAAGGGATGCCATGAAGACGAAAGATCTGGTCCAAGAAAATTTGAGTGACTGAGGAGGCTGTATAGGGATGGATGAGAGCACAAAATGACTATATTTGGAGAGGCGATCAACCACAATGAGAATAACTGTCTTCCCACCAGATTTAGGGAGCCCTTCAATGAAATCCATAGAAATATCTATCCAAATCCATGTAGGTATGGGCAAAGGTTCGAGCAATCCTGGAAGGAGTGTCATTTCACCCTTATTGCACTGGCAGGTATCACATTCAGCCACCATCTGTTGAATTGTCCTTTTCATGCCCTTCCAAAAGAAGTTACACCGTGCCCATTCATATGTTTTGAGGAACCCAGAGTGCCCTACCAATGGAGAAGCATGGAGTTCATAGAAGATAGCCTGTTGAAGATCTGTGCTCTGGGGAAGCACTAGATGACCCTTGTATCTCAGGGAAGCACCATCCCAAGAGTAATGTGGTACAACAGAAAGGTTGTTGGTCAAGAGTTGGATGATTTGAGATAAGGAAGAGTCATTGACATAACCCTGTTGAACAGATTGCAACCAATTTGGAACAGGCATAGAAATAGCTGAAAGAGAACCTTGGGCATCAAATGTGCGAGAAAGAGCATCTGCCACAATATTGTCCTTACCCTTCTTGTAAGTGATCTCATAGTCATAACCCATGAGTTTGCTAACCCATTTCTGTTGTGCTGGGGAGGAGACACGCTGTTCCAAGAAATATTTCAGACTCTGGTGATTAGTCTTGATGCAGAAATGATTCCCTAATAGGTATGGTCGCCACTTCTGTACTGCATGCAAAATAGCCATCATTTCCTTCTCATATGTAGAGGCATCTAAATTATTACCTGAAAGGGCTTTGCTGGTGAACGCAATGGGGTGTTCATCTTGAAGGAGAACAACACCAAGTCCATTGCCGCAAGCATCACTCTCAATCGTGAAGGGCTTGGAAAAATCGGGCATAGCTAGAACGAGTGTAGTACACATAGCTTGTTTCAGTTTGTCAAATGCACACTTAGTAGCATGTGTCCATGTAAAAGCATCCTTTTTCAATAGAGCAGTTAATGGAGCTGCAATCTTCCCATAATCCTTGACAAACTTGCAGTAGTAGCCAGTCAACCCCAAAAAACCATGAAGGCTCTTGACTGTATGAGGATGCGGCCAATTGTTCATGGAATTGATTTTGGCAGGATCCACGTGAACACCTTGTGCTGAGATAATGTGCCCGAGATACTCAACTTTCTTCTGTCCAAAAACGCATTTAGACTGTTTGGCATGGAGATGATGGCCAGAGAAAAGTTGCATGACAAGATCCAGATGCTGGAGATGTTCAACCCATGTTTTACTGAAGATGAGGATATCATCAAAGAATACCAAAATGAATTTCCGCAAGTAGGGCCGAAATATTTTATTCATTAAGGCCTGGAATGTGGAAGGAGCATTAGTGAGGCCAAAGGGCATGGCCAAAAACTCATAGTGGCCATCATGTGTGCGGAAAGCTATTTTAGGGATATCATCCTCATGAACCCGAATTTGATGATACCCAGAACGAAGATCCAACTTGGAGAAAAATTGAGCCCCATGATGCTCATCAAGAAGCTCATCAACAATAGGAATTGGAAACTTATCCTTGATGGTGAGGTGATTAAGTGCTCGAAATTCAATGCAGAGGCGCCATGACCCATCTTTTTTGCGGACAAGAAGAACTGGAGAAGAAAAGGAACTAGTGCTTGGGCGAATAATACCTTGCTTCAATAAGTCCCGAACGAGCATTTCAATCTCTGTTTTTTGGTGAAATGGGTAGCGATAGGGCCTAATGTTGGGAGGAACACTGCCAGGAAGGAGCTGAATACGATGGTCTTCTGGCATTGAAGGTGGAAATCCCACTGGTTCAACAAAGACACCTATATATCGATTCAGAATTTGTTGTAGATCCAAAGGAGTAGTGGAGACTGCTGATGGTTGCATCTGAATGGAATGGATATGAGCGATGAAACCATGTGAATTATTCTTGAGGATTTTTTCCATGCGATGTGAACTGATGATGCTGAGAGACCCTGGTTGTAATCCTGTCAATGTGTGTTTTTGTCCATTGAGAGAAAACTGCATCCAAAGTTCAGCAAAATCCCATAAGATAGGGCCAAGTGTGCGTAGCCATTGAGCGCCCAAAACCACATCACATCCGCCTAAGGTCAAGGAAAACATGTCAGAGCACAAGGTATAATCTCCCATAGAGATACGCACATTTCGACACTTCCCTTTGCAAGGTAAGGTGCCCCCATTGGAAACCATGACTTCAAAGTTGGAGCAAGGATGGATAAAACAATCAGCTTGTTTGGTGATCCGAGGGTCAATGAAATTATGAGTGCTACCATAATCAACGAGTATTGTAAGAGGAAGCTTCTTGAAGTAACCCCTAACCCGCATTGTTTGGGGGGTGGTGATTCCAGCTAAAGCATGGAGAGATATCTCTGGCTGGTCATCCTGAGATAGAGGGTCAATAGGCGGTTCTGGAATGTCGACCTGAGCATCCATTGTATCTAGATCTTCGTCAACAATTTCAGAGGCAGGCGGAGAATCCACATCCAAGAGATAGAGCTTTTGCTGAACATATCTATGTCCCCAAGCGAATTTCTCATCACAATTATAGCAAAGCCTCTTTTCTCTGCGTGCTTGCATCTCTGTTTCAGACAAATGCTTGATAGGAGTTGGTCGAGGAGCCTGCGGTATGGGTGGTCATTGAGAACCCATATTTCGGAAGGGAACAAAAGTTGCCTTGGAGCACTGTTGGGTTGCAATCTTGTCTTCTGCCAACTTAGCCAACCCCAGGGCTTCCATCATTGTGTTGGGACAGAACATTTTGACCTCATAGCGGATGGCATCCTTTAGACCACTGATAAAACAACTCCGGTAAAAGTCATCAGACAATCCTTCAATGTGGTTGGCTAGTTTCTCAAATTCAGTTTGATACTCTCTCACAAGTCAATTTGGCGAAGTTTAGTGAGGGCTCCTGTGAAGTCATCAAAAGCACTAGGACCAAATCGTTGCAAAAGGAGCTGGCAAAAGTCTGGCCATTTTGGCTCTTCATGAGCCTTGATGTACCAACGATACCATTGAAGAGATTCCTGTTCCAAATGAAAGGATGCAAGTGGAACTTTGTTGACATCAAAAGTATTATGTAGACCGAAATATTGTTCTGCACGATAGATCCATCCAGTTGGATCAGTACCATTGAAGCGAGGAAAATCAAGCTTCGTACCACGGAAATTGCTGGAAGAAGAGAACCCATTATCTGATGAAGACTTAGACTGTCGTTTGTTGTTCATGGCTGAATGTTCAAGATGGAGGCCGAGAAATTTTTCATCCAGATCCTGGAGTTTGGCTTGGATGGTTGCAAGTGCTTCTTCCATGGTTTTTGCTCCTGAGCGGGTGACAACCATAACCAGGAGTTTTTTTTGTTTTGTTTGTTGACTGGGTAGAAAAACAAAAACAGAAATTGTTTCTGTAAAGGAAAATCTGGATTTGGGAAAAAATATGAAGGGTAATTGGGGTTTGACTAGGTTTTGGACATTGTCGAATGGACATGGAAGCAGAAAAGGAGGATTTTAGAAGCGGGGTGAAAGAATGGGAAAATTTGGCAGAGAGGGACAAAGAAGCAGAATTAGGAAAGGAACTCTGTGGTAAAATTTGAAGGTGATTGGGTGAAATCTGAGGAAGTTATGGCAAACCCTAAAAATAGACAAATGTGGGATTTCGGGCTTTAAGAAGTGGAATTGGGGATAGGGTCCTCAAGAATAAAATATGTAGAATGGAAGTACAGGGGTTCCCGGGAAGTTTCAAGGGAAACAGAGTGAAAACAAGGGAGATATGGAGAAAAAACTAAATTTTATACCTTTTCTTTTTTTTCCCAGAATGGAGCGGCTACGGCTCGGAAGGGATCTGGAACAGATAAATATGTAATGGCCCGGAAGTGAGCGGAAATAGAGGGATCTGAAACGGTGTCGAATGGATCGAAAACAACTGGATCTGGAATGGCTTTCAGAATGGATCTGAACGGCTGGATCTGAAACGGCGTAGTAGTGATCGGCAACAGTTCAACTGAAAATAGATATGGACCCCAGGTATGTGCGGCTTCCTAACAGTTCAGGGGTTTCACTCGGCCACCAATGTTGTTTGACGGCTTGCGTATTGGGCCAGTACCCCTCACTCCACGGCTCAGGTAAAACTGATAACCGCTTTGCCACAACTGACAGCTCTTGGTTTACCTCACGGGTGGGAACTAGTCAATCAGGTAGGGGTCATTGCCCTTTTTGCTAGCATGTCCTCTCAATGGGCCAGCTACTTCGAGGTTCCTGTGGTACTCCTCACAATGAGTTTTAGGGCTTATGCCCAAGTACTTCCCACAGTTAAGCGGATAGGGATTATTCCAAATCCGAACCTGCAACAGATGCGAAAAAAAAAATTGGCAGAAATTTCACCCAGCGAGCCCAAGAAAGTGCTCTGATACCAGATGTGAAGAACCTGCAACAATTAATTAATGAAAATACGAGATAGTAGAAATATTAGAACTCAAAATCACTTTTATATTGATCGCAGGCCACTTCGAGGGGGCAACCTCCTTTGAGCAAGCTCAATACAAATAACTTTACGGTGCCTTCATAGGCCTCAACACACACTTATATACTAAGTCTAGGCGCCAATACTATGGGTCAAAACCATGGGCCACTACAAATTATGGATCAACAATACTACGGGCGACTTACAAAGCATATGTGCCAACAACAATAACACAAAATATGGATCAACAAATACTACGGGACGACTTACAAAGCATATGCATCCAACAACAATATACTAACAAAGTAAAGACATGGGTTCCTAACAAAATTACATCTTACATTTAGAACTTGCATGTACATTGAAAATAAATTGGGAATGAAAAGTGTATGATTGTGGCAGTAGAATGCTTCATATTATTGTTAAAGAACATTGCATCTTTATTTGCACTAGTTTTGCTTCTTCATATAAGTTTTTGGAATTTCATTTTTTAAGCAAACAATCAGTAATCTTGAAAGATGGATGCTTTTCTCTCTAGTAAGAAACACATCTAATAGTCTAGGATTAGAAATTTGGAGTTAGGTGTTGTAAATGAATGCCTCCAAAGTCATATAAGACTGGAAACTAGGAAATCATTAAAGAGAGTTTAAACCCATTAGTAACATAAAGTTGTTCAGGGAAAGCACCACTCAAACCAACGTCAAGTGGTAGGTAAACCTTTTTCAAGTAGACATAATACCCATTTTGATTGATTTAGGGGGGCTATGCATGTTTGGGGGTTGATCATGCATGGAATTCCTTGGGGTGACACCACTGCTCATTGATAGTTTCGGGGGTAGGAGACTTGTGTCTCATTTTCCCTGTCCATTTGCAGAAGCCCTTTCGTATGACCGTCCCTCCCAACTTCTAAGCGTGAAGTGGTAACCCTAGTTACCTCTCCTAGGCACCTCCTATGTTTCTTCAAGGGGATATATTGTGGAACCTGAGATGGATGTAGACTCTCTAGCCCAACTCCTTGTGGAGGGTATTTTCCAAATGAAAGTTCTTGCACCCTTGGTGATTGGTTTCATGGAGTAGGGTAATGTCTCTCAATCTTTGTTGGTCAGATTTGGGCCCTAACCATCTTAAATTACCTTCAGAATATCCTTTTGTTGGCTCTTCACTGAATGATGCTTACATCCAAGTACTTTTTTAGTGTGAGATTTTTTTTCTTGCTTGAAATATTTTAGGGCATTTATAGTGTGTGTTGTTTGATTTTATTTTTTGTATATTTTCTTCTTAGTGTCTTCTATGAGCCACCATGGCTGATCAACCTTTGCGCATGTATAGAATAATTCAAGGAAATCCTCTTGAATAGAGGGAAGTCCATGTGCATAGGAGAAGACTATATTATAACAATCCACGCACTCAGGGGGCAGAATAGGAAAACCAAGAAAATCAAACAAAACAACAAATAGAAGAAAACGCCCCAAGTTCTAGGTCAAGTGAGTCTGAGAGTTCGTCTGATGAAGGAAATTTTAGTGATATTGAAGAGAAGTTGAATAAATCTCCCAAAATTGATTCTCCTAATCCTGGAGAGAATCTAGGTCCCATTCAAATTGAGGACCTCTCAAATCTATCTAGACATTTGAACCCATTGCAAAGTCCTAGTTTTTCCCAAGTAGCTGGTATCAATACCCCTAATCCATTGTCTAGGTGGTTTAATATAGAAAATATGGAACACATGTTTATCTTAGGGGAGGTAACTACCTCAGTTAGTACTACTCCTGTCAGAGGAAATAATTTTAATATGGAATCTGCACTAGGATCAAGATGGTATCCATCATCCTTTGTGATACTCACTCGCATAAATTATTCAACTCAGTTGAGTTCAAACCCCTATTAATTTGGATTTGATTTTTAAGGGTTTAAACCTATACCTACTTCTATTCCTCTTACGTCAATTTTTACTACGTCTGCTCAAGGCAGTGGCCCATCAATCCCTCTTCCTAATTTCCCACATGTCAATGGAAAAATGTTCATGCCCAACCTGTCCTTAACTGGAGCTATTTCAAGCTCCACCCTACCCCATCTTATATTACATTTTCAATCGTTTGGAAATACGAGTTTTGGTAACCCCATTGGATTATATGTACTGCAAAGTAAATCATTTACACTAGTGGGCACCAACGTTGGATTTCTATGGGGGTAGAATGCCACTCAAGGAAATATTCCCTTTTATGGAATGGAAGGTTCTAATATGGTTAACCCTGCCATGACAAGTATCTTACAAGGTAGCCAATCGTTAGGAGGAATGGGAGGGGCCTTTGGAACACTGTTTCCTTCTTTTCAAAACTAGTATGGTCATAAATTTGGATAGTATAATCCACTTTTCACTAATCTTGAAAATTCATACATTCCAAGACAATGATGTGTCAACACCAACCAACGGGAAGCGAATGCTCCCAGAACCTGGAACATTAGGATCATATTCCTGTATACACCAACCAATGGACCCCTGTGCAAGCGGATCCATGTGCTTTTCCATTTGTTAGGAACATTGGTTCTCCCTTGATGGCCAGTCAGTATCTTCCGAGATTCACCCCGGGATTTCTGGTTTGGTTGTTTTCCACTCTGAATGTACTAAATGCTCTTGATACTTCTCAAGCAAGCACTTTATATCAAGGGAATCAAAACCCTGTACCTTCTTTTCTAGTAACATATTCTCCTCATCCTTCTACCTCAGGTGGTGAAAGTTTTGATACTAGTAACCGATAGTCTAAAAGGAATAGAAGGAGGAAGAATATAAAAAAGATGCGGTAACAAGGGATAAACCACCCAGCATCTGGAATTCATGATGGGGGCACTCATCTAGTCACTGCAAGTCATACTTGAAACCCACAAACAACCTCTGCAAATCATGATGGGGCAAAATTTTAGTCACTTCAAGTCATATTGAAAGTATGTCATCAGCCTCTGATAGTCATGTTGAGGACGTGTCATTTATCATTGCGAGTCGTATTAATGACAAGTCACCAGTCATTGCAAGTCATGTTGGAGACAAGTAATCAGTCACTACAATTCATACTAAATACATGCTACCAACCACGACAGGTCATGCTGGGGGGAAATTTTAGTCACTACAAGTCATACTAAGAAAGTATGTCATCAACATCTGCTAGTCATGTTGACGACATGTCATTCATCACTGTGAGTCATATTAATGACAAGTCACCATTCACTGCAAGTCATACTGGAGACAAGTCATTAGTCACTGCAAGTCATACTGAAGACATGCAACCAACCATTGTATGTCATGCTGTGGGAAAATTTCCAGTTAAGGGTAGTCATACTGGACATATTGATACAATTGAGAAGTATAAAAATATAGGATGCAAGCCTAAGTTCCCTTGTAAGCTTTGCAAGGTATACCACCTTACACACCTATGCCCTGCTATTTTAGAGGTACAAAGAGTGTGGTCCATGTCTGAAGGATATTCTCCTCCTAAACAACCTAATTTCCAAACAACTTATTCAACCTTTAGTTGATGAAGTGGTTAAAACAATGCAATCTTTGGTCAATCCCACTCTTTCTTCAGAGAGTGACACGAATCAAGTGGTTGAATTGTGGCTATCGCTGAAGTTTTCCTCACTGTCAATTCAGAAATTTCTGGACAAGGGGGCACTCAGTTTATTTTGAATGAATCCCCACCAAGCTTTAGTATCATTTCCTTTAATTGGAATAGTCTAGTTAGGCCTCATATCCCTTCGTCTACACCCTTCCAAATAAGGGTTGAAGTTGGAAATAGTACAATTCATCAATCCATCTTTAATGAGATGAAGAGGGATAAAATAATACTCGATACAGTTTATTTTTCATGGTTTAACGAGCACAAATAATAGGTAAAATTAAGCTCGAGGCCTGCTATTTTTAACAAGCTTGAAGAAGGGATGTAAGAATGCTCGTACATGGGAGGGAATGAGTGTCAGGAGTAAGCGAAACTGGTTCCAAACACAAGGAACAAACCTATTTATAGTAAAAGGAACATGAGAAAAATAAGGACACTCATGGTGTGTCTCCTCTGTACCAAAGGTGTCAAGTTGCAAAGGAAAAATGATACAAGGCTTAGTGAAAATGAGATAAGATATGAGGGCTTATATAACGAACTAAAAGCATGAAAATTCACATTAGGATCATTAGCAAAAGAGGGGTAGATGAAAATGCATATACAACTTAAACACAAAAATGGGATACTTATAAGGAATGGCCAGAAATATATGAGAGAGAAAGACATGCGGCTTCTTCTCAAAGTCGCAGTAAAACTAAAAAGGCTCTCGAGCCTATGAGAAAAATTGAGCATGGGAACCAAAATGGAAAAGGGTGCTAACTAGGATGACCCATGTTAGGTAGGCTCTGCTACTAGATTAGTCCACAATGCCTATGAAAATGGCTAAAGCACCAATATCCAATAGGTTTGACCCTATGGAAAATTCGAATGACAAAAGGTTAAAGAACCACAACAACAAAGAGGCCTAAACCTATATGCAAGTTTTTGAATATACCTGACTGGATCGAGAACTATGTAGAAAATGATCTCCATGAAACCATGAATCTAGCTGAATTGAGAACTATGTCAATGTCTTGTACATTGTAGATTTGTATCGTTGGTTCCTTTGTGTTTAAATATACCCAAGTCACCACTGTGTCATGCTCATTGTTTAGGGATATAACCTGTGTTGGCCATTATGTATTTTCCTTGAATTCATATGTCATCCATTCCCCAGCGTCCGTATGTTTCATCATGTACTCCGTGGTCTTTTATGTAACACTTTGTCCCAATCTTGTTCCGAATCAAATTAGTCCTTGATCTCTCCTCATTTTGGATGATGGGGGATGCCTTAATGCCTCCCTTCCAACACGACTCTTCCCATCGACTTCAAATCATCTTTCTCTAGGAATGAGGTCTAGAGTTACAATAGTACCTTGGGCATTGTAGTCATTATTTGAAGGTTCCCTTGCTATTAGGTAGTGAGAATACATCAATGTATCCTACTTGATAGATTCTTCAGGTGTTCGACTCCAAGAACATCTATTCACACTTGTTATAATGGTAGTACTAGGTACCTTTGGGCCCATTATCATTATTGGTGTGTTCCCTTGCCTTTGTTAATGGTATACATCAATGGTCAATAATCAAACAATATCTCCCATGTTCAACTTTAGCTCATATATTCACATGGGGAATATTTGTACCTTTATGTGGTTTGATGGAAGATCCTGTGCCAATGGTAGCATCCTCACATTTTTCTATTGCCTGAGTTGCACAATATTGTACCACATTTCATATGATAGTGGTATCATTGGCAGAACCTTTCACTCAATTCAATTATGTTGTTTTCTTGATGCTTGATGAGACATGGATCCACTTTGTTCATTTGTGGATATGATCTTCTATTTAAAATAGATTCACCTTGTATTTTTTGTGGCTATGATTAGATGTTGGGAATGGATCCACTTTGTTCATTCATGGCCCTGACCCATTTATATATTACATGGATCCACTTTGTATTTCTTGTGGCCATTAATTTTACATTAGTTACATATATATGATGGATCCACGCTATATATTTATGGAGGTCATCTTGAACATTGGATATATATATCCCAGGGATAAGATTGTATGGCACCTTTTTCTTTTTCAGGTACTTCATTGAGACTAAGATTCTTGGTTCCTCCAGTTTTGTTGACTCCACATCCCAATATATTGGTTTTATAATGTGTTTTGGCCATCATGTTCCCTTCTGACCTCATACATTAGGGGGCATATGTTATAGCCCAAATCGACACTTATCTGTCTGTGATGACAGTTTCATGACGACACTTCAAATGTCGACCGTTGCTCACACAAAAGGACACTATGGATGGAAGAGCCTTGATTTGGTATCTGATGCCATATCCTTAGTCATTCAATGATTCCTTAGTACTTACAAGATTTGTAACTAATTTTTGAGATAAAAACTCTCATAATGATCTGTCAACCTGCTATTTAATCCCTACTTTCCTTCACATTGCTAGCATTTTTCACCAAATCCTTGAAAAATCTTGTTTCCTTTGGTTTACAGGGGATTAAATAACTTGTTACCTTCACATTGCCATCATTTTACACCAAAAATTCCAAAAAATTAATAAAATTTCAAATTAGGGGCAGTTAAGGTGGGTTGCCTAACTACCCTCTCAGTTACGACTGCTTTCGATCCGATCATAACTATCTTAATTTACTATAAAATCAAGGGAGAGAGGCCATGAAAGTGGACTCTTTTTTCCTAAATATTGTTATGTTGGAGGAATTGCTATTCTCTATCCCTTTAAAATCCATGCTTTATGTTCTGAAACTCTTGTCTTAAGTTAGTTTCAAACCCTTAAGTTAGTTTCAAACCCTTATACATCAGAGCTTTGGTTTGGATTCTTGGAGAAGAGGTAATATTATACTTGTTTCTATTGTTTCAATAGAGATTTGACATCTTGTTAGTTTTTCAACTTTTAATCAATACTTATCTAGGATCTTACTGAGAGAATAACAAGCACAACATAAACACAAGAGACACAAAGATTTTCCTCGGGGAAACCATAAAGGAGAAAACCCCGCAACTTCCTCAGAGATAGAATGATCACCAATACAATGTAACAAAAGTAAAACCCAAAAATAGAGATGGTATTCAACAACTTCTCTCTTCTCCACTTGTGCGAACTTGTCCTCTCTCTCACTAATGCGAACTTGAGTGACTGAGTGTGTGTATAAATGAGAGATACTAGCTCTCTTTTTATACTTTTACTTTCACTTTACCTTTTTCACTTGACAAGTCGGCCCCAACTAAAGTTGACTGGGCCGAATCCTCTAGGGGAATTAAAAACCCCAATACAAATGACTCTAGGGGAACTAATGCCCCGACTTACATGGGAGGATTAACCTCAATGAATTTACATGACCAAAATACAATAATGACTTCTCTGACTGGAGGAATAAACATCTCCGTCGGAGGTACAAATAAAATACAATAATAATTACAATATAAAATACAAGTGAATTCTTCCGAAGTTACAATTACATTAACACTCCCTCTTAACTAGGAAGGTATTCTATTGACACAGTCATCAACACATCTGGACACAAGTCTTCGTCATTGGATCATCAATGCTGGAACATCATCATCAACACTGGATCATCATTGTCACTGCTGTTGCAATCCTCGTCATGTCGACCATCAATTGGTGATATCTCTCGATTCTACTAGTCATAGGAAGTTCTACAAAGCCAGCCCTTTTTCATGTTGGTAGTAGGCCTAGCCCTCGTGTAGGTCTTCATCATCTCTGTGAGCAAGCCGTCAAGTAGGCACAACCCAGGAGCACATAACAAGTCTCCTACTATCGCCTCATTGTCTTCAGATCGTCTCCTACTTTCGCCTCATCGTCTTCATATCATCTCATCGTCACATGGAGCGCAGCCCAGATGCACATAACAAGTCTACCAACATGGGAGGACCAACCTACCACCATGTGAGACACAACACTTACATCGACCGACATGGGAGGACTTTCCTACCACCATTCAGGAAAGCCTCAACACTTACATCAACCGACATGGGAGGAATCTCCTACCACCATTCTGGAAAGACGCTGCACTTACATCAACGAACATGGGAGGACCAACCTACCACCATGTCGGAATGGCACAACACTCATGTCAATGTCCATGGGAAGACCAACCTACCACCATGCCGGACTGGCCCATGTGCATATGCGTCTTCCAGACTCATCACTTCCTCTTGGAAGGAACCTCGATTTGAAGAACACCAAGCTTATCTATGAAGTACTCAAACTTCACTTTGGCTAGCGGCTTGGTCAACACATTGGCTATCTGCTCATTCGTCGCAACATATTGGAGCTTCACTGCTCCTCTCTGCACCATATCCCTGATATAGTGATACTTGATCTCAATATGCTCGTACTTGTCATCGAACATTGGGTTCTCGGACAACTTCACACAACTCTGGTTGTCACAAAAGATAGAATTCGCCTCTAATTGGAGATCACACAAATCAGTCAGTAGATTCCTAAGCTATACTACCTCACAACGAGCCGAACAAGCTGTGACATACTTTGCTTCAGCTGTGCTCAATGCCACGCACGACTACTTCCTGCTAAACCAGGAGATCACACTGGATCCCATACTGAAACAACATCCCGAAGTGCTTTTCCTATCATTGACACTGCCTTCCCAATCCGAATCAACATAACCCTCCAGGTTAATCTTTTGATTCACGTCATACTTGAGCCCATAATCAACTGTACC
This sequence comes from Larix kaempferi, assembly GCA_027924585.1. Taxonomy (NCBI): domain Eukaryota; kingdom Viridiplantae; phylum Streptophyta; class Pinopsida; order Pinales; family Pinaceae; genus Larix; species Larix kaempferi. The sequence continues at coordinate 13,093,220 of BSBM01001002.1, read as the reverse complement.
CTTCAAGTACCTCAGGATATGCTTTGCAGCAATCAGGTGAACATGTCTCGGATCTGTCAGGAACTGGCTCAATGTGTTCACAACAAAGCATATGTCTGGTCTCGTATTCGTCAGGTACATCAATGACCCAATCATCTGACGATACATCGTGGCATCAACTAATTATGATGAAGCATCATTCAATAGATTCAGGTTTGATGCCATAGGTTTGGCCATGGCCTTGTAGTCCATCATCCAAAACCTCTTCAAGATATCCACTGCATAATTCCCTTATCCAAGGAAGATTCCATCTGCACTCTGCCACACCTCCATGCCTAGAAAATAATGCATCATGCCCAGGTCCTTCATCTCGAACTCTGCGGCAAACTTCCTCTTTGTATCTGCAATAATCCCATCCTCACTTGTCACAAATAGGTCATCTACATAAAGTAGAAGTATCACTGTGTTCCCTTCCTCAACCTTGTAGTAAAGGTTGGAATCTGCTTTACTCTTGGTAAAGCCCAAACTAGTCAGGAAGCTATCTATCCTTCCATACCACGTCTTGGGTTCCTGCTTCAATCCGTACAAGGCCTTCTTCAATTTGCACACATAAGTCTCCATGTCATGTGTTTCAAATCTGAGTGGTTTCTCCACGTACACTTCCTCTTCTACTACACCATTCAAGAATGTTGTCTTGACATCCATCTGGTGTACCTTCCACTTCCTTACTACAACCAGTGCAAGTACTGATCTGATGGAAGTGTATATGGCTACAGGTGCAAATGTCTCCTCATAATCTATGCCTTCCTTCTGGGAGAATCCACGTGCCACAAATCTTGCCTTGTGTTTCTCTATACTGCCATCTGCAACATGCTTGATCTTGTAGATCCACTTGGAAGTCACAACAGACTTCCCTTCTGGTCTCGGAACTACATCTCATACATCATTTTTCATGATCGACTAGTACTCCTCGATCATGGAATCCTTCCATTCTTTCTTCTATGCTGCTTCTTCATAGTTGGAAGGTTCTTTGTCAATGATGTCACACAACAGGGATACATAACTGGAGTATGGCCTAGGTCTCTTTCTTTCTCTATGCATCCCCTCTAGAGCGCCATACTTCTCTTCATCTTGAATTGCCTCTCATACCCATGCTGGATTCCTCTTGTGAGAGTTATTCTCACGAGGTGGATCTACAAGTTCTTGTGGTTCTTCCATCTCACAGTATTCATTATCTCCTGGAATTGCTTCTTCCATTGCTGCATCTCTGGTCCTGGGAACTTTAGGTTCTTCAGTATCTTCAACAGGTAGCTTTCTGGATCTTCGTCGATTGTTCTTCGAAACAAGTCTCTCTTGTAGTACACAATCTTTCCTACAAGTCAATTTAGCTATGTGATTAGAAACATTTCATAATTGTCAAAACAAATTCTTATGCATAAAGACATAGGTCACACAATCATGCAACTATCTTAGCCAATGATTCAACACAACATTCATCCATATCCCGTATTCATACTGCAACTTCCTAGATGCCTTCCATCTCTACCAGAACATTGTTAAGAGTGTGCACTACTCCCAACATGTCAACAAAGAGGTTTCATTCTAGATAAGTAGCAATGGAATGCTATACAGTACCATAGGTCACTTACCCATTACTTGCATATTAGTAGTATCTTGTTCATTAATGCAACTTTTCTAACATGCATAATACACATCCTAAATCTAGGAACATAAGTATGCACATGACTGAACAATATCATTTAAGTAATCAGATATACAAGAAATGACAATTCAAATACTTATCTTTGTCGGGTTGTTGGGTGGACTCCCTCTTGAACTTTTCTTCCTTGCAGGAACTACTGGAGTGTGTGACAATGTGCTCCCTCTTGATCTTTATTCATCATAATACATATCACTCGAAGAATCATCCCTTTCTTCTTCTTTGGTTCTTTTCCTTGCAGGCTCATCATCTTCTGCGGTGTGAGCATGGTGCCTTTTCTTGTTGGAGACACTTCTGTTTCTGGGACAATCTCTGGAGTAGTGTCCCTTCTCATCACATGTATAGCATCTAATGTTGGAAATATCTCTTTTGAATATTCTATCATAGTTCTGATGGTGTTTCTCCCTCTTACTGTGATGTTGGTGCTCCTTCTTGTTATGATTCCTTCTAGCGTGTGCTTTGAGAGCTTGATCGTCGTTTTCTCCCATCTTCTCTTCTCGAGCTACAAGTCGAGCTTCTTCTTATGAGCATTCCTCCCACAACCTACTAAATGTGATTAAATTCCTTCTAGCACAAATCCCTTGAATGAAAGAGTCCCGTGATCTAGGGAGACCATTCAAGGTGGTCATCACAATTTCGCCATTTTCTATATTTTCTCCCACAGCTTCAAGTTGCTCCTTGATTTGAGAGACCCTTATAAAATAGGACTGCATGGTCTCTGCATTTTGTATCTTCACATTCTTCAACTGGTTTCACAAGGTCATTTTCCAATTTATATTATTTCCTTCAAATAGCTTGGTCAAGGAATCAAACATCTCTTTAGGTGTCTTTAAGGAAGACACATATGGGATGAGGTGATCCTTAATATAATTAGCAATAATCCTCTTGGCCTTAACCAAGTTCTTCTTGTGTAATGCTTTAGCCTCATCTCCCTATGGAACTAGAACTTCTTCATTTACATACGTGTCCAATTCATTCTCTTCAAGGAGTAGTGTAATCCTATACTTCCATGCTCAGAAGTTATCAGCCCCTTCAAGCTTATCCTCAAGCTTGGTGTGGTGAGACATATTTAATGAGAACTTCAAATGGAAATAGAAAAGCTCTTAGGACTTACCACTTTGATTTGTTGAAACTAGTTCTAGAGCTGGTTGGTCCTAGGGTTTGTCAGAGAAACCCTAAATTTTCAAACTTGGAATTTGAAACTTCTGACTAGATAGGTAGATGCGCTTGACTGAGGCGAGTATACTGGTACACTTGGTTTCTGAAGATTCCAAAAATTCACCCTTGAAAATTGACTTGCGAAATTTTGATCTGCAGTTTCTGGTCTTTTCTGGTTTTCTGATTTTTCTGGTCCAGAGTCAAACTAGGGTTTGAATTTCCAGGAGTTTTACCCACTCAAAAAATTTGATCTTGGTCTCAAATTTCAATTTTGGGGAGGCACACTTCCCTATGCCACTTGCACTCCAAAATTCCAATTCTGTTAAAAACCCTAATTTTCCCTAGCAGTGATGGGCCAAAAAGTGAAAATGCTCAGAATCAACTTCTGCTTCAACAGAAAGATACACCCTCCTAAAGCGAGTTAGCCTCGCCTCTTTTTTTGATGATCTGTGGAGAGAAGTCCAAAAATTAAGAAGCCCTAGATTCTGTAGCTGCATAGTGTCTTCTTCTCAGGTTATCTCTGATACCATGTTAGTTTTTCAACTTTTAATCAATACTTATCTAGGATCTTACTGAGAGAATAACAAGTGTAGCATAAACACAAGAGACACAAATATTTTCCTCGGGGAAACCATAAGGGATAAAACCCCGCAACTTCCTCAGAGATAGAATGATCACCAATACAATGTCACAAAAGTAAAACCCAAAATAGAGATGGTCTTCAACAACTTCTCTCTTCTCCACTTGTGCGAACTTGTCCTCTCTCTCACTAATGCGAACTTGAGTGAGTGAGTGTGTGTATAAATGAGAGAGTCTAGCTCTCTATTTATACTTTTACTTTCACTTTACCTTTTTCACTTGACAAGTCGGCCCCAACTAAAGCTGATTGGGCCGACTTCTCTAGGGTAATTAAAAACCCTAATACAAATGAATCTAGGGGAAATAATGCCCCGACTTACATGGGAGGATTAACCTCAATGACTTTACATGACCAAAATACAATAATGACGTCTCTGACTGGAGGAATAAACATCTCTGTCAGAGGTACAAAAAAAATACAATAATAATTACAATATAAAATACAAGCGAATATCTTCCGAAGTTACAATTACATTAACACATCTTTCCCTTCCCAAATTCTGAGTTAATTTCATGTTTGATGAAAAAATTAATATTTTATATTGAAATTTGATTTATAGATTCATGTTCTTGTTCTTCTTTCAATTCATCAATAATCTTTATTATTGTCAAATGTATTTGAGGAAGGTTATCTTTATTAGTTTTGTAGGTTGAAGCTTGGGCAAGTTGGAACATATTCAAAGCAGAGCAAGGAGTGGCTTGGATTGCCGTCATAAATAAGGTGCATAAATCCTCTCTCCTTAAATCTCTTTTTAATCAGAGTATGCTTGGTCTAAATGTGTTCATATGCATGATTATTAGTCCGATTTTCTTGCTGATAGAATCCTCTATGCCAGTATCCATTCTTTTAGTATGTTGGTGATCTCACCCTAGTTGTAGGATTGTTTTCCATACAACATTAGGTAATGAAGAAATTTTATTCATTGATTAAAAATAATTTTATTTTGTTTTCATGATGGCATTTTACCCGTGATTCATTTATTTTTAAATTTTTACAAAGGGGCAGACCTTGGGCTTGGCCCCTCTTCTCCTCCATTTTAGAGGGTTTGAGCTTGGTCAGTTGCAACAACCACTACCAGACCTAGGGAATTTTTTAAAATAATTTATTAATTTTTGGCGTACCTGGAATCCATGGATGCACCTATAACACCCATCCTAGTGATGGGATTTAAGCTAATAACAACTGTAAAAATTAAATAAAAATAAACTAGCAACAACTAACTGTGTGAATCTTCTAGTTTGAGTTCTATGCATGTTTTATTGTGTAACATATTAATAGTAAATGTACAATTTCAAAGCATATGTAACATTATCAATTTAATAGTAAATATACAATTTTAGAGCATATGTAACATTAAAATGTGGTAATAATCAAAATAAATTTTACTGAGTAATATCAATTAAAATACCTTAATATATAGTTGATTTAGCAATCCCGTGGGTCCAACTACATCCAACCAACTATGTTTCCCAAATTGGTTATTCAATGAGACAACTCTAAAAACCTCAATAGAAACACATTGTGATTAATAGTAGGGTGTTGACCTTAGTTCCATTAGGAGAGGTAGAGGTATTTCCCACCATGTATCTTCCAAAACACGGGGTCATAGGAGGGCTATGGTGAGTCACACTCTCCAAGTTGTACAATGATGACTACCCGTATCTTGCTAGGGAAGTTAGGTCGATTTAGTCGATGCTTTTGCTTACGAGTTTTAGCTGGGGTTAGGTCAATGTAGTTTATGCTCTAGGATATTCTAGGAAGTGAACGGATAGGAAGTGGAAGTTGGAAATAGATTAGGAAGGAAGGATGATTAGATTAATGATATTTTGGTTTTGGGATTTGAGACACCAATTTAGTTGTACTTGGTTGCTTTCATTGGTAAATCATGGGCTAATTCATTAAGGTAGATCAAAGTATAATGTTAATTGTGTTGATGTGTTATGAATTAGTTAATAAAATTTCTCAAAGTTGACGTGGGTGTTGGATATTGTCTTGCATGTGTAATTATAATTGTCTTGTCATACATGAACTATGCATTAGAGGTGGTGATGGTTACCTATAGTACATGGATAATCTATGTGTACGTTGGCCATGCACACACACCTTTCCCATGTAATTATATTGGGGCAAACCCCCAGGAACTTCCCCTCATTTTGAGAATGGTACCCAGGGTAAACCCTATATTCTTTAGGGCACAAGGGTAGTGAACAATAAGGCTCAAAGTCGTTACAACAATATTCTCATTATCAGCTCAACATGTCAGGATTAGGGTAATAGAACCTAGGTGGAGAGGATAAGACTCCATCCCACAACCACTTGGGCTAGACCCAATTGACATGTGAGTGAGAGAGAGAGAGAGAGAGAGAGAGAGAGAGAGAGAGAGATAACTTTAAGGATAATACCAAGTACATTATTACCTTGTTATCATTTAAATTGCATTGCATTAGTTGCATTACATAGTATTAGGCTAATTTACATTAACTTGTATTAATCACATTTAAATTATAATTTAGTTGATTGCCTTGCATTTAAATCTCATCAGCAATAACAATAAGATTAAGTAATATCACTGCATTGTTTAATTTTAATTAATATGCCAAATCTATTGATTGCATGTAATGCTATTAATGGGCCAATTAATGTTTACCAGACAAATATGATGTGGTTGATAATGGTTTTCCAAATAATAAACACATTGGAGATATTTTATTATTTAATAATATTTGGCCTTACACGATCTATTTTGAATTAATGTGTTAGACCTAACTTGTTAGGGAGTGTTTTCATATCCTTAACTAGTGAAGTGACTTTAAGTATTAATTTATTTTATTTTGGTTGAACTTCTTAGAACCCTTCCCAAGGAGGAGGAAGGAAGGTGGCAGAATGGGGGATGGAAATAAAAGTTGGGAGGATGAGAAGGGAGTGGTTTTTGTTTTGATGTTGGATGATTTACTCATGCTGGTTATTGGTCTAAGAGAGAGGATTGGTTATTGTCTGGTAAATAAGAAGTTGTTGTTCGGTTTATTACGGTTGTGGGCATGGAGGGCTAGGAAACCCCACAAGTTTCCTAGAAATAGTAGTTAGTCAGATGGGAGGAATAATCCCAGTTTGGGAAACATAGTTGGTTGGCTGGAGCTGGACCTACGGGATTGACAACTCAACTATCCATTAAGGTATTTTACTTGATCTTACTCAATAAATTTTATTTTGATTATTCTCGCATTTTAATGTTATGTATGCTCTGAAATTGTATATTTACTATTAATTTGTTAATGCTACATATCCTCTAAAATAGTACATTTATTATTAATCCGCTAGATAAGAAAACATGCATAGAACTCAAACTTAGAATATTCACATAGTTAGATGTTGCTAGATTTTTATTTAATTTTTATAGTTGTTATTAGCTTAACACCCATCACTAGGATTGGTATTACACATGGTATTAGAGCTCTAAGATCGAAACCAAGACCTACAAGGGACATATTATGTTAAGAATGTGTGCAAAAACAAATACAAAACTGAAAATCACAAATGCTAAACAAAATGTACAGGAAAAAAACATGAATGAATGATTAAACCATAACCCTTTATTGAATTTAGGGAAAATCTATAAATTACAACTAAATTGGTGTCTCAAATCCCAAAACCAAAATGTCACTAATCTAATCATCCTTCCTTCCTAACCTACTTCCAACTTCTACTTCCTATTTATTCCTCTACTAGAATAACTCGGAGGGTCAACTACATTGACCTATCCCCAGATATAACCCGTAAGAAAAAGTGTCGTCTAAACTGACCTAACTTCCCCAATAGGCAACTAGTATTCATCATTACACAACTTGGGGAGCATGACGCAACACAACTCTCCCACAAACCTAGGTTTCGATGGATACATGGTGGGAAATACCTCCACCCCCCCTAATGGAACTAGGGTCAACACTCTATTAGTAACCATTGGTTCTTAGATTTGTGTCACCGAATTTCCAATTTGGGAATCTTGCTTTCTTGCATCAACTTGCACTTTCCCACACATAGTAACAAGCATCTGGCTATCGCTTAGCCCCTCTAACCTATGGGTTAGTCTCACCCAAAACATAAGATCATACATATTCTTTCACTGTTTTCAAGTCAATTACCAATTTATTAGCCATCAGTTAATATAAACAAGTTAATATGACTATCATGTTCATGGCATCCATTCAATCATTTAATTGTAATGTACATTGGTATCCACATACCCTATCATTTATTTAAATCTTGCATAGTGGAAGCAAATCACACCATTGCCATCATTAATAAATACACAATAACTTAAAACATAACCAACTCATATAAGTAGGTTCATAAATCTACACACATAATTTACTTAGTCAAGTTGAGTCCAACATATAATAAGCAAATAAATACACTCTAGGTTTAAATGTTGTTTAGTTGGTCCATCAAAATGGCCAACCATGCCTACCAATTTCAAGTAAGAGAAGACCCATCAAACCATGTGATGACTTTTCACTTGTGGTGTTCCTCCAAAAGCGTTGCAAAATATTATGTTTGGCTTTAGTTGTTTCAATGAACCCTCCCGAGATCACTGCCAAATGGTACACTAGTACATTGCCTTCAAGTACCTATGATACCAACGGGATTTTTAATCACCTTCTAATTTATAGCAAGGAAAATAAAGAGTTTGTACATTAAATTGTCAACCCAGGGTTCTACGGTGTCTTGCAAGTTACCGTGCATTGTATATGCAGGTTGCAGCTCCTTCTTCCATTGGTTTAACTATTGTGAATTTGTAGCTCAAAATATCACTGTTAACAATGGTATAAACAGTTAACAAATCTTGGCAAGAGACTAGGAAGTAAACTAATTTGCAAGAAAAGTAAATCACTCAACATAAATATATGCAGAAGCATAAATCTACACTAAACTTGAAAGTAAATGTTGGAAATAAACTCACATTGTGCTTGAAAGGAAATGCAGAAAAATAAGTTCAGACTTTACTGGAAAGTAAATACACACCAGACTTTGACTAGAAAGTAAATTGCAGAAAATGAAGACTATTCTTGCCAATTGCATATCACTTCCTATAATCCAATAGAATAAATGCAACTATCAAATTGGGTATTATCATTACAGATCAAATTAAGTACGATCCTTACAACTTCAAATATAAAATTGGGTATTATCATTACAGATCAAATTAAGCACGATCCTTACAACTTCAAATATAAAGTGCAATCTAGTTAAATAAAATTGAATACAACAAACTAATCTATTAAAAAGAATGCAAGTTACTTAAAAGATGACAACCTTTGAAAACGATTGGTAACTTTGTTCTGCAAGGAAATGAAGTCTATCTCATCAATGCAACTGAAATTTATAGGAATTGAAATAAAACATTAATCAAATCAAAACTAATTCTAGATTCAATGAAATCGACATAAACTATCCACACATTAATCCTATATATCTAAACACTACAACACCTATCCTGTGGGAGTGGGCCCTTCCTCCGTAGACAGGTTGTTGGAACTGGAAGTAGATACACCAGTAGTTAGATTAGCTCACATACACATGGAAGACAAAAACTGAACTTCGATAGTTCGATTAAGAAATAGTTTATTACAAAAGTATCTGTAGTATCTCCTCTTATCAATTACTAGCCTTACAAGCGTGGGGGATTTGCATTTATAGAAGCCCTTGGAAACCTAATATTAAAGAACTATTCTGGACATGATTGAGAACCAATGGTTGTCAAACTGTCCTTACTACTTAGTAAGAAAACAAAACTAAATATATATCCTAGTTCAAGCGTGGTTGGATTCAACTAACTTGCCAATAGTCTTGCTACTGAATTTGAATTATGTTTTGACCTTTTCTATAACTAAGTACATATGTTGTAACACACATGACAATAGCTTATGTCAATGAAACCCTTTTTTTAGGGATATTTATCCTCATCCAGTTGTCTTCTCATTCTTCCATGTGGGATCCCAAGTACACAGCTCAGGATTCATTGTATATCAATAAGGCCAGATCGATAACATCCCCATAGGGTTCTGTAGGACTCTTGTATAGTTTCTGTAGGATCCCTGTAGAGTCTCTATAAGATTCCTGTATAGTTTCCATAGTAATTTTGTAGAGGCTCCACAAGATTCTTGCAGAGTTCTCGTAGGATTCCTGTAGAGTTTCTACAGTACTTCTGTAAAGCTTCAACAAGATTTCTATAGACCTTCCGTAACACTTTTGTAGATCTTCCACAACATAAAATGTTTCGTAGTATAGAAGCTTCTGCAAAATGGATACTTCCGTAGTATCTTGTAACACAAAATCTGCAACATTCCTACAGGTGGCCATAAGTACATACATACTTACTCATTCATCAAATAATAAAAAAAATTGTGATAAAATGTGAACCAATATATACCTCATGCCAAACTTGTCATTTGGATGCTAAAAGAATAAGTAAAGGCTTAAGAAGGTAGTAAAAAAGGGTACAAGTTATGCCAAAAGGTATAAAAAAATGACATTATCAGGGTCCGTCATCTCCCCCCAACTTCCCCTGCAATGTTCCTCTACTCGTTTGGGTTTGGAGAGTCTAATGGTGTACACTCTAAACAAAGATTGCTCCAATTGTAGGAGGGGTGGCCGCCTTCTTTTTCCGTGTAGTAACACATGCTCTGGGTGACACTATCCAAAAAGTCATGTTCTCCTTTTTCTCCTTGTGTGGGACTCCATAAAAGATGAAAGTGAAATTTAAGCCCATTCAAATCAATACCATGCACCTTGATACATTCGATATACATCTGAAATCGATTTAATGCTACCTGAAATATAACATTAGTGAATGGGTTTTTTCTTCTCGGCATTGGGGCCATAGAGTCATTCCTTCTTCGTAGGCTCAGATGGTCAATAGTATTTTCATGGCTACCCAATACTTACAAGTGACAATGGCAGAATTTTATGGCTCCTCGAGGGAGGTTACAAGTGCCTGATCTTTGATTACCTTAGTCCTCTCTATAAACAACTTGGAAGGTGGAGCTCCTCTAACCCATAGGTCATCATCCCACTCTATAAACTTCAGAAGGAAAGTGATGTCAATGTATTCATATGTATAAATTTTGTTACATTTAATTATCAATATGGAGTTGATAAACTTATGAAATGCAAACATAATATATGCAGAATTAGATTGTTTACAGTATAATTTACCTAAGATGCTTATGGAAAATAAATGAAATCAAATACATAAATGAAAAACACCACACTTATCAATCGAAAGCAACTTAATCAATTCTAGCAATGACCATGTACTCGAGCACCATCATGCTACTAAGACCATGGTGTCACCAAGTTATTTTTTGACTTGTATTTAGACACCTATTCTTTCCATGAGTTAATGCTTTAATAAAATGAAAACACACTTGCATAAAAGGAAATGAAAGACTACCATGCTCCATATGGAGTGAGCTCAATTTTCCCAAGAACAAGGTAGCAAACTAAACTACAACATCACAAAACTTAAATCAAAGCATACTATTTATAGAACTAAAGAATAACAATCTATACAAGGAAATACCAAAGCTTTTTATTTACTCCATCATAGGTTAAGCATTTGCTCCAAGATTTCTCCCCTTGGAATGGAGAAGACACTCTTATTTATACATGAGTTTGCTTAGAAACTAAAATAACAAATAATAATTGTAGATCCACAAATTTATCATATGGTTTAACAACTTGTTAAAAACTAGTAACTAAAAATCAATTCATAATATCCCCAAGATATTTGCTAATTGATCATTCCCAAAGCTCCTTGATTCTTCTCCATCCAAGATACTTGAATGATCATCCCAAATCAAAGTCAAATCTTCCATGGTTGAAAGAGAAATTTCAAATTTGACCAACTAATTGCATATTTTCTATTCCCATAATTACTAGAACAGTTTCGGTAATCACTGGTCAATTCCTATAATCACTAGTCCAGTCCCTGTAATCAACCAAACTAACCTGACTTTCAAAGATAAATGAGAATATGTTATTTTTTAACATGTAATCATGAATTCACTTAAATTACTAGCCTAAATGCATTGGAAAATATCTTGAACTTAATCCCACATAAAGCATTAAAATGGAGTGAAATAGAATTATGGGAACGTTAAAAGGGATTAAAAGTCGAAGGAAACGTTATGAAAATATGGTAAAATGAATGTAAAAAGATGATCATTATTCGGTTCAACATCTCCCCTAACTGAACATGTTGCATGTCCTCATGCAACTCTGCATCTGATTTTCCGAACTATGTGAGTAGGCTTTCTTCCTCCATAAAATTAGGCAGTGAGATATCTCTATTTGATTTGGAAAATATCACCTTGAATATTTGAAACGAAACATTGTTGGAAATACTTGAGTTATAACTGATTTTCATGTGGTTGGTTCTTGTGTGACAACCACATGTTTTGTAATTTGTACACCTTAGTTCTTATGTGGCAGCACCTACCTCTTTGAAATTATTCTCGTGGTTGGTTCTTGTGTGGCAACCACAAGTTTTGTAAGTGATGGTTCTTGTGTGGCAACACTTACCATCTTGTTCTCTTTTCGGCTACAACAAAAGAAAATCTCACTCTTTATCCAACAACGAAAAGTTAATCAACTTTGAAAAATAACCCATGTACATTCATTCATCCCAACAGTTTGTATAAGAATCCATGTAGCTTGCTATGAATAAAATAATAATAAAATAAACATCAACATATATATATATAATAATAATAATAATAACAACAACAAACAAGAATAATATAATAATATAATTAATTAGTGAAATGGTGTAACTCTTTATGAAAAGTTGCATTAGACACCCTTTAAACAATTATAAATACAGGAAAGTCTATCTTGTAAAAGACATATCTATTTTATCAACTTTTATATATATTCATGGATTATTTGTATTTTCGAAAGTGGAAGTTCGAGAAGTTCCAGTAAACGGATTCTTACCGTTACAGTGGTATCAGAGCTTTGCCCGATCCAGGCTTGTAGCCACAAATCTAGGACCTTGTCCAAAAACCACGCCCTTGGCCCAACGAAGTAAAATAAGTAAAAGGAAAAGAGAATATAGAAATAAAAAACAGAGAATATAGAAATAAAAAACAAAGGTGTGAAAGAAATAAAAAGAAAAGAAAGATAGTGAGAGAAAAAAAAAGTAAAAGTAAATTAAAAAAAAAGAAGTGAGAAGAAGTAAAAAGGAAAAAAAAGAAGTAAAAGTAAAGTTTTGCAAAAAAATAGGACCTTGTCCTAAGAAAAAGAAAAGTTTTAAAAGAAGAAGTGAAACCGCACATGGTTATGGTTTGAAGGTGCACATGGTTTTGTGAGAAGTGGGTTTGGTTTTATTCCCTAACAACAAACCAAAAGTGAGATTTGAACCTAGGTGGGGAAGTGTTACAAAAGAGAAAGATTCCAGAAGACCCACTCAAAGGTAGCCGTTGACATACTAAAACTTGAAGGGATTATTCAAAGAAAGTCTATTAGCATCGCTATTTGCCCAACCATCGAGGAAAATCACATTAACGCCACCTTGGCAAATCAATTATTCGTCCCATAACTAAGTATAATCGAAAAGAAATATAAATGGGCTGAGAAGCAATATGCAATTAGGGACTTACAACTGAAAATTGATGAATATAAGTTCACATCCCAATTCAATGTTACGACTATTTATCTAAATGAAGTTGACATCATTCTTGGCTTATCTTGGATGGAAACATTGGAGACAATTATCTTAAATATGAAGAAAACGTTTTTGATGTTTTCGTATAAGAAGAAGCAAGTCACACTACAGGATGTTAGAATGAAGTTAGATGCAGAAGTCGTGGCATCTAAAGACTTCAAGTATATCGCCATGGTCATTTCGCAAGAAAATCAAAAGATGCAGTCAGAATTCGACAAAATCGTCATAGATGAAGGAGAAGAGATCTCTCGTATAAGAGATCATAATCAGAAATTGTTTCTTCAAATAAAAAAGACGAAGCATAAATCACAATAGAATCAAAATCTAGAAGAGGAGAATCGAGATCTTCAGAAGAAACTATTAGAAAACATTGACGAGAATGGTCACCTCAAGATGCACAAACAAGATCTAATGGATCAAATTCAGAAGCTTAAAGATGATCAGAAAGCACAAGAAGAAATGACCCGAAATCTTAAAAAAGAAAAAGACTTGTTAGACAATAAGTTGGAGCAAATTCAAAAGAGGACATCAAAGCCCTTGGGCTCAAAAATCTACGTTGAGAAAAAAGAAGCAAATACAAATTCAGTCCTCGTCACAATTCAGAAAGAAGACAATCTAGTAAAAAAAAAACAACTATAACTCCCTATCGACACCCCAACCATATAAACCAGTATCCTTAAAAGTGGGAATTGTCGAAAGATAATGGTACTAATGTGCACAAAGCCCCCGACGACAAATCAATAGAGAATCCCAGCAGGCATCAACAAATCGATTTGGGCTGGATTGATCCGTCAACATATCGGAAGTTATGTTTTACACTTAGAAGTTCATATCGACATATTTCGTCAGCTATGACGTCACAAGGAACGGTGCGACATCGTTATAAGGCTTTGAGGACAAAGCCTTTCTAAGAGAGAGGCAATATTATAAATAAAATAATATTAAAATAAACATCAACATATATATATATAAAATAACAACAAACAAGAATAATATAATAATATAATTAATTAGTGAAATGATGTAACTCTTTATGAAGAGTTGCATTAAACACCCTTTAAACAATTATAAATATGGGAAAGTCTATCTTGTAAAAGACATATCTATTTTATCAACTTTTATATATATTCATGGATTATTTGTATTTTCGAAAGTGGAAGTTCGAGAAGTTCTAGTAAACGGATTCTTACCATTACATAGCTGATATGCAGCCCAAATTTCATCATGACTTGAATGTCTTTTCATTCTACTCTTGAACTCAACCATATGAAAATCATCTTCAAAACATACCAAATTCCTGCGATAAACACAGTAAGATGCTACAGAAATTCCAGTAATGACTGAAAATTTCCCGTAATAAGCTGCTACAAGCCTGCAAAAAAATAGATAACTCGCAATTTCCAATCTGGGTAGGGTTGATTTTTGGTGAGCATGTTAAATTCATCCTTGATTCCTTATGCTCCTGTCCACAAAAAATTAGAAACCCCCAGATCACAGAATTCAAGTTATAGGAAAATAATTTTCTGCATTTATTAAAAGACAAAATTCTGGAAATTATTAATTTTCTGTACTTAAAAAAGCATGCTTCCATCACTTGACAGTTGTAAGCAAGTTTCAGATCTGTGTGAGGTGTTGCTTTGAATATTTTCAAAAAATCCTATTCATGATTGTCTTGGCTGGAATATGTGATTACTTTCTAATCACTGTTGCAATCTACCCATAACATTTTATATAATGCAGTTTTTCTGCTCCAACACTTGCAAAGATTCATCACTATACCTGTGTCTAGATCTTTGGGAAAAGAACATACCAACTTTTTGGGCATCTCACAATCATATTTATACATATGCTTTGGAAAATTCAAGTGTCTTAATAATTCGTCTCACGACTATGAAAGATGTCCACACTTGTAATTTGGATGCCTGCAACTTCTTGTATTTGATCAAGTTGTGCACATAAGAGCTGCACATCACTTCTAGAAAAAAAAGAGATCTGATCTGCTTCCCCTGTGACAACTAAGACCAACTTCTTTGTAAATTTACTCATGTCATCAATCAACTGCTTCTAATATTGCTATCATTTCTGTATGAAAAATAGATATGCGTAATTGTTCTTTATTCTTGCACTTCCTCATTCATTTAGTTGTAGCCACAGGGAATTCATACTTAGTTGGAGTCAACAACGAATTTGTTATATTTCGATCTCATCCTTGGTTTGTGCATGAAATTGTTGAGACACATCTTATCCTCACAATTATTTTTTGCACGAAAAATTATCTCACGACTTCCTTGTTGGAGTAGATCATCATCTAGAAGATGTATGAATCAGTATTATGAATGATTTTATGTTTATGATGTCCATATCTGATCTTTATGTAGGCACCAACAATGTGAACATCAATTGGAATTTCTTGCAAATTTGCAAAGACAGCCCCCAAATCTTCTGTCAACTGCACAAAAACCAATGCCCACAACCTACACGGGTTCCTTTCTGGGTCTTTCTCTGTGACTGCACCACAATATTCTAGAATGACCTTTTGTTTGAGATCAAATGCTACCATATTTCATTGCTATGCCACAGGAGTTAAAGGAAACTTTGTTACTTTCTTGTATTTCACCAACATTCAATATATATATTTATACTTTTAATAAAACAAAAATATATATCAGATCGCAGCTTATTCCCATGAGTTACATACAAGAGATTAGGTCAGGGTTTGTTGCCAAAATAACAATTCTGTATCGCCCATACTATACTCTGATTTGATGACCTTGCATAATCCCTTTCAGACATGTGCCAAAGAAAGCAGCTTCAAGCATGAAAATATGGTCTTGCAGATTTCAGGATAAAGTTCTTGGTCTTGCTAGTTAGTTTTTCAACATCATAGAAACAAGTCACTGGAAACTCAAAAATCTATTGTCTTTGTTTATTTCCATAATGAAATCAAGTATGAGCATACAGTTACCCAAAACTTCCCTAAATATCTCCAAATTGTAAATTATGTTTGGTCTTATTCAAAACCTTATCAAGCTACCATAGATGTTGTAAGTGATTGTTTTACAAGTTTGGAAAATAAATTTTTGAAAGGGAGTTTGATTTAAACCTCACCATCTATATTTAGATATCTATCCATGTTTGTTGTTGTTTCGCTTCACAAGGCTTTGTTATGGCTGCTCATTGTACTAGAATTTATAGTTGACTTTTAGTTGACTTTGGGCTCATGAATGCTTTACTGGAGCAAATCAGCATCTAATAAGTAATAAAACCTCTAATGAGTATTTTTTCCTTATTTCTACCTTAATGCAACTCAAGATGTTCATTTTCATGAATAAAAATCCCATACGTGTAAAAATACTTGAATCTTGGCCTACTTGTACATAGTGGTAAAAGTAAAAAATTGCTTTAAAAACATGCCAGCACAACCTTCCTTGAGCCTTTCCTGAGATTTTTTCCCACACTATTACCTAAATGGTTATATTGGGCACAAAACCCATGTCTCCAGAATATCTTGATTTGGCTTCAACTGCATGCAAACAGTGTGCAAAAAGTGCCCAAGAAAATTTAATAGTTTTAAAATTCTTATGTTTGACTTTTGTTTTGACTTTCTCCCCATGAACAACTTGTTTGATATCAGATTTGTTCAAGGAACATATAACCATGCCATGAAGCTTATGCACAATACCCATGTGGCGGATTTTGGTTTGACCAGGTGCAAGTATGCAAAATAATGAATATTACTGGAACAAACTTACCAAAACAAGATTAACGGAATAGCAACAGTTATGTGTGGGGAATTGTGAGAGTATGGGATATAGAATCAAGAGTCAGTAAGGAAATATGATATATTTCTTAAAAGGTATGAACAACCCCCGTTACCCCAATTAAAGGTATTTTGAATTTTCCATCTTTGGAAAATTTGACAAATAGGGAAGGGCATAGGAGTGCACTTTATAAGAGGCCTAGGAAATTTTCCAAATACAATTGTTTTAAAATTTAATGAATTATTGATTAAATATTATTAAATAACATACCTACACTTACTTGAGAGGTCCATGGGATCTATAACAATTTTATGGCATCCTAAGAGGTAGGAAAGATGTACTTGAGAGGTCCATGGGATCTATAACAATTTTATGGCATCCTAAGAGGTAGGAAAGATGAGTGGTCCATATGGTGTCAAATGTTGCAAGAAATAACACTAGGGAACCTTGATCATGTGAGACTTGGATCTCAGAACTTATAACATTATATTTGGAGCAGCCACCTCCTATAATTGAGATCTAAAATGTTGAGTTGGTCCATAATGGTGAGTTGAATTGAGTTCAGTAAGTAAATCATGGATCATGTGGTACTTGTAGCTTGTTGTAAATTGAGATATGGAAGCTTGGAACTTGATGAAACAAAGGTAGATTGATATTTGAATATTCTTGATGGAGCAACAAAGCTTGGAAATATGTGAGATAAGAAGCAATGGAATTCAAATAGAGAATCAATTTCAATTTCATTATTTGCAAATCTTGTTCGCCAACAAGCTGGTTTTAAAAAAAGACTGTCTAATTGCACCCAAAGTGTTTGTTGACACAACTCTTCTCGACAGGGGTTCACTCTGTCGTCAACAAACACCAACCACCCTTACACACTGGCCCGGAAAGGAGTTACCCTTCCAGCAACGCCTATGAAGCAGGCGAGGTCTCACCCGAAGTGAATAAGGGTGCTGCAAGAACCGAGCTTCCGCAGTTGTGAAGAAGATATGTGCACATTAACCAGAGATTACAATATTTACCACAATCTATTTAACCAACCATTCGCATATTTATCTTAAAGCATATTCAATAGCACATTCGCATTAACCAACAACATGTATCAATACAAATCAACATAATTCATAACCGAACATCTTCATTCATTACCATCTACGGAACAAACCTCGCAGAGAATAGTCAAGTCATTCCTATCGCAGATACAACAGAATCCAAAAGATCGCATTAATCTCCAAAACTTAGATGCCCTTAGGCTTACAATCTTGCTCTATTTATATGTTTTTCTCTTATTACAATTTGGTCCACATGACCGACTCAACTAATCTAACAACTCTTATATTTCCACAAAACGTGGCGAAAGGTCCTTCTTCCGCGGAATGACCCTTTCACACTTGTCGGCTTCTGCACTTCCTGCGGATCTATCCTGTGCCAACAGGCCCCCAACACAAACTTGTGGCTTGTCCCAAGCCACTTCAGCTGGACTCTGTTGGTTTGTTGTACTGCTGCTGAAATTCGTCGTAGGTGGTCCGGATCTGGTCGACTATCTCTTTGACTGAATCACGGAGCTGTGTACTTTCTGTTACCTGCTGTTGTGTTGGATGGTCACACACCTTCTGCCGGGCCTCCTGCAACTGTTCTTGTACCTGTTTCATCTCTGGAACTATTCTGGCAATGGGGCCTTCAGCCTTTGCTTGAAGTTCATTCAAATGTGCCGCTCGGCGTTGCTTTTTTTCGTCAACTTTTTCTGCTCGTTGCTTCATAGTCTGGAGTTCCGCAGTCTTCGCCATCCGTATCATTGTGGGCATCGTCTTAAATGATCCTTTAAATGTCTCCAACTGTTCTTCGGCTTCATGGAACGCTTTCTTTAGTGCAACGAGCTGGTCATCATCAATCAATCTATCCCAGAATTCTGTAAGGCTTACTGCCACCTGTTGGGTTGCATGTTCCATATCCTAAATCTCCGTCACTGCTTCCTCTATCACCGTCTGACGACTCTGAACTTGTGCGGGTGGAGTGTTGGGTGTAACTCGGGTTTGCAGCTCTGCATTTTCCTTTCGGAGCTCAGTGACAACAACTCCTAACATCACAGCCTGGGCTTCCGAGGCAACATCCGGATATATCGCTGCCTTTTCACATGCCTTTGCAAGTGCTTGTTCTAACTGCGTCCTTTCTTCGACAGCCTTTCCCTGCTCAGTGAGTATGATAGCCTGCTCCTGGATAACCTTCTCTTTTTCTGCTAGGGTTTCTTCCAATCGATCTTTTTCTGCGACCGCTTGTGCTTTTGCTGCGATAGCTGCGGCATGTTTGGCCTGAAGGTGTTCTACTTTTATCTCGCTGTGTTGTAGTTGCTTCATGTATTCGACCACTTGGTTGTGTATTGTTGACACAACTCTTCTCGACAGGGGTTCACTCTGTCGTCAACAAACACCAACAACCCTTACACACTGGCCCAAAAAAGAGTTACCCTTCCAGCAATGCCTGTGAAGCAGGCGAGGTCTCACCCGAAGTGAATAAGGGTGCTGCGGGAACCGAGCTTCCGCAGTTGCGAAGAAGATATGTGCACATTAACCAGAGATTACAATATTTACACAGTCTATTTAACCAACCATTCGCATA
This sequence comes from Larix kaempferi, assembly GCA_027924585.1. Lineage (NCBI taxonomy): Eukaryota > Viridiplantae > Streptophyta > Pinopsida > Pinales > Pinaceae > Larix > Larix kaempferi. The sequence goes on along the minus strand of BSBM01001002.1, from coordinate 13,073,622 downwards.
TTTATCTTAAAGCATTTTCAACAACACATTCACATTAACCAACAACATGTATCAACACAAATAAACATAAAGCATTTAAATAACCATCATTGCATAACAACATAATTCATAACCGAACATCTTCATTCATTACCATCTGCGGAACAAACCTCGCAGAGAATAGTCAAGTCATTCCTATCGCAGATACAACAGAATCCAAAAGATCGCATTAATCTCCAAAACTTAGATGCCCTTAGGCTTACAATCTTGCTCTATTATATGTTTTTCTCTTATTACAATTTGGTCCACATGACCGACTCAACTAATATAACAACTCTTATATTTCCACAAAACGTGGCGAAAGTTCCTTCTTCCGCGGAATGACCCTTTCGCACCTGTCGGCTTTCGCACTTCCTGCGGATCTATCCTGTGCCAACAGTGTTTTCACAATAAGAAATTATTATTCCTTAGTAATTCTCACCAACAATGGGGTTTTCAAGTACTCCAAGATCTTATGGCACTTGAGACGGGTTTTCACTGTCAAATTTTTATTTGGGAAGAAGGAGAGAACAAAAGGTAACATGGATTTGTAAGGGAGATGAGTTATGTTATTATATGGATTAGGAGTGGGTAGAGCAAGAATGTATGGTAATATACTAAGTTTATGGTGTGGTGTAGTGGTGTCAAGAAAAATATTTGGATTTAATATCAACCACATAAACACAAGAAATTTCATTGTCTTTAGTATGTATTTCTGAGCTAGGAGGAAGGCATGGGCATACCATAATGTAGCAGTAGGAATGGTAGTTATTCTCATGCATCAATGATAATAATGACATTGAGGAATTTTGACTTGATATTGGTCTTCATTTGGTCTTCATAGCATTCTTCATTTGTCTCCATCTCAATCTGACTTGAAAATTTGGTACCATTCGTATCGTTGGTCAACAACTGGAATATTCATGTAGCAATCTCTGATCTTATTGATAAGTTCAACATCACATGATGTTTCATTTTCTTGTCTTGAACGTCTTTAATTCACACCTTCTTTCATAGATACTCAAAATCACTTGTCCATAGATTTGACATTTTTGAATCCTCCCGGGACCTGCAAAAAATAACACTTACTTGCAATAAAACGTGAGATCATAGAAGAAGAGAGGTGTATGGTCTCTATTCATCCAATAAATATGCAACAAATTTACAAATATCTCATAGAAAACAAATCCAAGGAAATATAAATAAAGAAAAATGCAATCATTACCTATTGAGGATAGGCGGCCAGCCTAGACTACCCGACAATATTTCGTTCATAACTTTTGTGTTTGATGTCCAATTTGAGTGTTTCCAAATCCAGTTTGAATTGGATTAATAGGGCTATCTCTAGTATACACATATTTGAAAATTGAGTTGAAATGATATGTCAAACATGCTGAGGAACAACCTGCTTGTCTAGCTCTTTGTAAATGTTTGCCTAGACCAACGATCACTATTTTGAGCATAACTTTTTTTTGAAGGTCAAATTGACGTGATTCAACTTTTATATTAAGTTGTGTTCAATTATATATATCTAGTAGAAATATTTTTAAATATTCTTGGATTTTTCTATCCCAAACATCATTAGAGAAAAATTGAGGTAAAAAATGGGCCTCAAAACAGTAATATTGTACAACAAAAATCACCAATAGGATTCAATATGATGATGTCAACCATGGGGGATGAATCACCATTTTTGGGTAAAAATATAGAATGGTAAAAAAGTGAAAATGTGAAAAAACTGCTTTGCCAACTTTTATTTTCAACTTATATCCTTGTAAATTCACTCAAATTTTGAGTACGAGAACTCGTTGGATGGGGAATTCAATTTCGCATCCAACGAGTACCCACTTGGCATACTTTTGATGGACCCTGCTCCCCAAAAAACAAGAAAATCATGAAAAAATGTGAAGAAATTCATCACGTTTTTTTCATGAATTTCTTGTTTTTCGGGGAGCGGGGTCCATCAAAAGTATGCCGAGGGGGGTACTTGTTGGATGTGAAATTGAATTCCCCATCCAATGAGTGCTCCTGCTCGAAATTTGAGTGAATTTACAAAGATATAAGTTAAAAGTACAAGTTGAAAAAAATATTTTTCTTCTTTTTTCCTCCAAAATTTGATGAGGTATGCTAATATTATTTTATAATTTTCCTTAGGAAGTCCATTTTAGACCTCAAAATTTCTCTAATGCTAATTAACAATGAGGGAGGCAAAGTTTTATCTATGTTGGTTTTAAGACATGTAGTTACCAATTTAGGTATAACCTTTTCACCTAAAATCCAAATTAAGTGATTCAAATTGTGTATTAAACTATAATTAAAATCATATCTCCCTTCGAAATAATATTCTAATATGTGAAGATTTGATGTGTGAAATATGCTAGTGAACAATCAAGATGTAGAATTGTCACAATGTTGATTTCATGAGCAACAATTACTAAATTGGGCATGAATGTTTCATACAACATCAAAATGAGTTGATTCAAATTGGTATGTAAACTATATTCCAAGGGTTATCTCCCATAGGAACATGTTTTTAAAATGACTTCATTTGTCTCAAAATTTGATTGTCCCAACTTTGTTCCCAAAAGGTTTTTGATATCAATTTGCTACAATAATAAAAATTCATGTGATTTATCCTAGACTGAGATGTTAGGAGTATGCAATTTTTGGTAGGTGTATTTATAATGAGTGAATTATTCTATCCCCCAAAACCCTCTAATACCCATCTCATAAATCTTGTAATATGGCCTTCATAAAACTTGTAGTGGCTAAATGAATTTGTAGCAATTTGCATCATCACTTTATTATTGAAACTCAAACTTGAATGACTTACCCTAAAGTGTTTAATTTTTCTTTCATAAGCATCATTATCCTTCATTTTCTTCCTCCTTCAAATGCATCCCTTCTCATGTAGATCTTTTTTCAAATGGGCTAGTGGATGGAGTGGTTCTTACTACACCATAAATGGAAATGATTTGGAATTTTTTTTTACCAATAAATATATCTATTCATGTAGTGTTAACATGGTTTGGATTTATAAAGACTCACTAAAGTGAATGCATCGGTCTATTACACTACATGAATCCCATAGTGAGGTCGTCATTGCGCCTTACCATCTTCAGTCCCCCAAACTTACAATGTTAGAAATAAAAGAACTCAAATAATATACTACAAATTTTCCAACACCTTTAGCATTTCCTAAGCAACGGTTCCAAAAATGTCAGTCGATATATATGTATAAATTTAGTTACATTTAATTATCAATCTAGAGTTCGTAAACTTATTAAAAGCAAGCACAATATATGAATAATTAGATTGTTTGCAGTATGATTTACCTAAGATGCTTAGGGAAAATAAATGAAGATAAATGAAACACACCACACTTCATCAATTGAAAGCAACTTAATCAATTCTATAAATGACCATGTACTCGAGCACCATCATGCTATTAATACCATGTTGTCACCAAGTTCTCTTTTGACATGTGTTTAGGCACCTCTTCTTTCCATGAACCAATGCTTTAATAAAATGAAAACACACTTGCATAAAAGGAAATGAAATACTACCATGATCTGTTTGGAGTGAGCTCAATTCTCCCAAGAACAAGGTAGCAAACTAAACTACAACATCATAAAACTTAAATCAAAGCATTCTATTTATAGAACTAAAGAGTGCCAAACTATATAAAGAAATACCAAGAATTTTTATTCACTACATCATAGGTTGGGCATTTGCTCCAAGATTCCTCCCCTTGCAATGGAGAAGACACTCTTATTCATACATGAGTACTTTGGTTAGAAACTAAAATAACAAACACTAAATATAGATCCACGAATCTCTCCTATGGTTCAACAACTTGCTAAAAACTAGTAACTAAAATTTAACTCATAATATCTCCAAGATATTTTCTAACTAATCATTCCCAAAGCTCCATGATTCTTGTCCATCCAGTATACTCGAATGCTCATACCAAATCTAAGTCAAATATTCCATGGTTGAATGATAAAATTCAAATTTGACCCACAGATCACATATTTCTTGTTCATGTAATTACCTAAACAGTTTTGGTAATCACTAGTCAGTTACTGTAATCACTAGGTAGTTCCTGTAATCACTAGCCCAGTCCCTGTAATTATGACCAAACTAACCCGACTTTCAAAGATAAGTGAGAATGTTGATGTATATGTAACTTCGGAATGTATTTCATATATATTTATTGTACCCTTATTAGAGATGTGTTATTCCTCTATAAGGAAGTGTCGCCCTATGGATTGACAAGTGTCGCAAGTGTGTGTACTTGCCGATGGGTTATTAGACCACCATGTGTGGGGTCAGCCCTGAAATATATATATTATAATGTGGATGTACTTAGCTAGACAAGTCGGCCCCATAAGGTCACTGGGCAAACAGGTTAGTATAAATAGAGATCAGGTGATGTCTATTTAGATCATTCGGAAAGTCATATCTATCTCACTCAGAAAGTGGCGCACTAGTGAGGAGGAGGATCATCTGCTACTAGGAGACTATCTTAGTGTATTTTGGTTGAGCCATTGCTCTCTCTATCTCTGAGGAAGTTGTGGGGTTTTTCACCTTAGGGTTTTCCCCACGGAAACTCTGTGTCTCTTGTCTCTCATGCTTTTGATGCCTGTCATGCTTATTATGATTGTTATGCATTGATATATTGTATATGTTATTCTCTCAGTGAAGATCCTATAGTATTGTGAATTAATGCTCAAAATTTAACATGGTATCAGAGCTAACCTGAGAAGAAGACATTTTGTAGTGACGGAAACTTGAGTTTCTTGTTTATTGGGTTTCTCTCCATAGATTTTGGAAAAATAGTATAGTAGACTGACTCTACTCATCAAGGCGCATCTATCTGTCCAATCAGAATTCAATTCCGAGCATTTTCAGATTTTGCCCTAAAAATTAGGGTTTCCAAAAAAATAAGAATTTCTGAAATCTAAAGACATAGCTGGAAGCTCCTTGTAAAAATCGAAGTTTAGAGCTTTGGATCGAGATTTTTGGCTGGGTAGATCTCCGGGAAACTCAAACCCTAATTCAGGGCTCTCCCTAGTGAACCCGGGAGGACAAAAAGGCAAATCTGAAGGGTAAAACTTTGCTGATCTCAATTTCTGAATGCACCAGGATGATCAGCTCATCAAAGTGCATCTTTCTATCCTTTCAGAAAATTGAAATTCACATTTTGAATTTTTAGGGTTTTTCCGACAAACCCTAATCCGGGACCAGATCCAGTTTTCAACATTTCAAGTGGTAAGACCTAAATCTTTTCTATTTCCATTTGAAGTACTCTTTAATATGTCTCACCACACCAAGCTTGAGGATAAGCTTGAAGGGGCTGATAACTTCTGAGCTTGGAAGTATAGGATTGGGTTAATCTTGGAAGAGAATGAGTTGGACTCATATATAAAAGAAGACATCCCTATCCCAGAGGATGAAGAGGCCAAGGTATTGCATAAGAAGAACTTGGTCAAGGCAAAGAGAATCATTGCTGATTCTATCAAAGGCCATCTCATACCCCATGTGTCTTCTCTAAAGACACCCAAGGAGATGTTTGACTCTTTGAACAAGCTATTTGAAGGGAAGAACATAAATCGGAAGATGACTTTGCGGAATCAATTGAAAGGGGTCAAGATGTTGAATGGAGAAACCATTCAATCTTACTTCTCCAAGGTCTCTCAGATCAAGGAGCAACTTGAAGTTGTGGATGAAGTAGTGGACAATGGTGAAGTTGTTATGACCACTCTGAATGGCCTACCTAGGTCATGGGACTCCTTTATTCAAGGAATCTGTGCAAGAAAGAAATTGATCTCTTTCAGTAAACTATGGGAGGAATGCTCTCAAGAAGAAGCTAGACTTGTAGCTCGTGAGAAAAAGATGGGAGGTGAAGATCAAGCTCTTGCAACTCACACCAAAAGAAGCAAGCCCAAGAAGGAGCACCCTTGCTACAAAAGATCCTATCAAAAGAATAAAAAGGATCTAAGATGCTTCACATGCAATGAGAAGGGTCACTTTGCTTCAGATTGTCCCAATAACAAAAGGGATAATAACAACAACTTTAGCAAGAAGAAGAAGGGCAGCAAAAGAAAGTTCCATGCTCATGCTGCCGAGGATGATGAACCTCCAAAGAAGAAGGCTAGGGCAGAAAGTGATGATAGTAATGATGACTCATCAAGTGAAGAAGAGTATGTTCTGATCTCTGCTCTCACAGGTACTATCTCCCATGGTTGTAATGATTGGTTAATTGACAGTGGGGCTTCCAAACACATGATTGGGTTTAAGGAATCTTTTGTGAACCTATCTGAACATGAATCACCCCATAAGGTGAAACTTGGGGATGATTATCAATACCCAATCAAAGGAAGTGGTGAAGCCTCCTGCAACCTAGATTCTGGAAAATATTTGAAGATGAAAGAAGTCCTTTATGTACTTGGACTCAAGAAGAACTTACTCTCCATCTCTGCATTGGATGAAAAAGGTATGAGGGTTGCATTTATAGATGGCCAAGTCCTAATGTGGCCAAAGGGTAAAACAATCGATGATGCAGTAGTGATTGGAGAGCAAGAGGGAGGTTTGTACAAATTGAAGGGACAACCTGAACATGCCATGGTGACATAAAGACAAAGATTCATCCATAGTCATGGATCACATAGAGGTATGTATAATTTTTTTTTGCAAAAGTTAACTAATGAGTTATGCAGATCATTGAAGAGAACAAGAACACATTGCTAGACATAACTAGAAAATATGGTGACCAGGTATGTGTTTCTTATATCATAGGATCTATCATATAAGTATGCATGGCATGATTGATGATGATTGTTCATAAAGTCATAAGTTTGAATAATCATGGGTATATGCATATTATGTGTCTTACCTTAATTAATGATATGACTAACCAAAAGAGTCATAGGTTTGAGTAATTACAGGTTTAGACATGTTATGTTTCTTATGATATGACTAACCATAAGAGTATTATATAAACCTTGAATGCTAATGCTTATTATTTCTGTTTGAAATGGAGTAAAATAGAATTATGGGAACCTGAAAAAGGATTAAAAGTCGAAGGAAAAGTTATGAAAAACATGGTAAAGGGTAATGTGAAAAGATGGAAATTCTTAGATTCAACAAGTGCAATGCTCCATTTGAGATGATTTTTCATAAATGACATGAGTGTGTGTAGTTGAACATCTGCCACTATAGGGATTTAGATCCCAATGATCAAATCCATTCAATACTAGGTTGTGTTGGTAAAATTCACACAATAGGTTTTAAAAAATCCTTATTACATATTGAAAAATATTGTGTAAATTGATTAGGGACCATAACTTGATCAAAATATCATGTTGCAATAGCCCTTATCCAAAAGGAAATCAATGATTCCTTTAGATAGACAAAATACAATGGGGAGTGTAGGTGATAGTTCTTCATTATATGATCCAAGTGACATATGTATTGTTTATCGTGCTTCAACTGTTGGACCTAAGTAGTTAGCTTATGGATGGTCATTATTTCCTCCTAGTCTTTGGAATTTTAGACTATTTCAACCATATAGTCCATATCCTTTCACTACTCAATCAAGGAGGTAACTTGTTCCTACAGGTCTTCAACCTTGGTGTAACGTCCCCATCCATCATTATGACTAAAAGAGGGGGTAAATATAAATTTCAAGATTCTAAATTTCACCCCATGGGCTATTATTCGAATTCATAATTAAGAAATGCATATGCAAATACATGAATGCAAAACACAATAGAAATAAAACTTTACCTACACAATCATCATGCATGAACAAGCATATTTATCACAAGAAGAAAATAAAATCATTCCACATTCATAGACAAAAATAATACTTATATTTTAATAGAGAATATCCAAGCAACTGGATGTGTACAAGCAGTTGTACACCTAAACATAGGTATGATCTATAGATATCACTCCCCAAGTTAGGTTATGAGGCCACCAGGGTGAAGGAAACACCTACAGGCTTCTCTCTCTCATCCCAAAGCCCTTTTTCTCTCATGATTATCCAAAATGATCACCACTGAACATTTGCAGGGATATCACTCAACCATCCCATCCATGGCACTCTCCTCTGTTTCCCCACACAACACAAGGAAGGCATAGCCCTTTTCTACTCCACAATATCCTCAGGAAATCCAATCCTTACAATGCTCACCAGTTTGTGCAAAAAAATTCCAACATATTGTATGTTGTTCGAGAACCTCCCGTAACATTAAGTCATGGATCATCAAGCATTTAGGAGTAGAAAATACACAATGGGTAAAGGTTACTATCTTGTCTAGTCTCTATGCTCACCTCAAACCATCCTCTTTCCTCTAATTTCTGCAATGTCCCCTTCACAATTTGAATTTCTTGTTATTTTCACACTTTTGTAATTGGTAATAGAAATGGAGAGAACAACATGAGAAAAATACACTTAGTGTGAAAATTTGTATGAAGAATGAGTGGTAGAATCCAAAGGATATGAGAGGATGGTGAAAAGACAACTAACATAACTTTTGACCAGCAAATGAAGGATTCGTACAATTGTCATAGAAGTATATTCATCCCATGTTTCCATAACTACATTGGGAGACTTTTCCCACCAACCTCAGACATGCATTAATGATTGGATTTAATAAGTCAAAAGAAATTAATTGCCTCATTTAAGGTACACGACACAAAAATGATGAGTTTCAAGGTTAACACATGGAAATATAGGATTTGATCTCCCATAAGACCCCTTTCCTCTTCCCCTCTAGTGGAATCAAAGCCCCTTTATATTAGTGCTTTTTACACAACCATCTTGGACCATTTTATTATGTGTCCAACATAATATATACATAACTTTCGAGTTAGCATGACAAGCCAACCACAGGGTCCATACATAAATATTTACATTATACATGCATAGCCATTAACTAGTCAGGCCTTGGTCTTGATCTCCGCACTAGGAATCCATACTAGAATATTTACATCATTTACATAATTTGACATAATACATTCCAAGGGTCAAAACTAGTGGTATTACACTCGCCTTCTATCTCGCCACATAACCTTCTAAATTTTAGATCACGATCATATCTCCCAGAAAATTCCTAGTTGTTTATGTTTTTTCTTCTTTAAAAATATCCCGTTGAGATTCGATTTCTTCAGGCTCTTCATTTACAGGATTTTCATCTGTAGACTCATTATATTCCAATTTTTCTTCTCCAAAATTTCTTGCTTCTATGGGATTTGATAGGAGTCCTTGCCTTGAATCCTCGATTACATTGTTGATTTCCCTTATGAAGGTGTCTTGGTCTTCCTCTTCTGGGCCAAGAGACAACCTGTGTCCAGACTCCTCTAGGACTCATAATTCATTAGTTTTGTAGTGGCTAATTCTTCAGATAATACCAAATATGATCATTTCAAAATCTGATAAATCTGTTTTATCTTATGCTAGGATATTCCATATTTGGCAAGGAAAAGGGGTTGAAACTTACCAATTATAATCAATTCCCCCCTTTTTTCATTTTCTCACTCTTTGTTTCTCTGTTTATACCATGCCAATAACTTCTTCTACTCTCCATGGGTATTTTTCTCCCGGCCCTAATTCTCCTCCTAGATCCTTTTTTTTGAATTCCTCTTCCTTCTATGAACCTGTGTCCTGGTCATCCATAAAATCCTCTCCTTTGGATGCCTCAATCACCTCTAAATATTTGTCTATTGTAACCCTTGATCATCATGTCTTGGGCCATCTCAAGGGTTCTACAAAGGGACCGTCCCTCCAGAAACTCTTTCCCTTAGGCCACAAGGGTTCGTCCTCTGGTAAAATGGCTCCTTGTTGTGCTTATGTAGTTTCAATGGTTTTTGCAGCCCTTATAATTGTCGGGGATGGTGAATTTCCCATGAAAGTATCCTATATATGCTTTATTTCCATAAATTCATCTTCAACTAAGAGTCTAATGAGGCTATGGTGAGCTAGAAAAGACTTAGGATTCTTCCATTTCTTTACCATTTTTCTCATTAATTCTAAGGAATTGAAGAGAAAATATGGGACATTGTTGTGTTTGTGTTGTCTCAGATGAGTTGATAATTTGAAATGGTAACCAAATATAAGGTTGTACCTAGCTTCACAAGTCAATAATTTCTTGATGCAGAGTGATACCTATGACCATGGCGCATGGAGAGATGTCCTCTACGTTCCCTTGTATGTTCCTAGGAATATCTCACTACCCATAATAAATTCTCCACGAACTGTCTTTATTGGCATCGTTCGTTCAAACCACCTATCACTGGTTTGCGGCAAGCCTGTTAATTTGGCAATTATCCCCTCACTTAACTGAATTATAAACCCTTTAGCCTCTACAACTGATGGGATGTAATATAGTGTGAATTCCATTGCAACGTCCCTATCAATTCTCCACAACTTTTTGAAATTGATCATTCAATTTGCGTCTTCAAATATTCTCTACACTCTAGGGTTCTAAGTTATCATATCAGTGTTCTCCAGTTTACTTCTAGTTGGGGATCCTGCCGTTATTCTGAGAGATTAGCACTTATGCGAACAGGGGAATGGCATAAGGAATTGTAGGAATAATCAGGGGACCATGAAAATGGAGCACCAATAGTTTATTTTGGTCTGGGATGAGGAATGGTATGTAGGAGGATTAATTCCACTAAGGAAGGAAATTATGGTCTAAGGTGGCGACCTTCACAATGGAATTATTATTCAATTTTTTTTCTTCGTGGATGCATGGTTTCATTATTGGTCATGGAGGCGTGGTTTCATCATTGGCATGGCATCATATCAGTCCATCACAAATTTCATTTGTACATATGATTCAGGATATGATTTCCAATCTTAGCAATTTTCTCTAAGTATGGTGAAGGAACTATGTTAACAATGGCACCCCCCCCCATGTCGAAATTTATTCCCATCCTTGGGCATATGGGGGATATGGGTGCACATGGTTGGCATATTATTGGTGGGCATTATAGCATAGGTTAATCATTGAAAAATAAGGGGAAATACATAATTGTACCTACCTAAGAAGAGTCACAATGAGTAAGTGTTGATTTGTGGCAAATTGGAGATGATAACAGGTGAAAACATATGGAACATGCTCAGCTTCTGTAGCATTGAAGAAGAGCGAATATATGTGGAGAAGGAGCAAAGGTAACCATTGAGATTGTTGTGATGGAAATAAGATGGTGGAGTAACAAAAATTCTTCAGAAATGGAAGAATTTGTTGTAGCATCTTCTGTAGTAGTATGAAGATCTACAACCGCAAAAGGTTTTGTAGAAGCAAGAATATATACAACTGTAGAAGGTTCAATAGAAGTAGGAGGATCTACAACCACAAAAGGTTCTATAGCAGTAGGAAGATCTGCAACCGCGGAAGGTTCTGTAGCAGTAGGAAGATCTGTAACCATAGAAGGTTTTATAGCAACATAGATATTTGTAGTAGTAGTAGAGGGTTTTGAATCAAGATAATGTTCTTTAGAAATATAAAAACATCCATGTGATGTGATGCATTTATGTCTAATTATGCCTCACAGGGAAGTATTCACAATTATGTTATTATTATTATTTTAATGATCAACTGTGCCTCTTAGGGAGGTTTTCACAGTTGGATCTTTATATTTTTTTTAAGATTATCTAATTGAGAAATAATTTTATTTTCTGATGTAGTAGCCATAATCTCCACATCCTTAATGCACTAGCAAGTTGCAAGATTATGAATAAATGCACCTTTGGACAATTTTTTTTTATATGATCTCAAGCGATGACCATTGGCCATCAAGGGAATTCGATCTTCATCAATAGGATGGAGATTTACTGACCCATTTCATATAATGTGTTAATTTCATATGGTCTTAGCCAATGAGTGTGGATCTTTCCCTTAAATTCCTTAAACCCAGAATCATACATAAGAGCCCAGTCTCCTACCTGAAAATTTCTATGCTTAATGAACTAGTTGTGCCATTTAGTTCTTTAATAATGGAAAACAACAACATAATGTAGAGAATATTAACAAATTTCATCAAACTCATTGATATGGTTTAGGTGGTTTTGCTAATATTCTAATAAGTCTACACCTAGCTATACTATAGTCCTCAATGTTTTCACTCCCATCCCAATGTCAGGAGGGTAACCTGATTATCCTATACAAGTTCATAGGTAGTGAAACCTATGGTGTTTATCCATGTAGTATAGTAATCCCACAGATATTATGGAAGTTTGTTAGTCCAATCTCTGAGATGTACTTGTATCATATTAGTTAATATAGATTCTAGAATCTTATTGGTGCCTTACACCTGCCTATTGGCTTGTGGATGGTATGATGTGGTTACCCTATGTTTGATATGATATTTCTTTGTGATGGTATGAACATACTTGGAGTTCATGAACTGTGCCCCACCATCTATGACAATATGTCATGGAACCCTAAATCAGACGAATATCCCCCCATAGAGGAAATCTGCTACCACCTGTTTTGGGGCTCTTGGGAGCACTTTGGATTCTATCCATTTAGTGACATAATCTATATAAACTATGATATAGGTATTTTGTCTAGATGGAGGGTGAATGGACCCCATAAAGGACAGATCCCACTTCCTAAAGGGTTCCACCATGAGCTAGGTTTTAAGTGGCATTTCATCTGACTTAACAAGTCGTCCTATTCTCCAGAAGCTATCACAACTCTTCACATATTCCCAAGCATCTCGGAAGATAGTGGTATAGGAATACCCTATATGTAACACTTTATAAGCAATCCTTTTGTTGGAAAAGTGTCCTCCAAAGGGACCATCATGATAAGATCTTAGGATACCATGGATCTTGTCCTCCCTAACACAACACCAGATTATAAAATATGGATTGGTGTAAAAGAGATAACCTTCGATTCAAGAATATAGACTACCTTTCTTGATAATTCTTTGTTTCTCTTTTGGTGAGAGATGTGTTGGACTTGCAACCAAGTAGTTAGCAATATATTCAAACAATGGAGTGTTAGTAGATAATGCAAAAAGGTGTTCGTCAAGAAAAACATCCTCGATAGGAAGTGCATCCCTATCGTTGGTAAGCCTTGAGAGGAAGTTGGAAACAACGTGATCCTTTCTAGGATTATCCAGGAGGGTTATGTCAAATTCCTATAATAGAAGAATCCATCTAGTCACCCTTCTATTGGTAATGGGTTTATTCATTAAGTAATGAATGACAAAGTGATCAATGTGTAGAATCATAGTATAACCTATTATATAATGAAGAATTTATTTATAGTATAAAAAATAGTAAGGGTTTCATTTTCTATTACTGTGAGTTCAATTTCGCAGGAGCCATATTCTTACTTATGAAATATAAATGTGCCCATGTGATGTGATGTGTTTATGTCTAATTATGCCTCATAGGAAAGTTTCACAATTAGATTTTTATTCTTTTTTTTTCCCTCTTGTAATACCCCAGTTGTTAAGCCATGAACTTACGATATTTTATATGACTATGGACTAGTGTTCTATTTGTTAATGTGACTATGGACTTATGCTCATTTGTTTGTTGATGTGATTATGGACTTTGGAATTATTATTATTAATGTTAATGTTATTATTGTTATATTTGAATGATTGTTGCAATTAATTAAATAAACCACTGGCTGAGCAAAAGAAACTAAAAGAGTATGGGAGACCATGGATCTCAGAGAGTGAGGTGGAATGGGGGACATCCCTAACACCTTAGAGCTTGTTTTTGGATGGTATTTTTCCATCCTAGTTCATTTTATTCCTTGGTGACGTTAGTAGTGTTGGCCACCCAAACATTGTACAACGAAACCCATTTTTTATTTTTATGGACTATGGAGTTATTATTGCACCTTATATATACCTTAGTGGGCCCCTCTTTCCTAGTGCGACCTCCTTGGGATAAATTACCTCATATTTATGTGTTTTTGTCATTTATGAACCCTCTCCCTAGATTCTAGGAGTTGCAAGCTATAATTTAGCTTCCACCTCCTTGATTTGAGCCTCCACCTCCACAAGTGCACCCCACTCCTCCATTCATCCCTATTTTTGTTCTTATATGGTATTTATGACCCTATTGGATCCTTTCTCTCACCAAATTTTTCCTCCTTCATGTTTTGTAACCCCCCCTATGCATTAGTGTCTCACCTTTGGGAGCTCCTGTGTTATTTGTGAAGACAAAGGATGGGATTCTAAGACTCTGCATAGACTATAGACAATTGAACAAAGCAACAATTAAAAACAAGTACCCATTACCAAGGATTGATGACTTGTTTGATCACTTGAGAGGAGCCAGAGTGTTTTCGAAGATAGATTTGAGATTGAGATACCACCAAATTAGGATTAAGGATGAAGATATCGGTAAGATAACATTCAGAACAAGGTATGGACATTATGAGTTCACTGTGGTACCTTTTGGGTTAACAAATGCACCTACAGTATTCATAGGCTTAATGAATGGGATTTTTAGAAAATACTTAGATAAGTTTGTGATTGTATTCTTAGATGACATCCTTATCTATTCCAAGACAGAATAAGAGCATGCATAACATCTAAGACTAGTAATGCAAGTGCTTAGATAACATCGATTGTATGCCAAGCTAAGCAGATGTTCTTTCTCTCAGGGAATAATTCATTACTTAGGGCATATCATATATGAAGAAGGTGTTTCAGTAGATCCTAAAAAGATAAGAGTGATTCGGGTCGTGTCTAGGAAGCATGAGGGGGACAACAATTCGACTGAATGAGTCAGCTATGTTATGGCAGAAGCTTAATAAACAGATTGAGCAAAAGAAGGATTACGCAACACAGATAAACACAAATATGCACAGACAATATGCAGGAATGCGAACTATTCTTCTATTACTTGCAAACAGATCAAAACTGATGATGTTACAATATTATACATGCTTATATAGGATTTTGAGATGCTTGGGTGCCTGTCCGTTACATTCAGTTACAAAGAAGAAGTTATAATGGTTTCAACAGTTCAACCTTTACAGTCGACTGGAAGACAGAGAGACAGTCTGTCAAAGTTCGATAGACTGTCTCTCTATGTTCCAGTCGACTGTAACGGTTGAACTATTCAGTGAAGTTCGACAGTCCCTGGTCACATGTCGACGCTGCATGTCGATGTCGCGAACTATGAGGTTGCTGAACATGTCGAAGGTACAGAACGTGTCGTATCATGTTGAATTCAAGACTCGTCGAAGTTGTCAAAGTCATGTTGAGTCGAAACTTGTCGAAGTTGTATCTACATCGATGACTTTCCAACTATGATGCAGATCATACCTCCTTGCTTAAGAAATAATGGACCCCATTGTTTGCTCGTGAAGGTGAGAAAAATTGTCGGTTATTTCAATAGCAGAGTACCACTTTCCTTGAGATGGGATCTGGCCAGCTTTGGCAACCTGAAACAAGGGAATTGTGTTCGTCCTTGTAAGGCGTACTCATCGTTCCACAATGGTGTCGCAAGGAAGAGGCTTCTGAACATTTGGATGGATGTCTTCGGGTACTGCTATCGATAAGTCATTCTGTTCCAACAAGGGTGCATGGTATGGTTGAAGTAGATCCACATTGAAGACTAGATGTAGACCCAGGCATGCAGGAATGTCAAGTTGGAAAGCGTTTTCGCCAATCTGTCGAAGAATATTGTACGGACCATATCGCAAAGGTTTGAGCTTCTTGAAAGGACCAGTGAAGCGTTCCTTCTTAATATGTATCCAGACCTTATCCCCAAATTGGAATCTATGAGGAATACAATGCTTGTTGTGTCGGGCCTTAGCTTTCTCGTTTTCTCTGTGCAACATACCTTGTGCTTGTCACTGGATGTCGCAAATCTATTCTTGAAACTTGACTGCTTTATCAACTTCTTGTTGATTGTGGTCTGTGTTGGAGTTTGGCTATGTCGAGGAGTTGATCAAGTCGATAGGCGCTGAGGGTTGAATTCCGGAACATAATTCAAATGGAATCTTGCATGTAGATTTGTGTTGAGCACGATTGTAGTTGTGCTGGATGTATGGAAGACTATCATCCCATGTGCGTCAATGCTGGTGATTGTACATGCGAAGCAGTTGTACTACCAAGCGATTCACAACTTCCATCTGTCCATCGGTCTGAGGATGGAAAGCTGTCGACAATGAGAGTCATGTGTCCAGTTGTTTCCAGAGGGTCTTCCAAAAGATGCTGACCAATCTGGCATCTCAGTCGGAAATGATGGTTGTGGGTAAACCAAAGTGTTTCCAAACATGTGTAAAGAAGATTTGAGCGATCTGCTGCGCTGTCATGGTCTTCTTACATGGTATGATAATGGCCATCTTCGAAAATCAATCGACTAATACTAATATCGCGTCATGCCGATGTCTGGTAGTAGGATAACTCGTCAAGTATTCCGTAGAAATAGATTCTCATGGTCGACTAGGAACTGGTAGAGGTGTATACAATCCCTGTCATCGATTAGGTGGCTTAGCAATGGCACAAACCGCACATGATTGAATGTACTTGTTGACGTCGGATTTAAGTGTAGGATAGAAGAAATACTTCTACAAAATAGCAAGTGTATTTGCTACTCCAAAGTGTCCTGCAGTCTTGCTGTAGTGTGCGTCCCAAGTGAGCTACTATTGATGCTCACCAGTCAGTACACAAAGCTGTCCAAGCTTGTATAACAAGGCGTCTTTCAGGAAATAGTCGGAGTTTGAGGTTGATGACTTGTTAGTCTGTAACCGTCAGTAGACTGTTGAGAAGTCGTTTTCGTCCTCATACAACTGTGGCCAAGTGGTCGTGTCGTATCCCTGCATACTCATCACTGTCAAAAGGAGAGTAATGGGTGGTCGACTGAGGCAATCTGCAACGGTGTTAGCTTTACCTTTCCGATACTTAATCACCAACTGGAATTGTTGTAGGTAATTAATCCACTTGAGTTGTCGATTTGTCTGCAAATTTGATTGTGTCGGAGTGAACTATAGAGGCTTGTGATCAATGAGAATGACCGTTTCCTTGCCAAGGATGTAATGCCTCCATTGCTTGAGATCTTCCACAATGACATACAGTTCTTTTTCGTATGTCGAGTATCTTCTAACTGTGTCATTAAAAGTATCGGAATGAAAAGCGACTGGGTGACCAGACTGAGTGATCACTGCGCCCAAGGCATAGTCTGATGCGTCCATCTAAATCTCAAAGGGCTGATGTAAATCAGGTAACAGTACAAGTACTGGTGGAGTGCAGAGCCTTTGTTTGAGCTGTTCAAAAGCTGCTTGTTGTGTTGCTGTCCACTGGAAGACAATTTTCCCATTTCCCAGGGTCAACTGATTCAAGGGCCAGGCTATGTGACTGAAGCCGAGTATGAACCGAAATAGAAATTCACCAAACCAAGAAACTTCTTAGTTCTTGAATGCTTCTAGGAATGGGCCAATCTTTGAGGATCTGTACATTGTATGGATCGACGTGAATGCCTGCAGAGTCAATTACATACCCCAAATATTTGATGCTAGTCATCGCAAAAGAGCACTTGTCCATATTTATATAGAGTCAATGTTGTTGGAGAGTGTCGAGTACTTGTCGAAGATGTCTAACATGTTCTTCCCATGATCGACTGAAAATCAGTATATCGTCGAGATAAACAATAACCCATTTGTCGATGAAAGGTCGAAGAAGGTTATCCATATGTCGCATGAAGGTTGCAGGTGCATTGGTTAAGCTGAAAGGCATGACTAACCATTCAAAACAATCCTTCCTTGGTCTTGAAAGCATTTTTCCACAAATCTGAGGGCTTGATTGGAATCTGATGGTATCCCGACTTGAGGTTGAGTTTAGTAAAGAATTTAGCACCTTTCAGACAGTCGATGAGCTCGTCTATCCGCGGCAAAGGGTACCGATTCTTCACCGATATTTTGTTGAGAGATCTGTAGTCGATGCACATGCGCCAAGTCCCATATTTATTCAGAACTAGGATGACTGGACTTCCACAAGGAGAGGATCTTGGTCGGATATGACCTTTGTCGATTAATTCTTGGATTTTTTTGTGAATCTCTTCATTTTTTAGAATGGATATTATGTAAATAGATGCATTAGGCAAAGAAGAACCAGGAACAAGTTCAATGGACTGTTTTACCTGAAAATGTTGAGGTACTCCATCTGGATCTTGAAAAAGGTTCTGGTACTCATCGAGAATATGATTGACTTGCTGCTTCTGTCGAGAACTGCATTGGTCAGTGACTCGACTCGTTGATGTAGTCTTCTTAAAATGTTGCGGCTTGATCATGATTAATGCGAACTTCTGAGCATGATTGATGAGCTTCTTTGTCTGTTTGGTAGATATTAGTGCAATCGTCGGTGTAGGTTGACGCTTTGGTATACTGAACCATCGATTTCGGATTCTGACAATCACCTTCTGAGGCCATGAATGATAACTTCCATGTCTATCCCAAAGTTAAGGTTTCCCAAATAGGGCGTCGACTATGGAGAGTGGTGCCATGTTGCAGAGTACTTCATCTTCAAAATGCTTTATGAAGTAGGCGAGTTTGCATTGTCGAGTGATCCAAAGTTCTTGTCCATCCTTCATCCAACTGATGTTGTAAGGATGAGGATGCATAGTGGTAACAAGACCTAGTTTCTTTACGAGATCTTCGGAAACGAAGTTCTTTTGGATGTCGTTGTCCACAATCAGATGTAATGGGTTGCTCTGGACCCATATCCGTGTATGGAACAGGCGTTCTCATTCCTCCTCGTCGACGATAGTCGAGGCTGTTGGAGTTGTTGATGTCAAAAGGGTCATTGCATCTGGATTAGATTCTTCCACCGTCTTGTCGAACACATCAGAGGTCGACACTTTTGTCAAAAATATCTTTCGAGCTTTGTATTCAGACGTATCATACCAAGATGAGTGGTGGTAGTCGCACCATTTTCCGGTCGACGATTTTTTGCTATGTTCCCTCTTTTGAAAAGGATTCTTTCCGTGGTCTGGCTTTGGCGGTGTCGGATGAGAAGATTTTGACTTGTCGAAGTCGGATGGTGCCTTCTTGTCGGGTGGTCATCCTGATGTCGACTTTGTCGCGAAACGTGATTTTCCTTTCTGCTTTGTTTCCAGTTTGCTGGTGTAGTGGAAAGCATCGGCAAGAGTATTGACAGTAAAAAATTCCATCTCCTGCTGGATGTACTAGGACAATCCGCTGATGTACTTCAGAACAAGCAATTTCTCTTCTTCTTGGATGCCAAGTCTTGCCATGAGTCGGTAGAATTCATCGGTGTAACTATGTATTGATTGGTCTTTCCATTGCCTTAGCTACTGCCACTTCTTATACTACTGGTCGAGGAATTTCGGCGGGTAAAATTCCTTTTGGATGTGTTTGATGAATTTATCCCATGTTTCGATGGGGTCTCCACTTTTCTCAATCTTTGTCAAGAGGTTCTCCCACTAGCAGTGCATGGAGGTTAACATCTTTAAGGATGCAATAGTGATCTTTTCATCTTCTGAGAGTTGATTTACAGCATAATATGATTCCAATTGTTGCACCCAATTGTCGACGGATTCCGCGTCAATCTTCCCTTCAAGATTCGGTATGTCCAAATTCATTTGCACTTTGAAGGGGCTGATTTTATCGGAGTGAGTTCTCGTCGAGGATCCTCCGGATGTCGAAGAGAATCGCAACAGAATCTCATTGAACTAGGTGAACATTTTAGTTTATTGTCAAGCCAGAGCTTGCTCAATAAGTTGTGTTGTCTCGTCTGTTACATGTCTATCGTTTGTTTCTTCTTTCATCTCTGGAGATCGCGTCTACTTGGATTGCTGAGATTGTGAGCGAGTTTGAACCGGCATAAGTCAGGTAGCTTCGAGAGAAGTGTATACACGGAACTTAAGTATAGACAAATCTAAGCATTCTGATACCAATGATCCGGGTCGTGTCCAGGAAGCACGAGGGGTACAACAGTTCGACTGAATGAGTTGGCTCTGTTATGGCGAAAGCTTAATAAACAGATTGAGAAAAAGAAGGATTATGCAACACAGATAAACAAAAATACACACAGACAATATGAAAGAATGCGAACTATTCTTCTATTACTTGCAAATAGATCAAAAATGATGATGTTACAATATTATACATGCTTATATAGGATTCTGAGATGCTTGGGTGACTTCTCGTTACGTTCAGTTACAAAGAAGAAGTTAGACCGGTTTCAACAGTTCAACCGTTACAGTCGACTGGAAGATAGAGAGACAGTCTGTCAAAGTTCGACAGTCGCTGGTCGCATGTCGATGTCGTGAACTGTGAGGTTGATGAACATGTCGAAGGTGTGGAACGTGTCGCAGTATGTCAAAGTTGAGACTCATCGGAGTTGTGTCGAATTCGGAACCTGTCGAAGTCATGTCGAGTCGTAACTTGTCGAAGTTGTATCGACATCGATGACTTGCCAACTATGATGCAGATCAAAGAGCCATATGGAATGGCCAATACCTAAGAATGTATTAGAAGTAATATCTTTCATGGGATTAGCTGGGTACTACCGAAGGTTCATTGAATGATTCTTGAAGTTAGCTCATCCTATCACATATTTGCAGAAGAAGGGTGTGAAGTTCGATTGGACTCCTAAGTGTGAATATAGTTTTCAAAGACTTAAGGAAATGCTTACTAGTGCACCTATTCTAAAGATTGCAGATCCCGAAGGAAACTTTGTTGTGTGCACAGATGCATGTAAGCAAGGCATTGGTGGAGTATTGATGCATGATGGACATGTGATTAGTTATGAATCTAGAAAGTTAAAGGAACATGAGTAGAACTATACCACCCATGACTTAGAGCTTGCTTTGAATATGTGGAGACATTATCTAATGGGTAAGAAGTTCGAGTTAAGAATTGATCATGATGGGTTAAAGTACTTTTTTGAGCAACCTAATTTGAATGCAAGACAAAGGAGATGGATGGAGTTATTATGTGAATATGACTTTGACATCAAGCATATCAAATGTAAGGAAAATAAGGTAGTTGATGCACTTAGTAGGAAGATACATGTGATGCATGTAGAAACTATCAACACTAGTACATCATATTTAAAGGATAAGATCTTTGAATCTAGTGTTATAGATGAACTTTATCAACAGGTAAATGAAGGATTGCAACAACATAAAATTTCACAGAAAATTGATAAGTGTAAGTTGGAAGAAAATGGGATCCTCATGCACAACGATAGATTTTATGTTACCAATGTTGGATATATAAGAAGATGGTTATGAAGGAAATGCATGATGTTCCTTATGCTGAAAATTTGGGTTATCAGGAAATAGTAACAACAGTAAGGAAACAATACTATTGGCTAGGGATGAAGAAAGATGTTACAGAATATATAGCTAGGTTCATGGAATGTTAAAAAGTTAAAATTGAGCATCAACATCCAGTGGGATTGTTGCAGCCCTTGCCAATACCAAATTGGAAATGGGATATAGTGATGATGGATTTCATCACCAAGTTTTCTAAGACAATATTTAAAAATGATGCTCATGGTTTTGGTAGTTAAATTGACTAAGGAAACACACTTCATTCCAGTAAAGACAACTCATAAAGGAACTAACATTGTAGATATTTACATGAGAGAAGTAGCCAGATTGCATAGTATTCCCAAGGCTATAGTATCAGACAAAGATTCTAAATTTACTTCTAAATTTTGGAAAGGATTGTTTGAGGGGTTTGGCACAAATCTAAACATGAGTACAACATACCACCCTTAGATAGACGGAAAAACAAAAAGAGTTAACCAAGTGATTGAAGATATGTTAAGGATGTATGTTATGGATCAACCATCTAAGTGGGAAGATTATTTACACTTGGTGGAATTTGCTTATAATAATGGATATCATTCCTCTTTGAAGATGAGTCTTTTCGAGGCCATGTATGGAAGGAAGTGCAATACTCCCATAAGTTGGGATAACCCAACAGACAGGGTGTTCTACCAGACTTATTAAAGGATATGGAGGATCAGATGGTTAAGATAAAGAAGAATATAAAGGAAACTCAAGATAGGCATAAAAGCTATGCAGATCATAATAGGACTACCAGACAGTTTCAAGTTGGATATCATGTGTTCTTGAAAGTTAGACCCAAGAAGAGTTCCTTAAACTTGGGAAATTGCTCGAAGCTAGCTGCCAGATATTGTGGACCTCTTGAGGTCTTAGCTAAAATAGGACATGTTTCTTATGAGCTGGATCTACCCGCTTGCATTAGAGTACATAATGTGTTTCATGATGCTAACCATGTAATTGATTGGAATGTGATCTAGGTAATTAGTGTACTTTTATTTTCTTTACTGATATATATACATGTATGTATATGGTACTAACCATGTGATCGAATGGATTATGATCCAGGTGGAATCGGAAGGGGATTTTCCGCTACAACCTATTTCCATTTTGGCAGCAAGGTCAAGCTGCCTCAAAACCGAGAAATCAGGAAGGTAAAGGTCCAATGGACGATGCAACTTGGAAGCTGGAAGATGCTATGCACGGGGACTTCACTCAATGACTGCCTACCATAGCACGTTCATTCGTGGCATATGAAACAATACCCCTAATTTCAAAAATATTGGAAAAAAAAATTCCCAAACTCGTTTTTTTAACCCCCTCCCAATATTCCTTCCCAATTTAAAACAACCCCTAATTTCCCTATAATATTGTATGTATCCATTTTTTCATTTACATTTTTTATACCCCTTTATATATCTTGCCATCAAAACCCTGCACGGTAATGTACGTATATTCTTCATTATCTACAAGGTAGATACTTTTATAGCCTTCTTGTTCTATAAGAATCCAGTATGACTAAGGGCATGTATGCATGGCCTACTCAACTTAGAGAAGAAAATGCTTATATGAAATGCAATATTAGACAGAAAGTTTAAAATTTATATTGAAGAAGAAAAAAAACTTTTCAAAAGCGAAGAATTCAGGGTTCCTTACTTATGATGACCTTCTGGTCTCTGTCGACGTTTTGATAGGTTGGGGTAAACCAATGCCACATTTGAGAATCTAATAGGCTGAGATGGTTACGATAATCTTGCAAAAACTAAGAAACCAAATTGAAGATATGTCTATCTTATCAGAATATATTAGTGCTAAATTGGAAAAAAAAGTAAAGGAATATAAAAGGTTTTGTGGTCATCTTGTACCTGTACCACTCATGAAGACAAAGATGAGCTGTCCAATCAGAGCATTTAAATTTGCTACAACTAAGGTATATTGTGACAGAGATGCAAGCTCAGGTTGCAAGCCTGTTGAGAGGGAAACACTAAACATAAAGACTTGAAAGAGCTTTGTCCAAGGCAATTGAAGCCCTGTTACTCCAACCTCTTTGCTCTCCTCTGCATATTGGAAAAACTGGCGAGCTATTTCCTCCAATGCCAATCCTTGAAACTATGGAAGATATAATAAAGTGAATATCATGCTCAGCAAAATAGGGGTGGCAAACATTGCCAATGCAAATTTTGGCAAAGAGCTTTTTAGCATGTAAGTATAAAAATCATGTATCAGTGTCATAACTCCTTGATCTTCCTGCATGATTGTGAAGTTTTTTATCCCTACCATCCCTTTGAATTCTGGAAGATCTGATGTCTTATATGATTCAAATTCATCCTCACTTTCCCCCTCATCATCTGCAAGTAAATCATTGAACTTGTTGGATACTGTGTCTGTTACCCAACCTGCTGTGGTAGCAACCTGTAACAGGTTCTTCCTCAACCATGATCAATTCCCAACAATCATTTCCAAGTTCAAACAACATTCTTCTCAGATATGGCAGAGCAAGTGTTGGAAATTTGTCATTTTGCACGGGAGGAGGAAGCTGACTCTGCCTTTGTTCATGTCTGTTTCTAACAGTTCAACCCACATGGTGCTGGGGCCTAATATCATCTCTCTCAGACAATTGAGATCTTATAATTGGGTGGGGGACAGGTTCTTCCTCAACCATGATCAATTCCCAACAATCATTTCCAATTTCAAACAACATCCTTCTCAGATATGGCAGTGCAAGTGTTGGAAATTTGTCATTTTGCACGGGAGGAGGAAGTTGACTCTGCTTTTGTTCATGTCTCTTTCTAACAGTTCATCCCACATGGTGCTGGGGCCTATCATCAACTCTCTCAGACAATTGAGATCTTATAATTGGGTGGGGAAGGTGCCAGGTGGCTCCTAGCTCATATTGCAAGGTATGCCCTGACAAAACTCTAAAAGCTAGAGCAAGTGGGCCATTTCTATTTTGATCTTTTGTACCTGTACAATGATCTACAAGGACAAACTTGCATGTATTAAGGAGTTTCCATACCAGGAAAAGCATCTAGAGGTTTCCTTATTATTAAATAACAACCTCACTTCTCTTTTACCACATCCAAAACAAGATTTCAACACGAACAAGCAACCATGTTGAATGAAAGTCTAATGCTGAAGGCAACTTCTCTCCTAGAAGGGTTTCCTTTCAGGATATGGAATTAGGGAGCTATTGACCACAAAACACTTTGTCTAAGCTAGGGCCCATGCAGTCTTGGCTAGATTAGTATGGATAACCAACTCGTAATTCCACATGAATCTTCCAAACTCCACCTTTGTAAAGACCTAAGATCGGTACAGACAATGAATCCTGTTTAGCATCCCAACCATTTACTCATTAAAAAATTAAATAGTAAACAATACTTTAAAGTTATAGGCTTATTGCAGAAGAGCTCAAACCACAACACCATCTCATACATGCACAGTAAGTAAATAATGTAGCAACTAAAAACCTATTACCAAATATAATATTGGTCAATCAAAGAATCTTTCAAATTTGCAAATTACTGCTTCTCATCAGGTAATCTTGAAATGTATTAAATTTACCACAATTTTAACTCAAGACTCAAAGAGGGGACGGGGTACCCTGATTTTGGGGACACCTAGAGATGCTTGGGGACAAGGTACCTCAATTTTGGGGAGGCCTGGGGACACTCAGATGCTGATGGCATTGATGCTGCAGATGTAGATGGCCTAGCAGAGATGGCTCTAGGAAGCCAAATAAGCTATGTTGTTCATTGTTTAATGTTTTCTGAATTTTCTATTTCATATTTGGACATGCCATTAGGCAAATTTCGGATGTAGTATGACAATGCACATATCTCACATCTATTATCAATATCAAATATGTAATTTGAATTTCCACTTGGTTTATCATATTCAGACTTACGATTCATATTTTCATATGTAAATTGAAATTTCCATATTCCTGATAGCTTAACCATACACAGATTCTTGGAATATTTTAGAGCTACAGCTTTGATACCATGTTAAACTTCGTGACATGGTGAGCAAATCTACACTCAAAGAATTGATTCCTACAGCTAATAACTGAAGAATAGGTTAACTATCAGTAGATCTGCTTAAATAAAGCACTGCATGAAAACTCATTAGTGTCAACACTACATATCTTGAGATAGGATCAAACCAGAAAAAACTAATGGTTAGATCTACATAAACAATAATCTGGAAATTCAAGACACCATAATAGAAATATGTTCTATATCATCAATCAGTTTTTAGCTCTATATAGTATAGACTCATAAGGCAGGGTAAGGCTAATGTCAAGCATGATTGGTGAAATAATTTTCTATAATTCACCCTCATACAAATTCATACATAACAAGAGACCACAGAATAGATCACAATTCCAGATGACAATTTCTAAGTTATACATGACTCTTTGGCCATGGAAACATTTCTTCGTCATATTCTAGTTATACAAGTGATAGCAAATTCCAGAGTTGTGGGAAAGTAAACATGGTAGTAAAGGAGCTGCAGATAGACCAGTAGACAACTGCAAGTAAATGCACCTAGAAATATGATATATGATTCCCACTCTACCACATGAAACTTTAGTGCACGAACTTAAGCATCCTTCTATCTTGACTAGCACTGATTGTTCTTTATGTGTACATACTACAACCTTGTTTCTAAAATATAAGGTATGTACAAAATAGAGTACACTGAAAGAGGGGCCAAGCTTGTGTGTCTGAGAGATGCAGGGTGGACGGAGGCTATCCCTATAGAGGGGCCATAGTTGGCCACTAGAACCATAATGGTCCTTGTATAGTTGTATGGTTGTTACTGCATATGGAGAATGAACCAATTTCTCACCAAACGTGTAGAGAAAGTTGTCAATAATGTTTTATAGTCCCTAGTGAGGTTGTTGCTGCATATGGAGAATGAACCAATTTCTCACCAAAAGTGTAGAGAAAGTTGTCAATAATGTTTTATAGTCCCTAGTGAGTTACTAGTCAAAGAGAAGAAACAAGATTAGATTCTAGAAGAAGAATGGAATACCCATACACATGTATTTTGTTTTAAGGAATTCGACAAATTACATGTCTAGTGACCAAAGGTGACAAAACTTCCTTTCAGTTGTCTATGATGATTTCAACTCTTTGGTTGTATCTACAGAGAAGGCAGTCCTTGAATCTTATTCTAAAGTACTCAGAATAACTAATACATGAGTGACGAGTCCACAACAATTGAAATTATGGGTTTAATCAATTTGCCATGACCAACATAGAGCTTCTTGAAAATAAAATTAATAAACAATACAAGTAAAATATATAGACAAGATAAGATCATCAAGCAATGGTGCCAACTTTGGAACTAGTACTTTCAGCAACTCGTGACTTTGTGGGTTATCAAGTAAATATATCATTCCATCCACTACTGCACACCTGACTGCACTGCCAGATGTGTCATGTGTCATTTCATCCATAATTTTTGATAGAAGTTTCACAGTAATTGTAGATGGCACAACTTCCCAGAATAGACGAAGAATTTGGAAAGCACCTTAAACAACCACAGAACGCACGTCAGGACAATCGTCTACAAGCAATTCTCAAGGAGCACAAACTGCTTCTCCAATAAAATTTCCTTCTCTTCTTTTGATGCGTCTGGATCTTCCAAAGGGAACATGTCTACTAGCATAAGCAATGCATTGCAGCGAACATTTGAATTTGCAACCTGCCAAAAAACAAATTCCTTAGAGGCACATAATAGAATTTTCAAATTAGTGCACGCTACCTATGACTAT
Organism: Larix kaempferi; assembly: GCA_027924585.1. NCBI lineage: Eukaryota > Viridiplantae > Streptophyta > Pinopsida > Pinales > Pinaceae > Larix > Larix kaempferi. The sequence continues at coordinate 13,046,509 of BSBM01001002.1, read as the reverse complement.
TATACTTGATATTGTGGATTGACAGCTTCAGCATACAAGACATATTGACAAATTTTAGTAGCAATGTCATTGTAATCTCGGAAGTGGTGTTTCGGTCGATCACACTAGAAAGAGCCTTAATCTATGTGGAGTCCTTTGATTTCCCAAATTTATTAATGTAAATAAGCACCTTGTACATTGTAAATACACACTGCATTGGAAATAAAAATCCTTAAAAGCACTTAATAGAATTTTCAAACCAATGCACGCTGCCTATGACTATTATACTTGATATTGTGGAGTGATAGCTTCAGCATACAGAACATATTGACAAATTTTGGTAGTAGTGTCATTGTAATCTCGGAAGTGGTGTTCGATCGATCACACTAGAAAGTGCCTTAATCTATGTAGAGTTCTTTGATCACCCAAACTTACTAATGTAAATATGCACCTTGTACATTGTAAATATACACTGCATTGGTAATAAAAATCGCAGTTAAAGTTTTGTATTTATTTGTGGGGGTGTTTGATCTCTGTTTTGGGAATTTGAGCATCAACAGCTTGGAAAAAGGTTAAAGAAAAAGGAATGTAATTAGGAGCACTACTATTTGTTTGAGGAGATCCACTGACCACCCATGTATTGGCACCAATTGAAGCTTGGATTTACAGAAAAAGAAGCACATAATTGTGAAAAGTTACCTTGATAGAATTCTTGGGAAATCAACTACTCATCAACAAAAAACATAAAATGAAAACTATTTTCATTCACAAATGTGTAGCCTTCATTAGTCAAATAAACAATGTGATCGCCATAGATCTGTCTTAATTGCCCTACATTAGTCAAATAATCAATTCTAAAGACGGAGTTCTCGGTGACAGAGTAAGAGAAGAGTCTTGGTTTTAATTATAATGATTATTATCGCATTGTAGTTGGTTGTTGTGTGCCGACTACACTAAGAAAAAAGGTCTTGCATCATGGGTTGAGAAAAAAGTCCTTGCAGCATGGACTAAGGATAAATATCTCTCTACAAGACAGAGGATAGAGACCAAATATTATTTTTACATAGTATCTGTATTGGTGAAACTAGTGGGATGTACGACTCTCATTTACAGATCACTTGGTTGATGAAGGATTTTATCAAAAGAAAGGTATTGATTACATCCAGACCTTTTCCCCTTTTCCAATATATACACCATTCAAATTTCTTTACCGCTTGTTACTAGTTTCCAATGGTAGCTTCACCAAATGGATGGAAATTTTTTTTTTTTAATGGTGATCTTTGAGAGGAGATTCATATAGCACAAATTCTTAGTTTTGTCAATGCTGCACTACTAAACTTATATATATATTGAAGAAATATTTGTATGTCTTGAAGCAATCCCTCAAGGCCTGATATGCAAAGATTGATAAATTATCTCTTGTGGGTCCAGTCATTTCATTTTGATCCTAACCTTTATTTCAAACATGTTAATGAAGATGTATTTCTACTTGTTATCTATGTAGATGATTTGGCTGCTACTCAGACTAGTCCTAACATGACTATTGACATGAAGAAGAAGCTCATGGGCACTTATGAAATCACTTATTTGGGTTACTTCTATTACTTTCTTGAGTTGCAGGTTTTGCAGTTAGATATTGGCATTGTCATTTTGCAACCCAAGTATGCTCATGGCCTTGTTAAAAAGGTTTCACATGGACGATTGCAAATATTATCCTACCCCTTTTAACTTTGAATTCAAATTCACTATCCAATGTACTTCACCACCAGTGGATGCTACCTATTATTGAGTTGGTAATCTCTTGTACTTGGCTCATAGCAAACCTAACATTGACTTTGTTGTTCATCCTGTTTTTGAATATATGCAAGAGACAAAGGAAAGGCATTGGCTTGCAACAAACATGATTTTCTTATGTGTTAAGGATACTCACTAATTTGGTAGTCAATACTCTTATGGGGGTCAAGTTAATTTTTTTGGATGCACCAATTCGGACTAGGATAGGGATCAAGATGAGCAGAAGCTCACTTCCGGTTATGCACACTTTTTTGGCTTTGTTCCTATTGCATGGTCGATCAAGTAGCAATCTAAAATCTCCCTTTCTTCCACTAACATTGAGTACAGAGCCATTGCCACAGTTGGGTAGGAAGTTGTATGAATTCAGACACTTTTGAAGAAGCTTGGATTTCATTTGGAGCTATTGGCATCACCTCAATGTGATAACAAGGGTTCCATACATATTTCTCACCATCCAATGTATTATTTCAAGACCAAGCATATTGAGGTCAATCGGCACTATATTTGACAGCAGAAAGATAATCAAATTATTCAGATGGAATATTGCCACACTAAGGACTAGATTGCTAACATCTTCACCAACCTATGACAAAGGCCGAATTTGTCAAGTTTTGGACTCTACTTGGGATGAAGGAAGTTGTCACTAAGGAGGGAGAGCTTGTGAAGTCCCTTCTTGTCTCTTGATTAAGGCAAGATGTTAAGGTAAATGATCCACTGTGTATTTGTTGTAATCTTGACTTATGGACATTAAGTTCCTTTTTTGAAAGGCCCTGATGATCTATGATTAGTGTGGTGGTTAAAAGGTGTCTTAGTGGCTCCTTCAATATGGTAGTTAGAGGGTGGCTTAGTGAACCGTAATTAATGCAATGGTTAACCTTGAGCTAATTTCTACATATAGGAGTCTTGATCCTCATTGTTATCATCAAGTAATACAACCCTATATTTGTGAGATTGGAGATTTTCCCACAAGGGTTTCTCCAATATGAACATGGTGTTCATGTGTATCTATATGTGGTGACTCTGCTTTCTTGTGCATTTCTATTTTGTTACTTTTAACAAGTGATACCTATCCATATTTATAAATATCAAGATCTTAGAAAATGAGAAAACAACACAACACAACTCATTTGATTACCAGATTGTTGCTTTAATTTCAGTACATTATCTTCCAACAATATTGTGTTCAATGGGCCTTTTGACCTAAGTATAAACATTAAGTGATCAAAGTTGACATTGTCTTGGATGTAACAAATTAGTTAATAAGTTTCCTTGATGTGCAAAATGAGGAAGATGGGCATTTAATATAGGTCAACCTTGCAAGGTCTAAGGGCTATCATGGATATGAGCGATGATGCATTTAAATGATGGATTTTGTGAACTCAGATAGAAACTGTGTAGAGTTGAGTCATATTTAAAGAGATGTCCTCGAAATTGGAGAAGTACTTTTTGTGAACTTGGCCATAAGTTGATTATCTTATGTTAATGTACTATCCTAGCATGTCGAGGAGGATAAGGGATAGTGAGCTAAGTGACCAGATATGTTGCAACAGAGATGGGACATGGGACAAGGGCACATCCAGTTGCACTATACTGTAGTTTGGTCAATGAAGACATAGTTTCAGAGTGAGTTTTCCCCCTTGTGCTAGGGATTCCCACTATAGAATTTGTGTCTTGGGTATGATTGTTTATTGCTCTTTGCACTTGCTTCTCTTCTATTGTTGGTATGCTTAATTATATGGATATGTAATATGTTGTGATATTGTTAAATGAGTTGTGTTAAAGATTTCGGGGTCATTGCAGCAAGTAAATTTTCGAGCATGTTTTGATGACAGTTTTTTCTGTGAAATATCATTTTCATGGAAAAGAATATGAATATGTCTCAAAGAAGGAGGCATAAAACTAACACAACAATAGAAAGGTTAACACAGATGGGGAACATATACCTAAAGAGGTAAGAAAGTTGTGGGATGCATTCCCAACATCATAAAAGAGGAGTGGCCATATGAACATCCACCAAAGAGGAAGATTGTGCATGAAATTGACTTGATTCCTAGAGCAATGTTGCCAAATCGAAAGGCAAGTAGGATTAATCCAATGGAAAGTATCGGTCCATGTGCAGTACTCAAGGTTGGGGTTTGACTTTTGAAGTAAAATCATCTTCAAAATATTGGTTTTGTTTGCATTTTGGTTTTGTGTTTTGTATCTTATCTAGCATAAACTTATTGAAAAACTGCTTCTACCAAAAAGGCTCGGTTCCTCTGAGTGTGTGCCTTTTAAGGCTATTATAGGTAGAACTTGTTTGATAAGATAAGTTTTTTAGAGAGAGATTCTCAATTTCCTTTGACCAATATGAGAAAAGTCTTAATTTCCCTATGAATTATTGACAGGAAAAACTCAGATACCCAGCTCCATCAGAGCGGAACTTTTGTAACTAAAAATTGGACTCATAATTGAGATGTATAAAGCACAATAGGAAAAACTATAAATGCCCATAATGACTTTGTCAAACCATAATTTTGGGTTGGAACATGGATATGAATAAATACAATGGTTTGGAGATCCTAAGTTATGAAGTTAACATATGAATGCCTTACTTTCTTATAAACATCTAAAAGATTTGAATTTTCTTCTAGAAAATGCTTCATATTTTACTTCAGATAACAAATAAGTATATAGGGATTCAAAAGGGTTAAATCATGGAAACAACAGGGATACTAGAAAAGTCCTAGTCAACAAAAGCTTAAAAGGCCATCATATGAGCCCAGGATTTTTATTTAATGAATAATAACTGTTCAAACTGTTACCCCTCAAAATGCCCTTCCATTTCAAAGAGTTTTGCAGTAGGAGAATACATCAGATGCTTCAGTGATTGAATGTTGTCACAAAAGATGGATTAGGAGGGATCAGGACCCAGATATGTCAAAGCTTATATCCTGCTAGACGGCATGGTAGTAACTAATTACTCCGGAAAGAATCTTGTGTTTGAAGGATTTAAGCAGCTATTTTGAAGCAAGTGGAAGCTACAGGTACGATTCTACAGACAGAAATGGGTATGAGGTGTATGTCCCAGATCAATGTCATCATTACGGGAGCCTATAGCAACAGGAGTTTGGAGAAACATACCCTCATATTGTTATATCTTATAGGCAGTGGGCCCTCATCTGTATTCAGAAGGGAAACAAATAACCCGAGGGTCCTGTTTGCACTTATTGGGAAAAAAAATGCTCAACTCCTTTCAGGATTCAAAATAATTGAAGATTTAGTAGAATGGATGGAGAATTCAAAATCCTGTTTTGATGATTGTGCCTGACTCAATAAAGGATAACAGGATATACCTGTGCCATGACATGAAGACATGCAGCAAATTTTCCAGATTCCTGTAGCTTATCTTAAGCATAAAAAGAATCCATGAAGGGAGATTTCAGATTGGACCTAGCATGTAATAGTAGGCCATTTTTCCTCATTCTATTTCAGGGGCAGAGTATAATGTTGAAGATTTTTTTCGAGTGCTGTAGAGCACACCCATACTGTAGCTCTTCCCCAGATTGTTTTCAATGGAAAAAGTGAAGATCCATCCTTAAAACCAAACACTGGAAAGACACAAAGGAGGTAGATGTTCTGAGGTTGGATTTGGAATGAAAATACCAATATGCAACAGAGAGGTTTCCATATTCAAATTGCACCATCTATATTCCATTCACTAAGGCTAGATTTGCGCATAGTTCAAGGGTTGTATTAATATTTGTACCATCCCTTAACTTCTCCAAGCCTACAATTTTGAGATGACAATTGCAACCCAAGTAAGCTCACTCTCTCAGATTTGATATAACTGCAATACCATTGATAGGAAGGTTTGTTTCTTAGGGGATAAGGCATTGCAAAATCATGGTCAAGAAGAACGATAATAACACCTTTGCATTTGTAGGCCAACCTACCTAAATCAACAGCTTTGCGAGTGATATATCAACTACAATAAGCATTAGAACCAGGAATCCCCTTCAGATTGATCGAGGCCTAGGTTTCATTTTGGTAATTTAGGAGGCTAATATACACAAGGAGGTAGGTGCACCTCCCTAGGAGACAAACCTCCTTGTTTCACGGTGTGTGCATTTCCCTAGGTGGCAGAACTCCTAGATCACTGGTAAGCAAACCTCTTGTGTGACATAATCCCTAGATTATGCCAATACACTTGGCTAAGGGCATAATTCCCCATGAAAAGCTATATGAAGAGCAAGCCTCTCATTGTAATTCATGGTTGGCTATTTTGGAGTTTCATCTTCTTGGATCCTAATCAATATATCATTCTTTGAGCTTTTGTGACATGTATTTGAGGGACTCTCTTGTTGATGTGTGGCATTTAATCTTGTTTGGACATTTCAAAGGTTGTAAGTATCGCTAGCTCTTTTACCTTTTTCTTTATTTCACCTTGCATTCATTGCATATTGCTCTAGTAATCCTAGTTTAGGGAGGCCCCCCTTGGGTTGAAGAGGAGATAACCAAAAGCGCAGAGGGGATTGGTGTGGTGACATTGGAAGTTTCCTCTTGGTTCCCCTTGGCTAGCTTGCTTCTTTGGGACTTTAATCACACATGCTAATTTCGGAAGTAACACAATCAACCAGGAAGAAACCAGTTCTATGAAATGACAACAGCACATTATAAAATTTCACAAACTTCTGATAGATTGTGCACATGAATTTGAAACAATATGCTACAAACAAGAACTTAAAGATGAGAAATGAACCTGCAAAAGGATAACACAATGTCGTTGTAATCCTATCCCCTTAAAAGGAGATGACATTCACTGGTTCCAGATGAAAACCACTGGTTGGAATTGAAGCTACTACCTTTGTGGAAACTAGGAGCAACGTAGTGCTACCTAATGCTGCATAACCCAAAATTGCTCTGGCATGTACAATGGTTTTACAAAGCCAATATGATCCTGCTGTCACAAAAAGTAGGGCTTCATCTTCATAAGAGAAAATGTCAAATCCATTTTGTGTTGTGTACTGAAGTGCCCCAGTTGTTGGATCAACGTATATAACATGTGTTTCTCTTGTAGTTGATAAACTCACTATTATAAAATATTCATTAGATTCCAATTCCACAATAACCACAGAGGTCTCCCTTAAAACATGAGTTGCATAGAGGTAAAAACATTGCAATCAGTAAAGATAAAATACAAAAAGCTAAAATAAAAAACATGAGTACTTTAAAATGCATAGTCAAGTATGTCACTCAAGAGTTAAGACCTGGCATCAACACAACAAGAAATAGAAAACAAGAAGCTGTATTCTCACAAGCCTCTCATTTTATCAGAATAGGAAGAAAAGAGACAACAAATGTTAGGATACTTAAATGATTTTGTTCAGTTATTAAAGACAGAAGGTAATTTCAAGATAACAAAGTATAAAATATAGAGTAAGTTGTTAGATGGCCAATTTCTAGCTACCAATTGATTCTTGATTCACAATGTTAAAAATTTATGAACAATTATTATGACAGGGCAGGAGTCCACAGGTGGGACTCATGATATTTAACCCTGACAGAGGGAGGACCTAAATAGTATTATCAAGCAGATTAGGATTAAGATCAATTCTCTCACATATTTGACACATTTTCCTTAAAGATACTTGTATTTAATGCTTGCATGTTATACAATTATTATCCTCAATTTTTTCTCCAAAATAAAATATCTATAAAAGAAATTCTTGTAAAGAAGCTCTATATATCTATTTCAAGCTACATTTCACACCAGTTTGGGGACAGAAGCACACATTTCAGGCATAGCTGGAGAGATTAACAAATTTTAGGAGATGGAACAACAAAAAATATTTTAAAATTACAAATTTTAACATTATATATCCAATTTGAAACTCCCAATAATGGTTCAGAGTAGGGTTTGGGGAGGAAATTCCCTTCATTATATTTACAAAGCTAATAAGGATTTCATCCCTCTAAGGATTCATCAAGAAGCAAAACTATGCAAATATTACCAGTTCTATACTCTAAGGAATAAGGGGTGTTGGCACTAACAAAATTTTAGGTCTAAAAGTTTGAACAGTACTTCACTTTAAACCCAGGATGAATGAAGAGGTCATATTAGCACTATAAGATCTTTGGTTTGCAAAGGATGGTAGATTGTGAAGCTTGTGATAAAGTATAAACTCAAAGTAGAAAACTAAGATTGGAGGAGAGTAAAATTAATCTAGAACATAAACCTAGAGTTTTACTTGGAAGATGTGTGTTCACTGACTTCTCTATAAATAGAACAACCCAGACATAGTTCTCTGAAAATCAAACCCCCAATAGTCAGCAGCCAACCCCGATATGGTTCTCTGCAAATCAAACCCCCTATAGTGTCAAGGTTTGACATGCAATGCATTCAACTGTCAACACATAAATAAGAAGGTGGTCAAAAAACAAAGAAGAGATACAAGAAATATGAAAAGGATGGCTAGGAATCTCCAAAATACAAAATATGTAAAAATGGTTCTTTAAAAAAATTACATATTTCAAGAAAAATAAAATTCAATTTTCATTGCACTCGCGGGAGGAAAAAGGGATGAAACATCCCTTGCATAATTAAAGGCTAACAATCACATAATCCAATAGTTATAATGAAGAAGGCCAATATTAAAAAAAATAGCATCCTTCATAAGGGATGAGATCAATGAAAAGAGCATCCATCAGAAGAATTTACTGCCTTAGCAAACTGGGAAGTCCCAAACAAAACTTTACTTCTGTACCTAATTTATGAGCAAAACTTGTACTCTTTTACAGTCGAATACAACAAACATAGCAAAGTAGAAATATTGACCACGTTGTTGGAAGGGAAAAAAGGTTAACAGTTGTTAAAAAGCTGGCAATTGCAAAGGACAAGTTTAACCAAAACAAAGTAGTTCCTACAAGCAAAATTCTTTACCAGTCTTAGGTACTATCCAAAGACACTGTTGATGAACCAAAACATAGTACCTTTTGTGGTCACATCCATCCCATTTTCAACTTGTTCAAATTGTTAAAATATAAGGCTACATATGGAATAAAGTCACCCTAGTGACTTTAGGGTTTTCACTTATCATTAGTGTTTAGCATTTTGGACAAATAATAATATAGACAATAAAATTGTTTGTGCAAATAGCCCACAAAGAACTCCAAGCCAAAGTCCCTGAAGCATCCAACAAAATCAGTTATCAGATGTAACACACATAGAGAAACAATAAAGAAGTCCCTACTTTCTTCGAACATAACTTTTCAGGGTCAGGCATGGATGGGACCTTCCATAAAGGTAAATTTGGTCTTGGAAATATTTCAGCATGACAATTGCTCACCAGCCCAGATACCTAGCCAAGAGAATGAGTAGAAATGTAGTCACCATGTGGGGAGAGCTTAGAGACCTTGAGCATTAGACATGGAAGGATTGTATAATATGGAGGGGGGTAAGAGCTTGCCGAATTCAGATAAAGAAGCAAAATATCCTCAAAAGCTTATACTTGAAGAGGATTTGTTTATAATAAGGGGCTTAATTGAGGGACCAATATGGAGGCACTGGTGAAGGAAATTTAGTAAGCCTATTTTTGTGTTTGACACCCACAAATTTTATCAAGCCCTTCACTCAAGGGCCATGTTCTCATCAATCTTGAAAAAGAGGTTGGGAGTTAATGATACTAGAAACAATTCGATAGTTAGGATTTAAAAGACATGGTTATAGCTCCTCACAAATTAAGGACTTTTTCCTGGTTGTCAATCTATCAATGTCCACCTGGAGAAAGCAAGTCTTGCATAATCTTGTTTCACAGAGCTTTCTTGTCCTCACTATCAGAAGAAGGAATTGCTTAAACATCTCTTTGGATTGCCTAGAATCCAAACGCATTTCGAGCAACCTACTTGTTAGGTTCCATATTATAATCCTTTGTTAGATGAAAGACCTCCCAAACTCTATATAATAAAGGTGAAATCTCATTGTAATGGTGTGAAGTATTTGCGTAATAAAATATTGTTATTGCATGTATCTCCATCTCAACCCTATTTAGGGTTTCAACATTTAGTGATCTAGCTTATTTTATAATACAAATAAGGCTCCAAAAAGCTATAGAGAAAAGGGAAGAAGTTTTGGGTCAAAGATTTGATCATGAAGGATTTAAGATATTTAAGAAAGTGAAAAGAATGTGACTTAAAATGACTTACTGAGGATGGGGCAAAGAAAATATATACTGTATCAAATGAAGGCTATGTAGGATTTCAAGGAACCACGGTAATTAAACAACAAGATATCAAGATGGAGTTCAATGACCTACCTCTTTTGGTCAATATAGAATACAAAATAAAGTGTTGACTATAATTCAGAAAGTAAAGACAATTCCCCTGTAACAGAAACTTATATCCAACCCAAAGAGGAGAATCTAGTAGCAGAATCAATAAGTCTGCTCTCTCTGGAAGATTGGACTCTGGCAAGAAACCAGAAGGATAATTCTATGACAGAGGCATGCCAGTGGCCAAAAGCCCTATTTCAAGAAGAAAGTATTGTTCTAATAGCAGGGAATGGTGCTTTCACTTTGATATCTGATTGTGGCAGATTTGATGATGATTTCCAGTATTTCTAATATGGTAGATGTGGCCACTTTAACCTCTGTTTGATCTCAGAATGAGCAGAAGTCCTAAATATTCCCAAGATGATGTTAACGAATAGGACTACTCTCTTTTTTCTTAACCAAAAAATTCACTGAAATTCACCTTGGCTTTGAAAGAAAGGCCAATATAAGCTCGAAATTTGAATTTTTTGGGTCATTTTTTTTTGTTTTGTAGTAACCAGAAATATTAAATTCTCAAGGTAAAAGCTTATATTCTTATTATATTTCATTTTACTTAAGTTTAAGATGACCATTAATAATTCAACGATGTTTGAGAGTGGATTCAACCTCATATAACTTCATATGAGGAAAATAGAATTTGATATCCCATTCAGAATTCAACAGAATTAACAGCTTTTTTGGTTTCAACATTCTAGGATTGTTGGGTTTGCAATATTTCAAGACTAAATTCTATCATGTATGAGGGTATGGGATTGGCATTTAATCAAGAGAACCAAGCCCTCTATGAACCCCTTTGTTGGCGGTGTTCACTATTGGAGTAATCCGTCATGACCTTAATAATAAATTACCTTTCACTCAAGTCAAAACCATTGATTACTAATTAGGAATGTTAAAATTTCTACCTAATTTTACAGCTTGGATTAGCCAATTTCATCAAAATTGGATGGTGTTTCATTGCAAAAAAACATGGTGGATGGACTTGGACCCACAAATATTACCGAGTACTAGTACTAATATACTTGGAGGATCAAGGAAGAGGCCAAAGGATGACGTAGAGGTTGCTATCGAAGACGAGGATCCCAATATCGGGTATGATTTTGATTATATGTAATTATTTGTTGTCGCGTGATGTTTTTTGGACAATGGCTGCCATTTAGAGCCTTTGAAGTATTGCAAGCACTATCACAATATTATGATGCACAACCCTTACATGATAAAAATATGGAACTACTAGTAGTACAATCAATATGATAAAATTGAATAACATGTTTACCTGTAAGTTACCACAAAAATACTTCTGAACATACAATTTCAACCATCATTCTATGTCTGTTAAAGAATTCAAGAGTGCCATGTTGAAATAAACCTTTAATTGGAAAAATGGTTACATGTTAAATATGAACCCATATCACATATTCTCTATAGTCCTATTCAGAACAACTTTTCCCTGTAAAGTTAATTTGACCTACCGTCATTGCTCAAAGAGAAAAAGAAAAAATACTTGCAGAGCATCACCATATAAAGCTAGCAAATGCTTCAAAATAGTACAACTACATGTTTTCCTACAAAAACAAGGTAGCCTACTAGAAACAAGGGCCAATTTACATCATACACACCATCACTCAGTCATCATTGTTGACATGAGCATACATCTACAAAAAATATTAATAAAGACATGCATTAGCATTTACAATCCCAACTTTTCCAAGGGAACACTAGATGAGCTAGCAAGTTCTACTCAAGTACTCTGGAAAAGAATATGCAAATGCATAAAATACTCTAGCATAGTGGCTTAACAAACAAAGCAGGGCCCTTGTGAAAAACTTGAATAGAAATCAAACTCAAAGATGCCTCCACAATGTGGGCACTCAACTCATCAATAATACAAATAGTGAACATGTAGAAAACATAATTGTGATAACAACAGCACAATATAGAGAACATGGAAGGAAAGTTAAGGACAACTGCACCAAAAATATCCAAACCTTAAGGTTCAAACTCACCTGCAACATACATCGATGGAAAATCAGTGAATTCAGATGTTTTAAAAACAAGATTTTCTCCATATAAATGCTATTTAAAATGAAATTATATTAATGACCACAAGTGACCAAAGTATGTCATTGGAAATATAAAGGACAAGCAATAAGAGCAAAGTATGTCATTGGAAAGATAAAGTACAATCAATAAGAGCAATGGAAGAGTGAGTGGAGCATCTAAGAAGTTTAGCTTATTCTGCCTTGCCCTTGTGAAGACAGTATACACTAAAAGGCTAGCTTATTCTCCATATTTTCTACTTGTTCAAGAAGATGGGTATTTGTCATTCTATGGAAGTATGGTATCTGAAGCCCTGGCTGTACAGTATCCTCTTAGGTTACTAAGCTGAACTCTAATGCAATTGGGTTATTTGAATTTTGAACTATATTGTAGTTATTAAGTTAACAACCATGGAAACATCATTTCTAGTTTGTGAAAAGGAAGAGAGGACAACAACAGTTTTTTCCTGTAAATTCTCTACGCTTACCATTGACCAGGAGAAAATTTAAAAATAGAAATAGAAAAGACAGGGCATGATTGATCTGAAGTAAGTATATATTTATTGGCTACAATAATTAAGAAATTAGTTCATCCCAAGGAGGCTTGACAGGACAGGACCCAAATCCACAGCAGAATGTAAAGAGCCAGCTCCTCAAATCTACCTTTTTATTAGTGAAACTGTTATATAGAAAAGAAAAAATGAAAATGGAATCGCCCTTACCAGCACCCGGGGTGATGCATACAAGTCCAGTTATCATGCCCTGAACACCTCCAATGACTGATGGTTTCTTGAAAAATATAACATCCAGGCAAGTCCATACAAGAAGGCTGGTAGCTGCACATATGTTAGTATTCAAGACTGCCATGGACGAAACAACATTGGCAGCATAAGGGCCGCCTCCATTAAACCCTGACCAACCCATCCACAAAAGTCCTGCTCCAGTCAGCATAAGCAACACATTGTTTGGAGGAAATCTTTCACGATATTACTTGGTTCCTTAGCATACCTATAATAGGAAAATTTTGCAGCTCTGATTCAGAACAGAGAAATTAATTCAAAAGATTGCGATTCAATCATAGATATAAATGAGTAAATCAAATGTGAATGGGTTAAATAAGGGGGGCTATATAAGTATTACCCGAATTTGAATCTTCTCATTTGAGTTGGTGAAATTGAACTATCAATCTAGACTGGTACTGTCGTCCCATTCTGGTAGGCTACTGGAAGCCCATCCATGGCTGCTACAAACCAAAAAACTCAAATCCAATCACCAAATTCAAAGCTCTTCACATAATCCATGAAAATACATGAAGTTAGTTGTCACAGAAACACGATGCATTACAAGATTTCACGCTCTGCAATCCCTTGCCTCTTCACACCATACCACAGGGGATTCACCATAGAAAACCCTTAACACCATACCACAGGGGCTTCACCACAGAAAACCCTGGCCTTCGGCCGACGCAATTTCTCTGTAGCGCTCTCATTGCCATTCCAGGGGGCCATTTGGCATCCCGACCATATATAATATACCTAAATGTATTGTGCATTGCTCTATTAAATAAAAAAACCCTAACCACCCTTATTATATAAGCAATATAATATTGTGGTTTTCATGTTTAATTAATACCCCCAATATGAATGAACGTGGTATAATATTGACCCTCTAGTGAAGACCCTGTGGCTTAAAGTGACAAATTTAGGTATAACAGATGCCCCCTAAAGTGTGAGGTCAAAAGAAATATGATGACCGAAACACTTTACCAATAAATGAGTCTACAGAGATAGCTGAAAGGAGACTGGAGAGGAGCTGCAAGGAAACATCAACAATATGTCAAATAACTACGAAGCGGGCATACCCATGCTCGGGAAAAAAAAACGTCAACATGGCTACCAACCAATACAATAAAGATCCATGATAGTGTTGACGGAACAATGATTGAAGACAGATCATGGCTACTAGACTGAAAGCGTAGATCCATGATATAATAATGACACAACCACGACCAATACAAAAGTGGATCTATGTGACAGGACATGAGGTCACCAACATAATGTCTATGTGGGAAACTACTCAAAGATCACCATCGTAGCCTGGATGTAAAAGAAACATCAGAACCATCTAGGGTCTTCTACCCGAACCCAAAGTAATACAAATCTAACCATGTGATTACAAGGTGTTGAAGTCGAACATGGAAGAGACAACTTGATTACCAACCAATGATGTGAAATCACCAATGATGACAATGATCCCCAATTTATCTCTAGTACAACCCAACGAATTTGAATAAGGATTTTTTGAGGTCGAACATTCGATGGATTATCCGATCAGAGTTCAATAATGGAAACCTATTGTCGAATACGAGGAAACCTGGCATTGAGGCATGTAGGTACTAAGGTATACGGTTGGTTCTTAAGCCTAATTATTGAATAATGAGTTGAAGTCGACAGGAATAGACTCATCGAAGGAGGGTCATAATGAATCCCACATCATCGACACGAAACCGATATAGGAAAGAGGTGCGGAGTGATGGATCAAATGAGCATGGACTGGCACAAAAGGCGTAGGTTGAAAATATTGCAGAAGGTTGACTTAGGTTAACATTGGTCCTTTGAACATATAACAACATGAGATATGACTTGGCAGCAGGGATTAACAAAGGTGACAACCAAAAGGCGAGCTGACTCAAGTTAATATATTGATTAAAAGACAACTCACGATTGTAGTTATGACCCGGATGTATATTGAATACCCAAAGAAGAAAAGGCGTGGATGCATGCCATGTTCAAAGGTAACGAATCATAGGATTCCAAAAATATAGACTTGGCGTATTCCCCCATTTTCCCCCATCATGTTTGATGAGTACCTCTTTTTTTTTAATGAGCTTGAGGATGATAACAGATGCTCGATATAGCTCACCTTGGGGTGAGTCCAACCTTGTATATTTTATGAAATCAAGGGAGGAGAAGTTCGGTCCCATAGGGATCCTTTGATGTTTCATTTTACGAGTCCAAAGAAGGAAAACTCAACGATTTTTCATGTTTAGAGAGTCTGAAATAATCTAAAGAAGACTCCAAAGTTTGTATTTTTTCATAAAAGTTAGTCCCCGGACCCAAAAAAGTGTAAATAATATCTGGAGAAACTCTCTTAATCAAAGGTTGACCAAGGTGTACCTTTCTCGTATATAGTCTAGATGGTCCGAAAAAGGGATAACCTACCACCGAATAGACGACCTTTCAAATACTCTTACAAGTGTGAAAGAGACAAGTGCACTTGGAAATCTTTTCTTAATTTGGGAGTTTGAAAAGAGCTTAAAGGAAACTCCAGCGGTTCCGTTTTCGTGAGTTAATCACCTTAGTCTGAAAAAGGGAGAAAATAATACTAAGATGATACTTTCCTCATTGTTTTACGAGCACGAGTAAAGTGGACTAAGCTCGACATTGTTTTACTTGGGTTTAACAAGAACAAATCAAGTTTGAAAAGCGCTTGGAAACTCTTTCATAGTTTAGATCGAGAGCACTAAAGAGAGAAAATGAGCTCAAAGAAGGTCAAATTAACAACTCCACCAGTGTGAACAACTTGGATGAACCTGTCAAAACCCTAGAAAAATACATTAGAACATAATAAATGTGAAAATAGACTCTAAACAAAGGTCATTAGTTTAAAAATAGGCAAAAATGACCAAGTAACAATGGGTAATTTTTAAAACCTTACATATTCCTTGAAACCTTACAAATTCCACCTATATCCCTATTCTAAGTCCAAGGATCCCCTTGAGAAGTCATGTCTTGTGTTTGGAGGTGTCTACATATTTATTAGCCTTGAATCCCTAAAAGCATCATTTAGTGCCTAAGGCTTGGTTTCTTCCCTTAACCATGTAAATGATGCCTAGTCCCATATGTACTTATCAAAATTTCATAATAGTATTGGTATCTACACACATAGGCTAAGTATACCCTCACAAATCCATGTATAGTGGTTTGAGGTGCTTTTATTGACCAAATATGTTTAGAAGATTCCTATAAGACTTAAGGTAGAAGTTTCCTCACTCAACCATGTCTAGGGCCCAAGACCCTACATAATGCTCAAATATTCCTAATGGAATTAATACCCATCAAATAATTTGATAATTAATTATTACTATTAATAAAAAAATTATCATTTAAACAATTAAATTTCAATTCAAAACACTTTTATCACCATCTTTATAATCTTAATAAATTAAAATTGATTATATTTAATCATCTTTCAATAATAATTTTGTAAAATGCATATATTTATTTATTTGAAGTGACAATAATATAAAAAGTAAACAATTGAATCAATTATTTTAAATTGTTATATATATTTATGGTGCAAACCCTAATATTAAAAGCATTTATTTGCTTGAATTAAAATAAAAAATAAATCATTGAAGTGGGTTATTTATAAAAATAATTACTTGTGAATTTGTTTTATGGTTGGTGCAAACCTTCATAATTAAAATGTATTTGTAAGTGTCAATGTGGAAAATGATTTATCACCACCTTATTGTACTTGTCAAAGTATCATACACCACTTCCCTAATTAACATATATGATGTGGCATGCCATTTCCAATAAGATTAACAAATACTATCACCAATTTAATACCATATAATGTAAGCGGTGCTAATATCTCCATATTAACACCATATAATATAAGTGGGGCTAACTTGTGGTGCTAAAGATGGACTTAAGCTAGTGATTAAAATCTAATAATGATACTAATGTCCATCAACAAATTTAATAAGCTCAACATAAAAAAATTCAATTGAATAATCAAATTTCTATTGAAATAATTTTTATTGCTACTTTAAAATATTAATAATTAAAAATGGTTATTGTTATTGTTTGTCAATATTAAGAGTCCTAAGTATTTATTTTTAAATAGTATTACAAATGAATAATTGAATTAAATTGAAGCACGTGAATTTATTTGTTTAAATAGTGTAAAAATACGAAATTGAATTTGTTGGGATTGTGGTGCAAAAACTCATAAATTAGTCTTGATCATTTATTTGAATGAAAACAATTATAAATAATTAAATTAAATTATTTACAAAATAATTATTTGTGAAATGGTTGTGTTTATGGTGAAAATCCTCATAAATAAATCCTACATGTACATGTCCATGTGACAAATAATTATTAGCACCACTTTATGGTACTTGCCAACATGTCATTTATCTTAATATACATAAGTAAAAACATAATTTCCAATAAACATTAACAAAATTTTAACACCACAAAATATATGTGGTCCTTACGTAATCAAATACACATTTTGTTGTTGAGAGGATGGACGACTTACGTATAATTCTTTACAGTTCAGTCACAACTTTTGTTTTATTGCTTATGAAGATGAATGTACTTTTTTTGTTGAAATGACATTCTATTAAATAAATTTACCCCTATCCAAAATCCCAAAGGCATAAAAGGGACAAAACATCGCCATCATACAACAATGGCAATTCATAAATCTTAGTAGAGGTTGCCTTGGGGAATGTGGTAGAATGATCTTGGGTTTTGTGAGAAAAAATATGATCATTTAATGCAACATTTGCATCTTCTTCCAACCATGTGTATTATGATGTTAATCTTTGTCCCTAAAAGAATAATATTTGGTTGGCTTCTTCTCCTTTCATTTGGATCCCTAGCATGAATATGGAGGAGAAGTCATTATAGGAGAATTAGTAACAAATGGTTTGGTGTCATTGTTACCATGAAAAAACAAATCTTTATGTTAGGATCCTTTATAATAATTCTTAAAGGGTTTGGTGTCATTGTTACCGTGAAAAAAAAAATCTTTTTTGGAACATATTTCAAGTGCCTCCATGTGCAAGATCTTGTCTTTCTCATTGATAATCCTCTACTGCCAAGTGTTGTGCAAAATACTCAATCACCTATTGATTTTCTTCCTGATCTGGGATCTGAAATAGTTTGTTTGAAATTTGAAGAAGTTTTGATGCCTATCAAAAATTGGATGAATTCATTAACTTGCCAAATGCCCTCAAATATTAGAATGATTCAAAGGCTGGTATTTTAAATTTAAAAGTTCCTCCACTTGTCATCAATCTCCTTGGAATATTGTATTAGAAAACTGTGGATTCACCAGCGCTATAAGAGGAAATGAGATGATCATCAATAATTATGAGAAGTTTATTGCAAATCTTGTTGAGTTCATCCTCAACTTTGTGATGGTACTTCTTGATCTGTTTGAAAATAAGTTCATTACCCTTTTTCTCTTCTTTTTGCTCAATGGAGGACATATATTCCATGAGGCTCTCGACACCCCATTGACATTCTTGTATCCAACTAAGAGCAGGTTTCTCTCAACAACTTGGCACAAGTTTCTAATCACACTTGGGCATGATAAGCACTATCTGATACTCATAAAATTGGCAATGAGCACATACAACACTTGATAATCCCTTTCGCTCCAAACTCTATGAAATTTCCATTAACAACACCTTACACGATCTTGAGGTTTTTGGCGATGGTATTGAAATTCAGTGAGAATGATCAACATTAAGTGCCAATGCAAGAGATGGTAGACGATGTGTCCATTCCACCTAAAGGAATTTATCATGACATGGTATTGTATTCATTAGATTCTAAAGTGATACTAATGACCTAATGGATTCATGGGATGTACATGATTCTTGAGGTCCATTCCTTGTTATAGGGACAAAATTTGGGGTCTTAAAACATAAATTTTGTGTATGGGACTTACGGGTCATACGTTGTGCCTAATTCTTCTACAAGAACCTTAAATAATTAAGGAACATTTAGTATACAAGTAAGACATCTTGGTAATGTTGAGGTTTAACACACTACAAATAGTTGTCAAGGTCTAAGCCATGCTCTAGGGACAAAAGGGAGGGTATTAAGTTATAGTATTTATGTACATGGTTGATGGGCTATATTGCATAGGGACAAAGAACATGATAAAATCTCCACATAGTAAACATATTCCATATGAGCAAGATATCATGTCCATTTTGATGTTTAGAATACCATGGATGGTTCTTCAAACATAAGCCATGATACATGGCCAAAATTCCAGGTCTTAGATCATAACATTAGTTTGCAAGGTTGAAGGGTCATGCATAAGGCCCAAATCCACAACCAATCCTTGCATGCAAAATATTTATCATGTAAGGGAGATATGTTTTAAGGTATAACAATCCGCAGATAGTTCTAAATTCCTAGGCCATGGTATAAGGAAAATAGATAATGTCTTAGGCCATATGGGTTCTCTATGAAATTGATGGGGACATATGGAACCCAAGGGAAACCTGCAATCCCTACATAAGGAATTTGTCACATGATTAATGTAGAAATTTCAAATGAAAAAAAGGATTTTAAAGAAAAAAAACATTGCATCACCCTTTAACTATAGGTTTCTAAAATATTAACCATATGAATTTTCATCCTTAGGGATTCTAAGAAATATAATATAAAACAACATCATAAGGGAATGAATATATTTCAATTCTTAACAAATCCGAACTTCTAGGAAATCCAAGAGAAATGATGCCAAAGTGTTTCGATAAGTTTCATCCCTCCAGGGAATCTTATATTGCGTAAACCATATTTTAAAACTCTTTATTTACAAAAATAAATGAAACATTAAAAAATCCTTATCTTCTTTAATTATAATGAAGTTAATCACTCAACATAATTTCCCCTAACTTATGTCAAATCCACAAGACATGCATAGAAAAATTATATACCATGAAGAACATAGATGGTTGAAAATAAAATCGACAAATTACATAAGTATTGAATCAAGTGAAAATTCAATGAAAACTTCATCAATATGAATATGATCAAGTTGTACATACAAGATCGTCATCACAGGGCTACTAAAAAAAACTACATATCCAAAACCCTAGCTAGCAAAAACCAAGAAAAAATCTAGTTAAACCAAGGATAATCAACAAGCATTAATCACTCAAGATAAAATTCCTTTGAGGTAAACACGCCTCCCCCCCAAAAAAAAAGTCTTGAGAATTGGATTTTTGGGGGAAGTCTTTAAACAACCGCCCCCAAAAATCCAATTCTCATGACTTTTTTTTTTTGGGGGGGGGGGGTCTTTCAAAACCCTCCCAAAAAGTCATGCTAATTGGACTTTTGGGGGCGGCTTTAAAATAATTGCCCCCAACAATCCAATTCTCATTAATTTTAAGGGGGGTTTTCCAAAAACTATCTTGAAAAGGACCTTTAGGAGGGATCTTTCAACACCCCCCCAAAAATGTCATGACAATTAGACTTTTAAGGGGGGGATTTTTAAGAACCGCCTTGAAAAGGACCATTAGGGGCGGTCTTTCAACCCCCCCCCCTCTGAAAAAAATAAAAATTCATGACAATTGGACTTTTGAGGGTGACTTTATACAACCGCCCCCAGAAGTCCAAATTCTCGTGACTTTTAAGGGGTTTCTTTTTTAAACTGCCTTGAAAAGGACCTTTAGGGGGGTCTTTCAAACCCCCCCAAAAAATTCATGTCAATTAGCCTTTTTGGGGTAGATTTATAACAACCGTCCCCAAAACTCCAAATTCTCATGACTTTTGGGTGCAATTTTAAAACAACCGTTCACGAAAGTCCAATTATCATGAATTTTGGGGGTGGATTTAAAACAACCGCCCCCAAAAGTCCAATTCTCGTGACTTTTGAAGGGGGGGTTTTTAAAAACCGCCTTGAAAAGGACCTTTAGGGGGTATTTCCAACCCCATCCCCCAAAAAATGTCCTGAGAATTGGAATTTTGGGAGGGGGTTTAAAAACTCGTCCCCAAAAGTCCAATTCTCAGGACTTTTGAGGGGGATTTTAAGAACCGCCCCCAAAGACCTAAATTTGTTTTTTTTTTGGGGGGGGGGGTTAGCAAAACCGCCGCAAGCCAAAACCACCCCTAAAAGGGTGATTTGTTGTAGTGTTGAGTCCTTGCTTGTGTGCAAAAGGTGAGCTACACTACTTTTCCTAAAACATGAGAACTAAGAAAAGAACATAAGATGTCAATACTAACAACTTCTATGAAATGGAAAGCAATATGTCTTGAACACTAGTGATGACTATGAGGGTCGTTGAAAGCCCCAAAGTGTTTTACCTAAGTACATTTAAAGGGAAGGCCCCTTTACTTCCTAATATTGGGCTGAGTGAGCTAATTACTAAAGAAAAATTTAACTATTCCAAGTTATTTTAATTTTGGCTCATTAGTGAGCAGTCATTGGGACTGCAAGATTTGAGCAAAGCAAATAAAAAGCAAAATAAAAGATAGTAATGTGGGTTTTTGTAATACATATGCTAATAGCATAGTTACAACACAACATAGATGTGTGAGCAGAGAGAAAGTTACCACGTGGGATAAAGTATGATAAACTGTGGAGTATCACAACTATCGAAGGAAAATCTATGTAGATAGCGCACATAGAGCATTGAGATCTGTGCTACTATGTAAACAACAATTACGTCCAAGAGGACGCTGAATTTAAGGAATGGAGGGTATGAAACTAATCTCCTGCACAACACAAGCACCTAGAATTAGTTATTTAGCAAATAACAACCTAGTTAATAAGAAATGAACAAAAATGAAGTAAAGTTGCAATAAATACTCTTGTGGGAAAAATAACACAAAGGTGTGTAGCTCTTCCCACTTGAGGGGTGAAAGTTTTGGACGTTCTTAACAAGGCCTAGTATTGTGCTACTAAAGCAAATGTAATAGCTCGAAATGTATCCTGCAAGCTCTTTTAGTAAACAAAGTAAAATAAAAACAAATAACTTGAAATAAACAAAAGGAGTGAGGATATGCAAGCCACAACAAGAATCAAATGCTAAAACCAATTTAGATTTCCCAATGGTTAAGCTTGTTAAATGTAGTGTCACCTAGGAGGTGTGGGCTTCAAGGGAAGCTCACAATATCCCTTAGGGAGGTCTTTTTTTCCCACACTAAATGATAAATAACTTAAAGAACAAATGAGAGAAACACTTTCCCCTTGGAGGAAGGTGGCAAGGGAGGTTGAGGGATGCCAATAGGTGGAGGAAGAGGGGGAAGAAGTTCCAAAACAATTCCAACGACATAATATTGCTCTAATTTTCTCTACTTAGTTGCATGCCCATGGATTCCTTTTATAGGCCAAGACATGTCCAAGAAACATCTAGATCTAAGTGTAAACCCCATCACCTCATGAACTAGCCCCAAAGTACACAAAGGGGGCTATTCAGTGCTTGAAGATCCAAATTCATTTTTTTTGTTTCTAAGGGAGATTTCATGATCCTTTAATGCGCAACAAGTGGTTGATATCCCGTCATTTTTTACAGTTGCACATATATTGAAGGATAATCCACTAGGCTAGCACAGGAACATAACTGATAACACACACTGTAGCATGGGATAACATGGATTTACTTGCCCAACATCTTATTTGGATTGATTTTTGGCATTTTTGGACTCATGTTGCTTTTTGGATCTGATGAGGACGTCTTCGATGAGTTGCATGCTATATGTTGATGACGCCTTACTGCAATATTAGCTAAAATGTCACATTTGTGCAAAATTCGAGCATTAACAATGTTCCTGAACACCCCCTTTTTACAAATGATCACACATATAAGAAGATACATTTTTTGTTTGTTTGGAGTAGTCATTACTACTCTCCCCTTCAATGCCCGTGTGTCAGAGGAACCATTCAACAAAAGTGCTTCTCAACACTCCTACATATCATGCATTATCTCTTGTTGTGGTAGCATCCCTAGTCGCCTTTGTTCAAAGTATCCTACGATGAGTCACACTTAATAATGATGCCCATTTCCAAGAGTAACAAGTCCCTCCCCCCATTTTGAGTCATATCCCCTGGTACCCCAATTGTGTTTTTCCATTGATCCCATCAAGAAGTATCACATGTGCTTCTAGGTCATCCTTTCCTACATACTCTGAAAAAAGGAAGTTTGAGTCCCTTGCTCATTTATCCTTGTGTCCCCAATCAGTGTCTCAGTTAATTGTCCACTGTCCCTTTTATATTGGTATTATTTCTCACACGTCTATTAAGGAAACATCATTTCCTTAGCAGTCGCAGGCCTCCTTCTATCGATATCAACACATCTATTCTAGAAGATAGAACCAAAGGTATCATGTACCTTGGTCTTATTATCATTATCGATGACTCACTTGGACCAACTGAAGGGAGACATCAATGCCCTTCATTTCGGTTGTTTCTCACATGCTCGATGTTAGATCACTTATCGCACTATCAATATTCATACATGATGATGATCCTTTCAGTATTTGGTCGAAGACCCTGGATGTCTATGACTCCTACTCTTGATGGAGTTTGCTATTCAGTTATGTATATTTGAGATATTCAGGCTGCATTAGGCGACAATATTATAGTAACCCTAGTCACATGATCCATTTGGTATCTAGTTACGGATGTAGTTCCCAGAGCATGATGACTCCATTTTTACAATTATATGAGTCATTACAGATTATTGATCCACTTCCAATTTCAACAGAGAAGCATTCATTGTGATCAAGCATTCCTTTAAAATGTCGTTGTTCCACCATAAATTCTACAAATCGTATTGGGTTGGACCATACTTATGTACTTTCTGTAGTCTCTCTTGGACATTTATGATGTACATAGTGATTCTTCATGTATTTACTAGACCCCCAATGGGCCTGGATCTCCTCTTTTGATGTACACAATGATTATTCATGTATCCATTTGATCCCCACTAGATCCATATCCCTTTCCATTTTTCATACATGGACACGAGCATGGGTATGCCTTCCTCATCCATATATATTTTATATCATATGCACCATTGTGTTTGCATGAAAAGACCATCGTAGTAATTTCAAAAGGAGAGTTCTCTCAGAATTGGTCTCCATTCTCCACCCCACTGTCACACTTATCTCCCACTAGGAAAATACTATGATGTAGGTTGACCATATGATGAGCTCTTGGCCTCACACATCATGGGGCAATCTGTTAAAAGGAAATATTGTCTCACCTGCTATATCACCAACTTAATCACCTTCATATATCATCATGACACCTCATTCATATCCCTTGGACCTTAGAAATTCAGTAAAAAAAACCAAAAGTGAAAGCTAAGCCTCAAAAAGTTCCTCATAACCCAGTTCACACTTAATCCCTTGATAAGAGAGACCTGGGTCACGCATAATCCTTTGCTATTTTTGATTCAATTCACACAAAATCACTAAAAAAGTGTGACCCAATAGTCAGCTTACCTTTCATCTCATTATGCTTCATGTCCAATGAAAATAAAAACAAAGTGACACGAGTCTCTACGTGATTGGTGAGTTTAGAGCCCAACGTTCAACCTCAAACTCCCATACTCAGTTATAAAAGTGACACCAAGGTCCCTCATTCCATACATCTTCTCCTTTCCATTTGTTCATTTTCGTCACTCTGTCAAATTTTCATCAAGACCGAAGGATACCATTTATCACTTCACTCTCATCTTTGTTGGATATTCCCTGTTGTGGCGTGGCCAGATAACCAAAAGGATGTGAGGAGAGCCAACAAACCCTCTCTCAGAAAAATGTAGTAGCCTCCTCCTCTGTTGGCTGTCAACTCCTTCTTGAGGTTTTGAGTGTAGACCCAGGTACTTCGTGGTTCAAGGAACCAACAAAACCCCAATTCATCGGCCCTTTTGGCAACAGGCTACGCACAGCCTGAGGTCTCACCCGATGCGAAGCTGAGGGGGTGGTTGCAGAATCAAGTTTCCACAACCGGGTGATGCGATGGGGGGGGAAGGCTAATAAGCAGCGCAATGCGTTGTCGGTTGTGCAGATAGATAACTTCACGAACCTTCTGTTCCACATAGGGTACTTCGATGCACAACTGCGCTTGCACACTTGTGCCTCCTTTGACTGTGCGATACAGGATACCTTTGTGTTACGACAGTAAGCTATCAACATCTTACTCCGCAACAACCTTCAATGACTCGGTGCATCGCCAAGACTGTGCATCCTTGTCGGGATGTCCAATCCTAACCACTCTACTTAACATTCTTTATCCCTTTATTCTGCTCAAGTTCTTATCATTAAATTGCAAATGGTTTACTAAACATACACTACTGCGCGCTCCAACGCTGCGCTTAAACTCAATGTTCACTACTTGACCAATAGGTGGATTCATACATTACAATCGACAGATTCATACATGTTGAACACTTAACAATCCTTTGTGCATGCATTACTTAACATATTATTCCCATTCTCTGTGGCGAATACATATAAAAGCAATCACATAACAGAAGTTTCCAGCATTAAACATTCATACCAAGCAAATTAAACAATCATAAACACACATTGGTCACATAACACAGGGTTTAACATGGTTCACCCCACCGGATGGAGGCTACGTCCACAAGAACGGTTGTTAATATTGCTCTTAATGGGAAGTGTACAACCGTTCTTAGTTTGCGCACTCAGCTGCAGATTCTCTTCTCTCTCAGATAGGTCTCTACACACTCAGCTGTAGAGCCTTTACAATGGCTCTCTAAGATTAAGATTTTACAATATCCAAATACTTAACCAAAACCGAAGAGTATATCCCTTCCCTTACAATATTGTGCCTTATATATAGATCATGCCCATAGGTCATGTCTTTACAATCATTAGGCCGAAACCCTAAAGTTTCCAAAAATGGCGTGGCTAACTGCCACCCTAACTGTCACCGTCGATAGCCTGCTCCAGTTGGGCCACTCGTGGCTCACACGCTCTTCTGACAGCCGCAGTCCTCAAAACAGTTACAACTACATCATGGCCTGTCCCTTTCCACTTCTTCGCCTTCCTGTCGCCATCGACGTCGTGGCCTAGCTTCTCAACTGTTTGTCGCCACATGTTCGAACAGGTCGCTTTCATCTGCCATTTACCTGTTCCTTACCCAAAATAGGTCATGCCCTCGTCTGACCTTTACCCCTGTTCTGTCCCAAAAATATCTCATGTGCTACCATGCGCATTGTCCTACTGCGCGACCATGCCTTAGCCATTGCTGTCACGTGACACGTGCAAAACCTCAAAATTGTATGTTGCCTGCCGCTGCGCGCAATGCGTTTCCATAAAAACTGCTTTCTCTCCATGCCGCAGCGGGCAATGCACATTTATCAAAATTGCCTTTTCTTCCTGCTGTAGCACGCTACGTGCGCTTTTCCATACTTGTATATTTTTCCAACCCACTTGGGCCCAGCCCAACAAGTCCCTAACACTCACCTATGGCTCGTCCGAGCCACTTCCACTTGCGGACCCTGGTGCCGCGTCTTCCATCATCCCAAGATTTACTGTAAAGCTTTGCAGAGTTCCTTCTAACTCCGCAACTATGTTCTTGGCAGTCCAACCGAGTTTAGAGGAAACTCTGGATAGGTTGCGATGAACATCGCAGCGATATCCCTCTAAAGATCAATATCATGGCCATGTATTTCTTGAAACGGATTGACGGGGCGTGGCTCGCTGCCATGTACTTCCTACCAACGACCGTCATTCCCGCGGAACCTTGATCATCAAACTCTTGTGCGCCTTTATGAGTGGTCTATCAGTTTTCTTATTGGCACACAAGTTCATCTACGTCACCAAGCTGGGAAACAGGCCGGTTGTTTCGACACATCTGTTTCGCGACTCGGGTCGTCTCCCGCGGGGCTCTATCTACCTCTTCTCCTGGTGATTCTAAATGCAGGGAGACCATAGTTTTTTGAATGATCACTAACTTCGTAGACATCTTGGATGAAACTCTATGGTTACACTTACCGAGTGCCACATTACTATTGACGATTAGGGACTCGGTAGACATCTCAGATGAAACCCCAGGGTGATGTCTCCCGAGAGTTACAGCAGATGCTTCTCTGGATTGCTCATGGACGCTCGTTGTCCTAGATCTTAAGGCACCAGTGGTGCTTCCACTGGAGATGAAGTGCACCATGGCACCTGGCCAGTTCTCTTATTCCTGGGCCTTCTTGGCCTTTATTTCAACTAGCAAATCTCAGAGTATATCCCGGGGTCAGTGACTACCCTGGGAAACTAATATAACTAAGAATTGTTCTCTCGACGCTTGTAGGGTTCAGTATATATATCCTGGCTTGCTTACGTCTCGGTATTTTAGAGTCCCTGGGGGGGGGGATCAGCTTCACATGATTCACATGCTATGAACTGGAGTAGCCATGTTAGCACCCGTGTAAGTTGATCGGCTGGCACCATCCCCCCATGATGTGTGATCAGTGCTAATCATGCTGCTCTTATGGCGGCTGCGTGCCAAGTGTCGATGTAGTGACCTGCTGCGTGGGTAGACAGACGATCATTGCTGAAGGTGATGGGCATTTACTCATGTCGTCTGGACATATGGTGTCACGCCAGCCTGAACGGTGTCTTCCACCATCGGGATCTCAGTCGTCGTCGTTATCAAGTGGTCTTATAATGAGTGTCTATGTCAGTGCAGGCATTTCGGATAAGGTCGTACTGTCTGGGAAACCGTACTCCATTTAACAGTTTATCAGATGACTCATGTACTATTTTCCACGGAACAACCTTCCTTGATGCTCCTCATGTCGCGCATTTGGCTACCGTCGCGAGCAACATCTCAGCCTAGTATCGCGTCGCTCTTCGTGTGTTTCCTATTTTGATCTTCGAAGCTTTTTGGAGAGGTTGGTAACCACGCATCATTCCTTTCCGCTTCCAACGATGCTGAACTTTGAACCAGTTATGTGGGGGAATGTGGATCTCAGTCTCCTCTTTCCTGTACGGGTTGTGGTGCAGCTTTAATAGTCCAGTCCCTGCAAGGTTGACAAAGTCATCAAATTCGGCGTAAATATAGAGAGATATAATGTTAAGGAGAGGAGAAAGGTCCTGTCGATGGTGCTGATTGTGATCTTGAGTTACTGTCATGGCGTTGGGTTCTTGAGTGCGAATGTAGTCAATATCGTTGCTCGATGCTATGTTAAGTACATCCTCAACTGTCGTCTCATCCGCTTGGTCGCCAAGCTCAAGCAAGCTAATGGTACCAGTGAGGAACTGATTGATCAATATTACTTCCCTCTTCAGCAGAAGTAGTTCCTCTGGGGTGAAGATCTCGTCATCGTACAGTGCTTCCGTGCAACCTATTTGCATGGAACTCATCCTGATCTTGTATCTTTTCCACAAATGTTTGTTCCAAACAGGAATCGGTATTCTTCGTCAAAAATTACTTTGCAACACTCTATCACATCACTGGTCTTAGCCGAGCAACAGAACCATTTGTTGGATGTCAACTCCTTCTTGAGGTTTCCAGTGTAGACCTAGGTACTTCGTGGTTCAAGGAACCAACAAAAACCTAATTCACCGGCCCTTTCGGCAACAGGCCGCGCGCATCCTGAGGTCTCACATGAGGCGAAGCTGAGGGGGTGGTTGTGGAATCAAGTTTCCACAATCGGGTGATGCGATGGGGGGGAAAGGCTAATACGCAGTGCAATGCGTTGTGGGTTGCGCAGATAGATAACTTCACGAACCTTCTGTTCCGCGTAGGGTACTTCAGTGCACAACTGCGCTTGCGCACTTGTGCCTCGTCTGACTGTGTGATACAGAATACCTTTGCATTACGACAGTAAGCTATCAAAATCTTACTCCGCAGCAACCTTCAATGACTCGGCGCATCGCCAAGACTGTGCGTCCTTGCTGGGCTGTCCAATCCTAACCACTCTACTTAACATTCTTTATCCCTTTATTCTGCTCAAGTTCTTATCATTAAATTGCAGATGGTTTACTAAACATACACTACTGCGCGCTCCAACGCTGCGCTTAAAATCAATATTCACTACTTGACCAATAGGTGGATTCATACATTACAATCGACAGATTCATACATGTTGAACACTTAACAATCCTCTGCGCATGCATTACTTAACATATTATTCCCATTCTCTACGGCGAATACATATAAAAGCAATCACATAACAGAAGTTTCTAGCATTAAACATTCATACCAAGCAATTTAAACAATAATAAACACACATTGGTCACATAACACAGGGTTTAATGTGGTTCACCCCCCCAGATGGAGGCTACGTCCACAAGAACGGTTTTTAATATTGCTCTTAATGGGAAGGGTACAACCATTCTTAATCTGTGCACTCAGCTGCAGACTCTCTTCTCTCTCAGATAGGTCTCTACGCACTCAGTTGCAGAGCCTTTACAATGGCTCTCTAAGATTAAGATTTTACAATATCCAAATACTTAACCAAAACCGAAGAGTATATCCCTTCCCTTACAATATTGTTCCTTATTTATAGATCATTCCCATAGGTCATGTCTTTACAATCATTAGGCTGAAACCCTAAAGTTTCCAAAACTGGCGTGGCTAACTTCCACCCTAGCTGTCGTGGTCGACAGCCTACTCCAGCTGGGGCACTCATGGCTCACACGCTCTTCTGACAGCCGTAGTCCTCAAAAAGGTTACAACTGCATCATGGCCTGTCCCTTTCCACTCCTTATCCTGCCTGTCGCCATCGGCGTCGTGGCCTAGCTTCTCAACTGCTTGCCGCCACACGTTCGAACAAGTTGCTTTCATCTACCATCTACCTGTTCCTTACCCAAAATAGGTCATGCCCTCATCTGACCATTACCCCTGTTCTGCCCCAAAAATAGCTCATGCACTACCATGCGCATCGTCCTACTGCGCGACCATGCCTTAGCCATTTCTGTCACACGACACTTGCAAAACCTCAAAATTGTTTATCGCCTACCACCGCGCGCAATGCGTTTCCATCAAAACTGCTTCCTCTCCCTGCCACAGTGCGCAATTATCAAAATTTCCTTTTCTTCCTACTGCAGTGCGCTACGCACGCTTTTACATACTTGTATATTTTTCCAACCCACTTGGGCCCAGCCCAATAGGCCCCTAACACTCACCTATGGCTCATCCCGAGCCACTTCCACTTGCAGACCCTGGTGCCGTGTCTTCCATCGTCCCAAGCTTTACTTTAAAGCTTTGCAAAGTTCCTTCTAACTCCGCAACTATGTTCTTGGTTGTCCAACCGAGTTTAGTGGAAACTCTGGATAGGTTGCGATGAACATCGCAGCGATATCCCTCTAAAGATCAATATCATGGCCATGTATTTCTTGAAACAGACTAACGAGGCGTGGCTCGTTGTCATGTACTTCCTGCCAACGACTATCATTCCCGCGGAACCTTGATCATCTAACTCTTGTGCGCCTTTCTGAGTGGTCTATTGGTTTTCTTACTGGCACACAAGTTCATCTATCTCACCAAGCCAGGAAACAGGCCGGTTGTTTCGGCACATCTATTTCACGACTCGGGTCGTCTCCTGCGGGGCTCTATCTACCTCTTCTCATGGTGATTCTAAATGCAGGGAGACCATAGTTGTTTGAATGATCACTAACTCTGTAGACATCTCGAATGAAACTCGATGGTTAAACTTACCGAGTGCCACGTTACTCTTGACGATTAGGGAATCCGTAGACATATCGGATGAAACCCCAGGGTGATGTCTCCCGATAGTTACAACAAATGCTTCTATGGATTTCTCATGGACGCTCGTCGTCCTAGATATTAAGGCACCAGTGGTGCTTCCACTGGAGATGAAGTGCACCATGGCACCTAGCCAGTTCTCTTCTTCCCGGGCCTTCTTGGCCTTTCTTTCAACTAGCAAATCTCAGAGTATATCCCGGTGTCAGTGACTACCCTTGGAAACTAATATAACTAAGAATTGTTCTCTTGACACTTGTAGGGTTCAGTATATATAGCTTGGTTTTCTTACGTCCCGGTATTTTAGAGTCCCCAGGGGGGGGGATCAGCTTCACGTGATTCACACGCTCTGAACTGGAGTAGCCACGTTGGCCCCCGTGTAAGCTGATCGGCTGGCATCATCCCCCCATGATGTGTGATCAGTGCTAATCATGCTGCTCTTATGGCGGCCGCATGCCAAGTGTCGATGTAGTGACCTGCTGCGTGGGTAGCCACACCATTTTGGTTTAACATTGTCAACATTATATGGGAAACCTGTTGTCAAATGAGGTTCAAACCTTTCACAGATGTTGCAATAATAGCTCGTTTGAACTATTTAGAAGTTATCTAGTCATCTTTATTCTAGGAATAGTCTTGGTTCCTCTTGGAATAGTCTTCTTTCTTCTAGGAATGTTCTCCTTTCATCACGGAATAGAATTATGTCATCTATAAATTGGCGTCAGTCATCATGTCAATAGTTATCTTTGGTGTGACCCTTCGACAAGCATGTCGTGCACCAAAGGTCGTTATGGTGCAAAGCAAGTTTTTGAAGTGATATCTGCATTAGTTCTAGCTTCTCTTCTACTCTTCTATCAACAAGTGTGATGATGATATCTGTATTTGAATCAACCTTTTGGCATTTCTTTAGGGTGTCCTCATATGTTGCAAATTCATGTAATATCAAGGGGTATTGATCTTGGGGTGTAAGCCTGCAACAAACCACTGGATCAAAATAGTTTGATCCATATACCACTGGATGGAATTTGGATAAGTATTTAAATCTCTTTTCACATTCATGAATTGTTTCACTTGGTATTTGAGTAATTGCTTATAACTTCTGGGTGGCCAAATGCCTATTGTTTTTGGGTTTGAAAAAATTCTAAAAAAATGTTCTTGATTTCTTGCTTTGATTTTCGTTGATCATCAGTAAAATCCATATACCATGTAAGTGCTATTTTTCAAATGCCACCTTCAAACTAATCTATCTGTCTATTCTCATCATCAATAA
Source organism: Larix kaempferi (assembly GCA_027924585.1). NCBI lineage: Eukaryota > Viridiplantae > Streptophyta > Pinopsida > Pinales > Pinaceae > Larix > Larix kaempferi. The sequence goes on along the minus strand of BSBM01001002.1, from coordinate 13,014,626 downwards.
GATTAGCTTCCCATATGGTTTCACAAACAAACCAATGTTTCGTGGGGTCCTTCTCCCCTTCATAACTAGGAATGTGAACATATTGAGGATAAGCCAAAATGAAAATTTTCTGATTTTTACCTAGTGTTGTAGGATTAGGAATATTAGTTGTCAATGTACTTACCTCTTTGTGATGAGTTCTATACCAGGAAATTGGAACTTTTTCTATTGAATCTTTGTCAATGTGTTGGATCTCAGACAGATTTCCCGCTTCAATTGATAGCATTGTTGTAAGGGGGGGTAACTCCATGTGTTCTAAATAGAATAAGTGAAAAAATTATTTCAAATGTAGGCACAAAATTAATCCAGTTACCATTAAGTGGTATATGGATCATCAATCAATCCACAATTTGTCCACATTCTTCTAGTTGACACCATATACTACCTTTTTCCAGTTCTAATTCCTAAGTCGGACTCGATAATTTCTCATAAATTAGAGCCATTATTCAAAAAGATCAGGAATTGATCGGTGAGTGTCGTAACTTTAGGAATAACAATATATAACGCTTTTGTAGTTTCCTCCATTGGAAAAGGTCCTATGATCAGTGCCTCACCCCCTCTCTCTCATCTGGTTGACATTCCCTTAACTTAGGTGGGAGTTTTGGCTTCTCGATTATCTCAACTTGCTTCTTCGTATTCCTCTTGTTACGATGGGGACTTAAGTTGTCCCTCAATTCTTCCCATTTTCTTTGTCTTTTCTCTCTTTCAATTTTCTAGATATTCGTTGTCTACTTTTGGCTATCCATTTGCTTCCATCGAGTCATAATTGAGTTCTTCCTAGGCTTCATTCTAGGTTATTTTCGTTGACTATCCTCATCTATTCATTTGGTCCATGTGGTTGATGACCCCCGCCATTTCCAACCCGACTACTTCTAGGTGACGGTTGTAGGTTAAACAATGGTATTCATTTGCTAAGGAAGTGTTCCCACTCTCGTTGAGGGATGAAGCACTCAAAGTATTTTTGTTTTTGTTCCCTATTGGAACTAGCACCAAGTCCTAAGGTAGGTCAATATTCGATTATATGATCGACTCCTTTTTCAATTAAAAACTTAAACAACAAAGTTGGAACTATATAGAAAACAATTGTCGTGAAAGTCATTATAAAATCTGGACCTAATGTAATCTAATGAAATCATTTTTTCTATGGCTTGTTCTTTGTAGAATTCATCGACTATATTTTCGACCCAGTCATGTAAATTCATATGTCCACCATTACAAAGCTTGTGCATTAGCAATATTTCATTATTGGTGTCTATATTTCTCATGAACGCTATCTAAGAACTTCTTTATTTCAAATGGAACGGTTTCTATGAATCGTTCATGAGATTCAGTGAAGAATTTATCTATGGCCTTTGTGAGGGTCAACTTGTTTCTTCGGGAATATTTTTAATGTAATTTGTGTTATTGTAAAATTCAAGCACATCAGATCTAGGAAACAAGAACAACATTACTAGAGATGCATGTGGCAAATTGTGTGTCAAAACACTGGTGCAAAAGGTTTGTAGCAGTTCATGCATTATCATTAACTCAGATGATGTTTTCAATGTGTAACAATGGAAACAATAGCCAAGCAATTAGAATCCTATGGAGGTCATTCAAATTGAATACATGAGAGTGGCTTACTGGTCAGTTAGCACCACTCATCACATTAGTTAAACGCTTAACTAACATGTAATTGACTCTAACATACTTTGAAACTGTCTAACTAAGTCTAACTGAATCTAGAACTCAACTGAATGCCCAAAATTAGGGGAGGGAACCTTTCTGACTTCAGTTAACTGAAATTTAGGTGAAATAACACCATATTAGGTCAAACTGAGTAGGAGGGATCCTTCTTGACTCCAGTTAGCTGAATATAATAATAAATTTTGTCAGTTGGACTGAGTAGGGCACTTTAGTCATGCAAATCACCCCAGTTTTCTCACTGAATGATGGATGAGGCCTAGTTAACTGATAATTATGGCCCAGTTGACTCCCCGAATGAAGGAGGAGGCCCAGTTCACTGAAACTCATGATCTGTTGATGATGTAAGCACACACTTGAGTCAAAATACTTAGGATAAGTGGTAAATTAGGTTGTTAATCCAAAATAAATGATGTGATGTTGGAAGATGACTCCAACACCCCCCCTTAAGATAATCTCATGTGTAGGAGTAAAATAAAATAATAAAAGGGCCCGGAAACAAAGGCCATAGGTCACCCAATACAGAAATAATCCAAAAAATGCTCAAAAAATCTAAGTGAGGAAAGAGGGAAAACCACAGTGGGAAAGAAACCCCCCCCTCAAAGTGAACACTGAAGGAAAGGATATAATCTGTCCTCACCATAGTAGAACTCACCCCCAACAGTGAACGAAGGTAAGATAACTTCTTGTCAGTGAAGCTCTTGGTGAAGATGTCTCCAATTTGCTCTTCTGTAGGGCAATATTGTAGTACAATGGTTCTATCGTGCACAAGTTCTCGGATGTGGTGCATGTGGATATCGATATGCTTGGTACTCTATCTCTGAACCGGATCTTTCGGTATCTTTATAGCACTTTGATTGTCACAAAAAATGACAATAGAAGTGGTGCTACCAATATCAAACTCTGCTAGAATACCCTACAACCAAACTGCCTGAATGCAAGCATTCCTCGATACTCTACCTCTGCTGAAGATAAGGAAATGGAAGACTTCTTTTTGCTTGACCAGAAAATAGGCCCCGTTCCAATCATGAAAACATATCCGGAAGTGGAATTCTGATCGATGTTATCACCCACCCAATCTAAATTAGTGAATCCAACCAAGAGTAAGATCGAAATCCGTAGCATAGTGAATGCCAAAATGTCTCATACCCTGCACATGATGAAAGATTCTTTTGGATGATTTCCAGTGAATCTCATGGGGATGTTTCATGTACCTTGACACCGCACTCACAGCATAAGAAATAACAGGCCTAGAGTGTGTCATATACAAAAGACTACCAATCAATTATCGGTAAAGTGTAGAATCCACCAACGGTGTAGAATCACCATCCTCAAGACTGATTCCTAAGAGGAATGGGAATGGCGACGCTTTACATTCTTCCATATTGAAATTTTTTAGCAAGTCAAAAGCATATTTTGATTGGGAAATCATGATCCCATCAAAATTCTGAGTGATCTTGAGACCAATAAATTGCTTCAACGGGCCTAAATCATTCATATCAAATGCTTGGTGTAAATTATTTTTTATAGTGCCGATCGAAGCAAGAATGCTTCCTTTAATCAATATGTCATCAAAATAAAGTACAATTATCATCAAATTAAATTCATTCTTTTGTATATGCACATTCGTATATCATTTGCATCTCGCAAAATTTTGTGACAAAAGAAAGGAATTCATCTTTGCATACCAAGCTCTTGAGGCTTGTTTTAAACCATACAATGATTTCCTTGATATGAAAACAAGTGTCAGATATGATATGTAACCTTCAGGATGCTTCATATATTTATCTTCCTTAATATACCCATGAATAAATGCACTCTTCACATCCATGTGGTGCACCTCCCAGTGCTTGGATGCGAAAATTGCCAAAACTAGGTGGATTGAGTCCATTTTTGCGACTGGTGCAAAAGTTTATGTGTAGTCCACACCTCGGACTTGTGAGAATCCTTTTTCCACCAATATTGATTTGTATTTTCAATTTGAACCATCAGCAGAAACCTTGGTTCGGTAGACCCATTTTTATTGAACCAATTTCCTCCCAGGTGGAAGAGAAACTAGCTCCCATGTTGCATTTTTCTGAAGAGAATTGTACTCTTCTTCCATGGCGGTTTTCCATATCGGATCTCGATGGGCATGGTAGTATGATTTAGGATCTAAAAAAATCATCAAAAAAAAAAAATCGGACAGAAATGGATCAGCATATGAAAGAGCCATACCTGCTCTTTGAAAGCCTGCTCGGGTTCTTCTTGGATCGGCACGATTTCCAATGTAAGAACCTACAGATGTGAGAGTCTTTTCTTCCCACTTTGGAAACTGAGGGGGCTCATCTAGATTTGAATCCGAACCTGATATTTAATGTTCATTAATATCATACATAATATCAGAAATATCAAAACATAAAATATCAGTATCTTCTTCCGAATTCTCTTCTGGAAGAGGAAGCAATTTGGCAGCTTCTTCCTCCACTAGTTGTAGATCATGAAGCGGTTCTTCAAATTGGACACTTCTCTCGATGAATATTATTTTGGATATGATATCCATGAGTTTGTATCATTTGTATTCTTTAGCATATCCAATGAGGATGCACTCAATACTTTGTGGTTCCAAGGATCCTCTCTTCTCAATCGGAATTCTAGCCCATGTAGTGGACCTGAAAACCCTGAGATGTGACACATCAAGCTTGTGACCAGTGTAGGATTCAAAAGGAGTTTTACCTTTGACGGATGAGTGTGGAAATCTGTTATGAATGTATGCAGCAAAATTCATGGCCTCAGCCCAAATATTTTAAGCCAAACCTTTCGTCTCAAGCATACAAGTAGCCATCTCTTTCAATGGTCGGTTTTTCCTCTCCTCTACACCATTATGTTGAGGTGTGTAGGGAACTCTGTGCTGGATTTGGATTCCATTTTCTGCACAAATTTGCAGAAGATATGATTTGATAATAGATATATTCTCCACCATTATCAGATCTAATAGCTTTGATCTTTCTCCCAGTGGAAGTCTCAACAAAAGCCTTGAAATTCTTGAACCTTTCAAGCACTTTCGATTTGTTCTTGAGAAAGTAGACCCATGTGAATCTGTAGAAGTCATCAATGAATAACAGAACATACTGAGCCATTAATGGATGGATTTGTTAAAGCAACATTGATATCACTATGGATCATCCCCAAAATACAAGAATCTCTGCTAGGTTTTCCTTGATCGAACTTGTGCTCAGGATGCTTGCCAATGATGCAACCCTTGCATATCCATTTTGAGGATTTGATGTTCGGAAGACCTTCAACCATGGAATTATTTTGTCGTAGATGAAAATATTTATAATTTAGGTTTACAAACCTATCATTCCATAGCCATCTAACCTCATTTCCATGAGGCAAAAGGGAACTTGGCTTTGAATACGATAAAAAATGGGAAAACTCATAGGTTTTGGAAACATGATTTGCCTTTCCTGTTGCAATGAGTTTCCGGTGCTAATCTAAGAAATTTAAACATAATTAGGGCTGAATACAACCTTCTTCGGCAAACCAGTATGTGTCATATGATACACAAAAAGCAGGTTCGAAGCTAGAGAAGGAACATAGATAATATTTAGAAAACTACCATGTTCTAAATGAATAGTACCTTTGAATTTCAATGAAATTTGTGAATCATATCCCATGTGGATGGAGATGCAGCTGTCAGAGTCTAATGATGAGAAGGATTATTTTCTTTCAACCATGTGATTCGAAGCTCCTGAACCTATGATAAGATCTGTAGAATTTGAAACACTTTCCATGAGTGCATGACCTCTTTCTGCATGATCATCATTTTCCTTCTTCCTTGCGCCATCTGGAAGAGTTATATTGTTCTTCTCCAACAGAGGGCAACCTGATCAATAGATTTATTCATGCATGAGATTTCATTATGAAAGCCCCTACCATGGTAAAAACACTTTGTCTTCTCCTTTCCCTTTTGCTTGTCTTTTCTTGAACCTAAGTGCTCATCTGACTGCTTGGAATTCTCCTTCTGCTTGGGATGATCAAACTTTGTCTTCTCTTTTTTCTTTTGCTTTCCTTTATAATTCAAAGCCTTGGGTCCCCCAGCAAATAGGGCTTGATATTTGGAGGATCACATGGACCCCATATGAACAAGCTTATCATGCTCTTTTTTTAAGGACTCAATGAATGCATTCAAGGATGGCATCTTCCAATTCATAATGGTGAGTTTTCCCAAATGGAAAGTAGAGACAAACATTGAATAATTTTCTCCTAGTTTCGAAACGATTGAAAGTATTAATCTGCTCCTAGTTTAGTTAAGAATGCAATAGGAGTTTGTGAGAAACCTGCAATCAAAGAAAAACAAACAATCTTTAGGTCGGCAACCTGCAATTTTCCAGTTGCATCAAACCCGGCATAGACTATCAAGTAAGCTTGATAAGTCGGGTGCACATTATTCAGGATTTATGTGGAAAACTTTAAGCTTCTGGTACAGTGTTGGAATATTTTTTAGCAAACTTGGTCAATATTCATTTGAAGAAATCGATAGAAGAGTTGCCTCATCCTTCCATCGCTCTGATACCATGTAAAATTCAAGCACAACTGATCTAGGAAACAAGAACAACAGTTACTAGAGATGAATGCGACAAATTGTGTGTCAAAACAATGGTGCAAAAGGTTTGCAGCAGTTCATGCATTATCATTAACTCAGATGATGTTTTCAATTTGTAATAATGGAAATAATAGCCAAGCAATTCGAATCCTAAGGAGTTCATTTGAATTGAATGCATGAGAGTGGATTACTGGTTAGTTAATACCACTCAACACATCATTTAACCACTTAACTACCATGTAATTGAGTCTAATAGACTCTGAAACTATCTAACTGAGTATGAATGAATCTAGAACTCAACTGAATGCCCAAAATTAGGGGAGGGCTCCTTTTTGACTTCAGTTAACTGAAATTTAGGTGAAATAACACCAGATTAGGTCAAACTGAGTAGTAGGGCACCTTTCTGACTCTAGTTAGTTGAATATAATAATAAATGATGTAATTTGGACTGAGTAGGGCACTTTAGTCATGCAAATCACCCCAGTTGGTTCCCTAAATGATGGAAGAGTCCCAGTTAACTGATATTGATGGCCCATTTGACTCCCCGAATGAAGGAGGAGGCTCAGTTCACTGAAACTGATGATATGTTGATGATGTAAGCACATAATTGAGTCAAAATACTTAGGATAAGTGGTAAATTAGGTTTTTAATCCCAAAAAAATTATGTGATGTTGGAAAATCCAACAAGTATTTATATTCCACCACTCTCTAATTTCTTCCTCACTCACCATTTATGTATGCATGACCATATGTTTTCCATATAGTACTACCTGTAACAGAACCGATATTGTAATCTATGGGATTACGTTAGGTTACCAGTAGCATATTACTATAGATTATCAAGTATGAGAATAAGCATACATAAAGGAGAAAGAAGAAGGAAGTATTGGTCACACCAGCAACAAGTTGTATATTATATTATCAGACCATAATGTACAAAAGATGGGGTAAATCATGTTATATTTCTTCTATATCAACAACATATATATGTATGTATGTATGTGGTGATGGTGATGACGAGGAAGGTGAATTGAGAGCATGTAGTATTTTTTCTTTGGGCAAGAAGATTAAGCAAAATAATCCGTTGATGAAGTTCTTATGGTGTGGAGCCTTGAAGATCTTAGGTATTTCCAACAATTGATGAGGTGGACAAAATAAAGTGAGAAAGTTAATTAAAATGAGAAAGATGAGAAGGATAGAACGTGGGATCAAAGTATTCCCACATTACAGCAAATTAAAATGATGAAGATAGGTTTAGAAGCCTCTAATGTGACAAACATTGTATATTTGGATGATGCTGATAAGATGGGAAAACAGTTTAGAGTTGATAGTGATAGAAGTAGGCATGAGGAGGCTGAGATGATATTTAGAATAGAGAAAAGAATGAAGATGAAGAAAAAATTTGTAGACTTTATATTTTGGAGCTAGAAAAATAAAGGTGGACATGAATTTTCTCACCCACATAATAAAAATGCCATATTCATTGTGGTTGTTATCACGAGAATTTTCAGTTGTAGTATGTGCTCCCAACATAAGGATTTTCTTTTTCTCTTACCTAGATATTTTGGTGCATATGCATCTAGTTCAAAACTAACAAGGATGTTTGCACTAGCCAAGTTGAAGTGGTGGACATATATTTTCCTATGCCAAAATTGAGTGGCTTGGTTAGTTTGTTGGTGTAGATAAATTTGGAAGATAAAATCATAGCCTTTAAATATATTTACAATCAAAATTCCATAGGTAATATCAATGTTTTTAGACCGAAATAATCATGATCGTTGGTGTTTTTTTCGCAAACAATCCACATTGGATTTTGGGCATTGCTTTCATATAAGGAAGTGGAGAAGAAAAACCATGTTTTGCATCCTCAACCGTTCTATATTAACTTTGAATGGTTCAATTATCTCCACAGTTAATTATGTTTTGGATGAGATTTCCTTGGGATAATCCTGGGATCTCCTCTACACCAACAGATCAACCCTTTATCCATCAGTTGACAAAAATGCAAGGGTTGTTTATTAACAAATCTACCCATGAAATATCAACCATCTTATCCATCCTCTTTTGATCCTTTTGACTAACATTTCAATGATTCATTCATTGGGAATTAAAAACCAAAGTTAAATGTCCATGCAGCTTTTGAATGCTTTTTTGAGTGGGTGTACACTATAACTTAATAAATATTGATTTTATTCATGATGGTAGGTGGATTTAAAATGCATAGCATTTTTCTAACGTTTTTTTTAAATCTTATTAAGGAAGGATTAAAATTTTAACATGGAGAAAAAGGAAGGAGGAGATGGCCATGTTGTTTTATGATGTTAGGATAGAGTGGCATGAAAGAAAGATGGAAATAAAGTTGGTGGATTGAGAGGTAAGATTAGATATAATCGAAGGGTGTCAATAAAGAAAAATGAAGAAGAGAAGAACGAAGATAGGAGAAGGAGAAGGAGGACAAAAAGACTAAGAAGATAGAAGAATTTGTAGTAGAGGAAATTAGTAGCATCTACAAGTAATACTTGGTTTTAATAAATTGTAGGTGAAATTTGATGTAACGCTTGGATGAGACTTAGACCATCATGCTTAGAATATGAAGAATAAATTGAAGGGTATGAGCACCTAGTTTTAAAATGAAAAGGATGAAGAACATTGATTCAACCCTGATGGATTTAAGAGATAAATACCATAAGACTGCAAAATCAAAGTGCACAACCAACTTTAAAAGAACAAATAATCATCCCATACACAGAGGAAACCATCCAACTTGCCCATTTCATTCTATTAAAAACTAACTCATAATTTATAAATTACAAATTGCATGCTTGGGAGGTTCTAATCATAAGAAATGTAGTAAAATAGAATTTTAAACAACCCTCCTAGTCTTAGTCATAAGCAGGGTTTACATTCATCAAAATATTCAAACCCATAAATTAATGAACTCTCCACAATTCCCTTCAGGAATCATTCACACTAGTTTTCTTTCATCTCATTACTATCCTTCTTATTTTTTCATAACCATGGTTCTTCTCTACTTTTGCATCTCCTCTTGCTGCTTCATCCACATATAATTCCTGCCTCTTCTGAATGGGTCGTTCCTCCTCTTTTTTTTGTTGGAATTCCTCTTCTTCTTTGATGAGAAACTCCCTTATCGTATGCTCCCTTTGTGTCCTTTCTTCTCTATCATGTGGAAAAACAAGAAACAAACCCTCAAAAATAATATCTCTTTAATAATTATGCCAAGAAGTTATGGTTCATGAAAGAGTTGGGCGGTATCTCTTTAGAATGCTTCCACGACTCCCACCAATCATTGTCAAAATCAAATTCAAACCATTGACTGACATTTAAATATCCATGGAAATGGAAGTTAGGTGAATTTAATGGACATAACTACCATGATAGCTAACTCCTAACAAAATTATGGCCATTTGATATCAAGAGAATGATGGACGGCGTAGATTCATTTCCCGAGCCAAAATGCAATTATCCTAAGTAAATCCAGTCATCTGTGTGGGAATCTTTGCATGTGTTGGTATGATGAAATTCCCCGCACGAACACTGGATCAATGAGGGATGAACGATTGCAATCTCATCGCATTCTCCCATCCCTTCCCTTGGTGCTTAGTGCAGAAATATCAACCATTTGTGCATCGTGCCATGATCTCTCCTGCATCAATCCCCTCTAGTAAGAAGAAAAGTGAGCTCTTGGTCATAAAATTGTCATGAACTTTGAAAGTAGACTATGTAATACTCTCCATATAAGATTTTAGAATCCATGTAGCATATTCTAGATTCTTATATTTCCAATGAACCAAATACTCCCTCGCCTTCTAACTTCTCGTCCTCCCTGCCATTATTTCATATAAGATTTATGCAATTTATTCCCTTTCATGTTCATGAATTTGTTCCCTCATGTTAACAATACAACAATTCTATTCCTTCATTGTATTAATATAAGTTGGAAACATTGAATATGGGTGAAATATCGAATTTTGCTGGAAGCTCTAAAACATAAGCATTATTAAAAAAAATCTTTAGGATTTTACATGGGCCAATCTTCTTCATTTTTAGTTTAGTGATCACTCATCTTGGTGATCACCTTCCATTGATAACATGAAATGGAATTTTACCTATAGATTGGTTCACTAAATATAGTATGCAAATTCAACTTGTGCTAGTACTACATCCCACTTTCATGGCATTTCACCTATAAAATATCTTAGCATATTTCCAAGACTCCTATTAACAACCTCGGTTTTCCCATCCATTTGTGGATGAAAGGAATAACTAAACTACAATATGGCATCCAATTTCTTCCACAATGTCCTCCAAAAGTGTCCAATGAACTTTCTATCCATGTCTAAGGTTATGCTTCTAGGAAATCCATGCAATCTAACCATTTATTTAAAGAACAAAACAACTATGCTTGTTGCATCATTAGTCTTCTTACAAGGAATAAAATGTTCCTTTTTTGAAAACCTGTCAACATCAACACATATTGAATCATTACCTAATTGGGTTCTTGGAAATCCCAACACCAAATCAGTGTCGATATCCTTCCACGGTGCTTCTGGTATTGGAAATGGCCTACATATTCCAATATTTTGACTCCTTCCCTTTGCATGTTGACAAATTATGCAATGTTCAACCCATTTGCTACACCTAAATCTCGTTACCATGACTCTTGTGTCAACTCTGTGCCTGAATCCCTAAAGTTCCCTTAGATAAAGTACATTGAGTATGAGGTTGTCCCTACCTTTCTACCACCTTTAAGTAGGTTGGCGCACCTTACCTTCAGTCAGGGAGCGCCAGACCTTAGGTGGTGCAAGTCTAACCTTGATAGGGTGAGCCACTGGCTCACTTAGCCCTCTTGCAGCCTATGCCATCCCTCCTTTGGCGCTCTTTTCCTTCATCCAGGGTGCGCCAAGGGTGGTGTTGATGCCTTGGATATCGTAGCATCAATCAGAAAGGGATTCTCCCCGAGAGATGGTCCCAATTAGACTATCTCCCGTTTGGTGTAGGGAATCCGTCCGGTTAGCGGTTCCGGCAACCATGGGTTTGGAGTTTAAATCCGATTCTACCGGTTATGGCCCGATCCACCTTTCTTTTGGATTTTATGTCTTTTAAATGAGATGCAAATGCCTAGTAATATTTGATCTAGATGCAACTAAAACAGATCTAAGTCTAGAAAGTGAAATAAATCTACCTATCCTTGCAGGGAACACGCTTTAAGGATGAGCAATGGTCTGTAACAGATAACCTAAAGAAAGAACAGGTAGCTGTCAATTCTTATAGGTAAAGCGACAGCCAGATAAAAGGATCTTAGAAGATAGCTTCTAGTCTAATGTAAAACGCATCTATTGCTCACGAAACAGAAAAGAGGCGAAAATATCTAATCTAAATAGCAAGAACACAGAGACAGATCTAAATGTAAACAAATTGAAATTAAATTTAAAGATACCTACAAGGAGCAAATTAAAGGCATGAACAATGAGCCATACGAATTATCTTGGAGAAAGAACAGTTAGCCGTTTAATCTAAAAGAGAATTCCACAGCAATGGTAAATATATCAGCAGGTAGCTCCTGATTCACTATGAAATGCATTCATTGTTCACAGAATAGAGAAAATCGCATGCACAGGAAAGAGCAAAAATCATTGATACAAAGAAATAGTTCAGATGGTAAGAATGATCTCACATTACAGAACAACAGTCATTAGAATAGTCCAACATACATCCGTGCAACATCCCATGCAAAACGTCCATCTCCCGTGGCTTTTATTAGAAAATTCAATTTTACAGAAACGATACAAGATAGCTCGTAAAGGTTTCCAAAATTTCCTTCCCTGCCAAAAGTCCCTTTCTATTCTTCCTAGCTTCTATTTATAATTACAAAGTTGCCCTTTGGGCTGCCACCTAGCACCTTCCACTTGTCATCTACAGAAAATTCTCTCCTAAAATAGCCAAAAATGAGATTCCCTTTCATTTACAGAAATTATTTAAAAGAAAATAGGGACAGCTGTCCCACAGTTTACCCGCTTTACACATTTGAGAGTCAAATACAAAATAACAGAAATAATGCTTTGAAATCAGCTATTTCAATCCTGTGCGTGAGCTTCTGCTGGCAGAGGATCGCCCAAGTTAATTGTTGCTGACGCTGCCTGGGAAGAGACACTCTAGCCTATTGCTGATGCTGCTTCTACTTGGGAAGAAGGGATTGAGCTGGCCAGACTTTCTGCCACTGCCGGGGAAGAGGGAATCGAGCCCACTGCTGCTGCAGGCAAGGCTGTTGGGAGAGAAGATTCTGGATCTGCTGATGCTCCTGCTACTGCTGTAGCTTTCTTTTCCTCTTTCGCTATGTAGCTATACCACACACCTGTGTCCCTTATGAATATGTTTGTTGCAGCAGGAAACAAGATTTTATGAGAAGTTACATTCTTCCCGAGCTCTGATCCAATGCTTTGAACTTCTACTACTGCAGCTTGATGCACTTCCTTCAGCAGATGGTTGTGGAGGGATGAAAATCCAACATAATGTTGGAGGTCATCAATAGCCAGAACATCAATCCTTTTCACATACTCCATTTGAACGCCTATCTCTTCCTTTAGCTGAGACAAACGCTGCTCATTTTCCAGAAAGTCCTCCAGGGTCTGAGGGAAACTCAATGTGCATTTTTCATGTACCCCTTGGAGCCTTTGGTACAGATTGCTCATTTTATCTGTTGTTCTTTGCACACTGGTTATGTGCTGGTTATCAGCTTACTGGCACAGTTCCTTCCAAACTCCAAAAGGGCTATGTCCTCATTAAAATTGTCCACAGATTTAAATGGGAGGTGCATGGGGAAACCCCCTTTTCCTTCTCTCCATGCCATCTGACTGATGATATTTTCCTTGACACGGGTATTCTTTGCTTTGAGCCTATGAGCTTCCGCATTAATTTCTTTTAACCTGACCGTCATGGCCTTGAGCTTGCAAACCTCATCATTGATTAGCTCCTGAGTGTCATACACCTGCTTCAGGATGTTGCATGACAGCTCATGGAAAGGAGACATGTCCATTGTCCTACCCTCGGCTTGCTCTAACTGCTCGGCTAATGTCCGCTTGTCTGCTTCTAGCTGGGATGCTTTATCTTCCGCTCTATTCTTCTCTGCCTCCACAATCATCATTTGGAGTGTCAGTTGGTCCTTTTCCTCTTCCAGCTGGTTATACTTACCTGTTAGCTCTTTATGCTCAGCATATAGGCAATTTTACTTGTTTACTACCAGATCCCTTTGGGCTTGCTCATTAGCCACAGTCTGTTGTAGCGAACGAGCTCTCTTATTTGTCAAAACATTTTCTCTAACTATCACACCCACATTGTCCAACGATGCTCTTGCTGTTTCTACAACTGCGGATGCCATAGCAAAGGGATCCTTATCTGTATTTTTCATTACAGTGACCTCTCGGTGGGTAACGATGTCTTCATGGAAGGGACTTTTGACCCTCTCTTCTGATTTGAGGACCATTGCTTTCCTCTTCTTGTCGTATACAAACTCATTCCACCTGGACACTGTATGCTTTCCCGATGGCGTGTACGGGACAATTGGTCGGCTTATGATGTCTATGTCTTCTTCAGCAGGTGGGGTCTGGACTTCCTGAGCTGGATCCACGCCCTTCTTTTGGGTACCAGAGCCTCCTGCTTGAGATGTGTCTATATCCATGTCTTGGACACCGGACCCACTGGCTTGAGCATCTTCCCTTGCTTTCAACTCTTCTTCTGCCTTCCTTTCTGCCTCAGCTTGCTCAGCTTCAGCCTCTTTCTGCTTTTGGGCTTCCTCAGCCTCTTTCCGTAGGCTTTCATTTTCAGCTTCTTGCTGCATTCTTGCCACTTCAGCTTCCTGCTGCCTTCTTGCCATTTCGGCTTCCTGCTGCCACCTAGATTCTTCTGCTTCCCGCTGCAGCTTGGCTTCCTTAGCTTCCTGGAGTAACCTGGCTTTTTCTCTTAATCTGAGCTCTTCCTGAGCTCGGGCATCCTCAGCTTCTTTCTCCTTCTGTTGGCTGGTCTTCTGGGCCTTGGTTGAGCTAGAGCTTGCTCCAGTGCTTTGGCGACAGACCCATAGCTCAGCCATGTTGCTAATACCTCTGAATGCCTCTTCCTCGGCATCAGGATAGTGAGAGTACTCGAAGTGAGCATAAATCTCCTTACAGTGCTCAGCAACTCTTCCCTTTCTGTCATTCCTGTGGAAGATTACCTCACTGAAGTGGAAGGCTTTCAGCTCTTGAACAAATTCGTCGGCCGAGGAAACCCTCGAGAACTTGTAAGCACCTATGCAGAAAGGTAGAGGGGGAAAGGAAGCCTTATGCTCTTTGTGGAGCATTGCTCTAATTCCATCCAGGAAGATTTGTCTTACTGCCTCCTTGAGGACCACATAATCCATGGCATACTGCGGCAAAATGTATGAGGGCTTAGTCCCTCCAAACATTCTGAGGTAGGTACCTTGTTCTGAAAAGTAAAAATCCCCGTAATCCTCAAGGACTTCCACAGTGTTCTCTGACAGGCAGTTGGGCTCCTCCCTGAACAATTTCTCATATAGGGGCATGATGAACCCCTCACAGATGAGTTTGTAACTAGGCTTGTAATTCTGAGCCCACAACATCCTGAAAGCGATATAGACCGGGGTAGTGGCCTTATCCCATGTGCAGCCCAATTTGGGGAAATCTATCTTGGCTAAAATACAATCAATCAGATATGAAGACATGAAAAATTAAGCCTTCTTCAAGGCTAGTCCTTCTTTGGCAGCAACTATCATCGAGGCCAAACTATCTGATAGGAGAGTGGCCCAGTCAAACACAGTTCCCTTGAATGCCACGTAGTGGATAATAGGGACCCACTGAATCTTATACAATGTGCCATCGGGCATGCCGAAGATTCTGCACAGCATTAAAGCGATCAATCTGAAAGGATCTCTCAGATTCTGCACGTCATATTCATCACTTCCTTTCTTTCTCAAATGTTTGCCTGCCATTAGCAGCTTCTTGGCCATCTCGACGTTGTTCATCTGGCTCAACCATTCATCAGTCAGAGCTTGTTGGACATGGGGAAATTTGTAGGCTGCCGCAAGATACGCGGGTTGAAATGAGGCAATAGCCACTTTCCCGCTATCATTTATCACTCTCCCTTCAGCATCGGCATGATGGAGTATCCATCCGATCACTTCAGCACAGGGGAACAACTCAGGGCGGGTAGCGGCTCTAGTTATGCCTGAGGCTCTGATATTAAGATAAATCGGCCCTTCCTCTAGCAACATATCTGAGATCTCTTGGTCCCGGATCATTCTGTAGATGTCACCCCATCTGATTTCAGGAGGGACACCGGTGGTGCACCTAGTATCCTGGAGTGAAGTTTCAGTTTTAAGTGGTGCAGGATTCTTTTCTGTCATTTTAGCCTTCTTCTTACCAACTTTCAGCATTTTGATTTATCCCTGATAACACCCATATGCAAGTCATCATGATATTGAGCAAAATACTGTGAGATTTTAACAGAGAGCATCATTGTTTTAATATGTCACTGAGATAAGTACAATGAAGCTATATATTTAGGAAGCAAAAACACTATTTCAACATAAAACATAAATTGAAACATTTGAATCTTTTAAAAGGATGAGTTTGGGATGCTCCTGAGAGGATAGGTTATGTTGCGGCAACAATTTGCTCTCGGCCCGACCTTAGGAGAAATGGTGATCTTCGTTTCAACAGGAACATAATTATAAATTTTAGCCATCTTAATTCTTTAAAGGGGCGGGTTCAGAATGCTCTTGTGAGGACAAGCGCATTGCGGAAGCAACCTGCTTTCGTTTTAGCTCTGGGGAAGAGGGTAACTTTCGTCATTGCTGCAGTTTGAAAGGCTAATGGCGGGGAAGCTTGGGTTGGAAAGACTCTGTGACGAAATAAGGAGGCGTTTCGTATTTATGACCCGGCGAGGGCTTCGAACACTATTGTTGTTTACAGAACTTGATGAGGTGCTCTATGGGGGGTTTTAGTTCGAGCGAGGGTGATGGCGCCGGAGACAGAATGACGAAAAGGCTCGGGTGGCCATAGTTTCGGGTTTCGGCTCGTGTAGCTTAAACATTCACGGGGTTTGGGTAACTTTGACGGTGAAGAACAACGACATATGCGGCTTGTAGATTGACGGTCGAACGTTTTGAGATTTCTATGTTTCGCATGACAAAAAGAATGAGGTTTCGACGGTAATTTGATGGGCGAAGTACCCGTGACGAGCATTTTTCGTCAAAATCTAACCTAGACCAATCGTCTTTAGACAAGGGCAATCCAATAATAATCTAACGCGTGGAATAAACAAGCTTAATGGTTAAGATCCTACCTGGCACTGACGAGGATAGCTGACTGAGGTGGCCGCGAACGTGGTCGAGCAATCTGAGCTGGAACGGTCACGCGGTGTCCAACAACGGCTTGGCTATCGACAAACAGTAATGGGGTCGGTTCGAGCCCCCACCGTATATTTAAACAAATGAGACACGTGTGGGAATTTAATACGGTTGGTGGCGTATTAAAACTGGTTTTAAATGCATCGTACGCCGGCGTCAAATCGAGCTGCCTCGGTTTGCGTGTGACCGCCTCTTACGGGACAAACTGGCGAACCGCTTCCACCGTTTCGGGGAACGAAGGCGAATGGCCCCCGCAAAAGGCCTCCGCGACGCGGAAGAGAAAACGTTCCGCAAAGCTCAACTCATTCGGGAGGATATCGCGGAAGCTTCCGCTATTTTGGGAGAGAGTGATGAATTGCTTCCGCAAGAGGCTTCCGCGATGTGATTAAGTTCTTTTGGTGGCCTCTTCGGGATGAAAACGTGAAGTCTCCCAAAACTGCGGAAAGCTTTCGTAAGTGGCTTCTGCAGTTTCGGAAGACTTCCGCCAATGCTTCCGCAAAAGGTCCTCGCGAATTCGAGAAAAAATCTAAGTATTGGCCGCGCTTGTGAGAAACGCGGAAGGCTTTTGTCCTTAGCCTCCGCTATTTTAAAGGTTCCGCAAAGTTTGTTTCGGTGATTCTTCGGGATGGTTCCGCGAAGGTTTCTGCGGTTGCGGAAGAATATGGTGAATGCCTTCCGCGACTTTCGAGACTCCAAGAAATTCGCCAAAAAATTAGTCGTTCGGTGCCCCCGGGGAAGGTATACGGATGACTCCCTCATGTTTCGGGTGGCTTCATTTAATTCTTCCGCCGTTTCGGGAGGAATACATTAGGGGCTTCCGCAATTTGTTTAACGAAGACTTTCAAAACTTTTCGGGAGAATTAGACGAACGGTTTCCGCCGTTTCGGGAGAACAACCGGAATCTTTCTGCAAATTCTCTTTTACGAAAGTTTCTTAAGACCTTTCGGGAGCTTAATGCGAATGAGTCCCGCCGTTTCGAGAGAACAACCCGAATGCTTCCACGGTTGCGGAAGGTTTGAACGAAGAACTCTGCAGTTTCGGGAAGGATTGCCCAATGGTTTCCACATTTTTCCAATCGAAAATTTCTAAGTCTTCTTTCGGGAATGTTTTGTAAAAGACTTCCGCCGTTGCGGGAGAGAAGACTGAAAGGCTCCGAAGAACTTCCTTCTTACGTCCCGAAACACGCTCAAAATATTCTAAGTCATTTTTTCGAGAGGCTTATGCGTTTGGCTTCCGCAACTACGGAGAGATAGCCCGAGAGACTCCAAAATGTCGGGAAAAAATTCTAAGTTCTCTTTTGGTTCCTTGGGGGAAAAATGGAAAGGTTTATGGCAAGATGTTCAGTTGGGAAACAAGATTTTATGTTGAAAAACACAGATAACAGCTGGGATGGCTTCTTAAGGAAAACTTTCTACACAAAATGAAAGGAGTGGCCCCAATATGTACAAAATTTTTTTGGGGGGGGGTTGCTGCAACAACAATGGCGAGTCGCTGGCGAACACAGATCTCTGAAAAATTCCTCTTCATGGTCTGAAACCTCATCGAAGACATCCATCTTAGGTGCACTACTCAGCTGATCATTTTAAATTCATGTGGGGGGGGAGGAGTCAGTTAACCTGCTAGCCATTGGGGAAAGGGGAGCTTTGCCCGAGACATCTTCACCACTCTCAAAAGGCCAATATATGAGATTTATTTTAGGAGGGTCATCTTTGAGATGGTCACTACTGCCGGACTCCATAGGATCTGCAACACTTTCTCATGGACATTATTGCTCTTGTTCCTCATTCCCATGCTGCTTGCATCCTTTTGGATGTTTGTACTTTGGGAAGCTTAGCTGCTTGAGCCTTCCAGAGATATTTTCTTTTGGACATGATTTTTTTTTTTATTTAGGCTCCTCAATCCATAATGTCCTTTTGTGTGAGTTAGGAATTTTATTGATTTGATCAAGCCTCACGGACGGAGAGGAGCCCATTTCGAGCTGAGCCTTTTGGACAAATTTCTTGATTTTACATGTCTTTTGCTTTTGTCTCGGCCGTGCTTTAATTGAGGCGAGAATCTCTGGAAAACAGACTCTTGAGTACATGTCGTTTTGGCTGTTAAATTTGCAGCATGGAGTCATTTCAATACCCTATGTCCTCGAGCAGTGTTACTTTCCGTGGGTCCAATTTTGGTAACCTTCTTGAGATGCCTTTAAAGTGTGAGAGTGGGTGGAGCCCAACGATAGTAGTGAAGATGGTCATAGGTCTCTGCTATTTTGAATAGGATTAGTGTGACCAGCAGAGTAGGCTTCCTTCCTTCCGAACATTTCAGCGAGAGCACAGCAGACCGGATTTACTTGAGCAGAGTTCCAGACTCATGGATCGTAAGTTTTCTTTGAGAGAGTTATCCTCAACGGGGATCTCGACCCAAAGGGCATTCAGAAAACAAAACTTGTCGCAAAAGTTCAAATAACAAAGAGAGAAACAACATGGCCGAAAAAACAAAGCAACTAAAGGCTAAAGCAAAAAGAAAACTTTATTTATGTACAGGAAGCCTCGAAGAGACTATGCGAAGTATTGTTTTAGAGCGAGGCCATTGAGAGGAAGGGCTACTTCTTCTCCCTCGAGATTTGTCAATTTATAAGTGGATGGGCCTAATTTTGTAGAAATTTGGTACGGGCCTACCCATAGATGTTGAAATTTCGTATGCATTCCTTTGCCTTCATGATTATGGTCCCATTTTAGGACTAAATCCCCAACTTCAAAATCCCTTTTACCGGATTTCCTCTTATCGAACCATCTCTTAACTATGTCCTGGTGTTGATGGAATCGATCTTTAGCTTTGTGCCGGGCTTCTTCAAGTTCAAGCAGGGTGTTGATCCTGGATTTTAAGGCTTGGCTACCGGAACCCCGGGATGCTTGAGATAACTGCAAGGATGGTAGTAAGATGTTTGGGGGAAGGATGGCTTCCTTACCATATACAAGAGTGAAAGGGGAGACACCTAAAGCGTTCTTCGGGGTCACCCTATCTGCCCATAAGGAATTTGGGAGAGCTACATGCCAACTTCTCTGGTTTTCTATCACAGTCTTCTTAAGAATTCGAATCAGATTCTTGTTTGAGGATTCAGCTAATCCGTTCCCCTGAGGATAGTAATTGGCTGAATAATGCAACTTAATTCCCCATTCATAAACAAATTCATTTATCTTGCAAGATGAAAAATAAGTAGCATTATAAAAAACAAGGGAAATTGGAACCCCAAACCTGGTTATGATGTTCTCTTTCAAGAAGCCGATGATGGCGTCTTCGTTGATTTTGCGCAAAGGGATGGCCTCCGTCCACCTAGTGAAGTAGTCAGTAGCCGTCAGGATGTACCGATGTTGCAACAACGAATTTGGGTTTATTTCTCCGATAACATCTATACCCCATTGCTCAAAAGGCTCCGAGATGATGACTGGCTGCAATGGTCCTGCTGCCTTAGGTAACTTCCCAGCACTTCTTTGACATACATCACAGTTTCGTGCATAAGTGTGGGCATCTTGGAACAAAGTGGGCCAATAATAACCAGCTCTCAGTATCTTGTGTGCTGTTGTCTCACCTGAATAATGTCCGCCTGCGGGGCCATCATGCAATTCTTTGACAACTTTGTTTGCATCTTCCTTTTCTAGGCATCTGAGAAGAACTCCATCATAATTCTTTTTGAACAGTATCCCATCAATGATTTGATACGGAGCCGATTTCAAACGGAGTGCCCTTCTTTGTTTAGAGTTCCAGTGTTCAAGTAGATATCCCTGCTGTAAATAGTGCACTAGATCTCTATACCATGATTGAGGGGTTGTGAAGATATGACATACTTCAACCGAATTGAGCTCAGCTTCATTTTTCCAATGTTGTTCTTCATCAGTTGAGTTTCCCGCAAGTAACTTGCATAGGCCTTGTCCTTTAATGATCGTGGCTGGTTTAAATTCCAAATCATATTCCTGCAGAGCTGTGACCCAGTTCCCTCTCCTTTCTCCCAATTCCTTTTGAACGAAAAGAGATCTAACAGCTGGGTGGGGAACTACGACTTTAGTTCTGTTCTTAAGAATGTATGGCCTAAACTGTTTGACTGCTTTGAAGACAACGTATGCATGCTTGTCGACTACGGGATAGTTCAGCTCAGCCCCCTGCAGACCAGTGCTCATAAACGAAATTGGGTATTCGTCCCCCAACTCCACCTTTTGCGTGAGTACAGCTGCGAGAGAGTCATCCGAAGCGAAGGTATATAAGATGAAATCCTTATCAAAATCTGGGCTTCTTAAGGAAGGAGCCTTAGCTACCGCTGCCTTGATATCTCTAAATGTGTCCTTCTCCAAATCTGTCCACTTGAATTGTATACTTTGTTTCACCATCTGTTGCAACGGCTTAACAATTTGTGCGAAATCTGGGACAAACCTTCGGACAAAATTGATGGTGCCCATAAAGGACTGCATATATTTCTTGTTGTGAGGCATTGGAATCTTAATAATGGCTTGGACTCTTTCTTGATCAATTGACACTCCCCCTTTGGAGATGATATGACCCAAGAGCTTACCTTCGGGAACAGCAAACACGCTCTTCTTGGGATTCAGGGAAATACCATACTTCCGGCAACGATCAAAGATATGCCTCAGATGAACAACATGATCTTCTCTTTTCTTCGAAAAGACTGTCACATCATCTAAGTAAACAACAACACATTGCCCACCCAATCCTCGGAAGGCAATATCCATTGCCCTTTGGAATGTAGCTCCTGCATTTATCAGACCAAATGGAATTCTTCTGTAGGCAAAAGTTCCCCACTTAGTTCTGAAAGTAGTCTTAAGGCGATCTTCTTCGGCTACTAACACTTGATTGTAGCCAGAGAAACCATCGAGGAGAGAAAACAATTCGGATCCTGACACCATTTGTAGGATTTGTTCCATTGAAGGTACAGGGTAGTTATCTTTATCCAAGGCTTTGTTTAAATTTCTGAAATCTACACATAGCCTTATCTCTCCCGACTTCTTCCTTACGGGAACCAAATTCGCGACCCACTCCGAATGCCGAACTTTGAAGATTATCTTAGCGTCCAGGAGCTTCTTTAATTCCTTTTGGATCAGCGGTTCTAGAGTCGGATGCATCCTTCTTAAATGCTGTTGAAATGGCTTGACACCCGCTTTCATTGGTATAACATGCTGAATGATGCGGATGTCATATGTTTTCAGATCTTCATAGGTCCATGCAAAAACATCTTTGTATTGCTTAAACAATTTGATGAACCTATCTCTTTCTCCTGGTGAACAACATTTGCCGAGGTTGACGAATTTTGGTTCTGCCTCGGTACCCAAATTAACTAACTCATGTTGCATTGATGAGCTGTTAGTTTTGGTATTAGCTGGCCTTTTGAACTTATTTTGAAGATCGAACATCCTTTCGAGGGACCTTACCCCCTTGGGCATGAAATTTCCTTTCTCCTCATCCTTCTTCATCAAACCAGCGTCATGTTCTTCCTCATCTATTGCAGCTCCTTGAAAGCTATCTTCGTTTGTTAGGAAGCTGATAATTTGTTCATCATCATCGAAGACTCTGAAGTTCGTGATGTTATCGGGAACGGAAGGCCTAAAAATCAATTCAATTGAGCATTTATTATTTGATGGCACCAATCTAGAAGCAGATGTTGCTAACAAATCAGCAGCAGAATTTTGCAATCTAGGAATTGATTTTATATTGAAAGCGTCAAAATGCATAATTAAATCCCATACCTCAGCTTGATAACCCTTGAAATGAGGTGAGAGACAATGAATGGTTTCCCTTACCTGTCTTACAACTATCTCGGAGTCACCAAAGACCTTCAGGTACTTAACATTTAAGCCAATGGCCTTCTTTAATCCATGTACCAAAGCTTCATATTCAGCGGTGTTATTAGTACAATCGAATTCTAATCTACAGGACAAAAAATACTTGTTTCTTTTTGGATCCATTAGAACACAACCGGCTCTGGATCCTTCCAGAGTTTTAGAACCATCAAAGTATAATGTCCAAAAAGTATCTTTAGATTCAACTACGTTAGTTTCTTTGTGATCTATGTCAATAACTAAATTGACTATGTTACAATCAACATCATCAGTCCGAGAGAAATGAAGGAGATCGGACTGTTTATTTGATTCATGGCTAATGGTTTCAGATTGATAATTACCCGGATCCATCTCTAAGAAGTAATTCCCCAGAACCGAGGATGAGAAAGCTACGGCCTCATTCTTTTCTTCTAACTGGGTTACGTTTTGTTTCATATGAGGTTCCCTAAGAACTTTAATCTGATTCTGTCTGTTCTGATAAGGAAGCCATAGATGAGACCAATCAGTAGCAAAGTAGCCACTTAGCTTGGTCGACCAATCCCTACTTAAAATCAGCCCATAGGCTTTAGGAATATCGACCACCATTATGTCAATGAATTGACAGACTCTAGGGTCAGCTGATAGTCTAATTAAAACATCTTTCATCTCCCCAATAACCTTGACAGCAATCCTATCTAATTGGATAATTTGAGCTGGAGATGGAACATGCTGCCCATTAATCCTTTTACAAATTGACAATGGCATAACGTTTGAGGATGCTCCAGAATCTACCAAACAGTTGTGAACATTATGGTTGAAAATTTCAAAAGTCAATAGAAATGGCAAAGTTTGCGATTTAGACTTCCCACCGATGCTAGCTTCATTAATTTTGGGACTGTTTTGAGAGTCCGCTAATGGAGTGCTGGTCTGAGGTTGCAGAACATGCAGCAGTTTGTCTCGTTGATGGGGCAAGCTACACATGTCAAATATTGACACATTCGATTTGACTTTCTTGATGTCTTCGATAATATCGTATCCTATGTCAAATTCGTTTCCAATTCGAGCTTGCTGATCTGTTTTGCTCGTTGTGACCTTAGGTGGCTGAACTATCGTGTCAGCATTTGGCTGCTTGGTCACTGTTTGGCTAACTTTGGGTTGTTGTGGGATAACCGTTATATGCCTCCTAGGCGGTTCTTTTGAGACTTTAGGCTTATGAGGAGCTGTGCTTGGCACGGGATCGGCAATGGGACCTTTGCTACGAGTAGCAACATTTACGGTGGAGGGAGAACTATCTACGGGATCCTCTGTTGCTAATTCAGTCATAGGTACCCAATCCCATAGCACCATAGTAGTGTCCGGGGTTGGTTCCTCTAACTCAGGGTTCAATTCCTCTAGAGAATCATCTTGGTCTGGGATCTGTGAATCTAGCATTTGGTTCATGACCAAGCTCATGGAATTAATCCATTGCGGGCAGCTCTTTTCCGAATGCGGTTCTTGGTGAAAAGTGCAGAAATTTTCCATCCCAATCTCATTCAAGTTTAAAACAGGGGCAGTGTTCAATGGTGGATGAGTTTGCTCACTGTCTTCCCTTCTTTTATAAAATGGCTTGAAAGGTTTCCTACATGTGCTAGCAGCCTTGTCTTTCTCGAGATCTACAATTTTGTTAGATAATTTCTACATCATTTTGACTACATTTTCCATGTCCGTAGATGGCTCTTCTTTACCTCTAGTGAGTAGCAAAGGTTTTTTGCTAGCTGTTGGTTTTGGTTCTACATCTAAGGCATGTTTAGCAATGCTATCAGCTTCTTCTTCTACCTTCCTAGCTTCGTCAAAGTTCTCTATCAAAGTAGTTTTCTTGGATCGTTTTACGAACATTGCTATGGGTCCATCAAGAGCGGTTGTGTAGTATTCAATCAGAGATTCCTCCACTGGTTTATTAGCTTCACTGAAGTTATTTAACAGCGTTGTGAACCTTTGATTAAAGTCTTGGACCTTTTCTTTCTTTTCCATTCTCATGGATAAGAGTTCTTTCATGAGTGTTGCCACAGTTTTTTGGTTTCCATATTTATTTAAGAAACACTTTTCGAATTCATCCCAGCTAGAGATTGAGTTGGGTTGTAGGCTAAAGTACCAAGATGATACCTTTGGCTCGAATGTATATGGAAACAACCTGCAGACTACGTCTTCATGTTGTACGTTCAAAAGGTTCAGAGCTAAGTAAAAGCTCTTGAGGTGATCTTCTACCGAAATGGCTTTCCCTGGATCGTACTTGGGCAAGACCTTTTCTGGGTTTTTAGGAAGATTATGGAATGGTCCAGCTAGATTCAGCGCCCCCCTTGCCCTCCAAGAAGGTACAGCGATGTTTGGATGTGGAGACCCCGGTGGAGAATTGTAGGGTGAATTCTGTGGATTACTTTTGGGAGTGGTAATTTCTTCAAGATTTTCTTGGTCTGAAATTTTTCTGAGTTTTCAAGATCTGCCTTGTTAAGAGTGTCTGAATTTTCTTCCAAAGTCAGATTTACCAGTTCTTCAAAACTTTGAATGAGAATTGAATCACGGGTGTATTGTGGCTACTTTCTAGGTGTAATTTTCTTAGGGAGGAAGTTGACAGCGTTTAAACCACCTAGCTGTCTAACGTAGGATTTGGTATGTCTTCTCAAATCCTCTATTTCTGTAAAAGGGACAGCGTATAAAGCTTCTTGAGGCTCAGGGTCAGAAATGAGGCGTTCTTGATCTGTTAATCCAAGATCTGGGCTGTTTGAAATGCTTTCTTTAAGCGGGTTTTCAGTGTCTTCTATGGCAGTGGGAGATTTTCCCCTATCAGCCATGCACTTTCAGGCCCTCCTTCTAGCGCAAAAAACTGTTGATGCCTTGGATATCGTAGCATCAATCAGAAAGGGATTCTCCCCGAGAGATGGTCCCAATTAGACTATCTCTCGTTTGGTGTAGGGAATCCGTCCGGTTAGCGGTTCCGGCAACCGTGGGTTTGGAGTTTAAATCCGATTCTACCGGTTATGGCCCGATCCACCTTTCTTTTGGATTTTATGTCTTTTAAATGAGATGCAAATGCCTAGTAATATTTGATCTAGATGCAACTAAAACAGATCTAAGTCTAGAAAGTGAAATAAATCTACCTATCCTTGCAGGGAACACGCTTTAAGGATGAGCAATGGTCTGTAACAGATAACCTAAAGAAAGAACAGGTAGCTGTCAATTCTTACAGGTAAAGCTACAGCCAGATAAAAGGATCTTAGAAGATAGCTTCTAGTCTAATGTACAACGCATCTATTGCTCACGAAACAGAAAAGAGGCAAAAATATCTAATCTAAATAGCAAGAACGCAGAGACAGATCTAAATGTAAACAAACTGAAATTAAATTTAAAGATCCCTGCAAGGAGCAAATTAAAGGCATGAACAATGAGCCATACGAATTATCTTGGAGAAAGAACAGTTAGCCGTTTAATCTAAAAGAGAATTCCACAGCAATGGTAAATATATCAGCAGGTAGCTCCTGATTCACTATGAAACGCATTCATTGTTCATAGAATAGAGAAAATCGCATGCACAGGAAAGAGCAAAAATCATTGATACAAAGAAATAGTTCAGATTGTAAGAATGATCTCACATTACAGAACAACAGTCATTAGAATAGTCCAACATACATCCGTCCAACATCCCATGCAAAACGTCCATCTCCCGTGGCTTTTATTAGAAAATTCAATTTTACAGAAACGATACAAGATAGCTCGTAAAGGTTTCCAAAATTTCCTTCCCTGCCAAAAGTCCCTTTCTATTCTTCCTAGCTTCTATTTATAATTACAAAGCTGCCCTTTGGGCTGCCACCTAGCACCTTCCACTTGTCATCTACAGAAAATTCTCTCCTAAAATAGCCAAAAATGAGATTCCCTTTCATTTACAGAAATTATTTAAAAGAAAATAGGGACAGCTGTCCCACAGTTTACCCGCTTTACACATTTGAGAGTCAAATACAAAATAACAGAAATAATGCTTTGAAATCAGCGATTTCAATCCTGTGCGTGAGCTTCTGCTGGCAGAGGATCACCCAAGTTAATTGCTGTTGACGCTGCCTGGGAAGGGACACTCAAGCCTATTGCTGATGCTGCTTCTACTTGGGAAGAAGGGATTGAGCTGGCCAGACTTTCTGCCACTGCCGGGGAAGAGGGAATCGAGCCCACTGCTACTGCTAGCAAGGCTGCTGGGAGAGAAGATTCTGGATCTGCTGATGCTCCTGCTACTGCTGCAGCTTTCTTTTCCTCTTCCGCTATGTAGCTATACCACACACCTGTGTCCCTTATGACTATGTTTGCTGCAGCAGGAAACAAGATTTTCTGAGAAGTTACATTCTTCCCGAGCTCTGCTCCAATGCTTTGAACTTCTACTACTGCAGCTTGATGCACTTCCTTCAGCAGATGGTTGTGGAGGGATGACAATCCAACATAATGTTGGAGGTCATCAATAGCCAGAACATCAATCCTTTTCACATACTCCGTTTGAATGCCTAGCTCTTCCTTTAGCTGAGACAAACGCTGCTCCTTTTCTGGAAAGTCCTCCAGGGTCTGAGGGAAACTCAATGTGCATTTGTCATGTACCCCTTGGAGTATTTGGAACAGATTGCTAATTTTATCTGTTGTTCTTTGCACACTGGTTATCAGCTTACTGGCACAGTTCCTGCCAAACTCCAAAAGGGCTATGTCCTCATTAAAACTGTCCACAGATTTAAATGGGAGGTGCATGGGGAAACCCCCTTTTCCTTCTCTCCACGCCATCTGACTGATGATATTTGCCTTGACACGGGTATTCTTTGCTTTGAGCCTATGAGTTTCCGCATTAATTTCTTTTAACCTGACCGTCATGGCCTTGAGCTTGCAAACCTCATCAGTGATTAGCTCCTGAGTGTCATACACCTGCTTCAGGATGTTGCATGACAGCTCATGGAAAGGAGACATGTCCATTGTCCTACCCTTGGCTTACTCTAACTGCTCGGCTAATGTCTGCTTGTCTGCTTCTAGCTGGGATGCTTTATCTTCCGCTCTATTCTTCTCTGCCTCCACAATCATCATTTGGAGTGTCAGTTGGTCCTTTTCCTCTTCCGGCTGGTTATACTTACATGTTAGCTCTTTATCCTCAGCATATAGGCAATTATACTTGTTTACTACCAGATCCCTTTGGGCTTGCTCATTAGCCACAGTCTGTTGTAGCGAACGAGCTCTCTTCTTTGTCAAAACATTTTCTCTAACTATCACACCCACATTGTCCAGTGATGCTCTTGCTATTTCTACAACTGCGGATGCCATAGCAAAGGGATCCTTATCTGTATTTTTCATTACAGTGACCTCTCGGTGGGTAACGATGTCTTCATGCAAGGGAATTTTGACCCTCTCTTCTGATTTGAGGACCATTGCTTTCCTCTTCTTGTCGTAGACAAACTCATTCCACCTGGACACTGTATGCTTTCCCGATGGCATGTACGGGACAATTGATCGGCTTATGATGTCTATGTCTTCTTCAGTAGGTGGGGTCTGGAATTCCTGAGCTGGATCCACGCCCTTCTTTTGGGTACCAAAGCCTCCTGCTTGAGATGTGTCTATATCCATGTCTTGGACACCGGACCCACTGGCTTGAGCATCTTCCCTTGCTTTCAACTCTTCTTCTGCCTTCCTTTCTGCCTCAGCTTGCTCAGCTTCAGCCTCTTTCTACTTTTGGGCTTCCTCACCCTCTTTCCGCAGGCTTTCATTTTCAGCTTCTTGCTGCATTCTTGCCACTTCAGCTTCCTGCTGCCTTCTTTCCATTTCAGCTTCCTGCTACCACCTGGCTTCTTCTGCTTCCTGCTGCAGCTTGGCTTCCTCAGCTTCCTGGAGTAACCTGGCTTCTTCTCTTAATCTGAGCTCTTCCTGAGCTTGGGCATCCTCAGCTTCTTTCTCCTTCTGCTGGCTGGTCTTCTGGGCCTTGGTTGAGCTAGAGCTTGCTCCAGTGCTTTGGCGACAGACTAGCTCAGCCATGTTGCTGATACCTCTGAATGCCTCTTCCTCGGCATCAGGATAGTGAGAGTACTCGAAGTGAGCATAAATCTCCTTACATTGCTCAGCAACTCTTCCCTTTCTGTCATTCCTGTGGAAGATTACCTCACCGAAGTGGAAGGCTTTCAGCTCTTGAACAAATTCATCGGCCGAGGCAACCCCCGAGAACTTGTAAGCACCTATGCAGAAAGGTAGAGGGGGAAAGGAAGCCTTATGCTGTTTGTGAAGCATTGCTCCAATTCCATCCAAGAAGATTTGTCTTACTGCCTCCTTGAGGACCACATAATCCGTGGCATACTGCGGCAAAATGTATGGGGGCTTAGTCCCTCCAAACATTCTGAGGTAGGTACCTTGTTCTGAAAATTAAAAATCCCCGTAATCCTCAAGGACTTCCACAACGTTCTCTGACAGGCAGTTGGGCTCCTCCCTGAACAATTTCTCATATAGGGGCATGATGAACCCCTCACAGATGAGTTTGTAACTAGGCTTGTAATTCTGAGCCCACAACATCCTGAAAGCGATATAGACCGGGGTAGTGGCCTTATCCCATGTGCAGCCCAATTTGGGGAAATCTATCTTGGCTAAAATAAAATCAATCAGATATGAAGACATGAAAAATTCAGCCTTCTTCAAGGCTAGTCCTTCTTTAGCAGCAACTATCATCGAGGCCAAACTATCTGATAGGAGAGTGGCCCAGTCAAACACAGTTCCCTTGAATGCCACCTAGTGGATAATAGGGACCCACTGAATCTTATACACTGTGCCATCGGGCATGCCGAAGATTCTACACAGCATTAAAGCGATCAATCTGAAAGGAGCTCTCAGATTCTGCACATCATATTCATCACTTCCTTTCTTTCTCAAATGTTTGCCTGCCATTAGCAGCTTCTTGGCCATCTCGACGTTGTTCATCTGGCTCAACCATTCATCAGTCAGAGCTTGTTGGACACGGGGAAATTTATAGGCTGCCGCAAGATACGCGGGTTGAAATGAGGCAATAGCCACTTTCCCTCTATCATTTATCACTCTCCCTTCAGCATCGGCATGTTGGAGTATCCATCCGATCACTTCATCACAGGAGAACAGCTCAGGGCGGGTAGCGGCTCTAGTTATGCTTGAGGCTCTGATATTGAGATAAATCGGCCCTTCCTCTAGCAACATATCTGGGATCTCTTGGTCCCGGATCATTCTGTAGATGTCACCCCATCTGATTTCAGGAGGGACACCGGTGGTGCACCTAGTATCCTGGAGTGAAGTTTCAGTTTTAAGTGGCACAGGCTTCTTTTCTTTCATTTTAGCCTTCTTCTTACCAACTTTCGGCATTTTGATTTATCCCTAATAACACCCATATGCAAGTCATCATGATATTGAGCAAAATACTGTGAGATTTTAACAGAGAGCATCATTGTTTTAATATGTCACTGAGATAAGTACAATGAAGCTATATATTTAGGAAGCAAAAACACTATTTCAACATGAAACATAAATTGAAACATTTGAATCTTTTAAAAGGATGAGTTTGGGATGCTCCTGAGAGGATAGGTTATG
This sequence comes from Larix kaempferi, assembly GCA_027924585.1. Taxonomy (NCBI): domain Eukaryota; kingdom Viridiplantae; phylum Streptophyta; class Pinopsida; order Pinales; family Pinaceae; genus Larix; species Larix kaempferi. The sequence goes on along the minus strand of BSBM01001002.1, from coordinate 12,984,499 downwards.
TCGCGACAACAATTTGCTCTCGGCCCGGCCCTAGGAGAAATGGTGATCTTTGTTTCAACAAGAACATAATTATAAATTTTAGCCATCTTAATTCTTTAAAGGGGCGGGTTCAGAATGCTCTTGTGAGGACAAGCGCGTTGCGGAAGCAACCTGCTTTCGTTTTAGCTATGGGGAAGAGGGTAACTTTCGTCATTGCTGTGGTTTGAAAGGCTAATGGCGGGGAAACTTGGGTTGGAAAGACTCTGTGACGAAATAAGGAGGCGTTTTGTATTTATGACCCGGCGAGGGCTTCGAACACTATTGTTGTTTACAGCACTTGCTGAGGTGCTCTATGGGGGGTTTTAGTTCGAGCGAGGGTGATGGCGCCGAAGACAGACTGACGAAAAGGCTCGGGTGGCCATAGTTTCAGGTTTCGGCTCGTGTAGCTTAAACATTCACGGGGTTTGGGTAACTTTGACGGTGAAGAACAACGACATATGCGGCTTGTAGATTGACGGTCGAACGTTTTGAGATTTCTATGTTTCGCATGACAAAAAGAACGAGGTTTCGACGGTAATTTGACGGGCGAAGTACCCGTGACGAGCATTTTCCGTCAAAATCTAACCTAGACCAATCGTCTTTAGACAAGGGCAATCCAATAATAATCTAACGCGTGGAATAAACAAGCTTAATGGTTAAGATCCTACCTGTCACCGACGAGGATAGCTGACTGAGGTGGCCGTGAACGTGGTCGAGCAATTTGAGCTGGAACGGTCACGCGGCGTCCAACAACGGCTTGGCTATCGACAAACAGTAATGGGGTCGGTTCAAGCCCCCACCGTATATTTAAACAAATGAGACACGTGTGGGACTTTAATACGGTTGGTGGCGTATTAAAACCGGTTTTAAATGCATCGTATGCCGGCGTCAAATCGAGCTACCTCGGTTTGCGTGCGACCGCCTCTTGCGGGACAAACTGGCGAACCGCTTCCGCCATTTCGGGGAACGAAGGTGAATGGCCCCCGCAAAAGGCCTCCGCGACGCGGAAGAGAAAACGTTCCGCAAAGCTCAACTCATTCGGGAGGATATCGCGGAAGCTTCCGCTGTTTTGGGAGAGAGTGATGAATTGCTTCCGCAAGAGGCTTCCGCGACGTGATTAAGTTCTTTTTGCGGCCTCTTCGGGATGAAAACGTGAAGGCGCCTGAAACTGCGGAAAGCTTTCGTAAGTGGCTTCCGCAGTTTCGGAAGACTTCCGCCAACGCTTCCGCAAAAGGTCCTCGCAAATTCGAGAAAAAATCTAAGTATTGGCCGCGCTTGTGAGAAACGCGGAAGGCTTTTGTCCTTAGCCTCCGCTGTTTTAAAGGTTCCACAAAGTTTGTTTCGGTGATTCTTCGGGATGGTTCCGCGAAGGTTTCCGCGGTTGCGGAAGAATATGGCGAATGCCTTCCGCGACTTTCGAGACTTCAAGAAATTCGCCAAAAAATTAGTCGTTTGGTGCCCCCGGGGAAGGTAGACGGATGACTCCCACATGCTTTGGGTGGCTTCATTTTATTCTTCCGCCGTTTCGGGAGGAATACATTAGGGGCTTCCACAATTTGTTTAACGAAGACTTTCAAAACTTTTCGGTAGAATTAGACGAACGGTTTCCGCCATTTCGGGAGAACAACCGGAATCTTTCCGCAAATTCTCTTTTACGAAAGTTTCTTAAGACCTTTCGGGAGCTTAATGCGAATGACTCCCGTCGTTTCGGGAGAACAACCTGAATGCTTCCGCGGTTGCGGAAGGTTTGAACGAAGAACTCCGCCGTTTCGGGAAGGATTGCCCAATGGTTTCCGCATTTTTCCAATCGAAAATTTCTAAGTCTTCTTTCGGGAGTGTTTTGTAAAAGAATTCCGCCGTTGCGGGAGAGAAGATTGAAAGGCTCCGAAGAACTTCCTTCTTACGTCCCGCACCACGCTCAAAATATTCTAAGTCATTTTTTCGAGAGGCTTATGCGTTTGGCTTCCGCAACTGCGGAGAGATAGCCCGAGAGACTCCAAAATGTCAGGAAAAAATTCTAAGTTCCCTTTTGGTTCCTTGGGGGAAAAATGGAAAGGTTTATGGCAAGATGTTCAGTTGGGAAACAAGATTTTATGTTGAAAAACACAGATAATAGCTGGGATGGCTTCTTAAGGCAAACTTTCTACACAAAATGAAAGGAGGGGCCCCAATATGTACAAAATTTGGGGGGGGGGGGGTTGCTGCAACAATAGGTGGTTAGAATGGATAATTGGAACCTTAGAGGCCCTTATTGAAGCTAGGTAAGATGGAGGGTCATCCCTAACTTCTAGGTGAGCTGGAATTCGATTCCCTAACCTAATGGGAGGATCCCTTAACCCTCTCCCCTTAATCCTAAACCTACTCTATCCATTTAGCCCTATAAATACAACGCCTCTCTCCATGTGAAAGGAGGAAGGTCTATAGTACTCTCATGTTGGTGGAATTGGCTTAGGTGATTCTTATACATCCTTGGGAGTCTTACTTCATCCTTGGAGGCTTTGGATTTGCTTGTTGGAAGGAAGGTTACGACGTTAAGGCATAGGTTGTAACGTTATTCTCTATTGTACTCTTTTTCATTACAGTTAATACAATCTCTTCCCATATGCATTATTGTGTTATTAATGTTTAGAGATTACCTCCTTAATTGCTAGCTTAGATCAATCATATGTGATATATGCTTTTACTGCTTGTTTGTGTCTACTTGTTCAACAGGGTTTTGCAACTGCTGTTAACACCCAAAAATTCCTCACTAGCTCATTTCCCTATTCACATGACCCATTTCTCCACTTTTCCTACCATTTTAGCTTCTAAAACCTTCAAAAGGTCACCAAAAAGACCAAAATCCATCTTTTTCTCCTCCAAATATTTAATTTTCCTCAAAAAATCCTCCAAAGGGGTCCAAAATTTCCAAAAATCAATTAAAAGGGAATAAAATTCAAAAATATATTCAAAAAAGGAAAAAAGAGGAAAAGAAAACCTAAACCATTTTTACCAATACCATTGTGTTGTTGCTGCAACATTTTTCTTCAAAATTTTAAAGATATTTGGGGCCCCTCCTTCTACAAACAAGTGTTTTCCTTATCTTTCAAATTTATTTTTCTCTCTAACTTGGCAAAATTTAAACACTTGCTTCCCAAAAGTTTTCTCAAAGTATTTTTTCTAAAGCAAAGTCACCTTTTCTCTTCAGCGCAATTTTTAGCCTTAACTCATCTGCTTTAGCGCAAATGTTGAGCATAACTCGGTCGTCCTTTGGCGCAATCGCTAATGCTAATAATTCTGCTTGGCGCATTTGATAATCGTAAATCTTCCACTTGGCGCAAATGTTGAATATAATTCAACCGACACCTTTTGCAAATCTTAGACCTTTTACCATTCGGCGTGAAATTTTTTGACTATAAGTCGGCCGCCCCTTGGCACATTTGCTATGTCTTTCGCTTGGTGCATTCGCTAATGATACGTCGGCCGCCCCTTGGCACATTTGCTATGTCTTTCGCTTGGCGCATTCGCTAATGATACGTCGGCGCAATTTTTTAGCCTTAACTTAGCCACTTCGGCATGCAATTTTTTACTATAAGTCGGCCGCCCTTTAGCGCAATCACTAATGCTAAATCTTCCGCTTGCCGTGATTATTGACTGTAAACGCGATAACCGGCGCATCTTTTTAAATAGAAATCGGCCGCGTTGGTGCAAAGTTCAAACGTAAACCAACCTCCTTTAACTAGCATGAGTGCTAATAATATGTGGGTGCTTTGGCGCAAGATCTATGCTTAAAAGCACGTCGACACAAAAATCTCTTAAGTCTTTTCCATGACTTGTCGGCACATTTGTTTGTTAGCACACACGCTGAGACTAAGTCCTCCGCCTTGGCACAAAACGTATTCCTATAGCTCCCGCCGTCATAACTGTGCGTCACCCTTGAACACAGCCACTGGTGCAACTCTTGGTGCCGTCCATCAGCGCAGAGACTAACACTTAGACCATCACTACATGCGTGGAGCGTAAAGTTACAATCACCATTTTGGCGCTGGTCTTAATCCTACGCTCGCCGCTTGGCGCGAAAATCTATTTTTGGTTCATGTGCAACCAGGGAGTTGGTAGGGCCATCAATAGGGCCATGTGTCATTTTAATTGTGAAAGGTCTCGAGTCCCGCGCTCATAAATTCAATACCTCGCCTTATTAAACGCATAGAACGAGGTTTTCAAAGTCATTTTTCCATCTGCCAAGGATAACAGTGATCGGCCAAAAACACCTTAGAGCATGTGAGAAAGACCTGACGGTTCTGCATTAGGAACATTATGAATAGCTCTGTTTTATACTTATAGAGGCCAACAGCCGTGAAAGAAGAACCCAGTAAAACTACCCATTTGTTTTTTACCTACATTATTTGCGCGAACTCAATGGTATCTCCAGGTGCACAAAACATTTTAGGTACTTGCGCATTTCTGTGAATGACATGACACCATTAAATGCTCCAGTTCCTTATTCCTCCATCAATATGTCTTGGAAAAATGAAACCACAGTGGCTTGTATAGCTTGTTGGCATTTGCGTCTAGTATTTCTCATGATTTTTAACTGTGAAACGGTAGCTGCAACTGTGAATTAGTTGATCATTTTGTTAAAACAACCTCCCATGTTCTGAAGTCATTGGCATATTCTGAATTTTTTCATAATTGTTTTGATAATGCTTGAAAGTCATCTAGTTAAAGCCAACTCTGTCATGATTTCTTTTACAAATCTGTAGGAAGCTTTGCAATTTTTGCTAATTTCTACATACTCCTTATTTGTACTGCCTCGCTCACCGCAGATTTGTCATGCATAGAAGGTCTGCAAGGAAGAAGGAGCAACACAGGTCAAATCAGATCTGCACAAGCATGAGATTGCATCAAAGGCAACAATATTTGTTCGGAGCAAAATTATCTTGAGAGAGCCCAGTCAATGGGTCACCCATAGCCAAAGTTTTGATGGCCCAGCAACCATAAGTGAGCCAGTTGGTGGGGATGAGTCAGGGAGTCAGCAAAAAAAGCCAAATAAATATATAAATCAACAGAATTATTATTTGTCTTAATGTGAGGAAAACCTGAAATTCCTTATTGTATAAATGCTTTAAGAGACAGCTGGCTCTTATTTTTGTTTTATATGGAAGGCTTTCTACGATTTGTAGATATGCACTAAAGGACAAATTAGAAGGTTCTAGAGTTTAGGGTACACCTGTTAGCTCAAGGAACAATTTGTAAACTTATAAATAGCAGAACAGAAGAAGATAGATGGACTTTTTGTAGGTGAAAGAAATTTTCTAGCTTGTACGAATTACTTTGCTACTTGCTTCAAGAAAGGGAATTTTACCTAATGAAAGCCTGGAGAGGACGTTTTTTTTCTGGAAATGTGTATCGAATGCTTGCTGGACTACTCTTGTGTCATTCACATACTACATGAGATCTTTCTTTGCTGTTATGAATTATTTCTGTGTAATGGATGACCTTTCTCTTTTCTATACAATGATGTATCTCTTAAATGAGTAATGGAATGTATTCAGTGAATTAAAGCTATCTTTAATATCTGTTATCTTCTGTTGAGATTGCATATTTATGATTTAATGGCTATCTGTATGATCTTTAGATGTTTCTTTCAGCATATTGCTCATATTTACAGTTTGTTGCTTGCAAGGATAGATTAGATTTGCTTATACTGTTTTAGGTTAATTTAGATTAGTTGCTTGCATTTAGCTTAGGGCACTTGCAAATCATCTTTAAAATTAAAACAGATAAACGGTGGATCAGGATGCAACCGGTGTAAAGAACAAGAATCTTTAAACATTACAGTAGCCAGAACCGTTAACCGGACGGATTCCCCACACCAAACGGTGAGTGATCTAATTGAGCTTGCTTACCAGGGAAAATCCCTTTCTGATTGATGCTGCAATTTTCGGGGCATCAACATTTTTTGGCGCTAGAAGGAGGGCCACAATGCATGGCTGATAGAGGAGACTCTTCTTGTCAAGCAGATCCTACTGAAAACCCGCTTGAGACAGCAATCCCAGGAAATCAAGAAAATCCCAATTCTTATTCTAAGAAACAAGAAACGTTGTATGCTGTACCTTTTGCTGAAGTAGCTGATTTAAGAAGGCACACACGAGCTTATGTTAAATAACTCGGTGGTTTAAATGCAATAAATTTTCTCCCTAGAAGAAGAATTCCTAAAAGAGAAAGACAGTATACCCATGATTCAATCCTTGTGCAGAGCTTCGAAGAGCTAGTAGATTTGTCTTTAGAAGAGATCACGTAGCCTCTAAAGGAGATCGATTTTGAAGATCTAGAAAATCTTGGAGAACTTTTTACTCCAAAGAACACTCCACTTAATTCACCACACGATTCTGCACCTAATTCTCCACATAGAGCCATGGCTATACATGCTTGGAGAGCAAGGGGAGCATTAAATCTAGCTAGGCCATTTCACGATCTGCCTAAAAATCTAGAGAAAGTTTTGCCCAAATACGACCCAGGTAAAGGCATATCTGCTGAAGATCATCTTAAGAGTTTTTATTTAGCTTTGAATCTTTTAAATGTACAGCATGAAGATGTAGTTTGTAGGCTTTTCCCATACACATTTGAACCGAAAGTTTCTTCCTAGTACTTTAGCTTAAAAGCTAGCTCAATTTCCAATTGGGAAGAGTTTGAGAAATGTTTTTTAAATAAGTATGGGAATCAGAAAACTGTAGCTACACTCATGAAAGAATTATTGTCCATGAGAATGGAAAAGAAATAAAAGGTTCAAGACTTCAACCAAAGGTTCACTATGCTCTTGAATAATTTCAGCGATGCAACTAAACCTGCAGAAGAATCTTTAGTTGAATATTACACAACAGCACTTGAAGGCCCCATAGCAATGTTCGTCAAAAGAATTAAGAAGACCAACCTGGTAGAAAATTTCAAAGAAGCTATGAAGGTGGAAGAAGAAGCAGACAACATTTCTAAAAACGCCTTAGATGCAGAAACAAAGCCAACAACTAATAGAAAACCCCTGCTGCTTACTAGGAATAAAGAAGAGCCATCGACGGATATGGAGAACGTAGTTAAAATGATGCAGAAATTGTCCAATAAAATTGTAGATCTTGAAAAAGATAAGGCAAATAGTACATTCAGGAAGCCTTTCAAACCATTCTACAAGAAAATGGAAGACAATGACCAGCCTCATACACCTATGAACAGCTCCCCTGTTTTAAATCTGAAGGAAATAGGAATGGAACACTTATGTACTTTTCATCAAGAGCCGCACTCTGAAAAGGGTTGTCCACAATGGATTAATTCTATGAGTTTAGTAATGAACCAAATGTTGGATTCATAGATTCCAGATCAAGATGATCCTCCAGAGGAACAAACACTTGAAGTAGAGGAACCCTCCCCAGATACCACCATGGTATTATGGGACTGGGTACCTTTAACTGAATTAATAGAAGATGATCCCGTGGAGAGCCCAGTCTCTGCTACAAACATTAACACTCACAGTAAAGGTCCCATTGCAGATCCAGTTCCGAGCTCAACTACGTCCAAACCTAAAAGAAACATTACATTCATTCTGCCTCAACCTAAAGCTAACTCAACAGCTGCCAAACAGCCAAACATTGACACAACAGTCCAACAACCAAAGGTCACATTGAGAAAGATAGACAATCAAACAAAAGTTGTAAAAAAATGTGATATGGGATATGACATCATTGAATATATAAAGAAGGTAAAAGCAAATGTTTCAATATTCGATATGTGTAGTTTGCCCCAGCAACGAAACAAGTTGTTGCAAGCTCTTCAATCCCATCCCAGCACTCCATTAACAGACACTCAAGAAGACCCTGAAATTAATGAAGCCAGTATCGACGGGAAATCCAAATCCCAGACATTGCCTTTTCTTTTAACTTTTGAAATCTTCAATCACAATGTACACAATTGCCTGGTGGATTCTAGAGCATCTTCGAATGTCATGCCACTGTCGATCTGTAAGAAGATTAACAGTCAACCAATTCCATCTCCCGCTCAGAATATTCAGTTAGATAGGACTGCTGTTAAAGTTATTGGGGAAATGAAGGATGTGCTCATTAGGTTGTCGACAGATTCTAGAATATGTCAGTTCATTGATATAATGGTAGTTGACATTCCTGAAGCCTATGGTTTAATCCTAAGCAAGGACTGGTCCACAAAACTAAATGGTTACTTTGCAACTGATTGGTCCCATTTATGGTTACCATATCAGAATAGGCAGAATCAGATTAAAATTTTGAGGGAACCACACATGAAACAAAATGTAACTCAGCTAGAAGGGAAGAACGAAGTTGTAGCCTTCTCATCTTCGATTTTGGGGAATTATTTATTAGAAATTGATCCGGGTAATTATCAATCTGAAACCATTAGCCATGAATCAGATAAACAGTCCAATCTCTTTCATTTTTCTCGGACTGATGATATCGATTGTAACATAGTTAGCTTAGTCACTGACTTAGATCATAGAGATACTAGCTTAGTTAAATCAAACAATGTTTTTTGGACTTTATACTTTGATAGTTCCAAGACTCTGGAAGGATCCGACACTGGTTGTATTCTAGTGGATCCCAAAAGTAATAAGTACTTCTTGTCCTGTAGATTATAATTTGAGTGTACTAATAACACTGCCTAATATGAAGCTTTAGTCCACGGATTGAAGAAAGCCATCGGTTTGAATGTTAAGTACCTGAAAGTTTTTGGTGACTCAGAAATAGTTGTAAAATAGGTAAGAGATACCATTCACTGTCCTTCACCTCATTTGAAAGGTTATCAGGCTGAGGTATGGGATTTAATTACGCATTTTGATGCTTTCAATATAAAATATGTTCCTATACTGCAAAATGTTGCGGTTGATTTATTAGCAACTTTCGCTTCCAGATTGGTGCCGACTAATAACAAATGTTCAATTGAACTGGTTTTCAGGCCTTCTGTACCAGACAATATCACAAATTTCAAAGTTTTCGATGATGATGATCATATTATCAATTTTCTAACAAATGAAGACATGTTCCAAGAAGCTGTGATAGACGAAGAAGAGCATGATGCTGTTTTACAAAAGAAAGATGCGGCTAAAGGAAATTTCTTCCCCAAAGGGGTGAGGTCACTTGAAATGTTGTTTGATCTGTAGAGCAAGTTCAAAAGGCCAGCAAATACTAAAACCAATAGCTCATCGATGCAACATGAATTGGTAAATCTAGGCACTAATGCTTAACCAAAATTTGTTAACCTTGGTAAATGTTGTTCACCAGGAGAAACAGATAAGTTCATCAAGCTCTTTAGACAATATAAGGATGTTTTTGCATGGACTTATGTAAATCTAAAAACATATGACACCCGCATTATTCAGCATATCATACCAATGAAGGCAGGCGTCAAGCCATTTCAGCAGCAATTGAGGAGGATGCACCCTACTCTCGAACCTTTGATTCAAAAGGAATTGAAGAAGTTACTTGATGCTAAGATAATCTTTAAGGTCCGGCATTCCGAGTGGGTTGCTAACCTAGTTCCCGTAAGAAAGAAGTCAGGAGAGATAATATTATGTGTTGACTTCAGAAATCTGAATAGAGATTCAGATAAAGATAACTATCCCGTCCCTTCAATGGAACAAATTATCCAGATGGTATCAGGATCAGAACTATTTTCCCTTCTTGATGGTTTCTCTGGTTACAATCAAGTATTAGTAGCTGAAGAAGACCGTCTTAAAACTACTTTCCACACCAAATGGGGAACTTTTGCGTACCAAAGAATTCCATTTGGCCTAATAAATGCAGGAGCCACGTTCCAGCGAGCAATGGACATCGCCTTCCGAGCATTGGGCGGTCATTGTGTTGTTGTCTATCTAGATGATGTGACAGTTTTTTAAAGAAAAAAGAAGACCATGTTGTTCACTTAAAACAGATTTTCGATCACTACCGAAAATATGGTATCTCTTTAAACCCCAAGAAGAGTGTGTTTGTTGTTCTTGAAGGTAAACTGATGGGTCATATCATTTCAAAAAAGGGAATTTCAATAGATCAAGAGAGAGTGCAATTTATCAAAAAAATTCCCATGCCCCATAACAAAAAATCCATGCAGTCATTTATGGACACTATCAATTTTGTCCGAAGATTTGTCCCCGATTTCGCTCAGACTGTTAAACCTTTGCAACAAATGGTCAAGCAGAGCACACAGTTCAAATGGATAGACTTAGAAAAGGATGCATTCAGAGATATTAAAGCAGCCATAGCTAATGCTCCTTCCTTAAGAAGCCCATATTTTGACAAATATTTTATCTTGTACATTTTTGCTTCAGATGACTCTCTCGCAGTTGTACTCACGCAAAAGGTAGAATTACGAGACGAATACCCAATGTCGTTTATGAGCACTAGTCTACAAGGTGATAAACTAAACTATATTATTGTCGACAAACAGGCGTATGCCGTGTTCAAAGCAGTAAAACAGTTCAGACCATATATTCTTAAGAACATAACTAAAGTTATAGTTCCCCACCCAGCTATCAGATCCCTTTTCGTTCAAAAGGAGTTGGGAGAAAGAAGGGGAAATTGGGTCACATCTCTTCAAGAATATGATTTAGAATTTAAACCGGCCACCATCATCAAAGGACAAGGCCTATGTAAATTGCTTACTAAACATCCAATTGATGAAGAACAGGATTGGAAGAATGAAGCCGAGCTGAATTCAGTCGAAGTATATCCCATTTTCACAGTTCCTGAATCATGGTATAGGGATTTAGTGCATTATTTGTAGCAAGGGTACCTACCAGAACACTAGAGTTCTAAGCAAATAAGGGCACTCCGTTTAAAATCAGCAGCTTATCAGATCATTGATAGAATACTTTTCAGAAAAAAAAAATTATGATGGAATTTTTCTCAGATGTCTAGAGAAAGAGGATGCAGGTAAAGTCGTCAAGGAGTTACATGATGGCCCTACTAGGGGACATTATTCAGGGGAGACAACATCTCACAAAATACTGAGAGCTAGCTATTACTGGCCCACTTTATTTCAGGATTCCCATACTTATGCACGGAACTGTGATGTATGCCAAAGGAGCGCTGGAAAATTACCTAATGCAGCAGGACCCTTACAGTTGGTTATCATCTCAGAACCTTTCGAACAATGGGGTATAGATGTCATCGGAGAGATAAAGCCAAATTCTTCTCTGCAACATTAATACATCCTGACAGCCACCAACTATTTCATTAGATGAAGATGCAGTCATCAGTTTCTTGAAAGAGAACATCATAACCAGGTTTGGGGTTCCAATTTCTCTAGTATTTGATAATACCACTTATTTCTCGTCTTTTAAAATAAATGAATTTGTTTATGAAAGGGGAATTAAATTGCATTATTCGGCCAATTACTAGCCCCAAGGAAATGGACTAGCTAAGTCTTCGAACAAAAACCTCATCCGAATTCTCAAGAAGACTGTGATTGAAAATCAGCGAAGCTGGCATATAGCTCTCCCAAATTCCTTATGGGTAGATAAGGTGACTCCAAAGAATGCATTAGGAGTTTCCCCTTACACCCTTGTCTATGGCAAGGAAGCCATCCTCCCTCCCAACATCTTACTTCCATCCTTGCAATTGTCCCAAGCCTCTCGAGGGTCTGGTAGTTAGGTTTTACAATCCAGGATTGACACCCTGCTTCAACTTGAAGAAGCCCGATAGAAAGCCAAGAACCAATTCCACCAACACCAAGATATAGTCAAAAGATGGTTCGATAAAAGGAAGTCCGGTAAAAGAAGTTTTGAAGTAGGAGATTTAGTTCTGAAATGGGAGCATCATCATGAAAGCAAGGGAATGCACACGAAATTCCAACACTTATGGGTTTGCCCTTACCAAATTTCTGAAAAGATTGGCCCATCAACGTATAAGTTAAGAAGCCTTCAGAGAGAGGAAGTTAATCTTCCCCTCAATGGCCTGGATTTGAAACAGTATTTTGGTTAAGGTCTCTAAGAGAACCTTTGCACATAAATAAAAGCTTTTTTTTTCTTTTTACTTTTTACTTTAGTCCCTTGTTTTCTGTTTGTTTCATCCAAGTTGTCCTCTTTTTTGAATATTTGAGTTTTCCATTTCCCCTTTCCTTTGTATAGTTTTTTCCTGCTAGCCCTGCAATTGGGCATTTCGTGAAGATAGATCTCTCAAGAAATCTCACAACTCATGAAGCTGGAAATGTACCCTCAAAAGAAATTTTATCTATGCATTTTGACTTTGCTGATCGTTTTCCATAATGAAGAGATCCTGTTCTGTTGGTTGCATTAACCCCTGTTTAATAGCAGAAATTCATGATTATCTTTATCACTATCTTCGGGCTCCATCCACCCTCACATTTATAAGCGTCTCAAGAAGATCGCTGTAGTTAGACCCACGGAAAGGAAGATCATCTCGAAGGCATAGGGTATTAAAATGACTCCATGCTGCAAATCTAAAGCCAAAAGAGCTTATAATCAAGATTCCGTTTTCCAGAAAATCTCGCCTCCATTAAAGCATGGCTAAGAACAATAAAGACTTTTAATTTAACAAACCACACCAAAATGCCCAACAGAGTTCTTCTCCATCCGTGAGCACGAGAAACCAAGAAAATATCCTGTTCACACAAAAGGACATCAATGGATTGAAGAACTCAGGAAAATGGCTAAGTCTTGAAGAAATTTTTCTGGAATACTCACACGACAAAAGTTGCTAATTAAAGAACATCCAAAAGGATGCAAGCAGCATGGGAATGAGGAACAAGTGAATATTGTCTATGAGAGGTTGTTACAATCCCGTGCAGTCCGATGACAGTGGTCGTCTGAAAGATGGATCTTCTAAAAATGAACCCCATATTTTGGCCCTTGGAGAGTTTTAAGGATGTCTTTATCGAAGCTCCCCTTTCCTAATGACCAACGGATGAAGTGATCACTTCCTTCGCGGAAATTCAAACGCTCAAGCCGACTGTTGCACATAAGGTGAGCATCTTTTAAAATTTCCTATGGACGAGAGAGAGTTTTTCATAGATCTGTGTTCGCCAGCGATTCTCCAATTGTTGTTGCTGCAACATCCTTCCCCAAAATTTTAAAGATATTTGGGGCCCCTCCTTCTACACATTTTGTAACAAGTGTTTTCCTTGTCTTTCAAATTTATTTTTCTCTCTAACTTGGCAAAATTTCAACACTTGCTTCCCAAAAGTTTTCTCAAATTATTTTTTCTAAGGCAAAGTCACCTTTTCTCTTCAGCGCAATTTTTAGCCTTAACTCATCCGCTTTAGCCAAAATGTTGAGCATAACTCGGTCATCCTTTCGCGCAATCGCTAATGCTAAATATTCTGCTTGGCGCATTTGATAATCGTAAATCTTCCACTTTGTGCAAATGTTGAATATAAGTCAACCGACCCCTTTTTCAAATCTTAGACCTTTTACCATTCAGCGTGAAATTTTTTGACTATAAGTCGGACACCCCTTGGTGCATTTGCTAACCATAAGTCTTCCGCTTGGTGCATTTGCTAATGATACGTCGATGCAATTTTTTAGCCGTAACTCGGCCGCTTCGGCACACAATTTTTTACTATAAGTCGGCCGCCCTTTAGCGCAATCACTAATGCTAAATCTTTCGCTTGCCGCGATTATTGACTGTAAACTCCATAATCGGCGCATCTTTTTAAATAGAAATTGGCCGCGTTGGCGCAAAGTTCAAATGTAAACCGACCGCCTTTAACTAGCGCGAGTGCTAATAATATGTGGGTGTTTTGGCACAGGATCTATGCTTAAAATCACGCCGACACGAAAATATATTAAGTCTTTTCCATGACTCGTTGGCGCATTTGTTTGTTAGCGCACACACTGAGACTAAGTCCTCCGCCTTAGCGCAAAACGTATTCCTTTAGCTCCCGCCGTCATAACTGCGCGTCGCCTTTGAACGCAGCCACCGGCGCAACTCTTGGTGTCGTCCATTAGCACAAAGACTAACACTTAGACCACCGCTTCAGGTGCGGAGCGTAAAGTTACAATCACCGTTTTGGCGTCGGTCTTAATCCTACGCTCGTTGCTTGGCGCGAAAATCTATTTTTGGTTCATGTGCAACCACGGAGTTGGTAAGGCCATCAATAGGGCCATGTGCCATTTTAATTGTGAAAGGCCTCGAGCCCCGTGCTCATAAATTCAATACCTCGCCTTATTAAACGCATAGAACAGGGTTTTCAAAGTCATTCTGCCATCTTCCAAGGATAATAGTGCTCGGCCAAAACCACCTTAGAGCATGTGAGAAAGACCTGATGGTTCTGCAGTAGGAACATTATGAATAGCTCTGTTTTATACTTATAGAGGCCAATAGCCGTGAAAGAAGAACCCAGTAAAACTACCCATGTGTTTTTTACCTGCATTATTTGCGCGAACTCAATGGTCTCTCCAGGCGCACAAAACATTTTAGGTACTTGCGCATTTCTGTGAATGACATGACACCATTAAATGCTCCAGTTCCTTATTCCTCCATCAGTCTGTCTTGGAATAATGAAACCACAGTGGCTTGTATAGCTTGTTGTAATTTGTGTCTAGTATTTCTCATGATTTTTAACTGTGAAACGGTAGCTGCAACTATGAATTAGTTGATCATTTTGTTAAAATAGCCTCCCATGTTTTGAAGTCATTGGCATATTCTGAATTTTTTCATAATTGTTTTGCTAATGCTTGAAAGTCATCTAGTTAAAGCCAACTCTGTCATGATTTCTCTTACAAATCTGTAGGAAGCTTTGCAATTTTTGCTAATTTCTACATACTTTTTATTTGTACTGCCTCACTCACCACAGATTTGTCATGCATAGAAGGTCTGCAAGGAAGAAGGAGCAGCATAGGTCAAATGAGATCTGCGCAAGCATGAGATTGCATCAAAGGCAACAATATTTGTTCGGAGCAAAATTATCTTAAGAGAGCCCAGTCAATGGGCCACCCATAGCCAAATTGTTGATGGCCCAGCAATCACAAGCGAGCCAATTGGTGGGGATGAGTTAGCAAGTCAGCAAAAGAAGCCAAATAAATATATAAATCAGCAGAATTCTTATTTGTCTTAATGTGAGGAAAAGCTAAAATTCCTTATTGTATAAATGCTTTAAGAGACAGTTGGCTCTTATTTTTGTCTTATATGGAAGGCTTTCCACGATTTGTAGATATGCACTAAAAAACAAATTAGAAGGTTCTAGAGTTTAGGGTACACTATTAGGAACCCATGTCTTTACTTTGTTAGTATGTTGTTGTTGGACGCATATGCTTTGTAAGTCATCCCGTAGTATTTGTTGATCAATAGTTTTTGTTATTGTTGTTGGCGCATATGCTTTGTAAGTCGTCCGTAGTATTGTTGATCCATAGTTTGTAGTGGCCCATGGTTTTGACCCATAGTATTGGCGCCTAGACTTAGTATATAAGTGTGTGTTGAGACCTATGAAGGCACTGTGAAGTTATTTGTATGGAGCTTGCTCATAGGAGGTTGCCCCCTCGAAGTGGCCTGTGATCAATATAAAAGTGATTCTGAGTTCTGTCATTTCTGCTATTTCGCATATTCGTATTAATTAATTGTTGCAGGTGCATCACATCTGGTATCAGAGCACTTTCTTGGGCTCGCTGGGTGAAATTTCTGCCAATTTTTTTTTCGCATCTGTTGCAGGTTCGGATTTGGGAATAATCCCTATCTGCTTAACTGTGGGAAGTACTTGGGCATAAGCCCTAAAACTCATTGTGAGGAGTGCCACAGGAACCCCGAAGTAGCTGTCCCATTGAGAGGACCTGCCAGCGAAAAGGGCAACGACCCCTATCTGATTGACTAGTTCCCACCCGTGAGGTAAACCAAGAGCTGTCATTTGTGGCAAAGCAGTTATCAGTTTTACCTGAGCCGTGGAGTGAGGGGTACTACCCCAATACGCAAGCCGTCAGACAACATTGGTGGCCGAGTGAAAACCCTAAACTATTAGGAAGCCGCACATACCTGGGGTCCATATCTACTTTCAGCTAAACTATTGTCGATCACTACTGCGTCGTTTCAGATCCATTTTGCAAGCCATTCTAGATCCAGCCGTTTTCAATCCATTCGACGCTGTTCCAGATCCCTTCTTTACTTTGTTAGTATGTTGTTGTTGGATGCATATGCTTTGTAAGTCGTCCCGTAGTATTTGTTTATCAATAGTTTGTGTTATTGTTGTTGGCGCATATGCTTTGTAAGTCGCCCGTAGTATTGTTGATCCATAGTTTGTAGTGGCCCATGGTTTTGACCCATAGTATTGGCGCCTAGACTTAGTATATAAGTGTGTGTTGAGACCTATGAAGGCACCGTGAAGTTATTTGTATTGAGCTTGCTCATAGGAGGTTGCCCCCTCGAAGTGGCCTGTGATCAATATAAAAGTGATTCTGAGTTCTGTCATTTCTTCTATTTCGCATATTCGTATTAATTAATTGTTGCAGGTGCATCACATACACCTATCAACTCAAGAATCAATTTGTAAACTTATAAATAGCAGAACAGAAGAAGATAGATGGACTTTTTGCAGGTGAAAGAAATTTTCTAGCTTGTACGAATTACTTTGCTACTTGCTTCAAGAAAGGGAATTTTACCTAATGAAAGCCTGGAGAGCACGTTTTTGTCTAGAAATGTGTATCGAATGCTTGCTGGACTACTCTTGTGTCATTCACATACTACAGTGAGATCTTTCTTTGCTGTTATGAATTATTTCTGTGTAATGGATGATCTTTCTCTTTTCTGTACAATGATGTCTCTCTTAAATGAGTAATGGAAGGTATTCAGTGAATTAAAGCTATCTTTAATATCTGTTATCTTCTATTGAGATTGCATCTTTATGATTTAATGGCTATATGTATGATCTTTAGATGTTTCTTTCAGTGTATTGCTCATATTTACAGTTTGCTCCTTGCAAGGATAGATTAGATTTGCTTATACTGTTTTAGGTTAATTTAGATTAGTTACTTGCATTTAGCTTAGGGCACTTCCATATCATCTTTAAAATTAAAACAGATAAACGGTGGATCGGGATGCAACCGGTGTAAAGAAAAAGAATCTTTAAATCTTACGGTAGCCGGAACCAATAACCGGACGGATTCCCCACTCCAAATGGTGAGCGATCTAATTGAGCTTGCTTACCCGGGAGAAACCCTTTCTGATTGATGTTGCGATTTTCGGGGCATCAACACATTGGTTACCTTAAACCATGGTTGTATTTTCCATCACCCAAAAGCTATAAAAAGGTGATAGAGGCTCCCCATTATTCATCCACATTCATCATATCCTCATGCTGCCAAAATTGCTCTTGAGCTTTTCCCATCCTTTTTGAGCTTGAACTTCTTCGTTGAGAGTGATTCTTTGGCCCACCCTTGAAGCATCTTGGAGAAGAGAGAGACTATTGGAGCATTGGAGCACTACTCCTGTACTGCTGCAAGAATTCCAACAACCTCACCATTGAGGTAAACCATTGCAGACCATTGTTTGCTCATTAATATAAAATATCAAGTTTTTTATTGCTTCTCTCGTGGATCTAGTTTTTTACTATTCTTAATATAGATTTACTTTCTTGCATATGTTAGATTAATATTTACTTTTTACATTAGTTTTTACTGTTTGATCTAAACTGCTACTACGAAGTTAGTAGATGCTCATTTGCATGAGCTTGAGTGAAAAACCCAAGCAACAGTTTTTGGCGACTCTACTTTTCTTCAAGTCTTTCAATATTTGTTCAGATCTAGATTTGTTCTTATTTTTTCTGTTATTTAGCTTTATTATTATAGATCTAACTTACTACTAAGCCCATAGCTTGTTGTCTTATCCTTTGGCTGTTTCTGCAGCCTCTACAGTCCCTATTTTTCCATTTTCGGCTTTTGTTTTCGGCGGTCGTTTCCGTCCCGTAAATCGTAGGTTTTTTAACCCACTGTCGCAATCCAAATCGTGGCTTTTCAGCTGAAAGCTGCAATTCCAAAACCCAGAGATCCCGATAGTTCTTTTTTCTCCCTAAGCCGCGATTTAGATCGTGAGTTTCCGACCCTTAGCCACGATTCGAATCGTGAATTACAACCCCTCAGCCGTGATTCAGATCACGCGATTTTCCTAGATAGTCGGGATCTCGATCGCGAGTTTTGCCTCAAACAGTCACAATTTTGACCTAAACCCTGCGATTTGTCTTCCGAGTTTTCTTCACCCATTTCGGCCCATATTTTTCTGCCATCTCCCTACACCTTCATAGCCTACTGTTTTACTTGCAGCCCTAGATATTCATTCACATTTTCTGTTATTTACTTTATAGTACCATTTGGAATTTTTTCAGTATTTTTATTAAAAATAAAGTTGTTAAAGCATTTATAGTTAATTTTTCATATTTGCAAATTAAAATCAGCATTTTGATTTGATAAATATCCACCCAAGCGAGGCACTTTATTTTGGTACATAACCACACTTACACACACTCTGTCACCATTAATCAAGTTAGCCTTAAAAAAAATAAAAAATTACTTAACTCAACCAATTTTCTAACCCCACTTGGGGAACACAAAAGAACATTGTAGTTAGGTAGGATTGAGGAGATAGGTATCCAAATAACGCCCCTCACTCACTTTCACTTGAGACATAGTTGTTGTCTATTAGTACCAAAATCCCTTAGTACTTATTGACACAGTTATACACCAATTTGTCAGAAAGGCCTCTCCCTTGGGAGGGTCGAAGTAGTAAGACTGGTTCCAGAGGCCTAAGTGGAATACCGCAATCCATTCAGTCACCAAAGGATACCTACTCGTTGTTCTCGTTGTACCACCCTTGTGGGAGTACAACGACGATAGAACGGGAGCTGTGGATTTACCTTTCTGGACGTGTCATGAACGGGGTGTCTCAGTGGCCTTACTTCTAGGATTGTCTACCCGGTGTCCCTCCCAGTAGGGGGATATCATTAGCCTTTGGTTCTACGTTTCGTATTGTCTGACTTGGATTTCATCACCTTGAAAAGGATACGTCTTGTTCAAATCATAATACCTTTTTATTTAGGTGCTTGCATGCTCTCTTACCTCCCCTTGGTTTAGCAAGTACACCATTTTTTATTTTGTAGGAGTTGTTTTCCTGTTGGTTTTCTGACCACCTTTTTTCATAACTCTTCTTACTGTAGCACAGTTGTTATAGCAAGTGTTTTGAGTTTGGTTGTTAGCCTGAGTGCCATAGTTTCTTGCACTCCCCTCCTGCACACACGGTTGCATTAAGGTTTTTCAGCTTTTACACTCCCCACTACCTACTAGTTTCACTAGTTGTATGTCACCATTGAGTCCCTGAGATGTTCTCGGTGCTTCCGGGGTGAACCTTCACAGTGCGGTTCACTCGACACCACTCATCATAGATGTAGAGCCTTTTCACTTGACTCCACACGTCATTGACATAGAGCCTCGTCACTCGATTCTAATGCCCCTCATTTCACATCTGACTCTGAGTAAAAATCAGAAAACCCCACGTACACAGCACCGACTAACCCCATGGCTGGAATGACTTACAACCATTTCTTTATAGGGACTGCTGGTGGAGCATCTGCTACCACCCCAGCCACTACAATGGGACCCACACATACTCTGGGTATGCCCTCATTGGGACCTACACCTACTCTGGGGATGCCCTCGATGGGACCTACACCTACCACCTCGATCACTACTCTGATCGCAACAGCTACTGCACCCAATCCAAACCCATATGTAACTCACGTTACAATTGGAGGTGCGGGCCCTTCTCACGCCAACCCAACACCTCTATTTTGGGGTCATATCCCCCTCACAGCTAATATCCCCTTTGGAGGCAGTGGCCTAATCAATAATGCTACCACTAGCACATATTCCCCAGTGACCATGTCACACTCTTTTGCCAATTTTCCATTTATGGATAGTCTCAACCTACCGGACCTAGAAATATTAACGAACAATCCCATCAGACATGATCCTACTTGGCCTCACATGCCTACAAAACTCCCATTAGACATCCCAAAGTTTGAGGGAAAGGATAGTGAATATCCCCAAAATCATATCATGTCGTTCCATCTATGGTGTTCCTCAAACTCCATTGTAGATGACTCCATTCCCTTACGTCTGTTGCAAAGTACTTTCACTGGCTCGGCAACCAAGTGGTATATCAAGCAACCTCATGGGACCCACCCCACCTTTACATCCCTCGCCTTGACATTTCCACAATTCTTCAAGCTACCCGTTCGCTACGATGCGAGAGTAGAAATCCTACTATCTTGCAGACAGAACACGGCTACCCATATCATAGATTACACTCATGAGTGGCGTAAATGCCGAAGTCTATGCAAGATCAAGCTAGATGATTGTATTTTCCTGGATTGGTTCCTAAAATATCTCCTTCCATCCATTGCTAAAGATGTGGCATCTGAATGACCCCAATCGGAAGAAGAATCCATCCTCAAAGCCCAACAGTTTGATCTAATCTATGCCCAATATGGCTATTTGTACACCATCTTACCCGACGCCCCCCGCGACGATCCATCTCGGAATGACGCGCCAGGGGCATCCCATGCCGCCGATGGAATCATTGGTCATGTTGTGTCACACAACCAACCCTTTTCAATTATGCCTAATAATACAAGCCCCGACCTTTCGTGGGCCACATCTCACTCAGGAGCTACAACCTCATAATCTCCCATGGAAAACTCCAACCACACTCATGGACCCTCATGTCCACCACAATGTTATGGTCATGCACCTTCAGCTTATGCACCTCCTACGTATTATCACCAACATACTACTCATGCCCTTATTCACTCATAAGCCCCATTGGCTTATTACCCTCCACAGGCAGCACCTGCTGCCTCAACACTTCCCATAGCTCAATATTACCAACAACCACAATCAGCACCTGGACCACCTCCATCCCCGCCAGCTTATTATCCACCGTAGCCTGCTCCAGCACCTGCGCAACCTCAAAATCCGCCTACTTCCCAAGGGAAAGTGTATGCACAGTAGAACCAGCCCCAAAACCAGAACACTCAACGCAATCAAGGAGGACAACAGAACCGCAGAAGAGGACACAATCGAGGAAACAACCAACCTCACAACCAAAGATGTTAGCCACCTAATCCTCCAAATAATAACAATGCCATCCCTGCCAACCAAAACCTTGATCAACCACCGAAACAGGGTAAAAACCCAAATTTGCGAACAAACCATCCATGTTCCATATGCGGAGTGTACAACCATTACACACACACTTGCCCCCATTTAGAGCGAGCGCGCCAGCTTTGGACTGATGACGCCCAACACCAAGGGCATGCGGCACAGCCAATGTCACCTCCTCAACCGCAACCCATGGTGTTGCAGAACCCTTTACCCACACAAGGAGTGGTGAACACCCGTCCAATGGATCCCCCACAAGGATCCGCAGCACAACAACATCAAATCACTTATGTTGCAACTGATTATCAACACATGGATTCAGGTACTCACCATCTATTAATGATGTCATCGAATGATATCCACCTCCAAACACGTCGAAACCAATACGACCCCACCCTTGAAAACGTGCCCACTGATCTAGCCACTAATGCTATTCCAACTGATCAACCATTACACATACCTAATACACCATTAGACGGAGGCCCTAAAGCCCCTCGCTTCCCACTGCGATGAATCAACAGTAATCCTAACACTCGTGCCGCCTCAAATTATAATATTGTGGAAGACCTAGCTCAGTCCCCCGCTGCTATGTCTGCCTTGGAAGTCCTAAAAAACTATCCTGCACAGAGAAAAATATTGTTATCCGCCATTGGTGCGATAGACCCTAACGACTCACAAATGATGGCATTCGACTTGGACCAAGCCAAACCACGTTTACCTTCAACATTAGCATTTCAGGTCTCTGTATCCATCTAAAACCTTGTCATTCATCGATGCATTATCGATGAAGGTGCCTCCACTTATGTGATGTCGAAATTTGTCTAGTAGAATCTCGTATCCCCCACACTATAGCCATCCACAACCGCATTACAAGCTTACGATGGTCATTCAGCTCAACCCCAAGGCCTCTTGGCCAACATTCCCGTTCAGCTAGGTGGAAAAACGATCCTTATCGATATAAAATTTATCAACGCCCATCTTGATTACAACCTCTTACTTGGCCGTAGTTACATGTATGCTATGAAGGCAGTCGCTTCATCCATCTTCTGCATCATGATGTTCCCCCATGAGGGACTTGTGGTCAAGATTGATCAAATAACATACTACGATCCTAACGCCCCTGCTGCTCCTGAAAATGTTCTCCCCATGATTGAACAACCAGTTCAGAATGCACCTACATCGCTCGTCTCGACAATAGGACCCGGGATCTACTTGGAATCACCAATGACTTCCACGTTCTAATCCATTCCACCCCCTATGCGGATAGCCGAGATATCTGATTTGTGTACCCTCTCGCACAATACACAGGAACCTAACCAACATCCCCCTTTACTGCCGCAACCACCCTCAATACCTAGTCATATCGGAGCAACACCGATTCACACTATCCCATTCCTATTTCCCCCTTCAGGAGCCATCAGCACCCCAGTAATGGCCATGCTCAATCTTCTGGGGTTAACATTAGGACTACCTGTATGGCACCTTCCCAACCCAAATCCTCCACCAACACCAAATGTCATTTTACAACCTGTCCAACCTATCACTGTGACGAACCGACCACCTCCTGGAGTGAGAACCGCATCAACATCTAGTAATGCACCTCCTCCTCCTCTTCACACTGGGGGCAGAGGCCCACATACCTACACCGTTTCACCTACAACGCACACTGCCCCACCTACTCCAAAACTGGCGAAGAATCCCCCAACATTTCGTGCTCCCCCCAAATGCTCTTTGTGCGACAACATAGGCCATGCTACCCATCAATGTCCACAATTACCAGCACTTTAGGAACACATGCAAATGTTGGATGATGATGCTAACATCCTAATTGTCAAACTTGAACTGGCCCCTCAGCCTTGCGATAAATCATTGCGTACCAATCACCCTTATGCAATATGCGGCATTTACGGCCATTACTCACATCACTGTCATGATCTCCCAGATTACACAACAGCCCTATACGAACTGAATAATGCCGACCTAGAAACATACTTTCCCATCATTGAAGAAATATACCCCCAACATCCTCCTCCTCGGAACAAATTAATACCATTTATATGATTTCATCCACCAGCATGCCTCAGTCAACTAATTTGACAACACAGTGCTTCCTCAATGATGAGGAAATACTTGAAGCACTTACTGCACCTGACTACCCCTGGGATGACATGCACCATCGATCATACTTCATCCCTGAGGCGTCTACCCCCGTCACGGCCAACCAATTTTCCGTCTAATCTAAATATTTCCATCCCACCAAGGTTAACTGGTTAAGGATCCTATCCCAGCTCCCAATCCCTTCGAAGAAGGAAATATGGAAAATATTTCACCGATTATCAAAGTCAACATCTCTACCTCTCCCAGAACACCCAAAATCATTTCTTTGGGCGCATCATGCATTAAGGATGAGGTACAAGCTTACAAGAAACTCTTCTAAGAGTTTCGCGACGTATTTGCATGGTCCTACACTGAGATGCCTGGTCTTGACCCCTCTATAGTAGAACACCATATCGACACTTGGACCAACATACCTCCTGTCCACTAAAAAAAATGCCCCATCCACCCATCAAAGCTTCCCGTCATCAAAGAAGAAATTGAGAAGCTTCGTACAGCGGGGTTCATTTACCCCATAGCCTAAACCACCTGGGTTTCTAACCTAGTACCAATTAACAAGAAGCAAGGCACTATTTGTGTCTGTACTAACTTCCGCAACCTAAACCAAGCTTGTCCCAATGACAACTTTCCCACACCATTTATCGACCAACTTATCGATGCATGTGCGGGGCACGAGATACTATCTTTCATGGATGGTTTCTCCAGGTATAACCAAATTCATATTCGTAAAGAAGATCAGTACAAGACTGCCTTCACCACCCCATGGGGCACCTTTGCTTATTGTGTTATGCCCTTCGGTCTTAAAAATGCTGGAGCCACCTTTCAGCGGGCCATGACCTATTGTTTCCACAATTTGGTTAACATTATCTTGGTATACCTTGACGACCTCACGGCCCGATCGAAAAAACAGTCTGATCATATGAACGACCTCCGATAAGTCTTTCTACGTTGTCACAAATATCATATCCGCTTGAACCCACTCAAGTGTGTATTTTGCATTCCGGCAGGCCGGTTGTTAGGTTTCATCATTTCACAGAAAGGAATCGTAGTCGATCCATTAAAGGTCCAAGCCATCTTAGACCTCCCATCACCACGTACGCTTCGACAGTTACAGAGCCTTCAGGGGAAAGCAAATTTTCTCCGTCGTTTCGTCCCCGATTATGCCACGACGATTCATGGTTTCCTTCGTTTGCTCCATACCCACATCCCTTTTTTGTGGGACGACCAAGCGCAAGGATCTTTCGATGACCTAAAGAAATCTCTCACCAATGCCCCTGTTAACACCCAAAAAGTGCTCACTAGCTCATTCCCTTATTCACATGACCCATTTGTCCACTTTTCCACCATCTGAGCCTCTGAAGCCAACAAAAGGTCACCAAAAGACCTTGGTACACCCCTTTTTCCCACTCAAAAAGATTATTTTTCCTAAAAAGCATAAAAAACCCTCAAAAAGGGTCCAAATTCCCAAAATATTAAAAAGGGAATAAAAATATTAATTTTATTCAAAAAAGGAAAAAAGGAGGGAAAAGTACCTAAACCATGTTGGTCAATACCATTGGTTTCCACAAAACCACAAATGGTATTCCCCACCACCAAAACCTATAAAAAGGTGGTAGGGGCTCCTCATTTCACATCCATCCATATTCCTATCCTCATGCTGCCAAAATCTCCCTTGAGTATTTGGCCATTGTAGCAACCTTGGAGAAAGGACCCATTGGAGATTGGAGCTGCTCACCATTGGAGCTATTCAACAACCTTCACCACTTGGAGGTATTGTTATTGCAAGCACTTGCTTGCCCCCATTGTCAATACAAAAATTATTTTTTATCTTTCTTGTTCTTGTTCTTTAATTCAAAATGCACATGCTAGTTTAGTTTAGTTTAGATTTAGTTTATTGTTATTTATTTCTATTGAAACTGCTGCTACTAGTTAGCAGGTGCCCATAGCACTAAGCTTGGTTGCAAAACCAAGCCAACAGCCCCTTTGATCTCCCCTCTGGATTTATCTAAAGACTTCATCCTTTACATTTCGGCATCTGATTATGCCGTATCCAAAGATCTCGTTCAAGAAGACCCCGCTCGTCAAGAGCATGTCATTTATTCCGTGAACCAAACCTTATCTGGACCACCGCTATGGTACCCATACGAAGAGAAACTGGCCCTCACCGTCATCTTTTCAGTACATAAGTTGCGACATTACATCCTCATAACCCACACTAAGGTTATCGCGGACTCCAACCCCATGGTCTATCTCTTGAACCGTCGCCTTCTGCAGGGCCGCGTTGCTAAATGGGTTATCATCTTACAAGAGTATGACCTATCTTTCACAATATCTAAGAGTACAAAATCCCTAGCACTTTCTCTACTCATTACAGACCTACCATCCCTATCGCCATCACCCTCGGTTAATACTAACCTAACCGATGACCATTTGTTCATCATCTCGTCAGATGACCCGTGGTATGGTGACATTTTGGTTTATATCCGCACACAAAAGTTTCGACCCGATGTTGATCGTGATGAACGCCGTCGTATCCGTCACCATTCTTCCCGCTATCTCCTCCTAGGCGATGTCCTATACCAACGTGGGGTCAACACCATCTTACGATGTTTCCTTTCACGAGAAGAAGCAGAACAAGTTCTCAATGATTGTCATAGTGGTGCCTACGGCGGGCATTTTTCAAGAATGTCCATTGCCCAAAAGGCAATCCGCACAGGGTATTTTTGGCCATCATTATTTACCGATTGCATCACAGCGGTCAGACATTGCCAAAATTGCCAGCTCTTTACCCCCAAGGCAAGGACACCCCCCCACCCCCCTTCATCCAGTTGTCACTATCAGTCCTTTTTGCAAATGAGTCATCGACTTCATGGAGTGTAATCCTACATCTGCTAGCAGCCATAAATACATCATCGTGGCCATCGATTAATTTACCAAATGGGCAGAAGCCATGCCTACTTTCAACTGCACAGCCGACACTGTATCTTGCTTCTTCTTCAACCATGTTATTACTCGTTTTGGAGTACCTAAACAACTTGTCTCGGACCATGGTTCCACTTCGAGGACTCTATCTGGTGAGACTTGTCAACCCTCCTCAAATTCGAACATCAATACGCCTCCCCTTACTACCCCCAAGGGAACGGCCAAGTCGAAGCCATTAACAAAATTTTGAAGACAATCCTCCAGCGCACTGTCGACCAACATAAGTCCAATTGGCATCACATGCTTTTCCCCGCACTATAGGCTTACCGCACGTCCACTAAAACTGCCACTGCTTTTACCACTTTCCATTTAGTTCACGGTGTAGAATCTGTCCTCCCCATTGAGTGTCAGATCCCGACATTGCATATCGCCATCGAACTCCTCCCGGATACTTTACCAATCGAACAATGCTTACTTCTATCACACCTAAGCAGGGAAATCCAGTCAGAAAGTAAACATCTGTCATGGTGAGATCCAACCTCTCACCTTGAACCATGAAGGCCTGAATGGTCGGATCCCAGAATCCGATCAACTTGATCAACAACAACTGTGCCGATCGCATAAGGGGCACCTGGGTGAACTTCATCAATCCGCCCAATGCCAAAGCAACCTGTGCATGATGGTCCTCATGGATGATCTGCATCAGATCATCCGGCATCTCCCTCTCCCTCCACGATGCCCTCGGAACTCTGAGCATCTTGCCAAACACACAAGAAAATTTTAAATTAGAAACATACCACAAAATTTTCCCCAACAACGATCAAGATCGCGGCTGTGGGTCCCACAACCGAGATCCAAAATCACAACTGTGGAAGCCAGAGTCGCGATCCAAATCGTGACTATGGAGACCACAGTCGCGATCCAAATTTCAACTGTGGAGGCCAAAGCCGCGATCCAAATAGCACAAAAAGCCTCAGGAGTTGCGATTTCCCCATTGGTCACCAAACGTGACCAATGCACCGCCCCTGAGGACCCATTTCCCCTTTGAAGTTGAATAAAGTTAAATATTAGGGCCAATAGGCTTACCTGGAACTCACGGAATGAAAATACAACAGTCGGTTCTCCCGCAAATGACAAAATAGCTCTGGCCAACTCAAATCTCCTGTCAAACTCAACAGTGCAAATGACACGTGTTACTATGGGTCCACTTGTTATTTATAGACATTTTACCCATTTTCAATCAACCATTCCGGAGCCATACGACGTCCATTTTTCAAACCAATGATACCATTGGATTCAGCGCAGCGAGAACTTCGCGGTGGTCGAGTCAGTTTCTCGATTTCACCGGGCCCTTTTTCGGACATTTTTTACACGCCCCTTGTTGCCACGGTTTGCGTGCCACATTGGTCGTTGTCTGTTTTTAACAAATTTTATATCGCCGAATTCAGTTTTCCGTGCTCGTGACGATGCTTGAGATCATTTCTCGCTCTCACAACCATATTTGTCCGACTTTTTTTCCCATGCCCGTCGTCGCCTCGATTTGCGTGCCACATCGGTCGGTCTCCATTTTTGACAAATTTTATATCGCCGGATTCAGTTTTCTACGCTCGTGACGACGCTTGAGATCATTTCTCGCTCTCACAACCATATTTGACAGTCATTTTTTTCCATGCCCATTGTCACCTTAGTTTGCGTGCCACATCAGTCGTTGTCCATTTTTGACAAATTTTATATCACCAGATTCAGTTTTCCGCGCTCGTGACAATGCTTGAGATCATTTCTCACTCTCACAACCATGTTTGTCGAGAAAATTTTACCATGCCCGTCATTGCCTCAATTTGTGTGCCACATCGATCGATATCTGTTTTTGACTAATTTTATATCGTCGGATTCAGTTTTTCATGCTCGTGATGATGCTTGAGATCATTTCTCGCTTTCACCTAAAAACTTTTGGCATTGTGTGCACACACCTTACCACCTCGGTTTGCGTGCCACATCGATCATTGTCATATCTTACAAATTCATACATCATGTCTTATACATGAGCCCTCCGCTCCATCCATACTACAATTATGGCATTGTTTTTCTACCATTCATCAACCCGCAAGGAGGCCCCATCAGTGTTCCCCCCCCCCTACCTTTTTTCTTGGTTCCCATACATGTCCCTCGATTGAACACTTCCTCCTTGCTTAGCCACTACTTTTTTTCGGTATAATTTTATCCCTTTTTTGGGCCGAGCAATTCCTTTATGAAAAAGGCACTTAGGGAGTTTATGTTAAACTCTTTTCTGACTCCTAAAACAATGAAAAGATCGTCGAGCAATCTTGCTTCCTTTCATGCTCGCTAAACGTATCTGAAAGGGCATCTACCTGGTATAAGTTTACCCATTTTCCGGACCTTGTAGACTAATTACGAAAAAGGAATACTCTAGTCACATCGACTAGAAGAGTTCTTCATTGCATGATTTTATGCTTTTTTCGGGCCTTAGAGACTAACACACTAAAAAGAACCCCCTTGGAGTCTACTTACTGCTTCCAGACTCTCTAAATTCAAAAGCAGCCATGAGCATGAACTACCCTGGGATCGTACAAATCCACACGACAGTACCATTTTGAGCACACTTTTATCCCTTCTTGGAGAACCTTAAAACAATGAAGAAGGCCCCAACAGTGCCTCTCGGTGCCACAAACAGATCATGTCTAGTCACACTATCATGGCAACTTCCCCATTATGGTCGCATTTGTTCAGAGTATTCTATGAAATGTCACCTTGAGATTTTCCTAATATCATCCGTCAATTTATCCCCTAGAATCACTCCCACTGCAGTATTTACCCTTGATCCCTCAATCTATGATCCCCATACCTAAAGTTAGTTTCATATGCTTCCAGGTCATCCATGCCATCATGCTCTGAACAAAGGAAGTTTGAGTCCCCCCCACTCTGAGACCCCAGTAATTCCCCATCCCCACAATATGTCAATCCCACCATCAGTACTATAAGACTTTGGTTGTACACCTCGCGCTCCTATCAAGGAAACATCATTGCCTCGATAGTTGCAGGTCTCCCTCTATCGACGACAGCCAATTTATTCCAGAGGATAGACCAAGAGGTCCCTGTGCCTTGGACTCACCACCATCAGTGGTGAGTGCCTACGGATCATTTTGAAAGGAGTCCTTAGTGCCTCTCCAAATGATTGTTTCTCACATGCTTGATGTCAACACCTTGATCACATCGTTGAGATTCATACAGGGTATCGGTCCTTTTAGTTATTAATCGAAGACCCCGAATGTCACCTGACTCTAGCACATTGGTCAGTCTACTTTAGGAACAACTAGTTATATGTTCCTGTGGATACCCGGGCTGCTCTTGGCGAGAGTATTTGGAAGTACCCCAATTGTATGCTTCCTTGACTATACAGTTGTTGGACACCTTCAGATCCAGCATTTTATCAGTCATTCTGGTACCACACTCAAAGTAATGGATGTTTTTCCAGTGTATCAGGCATGGTATGACCATGAGTATGTCCCATCTTTGTGTCCCCTCTGGACCATTATGATGTATACAACAGTTCTACATGTATTTTCTAGGTCCCCTTTTGGGCCTCATTGTTATTTATATGTCTTGATACGAGCATGGGTATGCCTGCCTCGTCCATATATTTAGATTGTTCCTCATTCATTATTGATGCCATGTATTTTCAGTTTTTGCAGTTCGTATGGGACCGTTGTTCCAGTCTCCAATCGATCTCTTCTCTCCTCCAAACCCCAGGAAAAAGACAAAGAAACTATGATGTCTATCAGCCATACGATGACCTCTTGCCCTCACACATCAGGAGGCAATCTATTAACACCCAAAAAGTGCTCACTAGCTCATTTCCCTATTCACATGACCCATTTGTCCATTTTTCCTACCATTTTAGCCTCTAAAACCTTCAAAAGGTCACCAAAAAGACCAAAATCCATCTTTTTCTCCTCAAAATATTTAATTTTCCTCAAAAAATACAAAAAATCCTCCAAAGGGGTCCAAAATTCTCAAAAATCAATTAAAAGGGAATAAAATTCAAAAATATATTCAAAAAAGGAAAAAAGAGGGAAAAAGAGGAAAAGCAAACCTAAACCATTTTTACCAATAGCATTGGTTACCTTAAACCATGGTTGTATTTTCCATCACCCAAAAGCTATAAAAAGGTGATAGAGGCTCCCCATTATTCATCCACATTCATCATATCCTCATGCTGCCAAAATTGCTCTTGAGCTTTGCCCATCCTTTTTGAGCTTGAAATTCTTCATTGAGAGTGATCCTTTGGCCCACCCTTGAAGCATCTTGGAGAAGAGAGAGACTATTGGAGAACTGGAGCATTACTCCCGTACTACTGCAAGAATTCCAACAACCTCACCATTGAGGTAAACCATTGCAAACCATTGTTTTCTCATTAATATAAAATATCAAGTTTTTTATTGTTTCTCTCATGGATCTAGTTTTTTACTGTTCTTAATCTAGATTTACTTTGTTGCATATGTTAGATTAATATTTACTTTTTACATTAGTTTTTATTGTTTGATCTAAACTGCTACTATGAAGTTAGTAGGTGCTCATTTGCACAAGCTTGGGTGAAAACCCAAGCAACAGCTGCAGATCTGAAGGTTCTAGAGTATTGGATCAAGCAAGGATAAAAAGGGATTGTGAATCTCAGGTAAGGAACTTACTTGATGCTTTACATTCCTATTAATCTAGGGAAGTTGGTTGCGTTATGTATCTATTTGTTCTAGATCTAGTTAGACTAGGGATATTTGGCCTTTAATTATGCTTAGGTAGATTGTCTGAAAACAAATCTGGCGACCATACTGGGGAGTACTTTAGCTTTGATTTCAATTTTAGTGTAATTCCATTGATTTCTTAGTGATCCATTTCTTAGCCTCCTGATCCCTTCCCACCATCAGATCTTGTCATTAAAGATTCTGTTGGTTTCCCCTGACTCTATTAAGGTCAGCATCAGGTCATTGGTTGTTCATTGTTTGTGTATCCTACAGTCGTTTTGACCCATATTAAGGTTTTAAGATAATTGTTGGTTTAGTGTGATTGGCTTGTTTTTAAAGACTTGAAAAGTGTGGGATATCCATGCCTTTTTTAGCCTCTTTTTCTTGGGTTGTGCATCTTGTTTCCTTTACATGCTGGGATATCCAATGATTCTTGGGAAAGATTGATTCTTTGTGTCCACTTCAATTCAAATAGAATCTTGAGTTTGCCCCTCTTTTTCTATATTCACAAATTTGGAAAACATAAATATTCTTCTTGCTTTAATTTGATCATTTGACATTCTTGGTCTTACACCCGTAAGAAGAAGAAAGGCTTGTTTCAGATTTGTGTGCATTTGAGTTAGATAAGATTATTAATTGTTTTTCTTTGTCTTTCATTTTATTGGAAATGTTTGTGGAATCTTTCTTTCCATAGCTTAGATGTGTCCTTTTCGAGTGTAAAGAGATAGGAAACGGATTATAATTATTGCATTTGGTGTTCATAAAAATATCTCTTTTATTGCTTTAGGATGGTTTGGGTATGGTTCTTACATGATTGGTTATAATTCATTAAAAAACTAAAATTGCATTTGCATAGGGTTGTGCATTTGGGAAGAAAACATATCTCTCTCTCCTTCTTAAGTAGGACTTCATAGAAGAGAAGACTTGCATTTTCATATAGATCAGATTTGCATCTTGTTTAAATTCCAAGTCTTCACTTCATGGATTCACTTAACCGTACAAGATAAAATCAAGCACTAGTTTAAGTTAAAAACTTTTAGCAACTTGTGTGTTAGGTTAGTGACGTGTTCCGACGTTGTTAAGCATGGCAACTGCCGTTATATGGCTGCACTGCATTATGGGGGCCTGCAGTTCTTCCACATACCAATCGGTATATCGAAGGCTCTTTCACGTACCCTTGGGTATATCGAAAGGCACTTCATGTACTCGATAGTATATCGGAAGTCTCTTGTCGTACGGTTGTGAATTAGACAACACCACTACGGATTTTCGCTCCCACGTACCTTGAGTATATCAGGAGACTCTCTTAGGATTCCTGGAACCATCCGAGCAAACCTTTTGACCGTCTTGTTGTCGCAATACACCGAGAACAACACTCGAGGAGATTAATATGCATGAATTGTTAGGTAGTCGGGTTATACGGACAAGGGTCGGTCCCAATCCTCCTTGGTTAGTTCTCTGAAAAATTGGGTTGAGTATAACTGTTGGACCCTGCAGTATACCGCGAGTTGTGACATCTTGACACACCCGTGAGGATCTGGCTTTTACATCCCTCCTATTCACAAGTTTTCGTGTTACTTTTAGTTTGAGTAGCATTTCTTGTGCATGATAATTAGAATGACTTAGAGAGTTTAGATATGGAAACCTCTTCTGGGACTACCAAACAAGAGGCTCCTTTTCAAGGGGTACCGTTTGTCTTTTCTCCAGTTGGAGATATTGGTCCTCCCTTTATTGACACTTTAAATATTCCTTGATTAAACATAGGATTACCAGTATGGTTATTCAATCCGGTTATTCCAGTTGTACCCAATGGTTAACTCTCCACCACAAGAGTGTCAATCCCAAACTGCTCCTTCCCCTTCTTCGGATGTTTCTTCTTTCGTTTCTTCTTCCTCTCCTGATCAAAGCATTAGTGTTAGTAATCAGGAGGATAAGAAGAAGAAGAAGGATAAGAAATAGACCAAGCATCAACCAGTTGCCTCTAATGGCACTCATCTTATTCGAACACCTCGTAGACCCAAGCTCCCTTGCAATCTTTGCAAGGGTGATCACCTTCTGAAGGATTGTCTCAGTATTTCCAAAGTGTTAGAAGAGTGGTCTAAAGCTTCCAAACCACCTATATCATCATCCTCTGGAAATCATACTAATGATACCCCATCAACCAATGAATCTATGGTTAAGGGTCAGAAAGGTAAATTCAAGAATCCTTGTTTGTTATGCAAGGGCATGCACCTTACTTACCTTTGTTGAAATATTGTAACATCAAAGAATATTCTATTTGTACTTTATTATTATTCATCTGAAGATGTTTTATTCCTCCATCGGGATGTTATTATTGAGGTAAATCCTCCCATGTAAGTCGGGGCAATAGATCCCCTCAGAGTCATTTGTAATGGGGTGTTGAAGTCCCCTAGAGGGGTTGTCCCATTCAGCAAGAGAATAAACTATTGAGGCTGACCTGTCAAGTGTAAAAGTCAAGTAGAAGTAGAGTATAAATAGAGGAGGTGCGTTCCCCATTTATACTCACTTGTGAATTTCGCATAGGAGAGAGAGAGATCTACAAAGGAGGAAAAGGAGATCTTGTTTGGGGATTACATATTTGTATTTGTTGGTCATCTATATTGAGGGAGATTTGTTGGGTTTTCTACCCCATGAGGCATGAGGGTTTCCCAGGATAAATTGTGTCTCTTGTGTTTATGTTGTGCTTGTTGTTCTTTCAATGATCCTGTATATGCTATTGTTGTGAAATTGAATGGAATATTGATGTTATCTATCTTAGAATGTTGAATTTTAACATGGTATCATAACTAACCTGAAGGAAGGCAATGTATGGCACTTACGACACTTGTTTCACCTGCGACAATTTGAAAGTTAGGGTTTTGTATAGAAAAACCTAGTCATCGTGGAACTTTCACTATAAATCCATTTTGGTGAAGTTTCAGGATTTGAAACTTGGACACACAGAACACATGTCCCTGTACCTTGTGTCCAAGTTTCAGCCTCATATTCGTTATACTTTCAGAGATATAATCCGTAGAAGTTGGGGTTTCTACCTCTTCCAGAATGAATCCCAAAACAGGTGAACTAGGGAAAAAGGTCATATCTAGGGATTGGAAGCTCCAAATGGAATTCCATAAAAAGTGATATTTAGGGAAAGGAATGTAGTTTCACAGATCCAAGTTTCAGAGCCCGAAGATGAAACAATGACATGTGGCACTTCGTACAAGTTCACTATGTTGTTTCATCTCTTAAACAAGTCATGTTGGGAAAATGAGCATATATCTCTGATGGAGAATCCAATGAAGCTCAAACCTGTGGGGTTGGAAAGATGACAAGTCTGGCTACCATAGACCAAAGTTTCAGAGCCTGCAGATCTGAAATTTCATAGATACACCAGAAACAATACGACACATCTGAAATGGCTCAACAGAGGAAATCAAGGAAGAGGAGGAAGAAGCTCTCACTTAGGTTTTTTAGTTTTTTTAGGTATGGAAGCACCTGATACAATGTTGGATATAAAACCTGTAGGGTTCGAAATATGACAGGTCTGGCTACCATAGGATGAAGTATCAGACCCTGTAGATCTGAAATTTCAGAGATACACCAGAAACAATACAACACATCTGAAATGGCTCAACAGAGGAAATCAAGGAAGAGGAGGAAGAAGCTCTCACTTAGGGTTTTCAGTTTTTTTAGGTATGGAAGGACCTAATACAATGTTGGAGATACCTGATGCAACATTGGAAACTTTGATAATGGATTTGGAATCCATTCATCATAGATATTTATACTCCATCAAAATGTTGTGGGAGGAAGGAGATTGAAAATTAGGGTTTCCAAGTAAGAAGAAACCATAACAAAGTTGGGAGACATGTAGGGAAGCAATGAAGGAGGTTTAAATGGCACTGATATTCTATCATCCTAGAACCATGAACCCATATAATATTTTTACAAGTGATCTACCTTGGATGGTTAGGGTTTTTACCCTTATAGAGAAGACTACAAGCAATCTTGACAGGCATGCCTTGAGGAGATACAGGTATTTTTTGAAATTTGTTTCATGATTAAGTTCATGATACGTTTGTCTTCATATTATTGAGGTTAGTACAATCGTGATTAATTTTAGATTGTCTGATCACCTTAGTAAAAATATGAATACATGCGAATAATATAAGACATTCATTGATTAGAGTTATGACACTTATGATTGTACTAATGCACTTATGGTGTTGTATGAGGATGATGTTGTCTACTAACATGAAAGGTACATCAAGAAAGACAAATCCATATGACCATGATGACATGAAGACAAAGACTCATCCATAGTCTTTGATCACATAGAAGTTTTACTTACAAGGTATGTATGACTTGTTTCTACTATGCTTAACTTATGAGATATGCACGTTACTAGCACAAGGTCTCTAAATCATTGAAGAGAACAAAGAAGATATTGTTTGGGTAGACATAACTAAGCATGCATACTAATCCAAGTATGTTTTTCCTATATCAAGTTAGAATCCTACTTTGTGTTAGTATCTTAGATAAGTATACCTATGTATGAAATGATCATGACCATACATGCTTAAGATTATTTAGAATCCTAATTTTTTGATAGTATTAAGATTATACTAATGAATGTATGATTATGTATGAGATCTTGAGGAAAGACACAATGATGAAACTAGTACACACTTAAGCATGCATAGTGGTACAGAATGGTTAGAAGTTCAAAGATGATGCCATCATAAAGAGAAAATAATGATCAAGCAGGAGGCAACCACACAAACATAAAAGATAAGTATTTGATTTGTTATTTGAATCTCTGAATAGTTCATGATATTGATCGTAATAGTTGTATGCATAATACGTTATCATGTCAACATGATTTGATGATTATGAAGTATTACTAATCATGTAATTAACTTTGATTTGTAGGAAAGATCATATGCTATGATCTACAAAAGAAGGATGATGAACACCTGTTCCAAAGAACGAGTGACGATGTTCAACAAGAAGACTTACAAATCAAATGTACTATAGAAGGCTCGTGGCTAGAGGATTCTCTTAAAAAGAGGGAGAGAATCATGACGAGATGTTTGCTCCAAGTGGCTAGACAAGACCGTTCTCTTAATGGTGTAATTGAAGAAGAAGTGCGAATCTAGCAAACTCCCATGATTCAATAGAGAATCACACAATTAAAGAAATCTTTATATGGGTACCCAGGATTGATAGTCATTTGATGATCTTAATCATCACCACAGGTGATGAAGATTTCAACCTTTGCTACAAGGTTGAAGATGGTTTCTATATATAGATGAAATTCTTCTCTTAGATGGATGCAAGAAGGAACTCACCATAGAGTTCGAATGATCTTGAGACTCATATCAGTAGAACCATCTGACGGGAGATGGCACGGATAGATATGCAGAAGATCACTCAATGGAGAGTGTGAATGATGTTCAGTCACAGAGGGAGAATTGATAGCTTCTTGACAAGCTTGGGATTTACCAAAAGTAAAGTTGATCCTAACCTTTACCTTAAAGTTGTGGATGATGAACCTATCATACTATTACTGTATGTGGATGATCTCTTTCTAACAGGGAATGAGAAATAGATCATGGAAATCAAGAAGAAGCTAGCTACAAAATTTGAGATGAAAGATATCGGATTGATGCATTACTTCCTAGGTCTGGAAGTATGGAAAGGCCTAGAAGGAATATTTCTCAACCAGGGAAAGTATGCTGTGGAAATCTTGAAAATATTTGACAATGGAATGTAAGACCATGACCACTTCCATGGATTCCAACTTGAAGTTGTTGGCTGATGAATCATCAGAATTGGTTGATGTAACTCAGTACATACAAATTATTGGGTCATCGATGTATCTGACGAATACCAAGCCAGATATATTCCTTGCTGTGAACACGTTGAGTCAGTATCTAGTGGAACCTAGACTGTTCACCTGATAACTGCAAAGAATGTGATGAGGTACCTAAAAGGTACGATAGACTTTGGTTTATATTATTTTGGAGATCATGACTTTAGATTGTATGGTTATACAGATGCAGATTGGGATGGAAGTGTATCAAACAGAAAGAGCATATCGGGTGGATGTTTTTGTCTAGGATATGCTATGATCTCGTGGTTTAGCAGGAAGCATTCCATTGTGGCTCTTAGCACAGCTGAAGTGGAATATATAGCAACTTGCTCTGCTAGTTGTGAAGCCATATGTCTTCGGAAGTTGTTATCAGGACTATTTGACTTAGAGATGGAATCCATTGTGATCTCGTGTAACAACCAGAGTTGTATCAAGATGACATAGAATCCAGTGTTCTATGATAAGTCAAAGCACATAGAGATCCGATATTTCTATATACGAGATATGGTGCAGAAAGGAGCTATAAAGCTCAAGTATGTGAGCATTGATGAGCAAGTTGCTGATGTATTGACCAAACCTCTGTCTCGAGTAAAGTTTGAGTATTTCTGAGACAAGCTTGGTGTAGTTCAAAAGGACCCTCCTCGAAAGGAGGAGTGATATGGTCGATGATGTGGATACTTGTATCTATGATGAGGATGCCTGCACCGACGATGAGGTTGATGATGTGGATACTTGTATCGATGATGTGGATATTGTGTCGATGATGAGGATACCTATCCCAATGATAAGGTCGATGATACCCACGATGATGTCGATGATATCAATGATAAGGTCGGTGAGTGTTCCTTAGACTTGGTCTAAGTTGACGAGTAGATTGTATCATCCCTAGACACATGTCCTAAAGGAATATGTAGACTCTTGTCTCCAAGAAAGATGTTGAGCCTGGAATGATGTAATGTGAGCTCCTGGACTGCTCAGTATAGCAGCGGGTGATCATTCACAGGTCCTGTGATGATGTAATGTACACTCCTAGATTGCTCAGTGTAGCAGCAGGTGATCATTCATAGGTTAGAAATCCTAGATTTGATCTAGGTCACGCCCTAGTTGAAAAAGTACTTGCTCTGTGATTGCAAATCCTAGATTTGATCTAGGTCACACCCCAGTTGAAAAATTACTGGCTCTGTCATTGTAAATCCTAGATTTGATCTAGGTCACATCTAGTATGAAAAAGAACTGGCACTATGGTTGGGATTGCATCGTCCCTAGACATGATATGGTGTCTTAAAGTGATAGGGATTGATCATCCTGTAAGTGGATCAAGATTTTATCATCCTTCACTAGGTTTTTTGGACCCAAAATCCGACGGCATATATGTCGGATTTTATACATCTTGCAGTCGACCATCCGAAAACCTTCATCCTTTTTAAACGTCGGTGGAAGTTTGGCTAATATCTGAAATTTAAATGCCCCATCAGATTTCCGATGTCCTTTCCAGTCGGAAATCCGACCGTATATCATGCCATATGCCGTCAGATATCCGACGTCTGTTCCATAGAAAAATGTCCACTAACCGACGCCTTTAGCCGTCGGTTGTATGGAAAAGATGTCGGATTGTGTGTGAGGATAAGTTGGATATTCGAAGTCCTTTACATAGAAAAAATACCAATATCCGACGCCTTTAGCTGTCGGTTGTATGGCAAAGGCGTCGGATTATTTGGGGGTGATCGTCGGATATCCGACATATTTTTTGTATTTAAAAAAAAAGACCTCCAAGGTGATTCCCTGGGGTCATAGATTACAATTCCTCTAGGATCATAGAGTACCCCTCGACTTGCCACCCCTAGAGGCTCAAGACAATTTTTAGTTTCACACAAAAATATTATTTATTTATTTCGTAAATGCATATTATTCATCCTTACACATGTCACCTCCATGCACAACTTTGTAATATTTAAATGCATAAATGAGTATTATTCACCTCCTTCGAACCTATTCTCCTATTTTTATTCTTAGATGTTCCCTATATTCTTCTTCTTTTTCTTCATTGAGTGGATGCACGTAAAATGTTTACTTTCTATATCAATAAAAAATATTGTATTTCTATGTCATTCATCTATTTCCTTAATGCAACTGGTAGAATAGACAGTGCTTCATCCACGCTGGAGAAACTAAAACGTTTGTTTGTTTGAGAAGAATACATTAGTTGTATACACTTAACATAATTCTCGCCGCCGTAACCATTTCTTACCTTGATTTCAAGAGGCAACTGTGAAGACGAACGTCATAAAGCATCGTTTCATATATATCTGATTTTATCAAAACTCGAGAATGAAGATAAAGAGGATTTCCTTGGTAATCTGTTCCATCCAAACCTATCAAGTGTACTTTCAGGTCAGCAATATTCTTGTCTCCGAACTGTAGCATCTGTTTGCCCATTTTCACCCTGTAAATTGAAGAATTCCTGCAAACACAAACCACTTATATGTTACGCGAACTTCTTTCAGGGCTTTGTTACATTTGCTTCTAAGATATTTCATGGCTTTGTTACATTTAAACACCATTGCACAACTTCTTTCAGGACTTTGTTACATTTATTTTCAAGATCTTTCCACTAATGCGAATATTTTATTGTCATCTTACATGCAATTTCATTAATTTAATCTCGTTCTGTGTATTGACACCGGATCCATTTAAGAGTTTGGTTCGTTGGTTGTATGCATGATTCAAGTGGTTCCATAGTTGGAGAACACAAATTATACATTTTATGTCACATCAAAGTTATGGAAAAAAAATGAAATGACCTTCCACACGAAACATGTGTTAGGAGAGAAAATTTTGAGGTTGAAGATGGTAACACGCGTGACGAAGTTGTTGGATTTGGGTTACATGGACATCATTCCCTAATCGTAAGTACCATATTTGTAAATATCCTTGCATGAAGGCTGAAGCCGATGTTCTAAATTCCGCTCCCCCTTCAAGTTTTTCCAACTTTGATACAGGTCAAAAAATTTCACCGAAACTGTCTGCGAGGCCTAAATTACGATAAGGTAGTCAAGGACATGATCATTAATTCATGTTTTTACTTTAATGGGATTTGAAAGATACAACT
Source organism: Larix kaempferi (assembly GCA_027924585.1). Taxonomy (NCBI): domain Eukaryota; kingdom Viridiplantae; phylum Streptophyta; class Pinopsida; order Pinales; family Pinaceae; genus Larix; species Larix kaempferi. The sequence continues at coordinate 12,944,552 of BSBM01001002.1, read as the reverse complement.
ACCACAAACCAAAATCTTAAACGGATCCGGTGCCAATACACAGAATGGGATTTAATTAATGAAATCGCATGTAAGCTGACAATAAAATATTTGCATTAGTGGAAAGATCTTGAAAATAAATGTAACAAAGCCCTGAAAGAAGTTGTGCGATGGTGTTTAAATGTAACAAAGCCCTGAAATATCTTAGAAGAAAATGTAACAAATCCCTGAAAGAAGTTCGCGTAACATAGTGGTTTGTGTTTGCAGGAATCCTTCAATTTACAAGGTAAAAATGGCCAAACAACTACTACAGTTCGAAGACAAGAATACTGCTGACCTAAAAGTACACTTGATAGGTTTGGATGGAAGAGATTACCGTGGGATTTGAGAAAATTCTATATGTGAGTAATTAAGAGCTCGAACATCTAAAATTTGGTTTGTTTTGTACCAGTCCACGATTCGATGAATTCATAGTCATTGACATGAAATTTAAGTTATTTAATGAAAATAATTAATGTATCTACCTCTATGTCGAAACCATTTTCAATGTTGATGCCACTACCCTCCTTATTGTCTTACAAAAAGGCATGAGAATGAGGAAGAAGACTTCAAATTGTGGACTTCACCTTCAAAGAGTGCCTTACAATCACATTGATAAGGAGTGATCAACGTGTCAAATCTTAGTTGATAGTGTCAATTAAATACTTATATGGTAAATTTAATATAAGACTTACTTATAGTTGTCTCTTACTCTTTGCATCTTGACACATTTGATATTTTATGGTTGTCTCTGCGTCCTGACCCAATTGATATTATAAGGTGAGGATGTGCATGCATGATAAAGGCTTAGTTATGACTATGAGATGAGGATTTAAAGAGAAGACGATGTAAAGACATGTAATTTTTATATGTTTTTTGGCGGTGAGTGCCAAAGAAAAATGTGGTGAGAATAATCCTTAGTTATAATGACTATGAGATGAGGATTTGCATCGAAAAAATAACAGGGTACGAACTGAACTGAGGAGATTTGAACCGTGACCTATGTCTAGTCCCAAGGATACCACCTTCAAGCTTGACCTTATCAATCAATTCCCATTGCCATTTCCTCTCATACGACGTCCCACAACCATTTCTCTCGACACCCACTCTTCATTCATTCTGCATACATTTCACTATGCAATTGTCTTAGATTCTCACTGCGTTTTCCCTCAATTAGTTTCTCAATTCAATATGACCCACGCCCGCCGTCCGAGGAGTGTTTCCAACGGTCTTGAGTTTCAGCCTAGCAACAGTGACGATTCATGGTATTATGTTTCCCTTCGGCTCCAATATGGCAAACTCATAGTTCACAATGAAGGTTTATCTGACAAATGTGACGGTTTGGTTTCCATGCTCCCGGAGCAATTCCTCAAAGTACTCCTGAATGGCACTGGGGTTACGGAACCCAAACCATCACATTTGTCAGACAAACCTTCATAGTGAACTTTGAGTTTTCCATATTGCAGCCAAAGGGAAATATAATACCATGAATTGTCGTTGTTTCCCTGCTGAAACTCAAGACCGTTGGAAACACTCCTCAGACGGCAGGCATGGGTCATACTGAATTGAGAAACTAATTGAGGGAAAACGCAATGAGAATCTGAGACGATTGCATAGTGAAATGCATGCAGAATTAATCAAGCTCGAAGGTGGTAGCCCACCGTCTCCCATTGTGAAATGCATGCAGAATGAATCAAGCTTGAAGGTGGTCTCCCATTGTCAGCTGCACTTCAAGCTTGAAGGTGGTAGCCTTGGGACTAGACATAGGTCAAAGGTTCAAATCTCCTCAGTTCAGTTCGTACCCTGTTATTTTTTCGATGCAAATTATATGTTTTCTTTAATTTCCTTTGTCAACTTTACGTATCCCTTTATATGTTTTCTTTAATTTCCTTTGTCAACTTGGTGCTAAAACAAAAATATGGAGATGGATGTTGATTTAAATTATGGAATTCCCTAACGTAAGAGGAGCCATTATGGGCAAGTTGCAGCCCTAAAAAATGATGAACATTGACAACAAGCATCATGTTTCTAATTGTTATTGGTGTATGCTAGATTAGTTGCAAATATCATGCTTCAGAAGCCAATCTTCAATGATAAATATACCATTTTGGAAGGGTTTAATGTGAGGGATTAGTGTAAACAGGCTTGTAACCAACACTTCACCTTACTCTACAGCAAGATGTCTATCACCATACCTACAACAAGTCTACAACTACCATGCGCATCACATCCAAATCAATATATTTAAGTACTAAATTCAAAGAATTACAATGCATGGTGTTTGAAATAATTGTGGATATTTAGTTTCCACAATGACAAGCAATGCAACCATTTTTCCCTATTTACTTCCCTACCAATTTTTAAGGGTTTCGATATTTTATCTACTATGATTTACCACAAAAACCATACCCATGAGAGTGTGGGGTATAAACATGTGGGGCAGGGATCAAATTTGACCAACGCTCAAACCCAAAATCGAAACACATAGCGTGTGTTTTCGATGGCTTCTCAAACAAAAAATACTTACGCCCAGAACCAAACCATTAAGTCACATAATTGTTTCATCAAAGTAAAAACTCATAAATAGAATCATTGTCTAATTACATTAGCTACAGGTTCAAATCTCTTAGCCAAAATACTTGCACCCAGAGTCCAAAACAAATAGCTACAGGATCGATTTTAACCCATTTACTTAGCAGAGTATAAAAACCCACGTTTAAAAACAAAGCTAGCATTTACACACAGCGAAACCATTGATGTCCACGGCCAAGTCATAACCACCCAGAATGGGCATACTGTTAGGTGAAATGTATGTCGTAATAATTACGTTGCAGTACAGTTGCCCAACTATTTACTTGTCAATCCGGGGTACGTAAACTGACGAAGCACGTGCACTGTTTGTGCATGACTGAAGTAGATCTAATCTAACTTAATCTAATTTTCTGAAATCAAATTAATCTAGGAAAGCATTGAAACACTAACTAGGAAAGCATTGAAATTGCGTAAGAGAAATACAACATGTGAAGAGTTAACAACAATGACATAAGTGAGCTCACATCTATAAATCAATAATCAAATGACAAACATGAAAGCATAACAATGAAAGCTTAAATCAAATTAAGAATCTCAAATCAAAGACTAATCTAACAAGTACAAAATCCAATCCAATCCAACTTCATTACAACCCTCTTACAAGCTTAATCTAACTTAATTCCCACTTAATGGAATGGAGAGGGAGCACTCTCCTTTATACATGAGAGTCCTTAAGAAAAATATAAGAATGCATTAATTACAGATCCATTATTCTCTCAACTACTCTCAACCACTTTCCTATTATTACAAGATATGGTTCCTTCAAATCCTCCACATGTCTCTCATTAATCCTAGATAAGATATGTCAACCAAATCTTCCATGATCTTCTCCTTGAAAATAGGCTTGGATAACTATCTCCTTTGGAATGGTGAGAAGTCTCTTTGAATTAATCATTCATATATTCCTACACATTACAAAGCTCACACATAATTGAGATATATATGAAAAACATGTATATTTTCTAATATTTAATCATAAATTCACTTTTAATACTAAAATGAATAAAGTGGAAAATAATAATGTAAAACCCAAATGTATTTATGAAAATGATATGATGAAAGTTTAATAGGGCGATGAAATGTAAGGAATAGTGAGGGGAAAAGTGGATGAAAATACGACATTTCTGAGTCCTAACACATACTCCATTACTTTAAACGCACCATAAAAAACTGCCAAAACACTCATACGAAATACATTCCCATTATGGGTCAAAACCATTACATTTTCTCACTACCCATGACTTGCCCCAAATCAAAAATTAGTTACAAAAACTCTGAGGGGTACCAAACACAATATACAATAAAAAACCCTCATCCATGAACAGAGTAGGCATCAAGCTTCAGATGAAAGGGGAGGGTCGCAATGGTCCAAACATACAATAGACATTCGACATCTTCGAAACCCTTGCAGACAAGAACCACCCACGCCCCAACTCGCTGCTCCAAATACAGCCACTCACCCTGCCATAGAAACAAAACAGGGTTAACATCATTCCATGAATACAAATGAATAAACGAATCAAAATGAAATTTATGAACATAGCTGGATTGAACAAACCACTTACCAGGTTGTTGTTCCATGAGCCACGTGCTCCTTACCACCAGAACGAGGGCATGCCTGAGCTATGCTCATGGCGCAGGCCCCATGACCACCAGCATTAAACCACTAGAGGAGCTCTACCTCCTCCCAAAACTCAAAACATCGAAATGACAAATGAACAGGAAAAGCAACGAAATCGTGGAGTTTTGCCACACTAGCTAGGGTTCATTTCGATTTTAGGTTTGAAATAAATGTTTCCAAGTGTTTAAATTTTTTCACCCACTTCATATAGTGAAATACCTTTCCAAGGATTATATGAAAATTCGATTTGCATGGGAAACATGTGCCCCACCTCACAAGCTTGGGACATAGACAAGAGGTTAACAAGGCTATGGATTTGGACACTTGGCAACAAAAAATAAAATAATATTTTATATGGATTTCTACTACTTCCCCTCTCATTGGTTCATTGCCCCCACGGTGTTCACATGGAGATTTAACCCCAAGTGCACCTATTTATTATTTTATTATTCATTTCATTAATTAGAGTATAATGCACTTACCCACTTACCATATATTTACGCTATATGGTCATATGCTCATAGGGGGTATTACAAACAAAGTTGTTGTGATTTAGAAAGACTACTTGGGGGTTTGAAGTAAGGATCTTTTACCTATGGAAAGGAGTCCTTAAACAAAACACCAACCCAAGGTGTTTGGAAAGGTATGCATCCCATCGATTTTTTATTCTTGTGAACATAGTTCTCTCAATTTAACAAGACCACTTAGGGGTTGGAACTCAAGGCCTTCTACCCATGGATATAAGTCCTTAACAAGAACATTATACCAATGTGCTCAATAAGGTACTTGAGCCATTAATATTTTATTCTTGTGAATGAGTTTTTTATAGTCCCAAACCACGTGGGGGTTGGAACTCAAAACCATTTACCGTAGATATGGATCCTTAACTAAAATGCCAAACAAATGTTTATGATAAGGTACCTGTTGATGCCCCGAAAATCGCAGCATCAATCAGAAAGGGATTATCCCGGTAAGCAAGCCCAATTAGATCCCTCACTGTTTGGTGTGGGGAATCCGTCCGATTAACGGTTCTGGCTACCGTAAGATTTGAAGATTCTTGTTCTTTACACCGGTTGCGGCCCGATCCACCGTTTATGTATTTTAAAATTATGTATGAGATGCAAGTGCTGTAAACTAATTTAATCTAAATGCAAAGCTGAAACAAATCTTAATCTAAAACAGTATAAGTAAATCTAATCTATCCTTGCAAGGAGCAAACTGTAAATATGAGCAATACGCTGAAAGAAACATCTAAAGATCATACAGATAGCCATTAAATCATAAAGATGCAATCTCGGCAGAGGATAAAAGATATTAAAGATAGCTTTAATTCACTGAATACATTCCATTACTCATTTAAGAGAGACATCATTGTACAAAAAAGAGAGCAAAATCATCCATTACACAGAAATAATTCGTACAGCAAAGAAAGATCTCACAGGTATATGAATGACGCAAGAACAGTCCAGCAAGCATTCAATACACATTTCTAGACAAAAATGTCTTCTCTAGGCTTTAATTAGGCGAAATTCCAGTTCTTAGAGCAAGCAGCAAAGTAATTCGCACCAGCCAGAAAATTTCTTTCACCTGCAAAAAAAGTCCATCTATCTTCTTATGTTCTGCTATTTATAAGTTTACAAATCGCTCCTTGAGCTGATAGGTGTACCCTAAACTCTAGAACCTTCTAATTTGTCCCTTAGTGTACATCTACAAATCGTGGAAAGCCTTCCATATAAGACAAAAATAAGAACCAGTTGTCTCTTAAAGCATTTATACAATAAGGAATTTTAGCTTTTCCTCACATTAAGACAAATAAGAATTCTGCTGATTTATATATTTATTTGGCTTCTTTTGCTGACTCGCTGACTCATCCCCACCAACTGGCTCCCTTGTGGTTGCTGGGCCATCAACACTTTGGCTATGGGTGGCCCATTGACTAGGCTCTCTCAAGATAATTTTGCTCCGAACAGATATTGTTGCCTTTGATGCAATCTCATGCTTGCGCAGATCTGATTTGACCTGTGCTGCTCCTTCTTCCTTGTAGACCTTCTATGCATGACAAACCTGCGGTGAGCAAGGCAGCACAAATAAGGAGTATGTAGAAATTAACAAAAATTGCAAAGCTTCCTACAGATTTGTAAAAGAAATCATGACAGAGTTGGCTTTAACTAGATGACTTTCAAGCATTAGCAAAACAGTTATGAAAAATTCAGAATATGCTACTTTCATAATATGGAAGTTGTTTTAACAAAATGATCAACTAATTCACAATTGTAGCTACCATTTCACAGTTGAAAATCATGAGAAATACTAGACACAAATGCCAACAAGCTATACAAGCCACTGTGGTTTCATTATTCTTGGAATGATGGTTAGGATCAGGGTTGGCGGATTTAATGAGCACACGGCTCGAGGCCTTGTGCAATTAAAATGGCACATGTCTCTATTGATAGCCCAACTAACTCCGTGGGTGCACACAAACCAAAAAATATCTTCGCGCCAAGTGGCGAGCGTAAGGTTAAACTCTACGCTAAGGCGGCGACCGTAACTTTAAGTTATGCGCTCAGCAGTGAGTTAAAGGTTAACTCTTGCGCCTAGGCGACGATCATGACGTTAAATCCTACACTGATAGAGCTGCGCCAACATTCGACTTCGAGGGAAGACGATGCGCATGTATGGAGGTGGGAGCTATATGGGTAAGCCTTGCGCCTTTGGCGCAAGTTTTAGTCACAAAATGTGCGCTAACGGGAACCGCGCCAACGAGTCATGGAAAAGACTTAAGGAATTTTGCGTCGGTGCTCATCTAAGGATAGGTTTGGCTCCAATGGCGGTCGAGATATGGTTACAATTCGCGCTAAAAGGGCGGTCGACTTATATTTTAAAAAAATGCGCGCCAAATGGTAAAAGGCCTAATATTTGCAAACAGGGCAACCGACTTATATTTATAAAAAATGCGCGCCAAATGGTAAAAGGCCTAAGATTTACAAACGGGGCGGCCGACTTATAGTCAACGTATGCGCCAAGCGGAAGATTTATGATTAGCAATTGCTCTAAAGGGCGGCCGACTTATGCTCAACATTTGCACCAAAGCGGTTGAGCTAGACTTAGACTCTGCGAAAGAATCACGCGTTGATACAGCACAGGTTTTAAACCTAAAGTTTGCGCGTCAGCGGAGGACTTAGCTGAAAAGCCAAGATTTGGCAATATGGTGGAAGATTAAGACCCAAAAACAAATGCGCTTTCAACGCGAGAAATAAGCCTGAAGTTTGTGCTTTTTGAAAGCGAAAAGTTAAACCCTTTCACTTGTTCCTTTGGCGCAAAAACATAAACTTTCAATCTGCGCTGTGAAAGCGCGCATAGTTAATCTTTAAACATGCTCCGTTTGATGCGAATAGTTTAAGATTTTAAAACTGCGTGTTGTTTTTAAAGGTAACAGAAGGAAAATGCCTTAGTCTGAAAAACAAAAGAACTAGAAAGGGTCAATTACGTTTAGGAAAAGTTGAAGATCAAGCGACAAAGATTTTAACCAAACTCAAGACTTAAAAAAAAAAAAAAGGAGGGACCCAATATTTACAAAAAAAATTATGGGGGGATGTTACAGCAACAACAAATGGCGATTCGTTGGCGAACACAGATCTCTGAAACAAAATCCTATCATGACTTAAAATGACATTTAAATTCTCAACTCCAAGCGCAACAAAATGCTCCATAGTTCAACTTTTAAGAATGAAGTGATCTCTTAACCATGTTGGTCTTTGGGAGAAAGGAGACTAAGACTTGTACTTCTTTCAAACTCTCTCAAGGCTGAAGCATGGAGTTAATTCTTTTAGGTATTGTCTTCATGATGTCCTGACCAAAAGAAGACTCCACAGGATTGTAACAATACTTCACAGGGATATTCATTTGTTCCTCATTCCCATGCTATTTACATCCTTTTCGATGTTTATGTATTTGACAGCCTTTGCTGTTTGAGCCTTCCAGAAATAGTTTCTTTGAAATTTCAATCTTTGATTTGGGTCCTTCAATACATAATGTCCTTTTGTGTGAGCAAGAGATTTTATTCGATTTATCAAGCCTCACGGACGAAGAAGAACCTAACTTGAGATGAGTCTTTTGAATAGCTTTCTTGACTTGAACATGTTGCTTTATCTCAGCCATGCTTTGATTGAGGCGAGAATTTCTGGAAATTAGACCCTTTGATGTAAGCCTTTAGGCTTTTATTTGTAGCATGGGATCATTTAAATAGGCATATCCTTGTGAGGCATGCTTCCTTTCTGTGGTTCCCTAATAGCAAGAGGATCTTGAGACATGAATTAATATTAAAATGGGTGGAGCCTTAAGATAGTGGGAGAGAAATACGGGATCATTAGTCATTTAACTGGGGTTATTTTGACCAAACAGGAAGAGATCCCTCCATTTTCAAAGGCTGATCAGTGGAAGCAAAGTCATAGAGCCTCCTTCTCTTTACAAATGAGATTCTACCTTCAAGATTTTGATTTTTGTTGAGAGTTCTGTACTACCACTAAGCCAGGGGTTGAGCTGGGTTTTATTAGCCTAGAAAATAAGAAAGTTCAGCCAAAGTAAATGGTACTGAAAAACCTAACTACAAAACAAATCAAAACAAAGATCAGCAAGGAAAGCAAAGAAACAAAGAAACCTTTTATTTATGTACATAAAACCTCAACGAGACTATGCAAAGTATTGTTTCAAGGCGAGGCCGTTGAGGGGAAGGGTTACTTCCTCTCCCTTGAGGTATGTTAGCTTGTAAGTGGATGGGCCGAGCTTTGCAGAAATTTGGTAAGGGCCTACCCATAAGTGTTGGAATTTAATGTGCATTCCCTTGCCTTCGTGATGATGGTCCCATTTCAGAACTAAATCTCCTGCTTCAAAACTTCTTTTACCAGACTTCCTTTTATCGAACCATCTTTTGACTATATATTGGTGTTGATTGAATCTGTTCTTGGCTTTCTGCCGGACTTCTTCAAGTTGAAGCAGGGTGTCAATCCTGGATTGTAAAATCTGACTACCAGACCCTCGAGAGGCTTGGGACAATTGCAAGGATGAAAGTAAGATGTTGGGAGGGAGGATGGCTTCCTTGCCATAGACAAGGGTGTAAGGGGAAACCCCTAATGCATTCTTTGGAGTCACCCTATCTTCCCATAAGGCATTTGGGAGAGCTATATGCCAGCTTCGTTGATTTTCAATCACAGTCTTCTTGAGAATTCGGATGAGGTTTTTGTTTGAAGATTCGGCTAGTCCATTTCCTTGGGGGTAGTAATTGGCTGAATAATGCAATTTAATTCCCCTTTCATAAACAAATTCATTTATTTTAAAAGACGAGAAACAAGTGGCATTATCAAATACTAGGTAAATTGGAACCCCAAACCTGGTTATGATGTTCTCTTTCAAGAAACTGATGACTGCATCTTCATTGATCTTGCGCAATGGGGAAGCCTATGTCCATCTGGTGAAATAGTCGGTGGTTGTTAGGATGTACCGATGTTGCAGAGAATAATTTGGTTTTATCTCTCCAATGACATCTATACCCCACTGTTTGAAAGGTTCTGCGATGATAATCGGCTGCAAGGGTCCTGCTGCCTTAGGTAATTTTCTAGCACTCCTTTGGAATACATCACAGTTTCGTGCATAATTATGGGCATCCCGAAATAAAGTGGGCCAGTAATAGCCATCTCTCAGTATTTTGTGAGCCGTTGTCTCCCCTGAATAATGTCCCCTAGCAGGGCCATCGTGTAACTCTTTGACGACTTTACCTGCATCCTCTTTCTCTAAACATCTGACAAAAATTCCATCATAATTTTTTTTGAAAAGTATTCCATCAATGATCTGATAAGATGTTGATTTTAAACGGAGTGCCATTGATTGCTTAGAACTCCAATGTTCTGGTAGGTACCCTTGCTGCAAATAATGCACTAAATCCCTATACCATGATTCAGGAGCTATGAAAATGGGACATACTTCGACTGAATTCAGCTCGGCTTCATTCTTCCAATATTGTTCTTCATCAATTGGATGTTCAGTAAGCAATTTACATAGGCCTTGTCCTTTGATGATGGTGGCCGGTTTAAATTCTAAATCATATTCTTGAAGAGCTGTAACCCAGTTTACTCTTCTTTCTCCCAACTCATTTTGAACGAAAAAGGATCTGACAGCTGGGTGGGGAACTATAACTTTAGTTCTGTTCTTAAGAATATATGGTCTGAACTGTTTTACTACTTTGAACACGGAATACGCCTATTTGTCGACAAAAAGATAGTTCAGTTCAACACCTTGTAGACCAGTGCTCATAAACGAGATTGGGTATTCGTCTCCTAATTCTACCTTTTGCGTGAGTACATCTGCGAGAGAGTCGTCTGAAGCAAAAGTGTACAAGATAAAATCTTTGTCAAAATCTGCGCTTCTTAAGGAAAGAGCATTAGCTATGGCTACTTTAATATCTCTGAATGCATCCTTTTCTAAGTCTGTCCATTTGAACTGTGTGCTCTGCTTGACCATTTAGTGCAAAGGTTTAACAGTCTGAGCGAAATCGCGGACAAATATTCGGACAAAACTGATAGTGCCCATAAATGACTGCAGGGATTTTTTGTTATGGGGCATGAAAATTTTATTGATAACTTGCACTCTCTCTTGATCTATTGAAATTCCCTTTTTTGAAATGATATGACCCAGCATTTTACCTTCAAGAACAGCAAACACACTCTTCTTGGGGTTTAAAGAGATACCATATTTTCGACAACGATCTAAAATCTATTTTAAGTGAACAACATGGTCTTCTCTTTTCTTTGAAAAAACTGTCACATCATCTAGATAGACAACAACACAATGACCGCCCAATCCTCGGAAAGCGATGTCCATTGCTCGTTGGAACGTGGCTCCTGCATTTATTAGGCCGAATGGAATTCTTCGGTACGCAAAATTTCCCCACTTGGTGTGGAAAGTAGTTTTAAGACGGTCTTCTTCATCTACTAATACTTGATTGTAACCAGAGAAACCATCAAGAAGTGAAAAGAGTTTTGATCCTGATACCATCTGGAGAATTTGTTCCATTGAAGGGACGGGATAGTTATCTTTATCTGAAGCTCTGTTCAGATTTCTGAAGTCAACACATAATCTTATCTCTCCTGACTTCTTTCTTACAGGAACTAGGTTAGCAACCCACTCAGAATGTCGGACCTTAAATATTATCTTAGCATCAAGTAACTTCTTCAATTCCTTTTGAATCAAAGGTTCGAGAGTAGGGTGCATCCTCCTCAATTGCTGCTGAAATGGCTTGACGCCTGCCTTCATTGGTATGATATGCTGAATAATGTGGGTGTCATATGTTTTCAGATCTTCATAATTCCATGCAAAAACATCCTTATATTTTCAAAAGAGCTTGATGAACTTATCTCTTTCTCCCGGTGAACAACATTTACTAAGGTTAACAAATTTTGGTTCAGCTTCGGTGCCCAGATTTACCACTTCGAGTTGCATCGATGAGCTATTGGTTTTAGTATTTGCTGGCCTTTTGAACTTGCTCTGCAGATCAAACAGCATTTCAAGTGACCTCACCCCTTTGGGGATGAAATTTTCTTTAGCCGCATCTTTCTTTTGTAAAACAGCATCATGCTCTTCTTCGTCTATCACAGCTTCTTGGAACATGTCTTCATTTGTTAGAAAACTGATAATCTGATCGTTATCATTGAAAACTCTGAAATTTGTGATATTGTCTAGGACAGAAGGCCTGAAAACCAGTTCAATTGAACATTTGTTATTAGTCGGCACCAATCTGGAAGCGGAAGTTGCTAATAAATCAGTCGTAGCATTTTGCAGTCTAGGAACAAATTTTATATTGAAAGCATCAAAATGTGTAATTAAATCCCATACCTCAGCCTGATAACATTTCAAATGAGGTGAAAGACAGTGAATGGTATCTCTTACCTGTCTTAGAACTATTTCCGAGTCAACAAAAACCTTCAGGTACTTAACATTTAAACCGATGGCTTTCTTCAATCCGTGGACTAAAGCTTCATATTCAGCAGTGTTATTAGTACAATCAAATTCTAATCTACAGGACAAGAAGTACTTATTACTTTCAGGATCCACTAGAATACAACCAGCTCCGGATCCTTCCAGAGTCTTGGAACCATCAAAGTATAAAGTCCAAAAAGCATTGTTTGGTTTGACTAAGTTAGTGTCATTATGATCTAAGTCAGTGACTAAGCTAACTATGTTACAATCGATATCATCAGTCTGAAAAAAGTGAAGGAGATTGGACTGTTTATCTGATTCATGGCTAATAGTTTTAGATTGATAATTACTCGGATCAATTTCTAAGAAATAATTCCCCAAAACTGAAGATGAGAAGGCTACATCTTCGTTCTTTCCTTCTAGTTGAGTTACATTTTGTTTCATGTGTGGTTCCCTCAAAATTTTAATCTGATTATGCCTATTCTGATATGGTAACCATAAATGGGACCAATCAGTTGCAAAGTAACCATTTAGTTTTGTGGACCAGTCCCTGCTTAGGATTAAACAATAGGCTTCAGGAATGTCAACTACCATTATATCAATGAACTGACATATTCTAGAATCTGCCGACAACCTAATGAGCACATCCTTCATTTCCCCAATAACTTTAATAGCAGTCCTATCTAACTGAATAATCTAAGCAGGTGATGGAATTGGTTGGCCGTTAATCTTCTTACAGATCGACAGTGGCATGACATTCGAAGATGCTCCAGAATCTACCAGACAATTATGCACGTTGTGATTGAAGATTTCAAAAGTTAAAAGAAAAGGCAATGTCTGGGATTTGGATTTCCCGCCAATACTAGCCTCATTTATTTCAGGATCTTCCTGAGTATCTGTTAATGGAGTGTTGGGATGGGATTGAAGAGCTTGCAACAACTTGTTTCGTTGTTGGGGAAAACTACACATATCGAATATCGAAACATTTTCTTTTACCTTCTTTATATCTTCAATGATGTCATATCTCATATCACATTTTTTTACAACTTTCGTTTGATTGTCTGTCTTGCTCAATGTGACTTTTGGTTGATGGATTGTTGTGTCAATGTTTGGCTGTTTGGAAGCTGTTGGGTTAGCTTTAGGTTGAGGCGGAATGACTGTAATGTGTCTTTTAGGCTTGGACGTAGTTGAGCTCGAAACTGGATCTGCAATGGAACCTTTATTGCGAGTGTTAATGTTTACAGTACAGACTGGGCCCTCCATGGGATCATATTCTATTAATTTAGTTAAAGGTACCCAGTCCCATAATACCATGGTGGTATTTTCGGAGGGTTCCTCTACTTCAAGTGTTTGTTCCTCTGGAGGATCATCTTGATCTGGAATCTGTGAATCCAACATTTGGTTCATTACTAAACTCATAGAATTAATCCATTGTGGACAGCTCTTTTCAGAGTGCGGCTCTTGATGAAAGGTACAGAAGTGTTCCATTCCTATTTCATTCAGATTTAAAACAGGGGAGCTATTCATAGGTGGATGAGGCTGGTCATTGTCTTCCCTTTTCTTGTAGAATGGTTTGAAAGGCTTCCTGAATGTACTAGCTGCCTTATCTTTTTCAAGATCTACAATTTTATTGGACAATTTCTGCATCATTTTAACTACGTTCTCCATATCCGCCGATGGCTCTTCTTTATTCCTAGTAAGCAGCAGGGGTTTTCTATTAATTGTTGGCTTTGTTTCTACTTCTAAGGTGTGTTTATCAATGTTGTCTGCTTCTTCTTCCACCTTCATAGATTCTTCGAAATTTTCTACCAAGGTGGTCTTCTTAGCTCTTTTGACGAACATTGCTATGGGGCCTTCAAGTGTTGTTGTGTAATATTCAATTAAATATTCTTCTGCAGGCTTAGTTGCTTCGCTGAAATTATTCAAGAGCATAGTGAACCTTTGGTTGAAGTCTTGAACCTTTTCTTTCTTTTCCATTCTCATGGACAATAATTCTTTCATGAGTGTAGCTACAGTTTTCTGATTCCCATACTTCTTTAAAAAACATTTCTCAAACTCTTCCCAATTGGAAATTGAGCTAGCTTGTAAGCTAAAGTACCAGGAAGAAACTTTCGGTTCAAATGTGTATGGGAAAAGCCTACAAACTACATCTTCATGTTGTACATTTAAAAGATTCAAATCTAAATAAAAACTCTTAAGATGATCTTCAGCAGATCTGCCTTTACTTGGGTCGTATTTGGGCAAAACTTTCTCTAGATTTTTAGGCAGATCGTGAAATGGCCCAGCTAGATTTAATGCTCCCCTTGCTCTCCAAGTAGGTACAGCCATGGCTCTATGTGGAGAATTAGGTGGAGAATCGTGTGGTGAATTAAGTGGAGTGTTCTTTGGAGTAAAAAGTTCTCCAATATTTTCTGGATCTTCAAAATCGATCTCCTTTAGAGGCTGCGTGATCTCTTCTAAAGACAAATCTACCAATTCTTCAAAGCTCTACACAAGGATTGAATCACGAGTATACTGTCTTTCTCTTTTAGGAATTCTTCTTCTAGGGAAAAAATTTATTGCATTTAAACCACCGAGTTGTTTAACATAAGCTCGTGTGTGCCTTCTTAAATCAGCTACTTCAGCAAAAGGTACAGCATACAATGTTTCTTATTGCTCAGAATCAGAATTGGGATTTTCTTGATTTTCTTGATTTCCTGGGATTGTTGTCTCAAGCAGGTTTTCAGTAGGATATGCTTGACAAAAAGAGTCTCCTTTGTCAGCCATGCACTGTGGCCCTCCTTCTAGCTCCAAAATCTGTTGATGCCCCAAAAATCACAGCATCAATCAGAAAGGGATTCTCCCCGGTAAGCAAGCCCAATTAGATCGCTCACCGTTTGGTGTGGGGAATCCGTCCGGTTAACGGTTCTGGCTACTGTAAGATTTAAAGATTCTTGTTCTTTACACCGGTTGCGAACCGATCCACCATTTATGTATTTTATAATTATGTATGAGGTGCAAGTGCTGTAAACTAATTTAATCTAAATGCAAAGCTGAAACAAATCTTAATCTAAAACAATATAAGCAAATATAATCTATCCTTGCAAGGATCAAACTGTAAATATGAGCAATACGCTGAAAGAAACATCTAAAGATCATATAGATAGCCATTAAATCATAAATATGCAATCTCAGCAGAGGATAAAAGATATTAAAGATAGCTTTAATTCACTGAATACATTCCATTACTCATTTAAGAGAGACATCATTGTACAGAAAAGAGAGCAAAATCGTCCATTACACAGAAATAATTCGTACAGCAAAGAAAGATCTCACAGGTATATGAATGACGCAAGAGGAGTCCAGCAAGCATTCAATACACATTTCTAGACAAAAACGTCTTCTCCGGGCTTTAATTAGGTGAAATTCTAGTTCGTAGAGCAAGCAACAAAGTAATTTGCACCAGCCAGAAAATTTCTTTCACTTGCAAAAAAAGTTCGTCTATTTTATTATGTTCTGCTATTTATAAGTTTACAAATTGCTCCTTGAGCTGAAAGGTGTACCCTAAACTCTAGAACCTTCTAATTTGTCCTTTAGTGCACATCTACAAATCGTGGAAATCCTTCCATATAAGACAAAAATAAGATCCAGCTGTCTCTTAAAGCATTTATACAATAAGGAATTTCAGCTTTTCCTCACATTAAGACAAATAAGAATTATGTTGATTTATATATTTATTTGGATTCTTTTGCTGACTCGCTGACTCATCCCCACCAACTGGCTCGCTTGTGGTTGCTGGGCCATCAACACTTTGGCTATGGGTGGCCCATTAATTGGGCTCTCTCAAGATAATTTTGCTCTGAACAGATATTGTTGCCTTTGATGCAATCTCATGCTTCCGCAGATCTGATTTGACCTGTGCTGCTCCTTCTTCCTTGCAGACCTTCTATGCATGACAAACTTGCGGTGAGCAAGGCAGTACAAATAAGGAGTATGTGGAAATTAGAAAAAATTGCAAAGCTTCCTACAAATTTGTAAAAGAAATCATGACAAAGTTGGCTTTAACTAGATGACTTTCAAGCATTAGCAAAACAGTTATGAAAAAATCAGAATATGCCACTTTCATAATATGGAAGTTGTTTTAACAAAATGATCAACTAATTCACAATTGCAGCTACCATTTCACAGTTGAAAATCATGAGAAATACTAGACGCAAATGCCAACAAGCTATATGAGCCACTGTGGTTTCATTATTCTTGGAATGATGGTTAGGATCAGGGTTGGCGGATTTAATGAGCACGCGGCTCGAGGCCTTGTGCAATTAAAACATCACATGGCTCTATTGATGGCCCAACCAACTCTATGGGTGCACACAAACCAAAAAAGATCTTCGCGCCAAGTGGCAAGCGTAAGGTTAAACTCTGCGCTAAGGCGGTGACCGTAACTTTAAGTTATGTGCTCAGCGGTGAGTTAAAGGTTAAGTCCTGCGCCCAGGCGGCGATCATGACATTAAATCCTGCGCTGATAGAGCTATGCCAGAATTAGACTTCGAGGGAAGACGAGGCACATCTATGGAAGTGGGAGCTATATGGGTAAGCCTTGCGCCTTTGGCGCAAGTTTTAGTCACAAAATGTTCGCTAATGGGAACCGTGCCAACGAGTCATGGAAAAGACTTAAGGGATTTTGCATCGGTGCTCATCTAAGGATAGGTTTGGCGCCAATGGAGGTCGAGATATGGTTACAATTCACACTAAAAGGGTGGCCGACTTATATTTAAAAAAAATGCGTGCCAAAGGGTAAAAGGCCTAAGATTTGCAAACGAGGCGGCCGACTTATAGTCAACATATGCGCCAAGCGGAAGATTTATGATTATCAATTGCGCTAAAGGTCGGCCGACTTATTCTCAACATTTGTGCCAAAGCGGCTGAGCTAGACTTAGACTCTGCGAAAGAATCATGCGTTGATGCAGCGTAGGTTTTAAACCTAAAGTTTGCGTGTCGAAGGAGGACTTAGCTGAAAAGCCAAGATTTGGCAATATGGTGGAAGATTAAGACCCAAAAACAAATGCGCTTTCAACGCGAGAAATAAGCCTGAAGTTTGTGCTTTTTGAAAGAGAAAAGTTAAACCCTTTCACTTGCGCCTTTGGCTCAAAAACATAAACTTTCAATCTGCGCTGTGAAAGCATGCATAGTTAATCTTTAAACCTGCTTCGTTTGATGTGCATAGTTTAAGCTTTTAAAACTGCGCGTTGTTTTTAAAGGTAACAGAAGGAAAATGCCTTAGTCTGGAAAACAAAAGAACTAGAAAGGGTCAATTACGTTTAGGAAAAGTTGAAGTTCAAACGACAAAGATTTTAACCAAACTCAAGACTTAAACAAAACAAAAAAAGGAGAGACCCAATATTTACAAAAAAAATTATGGGGGTATGTTGCAGCAACAACAGTACCCACATGAAATCTTGTTTTCTCGTGAAAAAATTTGTCATGATCTAGTAAGTCCACTTAGGGGTCAAAACTCAAGACCATTTTTATGTGGATTTGTGTCATTAACCAAAATACCACAACGAGATGTTCAACAAGGTACCTGCATCATTAATCTTTTATTCATGTGAATTGGTTTGTCATGTTCTAGCAACATTGCTTAGGGGTTGGAACTCAGTAGCTTTTACTTGTGAATATGAGTCTTTAACCAAGCCACCTTGTTCAATAACATCACTTATTGTTATGAACTGAGCCATCGTGATATAGCAAAATTGCTTGAGATTTTAATCTCAAAACCTTTTACCTATGAATAAAGATCCTTAAACGAAAATAATAAACCATTTTTTTAAACCAACGTATATTTAGGTTAACCTTGTATCTATCAAGAGTCAAAAGGGACCAAATCCCTTGATATGAAAATGTTTTTATTATTTAAAGTCTCACTCAACTTAATAGACCTCGGAACTCAAAACCTATGAAGATATGGATATGAAAAATATAGTTTTGATTATATATATATATATATATACATACATACATACAAACTGTAACAACCTTCATTGAATATAAATTAGCCCGCAAGGCCCATGAGGTTGGTGGTGCAAGTATAAGCGGGGGAGTGTAACAACCTTCACTGAATATAAATTAGACCTCGTCCATTTCACCAACAGGGATCCTTAATGAATGAATGTCCAATCTCTTCAATCCTTGTAACTGTTACTAATATTGTGAGACAATAAGTAATAGTAAACTCTCAATAACGTGAACTTGGAATCACTTGTTACACATGTTTAGACTCAACCTATTTATCAATGATATTCATACACACACATTATATACTAAATTAAAGCCAACTAAGGTTCATGTTTACCAAACATTGTCTACCATCCATATATTATACTCCATTCTACAATGTAAAGTAAAATTCTGTGTATGGTCCAAAGGTTAAACAAAATGCCTAGTAAAATGATGAATTGACTAGATAGTGAAGCATATGATGTGTATGTGTTAAATTTTGAGTATTAAATCACAATACTATAGGATCTTTGCTGAGAGAATAACATCTACAGTATATCAATGCATGACAATCATAATATGACAAGCATCACAAGAATCAAAAGCATAGAGACAAGAGACACAGAGTTTCCGTGGGGAAAACCCTAAGGTGAAAAACCCCATAACTTCCTCAGAGATAGAGAGAGAAATGGCTCAACCAAAATACAACCAAATAACACTGAGATAGTCTCCTAGCAGATGATCCTCCTCCTCCTCACTAGTGAGCCACTTTTCAGAGAGTGAGTGAGTTACTTTTCCGAGTGAGTAAAATAGAGATCTCCTATCTCTATTTATACTCACCTTTTTGCCCAGTGACCTACTGGGGCCGACTTGTCTACTTAGATACATCCACATTATATTATATATTAATCAGGGCCGACCCCATATGGTGGTCTAATAACCCATCGACAAGTACACACACTTGCGACACTTGTCAGCCCACATGACGACACTTCCTTATAGAGGAATAACACATCTCTTATAAGGGTACAATAAATATATATATAATACATAGATGAAATACATTCCAAAGTTACATATACATCAACACTCCCTCTTAACTAGGAAGGTATTTCTTGACATAGATCTGCTAGACAAGTCTTCTTCTCTGGATCATCGTCATCAATGCATCGTCATCATCATCGTCACTGCTGCTACTATCTCAACCAATCTCTGACTCTACTCGTCATAGGAAGTTCTACAGAGCCAGTCCTTTTTCATACTGGATGTAGGCCCACCACCTGCAGGTCTTCATCATCACTGGCCATACTGTGGAATCCTCAGGACTTATTACGTGCGTCACAAAACCTCGAAAGAGCATCCCAGGATGTTATGGGTACACAACTCCGACCTGTAGGATCTCCCAGGGCACTATTACATGTGACCTCACCACAAAACCTCGAAAGAGCATCCCAGGATGTTACGGGTACACAACTCAAACCTGAAGGATCTCCCAGGGCACAAATTACATGTGGTCACCACAAAACCTAGCAAGAGCATCTCAGGATGTTACGGGTACACAACTCCGACCTGAAATCTCCCAGGGCACAAATTACATGTGGTCATGGAAAAACCTCGAAAGAGCATCTCAGGATGTTACGGGTACACAACTCCGACCTCAAATCTCCCAGTTCCCAAATTACATGCCATAGGAAAAAACCTCGCAAGAGCATCCCAGGATGTTACGGGTACACAACTCCAACCTGAAAGATCTCCCAGGGCACAAATTACATGTCCTCCCAGAGCAATGTCTCGAAAGAGCATCCCAGGCTGTTACGGGTACACAACTCCGACCTATAGGATCTCCCAGACATGCTCCTCTGCACAACCTGATCCACGGCCATAGAGTATCAACCTGATACTCACCATACATCATCCTGATGTACACATGATCATCCTGATCATCATCACTGCAACATCCTGCTGCATGTCATCTGGAGAAACATCCTGAAGCTCGTCATCCATGATCATCCTGATCATACAATGCATCCATCTGATGCACACCACGTATCTACCTGATACATATCATCATACATGATCCACCTGATCATACAATGTATCCACCTGATACAAATACATGATACATATCACCTCACATGATCCACCTGATCATACAATGTATCCACCTGATACATATATAGGTACATGGTCCAAGCATCCAACATGATGCATATACAAAATACATACACATGATCCAACTGATCATATCCAGCATCCAACATGATGCGTACATACATACATAAAAATGATCCAACTGATCATATCCAGCATCCAACATGATGCGTACATACATACATAAAAATGATCCAACTGATCATATCCAGCATCCAACATGATGCATACATACATACATAAAAATGATCCAACTGATCATATCCAGCATCCAACATGATGCGTACATACATGCATAAAAATGATCCAACTGATCATATCCAGCATCCAACATGATGCGTACATACATGCATAAAAATGATCCAACTGATCATATCCAAGCAAAAACCAGAACATCATCCTGATGCTCATCATCCAACACTTACATCCACAGCCATGTGAAGGATCCTCCTTCCAACATGCTTGGAATGGCTTCAGCAAAAGTGTCCATCACTTCTTCCTCGAAGTGTCCTTGATCTGAAGAACGCCAAGCCTCTCTCTGAAGTACTCGAACTTCACTCTGGCTAGTGGCTTCGTCAGCACATCTGCAATCTGCTCGTCCGTCGCAACATACAGAAGCTTCACAGCTCCTCTCTGCACCATATCCCTGATATAGTGATATTTGATCTCTATGTGTTTCGACCTATCATGAAACACTGGGTTCTCGGACAGCTTCACACAACTCTGGTTATCACAGAAGATACCAGTAGCCTCCAACGGGAGATCAAATAACTCAGACAGTAGCTTCCGTAGCCATACTGCCTCACAACTAGCTGAACATGATGCAACATACTCTGCCTCAGCTGTACTCAGTGCTACGCAGGACTGCTTCCTGCTAAACCAAGAGATCACACCTGATCCCATACTGAAACAGCACCCAGATGTGCTCTTCCTATCTGCAGCACTGCCAGCCCAATCTGAATCAACATAACCCTGTAGGTTAAACTTTTGATTCGCTTCATACTTGAGCCCATAATCCACTGTACCCTTCAGGTACCTCAGAACATGCTTTACAGCAACTAGGTGAACACTCCTCGGATCCGTCAGGAACTGGCTCAATGTGTTCACAGCAAAGCAAATGTCTGGTCTCGTGTTCGTCAGGTACATCAAGGATCCAATCATCTGACGATACATAGAGACATCAACTGGCTCAGATGAAGCTTCAGATTCGATGCCATCGGTGTGGCCATGGCCTTGCAATCCATCATCCCGAATCTCTTCAGGATATCTACTGTGTACTTCCCTTGACCAAGGAAGATCCCACCTGCATTCTGCCACACCTCCATACCTAGGAAATAGTGCATCATTCCCAAATCTTTCATATCGAATTCAGCTGCAAGCTTCCTCTTAGTATCTGCAATCAGTCTGTCATCTCCTGTCACAAATAGGTCATCCACATATAGGAGTAGAATCACTGGATTCCCTTCCTCAACCTTGTAGTAAAGGTTGGAATCCGCTTTGCTGTTGGTAAAGCCCAAGCTAGATAGAAAACTGTCCATCCTACCATACCAAGTTCTAGGAGCTTGCTTCAAGCCATACAAGGATTTCTTCAATATGCACACATATGACTCCCTGTCATGTATTTCAAAACCGAGTGGCTGTTCCACATATACTTCCTCTTCTACTACACCATTCAGGAAAGCAGTCTTGACATCCATCTGGTGTATTTTCCATTTCATTGTTGTAGCCAGGGCAAGTACTGTTCTGATGGAAGTATACCTGGCTACAGGTGCAAAGGTTTCTTCATAATCTATTCCTTCTTTCTGAGAGAAACCACGAGCTACGAATCTTGCTTTGTATTTTTCTACACTGCCATCTGCAGCGTGCTTGATTTTGTAGATCCACTTGGAAGTCACAACAGACTTCACTTTAGGTCTTGGGACAACATCCCAAACATCATTCTTCATTATTGATTGGTATTCCTCAACCATAGCATCCTTCCATTCTTTCTTTTTTGCTTCCTCTTCATAACTGGAAGGCTCTTTGTTCATAATGTCACAGAGTAAAGCAACATAACTGGTGTGTGATCTGGTTCTCTTCTTTGCTCTGTGTTCTTCTTCTGGAATGCCAAATCTCTCTGCATCATGAATGAGCTCTCTAGCCCATACAGGTTTCTTCTTGTGAGATTTATCCTCACGGGGTGGATCTACAGGTTCTTGTGGATCTTCAAACTCACGAACAGTTTCTGGAACTGCTTCAGTCATGGTAGTGTCCTGAAATCTTGTTTCCTTAGGTTCTTCATAAACTTCGGTAGGTGCCTTTCTTGATTTGATGAATGCTGAGTTTTCATCAAATGTTACATTTCTACTGACATCAATTTTCTTGAACCCTGGAAAGTATATTCTGTAAGCCTTCGAGCTTTCACTATAACCCACAAAGATGCCCTTCTTTCCTGAAGGATCCAGTTTAGTCCTCTTCTCTTTTGGAACATGAGTATATACTGGACAACCAAATATTCTGAGATGGCTGACTTCAGGTTTCTTACCAGAAAGACCTCTTCTGGTGTCTTGCTGTCCAATATCTTGTGGGGTGTTATGTTCTGCACATATACAGTTGTTCTAGCTGCTTCTGCCCATAGATGCATAGGAAGATCCTGGTCATGAAACATTTCCCTTGCTGCTTCCATGATAGTTATGTTCTTCCTTTCTGCAACTCCATTCTGTTGAGGATTATAAGGAGTAGTCAACTCCCTCTTAATCCCTGGATCACTGCAAAGCTTCTTGAAGTCACTTGAGGTGAAATTCTCCACCATTGTCAGATCTGAATGTCTTGATTTTCTTGTCAGTTTGATTCTCCATCAAGGTTTTGAATTCCTTGAATTTATCAAGCACCTCATCTTTTCCCTTCAAGAAGTATACCCAAGTCTTCCTGGAGAAGTCATCAATAAATGATACATAGTAAACATACCCACTCAGGGAACTGGATGACATAGGGCCACATACATCTGAGTGGATGAATTCCACGATATCTTTTTCCTTGCTTTCACTACTTGGGAAAGCCTTCTTGATGTTCTTACCTTTTGCACATCCTTTGCAAACACCTTCATGTTTGGTCTTGATTTCAGGAAGACCCTCTACTGCCTTGCTTGAAATTGGAAGTGCCCTATAGTGCATGTGAGCAAGTCTTCTATGCCAAAGTTCACTTGGCTCCATGGATTCATGCACCATGGCATGTTCAGGTTGTCCCTTCAATTTATACAAGCCTCCCTCTTGCTCTCCAATTACTACTGCATCATCTATGGTCTTTCCCTTTGGCCACATTAGGACTTGGCCATCCACAAATGCAACCCTCATACCTTTTGCATCCAATGCAGAAATGGAGAGTAAGTTCTTCTTGAGCCCAGGTACATAAAGTACTTCTTTCATCTTCAATGATTTTCCAGAATCTAGGTTGTAGGAGGCTTCACCACTTCCTTTGATTGGGTATTGATAATCATCCCCAAGTTTCACCTTATGAGGTGATTCATGTTCAGATAGGTTCACAAAGGATTCTTTAAACCTAGTCATGTGTTTGGAAGCCCCACTATCAATCAACCAATCATTACATCCATGGGAGATGGTACCTGTAAGAGCATAAATTAGAACATATTCTTCTTCACTTGATGAGTCATCATCACTACTACTTTTTTCCCTAGCCTTCTTCTTTGGAGGTTCATCATCTTCGGCAGCATGAGCATGAAACATTCTTTTGCTGCCCTTCTTCTTCTTACTGGAGCTGTTGTTATTATCCCTTTTGTTCTTGGGACAATCTGAAGCAAAGTGACCCTTCTCATTGCATGTGAAGCATCTTAGGTCCTTCTTACTCTTTTGATGGGATCTTCTGTGGTGAGAGTGATCCTTCTTGGTTTTGCTTCTTTTGGTGTGAGCTGCAAGAGCTTGATCTTCTCCTCCCATCTTTTCTTCACGAGCTATAAGTCTAGATTCTTCTTGAGAGCATTCTTCCCGAAGTCTACTGAAGGAGATCAACTTCTTCCTTGCACAAATTCCTTGAATAAAGGAATCCCATGACCTGGGTAGGCCATTTAGAGTGATCATCACCACTTCACCATTCTCCACCATTTCATCTACTGCTTCTAATTGTTCCTTGATCTGGGAGACCCTTGAAAAGTAAGATTGAATGGTTTCTCCATTCTGAAACTTTACTGCTTTCAATTGGTTCCACAGGGTCATCTTCCGATTTATGTTCTTTCCTTCAAATAGCTTGGTCAAAGATTCAAACATCTCTTTGGGTGTCTTAAGAGAAGACACATGAGGTATGAGATGGTCTTTGATAGAATCAGCAATGATTCTCTTTGCCTTGACCAAGTTCTTCTTGTGCAATGCCTTGGCTTCTTCATCCTCTGGGATAGGGATGTCTTCTTTCACATATGAGTCCAACTCATTCTCTTCCAGGATTAACCCAATCCTATACTTCCAGGCTCGGAAGTTATCAACCCCTTCAAGCTTATCCTCAAGCTTGGTGTGGAGAGACATCTTTTAAGAGTACTTCAAATGGAAATAGAAAAGATTTAGGACTTACCACTTGAAGTGCTGAAAACTGGATCTGGTCCCGGATTAGGGTTTGTCAGAGAAACCCTAAAAATTCAAAATGTGAATTTCACAATTCCGAAAGGATAGAAAGATGCGCCTTGGAGAGCTGATCAGCCTAGTACATTCAGAATTTGAGATCAGCAAGGTCTTGCCCTCCAAAATTGCCTTTTTGTCCTCTCGGGTTCACTAGGGAGAGCCCTAAATTAGGGTTTGAGTTTCCCGGAGATCTACCCAGCCAAAAATCTCGATCCAAAGCTCTAACCTTCGATTTTTGCAAGGAGCTTCCATCTGTGCCTTCAGTTTCCAGAAATTCCTATTTTTGTGGAAACACTAATTTTTAGGGCCAAATCTGAAAATGCTCGGAACTGAATTCTGATTGGACAGATAGATGCGCCTTGATGAGTAGATCCAATCTACTATACTGAATTTCAAAAATCTGTGGAGAGAAACACAATAAACAAGGAATACAAGCTTCCGTCACTCCAAAATGTCTTCTTCTCAGTTAAGCTCTGATACCATGTTAAATTTTGAGTATTAAATCACAATACTATAGGATCTTTGCTGAGAAAATAACATCTACAGTATATCAATGCATGACAATCATAATATGACAAGCATCACAAGCATCACAAGAATCAAAAGCATAGAGACAAGAGACACAGAGTTTCCGTGGGGAAAACCCTAAGGTGAAAAACCCCACAACTTCCTCAGAGATAGAGAGAGCAATGGCTCAACCAAAATACAACCAAATAACACTGAGATAGTCTCCTAGCAAATGATCCTCCTCCTCCTCACTAGTGCGCCACTTTTCAGAGAGAGAGTGAGTTACTTTTCCGAGTGAGTAAAATAGAGATCTCCTATCTCTATTTATACTCACCTTTTTGCCCAGTGACCTACTGGGGCCGACTTGTCTACTTAGATACATCCACATTATATTATATATTAATCAGGGCCAACCCCATATGGTGGTCTAATAACCCATCGGCAAGTACACACACTTGCGACACTTGTCAGTCCACATGACGACACTTCCTTATAGAGGAATAACACATCTCTTATAAGGGTACAATAAATATATATATAATACACAGATGAAATACATTCCGAAGTTACATATACATCAATAGTATGCTCCAAAGGTTAGGAAAAATGCCCAAAAAAATGATGCATTGACCAAATAGTGGTGCGTACGATGTGTACAACCAAAATGATAGGAAAATTAGCATTATCCTTGATAGTATGAAGTCATCAAACCAAGCCTTAAACCAAATCAGAACTAGAAGTTTCCATATATTCCATTGAATCCACATCAAGAATCATGACCTCAGTGTGCTTGTGATTGCAATGGCCTTACTTCTTTTTTTAATTATGCAATGTCAATCTGTGTTGATAAGATGAACTAGCCATAAGCCTACCATTTATAGATCATATTAGTATCAAAGTAGTTGAATCCATGACCTTGAAGAAGCTATCAACACTTTGAGGAGAAATACAAAGGTTTGACAATATAATAGAAGACCTGAAGAAGGATCTCAATACTTCTGCAAAATTATTACCTTTGTTGAAATAACACTTGGTTGAACACCAAGAATCCCTCACCAGTACTATTACAACAAATTGAAACAAGAGGAACATATGATCACTCTTGCAATTGGGAGAGAAATTAATTTACAACTCGGATGATGCACTTCAATAGTGTTCTTATAATGGCTTGATAACAAACTAAGAACATAACCTTGCTTTATTTCCATAATTCATGATAGTAGTATGTGGGTATGAACTAAGCATGAATGTAGACCTAGGAGCCAATACCACATCTAATTACCAGGAATATTGAAGACCTATCACTAAGATTGAATACCAAGCTCAAAGACCATCCATATTTACCCTAGAAGCTTTATCCATAACAAATTGTAGAATTACTTTGAATGGAAAAACATGAGACTTTATATTTATTTTGATATTTTCAATAGATACCGTCAGATATCTGACATCCTCGAGAAAAATATATCGTCGGATATCCACCATACACGGGAATAACATTATGTCATATAGCTGACGACAGTGTTCGTTATTCGATAGACATCATCGGATATCCGAAGGCAATCGGATATCCGATGGCCAATTCTATCAATTTAATTTTTTTATTATCAAATTTCGTAATTTTGAAGGTGAAATCCGACGACACAGTCCTTTTTGTCGGATTTTCTCGTTGGATTTTGGGTTCAAATTCTGTAGTTCTTGAACTCATGTCCTAAAGTGAGAGGGATTTAACATCCTGTAATTGGATCATGCATGTTGCAGATTATAATGTTGTTGATCGGAAGATCCAGATGATGATGTTGTTGATCGAGAGATCCAGGTGATGTTGTTGATCTAGAGATCCAGATGATGCTGTTGATCGAGAGATCCAGATGATGATGTTGTTGATCGAGAGATCCATATGATGTTGTTGATTGGAAGATCCAGATGATGATATTGTTGATTGAGAGATCTATATGATGATGTTGTTGATCGAGAGATCCAGATGATGTTGTTGATCGGGAGATCCAGATGATGATGTTGTTGATCGAGAAATCTAGATGATGTTGTTGATCGGGAGATCCAGATGATGATGTTGTTGATCGGGAGATCTAGATGATGATGTTGTTGATCGAGAGATCCAGATGATGCTGTTGATCGGGAGATCCAGATGATGTTTTTGTTGTAGATGATCGAGTGATTGAGTGCTGCAGAAGATGAAGACTCAATATTGAAGATGTTGATGTTCCAGTATTGAAGATATTGAAAATGTTCTAGTAGTTGTTTTAGTTACTGATGATTATTGAAGAAAGCTTCCAATGATTTATAGAGGTATCATGTATCATGTAGTTGATGACTCCTTGCTCCTGCAGATGTTGTTAGAATATCCTTCTCGTTAAGGGGGAGTGTTGAAATATTGTAACTTCAAAGATTATTCTATTTGCACTTTATTATTATTATTCATTTGGAGATGTTTTATTCCTCCGTCGGGATGTTATTATTGAGGTAAATCCTCCCATGTAAGTCGGGGCAATAGATACCCTAAGATTCATTTGTAATGGGGTGTTTAAGTCCCCTAGAGGGGTCGGCCCAGTCAGCAAGAGAATAAACTATTGAGGCCGACCTATCAAGTGAAAATTCAAGTAGAAGTAGAGTATAAATAGAGGAGGTGTGTTCCTCATTTATACTCACTCATTCACTCACTTGTGAATTGCGAATAGGAGAGAAAGAGATCTGCAAAGGAGGAGAGGGAGCTCTTGTTTTGGGATTACATATTTGTATTTGTTGGTCATCTATATTGAGGAAGCTTTGCTGGGTTTTCTACCCCATGAGGGTTTTCCAGGATAAATTGTGTCTCTTGTGTTTATGTTGTGCTTGTTGTTCTTTCAGTGATACTGTATATGCTATTGTTGTGAAATTGAATGGAATACTGATGTTATCTATCTTAGCATATTGAATTCTAACAACCTTTGTCCACGCATGGATGAAGCTTCACAATTGTTGGAAGACATTACTATATCTCAGAAACACTTTCCGACTGAATATCGTAAGTTGTCCCTTGACCCCCCATTGGTTGATGAAGTGGTCGATCTAGCCCCATCCTCGGTCGATCCCACTCTTTTTTCAAAGAGTGAAGTTGAAGTGGTCGAGTCGATATCGCCTCCACTCGATCCCACTCTTTTATTGGAGAATTCCCAGACTGAACTAGTCACCATGATAAAATCTTCATCTCATTCTAGTCTTCCAGTTGTGAGTGAATTAGAAACCACTAATGTTTTCCTAGTAAGTTCAGATTGTTCTAGGCAAAGGGAAATCCTGTCTATTTCCATAGGACCCCCTCCAAGTACTGAGGTCATTTCCTTTGATTGGAATGGTCTAACAAAATCTCATCTTCCTTCGAGTGTCCCTTTCCAGATATCTGTAGGAGTTTTCAATAAGGAAATATTTCCCACTATAATGGATGAGGGAGCTTCTATTAGTATTTTGTCCTCAAATGCTTGGAAATATATAGGTTCCCCTCAGCTTGTGCCAGTCACTGACCAGATATTGGATTTTAATAAAATTCCTACTGGACCTTTAGGGATCCTTCCTCAGTTACCTATCACTTTAGGAGGAAAAATTGTCTGTATTGATGTTATGGTAGTCCAAGGTCCCTTAGATTTTAATCTACTCCTTGGAGGAGGCTATGTTTATGCAATGGAATCTATAGTGACCTCACCCTTTCAAGTGATATATTTTCCTCATCATGGGAATATGGTGACCATTGATCAGCTTTCCTTTGTGACACCCACTCATCACTGACTCCTAGTCATCAAAATTCCCTGAATATTCCACATGTTTTAGTCGTTTCTTCCCCCTAGAGATGGGGGGCATGTCTCTAGCCTCTGGACATCATGTTGGATTTGTTCCCCTAGCTTCTTATGTTGGGGGAACACTACCAACCTATAGACATCATGTTGGGTAGGAACTACTCCCACGCATAGTTTACCTTTGGTTTCAAGCTTGTGTAAAAATGAAACCAATCCCGAGCATAGTTTACATTTGGTTTCAAGCTTGCATAAAAATGAAACCAACCACATGAGCATAGTTCCCTTTCTTTGTCAAGCTCGTTAAAAAATGAAACAGGTTCCCATGAGCATTATTTCTTTCTATTTTAAGCTCGTTAAAAAATAAAATGGGTCCCTTCAAGCATAGTTATTGTTTATTTTAATATTGTGTAAAAATGAAATAGATCTTCCTCCCATTGAGTCGGATCTCCCACTAGAGTTAGGACTTGAACCTTCATTTCATCTGCATGTGTCACTTGATCCTCATTCTTCATACCCCCATGGTGAACATATTCATATTAGTAGCCAGGATTTTAATTGGGTAAGGAAGAAGAGTAGTCAGACGAAACAAAGCTTGGGGGCATGTTAAGCCGCTAGCAATCATGTTGGGGGAATCTACCAGCCTCTGGATATCATGTTGGGAAGGAACCCGTCAATGGGCCTTAACCATGAGCATAGTTCCCTTTCTGTTTCAAGCTCATTAAAAAATGAAACAAGTTCCCATGAGAATAGATTAGTCTTTGATTCCAAGCTCGTTAAAAAATGGAATAGACCCCTACAAGCATAGTTTAACTTTGGTTTCGAGCTTGTGTAAAAATAAAACCGTTGCCGAGCATAGTTTAACTTTGGTTTCAAGCTTGCATAAAAATGAAACTAGCTTCATGAGCATAGTTCTCTTTCTATGTCAAGCTCTTTAAAAAATTAAACAGGTCATACGAGCATGGTTCTTTTCCCGTGTCAAGCTAGGTAAAATATGAAACATAAGAAAATGAGTAGAGTTCTATTATTGTGTCAAGCTCGTTAAAAATGAAATAGATCATTTTACATTGAGTCGAGCCTTCCCATAGACTTAGTACCTGAACATTATTTTCATCCTCCTATGCCATTTGATCTTCCTTCATCTGTGGTGAACATATTCATATTAGTAACCAGGAGTTTAATCGAGTGAAGATGTAGATTAGGAGAATGAAATGAATCTTGGGGGGCATGTCTTCAACCTCTGTACATTATGTTGAAGTCAAATCGATCGCCTCTCCACACCATGTTGGAGTTAAGTCACTTACTTCTAGCAATCATGCTGGGGGCATGTACCAACCTTTGGATATCATGATGGGAAAAACTCCACCCATGGGAATATTTTCGAGCAAACTTTCTTTTGGGTTTCGAGCTCACTAAACCATGAAAATAATCACGAGCATAGTTCCTTTTCTGTTACAAGCTCATTAAAAAATGAAGCAGACGTCATGAGCATTATTTTCACCTGTCTTCGAGCTCGTTAAAAATAGTAAGATGGTATTGATCTTACTTTTCACTTTTTTATGCTCTGGTTGAAACATGAAAAATGGTTTGAGATTACTTTTCACCTTTTTCGTGCTCTAGTTGAAACATGAAAAGTGGTTTGAGCTTACTTTTTACGTTTTCATGCTTTGGTTCAAACATGAAAAATATTTTGAGTGCTTTTGATACCATTGTCGTGCTCATTAAAAATTGAGTAAAATTGTTTGTCTAACAAGTGTAGGTTTATCACTTTATCTGGCCTCGCTAGACTACTTACGGAAAAGGAACTATGCCGAGTTTACTTTTTCCTTTGTCATACTCGGTCACCAACCATGACAAAGTTGTACATGGAGTCTTCTTTAAGCTCTTTTCAGGCTCCCTAAATAGGAAAATATCACCAAGCGAACTTGATGCTTTCACGCTTGTAAAAGTATTCGAATGATCATCTTTCTGGTGATAGTTTACCCCTTTTTCAAACCTGGAGGTACTATTTACGAAAAAGGAGCACTCAATCCAAGCATGACTGGAAGAGTTCTCTCTCGTATCGTTTTATCCTTTTTTGGGTGAGGAGACTAACTTTTACGAAAAAGAACCTTTGGAGTCTTCTTTAGTTCTTTTCAGACTCTCTAAACATGAAATGACACCAAGTTTACCTTCTTGGGACTCGTTAAAATCTAACATAGAAGGGCCCGTCATGGGACGAACCCCTCCTATCCTAGGTTCGTAAAATTGTTGGGATTGGACTCATCCATGGGATGAGCTATATCGAGCATCTATTACCCTCCTCAAGCTCGTTAAAAAACAAAATAGGTACTCATCAATCATGATGGGGAATAGGGATGAGATTGTGTTCATCGTAGTTATGGAAGTACATAGTCACTCTTGAACATGGCACTTGTTTGAATTTGCATTCAGTACGTGGGTAATCCATTTGTCTTCGAGTCCTACTAACTCCATGAGTCTTGTCACTCCTTTGGGTTACTCGAAGAATACTTCCATCATCAGTTGCATTAGGGGTCGGTACCATTCTCGTCGTGTCAATACCGCCAAGTCATGCCATGCCCATGTTCAACAGGCGTTCGTTATTCATCATTTGCAGTCACTGTACCTTATTTCATGTCGGTTTACTTTGAGTCAGTCTTACACATCACTCTACTGTCCGACTCATTCCAAACATTTGTGATCGTGTTTTGTGTCGATGATGGGGGATTCATCATGGCCCTCCTTCGACGGATTCATCCTTGTCGACTTCAACACATCTCTAGGGGATCGAATCTAGAAACCAATCAAGTACCTTGGCCATGCATGCCTCAATTGTAGGTTACCTCGCTTTCGACATGAGTTTACATCATTGACTCTTGATTGAAATATCCTGTCGATTGCTCGATCTCAACTCATTTATTGACGCTCGATGGTATGTACTATGATACCTTGGGAATCATTGACATCAATGGTGATTTCTCTCGCGCTTGTTAACAGTATACATCAATGACCGGCAATCAAGTGGTTTCTACCATGTTCGACTCCAAGGCATTGTAATCACATGGATAGATTCGTATCATTGTGGGTTCGGCTTGAAGACCCTGGGTTGTTTCATGTTTCACCTAGGTTGCGATGGAGATTGTTTGAGTCATATCACACGGATCCACTTTGCATTGGTCGTGGCTGTGTTATCATCTCATCATGGATCTACGATTGTGTCTAGTAGCCATGATTGTGTTCAGTCAGTCTTTACTACCATGGATCTGCAATGTATTGGTCGGCATCCATGTTGTGAGTCATGTGAGATTTGTATCTCAGTGTTCATTGTATTGCAACAACACCTTTCGGCCAAAAATTTCTTGTGATCTATCTTGCAAAGCATATCACCTGTCTCTTTTTTCCAGCTTCATGATTTGGGGGGCATTATGTTACACCTAAATTTCGTTACAATGAGTCCTGTGTCAACTCTGTTCCCAAATCCCTAAAGCTCCCTTAGCTAAAGTACACTGAGTATGAGGTTTTCCCTACCTTTCTACCTCCTTTAAGTACGCTGGCGCACCTTACCTTCAATCAGGGAGCGCTAGACCTTGGGTGGCACAAGTCTAACCTTGACAGGGTGAGCCACTGGCTCACTTATCCCTCTTCCAGCCTGCCCCAGCCCTCCTTTGGCGCTCTTTGCCTTCATCCATGGTGCGCCAGGGGTGGTTAGAATGGATAACTGGAAGCTTCGAGTCCCTTCTTGAATCTAGGTAAGGTGGAGGGTCATCCCTAAATTGTAGGTGAGATGGAATTCGGTTCCCTAACCTAATGGGAGGATCCCTTAACCCTCTCCCCTTAATCCTCAACCTACTCTATCCCTTTATACCTATAAATACAACCCCTCTCTCCATGTGAAAGGAGGAAGGTCTATAGTACTCTCATGTTGGTGGAATTGGCTTAGGTGATTCTTGTACATCCTTGGAGGCTTTGGATTGGCTTGTTGGAAGGAAGGTTGCGACGTTAAGGCATAGGTTGTAACGTTCTTATCTATTGTACTCTCTTTCATTACAGTTAATACAATATCTTCCCATATACATTATTATGTTATTAATATTTAGATCTTACCTCCTTAACTGTTAGCTTAGATCAATCATATGTGATATATGGTTTTACTGCTTGTTTGTGTCTACTTGCTCTATAGGTTTTTGCAGCTGCAGATCTGAAGGTTTTGGGGCATTGGATAAAGCAAGGAGAAAAATGGATTGTTAGTCTCAAGTAAGAAACTTACTTGTTACTTTACATTCCTATTTATTTAGGGAAGTTGGTTGCATTATGTATCTATTGTTCTAGATCTAGTCAGAGTAGGGCAATCTGGCCTTTAAGTCTACTTAGGTAGATTTTTCGAAAACACCATTTCTTCACATCTTTATCCATTCTTGGCCAATAAAAATTCTCCTCCACTAGTACTTAGGTCTTGTCCTCACCAAAATTTCCACTTAAACCTCCATTATGCAACTCCCTAATTAAAATTTCTCTCATAGATCCCCTTAGGAATACACAATTAATGATTCTTAAAGAGAAACCTCTCCTTATTGAAGTAATATATATATATATATGGAGTTCTATCACAACTCTGTGGCTCTTTGCATGCCCTCCAAGATTTAGTGAAATCTTCGTGTTATTCATATAATTTATTCATGTCTTCTTATCCTTTGACCTCCACTGTC
The DNA here is from genome assembly GCA_027924585.1 of Larix kaempferi. Lineage (NCBI taxonomy): Eukaryota > Viridiplantae > Streptophyta > Pinopsida > Pinales > Pinaceae > Larix > Larix kaempferi. The sequence goes on along the minus strand of BSBM01001002.1, from coordinate 12,910,624 downwards.
ATAGTAGACAACAAGGTTGATCTCCTGCTTAAAGAATCTTCCACTATATTTGATTTCCCTAACCTATGCTTCAATACAAAGATATAAATTTATAGAAACTCAACCCATTTCATGTGTCTTTGATTCAATTTAGACCAGTTGTTCAAATACCTTAATGCTTGATGATCTATGTAAAGAACAAATTATTTTAGCAAGAAGTAATGCCTCCACTTCTTCAATGCTTGAAACTAACGAATAATTATTGGTCATAAACATAATATTTATGTTTGGATTCATTCAACATATCACTGAAGAAAGCAATTGGCCTCCCCTCTTGAATCATTACTGCTCCAATTGTCCCACTAGCATCACAATCAACTTGGAAAACTTTGTCAAAGTATAACAAAGCCAAAACCAGTCTTTCAGTAGCCCTCCCCTTCAGCAACTCAAATACCTTTTATGCAGCAACACTCCATTTCTCTCATTTCCTCATGCAAGCGGTCAATGGTGCACATATCCCACTAAAATTCCTTATGAATTTCCTGTAAAATCTATACAATCTATGAAAACTTCACACTTCAAACATACTCTTAGGAACGGGCCTTTCTATCATTGCTTTCACTTTCTTAGGGTCCATTTTTTAGCATTATTGAGAAATGAAAAATCCAAGAAAATACTAGCTCTTCCTTCATGAAGGTACACTTATTCATACTTATGAGCATCTTCTCCTACTTCAGCCTCTCTAATACATGTCTTAACTATTTAATTTGTTCCTCATTTTTCTTGTTGAAAATCACAATGTCGTCTAAGTAAACTACCACAAATTTATCGAGATAAGGCTTCAACACCTCACTCATCAATCTCATAAAAGTACTTGGAGAACATATTAAACCAAATGACATGACCACCCATTTTAAAAATATCTTCTAAGTTCTTTTGTCTTAAATTTTGTCTTCCACACATCTCCTTCATGAATCCTTATCTGATGATAACCACTTTTAAAATCATTCTTAGGGAAATACCTTGTTCGACTCAAGCGATCCATGAGGTCATACATCCTTGGCAAGGGAAACATGTACTTAGTTGCAAGTACAAAAGGTATTCAAATGGTTATCCAATTGATAGTTCTAGATTTAGTATACATTCTCCATTCTCCCCATTTCTTAGGTGCAAGTACTACAGGTATTGCACGTGGGCTCAAACATTCCCTAATTAGCCCTATTTCCAACATCACATGCACTTTCCTATTTAACTCCTCATTTTCAGATAGTGTCATTCTTTGTGGTGCCTTGTTTGGTAAACTAGATTCTGGAATGAGGTCAATTTGATGAGAAATACTTCTCATAGGTGGCAATACTTTTAGCATCTCTTCATAAATAATCTCCTTAAATTCAGACAACATTCCTTCCATTTCTATCAGAGTATTAGTCCTCTTCTTTAATATAGAATAAAACCTTTAGGTATAATAGAAAAACAAAAATTTAAATTTCTCTCTTCTTTCAATTTTTTTTGTTGCTAAACATAGCATTATCCTCCTATCAAAATAATGACAATTATTTCTATCTTCTCCTTTTTCTTCCTTCAAGGGCATCATCAAACTCCGTTTTCCATTATTTTCAAGCATAAATGTATTTTTAACTCCATTGTTCACAATCTTCCTATAATACTGCTAAGGTCTACCTAGAAGTATATGGAAATAATCCATCGATACTGCATCACATAGCACATTATCATGATAATTTCCAATCTAAATTGATTAAACACCATTGGGAAACAGTGACGTTGTTCCCTTTTTGAAACCATGAGACTCTATAAGCTTGAGGGTGTGGTCTGCACTTCAATTTCAATTCCTCTATAACTTATATTGACAATAAATTTTTAGTACTTCCTTCGTATATAGTTAAATAACAACACTTACCTTCGATTTTTCCCCTAGTCTTAAAGATAGACTTCCTTTAATCTGGTTCTTTTATCACTAGTTGATTTTCTAGCTTCAATAGGATTCTCTTGAACATCAAGCTCTCCCTAGATTTTGGTTGAGCTACATCCACACTATCACCAACTACAGATTCAATTCTTCTTCAGATCCTTCAGCAACATGGGTTCTATTATCTTGTCTACTTATAGTATGCAAACTTGTTGGACATTCATAGGCTTTGTGTCTTAGTGTTTGACACTTGTAACAAATCACTAGTGATCTCCTTGCTCCTCTACTTCTAGGGTTTGTGTTACCTTTATAATTCCCTCTACCTATAAGGGATTCATTAATCCTTCTAAATTCTTGGTTTGTTCATTGCTATTTTCTTCCCCTTTGGTTTCGTTGCTCTGTCATCTTCCAAAGATATTTTTTCCCCTACCTCTGACAATTGTTTCTCCTCTAGCACTTGGATTCATCCTGGACAATTTATCCTCTTCCTTTAAGGAAATGTGGTATGTTTCTCCCACTATCCTAATTCTTACAATACGCATTTCATCTTGTATGGCATATCTCAGTCCATTAATGTACCTTGACACAACTTCATCTCCTTCATCACTATGCCCAGATTTAATAAACAACCTATAAAATTATTCCATATACTCCTTTGCAGATATTTCTCTTTTCCTAAGATGATGTAACTTCATATACAAATTCAGAGTATAATCAACAGGAAAAAAATTACCAGTCTTTCAATTTAGCTACCAGTATGTCCCAACTCCTGATTTTGTCTTTTCCTTTCAAGTTGCACAATATCCCACCATAAGGATGCATGTCCTTTCATATTCATGCAATCCATCTTACTATTTTAGGATCCTCAATCTGTAATACCCCCAGTTTTGACATGAAATGTATTTAATAAAAAATTATGTAATGATGTAAATATGATAGTATGGATTCCTAGTGCAGAGTTCAAGGCCAAGGCCCAACTAGTGAATGGCTAGGCATGTATGATGTAAATATTTTTATTTGGACCATGTGTTTGGATTATCATGCCAATTTTAAATATATGTAAATACTATGATAGAAAATAATAAAATGGTCCAAGATGGCAATGTAAAGAGAAATAGAGGGTTTTTGATTCCATTAGAGGGGAAGAGGAAAGGGGGCCTATGGGAAACTAAATCCTTTGCTGCCAAGTGTCAACCTTAGAATTCATCTAACATGTTTCCATGTGCTTTAAATGATCCAAATAATTCCTTTTGACTATTAAATGCAATCATTGAATGCATGTGTGAGGTTGGTGGGAAAATTCCCTTCGTGTAGTTATTGAAGGATGGGGGTGGTGTCATTTTTGTTAGTTGTAAAAAGTCCTTTTCTTCTATGGTCAGAAGCTCTGCAAGTTGTCCTTTGGTTCATCTCATATCCCTTGGATTCAACACTCATTCTATCATTCTCTCATGCATATTTCTACACTACGTAGAGTTTCATATTGATGCCCATGACCATTAGCAGACAATGTATAACCCAAAAACTCGAATTTACAGATAGAGCTATGAATTTGAAGGGAAAATAGATGGTTGTAGGTGAGAATAGAGGTTGGGAAAGATAGGAACCGTTATCCATTGAGTTTTTCTATTCACAGATGCTTGAGAAGCCATAATTGATGCTACAGGAGGTTCTCCAATATCCAAAAACATATTAGACTATTACTGCACACACTAGTAAGCACTGTAAGGGTTGGATTTCCTTATGGAACTGTGGATTGGTGAAGGGGAATGCCTTCCTTGTGTTGTGTGGGATACTTGGAAGGAGTTCCATGCCTGTGATGGATGACTGAGGTCTCTATAAATATATGGATTAGAATTTGGCTAAGAATAGAGAGCAGAACGGGTGGTGGGCTGAGAGAGAGAAGCATGCAGGTGTTTCCTTTTCCCTGGTGGCCTCTCAGCAGAAAGAGTGTATGTTACACAAAGTGCTTATGGTTTGTTGTAAAATCGCTCTTACACAACTAGTTGCTTGGATCTACATTGTTTACATATAAGTATTCTCTTGTATTTGAATATGCAATGTTTATAATTGATGCTTGTGATGATTATCCTTGTAAACGCATGTCACTATATGTGTGTGTGTATCAAATTTATTTTTGCTGTGTATTCTTACTATGCATATGCATACAAAATTTAAATGTTATGAATTCATAACTATGGTTATGGGGTGAAATTTGAGAGCCTGTAATCAGTTAATGTCCCCTCTGTTGGTCGCATACATGGATGGGGTGTTACACCTAAAATCTACCCATCATCATGATTTAGTGTATACATCCCTGAAGTCATCTGGACCAAGTGCTCATTTGGAGGATTTGTACTCAGTTTGTACACTCTTTTGAGAGGTCATCACAGGTTGCACACTAGCAACATGCGACGTCGCAGGTTTCACACTAGCAACATGTGACGTCGCAGGTTGCTTCATAGCAGGGTGCGACGAGGTCTGTTAATGGGAAAAAATAGCCATTTCGAGATCTTTCTCGAAGCTTGCCCATTTGGGGGCATATCCCTGATCTCTTGGAGAGTTGGTACTCGACCCCTAGCCTGTTGGGAAGATCCCCTATCTCTCTCCTAGCATCTATCATCATATCCTATCCATAACCTCATCCACTTAGTCCTATATATATGAGGCTCACTCCCATACCAAAGGGAGGAAGACTAAGGTATCCATATGATGGTGAAATCCACTTTGGAGGAAGACTAAGGTATCCATATGCTGGTGAAATCCACTTTGGAGGAAGACTATGGTATCTACATGCTGGTGAAATCTCTTAGGACACCTTCACTCACCTCTTGGAGAATTCATGCTTCCTTGGAAGGGCTTGGCAATTGGCTTGTGTGGAGAAGGGCTGCTACGTTAAGTCATTGGTTGTGGTTCTATATCTCTATCATGTACTCCTCTATTTGCAGTAATACAAATGATTTCCACCAATATAGTTCTTAATGTGTAATGGTGTTGTGTTGTTTACCTTCTTAATTGTTTACATAGACCTCTTATTGTATAGATGCTCTTTACCCGTTTCTCTTTTCTGTGTCTTAACAGGTCTTGCAGCTTGAATCTGACGACCTCGGGACGTGGAGCAACATTCGGGAGAAAGGATAGTGAATCAAAGAGGTAAGACATCTAGTACTTGATCCTTAAGTAGATCTAGGAAACGTGTTTGTAGTCTGTTCTATTTGTTTTAGACTCGCATTGAGCTAGGGAGATCCGGCTCGCCTCCAGTAGAGTGGATTGTCCGGTAACATGGGGATGTTACACAATCTATTCTGTGTCAAATAATTTTTCCATATCTCATCATTTTTGTTGACTATCATAATCTATTGATTTAGTCCACGTGGTCGACAAGCCCACACCCCGCCATTTCCAACCCGACTACTTCTAGGCGACGGTTGTGGGTTCAACAATGGTATTCATTTTCTAAGGAAGTATTCCCACTCTCGTTTAGGGATGAAGCACTCCAAGTATTTTTGTTTTTTTTTCCTATTGGAACTAGCACCAAGTCCTAAGGGAGGTCAATATTTGATTATATGATCGACTCCTTTTTCAATTAAAAACTTAAATGACAAAGTTGAAACTATATAGAAAAAAATTATCGTGAAAGTCATTATAAAAACCTGGACCTAATGTAATCTAATGAAATCCTTTTTCCTATGGCTTGTTCTTCGTAGAATTCATCGCCTATATTTTCGACCCACTCATGTAAATTCATATGTCCACCGTTACAAAGCTTGTGCATTAGCAATATTTCATTATTAGTGTCTAGATTTCTCATGAACGCTATCGAAGAACTTATTTATTTCAAATGGAACGGTTTATATGAATCGTTCATGAGATTCAGTGAAGAATTTCTCTCTGGCCTTTGTGAGGGTCAACTTGTTCCTTCGGGCATATTTTTTAATGTAATTTGCGGTATTGTAAAATTCAAGCACATCACATCTAGGAAACAAGAACAACAGTTACTAGAGATGCATGCGGAAAATTGTGTGTCAAAACATTGGTGCAAAAGGTTTGCAACAGTTCATGCATTATCATTAACTCAAATGATGTTTTCAATGTGTAACAATGGAAACAATAGCCAAGCAATTCGAATCCTAGGGAGGTCATTCTAATTGAATGCATGAGAGTGGCTTACTGGTTAGTTAACACCACTTAGCACATCAGTTAACCACTTAACTAACATGTAATTGACTCTAACATACTCTGAAACTATCTAATTGAGTCTAACAGAATCTAGAACTCGGATGAATGCCCAAAATTAGGGGAGGGTGCCTTTCTGACTTCATTTAACTGAAATTTAGGTGAAATAACACCAGATTAGGTCAAGCTAAGTAGGATGGCGCCTTCCTGACTATAGTTAGTTGAATATAATAATAAATGTTGTTAGTTTGACTAAGTAGGGTGCTTTAGTCATGCAAATCACCCTAGTTTTCACCCCGAATGATGGAAGAGGCCCAGTTAACTTATATTGATGGCCCAGTTGACTCCCCGAATGAAGGAGGAGGCCCAATTCACTAAAACTGATGATCTGTTGATGATGTAAGCACATAATTGAGTCAAAATACTTAGTATAAGTGGTAAATTAGGTTATTAAGACCAAATAAATGATGTGATGTTGGAAAATGAATCCAATGCCCCCCCTTAAGATAATATCATGTGGAGGAGTAAAATAAAATAATAAAAGGACCCCAGAAACAAAGGCCATAGGTCACCCGGTACAGAAATAATCCAAAAAATGCTCAAAAAAACTAAGTGATGAAAGAGGGAAAAACCCAGTGGGAAAGAAAACCCCCCCTCAAAGTGAACACTGAAGGAATGGATCTAATATGTCCTCACCATAGTATAACTCACCCCCAATAGTGAACAGAGGTAAGAAAACTTCTTCTCAATGAATCTCTTGGTGAAGATGTCTGCAATTTGCTCTTCTGTAGGGCAATATTGTAGTACAATGGTTCTGTCATGCACAAGCTCTAGGATGTGGTGCATGTGGATCTCGATATGCTTAGTCCTCTATATTTGAACTGGATCTTTCGATATCATGAAAGACCTTGATAGCACACTGATTGTCACAAAAAATGACAGTAGAAGCGGTGCTACCACTAACAAACTCTTCCAGAATACCCTACAACCAAACTACCTGAATGCAAGCATTGACTGCTCCTTGATACTCTGCCTCTGTTGAAGATAAGGAAATGGAGGCCTGATTTTTGCTTGACCAGAAAATAGGCCCCATTCCAATCATGAAAACATATCAGAATTGGACTTCCAATCGATTCTATCACCCACCCAATCTGAATCAGTGAATCCAACCAAGTCAAGATCGAAATCCGCAGCATAGTGAATGCCAAAATGTCTCGTACCCTGCACATAATGCAATATTCTCTTGAATTCCTTCCAGTGAATCTCATGGGACTGTTGCATGTATCTTGACACTGCACTCACGGCATAATAAATAATAGTCCTAGAGTGTGTTAGATACAAAAGACTACCAATCAATTTTTGGTAAAGTGTAGAATCCACCAACGGTGTATAATCACCATCCTCAAGATTGATTCCTTAGAGGAATGGGAATGACTTCATTTTACATTCTACCATATTGAAATTTTTTAGCAAGTCCAAAGCATATTTTTATTGGGAAATCATGATCCCATCAAAATTCTGAGTGATCTTGAGACCAAGAAACTGCTTCAACAAGCCTAAATCACTCATATCAAATGCTTGGTGTAAAGCGGTTTTTATAGTGCCGATCGAAGCAAAAATGCTTCATGTAATCAATAGGTCATCAAAAAAAAGTAAAATTATCATCAAATTACCTTCATGTTGTGGTAGATACACATTCGTAGCTGATTTGCATCTCGCAAAATTTTGCGAAAGAAGAAAGGAATCCATCTTTGCATACCAAGCTCTTGGGGCCTATTTTAAACCATACAAGGATTTCCTTAATATGAAAACAAGTGTCGGATCTGATACATAACCTTAGGGCTGATTCATGTAGATCTCTTCCTGAATATACCCATGAATAAATGCACTATTCAAATCCATGTGGTGCACCTCCCAGTGCTTGGATGAGAAATTTTCCAAAACTAGGCGGATGGAGTCCATTTTTGCAATCGGTGCAAAATTTTATGTGTAGTCCACACCTCGGACTTGTGAGAATTTTTTTGCCACCAATATTGATTTAAATTTTCAAGTTGAACCATCAGCATCAACCTTGGTTCGGTAGACCCATTTTCATTGAACCAATTTCCTCCCAGGTGGAAGAGAAACTAGCTCCCATGTTGCATTTTTTTGAAGAGAATTGTACTCTTCATCCATGGCGGTTTTCCATATCGGATCTCAGTGTGCATGGTAGTATGATTTAGGATATGAAAAAATAATCAAAAAACACTTTTCGGCAGGAATGGATCAGCATATGAAAGAGCCATACCTGCTCTTTCAAAACCTGCACGGGTTCTTCTTGGATCGACACGATTTCCAATGTTAGAACCAGCATATGTGAGAGTCTTTTCTTCCCACTTTGGAAACTGAGGGGGATCCTCTAGATTTGAATACAAACCTAATATTTCATTTTCATTAATATCAGACATAATATCATAAATATCATAACATAAACTTCCAGTATCTTCTTCTGAATCTTCTTCTGGAAGAGGAAGCAATTTGGCAGTTTCTTCCTCCACTAGTTGTAGATCATGAAGCGGTTCTTCAAATTGGAAACTTGTCTCGATGAATATTATTTTGGAACTGATATCCATGAGTTTGTATCATTTGGATTCTTTAGCAAATCCAATTAGGATGCACTGAGTACTTTGTGGTTCCAAATATCTTCTCTTCTCAATCATAATTCTAGCCCATGTAGTGGACCTAAAAACTCTGAGATGTGACACATCAGGCTTGTGACCAGTGTAGGCTTCGAAAGGATTTTTACCTTTGACGAATGAGTGTGGAAATATGTTTTGAATGTACGCAGAAACATTCATGGCCTCATCCCAAATATTTGAAGCCAAACCTTTCGACTCAAGCATACAAGTATCCATCTCTTTGAATGCTCGGTTTTTCCTCTCCGCCACACCATTCTGTTGAGGTGTGTAGGGAACTGTGTGATGGATTTGGATTCCATTTTCTGCACAAAGTTGCAAAATATATGATTTGATAATAGATATATTCTCCACCATTATAATATCTAAGAGATTTTATCTTTCTCCCAGTGGTAGTCTCAACAGAAGCCTTGAAATTCTTGAACCTTTCAAGCACTTCCGATTTGTTCTTGAGAAAGTAGACCCATGTGAATCTGTAGAAGTCATAAATGAATGTCAAAACAAAAATTGAGCCATTCATGGAGATATTTGGTAAAGGAACATTGATATCACTGTGAATCATCCCCAAAATACAAGAATCTTTGCTATCTTTGCCTCGATCGAACTTGTGCTTAGGATGCTTTCCAATGATGCAACCCTTGCATATCCCTTTTGAGGATTTGATGTTTGGAAGGCGTTCAACCATGGAATTATTTTGTAGGAGCTGAAAATATTTATAATTCAGGTGTACAAACCTCTCATTCCATAGCCGGCTAACCTCATTTCCATGAGTCAAAAGGGCACTTGGCTTTGAATACGGAAAAAAATGGGAAAACTCATAGGTTTTGGCAACATGATTTGCCTTGCCTGTTGCAATGAATTTTCTGGTGCTAATATCACAAATTTAAACATCATTAGATCTGAATACAACCTTCTTAGACAAACCAGTATGTGTCATCTGATACACAAAAAGCAGGTTCAAAGCTAGAGAAGGAACATAGAGAACATTTTGAAAACTGCCATGTTCTAACTAAATAGTACCTTTGACTTTCGATGAAATTTGTGAATCATATCCCATGTGGATGGAGATGCAGTTGTCGGAGTCTAATGATGAGAAGGAGTCTTTGATTTCAACCATGTGATTTGAAGCTCCTGAACCTATGAGAAGAGTTGTAGAATTTCAAACACTTGCCATGAGTGCATGACCTCTTGCTGCATGATCATTATTGTCCTTCTTCCTTGCGCCATCTAGAAGAGTGATATTGTTCTTCTCCAAGAGAAGGGCCATCTGATCAATAGATTTCTTCATGCATGAGCTTTCAGGATGAAATCCCCTGCCATGGTAAGAACACTTTCTCTTATCCTTTTCCTTTTGCTTGTCATTTCTTGAACCTGAGGGCTCATCTGACTACTTGGTATTCTCCTTCTGCTTGGGATGATCAAACTTGGTCTTCTCTTTTTGCTTTTGCTTTACTTTAACATTCGAAGCCTTGGGTCCTCCAGCAAATAGGGCTTTATATTTGGAGTATCTCATGGACCCCATATGAACAAGCTTGTCATGCTCTTTTGTTAAGGACTCAATGAATGCATTCAAGGATGGCATCTTCCGTTTCAGAATGGTGAGTTTTCCCGAATGGAAAGTAGAGACAAACATTGAATAATCTTCTCCTAGTTTCGAAAGGATTGAAAGGATTAACTAATCATCCTTCTTCTCAACACCAAATTGCTTCAAATGAAGCACCAAATGCTTGAACTTGGTGAAAAAATCATTGATGGTTTCGAAATTCTCAAGATTTAGGGAAATCAATTCATTCTCTAACTGATAAGCCCTCATATAATCTTGCTTTCCAAAAAGAGTATCAATTTGTTCCCATACTTCTTGTGGAGTCTTCAATCCGCTTAGATGGAAAATAATATCTTTCGAAATATTGAGACATAAGAAACCATAAGCTTCATCAAGCTTATTGAATAACTTGGACTTCTCTATAGCTGCATTAGGCTCTGGTTTTTTTCCCATAGTAACTCTGTAGAGTCCCTTGGAGCGCAATACTATCTCTATATCATCCTTCCACTGATGATAGTTGAAAGGAGTAAGAAGATATTTTGAAGAAGAGTCAATTTTAGCTATAGCGAATGCAATAGGAGGCTATGAGAAACTTGCAATCAAAGACAAACAAACAATATTTAGGTCAACAACCTGCACTTTTCAAGTTGCATCAAACCCGACATAGACTATCAAGCAAGCTTGATAAGTCCGATGCACTTTATCCAGGATTTATGTGGAAAAATTTCAGCTTCTGGTGCAGTGTTGGAATATTTTTTAGCAAACTTGGTCAATATTCATCTGAAGAAATCTGTAGGTCCTTCCATGGCTCTGATACGATGTAAAATTCAAGCACAACAAATCTAGGAAACAAGAACAACAGTTACTAGAGATGCATGCGGAAAATTGTGTGTCAAAACACTGGTGCAAAAGGTTTGCAGCAATTCATGCATTATCGTTAACTCAGATGACGTTTTCAATGCATAACAAGGGAAATAATAGCCAATCAATTCGAATCCTAGGGAGGTCATTCAAATTTAATGCAGGAGAGTGGCTTACTGGTTAGTTAACACCACTTGACACATCATTTAACCACTTAAATACCATGCAATTGAGTCTAACAGACTCTGAAACTGTCTAACTGAATCTAACTTAATCCATAACTCAACTGAATGCCCAAAATTAGGGGAGGGCTCCTTTCTGACTCTAGTTAACTCAAATTTAGGTGAAATAACACCATATTAGGTCAAAATGAGTAGGAGGGCACCTTTCTGACTCCAGTTAGTTGAATATAATAATAAATGATGTTAGTTGGACTGAGTAGGGCACTTTAGTCATGCAAATTACCCCAATTGGCTCCCTGAATAATGGAAGAGTCCTAATTAACTAATATTGATGTCCCAGTTGACTCCTTGAATGAAGGAGGAGGCCCAGTTCACTAAAATTGGTGATCTGTTGATGATGTAAGCACATAATTGAGTCAAAATACTTAGGATAAGTGGTAAATTAGGTTGTTAATCCCAAACAAATTATGTGATGTTGGAAAATGACTCCAACAGGTATTTCTATTCCACCACTCTCTAATTTCTTCCTCACTCACCATTTATGTATGCATGACCATATGTTGTCCATATAGTACTACCGGTAACAGAACCAATGTTGTAATCTATGGGATTACAATAGGTTGCCAGTAGCATATTACAATACATTATCAAGTATGAGAATAAGCATACATAAAGGAGCAAGAAGAAGCAAGTAATGGTCACACCAGCAACAAGTTGTCTATTATATTATCAGACCATAATGTACAAAAGATGGGGTAAATCATGTTATATTTCATATGGATCAACAACATCTATATGTATGTAAGTATGTATGTATGTGGTGATGGAGATGATGACGAAGGTGAACTGAGAACATATAGTATTTTTTTCTTTGGGCAAGAAGATTTAGGAAAATAATTTGTTGATGAAGTTCTTATGGTGTGGAGCCTTGAAGATCTTAGGTATTTCCAACAGCTGATGAGGTGGAAAAAATAAAGTGAGAAAGTTAGTAACAATGAGGAAGATGAGAAGGATAGAAGGTGGGATCAAAGTATGCCCACATTACATCAAATTAAAATGATGAAGATATGTTTAGAAGCCTCTAACGTGAAAAACATTGTGTATTTGGATGATGGTGATAAGATGGAAAATAAGTTTAGACTTGATAGTGATAGAAGTAGGCATGAGGAGACTGAGATGATATTTAGAATAGAGAAGAGAATGAAGGTGAAGGTGATGATGAAGAGAAACTTTGTAGACTTTAGATTTTGGAGCTAGAAAAATAAAGGTGGACATGAATTTTCTCACCCACATTATAAAAATGCCATATGCATTGTGGTTGTGATCACGAGAATTTTCAGTTGTAGTACGTGTTCTCAACATGAGGATTTTCTTTTTTGTCTTACCCGGATATTTTGATGCATGTGCATCTAGTTCAGAACTAACAAGGATGTTTTCACTATCCAAGTTGAAGTGGTGGACATATATTTTCGTATGCCAAAATTGAGTGGCTTGGTTCGTTTTTTGGTGTAGATAAATTTGGCAGATAAAATCATAGCCTTTAAATATATTTAGAATCAAAATTCCATAGGTAATATAAATGTTTTTAGACCGAAATAATCGTGATCGTTGGTGTTTTTTTTCGCAAACAATCCACATTGCCTTGTGGCCATTGCTTTCATACAAGGAAGTGGAGAAGAAAAAACCATGTTTTGCATCCTCAACCATTCTGTATTTATTATGAATGGTTCAATTGTCTCCATAGTTAATTATGCTTTTGGATGAGATTTCCTTGGGAGAATCCTGGGATCTCCTCTACACCAACAGATCAACCCTCTATCCATCAGTTGAAAAAAATGAAAGGGTTGTCTATCAACAAATCTACCCATGAAATATCAACCATCTGATCCATCCTCTTTTGATCCTTTTGACTAACATTTCAATTATTCATTCATTGGTCATTAACAACCAAACTTAAATTTCCATGTGGTTTTTGAATGTTTTTTCAGTGGGTGTACACTATAACTTAATAAATATTGATTTTATTCATGATGGTAGGTGGATTTAAAATGCATAGCATTTTTCGAACGTTTTTTTTAATCTTATTAAGGAAGGATTAAAATTTTAACATGGAGAAAAATGAAGGATGAGATGGCCTTGTCGTTTTATGATGTTAGGATAGAGTGGCATGAAAGAAAGATGGAAATCAGGTGAGTGGCTTGAGAGGGAAGATTAGATATAATCGAAGGGTGCCGATAAAGAAAAATGAATAAGAGAACGGAGATAGGAGAAGGAGGAGGATAAAAATACTAAGAAGATAGATGAATTTGTAGTAGAGGAAATTAGTAGCATCTACAAGTAATACTTGGTTTTAATAAATTGTAGGTGAAATTTGATGTAATGCTTGGATGAGACTTAGACCATCATGCTTAGAATATGAAGAATAAATTGAAGGGTATGAGCACCTAGTTGTAATATGAAAAGGATGAAGCACATTGATTCAACCGTGTTGGCTTTAAGAGATAAACACCACAAGACTGCAAAATCAAAGTGCACAACCAACTTTAAAAGCACAAACAATCATCCCAGACATAGAGGAAACCATCTGACTTGCCCATTTCATTCTATTAAAAACCAACTCATAATTTATAAATTACAAATTGCATGCTTGGGAGGTTCTAATCATCAGAAATGCAGTAAAATAGAATTTTAAACAACCCTCCCAGTCTTAGTCATAGGCAGGGTTTACATTCGTCAAAATATTCAAATCCATAAACTTATGAACTCTCCACAACTCTGTATTCCCTTCTTTTTCCCTTCAGGAAGCATTCACACCAGTTTTGTTTCATCTCATCACTATCCTTCTTCTTTTTTCATAACCATGGTTCTTCTCTACTTTTGCATCTCCTCTTGTTGCTTCATCCACATATAATTTCTCCCTCTTCTGAATGGGTCGTTCCTCCTCTTTTTTTTGTTGGAATTCCTCTTCTTCTTTGATGGGAAACTTCCTTATCGTATGTTTCCTATGTGTCCTCTCTACTCTATCAGGTGGAAAAACAAGAAACAACCCCTCAAAGTTAATATGTATCTTTAATAATTATGCCAAGAAGTTATGGTTCATGAAAGAGTTGGGCGGTCTCTCTTTAGAATGCGAGTCCACGACTCCCACCAATCAATGTCAAAACCAAATTCAAACCATTGAATGACATTTAAATATGTATGGAAATGGTAGTTAGGTGAATTTAATGGACATAACTACCATGATAGCTGACTCCTAATCAAATTAAGGCCATTTGATATCAAGAGAATGATGGACGGTGGAGATTCATTTCCTGAGCCAAAATCCAATTCTCCTAAGTAAATGTAGCCATCCGTGTGGGAATATTTGCATGTGCTGGTATGATGAAATTCTCTGCACGAACATTGGATCAATGACGGATGAACGATTGCAATCTCATTGCATTCTCCCCTCCCTTCCCTTGGTGCTCAGTGCAGAAATATCAACCATTCGTGCATCGTGCCACAATCTCTCCTGCATCAATCCCCTATGGTAAGAAGAAAAGTGAGCTACTGCTCATAAAATTGTCATGAACTTTGAAAGTAGACAATGTAATACACTCCATATCAACTTCTAGAATCCATGTAGCATATTCTAGATCCTTATATTTCCAATGAACCAAATACTCCCTCGCCTTCTAACTTCTCGTCCTCCCTGCCATTCTTTCATATAAGATTTATGCAATTTATTCCCTTTCATGTTCAGGAATTTGTTCCCTCTAGTTAACAATACAATCATCAATTCTATTCCTTCATTGTAATAATATAAGTTGGAAACATTGAATATGGGTGAAATATCTAGTTCTGTTGGAAGCTCTAAAAAATAAGCATTATTAAAAAAAATATTTAGGATTTTACATGGGCCAATCTTCTTCATTTTCAGTTTAGTATACGTTCCTATCGAGAACCTGTCCTTCCTCAAATGCGCTAATACTAAATCTCCTTCTTCAAAATATTTGAGTCTTCTTTTCTCCTAAGCCCTATGTTTGTACTATTGACTATTTTTCTGCAATTGTTTATGTACCTATTCATAAACTTCCTTCATGTGTTTTGCAAAATATTCATATCTGCACTCTTTTGGCTTTTCTCCAGCAGTGATGCCAATTCAACCACTCATCTTGGTGATCACCTTCCATTGATAACATGAAATGTAATTTTACCTATATATTGATTCACTAAAAATTGTATGCAAATTCAACTTGTGCCAGTACTACATCCCACTTTCATGGCCATTCACCTATCAAATATATTAGCAGATTTCCAAGACTCCTATTAACAACCTCAATTTTCCCATCTGTTTTTGGATGATAGGAATAACTAAACTACAATATGGCATCCAATTTCTTCCACAAGGTCCTCCAAAAGTGTCCAATTAACTTTCTATCCATGTCTAAGGTGATGCCTCTAGGAAATCCATGCAATCTAACAATTTATTTAAAGAACAAAACAACTATGTTTGTTGCATCATTAGTCTTCTTACAAGGAATAAAATGCTCCTTTTTTGAAAACCTGTCAACAACAACACATATTTAATCATTATCTCATTGGGTTCTTGGAAATCCCAACACAAAATCAGTGTTGATATCCTTCCATGGTGCTTTTGGTATTGCAAATGGCGTATGTATTCCAATATTTTGACTCCTTCCCTTTGCATGTTGACAAATTATGCAATGTTCAACCCATTTCTTCACATATTTATCCATTCTTGGACAACAAGAATGATCCTCCACTAGTACTTTGGTCTTGTCCTCACCAAAATTTCCACTTAAACCTTCATTATGCAGCTCCCTAATTAAATTTTCTGTCATAGATCCCTTTAGGAATACACAATTAATGATTCTTAAATAGAAACCTCTCCTTATTGAAGTAACATATATATGGAGTTCTATCACAAGTCCATGGATCTTTGCATGCCCTCCAAGCTTTAGTGAAATCTTAGTGTTATTCATATAATTTATTCATGTCTTCTTATCCCATGACCTCCACAGTCATAGTAGACAACAAGGTTGATATCCTGCTTAAAGCATCTTCCACTCTATTAGATTTCCCTAACCTATGCTTCAATACAAAGATATAAATTTATAGAAACTCAACCCATTTCATGTGTCTTTGATTCAATTTAGACCAGTAGTTCAAATACCTTAATGCTTGATGATCTATGTAAAGAACAAAGTCTTTTGGCAAGAAGGAATTCCTCCACTTCTTCAATGCTTGAAACTAATGAATAATTATTGGTCATAAACATAATATATATGTTTGGATTCATTCAACATCTCACTGAAGAAAGCAATTGGTCTCCCCTCTTGAATCATTACTACTCCAATTGTCCCACTAGCATTAGAATCAACTTGGAAAACTTTGTCAAAGTCTGACAAAGCAAAAACTAGTCTTTCAGTAGCCCTCCCCTTCAACAACTCAAATACCTTTTATGCAGCAACACTCCATTTGAAATCTCATTTACTCATGCAATAGGTCAATGGTGCACATATCCCAATAAAATTCCTTATGAATTTCCTATAAATCTATTAAATCTATGAAAACTTCACACTTCAAACATACGCTTAGGAACGGGCCATTCTAGCATTGCTTTCACCTTCTTAGGGTCCATTTTTTATCCTTATTGAGAAATGAAAAATCCAAGAAAATATTAGCTCTTCCTTCATGAAGGTACACTTATGCATATTTATGAGCATCTTCTCCTGCTTCAACCTCTCTAATACATGTCTTAACTATTTATGTTGTTCCTCATTTTTCTTGTTGAAAATCCCAATGTCATCTAAGTAAACTGCCACAAATCTATCGAGATAAGGCTTCAACACCTCATTCATCGGTCTCATAAAAGTACTTGGAGAACTTATTAAACCAAATTACATGACCACCCATTCAAAAATATCTTCTAAGCTCTTTTGTCTTAAATGTTGTCTTCCACACATCTCCTTCATGAATTTTTATCTGATGATAACCACTTTTAAAATCATTCTAACTGGAATACCTTGTTCGACTCAAGCAATCCATGAGGTCTGTTACGGAGAAAAACTTCCTATGGCTTGGGGTAGACCACAACAGACAGATGACTGCTAGAAATCAACTCAATTCTCAAAACAATGTTATATAGATGAAAATGCTAAGATATGGAGAATAAGACCAACCTTCAACCGGATGTTCGAAGTAGATCCTCGTTTAGCTTTCAATCTCTACACTTGTCCCTGCAAATTAGTCTCAACAAAAAATACACGCAAGTGCATATAATATATGAAAGGCATTAGCATAATCAATAACATGGTCCATGATATAACAAGCAAATGTAACCCAATATAATTTAAACAACATTTACAACATCAATTGGACGAGAAAACGAGTATTTCCATTAATAATAACAAGAAGTACATGATACAACCTCTTGCCGGCAACCAATCTGAACCAAGAACTAGGTCCCTCCACTTGTGCCTCCACCACTTCAATCCCCCATGCAATGGAAAGCTCAAACTATGAAAGGAGTTTGGTAGGTGAACATAAGAAGTTGACAACAACAAGGATCAATGGATGTAGACTCAAGTCACGGCAAAAATCCAATAGAGTTACGTTGCTCTCTCTTTCTCCTCCTTCCATGTACCATAAGATCTCAATATATAACCTCCCAAAGGTAGGTGAAAGGTGGAATCGAGTCGTTTCGGGAGTACATGGAGGGCCAAAGGTCACCCTAAGACCACTTTTTGGAGTAAAAAGTAATTATTTATTTATTTTACCATTTAACTAGGTGTACGCTGACTATAATGGAACAACCTGCGTGTATGCTGGCTATAGTGGAACAGCTAGCATACAGGAACAAAAATAGGGAATAATGTGTTCCTGGAGGATAAAAAGTGGATCTGAGTCTATAAAATGAGTACTGAAGGCCAATCAATGTTGATTCTCACAAGGTGGAAAAATACATTGTAACAGATGTCCCCTAATGTGTGAGGTTGGAGAAGGTACTACAATGGTCGAATTACATTATAATCTCAAAAGTGGAGTGATGGAGACACAAATGGAAGGAGTAGCCTACTTGTCATAATACAATAATATCTCTAGATACATGTCGGTACAATACAACAATCTGATACAATGGCCATGATAGGCAGTATATAGTGAATACATGTCATAAGCGATCATAGCCATGACCCATATAGTAAGATATAGTCTCCTGCTGAAAAGGAAACAACTGGTGCAAACTGGAGGTACAAACTGCTGATGTATGAGAAATGATGTCTCATAGGTACAATCACAATCATAAGTAGCATACTGAATGCCACTACCATTTGGGGTCTTCTACACAAATCATTTACGGTGCAAGTCCCATCAAGGGAATAAAGGTGTTGAAGTCGAACCTGATGTGACATCGTCTAATTACCGATCAATGAGTATACCATTAATAGACGCAAGATAAACCACCAATAATGAAAATGGGCATAAAGGAACAGAGTACAATAATCAAAGTGTGAATGATGTGTTGAGGTCGAACACTAAGATGAATCCATCGATCAGGGGACATTGATGTATTCCCAAAACCGTCGATGGCGAGAGAACCTACCACTAATGACTGCAAGCCTCAACGTACTCAACTGATTCTAAGTCTCAATTCCAAAATAAATGAGTTGAAGTCGACAAAATAAACTCGCTGGAAGGAGGGCATTAGGGCATACCCCATTAACCAGCACGAGGTAACAACTACACTGAAAGATTTGGAAGAACTCAAACGAACGAAATGACTCAATAAGGATGGATGACATGCAATAGTCAAGAGATATAAGGAGTGGTCGACTTTGTTTGTAGGACTTCCTTTGAATAAGAGCATGAGCAGATGGATAGACTTAGGTAGCATAGACTCAGGATAACAATGACACTTTGCGACACGGGAGGCATCGACAAAGGGGGCTCCATGATGACTGCAAGCTTAACCAGCCAGTGGAGTACAATCTGAAACGAGTACAGCTCCTAATGTCCAACTATAGTCCTGACTCATAATGGATGGAGTGGAATGAATGCTCTGTTCAAAGGCAACACAAAAACTACCAATAAAAAGTGGTAAACATTTCCCGTCCGACTTTTTTTAATATTTGATTTTTTTTGGTCTTTTTCATATTTGGAAAGCTTGAAAAAGAATAAAATTTCTTATAGTACATCAGGTAAGGAAACGAGTGTCAAATAACAAGCAAACTAGTCCCAAGCAGTGGAACATACCTATGATCAATGCAAGGAAGCATGTGCAGGATGTGGACACTCGGGGGGGGTGTTCCCTCATGGTAAAGGGTCATCAAATTGCGAAAGGAAAATAAAAGCTCTACTTGGATTGACAGGGGAAAGTGCTCAGGCACATGGCTAATACTTGAGTAAGCGGGAGCCAGCACAAGGCTCAAGCGACAAGTAGGATGATGCAATGCAGTCACAACTTGATAAAAATGGGGGAGTCCTTATGGGAGATGGCCAGAATAAGACAAAGTAGAGTATGAGTCTTCATCGCAAATTCATGGCATGACTACAAAGGACTCCCAAACCTAAGGAGGAACAATGGCATGGGCGCCAAAAGACATAAAAAGGCTCTAACTAGGGCCCCCATGGTCGTACAAGCTCTACCACCAAATAACGACACTTCTATAGTAATGTGAAGGTTTTGTGTCGGTTAAAAAGCGGGGTCGCACCTAGGGTTAATGATTATGGTCATAAGGTCAAATGCAAAATGCAGGCAAAAATGACATCTAATCTATATGATGGGTGTAAAATATACCTGCCCAAGGCGCAAAACAGTCAACAAATCAGTCTCGTCGGAAAAATCTGTTCAAAATGGTACTCCATAATGACATATTAGTCCAATAATAGCTCAAAACGGTAAAAACTATATGAAAGTGGGTTTTAAAAACTATAAATAGTAATTAAAAATTACAATTACTATTCCATTTTCACATTTCACCCAAATAGTAGTTTTTGGTTAGTTTTCACCTCAATCTTCAACTGCTGTTTCTAGGAGCTACGAGCTTCGGATCATCGAGTCGTCAGGAGCAGGTTGGTAGTCGCATCCTCCTCTTCCATTTCATAGCTTTTATTTCAAGTTTTAGTGGTCCAATTCTTTTATTATCCAAGCCCTACATCCTCTCGACGTTGTATGCGATCTATAGCTCTATGGGTCGTGGGTAGGGCATCCTGGACGCGGTCAATGCATGCATTGACCGCGTATGGACGCGACTGTCATAGTTTTTGACCACGTAGAGGGCCTTGAAGATGGTTTTTTAAATGATAAAAGCTAAAAAATCCTTTGTTTTTTCCTTCAGGATGGTCCTAGAGTGGAGAGAGAGGGAACATGATGTTGTGGATGAGCAAGTCCGCCAATATTTACCCACCCAACAAGCATTACAAGCGTGCGGTCTCTACAAATTCTGGAGCATTGGGGGTTTAAGGGCCCAAAACTAATTGCTCTGCAGACTGATTGATTATTGGGATGCAGATGCGCAGAACTTTGACCTGGATGGTCAACCACTCTCACTAGAGGTGGATGATATCTACTTTATCACAGAGTTGTCCCACCGAGGGGATGTTGCTGGCCTCTGGTCCCACAGTGTAGGTGGTGGGATCACCATTACTGACTATATAGACCGGTACTGTCTTCCCGATACCCAAAAGGTGGGGATTCAGATACCCATTGAGGCCATTGCAAGCCTGAGCATGAAGATAATAGTGCTCACCCTCGTGAGAATAACAAGTTCAACATCTCTACATCAGGCCTCGAGGTTGGTGATATTCTACACGACAGAGTGCATGAAACCTACAATGTACGACTGGTGCACAACGTTACTAGCTACTATGAAGACCCAGTTAACGGAGTGCAAGCTTGGACAGGAAAAGAACTTTGGCTTTGGCAGTATACTCTGCAGTTTCTTCTTTGAGAGAGGTCTAGGGCTCAGTCCGAGGGTTGAATTCCCTCCGCACAGTCTCCATGATCCATCGCAGACCCGGTGGGATGAAGTATTAATGTGACAGGGATGGCCGACAGGCCTCTCCATATTCTGAGGATTTCTTTCACTGGTGATCTCGACAGTTCATCGCCATCGATGACTACCCATGTGAGGGGATAAACTACCGGGGCGACCGCGACATGTCGCTCCCTCCAGGGGCCCCATTTAGAGACATCTGTATGTTACTCTTTTTGGAATTTTTAAATTTTTTTGTATTTTTTATTATAAATTAATGCAAAAATGTTTTTGGTGTAGTATCACATATTGACATTCTACTGTTTGCTCGTAGATGCCGGTCCGCAAAGACCAGAGGGCTACCCGAGACATCGTCGTCGAGGCATAGGTGGAGAGGTGGTTGGCGCGGCAGCAGAGCGCATGCTAGAGACAATATGGTTCAAGCTAACCCGCATGACTACCAGAGTATCAGTCATCGAGGTGGAGGATCTCCCATAGGTGATGCAGCAACATGTTGTAGGAGTACCGGGTACCTGGGTGCGGTTACTACGGCACATAGCCAATGCAGTGCATTACTATGTTTAGACACATCCTGCCGAGGCATCTAAGCCTCCCCGTAGGGCTTAGATATCTCAGAGTCCTATATTTTTGTATCGTTTATGTATATTTTGAGAGCTACGAGATCCAGTTTTGTACTGTGACACCACATTTTGGACTTATTATTTATGAAAAACTATGATTCTCCAGTTCTACTATATGTGCATGTACACATGTGTGGATGAAAGTTTATTTGTGTGCTTCTTTTATTGATGTGACATACCAATCTAGGACATAATTAGCATATGCATCAGATACATGATTAAAACATCTCGGAACATGAATGTATGTCATGGAAACAAAATGACACTCCAAGAGTCTTACCTTTAAGAACATCCGTAGTAATGTAGGATCCCTCACACGATACCGACCGTTCATTTGAGACACAACTAGTTGTGAATCCAGGAGGACTTCTAAAGATTGGATACCATGCGAAATGGCATCACGAAGTAGCTCAACAACGGCACTGTACTCAGCCACATTGTTGGATGTAGGACCGAGACAAGCACCTCCCGAAGACACAATCTGATGGTCAGGTGAATAAATAACCCACGCAGCAAAAGTGAGTCACTGCATATGATGGCTAGCACCATCCGCAAATCCGAAGAACACGGGATATTCTACTGACATCTATCAACCAAACAGAAGCGAATCAGCAGACCCGAAAAAAATCAAAAGAAATTTAAACTATGTACATAAGCAACTATACAACAGTATACAAAAGTATTAGCTCGAGCTAGAAGCTCAAGTGTAATACCGCTTGAGGTAGAGCCCATTTCTAGGCTCCTTCAAGACGTTCCCCTCATAGTATTCCAATTCGTAGGCTCATTTATCAAGGACACGCCTCACTATGTAAGGACCATGCCACATGGGGTTAAACTTTCCTGACCCCAGGGGTTACTTAACTTGATCATACAAGAGGACCCAGTCACCTTCAGCATATTGTTGGGGACGGACAGACCTTTCATACTGAACCTTGACACGACATTTGTTGGAATCTATAGCCACGATGGCATCTCGACGCTGCTCGTCGAGCTACTCAAGGTGGATCAAACATTGCTCAACATTTGAGGTGTCAGGCAGGATCTCTATGGATAGTTTCAATGAAGGGATTTTGCATTCAATTGGAAAAATAGACTCCACACCATGTACTAGCTGAAATGGTGAGAAATCGGTGGCAATCTTAATTGCAGTTCGATATGCCCACAAAGCAGGATATAACATGATATGCCAATTGCTCTTGATTTGTTGGATGGTTCGTTGGAGAATGGTCTTCAAGGACTTATTGACTACCTCAACCTAACCATTCGCTTGGGGGTAGTAAGAAGATGAATGATCTTGACGAAACCCAAGCTTGAGTGACAAATCTGCCATCATTTTGTTTTGTAAGTGGCTGCCATGGTCAGTGACAATCTCTTTCGGGATACCGAATCAAGCGATAATCTGATTGAATACGAAGTGGGTTGCAGTAGCACCATCGGATTTTACGGTAGGCATGGCCTCAACCCATTTGGAAAAGTAGTCCACGGCCACAATAATATGGTGATGCCCCCCATTCGAAGTTGGTTTGCAATCCATGAAATCCACCCCCCACTTAGTGAAGGGACCGACGGTGACGACCGGATGAAGGGGCGCAAGATGCGAGTGTACATTTCGAGAAAACACCTGGCAGGGGTGACATCTCTTTATGGCGTTCATCCAATATTTGAAGATCGAAGGCCAGAAGTAACCAGCTCGCATAATACGTTGGGTTGTTGCAAGCCCCAGATATGTGACCACCACATGCCCCACTATGGCATTCATTCAGTACTAACTCCGCTTCTTCATGATTCAAACAACGATGGAGGATGGATTCTTTTCCCCGACGATACAAAGTGTCGTCAATGATGACATAGTCTTTACCGTGATGTCTCACATGTCGTCATTCATCTCGCCAATAGTGCAAAGGGAACTTCAAAGTTTGGAGATATATGATGATATCCCCATACCAAGGGTCCGTTGACGTGATAAGAAATAAATGCTCATCCACAAAAGAGTCTTCATGGACGATATCCTCATCAATTCGTGGGAAATCCGACATGAGCTCAGCAAAAACCAAGGATTTATGTAACATCCCATATTTTCATAAAAAATTTAAATTTTTGATAATAGCAATAATAGCTTAATTTACGATAATTTATAATTGCGGAAAATAACAATTGCTGATTGTAACAATATTAACTAAACAGTTGTTTGTACTAAACACAATGAAACTCTGTTATAAACAATGCAATAGTGGTAACTTAATACATTCATAACAACTCTGATTATGATAATTAAATGAACTAATGAATCGGAATTATGATGCGACACTTTTCTTCTGTAATGATAAGCCTGATTAATGTAATAAATGAAATGACAGGTTAGAAATGTGATATGATACTTTTTCTTTTTAGATGATACTGACAGATTGCTTTTTGCTGACCAAGGGTGTCCTATGAGGGATCCCTAAGCTTACTTAGCTGCAATGCTAAAGCTTAATGAATGTCCTATGTGCAGACGACAGGTAAGAACGAAGTATGTGTAGTTCAATTTCAGCGTCATAAATAAATAGAATGTTATAATTTCTGTTACGACTCACCATAAGTGAGCAGGTATGGGTTTCAATGCTACACTTACTGTTTTAAGCTATAGTCTAACAACTTCATGATGTTTAATTAATTTCATGTATATACGTCATTCTGCTGATGGTTTTGTTACTGTACTAGCTAGTTATAATGTCGTCATTATCTTTCCATCATTGATGTATTACGTACTGCAAAGTCATTAAATGCTTGAATGAGAGGGTATGGTAAGCACACAAAGAACTTAGTTAAATTTTATGTTAACCCTTGTCACTGTATTCATTGAAATGTTTATCTCAAGACTATTTAAAGAATTTATATAAATGCAAACAGTATCACCAAGTTAGTGTTAAAGTCTAATGTGTACGGACTTCTCCAATTATAGTTCTGTAACGTCGAGAAAAAAGAATATTAAAATTCTAAATCAACTTGGTGCCTATTGCTATCCTAGCAACTATCATATAAACCCAATATTTAATAATTAAAAAGAGAATACAAAACTTACCTATGGAAAAAAATAAACTTCTATGTATTTAAAAAGCGACCTAGACCTTTGATAACTTGGTGGATCAACATAACATAGTAAGTTAACATACCATATTAATATGTTGTTTAACATGGCTTAAATTATATATATCATAAGTCGAATTATAGTAGCAGAACAATAACATTGTAAATGTATGAATAACCAAAAGAACTATATCGTGATTTCCTAAGGTATTGACAGGCATAAATGTTGACAGGGTTCGGTTGCTGGGTCATTAATGTGATAAGATCGTCGAGCTATAATGGAGATTACGTTTCGAATCTGCATTGAAAGCTTTGATATGAAATTCATGTGACAAGGTTCATTGTCAATACACGTATGGTAATATCATTGTAATGGTGAACGTTGAGACCACCGTGTCATTGTTTTGAGTTAGCCTCCCTCCAAGTTGGACGTTCAGAACGATCCAGCGTGATCCACTATGGCATTCCCATAAGTGTGAAGTGATAGTGTATTGAATGCATGAGTTGCTCGACCCGATGCAAAATGTGTTGGCATAAACCTGATCGTTGATCAACATTGATATGGATCATCAGATCAAACCCTAGCAAATGGATCAAAGTTTGGTTTAAGAGTTTGGTGAATGAGGGTTATTGTCCCCATTTTTTTCGGTCTGTGGCCGATAGGCTGCCAAATTTTTAGCCTAAAATTTATATGAGTTCGACCTTGAGACCTCTGGTTTGAGAGGGTTACAGTTCTTCTCCTTCTGCAATGGCATCGTTTGATAGCCTGTGTATCTAGTCTTTAAATTGTTAACACTTGGTAGTTCTGGAATTTGTCGTTATAGTTTGAGTCCACGTTTTGCCTGGTGAAAAAGGACCGAGGGTTCTCGTCTCGTTTTAGTGTGGGATCATCCTGTAGCTGGTGAAAGTGGAATGCTTTGGTACTTACAGCAATGTAAGTTCTTCTGTAACGAATAGCAATTCATTCAAAGTATTTTCATCTTTCAGTTAAAAAGAGGTAATAGTCATCTAAATTTAACCTTCGTTTTATGTCAGTTGCAGGTTATGCAGTAGAGGAATGGGCAGAGGTGCTGCAAGGTTGGCGAGCTTTCCACCGGTAAGCTTCAGTTCTCTACAAACCCTCGTAGGTGCTCTTGATTGTGGTGAAAGGGTTTCATGATGGGAACTGGTTCAAGCCATGACTCGTTATTGTTTGATGTTTGATGACTTTGAAGCACCGTTGAAAAACAATGATAGTTGTTTCAGTTGTAACTTTCGTTTATTTAAATGGTACTTGGTTTCTGTACTATGTCGTCGACTGGAGTTGTAGCTCGTCGATGCTAAATGTTTTGGACTCATTTCACTGTTGAAAAAATTGGGCAAACCCTGTATGATTTTGTTTGTGAATGTTGTAAATTATCGTTCTGAAAAACACGACTTCGTTGGTTAAGTTATGAAAGAAGAATAGAGCCGAGGGCTCGTCTTCTATGTAAACTATGTTTTCCTTCTCGGCAATAAAAGAATGCATGTTGTTTATTCTGTGTAATCTTTTATGTTAATCGACTTAATACTGTAGGTTATTAATGTGGCTTTCAAACTAGACTAGGGTTTAAGAACTTCGTCGAAGTCGAGGAGTCTGTAAAATAAAGTGTTGAATGAATTTCAATTTGCAAACTCAAAGTATCAACTGGAATCTTCACCCATAAGAGGTGTCTATCGGGTCTGTATTGAACAATTTAATGACATAGATGGAAATCATAATGTTACGAACTAGGGTTTGTGAACAATGTTGAAGGTGGTAACTATGTATAGTATAACTGTGAACTGATTTGTCTATTTGTTTAAAGAGATGACAACAGGTCATAACCTCGTTTATGTTTTGTTTAAATAGAAATCAAATTCTTGAAAAACAAATTTTTGAAAAGGACTTTGGCTTGATTTAAAAACTGTGTAAAAAGTAATGATTGTATTTATAATACGATAATATGGCAAGCAAAGACCTAACTTAGGGTGAGATGGAAACCAAGTTTTATTTTGAAAAATAAAACAATTCATATTGTTTATAGTTTATGATGTAGATGAATGAGACGAGAGACATCGACATAGTATAATATGTTTTCAGTACAGCTAGAAAATAATCTTGGAAACCTTAAAGGAGATAATGAAATCAATGTGTCTTTAAGCAATATGAGAACTGTATTATGACTGTTATGTACAGTCTTGTTATGATAATTACATCCACTTATTTGCAGCTCTAGTATTGAATTGCAAAACATAATATGATGTATAAAGAGTTGAGATCTATCTATTTCCTTTGTGCATAAGAATGATAAGATTAATGTGATGCATCTATACAGAAATTATGCATTGTTTGTTTTTCATAAAACTTTGATAAACATGTATAATATATATTCATACATAACTTTCTGCTATATTTAACTATAATGCAAAAAACTAAATAACACACACACATATATATACAGAGAAAGAATAGTATTTATATTCTATGAAACACTACAGTAATTTTTGATCTTCTAGATTTTATCAAATAAATTCTATTACTGTTTAGTATAGGGCAGAATGATAAAAACAAATTCAATCATTGTACAATGTATCGAATCAATGGCATTTGCCTATCTTCTAATCTATTTTTAATTTGCGTATCTCTACTGGAGTACGATGCTTCAAAACAGCAGGTGGAAAAATAGAGATATTGGTTTATCAATTCAACTTCAACATTACACTTAAACATTTAGACTTAAAACAAATCTAGAATTGAATTCTTTTCGAAGCAGAAAAACAAAAAATGCAAATAAAACATAAAAGAATTATTAACTGAGAATAAGTAGAAAATATGTAGAACCTGAGAAAATCTGTAGGGCAACAAACAGCCCAAGAAGACTGTTCCACCCAACCAATTCCTGAAAATAGTCAAATACTGTCTTAGGACCCCCGAGCCTGTTCATTGAACCACCAAGAGGAAGACACTCAGGAAATGGGACTTCTTCTTGTTGTAGCAAATAACTTCAGAATCCTCAATAGTTAGCAGTCCAATAGATCTGCACCAGCATCTTTGGTTCTTATCAGCAATGATGCAGACTTAAGATTATAGTCACCACTAACCTCCCTATTCAAATCTCTCTTGTGATCACCTGATTCACATGAGGAAAATATTATGTAGAAATATTGATCAAGTGCTTCCTACTCAATTCGAATTTTCCTTTATAGGATGCCTAGGCCTTTTCAGTTGTTACTGGGTCATTAAATGAGCTTCCTGCTCACTCCCTCCGCCTGGGGGATAATGCCCTATTTTCAGGGGTTGTTGTCCCATAACCAACAGCTAGTGGTGAAGTGAATTTGTTGCCATCTGTCCCATACCTTCCAACAGCTTCCATTCCTCCTAGTGGGTCAGTGAACACTCATTCAACAGTCCTCTTGAGTGTTTGTCTCCTAATTAATTTATTTAAATAATAATATTCAGTAATTACATTCATCCATGATCAAAACTGATCATAATTACAAAACTTTGTAATTTAAATTAACATAAAGTATTTTGTAAATAAAATAATAATTCTCAGAAATTTGGGTAGGTGACAATTTCACCGATTTCGCCGAAGCAAAATCAAGATCAAACTCCTGAAGAATAACAATCCACTTATTATACTTACCCCCAATAAGGCATTGTGAAAGCACGAACTAAAATGGATTGACATGTGCTATGATAGTGGTCGTCCTAAGCATAATGTAATGGCGTAAACGTTGGACTGCATGAATAGTCGTAAGTGCCAATTTCTCCACGTGAGAGTATCGCAGCTCAGCGTCTACTAAACTTCAACTAAGGTAGTAAACAACATGCTCTTGGAGCACATCATCCACCTGAACTAAGACCATACCAATCATCTCTTGAGACGTGGCCACATAAAGTAAAAAATCTCTAGCAAAGTCGAGTGGACTAAGCAAAGGGGCAGATACCAAAGCTTTCTTCAAAGCGTCAAACGACTGTTGGGCTCGCTCATCCCAGATAAACGGAGTGTCCTTCTTCAAAAGTCGCGCGGAACCTTTGGTAAGACTGGCATAATTCATGATAAAGCGTCGTAAGAAAGTGGCTTTCCCTTGGAGGCTCTGAAGTTGAATTAAGTTATGCGGGGGAGGCAACCGAAGTATTGCCTCAACCTTAAGAGGATCGACTCTTATACCCTCTTTAGAAACTACGAACCCTAAAAGGCGACCTGTTTTCACGACAAAGATGCACTTGTTGGGGTTCAAACGAATCTTGTAACACCGGCATCTTTCGAAAATGAGGCGGAGGTGCTTGGGGTGGTACACTCTCTTACGAGAATGGCCAGCAAGATCATCCAAGTAAGCCTCCACTATACGCTTAAGGTCATGAAACACATAGGTCATGGCACGCTGAAACGTAGCTCTATCGTTTTTAAGGCCGAAGGGCATCTTCCGGTATGCAAATTTTCCCCAAGGACATATAAAAGTAGTTTTATGTTGATCCTCGAGCTTGATCTGGATCTGATTATAACCTGAGAAACCGTTCATAAACGAAAAAAACTCGCTTCTCACACATGCATCCAAGATTTGATCTATGAATGGAGTGGGGAAGTTATCTTTTGGACATGTGCGGTTCAGATCTCTAAAATCTGTGCATACACGGATGGCTCCCTGCTTCTTATCCACAAGAACGGGATTTGACACCCATTCAGTAAGGGGAACCAGGTAGATGAAACCAACTTTAAGTAGTTTCTCCACCTCTGCCTTGATCGCAGATGCCTTTCTAGGATTCACAACGTGAATACGTTGTGGAACCGGCTTAACATTAGGATATGTCTTAATCTCGTGTTCAACAATACTAGGGTCTATTCTTGGCATCTCCTCATAAGACTAGGTGAAAACATCCTGAAATTCCTTGAACAACTCGGTGTATATACAGATCTCATCAGGAGAACAATCAGCACCGATATAAACATTCTCTATATTTCTGGGTGTGCGAGAGATGTTGATCGATATGGTTGGGGAGATATTAGCCATATTCCCCTCCGCGTAAATCCCATGTGAATCCAAAGGAGCCACAGGGTGACCAACCTTCTCGGAAAGAGTCGTACTAAACTTTTCTTTCTCAATCAGATCAAGGTTGGGAAGAAAATAAGAGCAATGATGCAAATCTTCCCAGGGCCTCTCACTACCACACATAGCCTCAATGATGGCATCATCCAAAGGAAAAGTACCATCGAGACAATCCTGCGAGCAAGATGAGTCAGCTGCCCACACGGGTAGCATAACAGGATCTTCCTCTTTTGTCCATGAAGAGGAGAGATCTAGCTCTATAGTGGCTTAGTTAATTTCACGGTATGCAAGCTCGGCTGCAGATAGTGGCATAGCCATTCCAATGTGCGAAATGTCTCCAGACGGGGAACTCGTGGATGGTAAAGTCCATGAATCATTAAAATACGAGGTCTGAAAAGGTACATTATTTAAAGAGGATGGTGCACTATCGGAAACGGTTCCAATAAAGGAGATTGGTGCAACAAAGTCGAATGATCCCATCAAGGATGGATATAATCCTACACCAATATTCCCAGTTGCCAGCTGAGAATCTTTGATCTGGGGAACAACAGTTCCTAGCGATGCTACAGAATTGGAACTAGGGAATTCTGGTTGATCAACCATCACAATTTTGCCTTCGTGGGGAAAGAAAATAACTCTAAACATAGAGGACACGATCACTTTCATTGAGTAGATCCAATTCCTACCCAGAAGAAGGTTGTAGTCGATGGGCGCATCCACCACCTCAACTTCAATAGGCACGGCTTTCCCACCAAAGTGGACCTCAAGGGAAGGGAGAATACTGTGCGACCTAAATGACCGACAATCGAACGCTGTAAGCATGGTCATAGATTTTGACAAGGGAGGAGAGCCAAGATCTTTCCAACAATCCAACGACATCACTGAGGTGGAAGCACCCTCGTCAACCACCGTACATTTAACGAATTTATGTAAGCACCTCATATGGACTTGAAAATCCACATGATAAGGCAAGCGAGGTTGGATATCAGTAGTGTCGAATTTAATGATGTTAGGGCTACCCTCATCCTAGACACCCAAAGTAGATAGAAGGGCATCCCTCTGCAAAGGACATGCCTGTAAAACCTCAAGAGCCAACATGGCACACGGAGTTTGGCCCAAATCTTCTATAATGGAGTAGTTCTGGGTGGATCGGGCATTGGGATTAGTCAGGAGGAGGGGGATCATTCCCCATATTCGTGTGGGGCACCATAATCGCGTTGGTGAGTAGCAATACTAACCTCAAATTTAACCATGTTCACGCATCCGTAGCCACTAGCATGAGAAGAGGTCATCGAATTTTCATTAGTCCCATAACCAGCGATGGAAGCATTCGAAGCCATATTCTGATGATGCAGAAGGGGATCTTTCGACATAGTTGTGATCTGTGCAAGATGCTTCGAAGCTTCTTCAATTCGAGGACACAAGTGGGTAAGGTGATCTTCTTCGCAAAGCTTGTAAGGGAATTTCACCTTACGTCTGGGCTTACGGTCCCCACCAGCATTTCCACCATCCCGAGGAGGGTTGGAATTCTCTTTTCTAGGAGTATTTCTATTACTTCCATTATTCCCATTATTCCCACCCTTTCGATTGTTTCTCCCCTTCTTCTTTCCACCAGGTTGTTGGTTACCTGATGGGTTCGTCAATTGTATAGAATGGACATCGAACGACTGGGTGGAAGAAGATGAGGCATGAGCCTGTCCAGGGGTAGATTGGCTAATAGACAAATTTTTCATTTGATTTGTAGCCAAGTCTACGGATCGAGTACTCGTGGATCCAATGATGCCATCAGCATGTGGTCCAAGAACAGGCTTGGGCTCATGACGTGAGCACGGTGCATCAGGAATAATATCATACAGGATACCAAATTGAGCATAGACTAGGTCTAGCTGCTGGGCTTTGTATATAGCTTGCTTATCAGTCGTAATGTCGGACACTAAAACATCCTTTGAAATGTAGGGAAGCAAAGACTTAAGGAACCATTCCAACAGGAACTCTGGAGGAATGTTGGATTTCACTAGCCTCTTCCGTCGATGCCACTCTTGAATACGATCATATATGTGCATGGCTTTGTTCTAACGGAAGGTAGATAAAATTTCGGTTCCAGTGTCGTAGCGAACCGACAGCTGAAAATGATCTAGGAAAACCAAGGCTATCTCATTAAAACCCTTGTAAGTGCCCCTAGGCAACTTGACATACCATTTTGCGGATGCCTTCGTGAGGGTGCATTGAAACAGTCTCAAACGAATAGAGTCGTGATTTAACGAATTCGAGGAGCACCATAAGTGAAAAGTCATAACATGATCACCCGGATCCTCACCATTCTTCCCTTCGAACTTCAAAATGTCAGAATGGAGCTTGGTAGGGACTGGAGGCCAAGTAGGATCGTGACACACCAGATCATTCATGAGCTTCGAAATATCTGGTAGATTCAAATGAGCTAGAAACGGGAGTTGCGGCTGCGAAGCTGGATTATAAGCTCCCAAAAGAGGCTGACCTTGTGGACCTGAAGGATGATATGAAGCATGACCATGACCATAGGGATGATAACCGCCCCCAACCTGACCTGTGTAAGGGTACGAAGGTATATGTGTGTTACAAGCACCATAGTGAGGAGGATTGTAATAAGGGCCAAAACCGGCTGCGTTGTAATAAGGGTTATCGCCATAGTTATGGGGCATATGAGTGATATTCATAGCAGGAGAAGTCAAGTGATGACCATAAGTAAGGGGTATGTTCCCACCTCCCATGTCAGGAGGGACATGCAAGTTAGTAAACGTGGTCGTAGTAATGGGTATATGCGTAGAGGCATGTGTGTTAAATTGTGGAATATGAGCCGCATTATGAGTAGTGTTTCCATCGAAATTAGGGGTAGTCCTGGGAGGTGGTCCTCCCCCAACAACCGTAGTAGCTGAGGGGATATGACCAGTCCCAGGCTGAAATGTGGCGAAAGAGGGTGCAGTGCCCCCAGCACCAAATCTAAAGTTGGCATGACTACCGGACGTGGTGGAAGTAACAACCGTACTAAAACTAGGCATACCAAATGAGAAAGGATTCATGGTCGAAGAATTTGTTGTATCATTAAGATATGGCATCCCATATCGAAAACCAGGTGAGTATGTACCACCAAATGGGTTTGACTCCAGGGGTGGGTTCGACCTAAAACCCAAACGAGTGACATGTGGGGGTGAAACTCCCTCTCCAACTTCTCTAGGAGTGGAAGGAGCGGTGTGTCCATCGACGTCACCTAAAGGAGTCATTGGGATTCCCGTAGGGCCAGATGCAGAAGTCATAATGTGAGCTCTTTGAAGCTCATGAAAGTATCAAAAAGATCGAAGGGGATCCTACGACATCTCTTGTAAAAAGGATGTGCAACCTCGTTGGCTGGTAGACTAGCCAAACGACGAGATCGACGGAGAGATGGATCTCGCTCCACGATAACTCCAAAAAGTCAATAAATCAAAATTCCTCCTAACGGAAAACTAATGATCAAAGAGCATGCACCTAAAGAAACTACAGCCAAATGCACACAGACAGGACTGGCTCAAGGGGCCTCCCGACACTACAGCCGGTATGTCTCACCTAGGAGAGGCTTGAGACTCCCAAACTATAACCGGAAGTAACATAATCAGTTATAAGGGCCCTCAAACTTCATTGCGTGCACAGGGTCAAATCCCTATACATACAACAACTGTGTTTTTCGAACCTTATCTGACTCAGGATACTCATAGTATAATCGCTACAAGCACCCTATGTGATACCTAGGTAAAGCAACTAAGGCCACCACATATAACCAATGCTTAGGAAGATAGTCATAGGTGGGATCAGTTGTATGGGTAGGGTAACTAAGCCTGAAACTCAAGAGGGTCAAATCCCCCAAGAGTCCCCAAACACGAACAAATCCTGGAAATATCTCACACGTTTAGCTAGTATTGGAGGGCTATCTCCGCAACCAACCTCCCGTGACCTCGTGCTTAACTCTGGTTTGAGTAGAGCTTCCTGAGAACACTGATGTATACAATGGGTTTCACCACTCCCTGGTCAGACACTTAATGTTTTGTTTAATAGTCTTGGATTGTTAACTCACAATGATCTACTCCAAGACTCTAAACTAACGCTAGTTGGTGCACCCTATCAAAGAGAAAATCGTTTCTAATCAATTTTAAGATTAAGCGTTAATTTTAATAGTTGTAATTACTCAAAGGATATGGTCGTGAAACTGATGATGTAAAAAGACTCAATGGTATGCACAATCGAAAAGCACTAGACTCATTTATTCAATAAAAACCATGCCACTAATATGACAATCAATCCAACGATTCTTTCAGAAATAAATATGCAATCACTTTATAATTTCAATGCACAAGCAAGTACTAGATGAAATCACAAGCACTCAGATGCAAATTTCAAGAACATAAAGCAAATATTTTTGTATTTTCGCTTATAAATGAAAGGAAAATGCAAAACAATGTGTTTTTATTTTTTCAATATAATGAAATTAAAAAATGCAAGCAAAATCTAACTATTTAGTAAAAGATGTAAAGCATATCAAGTAGACAACCTAGCAAATCCCAAACAGTAAGACCCAGCCAAGCTAATGAGCTATAAAAACAAAAAATGGTGGAAAACCAAAAAGCTAAAAAACTAAAGAAAGAGGAGTTTATGGTCAATAACAGAGCATGGAATAGTCAGGAATCAAGCCTTCTAAAACTCAGAAACACTCAGAACCAACCCAGCAACAACCCAAGGTAAAAAAAAAATCAATCCCGGAGTTGTACGTGACTGTTCAAAGAATAGTAGCGTCTGTACGTTGGCTACTGTGCAGACAGTAGCAGGTAGACGCAGGAAAAGCTAGGCTGACCCACATACAGGGAAGGATAGCTGAGCCAAAAGAGAGTCTAACAGCCCATAAAAATCAAGTTTTCTAATGCAGAACCCAACGGCCAGTCAATGACACAGAAGCTCGACAAACAGCAACTCAAAGTAAGGAAAAATGCCTAAAAATCCCCAAAAAGGAGGTTCCTCCCCAGCGAAGTCGCCATTTCTGTTACAGAGAAAAACTTCCTATGGCTCGAGGCAAACCACAATAGACAGGTGACTGCTAGAAATCAACTCAATTCTCAAAACAATGTTATATAGATGAAAATGCTAAGATATGGAGAATAATACCAACCTTCAACCAGATGTTCGAAGTAGATCCCCGTTGAGCTTTCAATCTCTACACTTATCCCTGCAAATTAGTCTCAACAACAAATACAAGCAAGTGCATATAATATATGAAAGGAATTAACATAATCAATAACATGGTCCATGATATAACAAGCAAATGTAACCCAATATAATTTAAACAACATTTACAACATCAATTGGACGAGAAAACGAGTGTTTCCATTGATAATAATAAGAAGTACATGATACAACCTCTTGCCGGCAACCAATCTGAACCAAGAACTAGGTCCCTCTACTTGTGCCTCCGCCACTTCAATCCCCCATGCAATGGAAAACTCAAACTATGAAAGGAGTTTGGTAGGTGAACATAAGAAGTTGACAACAACAAGGATCAATGGATGTAGACTCAAGTCACGGCAAAAATCCAATAGAGTTACGGTGCTCTCTCTTTCTCCTCCTTCCATGTCCCATAAGAGCTCAATATATAACCTCCCAAAGGTAGGTGAAAGGTCGAATCGAGTCGTTTCGAGAGTAAATGGAGGGCCAAAGGTCACCCTAAGACCGCTTTTTGGAGTAAAAAGTAATTATTTATTGTTTTTTTACCATTTAACTAGGTGTACGCTGGCTATAATGGAACAGCCTCCGTGTATGCTGGCTATAGTGGAACAACTAGTGTACAAGAACAAAAATAGGGAATAATGTGTTCCTAGAGGATAAAATGTGGATCTGAGTCTATAAAATGAGTACTGAAGGCCAATCAATGTTGATGCTCACAAGATGGAAAAATACGCTGTAACAAGGTCATCCATCCTTGGCAAGGGAAACATGTACTTATGTGCAAGTACAAAAGGTATTCAAATGGTTATTCAATTGATAGTTCTAGATTCAGTATAGATTCTCCATTCTCCCCCTTTATTAGGTGCAAGTACAACAGGTATTGCACATGGGATCAAACATTCCCTAATTAGCCCTATTTCCAACATCTAATGCACTTTCCTATTTAACTCTTCATTTTCAATTGGTGTCATTCTTTGTGGTACCTTGTTTGGTAAACTAGATTCTGGAATGAGGTCAATTTGATGAGAAATACTTCTCGTAGGTGGCAATACTTTTAGCATCTCTTCATAAATAATCTCCTTAAATTTAGACATTATTCCTTCCATTTCTATTGGAGTATTAGTCCTCTTCTTTAATCTAGACTCAAACCTTTAGGTATAATGGAAAAACAACAATTTAAATTTCTCTCTTCTTTCAAAATTTTTTTTGCTAAACATAGCATTATCCTCCTATCAAAATAATGACAATTGTTTCTATCTTCTCCTTTTCCTTCCTTCAAGGGCATCATCAAAGTCCATTTTCCATTATTTTCAAGCATACATGTATTTTTAACTCCATTGTTCACAATCTTCCTATCATACTGCTAAGGTCTACCTAGCAGTAGATGGAAAGAATCCATCGATACTGCATCACATAGCACATTATCATGATAATTTCCAATCTTAAAATTGATTAAACGCCATTGGGAAACAATGAGACTCTGTAAGCTTGAGGGTGTGGTTTGCACTTCAATTTCAATTTCTCTATAACTTATATTGAAACTAAGTTTTTAGTACTTCCTCCGTCTATAGTTAAAGAACAACACTTACCTTTGATTTTGCACCTAGTCTTAAATATATACTTCCTTTAATCTGGTTCTTTTATCACTAGTTGATTTTCTAGCTTCAATAGGATTCTCTTGAACATCAAGCTCTCCCTGGATTTTGGTTGAGCTACATCCACACTATCCCCAACTACAGATTCAATTATGCTTTCAGCTCCTTCAACAACATGGGTTCTATTATCTTGTCTACTCATAGTATGCAAACTTTTAGGACATTCATAGGCTTTGTGTCCTAGTGTTTGACAGTTGTAACAAATCACTAGTGATCTCCTAGCTCATCTACCTCTAGGGTTTGTGTTCCCTTTATAATTCCCTCTACCTATAATGGATTCATTAATCCTTCTAAATTCTTGGTTTGTATCCTTTTCATTGCTACTTTCTTCCCCTTTGGTTTCGTTGCTCTGTCATCTTCCAAAGATATTTTTGCCCCTACCTCTGACAATTGCTTTTCCTCTAGCACTTGGATTCATCCTGGACAATTTCTCCTCTTCATTTAAGGAAAGATGGTATGTTTCTCCCACTATACTAATTCTTACAATACTCAATTCATCTTGTATGGCATATCTCAGTCCATTAATGTACCTTGCCACAACTTCATCTCCTTCATCACTATGCTCAGATTTAATAAACAACCTATAAAATTCTTCTATATACTCCTTTGCAGTCATTTCTCTTTTCCTAAGATGATGTAGCTTCATATATAAATTCGAGTATAATCAACAGGAAAAAAATTACCAGACTTTCAGTTTAGATACCAGTATGTCCCAACTCCTGATTTTGTCTTTTCCTTTCAAGCTGCACAATATCCCACCATCAGGATGCATGTCCTTTCATATTCATGCAATCCATCTTTACTATTTGAGGGTCCTCAATCTGTAATACCCCCAGTTTTGACGTGAAATGTATTTAATCAAAAATTATGTAATGATGTAAATATGCTAGTATGGATTCCTAGTGTAGAGTTCAAGGCCAAGGCCCAACTAGTGAATGGCTATGCATGTATGATGTAAATATTTTTATTTGAACCATGTGTTTGGCTTATCATGCCAATTTTAAATATATGTAAATACTATGATAGAAAATAATAAAATGGTCCAATATGGAAATGTAAAGAGAACTAGAGGGGCTATGATTCCGTTAGAGGGGAAGAGAAAAGGGGGCCTATGGGAAACTAAATCCTTTGTTGCCAAGTGTCAACCTTAGAACTCATCTAACTTGTTTACATGTGCTTTAAATGAGTCGATTAATTTATTTTGACTATTAAATACAATCATTGAATGCATGTGTGAGGTTGGTGGGAAAATTCCCTTCGTGTAGTTATTGAAAGATGGGGGTGGTGACATTTTTGTTAGTTATCAAAATTCATTTTCTTTTATGGTCATAAGCTATGCAAGTTGTCCTTTGGTTCATATCATATCCCTTGTATTCAAAACTCATTCTATCATTCTCTCATGCATATTTCTACACTATGTAGAGTTTCACATTGTTGTCCATGATCATTAGCGGGCAATGTATAACCCAAAAACTCAAATTTACATATAGAGCTATGAATTTGAAGGGAAAATAGATGGTTGTAGGTGAGAAAAGAGGTTGGGAAAGATAGGAACCCTTATCCATTGAGTTTTTCTATTCACATATGCTTGAGAAGCCATAATTGATGCTACATGAGGTTCTCCAATAGCTAAAAACATATTAGACTATTACTGCACACACTAGTAAGCACTGTAAGGGTTGGATTTCCTAAGGGAACTATGGATCGGTGAAGGGGAATTCATTCCTTGTGTTGTGTGGAGTAGTTGGAAGGAGTGCCATACCTATTATGGCTTAGTGAGGTCTCTATAAATATATGGATGAGAATTTAGCTAATCATAGAGAGTAGAACGAGTGGTGGGCTGAGAGAGAGAAGCATGTAGGTGTTTCCTTTTCCCTGGTGGCCTCTCAACAGAAAGAGTGTATGATAGACAAAGTACATATGGTTGGGTGGAAATCGCTCTTACACAACCAGTTGCTTGGATCTACGTTGTGTAAAGATAAGTATTCTCTTGTATTTGAATATGCAATGTTTATAATTGATGCTTGTGATGATTATCCTTGTAGATGCATGTTGTATGTGTGTGTATCAAATTTATTTTCGTTGTGTATTTTTATTATGCATATGCATACGGAATTTAAATGTTATGAATTCGTAACTATGGTTATGTGGTGAAATTTGAGAGCCTGTAATCAGTTAATGTCCCCTATGTTGGCCACATACATGGATGGGGACGTTACACAATCTATTCCATGTCAAATATTTTTTCCATATCTCTAACCCAATCAATCAACTCTTATGGGTTTAGGATTCTTGAGTAGGTAGGTGTTTCCATCTTGGATTTCCCCACAATTCTGTTAGGGCCTTAATAATTCTCTCTCCTGGGTCTTCAACTCCCTCAACTTCTTCCCCAGGTTACTCAACTTTCAATTCTTCATTACTCACTTCATGAGCTTTAGCTACAAATCCTCTTTTCTAATTTTTTTCTATGGATTCCAATCTTGCTTGGGTAGCTCTCAATGCTCAAGTCACGTCATTTGCAGCACCACCACGTTGACTTCTACCTCTCCAATGCACATCCACTCCTCTTCTATTAGCCATTGTTTCCTTTTCACAATTTATATTTCTTACAGTTCTACCCAACAAGTATCCTTGATGGATTTGTAAAATTTCCCTGGAGCGAATCTACCTAGCACTTCCCTCAATTGGAATTGTTCTCTATAGCATGGCACTCTTGATTTGATATCAAACATGATGCATCCTTGTAGGATTGAAGAGACAAACACCATAAGAATGCAAAATCAAAGATCACAACCAACTTTATAAACACAAACAGTCATCTCAAACATGGAGAAAACCATCCAACTTCCGATTTCATTCTATTAAATCTAACTCAAAATTTATAAATTACAAATTGCATGTTGGGGAGTGGTGGTCTACTAATATGTTGACCTTTTTACAGGCTTACGGTTCAGGAACATTATTTTAATTATCGACCAGGGATCGTACAAACTTAAGAGGCACTATGCACTGCATGTGCACATTGAGAGAATCCTAACTTAGAGTTATGTGATTTGGGGAGTACAGGTAGGTAAATATTCTATTTTTACGAAAACATATAAAGAGGAACTGTTTGACAATATTATTTTCTTGTTGAAGGAATTACTCGAATAATCTATGGAAGTATATGAAAGCATACATATGTTCTATGAAATCATAAATCTATTTTAATGAAAGCAAACATCTAATCTATGAAAGCATAAATTTATTCTAATAAAAGTATGCATCTAATCTATGAAAGCATACATCTATTTAACGAAAGCAATCATCTAATATATGAAAGCGTAAATATCCTATTTAATGAAATGCTTTGGAAACTTGACCTAAGGAAAATAACTATTTATGAAAACTGCAGATATGCTAATCTATGAATTCCCAAGAGAAATTAATCTAAATCAAATCTAAGGTTCAGATACCATTGAACTGTTTTAATGCATAAAAATGTAAATATGTAAAATTGGCTTTACGGAATGCACCTACAAGACTACAGATGCCATGCAACAAAAATACAGACACCGTTATACAAAGCTACAAATAAAACAAGCATTTCCAAAAATATACCCTATTCAATAAATGATACTTGAATGATTCACGATTGCTTTATACTTAACCAAAAACAATGAAATACATGAAATCATAATATAAGGAAAACATAGAGCTCCTGCTCAACACAATGAGGGGGGCCACCTCAAAGCGTATTACGAAGCTAAATTAAACCTATAAACTCATAGGTGATGTAAAATGCGGTTTCTTCATTAAGATGATATAGAATCCATGTCAATCCATAAAAAAAAACTTGAGTGTTGTAAACTAAAGATGTTTGAAAACAAAAATAACAAAATTCTTGAGAGAGCTTCACGCTATGCGTAAGCCTATATTTATTACATAGTTTTAATAAGGTGTTTTCATTGGAAATCGTGAGATCAATCTATTCTAGATTTATCCCTGGAAATCAGGAGAGACTGATAGAGTGATATTGATTTCTTCTTTCATTACTTTGAGAGATTAACTGGAACTGACTTTGTCAAGTTCGTGTGACTGGAAAAAGGCACTACCTGCTATCTTAATAGTTGTATTTAAAGTTGCACTTTTTTTCACATAGTGCTTATCCACTTGGTTATCTTATTAAAACATAAAACATGCTAAGCACATAAAATATTACTAATTAACCATCATCATTCAATAGTTAATCAAATCATATCCTAGCCTACAAAAATGGGTGATACTAGCTTGATTTCTTACTCCTCATTAGTAAAAATGATTGCACTTGATACCTATATTGTGGCCCCGTCATCTCCCCCAAACTTGACGGTGTTACACATCCTAGTGTAACCTATCCCCTTGGCCTAGTGGGATTCCCTGTTGTTCAACGACCTCTCTGATATCCCATGCAACGATCTTAGGTGCCCCTATCTGCCAATAGTATCCTTGAACCTGTTCTTCTTTGGCCCAAGCCCTCCTTTATTCTTCCTCATCAATGCTTTCCTTGATAATCAGGGGAAGGAAGAATGGCAGGTTCAACTCCATTCCAATCCATTTGAGCTTATTCTTTAGCAAAGATTATCTGCACATTTTTTCCTTGACTAGAGCAACATCCAATCTATGGGGGGAATGTGGCTCTCTCTTTTTCAAATCTCCTGAAATTGTTTTCCATCTATCCCGTATGGATTCTTCTATATCCTCAAGGGTGCTCTGAATGGTTTTGTCATAGTGATCAATAGCTTCCCGTTGCTTTTCCTCAAGGATAGGAATTAAGTCCTCCTCGACAGTTATAGTATCATGATCTTGGATCACTTTTTCAGGATGAGAAGCTTCTGCTCTAACCCATAATGCATTCACCCATTCCTCTGACTGGTATAGATGAACATCCTGTGCTCTTTCGATTCATGGTTCATCCAGGAACAAAGTGATCTTAGTTGGAAATCACCAACGTATGGGTTTGGTGACCAGTTAGATGAATGGGGCACGACCAAGTTATGGAGGAATAATTCGCATAGTATG
Source organism: Larix kaempferi (assembly GCA_027924585.1). NCBI lineage: Eukaryota > Viridiplantae > Streptophyta > Pinopsida > Pinales > Pinaceae > Larix > Larix kaempferi. The sequence continues at coordinate 12,868,627 of BSBM01001002.1, read as the reverse complement.
GTTCAGTGTTGTCTAGCGAAGTGTCCACAAAATATTTTGGGGTGGCTACTTCCAATGGTAAATTATTTTTCAACCTCTGCAGTTGGAATCATCACCATTTTTCTCTAAGATACACAAGATAAATCCTGGACGAGGGTTTATAACCAACAATTTCTTCATAAAGTTTAGTAGTGGTATCCAGGCTAGTTTCCAGTTTTAGGATGTGTTGGTCTTTCTCCGCCAACCTTTCTTGAGATTTTCCCAATTCTTCTTGTAGTACTTGATTTTGTTGTTCCAAATGCTTCTGTTGGTGGACATGTTTCATTTTTTAAATTTGAATTTTCTCATGGATGATGGGAGGTTCTATCGATGCCACAAATTTTCTACTTATACTGGTATTTATAGGGTACTGTGCTGCAAGATTCAGTGCTGCCAACTCTTCATTAACCCTCAACAATTCAGATAATGCATCAGATAGACAGGAATATGCTTTGTTTTGCGTCTCTTTTTTGATGCATTATCTACCTTGGCTTGATCAAATTCAATACCCCTTTGGGATATGTGGTGCCCTATAACTAGTTTTTCTTCCATTAGCATTCGCCACTTATCATTTATTAGAAAGAGACTCATTTCGATGCATTTGTTCAGGACCGCTTCCAAATTATCTAGTGCTTTCTGAAAAATTTGTCCATATGGAGTGAAGTCATCCATGTATACCTCCATCTGATCATTGATAAAATATACAAATATACTTAGGATATCCCTTTGAAAGGTTGTTGGGGCATTGTAGAGTCCAAATGGTAGTACTCTGTATGCAAATGTGTCCCATGGGAAGGTAAATGTGGTTTTATCTTGATCAGCTGGGTGGATTTGTATTTGATTATACCCACTAAAACTGTCCATGAATGAAAAGAACTTGTTTCCAACAAGAGTATCCAATACCTGATCAATGAATGACAGAGGAAAGTGATATCTTTTGGTTTCCTTATTAAGCTCTCTATAATCCACACATATCCTCCATTTCCCTCCTTTATTTGGAACTATCACTAGAGGTGAGACCCATTCACTATCTGAGATAGGGTAGATGAAGTATGCATCAAGTAGTTTTTGCAATTCTTGTTTGACTATATCTTTTAATGTTGGGTTCATTCTCCTTTGGGGTTTCCTTATTGGGACAATGCTTTCCTTGATATAAATATGATGCTTGCAAATATTGGGATAATGTCCCAAGTAGAATTTCATATGCGGAGGACAAACACTGGATAAAAAATCGACAATTAAGACTCGAGTGACTGAGTACAAATTAAGATTTGAGCGACTGACTAACTTAAGCGACTAACAGTCCCTCTTGTTAGTTTAAATTTCTGATATCGCGCCAAATAGAATTTCATATGAGGAGGACAGAGCCTCTTGTTAAATTAAACTCCATGCAAGCAACCCACGTATGTAAGCAGTGATAGCCTTGAGTACAAATCTCCATTACGTTTCACTATCTACCTTTGGTATCTATTTCGTTGTTGGCCTAGCATTTATGCTATTGTTGTTTTGGGTAGTTTGTTCATGCTTTCCACTCCCACCTCTTGGAGATTTATGGCTCTATTTTTGTTGCAAACGAAGCTATTCCCCTTCTTAGGTTTACCTTTTCTTAAGCTGTGAATTGGAAACAAATTTCAGTGTTTAGATCACCCAATTTTGTTGGGAACGAATTTGTTGCCCTTTTGGTTAAATTTTGCTTGGCTTTTTGGGTTCGTCCGGTTGCTTCGAACTGTAAAGGAGAAAAAAACATTGGTCTCAAGCAATGGTGCCTTCTTGATTATATCGGGATTTTTTTTGCCAATTCTCTCTACTTGGGATTGCTACATAGCTGCGATTCATTCAGTTTTCTGCGTAAGGTTACTGGCTCTTTATTTGCTCTCAGTTAATGCAATTTGAGCCCTACGCCTATTTGAGGGTTCTCATCTTGGAGGAAGTCTTGGCTTTTGTTTTGTCAAAGTGGACCTAATGGAGGATTTTGATCATATGCGGAATTGGTGCAGAGCTCGCAAGCTTTTCCCAGTGAGCGAAATTTAGGCAGTTGAATTTCTTTCAGCAGCTAAAATCGACACTCTTGGAGATCATGTGCCCCGTTCAAACATTCGAAAAGGAAAGCAACACATGGATCTAGTTCAAAATTCAATTCTGGAAGTTAATTACATGAAGAATGGAAAATCATCAAAGTCCCCGATCTTAGTAATGGTAGATCATGAACCTTCATCTGGGACAAAGCCAGATACAATGTCAGATCATCCACACGGTGATTCAGGCCCACCTGGTCAGTTGTTGCCCCTGCTTATGAGCTTTGCTGGTGAAAATTCAGACGAAGGTCTGATTGTTGATCAGAAAATTAAGCCATTCAGATTGAGAGTGAAGCTAAGGGAATGAAAGGTTGCTCCTAAAGAGAGCGGTTGATAATCTCATGAAAGGATGAAGGACAATTTGGATTAATATACGCCATGGAACAAGAAAACCTCGATAAAGGCCTCTTTACCTTGCTCAATTTCAAAAGTAGTTATAGATAAGATAAGATAAATTTATTAATGTCCAACAAATGACCACAAAGTAGGTGAACGGGACTGTCACCACTAAGCGGGATAACCAAACGATCTCATTTTAAAAGCAGACGCTGAAAAAGAAAGAAAGAAATAAACAGTGCGGGCTGACTTGAAGTATGGGGCTCCAAACCCAGCCTCGCCGCTCGAAAACTGCACTGTGGCGAAGAAGCTCTGGTGGAGAAGATCCTGAGCCGCGAGTGAAGGGGAAGACTGCTTACTCCTAACATCCGAGGCCGAAGGAGGAGAACTGTGGGAAGTTCAGTAACGTCTGCTGGCTGGAGGCGGTGGGCGCAGGCTGTCTACCGCGGTGCTGTCTCTGCGATCTGATGGTCTTGGTTCGTCTCTCAGGAGGGGGCCTGGATCGATCCTGCTGCTGAGTTCTCGTGGGTCGGGGACCTCGGCTCCTCACTGATCTGGAGACGGAGACATTGTCGGAACTGGTCCGATCGGTGTCCGGACTGGTAGGTCTCTTGACCCCCCTGACGGTCACGGAGAATTAATAGAGGAATCAGAAATTTGAGGACAGTTGCAACGAATGATACAGCAATCGGCCGTGCCATTCACCTGCTAGCAAGGAGCCCAAGAGGAATCAGAGCTTGATTTCTGAGGCTGGAGAGAGGCTTTCCGAAATTGAAAATCCGGAGGCCAAATCTAAAACCCTCTCTCGAGAACTTCATCTTTTAGCTAAAGTTTCCGCTCTGGTTGCGGAGAATGAGCAGGCTGCTCTCCCTGATAATATCAGAGTAGAGAATGATATTAGAAAGGCAACCTTCACTCCCACCGGGGTATCCTTCTTGCAGAAGCGAGGAATCAGAGTTTTTAAACATCCGGAGCCTGATGCTCGGAAGATGCCTCATAATTTAAAGGGGAATCTGAGTGTTGCCAATGCTAAGCCTCTCTTGACAAATGCTAACATCTCCATGTTGGGGAATCCTGTGTGTACAGAGCACAGTGAAAGGCAGGCTATAGGTGATGGGGATAATGAAGATCAAACGACGATCCCACAGTTTCCCCGCTGTAAGAGAACTAGAGCTCAGGTCTTGCCATCCAAATATTGTGACTCTGTTATGCAGCCATGGAAGAAAGGTACTAGATTCTAGTTCAAATCCTTCTCTCTGTTGAATTCCATCATAGGGTTGACATCATGATATGATTTTTCCAAGTTGCTGCATTATTATTTCTTGTATGTAAGAGTATTTGGAGGCTGCTTGCTGAAATGCGCAGTAACTCAGAGGGAGAAAGGAAATGTTGTCTCCAGACACTGTCTGTAGATGATGGGAGAAGGCCAGTCTCTTGGTATTGAGTGTACGTAATGGAACTTTTCCATTTACTTTTGTTGCACAGTCTCGCTTCTTGTATCCATTCATTTATTTTTATACACTTGTTACACTGATGAGATCAGATTTTTCTTTCAAGGTTGTCTCTCACCTCTATTCCAATTGTAAACCTCGGCACCTGTGCACAGTAGCTCTCATTCATTGTGGACGCTTTTGCTTCCTTTATATTTTATTTGAGATGTCTATAATTTATAACATGAATGTTGGTATTTGTTAGGAATTTTCAACCTGATGCATTATACACAGCGTCAATAGGGGCATCTGAAAACCACTCTTTTCGTCTTCATTCTCTCTACAGCTGCAGACTCCTAGAAAATGCCCAACACAGGAATCTAGTTGATTCCTTAAAATTCTCAATCAAGAAAACTAAATTTTCTACTACTAAATTGATCAAAATAAACTAATTAATTTATGCAGTTCTCTATCAAATCCAATTACATTAGTTAATTTACTAAAATAAAAGAATTATTGTGGCTAGCCATCAAATCCAAATACATCAGTTTCAAATTTTCAACATGCCATGACTTAGTTTATTTAGAAATTTCTACTTGTGCATCATTTTAGAAATGTTGTTTTGGTTTTTGTTGTCCTTACAGTTTCAAATGTTGCTTTGGGTTTTTAGTCGTTCCAGTTTTCCATTTCCTTTTGTAAATAAATATGTTTCGGATTCCTCTGCCTATAGACAGATCGAATAGGAATGGTGGATAGCAGGAGGGCCATGCTTGGAGAATCTATAATACATTCGTCATATAATCATATTATCATGTTAACTTTTCTTGTTCTCACTTTCTGAAGCCAAACTTCATATGCAAAGCCTGCAGCTATTGTTGACTGTAAAGAGAAGCACGGGAAGCTTAGTAGTTCTTTAATATATTGAATTTCTTATCTTCTACTGCTTGGTATCTGTATTATTATTGTGTTGAAACAGTGCATCTCTAAGAGGATCCAATCCTATCCAAAGCTGGGACTTGAGGCGGTCATGGAAACTATCGGTACAAATTGGATTGAGAATGAAATGAAAGACAACAATAACACAAAGAAAAAAACATGAGATATAATGAAAACCAAATCTTTTACTCAAATAATGGTGAAAAATGTCATACAAATAAAATGGCTAGAATGATGGTAGCTATCTCTGAGAATATATATCTCTGCTATGCTCATTCATAAAAATTCCATAACATAAGAGGAAAGCTCATTTTATTACAATATGAAGCAAAAATCTTATGGCTATAATACGAAAACCCTAAAGAAGAAACCCTAAACCTAGGCATTAAGGTTGGAAAAGAAAGGTAGGCCTTGGGAAGATGAGGTAGAGAACAACTTGCAGGTACCATATAGCCCACTGTCATTCTACTAGGCACAACCCCTATTTAACTTAGTTTTGACATAATTTTGCTTTGTTGAAAGGTGGTTTTAGCATATCAATTTTTCTCATGATCTATTGATGATTTTATCATTGTTGCGGTTCATTAAATTTCTCATATTTACATTGATAATGAATGAAATCATTCATTTAAAGTATTTGTAGCTTTTAGTTCTTTCCTTTTCGGTAATTTCATTTCACCTTTCTGCATATAAATTCTAGTTTATTACATCACTTAGGCACACAATGAGGGACGCAAAGCCTCTTTCATATCAGAGTATTCTCTTCACCTTTCCCTCGTAGTGATGTAGGTGATTCCGACCTTCTACACTCATAGAAGACAACAAATTTAGTTCATGCCACCAAGCCAAGGCTTATAAAAATGAACCAATTAATTTACCAATTAAATACTCCCACAAGGACCATAAAAAATTTATAGTCTAGGTTAGGTATGTGGAGTTAGGCATCCAAACTAGAATTCATGGTCATTTCTCATTGAAACATAGACATTGTCCTCAGGATCTTGAAGTCCTTTCTAGGAAGTTTGCTTCACCAATACAAGGTATGGGCAATTGTTTTGGTGTCAACGTTGAGGCCAACTTGGCAAATTTGAGTGAGTTTCCCAAATCAATCAAATTCATGCATTGCCTACTAGGTGAGGCCAATAAACCCTTTTCCACAACCCATGAAGGAGCATCATAGTAACCAATAATAGGTTTATCTCCCAGTGACTTTCATGTGATTGTGAGGTCACCTAAGGTAGTTAGTGGTTGCCCCCTTTTATTTCACCACCTTGGGTGTTTAAGACTATAAATTCTAAACCATACCTTCACTTTCCTTACTTGGTGGATTTTATCATTGTAGTTTGAAACATTTCAAAGGATGTTTCATCCATTGCAATTTGCTTGTGTTTCATTAACTTGTTTTAGGTGTATGCTTCTTTCTTCCACCAAGAAAACCTGTCACCAAAAACTATATCTTTTATCACAATTAGAAACATAGTTATAAACTACTTATTGAACAACCTATGCTCGTGTTCCCTTTGGAGGTATCACATTGGCAACCCATTCATACGACACACTACTTTGACTTAGCATTTCTATAACCATCGAAGGAAACCCAAATCTGCCATTCATTGCTAATTTGAAACTTTCAACTTATCATGTCTGATTAATGACCCTATACAACATGATGTCACTTGGGCAACCATGCCTAACAACTTTCCTCCAAATATCCCTATGTTCAAATATCGAGCTAGAGAGGACCCATCTAGCCATGTGATGACCTTTCACTTGTCGTGTTCCTTCAATAACATTACATAAGATTATGTTTGGCTTAGGTTGTTTCAATAAACTCACCAAGATTGTCACCATATGGTACACTAATAGATTGCCTTCAAGTACCTGTGATACCTTTACAAGTATTATCAAGTATCTGTGATACCTTTACAAGTATTGCCTCAAATTTATTAACCTTTTGGGAGCATGCCATAACACTAGATTTGAGATCCATACTAGATTTCAACAAACCACGACCAACCATATCATGAACCATATCCATGAGCGGTGTTGATGGTGTAGCCTGTATAAGATTGGCCTGAAAGAAGCCCTCCTCGTGGACTAGAATTTGAAGCCACTCCTACCCAGTTTTTTCCAAAAATGTGGCCACCACCATCTCCTAATCTAAAGAATAGGCAATCTTAAAAGCAGGAAAGAGATAAAGCACAGGCTGTACCTACTCCACCCCTTTTTTTGCATGGGTCCTCATTGTGTCACTATATTAATCCTCATAGGTAGATGAAAAGACTTAGGTTCCTGTTGGGATGCTATCTAATTGATTTCATTCCCTTGTGTACTAAATTTGAGATCAAAAGAAGATGAAGGGATAGAATGGTCAAAGTAAAATACAAGGTCACCTATGGGTTTCTTTACTAGTCTGCATCTCGAAAATTGTGAAAATCATTTAAATCATCATGGCTTATAAACATTTAATGGCATAGATAATCATTAGAAAATCCCGAGTATACAAATATTTGTCTTAAAGTCATTATAATAATCATAATATGGTCTACTGATAAGTCTATGCCTTAAAAATATAGTTTGCAAAAATATTCTTATAAACTTTATTTTGTACTAATTAATGGTGATGATATTTTCCTCGTTGGGAACATGCCATCCCATTTCAATTAACAAAACTCTATTTAGTCCATAAAATGACCCATTAGGCATGGTAGTTTGAGCCCATTCTAGGACTCCATTCTCAAAATGAGGCACCTCCTTAGTGACCCTTGGCTGGCCTCTACTTTTCTTCGACTTGTGTACATACAATGCTGGCGTTGGGGTCTTGTTATCCTGCTACTATATCCATATTCAACTCACATTAGTAAATCACACACACTCGGTTTCTTCATTAGTATCACATGTATTATTTAGTGCCAACATAGCTGAAAAGAATAAGTATGGGCAAGTAAAAATAAGTAACATACTTTGCACTTGAGGGCCTACAATTACCCCAACATGTTCTTCAATCATTAACCGCATTTGACTATAAAATGGGTGCCTTATATCACATATATTCAATATAAAACATACGTAGACTCGTATAAGGATATGACACTTCATGATAACCTTTCTCACATTGTACGCATTTCTTTGAGAGCTAAATTGACCCCAAAGCCAAGACTTGCCCATTTCTTGGCACATGCACCAATTTGTGAAAACCAATATAAGTGACATGAAGATATTCAACTTCAAACAAATTTAAGGAAAAATATCTTCTTACATCTTGTCACAGCAAGCAGCTCAAAGCTTTATAGCCGAGCTTTATTGTGAGAGTATTTAGAAATATGGATAACTCCCTTCCTGCGCTTTTTCAAGGCCACATGCTGCCTATTAATATTAATGAATAGTAGTCTATTTATAGAGGTATATTGCAGCCCTATGTATTGATATACAGAGCTATCCACAAGTCACAAAACACCTCAACACAGCAGATCAATCCATATTTCTACGTTCAATGTTTGTGAGAAAAAAACACTAGTATTTTCCCAACAAACGATTGACACTAAATGCTTGGAAAACATGGTTTAACTAAAAGAAATAGCAATTGTTGTTAGTACACATTTGAATTTACCTCCTTCGTGGGGGTATTTTCCATAGTAAATTCCCTCGAGTTTGAATATCAGGCACCTTAAATCGACTCCACAGCACCAATCAACATCTCAATACTTCTGAAAGGACATGATTCCACTCTCAGTGATTCCCTTGACAACATTTTCTTCTTGAAATCGATACAAAACACTTATGCACAACATTATGGGAATGAATTTGTGATGGCAATCTGAGCCAAATCGTTTGCTTGCAAATGATTCTAGTGTTGGGTAGCAGGATGCTCTTAAAGATAGAAAAAATGCTCATTCCAACCATGAAGCGCCTCAAATTGCTGAGGAAGAACACTCCTCTTCAAAGTTCCTTCATGCAAGGAAAAATATTAAATTTTTCTTGATTTGTGGTCCTCAAAACAACATATTCATTGGCTGAGAAGTTGCCCTACACAGGCCTGATATGTTGTCATTATCTGCATTTTTCAAATGCTTTGTAGAAAAGATTAAATGGTATCCAAGGCAATCTTTGATACATGATCATCCAAAATTTGCAAAAATGAGCTAATATATGTTAAGATTGTTTGCAAGCATGACTAATCTCAACCAAACTTTAATTATTTCCAATATTTTCATAACATGAGAATTCATCCAACAAATATCAAATGGAATCATTTATATGGAACCTTGCCTTTCAGTGGCTATCCCATGAGAACTTACTCAAATTGTTTGTATACCTTGCCATTATTACATCAAATGAGTAATTGATGCACATTAGGAGGACATCTATATAGGGATTACTAGGGTTTGGCGAGCATTATAGTGGCATCCTAATTAGATAGGGCCATTGGTCTTATTTATTGTAAAACTTTGCAATGATTAGTTGTTGACATTGATTTTTGTCGGCATAGGTATCCTATTAGTGTTTCCATTATCTTCCTTTTTCAAATGCTTTGTAGAAAAGATTAAATGGTATCTAATGCAATATTTAATATGTGATCATGCAAAACTTGCAAAAATGAGCTAATATATGTTAAGATTGTTTTCAAGAATGCATAATCTTAACCAAAATTTAATTATTTTCCAATTCCTTCATAACATGAGAATTCATCCAACATATATCAAATGGAATCATTGATATCAGATATGGAACTTTGCTTTTCTATGGCTGTCCCATGAGAACTTACTAAAATTGCTTTCCATACCTTATCGTAGTGTTCAAAGGCACTAGCCATTATGAGATCAAGTGAGTAATTGTTTCACACTAGGAGGACAACTACATAGGGATTGTTGAGGTTTGGCGAGCATTATAATAACATGCTAATCAAATCGGTCCATTGGTCTCATTTGTTGCCATGATTAATTGTTGACATTGGTTTGAGTCAACATCTGGTGACTCCGTTGAGTATGTTGTGTGTTTAAAACATGGGGCTTTACATTTTAGGAAAATAAAAAAATTCTTGCAGGTACATGCTTGCTTGAGCAGCAACGAAATTGTAGTTGGGATAGGTACTAGATTTATTCCTATCATCAAGAAGGCCAATGATGGTCATAGTCAAGCCTTGGCTTCGTCAAGGGAAAATAAGGAGGACACTGAAGAAGAATTGGGAAGTATTAGTACAACTAGGGAGCTTTAGGCTATATGCATGACCAAGATTTAGGGTGAAATGAACCACTAGTTTCTTGTTCAACTGGTGTACTTGGACATCATGAACTAATCATAGCCATGTCATCAGATAAATTGCTAACTGGAAATAATTGATTGGGTCAACAACCTTTGTTTTGATTTTCTCTAGTTGTATAAGTTCTTCACAATAGGATCCTTCTAAACCAATATACAACATAAGAGTACTACAATCAACCATATTAAGCACCATCATAACAATCAATTGAAATAAAATAAAATAGTAGAAGCAACCTACAATCTACATGCATGCCCATTTTGCTTATAATTGTGAAATTCTAAATCACAACAGATCATGGAGCTGAGTATACCTCACAGAGAAAGAATGAGCAGAGAAATTGAGTTACAGTGAAAATTGCAGTAAAAAAGAGCAAACTATTAATCATGCATGAGAATTCAGATAGGAACAGAATAATGTCACATGATCCAATAATCAGTATAATGAACAATGATGTTACAATGGAGAGAATTGGAATCACCTAGGAGAATTTGAGTCTCAGTCTGTCTAGCATAGTAATTGTCACCTATATCAATGCTCGGGAGCTCCCAAACTCAGTTAAACTCAACCAAATCACAGTGAACTGATGATACAGTCAGTTAACTGACCAAGGAGGGCACATCCATGAGTTTGACATGCAAATCAATAAGAAAAGGGCGCATGAGGCAACAATCAGTGGTGATCGGAGGTCAAATTCCCAATTAGACTCACCAACTCATGTGTAACTAAGTTAGACTCAACTAAGTCATTGAGTGGGATCCTAAAATATAGGTAACTTCCTCTGAGTGTCCTAAAATCATGCATGCAGGGCACATTAGGTGGCTAATGGGTCCTAGATGACATCTGCACACCACTAGGGGGAAAATAACATCACTAAGTGCTAGCAAATGGTAAATAATGGAAGTAGGACAAGGGCCTTGGTTACTAAGACCAAAGGTCACACATACAATCAAATAAATGATGAAAATAAAATAACTGTCCATGAAACAAGGTAATGGGGAAAACTCATGGGAAACCCCTCCCCTTAAAATAGGACAGCAGTAGGGAACTCAAATAACCTTCACACTAAGCATAGAAGGAGAAACTTTGATGAGTGAAATCCTTTGTTAAAATGTAGGCAATCTGCTCCTATGTAGGATAGAAATGCAGGTGCTAAATCTGGATCTGCTCCTCTGATGTACCTTCCACTGTGTCGAAGTTGTATTTTCCAAAACAAGTCTTCCAGGAACCCTTCTTGCTACTGGAGCGAATGGCTCATTGTAGTCCAAATCATGAACCTTTGAGTAACCTTTGCCAACCAACCGAGATTTGTACTTGGTTGTAGATCCCCCATGGAAAGTCTCTTCAAGGGATTGTGGATCAAACCCCACCATCATGTAGCACCTCTCTGAGAGAAGTGGATCTGCTTGACATAGTGCAATGTTTGCATGACACCGAGATCTAGTGGTTCTATGGTCAGATGGATACCCAACAATGTTCTTGTTAAATTTTGAGCATTAATTCACAATACTCTAGGATCTTTACTGAGAGAATAACATGTCAGTATATCAATGCATAACAATCATATCAAGCATGTCAAGCATCACAAGAATCAAAAGCATGAGAGACAAGAGACACAGAGTTTCCGTGGGGAAAACCCTAAGGTGAAAAACCCCACAACTTTCTCAGAGATAGAGAGAGCAATGGCTCAACCAAAGTACAACCAAAATACACTGAGATAGTCTCCTAGTAGCAGATGATCCTCCTCCTCACTAGTGCGCCACTTTCTGAGTGAGAGAAGTATGAGTTTTCGAGTGATCCAAATAGAGATCTCCCGATCGTTATTTATACTAGTCTGTTTGCCCAGTGACCTTATGGGGCCGACTTGTGTAGCTAGGTATATCCACAATATAATATATATTTCAGGGCTGACCCCACACATGGTGGTCTAATAACCCATCGGCAAGTACACACACTTGCGACACTTGTCAATACACATGACGACACTTCCTTATAGAGGAATAACACATCTCTTATAAGGGTACAATAAATATATATGAAATACATAGATGAAATACATTCCGAAGTTACATATACACAGTTCTGCTAGACAAGTCTTCTTCTCGGGATCATCGTCATCATCATCGTCACTGCTGCTGCTATCTCAACCAATCTTTGACTTTACTCGTCATAGGAAGTTCTACAGAGCCAGTCCTTTTTCATACTGGATGTAGGCCCACCACCTGCAGGTCTTCATCATCACTGGCCATACTGTGGAAATCTCAGGACTTATTACGTGCGTCACAAAACCTTGCAAGAGCATCCAGGCTGTTACGAGCACACAACTCCACCTGTCGGATCTCCCAGGGACATATTATATGTGACTGTCACAAAACTTTAAAAGAGTCTCTTGACTAGTAAGAACCCTAAAGAGTATTTGAGGCCTTTTTCATCCTGTCCAGATCTCCAGGACTTATTACATGTGACACCTACCACAAAACCTTGCAAGAGCATCCTAGGCTGTTACGAGCACACAGCTCTACCTATAGGATCTCCCAGGGATAGATTACATGTGGTCATGGAAAAACCTTGCAAGAACATCCCAGGACTTATTACGAGCACACAGCTCAACCTATCGGATCTCCCAGGGCCAAATTATATGCCATAGGACAAAACCTCGAAAGAGCATCTGCTAGATATCCCAGGGCCAAATTATATGCCATAGGCAAAACCTTGCAAGATTATCTGCAGATCTCCCAGGGCCAAATTATATGTCCTCCCAGAGCAAAACCTCAAAAGAGCATTTTCCAGATATCCCAGGGCCAAATTACATGCCATAGGCAAAACCTCGAAAGACTATATGCAAATCTCCCCGGGCCAAATTATATGCTCATTTGCACAACCTGATCCACAACCACAGAGTAACAACCTGATACTCACCATACATCATCCTGATGTATACATGATCATCCTGATCATCATCACTGCAACATCCTGCTGCATGTCATCTGGAGCAACATCCTGAAGCTCGTCATCCATGATCATCCTAATCATATAATGCATCTACCTGATGCATACCAAGTATCTACTTGATACATATCATCATACACGATCCACCTGATCATACAATGTATCCACCTGATACAAATACAAAAACATGATCCACCTGATCATACCTGATACATATCAACATACATGATTTACCTGATCATACACAGTATCCACCTAATACATATACAGATACATGGTCCAAGCATCCAACATGATGCATATACAAAACATATACAAATGATCCTACTGATCATATCCAGCATCCAACATGATGCGTACATACATATACATATAAATGATCCAACTGATCATATCCAGCATCTAACATGATGCATACATACATATACATATAAATGATCCAACTGATCATATCCAGCATCCTCTTGATGCATATACAGAGCAGTAACTGGAGCATCGTCCTGATGCTCATCATCCAGCGCTTACATCCACAGCCATGTGAAGGATCCTCCTTCCAACATGCTTGGAATGGCTTCTGCAAATGTGTCCATCACTTCTTCCTCGAAGTGTCATCAATTCGAAGAACACCAAGCCTCTCTCTGAAGTACTCGAACTTCACTATGGCTAGTGGTTTCGTCAGCACATCCGCAATCTGCTCGTCCGTCGCAACATATAGGAGCTTCACAGCTCCTCTTTGCACCATATCCCTGATATAGTGATATTTGATCTTTATGTGTTTCGACTTGTCATGAAACACTGGGTTCTCAGACAGCTTCACACAACTCTGGTTATCATAGAAGATACCAGTAGCATCCAATGGGAGATCAAATAACTCAAACAGTAGCTTCCGTAGCCATACTGCCTCACAACTATCTAAACAGGCTGCAACATATTCTACCTCAGCTGTACTCAGTGCTACGTAGGACTGCTTCCTGCTAAACCAAGAGATCACACCTGATCCCATACTGAAGCAGCACCCAGATGTGCTCTTCCTATCTGCAACACTGCTAGCCCAATTTGAATCAACATAACCATGCAGGTTAAACTTTTGATTCGCTTCATACTTGAGCCCCTAATCCACTGTACCCTTCAGGTACCTCAGAACATGCTTTACAGCAACTAGGTGAACACTCCTTGGATCCGTCAGGAATTGGCTCAATGTGTTCACCGCAAAGAAAATATATGGTCTCGTGTTCATCAGGTACATCAAGGACCCAATCATCTGACGATACATAGAGATATCAACTGGCTCAGATGAAGCATCACATAGAAGCTTCAGGTTCGATGCCATAGGTGTGGCCATGGCCTTGCAATCCATCATCCCGAATCTCTTCAGGATATCTACTGTGTACTTCCCTTGACCAAGGAAGATCCCACCTGCATTCTGCCACACCTCCATACCTAGGAAATAATGCATCATTCCCAAATCTTTCATATCGAACTCGGCAGCAAGCTTCCTCTTTGTATCTGCAATCAATCTGTCATCTCCTATTACAAATAAGTCATCCACATATAGGAGCAGAATCACATGATTCCCTTCCTCAACCTTGTAGTAAAGGTTGGAATCCGCTTTACTCTTGGTAAAGCCCAAGCTAGATAGGAAACTATCCATCCTACCATACCAAGTTCTGGGAGCTTGCTTCAAGCCATACAAGGCTTTCGTCAATCTGCACACATATGACTCCCTGTCATGTGTTTCGAAACCAAGTGGCTGCTCCACATATACTTCCTCTTCAACTACACCATTCAAGAAGGCAGTCTTGACATCCATCTAGTGTATTTTCCATTTCATTGCTTCAGCCAGGGCAAGTACTGTTCTGATGGAAGTATACCTGGCTACAGGTGCAAAAGTTTCTTCATAATCTATTTCCTCTTTCTTAGAGAAGCTACGAGCTACAAATCTTGCTTTGTATTTTTCTACGTTGCCATCTGCAGCATGCTTGATTTTATAGATCCATTTGGAAGTCACAACAGACTTCTCTTTAGGTCTTGGGACAACATCCCAAACATCATTCTTCATTATTGATTGGTATTCATCGACCATGGCGTCCTTCCATTCTTTCTTTTCCGCTGCCTCTTCATAACTGGAAGGTTCTTTATTCATGATGTCACAGAGTAAAGCAACATGGCTGGTATGTGACCTGGTTCTTTTCTTTGCTCTGTGTTCTTCTTCTGGAATGCCAAATATTTATGCATCTTGAATGAGCTCTCTAGCCCATGCAGGTTTCCTCTTGTGAGAGTTATCCTCACGGGGTGGATCTACAGGTTCTTGCGGATCTTCAAACTCACAAACAACTTCTGGAATTGCTTCAGTCATGGTAGTGTCTTGAAATCTAGTTTCTTTAGGTTCTTCATAAACTTTGATAGGTGCCTTCCTCGATTTGATGAATGCTGAGTTTTCATCAAATGTTACATCCCTGCTTACATTAATCTTCTTGAACCTTGGAAAGTATATTCTGTAAGCCTTCGAGCTTTCACTGTAACCCACAAAGATACCCTTCTTTCCTGAAGGATCTAGTTTGGTTCTCTTTTCCTTTGGGACATGAGTATATACTAGACAACCAAATATTCTGAGATGGATGACTTCAGGTTTCTTACCAGAAAATACCTCTTCTGGTGTCTTGTTGTCCAATATCTTGTGGGGTGTTCTGTTCTGCACATATACAGCTGTTCTAGCTGCTTCTGCCCATAGATGCATAGGTAGATCTTGGTCATGCAGCATTGCCCTTGCTGCTTCCATGATTGTTCTGTTATTCCTTTCTGCAACTCCATTCTCTTGAGGATTATAAGGAGCAGTCAACTCCCTCTTAATCATTGAATCACTGCAAAGGTTCTTGAAGTCACCTGAGGTGAATTCTCCACCATTGTCGGATCTGAATGTTTTGATTTTCTTGTCAGTTTGATTCTCCATCAAGGTTTTGAATTCCTTGAACTTATCAAATACCTCATCTTTGTTTTTCAAGAAGTATACCCAAGTTTTCCTGGAGAAGTCATCAATAAATGAGACATAGTAAACATACCCACTCAGAGAATTGGATGACATAGGACCACATACATATGAGTGGATGATTTCCAGGATACCTTTTGCCTTGCTTTCACTACTTGGGAAAGCCTTCTTAATGTTCTTACCTTTTTCAAATCCTTTGCAAACACCTTCATGTTTGGTCTTGATTTCAGGAAGACCCTCTACAGCCTTGCTTGCAATTGGAAGTGCTCTATAGTGCATATAAGCAAGTCTTCTATGCCAAAGTTCACTTGGCTCCATGGATTCATGCACGATGGCATGTTCAGGTTGTCCTTTTAGTTTATACAAACCTCCCTCTTGCTCTCCAATCACTACTGCATCATCTATGGTCTTTCCCTTTGGCCACATTAGGACTTGGCCATCCACAAATGCAACCCTTATACCTTTTGCATCCAATGCAGAGATGGAGAGTAAGTTCTTCTTGAGCCCAGGTACATAAAGGACTTCTTTCATTTTCAAAGATTTTCCAGAATATAGGTTGTAGGAGGCTTCACCACTTCCTTTGATTGGGTATTGATAATCATCCCCAAGTTTCACCTTATGGGGTGATTCATGTTCAGATAGGTTCACAAAAGATTCCTTAAACCCAGTCATGTGTTTGGAAGCCCCACTGTCAATTAACCAATCATTACAACCATGGGAGATAGTACCTGTGAGAGCAGAGATTAGAACATACTCTTCTTCACTTGATGAGTCATCATCACTTTTTGCCCTAGCCTTCTTCTTTGGAGGTTCATCATCTTTGGCAACATGAGCATGGAACTTTCTTTTGTTGCCCTTCTTCTTCTTGCTGGAGTTGATGTTATCCCTTTTTTTCTTGGGACATTCTGAAGCAAAGTGACCCTTCTCATTGCATGTGAAACATCTTATATCCTTCTTATTCTTTTGTTGGTTGTGATAGGATCTCTTGTGGTGAGATTGCTCCTTCTTGGGCTTGCTTCTTTTGGTGTGGGCTGCGAGAGCTTGATTTTCACCTCTCATCTTTTCTTCACGAGCTACAAGCCTAGCTTCTTTGTGAGAGCATTCCTCCCATAGTTTACTGAAAGAGATCAATTTCTTTCTTGCACAGATTCCTTGAATAAAGGAGTCCCATGACCTAGGAATGCCATTTAGAGTAGTCATAACAACTTCACCATTATCCACTAATTCATCCACAGCTTCAAGTTGTTCCTTGATCTGAGAGACCTTGGAGAAGTAAGATTGAATGGTTTCTCCATTCAACATCTTGACCCCTTTCAATTGATTCCGCAGAGTCATCTTCTGATTTATGTTCTTCCCTTCAAATAACTTGGTCAGAGAGTCAAACATCTCCTTGGGTGTCTTTAGAGAAGACACATGGGGTATGAGATGTTCTTTGATAGAATCAACAATGATTCTCTTTGCCTTGACCAAGTTCTTCTTATGCAATACCTTAGCCTCTTCATCCTTTGGGATAGGGATGTTTTCTTTTATATATGAGTCCAACTCATTCTCTTCCAGGATTAACCCAATCCTATACTTCCAAGCTCGGAAGTTATCAGCCCCTTCAAGCTTGTCCTCAAGCTTGGTGTGGTGAGACATCTTAAAGAGTACTTCAAATGGAAATAGAAAAGATTTAGGTCTTACCACTTGAATTGCTGAAAACTGGATCTGGTCCCAGATTAGGGTTTGTCGGAAAAACCCTAAAAATTCAAAATGTGAATTTCAACTTTCCGAAAGGATATAAATATGCGCCTTGATGAGCTGATCAGCCCGGTGTATTTAGAATTTGAGATCAACAAAGCTTTACCCTTCAGATTTTCCTTTTTGTCCTCTCGGGTTCACTGGGGAGAGCCTTGAATTAGGGTTTGAGTTTCCCGGAGATCTACCCAGCCAAAAATCTCGATCTAAAGCTCTAAACTTCAATTTTTGCAAGGAGCTTCCAGCTATGTCTTCCGATTTCAGAAATTCCTATTTTTGTGGAAAACCTAATGTTTAGGGCCAAATCTGAAAATGCTCAGAATTGAATTCTGATTAGACAGATAGATTCTCCTTGATGAGTAGAGTCAATATACTATATTGCTTTTCCAAAATCTGTGGAGAGAAACCCAATAAACAAGAAACTCAAGTTTCCGTCACTGCAAAATGTCTTCTTCTCAGGTAAGCTCTGATACCATGTTAAATTTTGAGCATTAATTCACAATACTCTAGGATCTTTATTAAGAGAATAACATGTACAGTATATCAATGCATAACAATCATATCAACCATGTCAAGCATCACCAGAATCAAAAGCATGAGAGACAAAAGACACAGAGTTTATGTGGGGAAAACCCTAAGGTGAAAAACCCCACAACTTCCTCAGAGATAGAGAGAGCAATGGCTCAACCAAAGTACAACCAAAATACACTGAGATAGTCTCCTAGTAGCAGATGATCCTCCTCCTCACTAGTGCGCCAATTTCTGAGTGAGAGAAGTATGAGTTTCCGAGTGATTCAAATAGAGATCTCCCGATCTCTATTTATACTAGTCTGTTTTCCCAGTGACCTTATGGGGCCGACTTGTCTAGCTAGGTATATCCACAATATAATATATATTTCAGGGCCGACCCCACACATGGTGGTCTAATAACCCATCGGCAAGTACACACACTTGCAACACTTTTCAATACACATGACGACACTTCCTTATAGAGGAATAACACATCTCTTATAAGGGTACAATAAATAATACATAGATGAAATACATTCCAAAGTTACATATACATCAACAGTTCCTAGCAGCTACAAGGACTTTGTGAGCCCATATTGGCCTTGGCCATGGATTGGGAGCAGGTGTTGGATCTGGATCTGGATTCTACTTGAAATCTATTATCAACATCAAGATCTTGATCCTCATCTTCATTAGAAGATATATCACTTTGATCTTCATCAGATGCCAATGGAATAGGAAAAGATTATGGAAAAAAATGAGAGAATTCATATGCCTTTAAGGCATGGTTTGCAAACCCTTTCGCTATAATCTTCCTAGAAGAGATCTCTGCAATCTCAACTGTGTCAGGACCAAAGACCGCTTTCTTCTATGAACCTGTGTGATTCATCTAATAAACATAAAACAAATTTGCTGACAAGGAAGGCACAAATAGAACATTTTTGAACTTACCATGCTCCAGATGTACTGTTCCCTTCCCTTCAGCAGAGATCTAAGAATTATCTCCCATGTGAATAATCAGACCATCATTGAGATCTAGAGAAGAGAATGATTATTTGGAGGCAAACAGGTGGTTGGAGGCTCCTAAATCTTTGAGGAAGGCTTGCGATTGTGAAAATACAGCCTTCAATGCATGGCATCTCTCATGACCATTAGACTCACTTCCAGAATCAATCTCTCTTGCGCCTTCTGGGAGGGCAATGTTGTACTGTTCAAGAAGTTTGGTCATCTGATCTATCTTCTTCTTCATGCAAGATCTCTCTGGGTGGTTTCCTTTCTTGCAATAGGAACACTTGGATTTTTCAAATTCTTTTTTCTTATCCTTCTTGGAGTTGGAGGCTCCTTCTGATGGATTAGACTTTGGATTCTGCTTGGTCTCAAATTGTTTCTTCTCTTTTCCCTTTTGCTTCCCTTTGGCATTCACACTTTTTGACTCCCCAGCCATACGAGCCTGATTTTTGGAGGCTTGCAAAGTGCCCATCTGAATCAGTTTGTCTTGTTCTTGGATGAGAGATTCGGTGAATGCATCTAGAGATGGCATTTTGCAACCAGGGATTGACAATCTCCCTGAATGGAAGGTAGAAACAAAGATGGAGAACTCAGGACCAAGCTTGCTCAGAATGGATAGCAACAACTACTCATCCTTCTTCTCAATGCCACACTGCTTGAATTGCATGACCAAATATTTGAATTTGGAAAAGAACTGCTAGATGGTTTCGAAACTGCTGGGTTGAAGAGCAATTGAATCATTCTTCAGAATATGGCTTCTTTGCTCATATTGTTTTCCGAAGAGGGTATCCAACTTCAACCAAACCTCTCTTGGAATCTTCAATCCATCGAGGTGGAAGAGTAGATATCTGGAAATATCAATACACGTGAAACGAAATGCTTCATCATCTATTCAGATACTTGGCCTTCTCAATAGCTGCTTGAGGTTCGACCTCCTTTCCCATTGTTACCCTATACAGTGACTTGTTGCGCAAGACCATCTGCATATCAACCCTCCAATCAAGGCAATTGAAGGGTGTCAGGATTCTGGGAGATAGAGGAGCATTCAAATTCTCCATTGAACTACTGGAGCAAATACAAGGTGGTACTACTGCACTTTCAATAACCTGCAAAAACTCTCAATTTTTGGAGATAGACTACTACTGAGCACTGCTTTAGGAAAATAGGCACATTTTTCCGGATCCTTCACACCTGGCTAGACCTCGAAGGATTTCTCCAATGAATTCAATGCAATGGAACCAAGAATTGTTGTGGAAATCCAGAGGCTTCTGGTGCACTACTGAAAGTAGCTGCTCAACCTTTGCTCACTTGGCTTTGATACCATGTGAAATTCTAAATAACAGCAGATCATGGAGCTGAGTATACCTCACAAAGAAAGAATGAGTAGAGAAATTGAGTTACAATGAAAATTGCAGTAAAAAAGAGCAAACAATTAATCATGCATGAGAAGTTAGATATGAACAAAATAATGTCACATGATCCAATAATCAGTATAATGAACAATGATTTTACAATGGAGAGAATTGGAATC
Organism: Larix kaempferi; assembly: GCA_027924585.1. NCBI lineage: Eukaryota > Viridiplantae > Streptophyta > Pinopsida > Pinales > Pinaceae > Larix > Larix kaempferi. The sequence continues at coordinate 12,847,851 of BSBM01001002.1, read as the reverse complement.
ACCTAGGAGAATTTGAGTCTCAGTCTGTTTAGCATAGTAATTGTCACCTCTATCAGTGCTCCAGAGCCCCCAAACTCAGTTAAACTCAACCAAATCTCAATGAACTGATGATATAGTCAGTTAATTGACCAAGGAGGGTGCATCCATGAGTTTGACATGCAAATCAATCAGAAAAGGGAACATGAGGCCACAATCAGTGGTGATCGAAGCTCAAACTCCCAATTAGAGTCACCAACTCATGTGTAACTCAGTTAGACTGAACTGAGTCACTGAGTGGGCTCCTAAAATATAGGGAACTGCCTCTGAGTGTCCTAAAATCATGCATGCAGGGCGCATAAGGCCACCATATTTGTTGAACGAATCCAACATATTTGCCAATAGGTCCATGAAATTTTGGAAAAATCCAATACCAAGTACAAGTAGCGACGTGACTAGCATCGTGTTCCACACAAGTTCTAGGTGGGTGATAAGGTTTGGTTTCATTTGTAGAAAGATAGGATCACGAGACCCCATCGCAAGTTTCATCGACTTCAAATGGGTCGTACACCATAACCAAGGCAGTCGGTGAGAACGCCTTCGAATTAAGCATTCCTCCATTCCTTTGCCTGCATCCAGTATTTAATGTGGAGCTACTTTGCCCATATTTCCCACCTTTGCTGGACACATCGGAGGTGGCAGAACAATTGACACTTACAGAGCTTAACTCTGACTGCATGGAACACGAAACCATTGATCAGATCATGGACACATAGGTTAAGGGCACCCGCTAGCAGAATATCCAACTATATCGAGTTGTCAAAGAAAGGCAACTACTCCACCAAGGAAAGTGGCTCACCAGGAGTCAACTTCAGTAGAATTTTCCCCATTTGATGGGGGCACTCAACGCAATGGATACTATTTCTTTGTGTTACATGTTTGTAGTGCTACAGCTTTCCAACGGGTTGTTTGGTAGAAAAGGGCTTAAAAGGCTAAGTGTGGGGATCTTTGTATGTGGTTGGCCATGGTCGTGCCCCTTGGTTTTAGTCTTGGAAGTACTATGGCTTAGTGGCATTGCTACCTGCCCTTTATGGGGCTTTTTATCTTTGGGGTTGGTGTCCAGGGCTTCCAGGTGTGGGCCATTGGGTCACATGACCACCATGATTTTTATGCATTGAGGGTGAATATATTTCATGTAGGGATGTCTTCCCTAGCCTATAAACTCCCTCTCATCCCACTCGGACCTTATTTGCATCTAATTAGACTGTGATGAACCTGCAATAATTAATTAATGAAACACACGAGATAGCAGAAATAACAGAACTCAGAATCACTTTTATATTGATCACAGGTCACTTCGAGGGGGCAACCTCCTTTGAGCAAGCTCAATACAAATAACTTCACGGTACCTTCATTGGTCTCAACACAAACTTATATACTAAGTATAGGCGCCAATACCATGGGTCAATACCATGTGTCAATACAAACCACGAGCCAATACAAACTATGGATCAACAATTACTACGGGACGACTTACAAAGCATATGCGTCCAACAACAATAAGACAAACTATGGATCAACAAATAGTACAGGACGACTTACAAAGCATATGCATCCAACAACAATATACTAACAAAGTAAATAGAAGGGTTGACATGGGTTCATAACATCCCCTCTCCCTTAGAAAAAGCTTTGTCCTCAAAGCTTTAGATGTGGAAATTGATGCAGAATCTAAAGGAGTGGTTCCCCTGTAGCATCCTCAGGTTGTATTCCGGCCCACTGACGCCTTTGGACTTTCAGGGAGGATTGCTAGGAAGGCTGTAGACGAAGAAGGACCATATCAACTGCGTGAAAAGTGCGCTCAGAACGGTGCTGATCGGCTTGTTGTTTCAGTCGAATTCTTGCCATGTGAAGATTGTCTTGCATAATGAGAATAATTTGATCGCGGTTTCGAAGAACCGAGTCAATTTCCTAAACTGGAGAGCTGTTGAGCGTGTATGGAAGAAGAACTGGAGGTTCCCGTCCATAAACTGCTTCATATGGTGTCCTTTTAGATGTGGTATTGTACCACTGGAGCGCTTCTAGGAAATCCATAAAAATAGCTGTCCACATCTTTGTAGGGATGGGAAAGGGTTCGAGCAGTCCCGAAAGGAGTGTCGTTTCACCCTTGTTGACCTGGAAAGTATCACACTCAACCACCATCTGGTGAATTTTCATTTTCAGTCCCTGCCAAAACAAGTTACATTGTTCCCGGTCATAGGTTTTGAGGAACCCAGAGTGCCATGCCGATGAAGAAGCATGGAGTTCATAGAAGAGATAGCCATGTTGAACAGATTGCAACCAATTTGGAACAAGCATAGAAATAACTGTAAGAGAAACTGGGTCATCAAATTTGCGAGAATGAGCATCTGCCACCATATTATCCTTACCCTTCTGGTAAGTGATCGCATAGTCATAACCCATGAGTTGGATAACCCATTTCCGGTGTGCTGGGGAGGAGACCCGTTGTTCCAGAAAATGTTCCAGACCTTGCAGATCAGTCTTGATGTAGAAATAATTCCCTAATAGGGATGGCTGCCACTTCTATACTGCATGCAAAATAACCATCATTTCCTGCTGAGATGCAGATGCGGCTAAATGCTTACCGGAAAGGTCTCTTGAAGGCGGAAAGCCCACTGGTGCAACAAAGACACCTGCATATCTATCCAAGGAAGTAGTGGAGATCGTTGGTGGGTGCATCTGAATGGAATGGAGCTGAGCGGTGACACCATGTGAATTCTTCTTAAGGATCTTTTCCAGGCGATGTGAACTGATGATGCAGAGAGACCCTGGTTGTAATCCCATAAATTTGTGTTGTGTCCCATTGATGGAAAATTGCATCCAAAGTTCAGCAAAATCCCATAAGATGGGGCCAAGTGTGCGTAACCATTGAACATCCAAACCACATCACATCTGCCTAAGGACAAGGCAAACATGTCAGAGCACAGGTTATAATCTTCCAGAGAGATACGCACATTGTGACACTCTCCCTTGCAAGGTAAGGTTCCCCCATTGGCAACCATGACTTCAAAGTTGGAGTAAGGATGGACAAAACAATCAACATGTTTGGCGATCCGAGGGTCAATGAAGTTATGAGTGCTACCAGAATCAATGAGTATTGTAAGAGGAATCTTCTTGAAGTAACCCCTGAACCGCATTGTTTGGGGGGTGGTGACACCAGATAAATCATGGAGAGATATCTTTGGGTGGTCTTCCTGAGATGGGAAGTCAACAGGCGGCTTCTGAATGTCGACCTGATCATCCGGTGTATCTGGAGTTTCTTCACCAACTTCAGAGGCGGGCGGAGAATCCACATCCAAGAGATAGAGCTTTTGTTGAACACATCGATGTCCTCGAGTGAATTTTTCATCACAATTATAACGAAGCCCTTTTTCTCTTCGTGCCTGCATCTCTCTTTTGGACAAATGCTTGATAGGAGTTGGTTGAGGAGATGGCGGGATGGGAGGTCGTTGAGAACCCATATTTCAGAAGGGAACACAAGTGGGTTTGGAGCGTTGTTGGGTGACAATCTTGTCTTCTGCCAACTTGGCCAGCCCCAGGGCTTCCATCATTGTGTTGGGACATAAAATTTTGACTTCTGGGTGGATTTCATCCTTAAGACCACCGATAAAACAACTCATGTAGAAGTCATCAGACAATCCTTCTGTGTGGTTGGCTAGTTTCTCAAATTCTGTCTAATAAACTCTCACAGTGCCAATTTGGCGAAGTTTAGTGAGTGCTCCGGTGAAGTCATCAAAAGCACTAGGACCAAATCGTTGCAAAAGGAGTTGGCAAAAATCTGTCCATTTTGGCTCGTCATGAGCCTTAATGTACCAATGGTACCATTGAAGGGCTTCCTGTTCCAAATGAAAGGATGCAAGTGGAACGTTTTGGACATCAAAAGTATTATGCAGACTGAAATACTGTTATGCACGATAGATCCATCCAGTCGAATCAGTACCATTGAAGCGAGGAAATTCAAGCTTCGGACCACGAAAAGTGCTGGAAGAAGAGAACCCATTGGCTGCAGAAGATTCTTGCTATTGGTTATTGTTTGTCGCTGAATGTTGAAGATGGAGGCTGAGAAATGTTTCATCCAGATCTTGGAGTTTGTTTTGGATGGTTGCACGTGCTTCCTCCATGGTTTTTTCTTCTGCGCAGGTGACAACCATAACCAGGAGTTCTTTTTTTTTTGGGGGGGGGGGAATGGATATAAAAACACAAACAAAAGCTTATTTAGTAAAGGGAAATTTGGATTTGGGAAAAACTCGGATGGGTAATTGGGGTTTGAATAGGTTTTGGACACTTTCTGATGGACAGGGAAGCAAAAAATGGGGATTTCAGAAGCGGGGTGAAAGAATGAGAAAATTTGTCAAAGAGGAACAAAGAAGCAGAAATAGGGAATGAACACAGTGGCAAAATTTGGAGGCGAGTGAGTGAAAATTGAAAAAGTTATGGCAAACCCTAAAAATAGATAAATGTGAGATTTCTGGCTTTGGGAAGTAGAATTTGGGATAGGGTCCTCAAGAATGAAATATGTAGAATGGGATTGTAGGGGTGTCTGGGAAGTTTCAAGGGAAACGGAGGTAAAACAAGGGAGATATGGCGAAAACATGTTTTTTTTTTCTTCCAGGAATGGATCTGCAACGACGCATAAGAGATAAAAAATAGATAGATCTGCAACGACGCGGAAGGGATCGGCAACAGATGGATCTGAAACGACGCCGAATGGATAAAAAATGGCTGAATCTGAAATGAATTTTAGAATAGATATGATACGGTTGGATCTGGAATGACCGTCAGAATGGATCTAAAACAGCTCAGAATGGATCTGAAACGGCTCGAAATAGATCTGAAACAGCGTGAAAGTGATCGGCAACAGTTCAGCTGAAAATAGATATGGACCCCAGGTATGTGCGGCTTCCTATCGGTTCAGGGGATTCACTCGACCACCAATTCTATCTGACGACTTGTGTATTGGGGCAGTACCCCTCACTCCACGGCTCAGGTAAAATTGATAACCGCTTTGTCACAAACGACAGCTCTTGGTTTACCTCACGGGTGGGAACTAGTCAATCAGGTAGGGGTCATTGCCCTTTTCGCTGGCAGGTCCTCTCAATGGGCCAGCTACTTCGGGGTTCCTGTGGTACTCCTCACAATGAGTTTTATGGCTTATGCCCAAGTACTTCCCACAGTTAAGCGGATAGGGATTATTCCCAGATCTGAAGCTGGGACAGATGCGATTTTTTTTTTTTGGCAAAAATTCCACCCAGCGAGCCCAAGAAAGTGCTATGATACCAAATGTGATGAACCTGCAATAATTAATTAATGAAACACATGAGATAGCAGAAATAACAGAACTCAGAATCACTTTTATATTGATCGCAGGCCACTTCGAGGGGGCAACCTCCTTTGAGCAAGCTCAATACAAATAACTTCACGGTACCTTCATTGGTCTCAACACAAACTTATATACTAAGTCTAGGTGCCAATACCATGTGTCAATACAAACCACGGGCCAATACAAACTATGGATCAACAATTACTACGGGACAACTTACAAATCATATGCGTCCAACAACAATAAGACAAACTATGGATCAACAAATACTACGGGACGACTTACAAAGCATATGCGTCCAACAACAATATACTAACAAAGTAAATAGAAGGGTTGACATGGGTTCATAACATAGACCCTTTCTAACCAAATTGACCCTATGGCGTCACCATGTTAATCGAGCCTCAAGCTAAGGCAAGGGGGGCGTTTGTTGATGTATATGTAACTTCGGAATGTATTTCATCAGTATATTATATGTATATTTATTGTACCCTTATAAGAGATGTGTTATTCCTCTATAAGGAAGTGTCGTCATGTGGATTGACAAGTGTCGCAAGTGTGTGTACTTGCCGATGGGTTATTAGACCACCTTATGGGGTCGGCCCTAATTAATATATAATATAATGTGGATGTACTCAAGTTGACAAGTCGGCCCCAGTAGGTCACTGGGCAAAAAGGTGAGTATAAATAGAGATAGGAGATCTCTATTTTACTCACTCGGAAAAGTATCTATCTCTCTCTCTGGAAAGTGGCGCACTAGTGAGGAGGAGGAGGATCATCTGCTAGGAGACTATCTCTGTATTATTTGGTTGTATTTTGGTTGAGCCATTGCTCTCTCTATCTCTGAGGAAGTTTGTGGGGTTTTTCACCTTAGGGTTTTCCCCACGGAAACTCTGTGTCTCTTGTCTCTATGCTTTTGATTCTTGTGATGCTTGTGATGCTTGTCATATTATGATTGTCATGCATTGATATACTGTAGATGTTATTCTCTCAGCAAAGATCCTATAGTATTGTGATTTAATACTGAAAATTTAACATGGTATCAGAGCTTAACTGAGAAGAAGACATTTTGCAGTGACGGAAGCTTGTATTGCTTGTTTATTGGGTTTCTCTCCACAGATTTTGGAATTTCAGTATAGTAGATTGGATCTACTCATCAAGGCGCATCTTTCTGTCCAATCAGATTTCAGTTCCGAGCATTTTCAGTTTTGGCCCTAAAATTTAGGGTTTCCACAAAAATAGGAATTTCTGGAAACTGAAGGTACAGCTGGAAGCTCCTTGCAAAAATCGAAGGTTTGAGCTTTGGATCGAGATTTTTGGCTGGGTAGATCTCCGGGAAACTCAAACCCTAATTCAGGGCTCTCCCCAGTGAACCCGGGAGGACAAAAAGGCAATTTTGAAGGACAAGACTTTGCTGATCTCAAATTCTGAATGTACTAGGCTGATCAGCTCTCCAAGGCGCATCTTTCTATCCTTTCGGAATTTTGAAATTCACATTTTGAAATTTTAGGGTTTCTCTGACAAACCCTAATCCGGGTCCAGATCCAGTTTTCAGCACTTCAAGTGGTAAGTTCTAAATCTTTTCTATTTCCATTTGAAGTACTCTTAAAGATGTCTCTTCACACCAAGCTTGAGGATAAGCTTGAAGGGGCTGATAACTTCCGAGCCTGGAAGTATAGGATTGGGCTAATCCTGGAAGAGAATGAGTTGGACTCATATGTGAAAGAAGACATCCCTATCCCAGAGGATGAAGAGGCCAAGGCATTGCACAAGAAGAACTTGGTCAAGGCAAAGAGAATCATTGCTGATTCTATCAAAGACCATCTCATACCCCATGTGTCTTCTCTCAAGACACCCAAAGAGATGTTTGAATCTTTGACCAAGCTATTTGAAGGAAAGAACATAAATCGGAAGATGACCCTGCGGAACCAATTGAAAGCAGTGAAGTTTCAGAATGGAGAAACCATTCAATCCTATTTTTCAAGGGTCTCTCAGATCAAGGAACAATTGGAAGCAGTAGAGGAAATGGTGGAGAATGGTGAAGTGGTGATGACCACTCTAAATGGCCTACCCAGGTCATGGGATTCCTTTATCCAAGGAATTTGTGCAAGGAAGAAGTTGATCTCATTCAGTAGACTTCGGGAAGAATGTTCTCAAGAAGAAGCTAGACTTATAGCTCGTGAGGAAAAGATGGGAGGAGAATATCAAGCTCTTGCAGCTCACACTAAAAGAAGTAAATTCAAGAAGGAATCATCTCATAATAGAAGATTCTCTCACCATCATCATTATCATAAAGATAAGAAAGAACTCAGATGCTTCACTTGCAATGAGAAGGGACATTTTGCTTCAGATTGTCCCAAGAAGAAGAAAGACAACAACAGCTTCAGTAAGAAGAAGAAGGGCAGCAAAAGAAGATTTCATGCTCATGCTGCCGAAGATGATGAACCCCCAAAGAAGAAGGCTAAGGCAGAAAGCAGTAGTGATGATGACTCATCAAGTGAAGAAGAGTATGTTTTAATCTCTGCACTCACTGGTACCATCTCCCATGGTTGTAATGATTGGTTGATTGATAGTGGGGCTTCCAAACACATGACTGGGTTCAAGGAATCTTTTATGAACCTTTCTGAACATGAATCACCCCATAAGGTGAAACTTGGGGATGATTATCAATATCCAATCAAAGGAAGTGGTGAAGCTTCTTACAACCTAGATTCTGGAAAATCTCTGAAGATGAAGGAAGTCCTCTATGTACCTGGACTCAAGAAGAACTTACTCTCCATCTCTGCTTTAGATGCAAAAGGTATGAGGGTTGCATTTGTTGATGGCCAAGTACTAATGTGGCCAAAGGGAAAGACTATTGATGATGCAGTAGTGATTGGAAAGCAAGAGGGAGGCCTGTATAAATTGAAAGGTCAACCTGAACATGCCATGGTACATGAATCCATAGAGCCAAGTTAACTTTGGCATAGGAGATGAGGCTAAGGCCTTACATAAGAAGATTACAAGTGATCTCGACAGGTATGACTCATCGAGGTATGTTTTGAGATTTGTTCATAAATAAGTTTATGGTATGCTTGTCTTCATACTATCACGGTTAGTACAATCTTGATTTTAGACTTGTCATATCACCTTAATAAAATTATGAATGCATGATAGAAGTCATTCATGTATTAGGAGTATGAAACTTATGTTTGTACTAACACATTGTGATGTTGTATGAGTTTTATGTTGTCTACTAACATGAAAGGTACACCAAGAAGACAAATCATGTTCTAGTTCAAGAACATATGATCATGAGGACAAAGATTCATCCATTGCCATGGATCTCATAGAAGATCCATTCTCGAGGTATGTATAACTTAGTTTTATAATGGTTAACTTATGAGACATGCAGGTTACTAGCACAAGTCACTAAAGAGAACCAGAAGACATTATGCGGGTATGTTAGACATAAATAGCTAGCATGCTAATCCATGTATGTTTTTCCTATATCAAGCTAAAATCCTACCTTGTGTTAGGATCTTATACTGTTGTTGATAATAATTATTCATGAAGTCATAGGCTTGAGTAATTACAGGTTTAGACATGTTATGATTTGACTAACCATAAGAATCCTTGAATGCTCATGCTTATTATTTCTGTTTGAAATGATCATGACTATACATGCTTGAGATTATTGTGTTTTAATAGTATACTAATGAATGTATGATTTTATATGAGATCACAAGGATAACACATTCATGATACTAATAAGCATGCATAGGGACCAAGGATGAATATGAGTTCAAGAACAGGTAATTCAGGAAGCAAAGATCAAGAGGGAGCACACTCCAGTTGATCCTGCCAGAAAGCAAAGGAGCACACTCTAGTTGTTCCTGCAAGAAAGCAAAGGAGCACACTTCAGTAGTTTCTGCAAGGATGCAGATATTCAGAGGGAGTTGATCATCTCTCTACATTTCACAACATAAAGGTGTAGAAGAAGCTACCTCAGATTAGGACTCCAGCAGCTCCTACAAGGAAGCAAAGACTCAGAGGGAGTCCACCCAACGAACAAACAAAGATAAGTATTTGAATTATCATTTCTTAAATAATACTGTTCAATAATGTATATACTGATGTTCCTAGAATTAGGTTGTGTATTATGCATATTAGAATAATTGCATTGATGAACAGTATACTACTAATATGCATGGGTAAGTAGCCTATGGCACTGTACAACATTCCATTGCTACTTATCTAGAATGAAACCTCTTTGCTGACATGTTGGGAGTTGTGCACACTCTTAACAATGTTCTGGTAGAGATTGGAAGGCATCTAGAAAGTTACGGGATATGGATAAATGTTGTATTGAAGCATTGGCTAAGATAATTGCATGACTGTATAACATATTTCTTTATGTGTAAGAATTTGTTCTAAAAACTATAAGATGTTTTCTAATCATGCAATTTAACTTGTTGTGTAGGAAAGATCATATGCCATCTCCTACAAAAGGACTACAACATTTGTTCCAGCAAGAAAGATATCTATTGAAGATATTGAAGTTCCCAGGATCTGGGATGAAGAAATGGAATGCCATGATCCGTAGATCATGAAGAAGATGCTTGGGATGCAGTCCCAAGACCTGACAGGGAGTCATATATATGCAGATTGAAGAAAGCCTTGTATGGCTTGAAGCAAGCTCGCAGAACTTGGTATGGTGAAGATAGATTGATTGCCGACACGCAGCGGAAGCTTACTACCGAGTTCGAGATGAAGAACTTGGGGATGATGCACTATTTGTTTTTGGCATGGAGGTGTGGCAGAGTGCAGAAGGGATCTTCCTTGGTCAAGGGAAGTACACAGTAGATATCCTGAAGAGATTTGGGATGATGGATTGCAAGGCCATGGCCACACCTATGGCATCGAATCTGAAACTTCTTTGATGCTTCATCTGAGCCAGTTGATGTTTCTATGTATCGTCAGATGATTGGGTCCTTGATGTACCTGACGAACACGAGACCAGACATTTGCTTTGCTGTGAACACTTTGAGCCAGTTCCTGACGGATCCGAGGAGTGTTCACCTGGTTGCTGTAAAGCATGTTCTGAGGTACCTGAAGGGTACAGTGGATTATGGGCTCAGATATGAGGCGAATCAAAAGTTCAACCTGCATGGTTATGTTGATTAGGATTGGGCTGGCAGTGCTGCAGATAGGAAGAGCACATCTGGGTGTTGCTTCAGTATGGGATCAGGTGTGATTTCTTGGTTTAGCAGGAAGCAGTCCTGCATAGCACTGAGTACAGCTGAGGCAGAGTATGTTGCAGCCTGTTCAGCTAGTTGTGAGGCAGTATGGCTACGGAAGCTACTGTCTGAGTTATTTGATCTCCCGTTGGAGGCTACTGGTATCCTCTGTGATAACCAGAGTTGTGTGAAGCTGTCCGAGAACCCAGTGTTTCATGACAGGTCGAAACACATAGAGATCAAATATCACTATATCAGGGATATGGTGCAGAGAGGAGCTGTGAAGCTCCTGTATGTTGCGACGGACGAGCAGATTGCAGATGTGCTGACAAAGCCACTAGCCAGGGTGAAGTTCGAGTACTTCAGAGAGAGGCTTGGCGTTATTCAGATCGAGGACACTTCGAGGAAGAAGTGATGGACACATTTGCTGAAGCCATTCCAAGCATGTTGGAAGGAGGATCCTTCACATGGCTGTGGATGTAAGCGCTGGATGATGAGCATCAGGATGATGTTCTAGTTTCTGCTGATATGATCAGTTGGATCATTTTATGTATGTATGTACGCATCATGTTGGATGCAGGATATGATCAGTTGGATCATTTTATGCATGTATGTATGCATCATGTTGGATGCTTGGACCATGTATCTGTATATGTATCAGGTGGATACATTGTATGATCAGGTGGATCATGTATGGTGATATGGACCATGTATCTGTATATGTATCAGGTGGATACATTGTATGATCAGGTGGATCATGTATGGTGATATGTATCATGTATTTGTATTTGTATCAGGTGGATACATTGATGATCAGGAGGATCATGTATGATGATATGTATCAGGTAGATACTTGGTATGCATCAGGTAGATGCATTGATGATCAGGAGGATCATGTATGATACTTGATATGCATCAGGAAGATGCATTGATGATCAGGTAGATCATGCAGCAGGATGTTGCAGTAATGATCAGGATGATCATAGATGACGAGCTTCAGGATGTTGCTCCAGATGACATGCAGCAGGATGTTGCAGTGATGATCAGGATGATCATAGATGACGAGCTTCAGGATGTTGCTCCAGATGACTTGCAGCAGGACGTTGCAGTGATTATGATCAGGACGATCATGAGTACATCAGGATGATGTATGGTGAGTATTAGGTTGATACTCTGTGGCCGTGGATAAGGTTGTGCAGATAAGCATGTAATTTGTGCCCTGGGAGATTTGCAGATGGTCTTTCGAGGTTTTGTCTATGGCATATAATTTGTACCCTGGGACATCTGGCAAATGCTCTTTCAAGGTTTTGCTTGGGAGGACATATAATTTGTGCCCTGGGAGATCTGCAGATAGTCTTTCGAGGTTTTGCCTATGGCATGTAATTTGTGCCCTGGGATATCTGGCAGATGCTCTTTCGAGGTTTTGTCCTATGGCTTGTAATTTGTGCCCTGGGAGATCCGATAGGTTGAGCTGTGTGCTCGTAATCAGTCCTGGGATGCTCTTGCGAGGTTTTGCCATGACCACATGTAATTTGTGCCCTGGGAGATCCGATAGGTTGAGCTGTGTGCTCGTAATCAGTCCTGGGATGCTCTTGCGAGGTTTTGTGGTGACCACATATAATTTGTGCCCTGGGAGATCTGCAGATAGTCTTTCGAGGTTTTGCCTATGGCATGTAATTTGTGCCCTGGGATATCTGGCAGATGCTCTTTCGAGGTTTTGTGGTGAGGTCACATATAATTTGTGCCCTGGGAGATTTGCAGATGGTCTTTCGAGGTTTTGCCTATGGCATGTAATCTGTGCCCTGGGACATCTGGCAAATGCTCTTTCGAGGTTTTGTGACGCACGTAAAAGTCCTGAGGATTCCACAGTATGGCCAGTGATGACGAAGACCTGCAGGTGGTGGGCCTACATCCGGTATGAAAAAAGGACTGGCTCTGTAGAACTTCCTATGACGAGTAGAGACAGAGATTGGATGAGATAGCAGCAGCAGTGACGATGATGATGACGATGCATCGATGACGATGATCCAGAGAAGAAGACTTGTCTAGCAGATCTGTGTCGAGAAATACCTTCCTTGTTAAGAGGGAGTGTTGATGTATATGTAACTTCGGAATGTATTTCATCAGTATATTATATGTATATTTATTGTACCCTTATAAGAGATGTGTTATTCCTCTATAAGGAAGTGTCGTCATGTGGATTGACAAGTGTCGCAAGTGTGTGTACTTGCCGATGGGTTATTAGACCACCTTATGGGGTCGGCCCTAATTAATAT